>OX382264.1:7507500-10007500 GCA_947507595.1 Pyralis farinalis
CTTCATTTCTTGGAGCTCATCGTTTTATAGTTGCAGAACTCTGTAAAATATATGTGTCGAGATTCATCGCTTCCAACTAAATGACAGATAGTGGCGTTAATTATATAAAAATAAATAAATTATTCGCTAAGCACTTTATAGGAGGGAGTCGCGTAATATACATAACATTAAAATAATAATTTGATGTTTGCTTATTTCGCTTTGCATGTATTGCACTACTGCTTCTAATTTTGTATGCTGTGCCAATGTCCTACTTATGGACCTATATCTCGCAGCGGACACTTTCCGTACTTCTTTGTGTTTATTTTCCTCGTTTTTAGGAAACTTCCCTACATTTCGGTGTATTGTCCGGTGTCGTTCATTTTCCTGGACCGCTTAAAAGGATTGCGAAAATGAACGAGCGTGAGGTCTTAACGAGGTAGCCCTTTGTTTAACATGGGATGTGTTTTTAAGAATATTATTTACTCCATTTCACTTTTACATGGCAGACAGGGAACGATAATTGAAATTTTGGGTAAACGTCGAATATTATTATTTTGTGCGCAGCGTCAGGGTGCACCTACGATAATGAAAGCAGGGTCATGTTCATATTGTAAGTACGCTTGGATTAGTACCCGTACGGGTCCCAGACTGGAGATACAAATATAGTTCGCTTGTTCGAACACGTGTAAATTGAGACTGAGAAAATGATTGAGCATCGTAAGTGAATATGCTAGCTAAGATCTCTAGCGTGGTCTACGCGGGTAAATCTGTTCATGAATTTGCCCTTGCCTATAGATTCTGACAGCTGTTTCATTCTCTAACTAAAATAAGTACCAGGTATAGAGGACCGAATAAGTCTCTGCTGGACATTCTGCTGGCCGCATATCACGGGCGTAGCCAGGATTTAGTATTGGGGCAAATAGAAATTTAGAAAATAAAACGACAAAAAAGTACATGAAATGGAAAGATACTCGTAAATAGTCATATGTGAATAAAACAGAAGGTTGATTTCATACTCTACTGCAAACACATTAGAGAATTAATCTTCTGTTTTCTTTTTAAACGTCTATTACCTACTTCATCCACATCAATTTCTGCTTCATAGTGATTATTCGTGAGAGCCAAATCGTTCAGTCTGTTGTCGTTCTTCTGTTTCGTCATTCTTTCCTCCCGCATTCTTTCTACATGTCCGAACCAACGGAGCATGCCCTTTCTTACCTTAACACCGACACTCTCTTTTAGACCAACTCTTTCTCTCACGTCTTCATTACGAACGCGGTCAGCAAGCGTTATGCCAGAAATTTTGCGCTACGCTCTCATCTCGACCGCATTTATTCTACTTTCATGCTCTCTCTGCCATACCCAGCTCTCACTTCCATAAGTTAGCGTTGGAATTAGCACCGCGTTGTGTACAGCGTGCTGAGCCTTCTGGCTTAGATTTCGGCTGCCTATAAGTTTACCCAACGCTCCATTCACCCTATTCCCGGCACTCACTCGTCTCTCCACATCAGCGGTGTACCTTCCATTGCTGCTAAAAGCACTTCCAAGATATACAATCTCATTCCCTTGCTCCAACACTACATCATCAACCATAATCCTAGTGTTCGTTCTGGTTGTCTCTCTTTCAATACCATTATCTTGGTTTTCTTCGCATTCAATTGTAAGCCTTTCTTCATACAATCATCTGTCATTGTTGTAACTAGTGTTTGCAGTTCAGATGGTGATTCTGCTATTAATGCCGCATCGTCTGCATAAAGCAGGCAGTTGACCACTGAGTCACCCATTCGCATTCCCACATTCATATTTCTTATTCTCTGAAGACAACTGTCCAGATACAGGATAAACAGCCGAGCCGACAGCACGCATCCCTGTCTGACATCAATGTTGACGTCAAACCAGGGCGACAAGCTGCCGTCCACCCACACACATGCTGTACAATCCTCATAGGTGGATTGCACAGCACGGAGTAGGTCACCGTCAACCCCATATCTGGGCAAAATGTTCCAGAGATTCTTTCGCACAACTCTATCAAATGCTTTCTCAAAGTCCACAAAACCGCAGAAAACCTTCTGGTCCAAAGCCAGATGCTTCTCTACGATGTTGCGGAGTGAAAAAACTTGATCTGTACATCCTCTGCCGCTTCGAAATCCACCCTGTGCTTCCCAAAGCATTCCATTGGATTTCACCCTCATTCTTCTTTCAATGCCTTAAGTTGCAAGGTCTAAATTTACATTATGTTACATTTTGATCTTTTCGGGGAAGATTTGAACCAAAACCCCCACCCTGGCTACGTGCTACCCATGAATATAACATCTCATGTGCCCTTTGTCGTCGTGATGATTGTCGAATTACTATCTCATCCGGATCTAAGTGTCCTGCGCCAGGCGCGACCCAATATGACCTCCATGATGACATCGGGTATGGCACTCAAAACACATTCGTTCTTCACATTGTGTTTTGCAGGCAGCTTTGCTTCATATCTTGAGACATTGATTCATATGGAACCGCAGTAGCTGGGACGATTGTGCAATTGTCAATTTCAATTGATGGCATTCATTATGCGAACGCCGCTTACAGACCGAGCTAACAACCCACTTTACCATGAGGAGGAAAAGCGCGTACGTTTTGCGTACGAATTGATTGTATGAAATTGACTTGATTATTGATTGATTGATTGATTATGACTTGAGTATATGAAAGGGGCGACTGAACTTTAAAAAACTCAACCTCATCACGAAGCTGGTAATCATGCGAGATAACTGCTAGGGAAACCCCGTTTTCTGTAGTGCCTCAATTCCAGAACACGCCTTTACCGTCACCGAAAGCATTCTTGGTGTCGAGATCCCCAGTGAAGTACAGTCCCGAAGTGTTGAAGAGAAGTCAACTGGCGTCCAAGAAACTTGGCGTTTTAACAAAGTGACGTAGTACTTACACAATGCTAAATTATTCCATAATAAGCACTTGGTAATAGTAAGTACAGGTAGACAGTAAGAGAGACAATTGGAGTTCTATGACGCCTTGTAAAGAATGATGAGGAAGTGGAAGAACCTACCATGATCAATCAGAAGATGATGTCAGAAGCTCTAAGCACCGGCGAGTGCGCATGAAAAGAGCTATGAATGGTAATGAAGCGAGTGTCTTATGGAGCTCGGTTCTCTCTGCCTACCTCGCAAGGGACATGACGTGATGATTACATACCATACAAACATACAAGGGAAATCCCTATTTGTTGGTCATGACTTTACTCAAATCGTACGTACGATCACGTCACGATCTTTTGTACATAATCGGAATCTGGAACTATTACTACAAATTTCACTTTTTCTGACCCACTTCCCGCCACATTTACATGACGGTACATCCACACGTCACGAGATCACGACATAAATACTCTCTACAAACGACCCACTATGTTTAGGACCATGAAGTAAAGCACGGAAGGACGCATCACCGATATTTCTTGTTCCTTTTAGAGTAATCCGATTGCACCGAGGGCGTACAAAGCTATGCGGCGCCTTCATTTTGTTTTTATTAATAACACTGAATTTACGACCGATTCCAAAAACCGCTCAATACAAGCACTGAAGAACCATATTTATGTTTTTTTGAAACATATCTTGTATATTTATATACAAGTAACCAAAATTTTAATTATTGCTTATTGTGGCCACTTATATCAATAATCAAAATTACGACTAATTGTACATAAATAATAAATACAGAATATGTCTCAAAAAAAAAAAACACAAATATGGTTCTACAATGTCTGTAATGAGCGTTTTTTTGGAATTGGTCTTAAATTCAGCGTTATTAATGAAAACAAAATGAGGGTGCCACTTAGCTTTATGCCCCCTCTTTTAATGTACAGATTGCGTCAAACATGTAGTTCGGTCTGAAGTTACTCCGCGCTGGTGCACTACTCTATATATCTTACTGCTGCGCGAACGAAACGTACTGTGTTCAGAGCTAACTAGAAGTTTAGCGCGATATAAAACTAGGAGTGCATCCCACGATTTTTGTTTGGATCTGTCAGTGAGTACGTCCATCAACCGTTAAGACCAGAGGGAGACTTTGTACAAAAGTCCACTGCATGGATACCTCTGTCTCAACTATTTCTACCGCCAAGCAGCTATATTTATATACTCGTAGCTGTGTTCCGGTTTGAAGGGTGAGATATGGCAGAGAAATTACTGGGTACTATGACGAAACATCTTTAGGTCACAAGATTGGCAGCGCGCAGTGACCGCTTATCATCTGATGCGGGCCGCATGCTTGTTTGCCAATTTAGTTGTATAAAAAAACCGTCTCAGTAGCAATGACAATTAGTAGTGTCAGGGAATATCCTGATTTAATCTACATATTTTTAATTAATTACTTGTTCTCCGCAGCCAAATAACTGCTCCCTGGAGGGTTGTTGCCAGCTAGTGAGTGAGATTAAAGCGCCTACGAAATTGCTTAGTTAGTAACAGCGGAGGCATCAAGAGAGCGATACGTAATGTATTATTACAAGCGTTCATTGACTACGGTAACCAATTAACATCAGGTCATAGGGTAATATTTTTTTTGTTTTGTTTTCGCCAATCTAGAAGTTGAGATATTATATTTTATTGAAGTGAAAACTTCTTTAGCGGCGTTGTGCACTTTTTGGGATGAGTAAAAAATGTTAAACTCGCGTCAGGACCCGTGACCCTGATCGAAAATTCGTAAGATTTTGGTGAGAATTAGAACTTAAGTTCGCTGCAGCGCTAAAACATTAGTTACCTCTAATTAAACAATTAAAACATGAAGCGCTAGATAGCGTTCATAGATAGGGCATTATTTTCTCGCGACCAAAACGTTGTAAGCGCCATGAAATTCTTGGCGCTTACGCGTTTCGTTCAACCTAGTTTATCAACATCGCTGTTTGGTCCGCATGTTTAAGTTTTCATTTCTGCCGGCACTCCCGGAGTGCAAAACCCGTTTTTTTATTTGCATGGCACGATAAATATAATACTTTGGCAAATCATCTGCGGTATGGGGAACACAATTTCAAAAGCTCTGGTAAATCAATAACCAATCCATGTAACCTGTTCAATAACTTATTAACAATTATCTAATGACTACCAAGTAACGGTTGTTTCGTCAGCTTATCTTGATATTGGTAATTAAGATCTACTTGCAGATGACGCTAATATCAAGTGGTCAGATCAAAACGGGACATCCGTTTTGTAAAGAAAGTTATTAATGCTTAATTACATTACTAGTTTACCAATACTTACCTTATGTTGACGAGCTCGTTGGCACAGTTGGCACTCGTGAATTCAATTCCCAAGCAGGAAAATGTGTGCATAAACTGTCTGTTTGTCTTGCTCTGGGTGTTTTCTATGTACCATAAGTACCCATAATAATAAGATTCGCTTACTTTGGAGCTAGATGGCGCTGTGTAATTTATCAGATAATATTTATATATTTATTTATTATGCCATACTAGCTTTTGCTGGCGGCTTGGCCGGTAATGATTTTGCTGTGGCGAACATGTGCCTAAGGCGTTCTCCAGATCGCTGACTACCTCTGTACAAAATTCCCTTGTGAACAAAATGTATTTACTTGAAAAGGTAACAAACAGACATACTTTATTTCGAATATACAGAATGAATACGTTACGTGAACGTTAAATGCTTCGATTCCGTTGTTTTGTTAATTTATAGCATATTTCAAATTTGTCAATATAGAATCTTAGCGCTAGTTACTCGTAATATAAAAGAGCTTATATTAAAAAAACGCTATCCCAATTGCGCTTCACATCAATCACTACTTTGCTTCCATTATATTCACTACGGAATTCATTGGCACCTGTGTACAAGATAGAGTAATTTCATTTTATATACTTTTCTGCACTTTAACAATAATTGCTATTGGTATAAAATATATGTTAGTGCCATATAATAATCTAATCTGAGTGAAAACTTTTCGAATCCGTATCAAATATGCCTATATATATTCCGAGACAATATGTATAACCCCACAGGGGTCTCTACCGCTTATATTCTCCAGAAAACTACATCACTCATTACTCTGAAAGGCATGGCGTAGAACAATTTGGAAACACATAACAATTGTTGAATTTGTCTAACATTGTAATTGTTTTTTTTTTACTTTGTAAAAAAATTTTAATATGAGTAGCGTGCATCACTGAACCTCTCATACCTACTTGGCACTGTTGCAAATACCTGTCTGTAAGATCATAATGAATACTATATTGTCTGAAATCGTTTTAAGTATCCTCAGAATCTCGAGAATTAAACCCACCCCAACCCAAAAAAGTACAAATTCGGGTTTAACGCCACTTATCGTGTTCGACCAGGCTACATATTCATCCCACTTATACGGGTCTCCGTTCAACTGATCAAATTGATGAGCATGGAGTAATCAGCAGTGGCTCCTGGGTTGGATTTCCATAAAAGACAAGCATTTGACATGAGCGTATCTCTGTCTTGGTCTGGGTGAATTTAAGTGAAGTAGTTTGCAGTAAACAGTCCGACTGGGCAAGTACTTACCTCTCAGAAAAGTAAAGGCTATTATGTCAACAGCAAGGTTAGTAACACGCGTACGATCTTCCTGTATTTCAAGCGACCAAGAGCTTGTTTCAGATACATCAAATGAGTCGTATGCTTTTATGCCCCACAACGCCGAAAGAAAAAACAATGGGTTTTGCGGCATAAGCCAGAGTATTTAAGCCACTAGATGACCAGTAACAGCAATGATCACTGCTTAACCTATGTATTATCCGATTTATTATTAAATTTCCACATCGAAAGATCTGCTTTTATTTCTTTGTCCAAATTAGCACTTGAGTGTCTACCCGTTTTGCCTAAATACGGTGTGAGATTGAGATTAAATGATACATTTAAAGCTCTCGGTGTCAACCGAATCCATGCCCTTCTCCCAAAGTAGAAAATCAGGTGGGCAAATAATCATCATTCAATCAAGCCAAGCGTCATGACCATACATGTAAATGTCGCGACGCGTCCATGATGTAACCGCCATTAAAATATTTCACTCGCCTGTGAATTTCGAGGCCGCCTACATTATTGTCTCCATTTCTTTGTTCTTTAGTTATGCCTGTGGCATTGACTACAATAGTGGAAAACAAGTGTACGGCGTACCTGATGGTAAGCAGTTACTGTAGCCTCCGGATACTTGAACACAGTACAGGTGTGTCACTCGTGCATTGCTGATCTGCAATGCATACTTAAAAAAAGGGAGTTGTTGTGTCGTAGAGCCGTCTCTGACGTGAACGTGTACTTTTAGTAAAATAAAAGGAAATAATATGAGTTTCGTCACAGTCCTCACGAAACGTAACGAATTTAATTCTTTAGCTATCAAGTGGTGTAATTAAATTCTATATGTAAACTATAGATGAGCAGCTAAAACACCAAACTGTATCCACTGATTTTGTTATCATCAGTCTTCTGAATTGACTCAACGCTATGGAAGCAAATTTTAATTCGTATTCACGTCAAAATATATTATAATAATATGATTCCTATATACTATTGCAATAGTCCCACGACATCGGCCTTATTGGCGATAATAGTCTTATCAGTGATAATAAACGGGTGCTGTGCGGCGCTACCATTCTGAACTGACGTCGGTGTATATTTGTAACACTTACTCGGAGCAAAATTATAGGTATTGTATATATCAAAACTAGGTGACCCGGCAAACGTTCTGCCATATAAATTATTTCTTATTCATTTTTTCTATTTTTTTTTTGATATACACACATCAAAAGTGTCTAGGGATCAACATATATTTTTGCAATAACTTTTCTCCTGATTGATATTAATTAAAATTTTCTTTAAGGATTCATCAAATAAAGTGTTTTCGTTTGTCTACAGTAACGATAAACCAAGTCACCTTTGCATTAATAAAGAAATTTGCCATTTTCATAATAAAGGGATTTTTGACATTTGAACCACTAACATTAAAGTTCGAAAAAAAGACTGAAATAACAGTTTTCTTTAAAATTTTATTGGGTAACTTAAACAATTAATAATCCGTGTTTCTACCGCGAACACTAACAACACAAGAACATCGGTTTGGCATACTCAAAATGAGTTCATCCAAATCACGCTGTGGAATGGCCGCCCATGTTCGTTGCAACAACAAAAAAAGGTCTTCTTGCGACTGGATACCCTCCATATTCGGCAGAGCTCTTCTCTGTAGCATATCCCATGCATGCTCAATCGGGTTCAAGTCTGGCGACTGAGCAGGCCAGGGCATGACATTGATGTTAGCTGCGGCGAGAGTCTGTCTTACAACTCTTGCGGTGTGCGGTCGTGCATTATCATGCATTAACTGAAATAAGGGACCGATTTGCACTTGTAGAGGAACGATCACGTCTGATACAATCGTCTCAGCATAAATTTGAGCGTTGAGGTTGCCTCTGATCCAAATCAACTCAGTTCTTCCGCCGATCCAAATACCCGCCCATACCATGATGGTTCCACCACTATAAGGATGGACTTCCTGGCAGGATTTTAATCACTGTTGGCGTCCAGGGGTTCTCCAGTGTCGTATACGTCTTGTATCCGGTCTCATACCAAAACGAGACTCATCAGAAAAGCACACGAAACGCCATTGTTCTTCTGCCCAATTTCTGTGTTCAAGAGCCCATTGATATCGAATCCTACGATTGTGCATTGCTATAGGTGGTACCCTTAGCGGTCTTCGGGAATGAAGGTTCACTTCATGCAAGCGGTTTCTGACTGTTTGGTCGCTAATTAAGTTCCCTGAAGAGTGATGAAGCGTCACGGCTAACATCATGGCGGTTATTGTTGGAGCTCTTCGAGTTGTGATTTGAATGTATCGGTCTTGTCTCCGTGTCCATGCATGGGATATGCTACAGAGAAGAGCTCTGCCGAATATGGAGGGTATCCAGTCGCAAGAAGACCTTTTTTTGTTGTTGCAACGAACATGGGCGGCCATTCCACAGCGTGATGGATGAACTCATTTTGAGTATGCCAAACCGATGTTCTTGTGTTGTTAGTATTCGCGGTAGAAACACGGATTATTAATTGTTTAAGTTACCCAATAAAATTTTAAAGAAAACTGTTATTTCAGTCTTTTTTTCGAACTTTAATGTTAGTGGTTCAAATGTCAAAAATCCCTTTATTATGAAAATGGCAAATTTCTTTATTAATGCAAAGGTGACTTGGTTTATCGTTACTGTAGACAAACGAAAACACTTTATTTGATGAATCCTTAAAGAAAATTTTAATTAATATCAATCAGGAGAAAAGTTATTGCAAAAATATATGTTGATCCCTAGACACTTTTGATGTGTGTATATACTATACGGCCTATTCTCATACCTACCAAATATACACAATTTTTTTTATCAAAATCGGTAGAGCCGTTTCGGAGGAGTGCGACTACGAATACCGTGACACGAGATTTATATATATAAATATAAAGCAACATTGTATCTCATTTTTAGGGTTCCGTAGTAAACAAGGAATCTTTATAGTTTCGCCATGTCCGTCTATCCGTCAGTCAGATAGTTTTCTTTTTTTAATATTTACGTTGTGGGAAGATCATTTTTCGATATAGTGATCTGTTTGCGAAATATTTGTATAAAAAGTGTAAATTTTTGTTAGACCCAAGTGCTCCACTCCCCCAAGCGCCAGCGAAACTATTGTATTGTAAAATGTAAAAATAATAATCATGGTACCTAGGTACATATAGGGAATTTTAATTTAAATTTTAATTTCGTCGTCGTCGTCCCCCTCCCCCGCGATACATAGGTAATTTCGTAGTATTTTATAGTTCATCTGAATGTCATACGTAATGTCTAATCTTAGTTCCGATATTTTACGATTCATGTACAAGTGGCAAAGTTTGATTTTGAATGTTAAAAAAATTTCAATAGGCTTGATTTCCAATTATTTTAGGCAACTATCTAATTTTTGCGCAAGCAAAGCGAATCAAATACAGAATACGGTTTTTCTATCATCACTTTATCATGTTTTGGCAAGAAAGATCTATATACTGCTTTAATCATGAAGTATTAAGAAAATATATGTACCTAAATCAACGATGACAATGCAATGCATTTATAATAGGAGTTCAATTAACTGAGAAGTTCCATTCATCTACTGCTAACGATGGGTGGTCTCAAGGAAACCGATTTATGCTTTAACTATTTCCGGCAACTCGCGATTCAACCTCGCGAAGGTTATTCATTACGGCATTTATAACTTTATTTAGCTAAATTGATGAACAAAACGAGTAGTAGAGTAGGTAAAGGAATTTGAATGCCACGTAAAGTTAGATGTCCACCGAACAAGACGACTTGACACGGATGTTCTTTCTCTGTGGGGACTTATTTTTCGAGTTCCATTGAATTTTATAGTGTTTCACAGATATTTAGGCTTATCTTATCTGTGAAAAAAGTATGAATGGATGACAAACAATAATGTCCGCTTCTCTTTCGCTAGAATCTTGTTCATTGCGGGTGAAGCATGTAGCATTTGATTTTGAATAACTGGAAGTAGAGTTCGTTATGGCCATATTTTGAAAATGGTCACTTTATTCTATAGATTTCTTTGGTGTTTTATTTGTATAATTTTCATATTGGACAGTATCAGCACACAGAGTGACAAGTCATGCACTTGTAACGCCATTTTTACACTTATTGCGTGTGCCAAAAGAACGGCACAAAGATCAAACAGTCAGCTTGAGATGTCCCTGTATGTACATAATGTAATTGGATAAATTAATTCTAATAAGAAAGATTTCGATCTTCTCAGTAGTATCTGGTGATACACTCAAGTCCGTAAACGCTCATCAGTCAAGTAAAAGAGTATCTTGTTACGTGTGAATCGGGTATCAGGCACCTAGTGTACTGTATTTTCCAATACAGTTGAAATAATCAGATATTTCTGTTCACTGGTTTAGGAAATTGAGGTGCTGGTCTCGTAAACTTCAATTTCTTCATTTATTAGACTTCTTTTGTAAGTATATATTTCGTGTCTCTTTTGTGCTATTTTCCTCCGGGAGCTTGTGGTAGCGACGCGCAGACGAATATATAATACATTTGTTTATTTGTTAAATTTTGCTTTTATACATTTTATAATGTACAGCCAAGTGCACGTCAAGCTTTATACTTCCATTCACCGTTCTTATACCGTACGTAATAAGAGTTACAATTGAACTTCGAGTGTTAAACGCGATGTGCTCTTAGATGTATACATTAAAGATATTGCAAATAAACATACGTGATTACGTACGTCCAGGCAAATGAAAGGCGGAGGTGCATTTCGGTCTTTAAAGACAAGTTTAGGTCACACTAAATATTTTTAATAATTCGATAATCGTATTTACACTATAATAATAAAATAAAATTCTTTATTCAGTAACTGTCTTAAATTAAATAATAACAATTTGTCGGGGACCCTTTTTACACTACACTATATTCCAATAATGAATTTACATTAAAAATTAAAAAAAAATACAGTACAGTCATTACCTTATTTAAAATTGTGAATAAATTCCATTGATATTGTATTACTATAAACAAAGTCTGCCTATTTGTTATGTATGTGAAACGTGCATAGAACATTCGTTCAGAGGGTCGTTACGGAACTTCGTAATTAGAATGGAGATAATTAAAGGACAAGATCTTTTCTATACACATAATTAATATATTAAATATTTATCATTAAAATACTTCCAATAAAGCACCTTTTGCTGTTGCAATCAAAAACGAATAAGTGATAATATAACACACATCGCGCCGGCGTGAGTACAAAAAACTAGTATTATAGCCAACGTATTATAGATGTTACGTAATGAAAATTGGACAAAAGTTTTGTCCAGTGGGGAAAATATAAACATAAAAAAGCTTTCAATATTTTTTGCGAGAAGTCAGATGCTTCATTAGGCATTCTATATGGGACGTTATTCAATAAAAGGTTTTCTGTATTGTGTACCTACACTTTCCTATCTGTCTCTCTCTCTCTCACGCCCGCAGATACCGATGTCATTTGAGCGCTTCTCCTATAAAACTACCTACACCTACATAAATGATATTTTGCTACCATTATTAATGATGCTAGCAGTCATTAAGTCCGTACAACAAACTAAATTTCTACACTAATACTCCTGTGTATCTGGAAACGCTGTTAGTTTTTTTTTTACAATGTCCGGAGGCATGCGAACATACGGCCCACTTGATGTATAAAGGCCCTTACACAAGTGTTCCCGTAATCTATGAACACATGAAGTGTCACACGTTGCCAACTCAACTGATACACAGCAAATCCTTAGGAGCTTATTAGTAACCTCACGCGCAGAAACACAACAACAACCTTTCAGAGAGTTATTTGTTTCCGATTTTCTGTGAGGTGGAGGTACTTGCCCAGTAGAGTTGCTTTAATGCGCCCTACCTCTCTTGAAAACATCTAGACCAACACAAACAGACATGTTCTCGCACACAAATGTTTGTCCTGTGTGGGAATCGAACCTACGAGCGCTGGTGTTAAATTAGCATTGCTAGTCACTCCGCCACCGAGCTCGTTAAAATATTTTCATATATTATTTGGATCAAAAGAAATTCATTGACCCCGTCAACGTAACCATAGAGATACGTGTAATAAATTGTTTTCGACATTTTAATAAATTACCTAAAATATTTCAGTCTTCGCCCGAAAATAGACTCAAAAGGCACAAATATTTTTTTCTTTTGAATGTTGCTTATTATGAAGTAGATGGATATTAATATATTTATTACTAGCTATGCCCGCGACGTCGTCCGCGTGGAATATAATTTATTTATATTAATAAAAGCAAATAAATTTTCTAAAATAAAAGTAGCCTAAGTTACTCCTTATTACATCAGCTATCTGCCAGTGAAAGTCCCGTCAAAATCGGTCCAGCCGTTTCAGAGATTAGCCGGAACAAACAGACAGACAGACAAAAATTGTAAAAATATTAATTTTGGTAATGTACCGTGTATACATCCATATGCATTTAGTAAAAAGCGGTTATTTTAATATTACAAACAGACACTCCAATTTTATTTATCTGTATAGTTTCTATCACAATATGCGAAAGTGAAAGCATATATGAGTCGGGGAAGACTAAGGTGTGTCTTAGTCTTAGTCATCCTCGACTCATCACCACCACCACGATCAAATTGATGAAGTTTTTATCAGAAGCTGATGTCAGGAGGCCTAGAAACCGGCGAGCGTGCAGAAAACGGTTACGAATGTTAAGGAACCGTGTCTTGTACGCGCTCGGTTCTACCCCCTATTGACCCCTATCTCTAGATAGTTAGATGAATATCTAACGGACAAACATGTCTGGAAATAGTTCAGCACAGGTACCCGTAATCTTTATCATAGTACTTGATTCCATTGTTATTATACTGGTAAGCTGATATTTATTTACTGTAATGTCTCATTGACGTTTTGAAAACAGAGCTAAATATATGGGCGAGGCTTTTTGGCATTTCTTCTTCGACGTCCGGTCATTTCCAAGAAAAAATGGTGGAAACTATGACAAATACAGTTTAACATGAATATATGTTTCATTTGACGAGCTCGGTGGCTCAGTCGCGAATGACGCGACTTTGACACCAACGCTCGTGGGTTCGATTCCCACACAAGGCAAACATTTGTGTGCATGAACATGTCTGTTTGTCTTGGTCTGGATACTTTAAGAGAGGTAGGGCGCATCAAAGCAGCCCGTCTGGGGAAGTACCTCCTCACAGAAAACCGCAGCTAAATAACAACTCCCTAGAGGGTTGGTGTGTTCCTTTGTGTGTGTGAGGTCACCAGTAAATGGGAGCTTAAAAGAAAATAATTAATACATGCGAATTAATTATTTTCTTGTTTGGACTGGTTCCGGACTCATTTTCGAATGGCCGCGGAATTGATTTTGGCGACACTTTCATTGGTAAGATGAAAATTGAAATGAAACATATATGCAATTTGATCCAACCTGCTTTGTGTGCTTCCGCCACCAATTAGTTCATGCGGCCTAGCGCCGGCCGGCACCCACCCACTACTGTTAGTACACGTACCATGTACTAACAGTAGTGGGTGGGTGCCGGCCGGCGCTAGGCCGCATGAACTAATTGGTGCCGGCCGAGCTCGGCCGGCACCCACCCACTACTGTTAGTACATGGTACGTGTACTAACAGTAGTGGGTGGGTGCCGGCCGGCGCTAGGCCGCATGAACTAATTGGTGGCGGAAGCACACAAAGCAGGTTGGATCAAATTGCATGTAAATTTGACTTTCGCAAAATAACGCCTGAATCTATTAACTATGAAACATATATTCATGTTAAACTGTATTTGTCATAGTTTCCATCATTTTTTCTTGGAAATGTTTAGCTTTTAGTAGTAACATACAAATTAAAACTTAAGAGAATGGTTGTTTTTTTTTTTCATTATCACAGACGACAGAAGGTGTACTACAAGTACATTTATTTGTATAAATCATTAATCACGCGTACTAACCCCTTACCATTGCATGCGTGTGCCATGTCATTGCATGTCTTTTTCTGCTTTCAGAACGCGTTATGCCATGTTACGTTCTGAATATACGAGATAGCATAGCATTGTGTAACGACAAGCTCGGTGGCGCCGCGGTTAATAACTCGACTTTGACACCAACACTCGTCGTTCGATTCCCACACAAGCAAATATTTTTGTGCATGAACATGTCTGTTTGTCTTGGTCTTGTATGCTTTAGAGAGGTAGGGCACATCGAAGCAGCCCGACTGGGGAAGTATCTCCGCCTCATAGAAAACCGCAGCCATCAGTCATCAGTAAGCTCCCATGGAGTTGTTGTGTTAGCAGCAGAGGTGGCATCACGCGAGTGATACTCAATATATAACCAGCGTTCATAGGATACGGATACGGATCGTATGCTTGTATGTTTTTTTTTATACAACGTCGTCAGGATACAAATTAAATTACGATATTTAGACCCATCTGCCCGTATTACATACAATGTTTTCCATCAAATTTCTAGAGATATTAAATATAAATATATAAGCGGGAATAAAGTATAAAAACACATTAAGTAATAAATTGACCTTATTCGGTTAAACATATACCTTAGACTTTCCCGGTAATAAGTTTATTTCTTGAAAGGTTTTTATTACATTGAAACTAGATACTTTTGGACTCTCTTAATTTTTTTGTAGTAAACTCGCCTGTACACCCCGAAATTAATGACGTCACCAAATTAATATTCGAAGGGATAAATAAATATAACAGCTATAATAAATGTATATTTGGTTGTTTTTTGACGAGCTCGGTGGCGCAGTGGTGGAACACGCTGTTACGCTTTTTTGACACCAATGCTCGTGGGTTCGATTCCCACACAGTACAAACATTTGTGTGCATGAACATGTCTGTTTGTCTTGGTCTGGGTATTTTCTATGTATAAAAAGTATGTATTTACAAAAAAAAAATGTATTTACGTATGTTTATCAGTTGTCTAGTACCCATAACACAAGCTTCGCTTACTTTGGGACTAGATGGCGCTGTGTAATTTGTCCGACAATATTTATTTATTTAAACAAAGGTGTCAAAAATTCTGAGTGGGCAACTATCCCCATAGAATTAAATATTTATAGACTAGTCACATGCTACAAGTCCAATCACATCGTTAAAATACTTTACGATCTCAACTCTTCGAATCAGTCTATACTTATCTGTCTCTACGTGACAAATGGTTCATTAACCTTTCGATTTTAGCGAACGATGACCAAGATACGATTAAAAGCTCACAGACACGTTACCTGATTAAATCTTGCGCCAATCTAAACTCTACCATGTGCGTATTTGTTTAATGTTGAAATTGAATTATAACTAAGAGGTCATATTATACCGATTTATTTATGAGGAAGTTTTTGATTGCCGAATATTCTGGTGCTGTGCAATATTTCCTAACATATAGGATGTCTACTCCATGTCATTTGAGGGGTAGACAGAGAGAACCGAGCGGCACATGACTCTATCCTCACCATGAACGAAATAACCTGCAGAGGACCGACGAGACCGATATTACGTAGTAACTCAATTCACCGCTATGGGTCAGGGGTCAACAACGCGGTGCGTATCGGCTTATTGGTTAAAATATTCATTCATTCGTCAGTAGCCTCGAATCACTGAGATATTGAGGCGCTAAAACACAACTTGTTTGTGAGCGCAGTGTACCTTAATGCGCAGTCTAGTGATTTATGGATTTGTGATCCTTACACACCTCGCTCGTAAAATAGTCTTCACTGAAATCTATGATTCTCACCAAAACACAAACTCCGCTGGAAAAACGAAAAAACTAAGTAAATAGACAACTTCAAGAAGTTATCTATTCATTTGGTAGATAAAACATTTATTAGGCAAGAGAGTAGGGCGCATCAAAGCAGC
This sequence comes from Pyralis farinalis, assembly GCA_947507595.1. Classification (NCBI taxonomy): domain Eukaryota; kingdom Metazoa; phylum Arthropoda; class Insecta; order Lepidoptera; family Pyralidae; genus Pyralis; species Pyralis farinalis. The sequence continues at coordinate 7,523,910 of OX382264.1, forward strand.
CCATGTGGGGAAGTACCTCACAGAAAATCGCAGTCAAATAATAACACCTTAGAGGGTTGTTATGGTCCTGCGTATGAGTGAGGTTAACAGTAAGCTCCTGAGGAGTTGCTGTGTTAGCAGCAGTGGTGGCATCGCGCGAGTGATATTTAATATGTTGCAAGCGGTTACCGTAGCTAATCGCTTAACATCAGGTGGGCCGTATGATTGTATGCCTCCCGATGTTGTATAAAATATATATATATATATATTACGCAGGCACTTTGTTCGATACTGTGAACTTCCACCACAGAGTTAAAGTAATTGTACTGTAACGCTTATTACATGCGGCATAAAAACGATATAAAGGTCAAAGTGTAACGCTTTACGTGCACTTAACTGTAGTTATATCGTATTTTACGTGTATTTTACATGAATTTATTTATTACTAGCAGAAGCCCGCGGCTTCGCACGCATGAGATTTGGGCTTTTAGTAGCCTATATTTCTCTGTAGACATAAAATTGTTTCTGTTTAAAAAAAAACAAAGTTCAGGGTCGTAGATGCAACCATAGAGCGATTTAATTTTCGTACAGCGCCATCTATTGACCTTTACAGGAGGCAACGTATATGTATTTTATTTATATTACATAAAAAATGCGTAGTTATTTTATGTAACAAAAAATACGTATTTAAAATATTTCCCCCTATTTTTACAGTTTTTAATTTTTTACGCAGGAACCCTAAATATTTACGGGATAAAAAGTACCCTATATTCTGCTCTGAACAGTCCTCTACCTACCAGGGAAAGTCCCGTTAAAATCGGTTCAGCCATTTCGAAGATTAGCCCGGACAAACAAACAGACAGACAGACAAAAAAAGTTAAAAATGCGTATTTAGGCTTTGGTAACGTGAAAATAATAATATGAGCTTAAGATAAAGGCTTTATTTTGAAATCACAGACAGACACTTCAATTTTATTTATATGTATAGATTCGTGCAATAAAGAGTATTCTATTATATTAATAGCCAGTTGGCCGTCAAATAAAACCCATAATGAAGCTGCGCGCGACCTGGATGAGTTGTAACGCCGCGTCGTCGTGCCGACCAGTCTGCGAGCCCTGGCCACGTTGATCGGGGTCTGACCCCATCGCCGGACTAACTGTGATGCAACACGATCTATGTCTTTGAACAGGTCCTGTTATATGCTTTTGATGCAACGGTTTTTATCGAGATTTTCCTTTGGCTTTTAATCATTTTTAGGCTTCCGTACCCAAGGGGTAAAACGGAACCCTATTACTGAGACTTCGCTGTCCGTCCGTCCGTCCGTCCGTCTGTCACCAGGCTGTATCTCATAAACCGTGATAGTTAGACATTTGAAATTTTCAAAGATGATGTATTTCTGTTGCCGCTATAACATCAAATACTAAAATATAGAATAAAATAAATATTTAAGGGGGCTTCCATACAACAAACGTGATTTTTTTGCCGTTTTTATAGATAATGGTACGGAACCCTTCGTGCGCGAGTCCGACTCGCACTTGGGCAATTTATTGTACTATGTCTTGTTTGTTACTAACGTACTTTCCACCTCTTGACATACGTATGTTCCACCTCCTGACGTATGCACGTTACTGTAGCCTATTAAGGTATCGTGTATAGTTAAACTAATGTGCAAAAGTAAAAATAAATTTGTTACGTAATCTTTTCATCATCAAAAAAAATTACATCTTCTTCCTAGCGCTTTCCCGTTATATAATCTAGTAGGGTCCACTACCTAAGCCTAAAGATTTGGCGTTACGATATTGATCTTACATCGAGCGACCGCCATCAGTCCTTCACAACCCCGGGGGAAAACCAGGCCTTAGATTACGTCACACGTTCTAAATATTTGTAGTCGGTTTCCTCACGATGTTTTTCTTCACCGCCGAGCAGGTGGTAATTATAAATATGTACGCGAATCCGAAGACACGAAATTAGTGTTTCATGTATGCACATTTTTTTTATACCACTAAGGTGGCAATAAAGCATACGGCCTGCCTGATGTTAAACAGTCACCGTAGCCTATGGATATTTGCAACACCAGAGGCGTCACTCATGCGTTGCCGACCCTCTAAAAACCTCTTCACGCATTTCTTGAAGAACTCCATGCTATAGTCCCTTGGAAAAACCTCGGCTGGGAGCTCATTCTACAGCTTGAGTGTTCTCGGAAGAAACTTCTAGCACATAAAACAAAAATTCATATGATGTAATTAATTCTATTAACATACAGTTAATACTGACCTGAGTCGTGTTGCTTTGATGCATCCTACCTCCGTTTCGTCAGAGCCTCGTTTGTTCAATAGCTGGGTGTGTACCCTGCGATTAGTGCAGGTGAGGTTGGACTCTAAAGATGGTAGTGATCCGTTTACATCCATGTTTCTTTTTCACTTGACTATTTTTGTTCATAGATTGGTCTTATATTACATCGAAACAGAAAAGGTGTATTGAACTAAGTTTATAATGAACTAGCTGTGCCCGCGACTTCGTCCGCGCGGAATTTAACAAAAAAGTTGTTCAGTTAATATAAATAAATTTTATTTATTTGATTATAAGCAGAGTAAAATAGCGAACAGCGAAATAATAATAGATATGTACCTATTATGTACTTCGTCCGCGCGGAATAGTTATTTTTTTATATTAATAAAAATAAATAAAATCTCTAAAATAAAAGTAGCCTAAGTTACTCCTTATTACATCAGCTATCTGCCAGTGAAAGTCCCGTCAAAATCGGTCCAGCCGTTTCAGAGATTAGCCGAACAAACAGACAGACAAAAATTGTAAAAATATTCCTTTTGGTATATGTACCGTGTATACATCCATATGCATTTAGTAATAAGCGATTATTTTAATATTACAAACAGACACTCCATTTTTATTTATCTGTATAGATATATAGATTAGTGTAAACGTGCTACGAAACGACATATGTAAATTCATAGCACGTTTACACGTTTACGTTTATTTTTACTTTAAAGAAGCAATACTTGTATTTATATTACATGTCAATATATATATATATTATATATATACAGATATATATATACAGGCAGACGTTGTCCTTCAGTCTCAAGATTTGGTGACATACGGACATCAACGCCACCTATCGGATCCATTTGTGCTTCAAACCATCAAGGAACCCATTGAAATATACACACAAGCTTTCATCCAAATCGGTCCAGCCGTTTAGGGAGAATGACAAACACACCTACATCAGAATTATATATATTAAGATGTCCTAAGATGTATGATTAGCAATCCTTAGGCATACCATGAAGTCGCGTTAGAAGCCGAATATTCTTTTTTTCCGCCTTCTTACTAAAAATGTTTTGAATTTTGGTAAAGACATAAATTATATTTGAATAAAACAAACCGTCTTCAAAAAACACCCAGGAACTAAAAAGCAAATAAAATATCCAAGTCGCTTCAAGTGTACCTATAATAAAAAAAAATTAGTTCCCGCGATTTCTCTAGGGTCCCATATTAAAAATACTAACTTAGAGTGATGTGTCGTTTCACTAACAAAACTGAACCCAGTGAAATGTCAGAAAAATCTAGTAAAACGTTCCACAGAAAATTAAAGCCATTACAAATATAGAGATATGCCCAGAGAAGATGTAATCTGTGTAATCTTTAAGTAAATTTGGTGATGTGGAAATGAATGATACTGTTTTGATTACGCGGCTGTTACGATATGTATCAAGTTATGTATGTAGATAAGGTTTTGATTTTTAAGTTAGATTTTCTTCCTGACGAAACGCGATTTCACCCAGAAAACGCAAATAACGACGATTGAAGTTCGGTTACTCGTTGATTGCTACGTATCATTTAAAATTTTTGTCACCACATTGGTTGTTTTAGAACGAATAGAAAATAGAGAGCACAAACCAAAACAACATTATTATTATATTGTTAATTATCATTTGTCTGTCTGTTTGTTTAATTTCGCATAACGGTCACAGCTTTTTCTTCTTTTGTTAATACAAATTTACCAACGCTTGACGAAATTGGCCGTTCAAGTTTATAGTGTAAACTTACAATACTCTACGTTAAGCCACATCTATAATTGTTTTTATCTTATCCCTAACTTGTTCTTATCCATGACTATCTAATCAAAACTATTCGTTTTCGGTAGCGTGGTCTTAGTCAATCAATGTAATCCGACAATGGAACGGCGATAGATATTCCTCTGTGTGCATATCTTATATATGGTGATCATAATGCTATATACATCCTATTATTAGGTTAACCTTCCTCGAGTAATATGAGATCTAGTATATCACATTATTTCTGATTTTAAAATGTGTCATCAAATAATAGCGGAATCCCATCTGCGACGATGGATTTCTATGCCCACTGAGTATATAGTTATACTTAGTACGTAGATATAGCGCTATAGCGCTGCTTTACAGCTTTCTAAAGAAATGACAAAAGTTGCCAGCAACACAAACTTTCCTGGTAACTCAGTTGGAAGAGTATTCGACTGGCTATCGAGAGGAGGCCGAGGCGAACTCCACCTGGGCGAAAGAGGTGTACTTTTATTTTTCTGTTTCGATTTCGACTTTAAAAATGTATACATTACATGTACACATTTTTAACGAAACATTATATGTATACATTTTTAAAGTAAGTCGAAATCGAACCTTGTCTAAAAACTTGTCGTTTAAAATATCATTGCTCACCTCGCCCCCATTGGCGTCTATTACCAACCACTCTATTTTCATGCTTGCGCTGCTGTGATTCCTTGACATTTTTGCAGGTTTAGGTGCAGAGTATTTTTTTCCCATATCCTCTTAATCAGGCGGAATAAATGCTTGGTTGTCATCTTAGTGGAATATATAAGAAATACCTTTATATGGCAACATCAGCTACTGCACGCTTCAACAGCAGCGCCATCGTACGCGTCTAAATTAGAGACTTATAAAGAAGCAATAATACGATGTATATGTAATTACACCACATATGGAAGGGAATGCTGATTCATCCATTGAAATGCAGCTATTTATTTTTATGAGCCGGCATTTGGTTCTAATTGAAGGAGAAACAGGATTTACTTGCAACAACTTGCTTGTCTTCGATACGCAAACTTGTTTGGCTTCCTTGAAAGAATTAATTGACGATAATATCATATTATTTTGGGATTTGATACCTCAATTCTTAAGGAAGACTACAGGCTTTTCAACGTCACCATACGACTCTTAGAAGCAGATAACAAAGAAAGTAAGAAAATGCTGTTCCCACGAGACACCGGAAAACGCGCGAACTATGTCGGGGTTTTTTTTTATACGACGTCAAGATGCAAGCATACGGTCCACCTGATGTAAAGCAGTTACTGTAGCCTATTAACGTTTGTAACATATATCACTCGCGCGATGCCTCCTCTGCTGCTTACACAGCAACTCCTTAGGAGCTTACTGGTGACCTCACTCACACGCAGGAACACAACAACCCTGGCAATTGTTATTGAGCTGCGGTTTTCTGTGAGGTGGATGTACTTCCCCATGTGTCATGTTCATGCACACAAATGTTCGTCTTGTGTGGGAATCGAACCCACGAGCGTTGGTGTCAAAGTCGCGTCTTTCACGACTGAGCCGCCGAGCTCGTCAAACGTGAAGTTAGTACAAATGTATTAATATGTAAATAAAATTTTATATATTATATTTTATATTTTATAAATTTTTTATATATTTTTTTACTAGAGCTTACAAACAAAACAAACAAACTTCTTCCGATTTATGTATTAATATGTCTGTATGTAAAATTTTATTTGCCGAGGCAATTTTTTTGTATGCGCTATTTCGATTCTACATAGAATATTTATACAATAAATAAACCATAATTTCAACCAGTCAATGATTACTTCACCTGTCTAATAAACTAGTTGTCCATTACTAACATATTGCTAACAGTGTAATAATTCGTGAGCATAAAGGGCCGATTGTGTGAACCATTAGATAGTTCGTTATTAATCACGTCGCTGTGAGTGGTTGGCCATTCATTTTGACACGCGATTGACCAATCAACAATTTCTGGATTTCTCCTCGTTTTCTTTAATCAGTGTGTAGGCATTTGGGTCGATGGCTAAATTAATCAAACAACTCGTCCTTATCTCGCTATTGGGATAAGAACCGAACCGAATTCAACCGAAGGAGTTTAGAGCATGTAAATTGGCTGAGAGAAATATCCGTACGTTTAGCGAACTTACTCCTCCGTAGTTTTTTATAACACTAAGGTGGTAACAAGCATATGGCCCACAGCGTCGTCACCCCGGCCAATAGATCCATTTATCAGAAACCATACAAAGGGGGTCAAATTCTGAATTTCAATCAAATGTAGGCCTTAATCCAAGGGTTTAAAGCAATTTTAAGTTCACTGTCGTCTTGTTAACAAAATATAAGGTTTGACATTATAATCGTAGGCACCGGTGTATTGCTGCAACTTCATTGGTTATTAATTAATCATGTTTTTTTTTCATCGGTATTATGATTCTCACTTTATATAAGATGTACTTATGTACGTATTAGTCTCCAATACTGTTCCCTCTTTTTAATTGTGTTATTCCGTTTCCTAATTTTTTATCACAGCCTTTAAGGCCTAATCCTATTTTCCTATATTTGGTTTGGCGAAGATACTGTTTGTGTGAATTACTTGAACGTACGATGTATTTGATCGAGGCATTTGGCATTATTTATTTAAAATGGCAACCCATTGAATTTCTGATCACTGTCGCAAATGACCAGTGTAATCTAGAGAGTCCACTCGAAACACAAGGTAAACACTGTTGATACTCGTACTTGTATTACTGCGGAGTTAACAACTGTGCTGCGAAAGCAGCACCTCCACAATGTAGGAATATATTGTGAAGTAACCCGCACGTTTACAGTCGAACAAGTTACAAATATATACATAAATTCGAAAACAAGAATTAAGTAAGCCCACACTAGAATTCAAACCAGGGACCAGTCGTTTATTGACTGATTCTTTATCCACCAAGCTATTACTGTTCCGTAATCCATTACCTATCTACTAAAAATATATTTAAATAAGACTACAAAATGTCGCACTCAGGAAAACTTATAAATAAAGAAGTTTCTTGAATTTGGCCTAGACGTTTTCAAGCAAACAATAATTTAAAAGTAATGATTTGAACGTAAACGTTAACTCATTAATTGCCCTTCAGAATAAAGATTTTATCACAGCGTTACAATATGCTATTGCCATAAAGGATAATGGCGGTGAAGAAGAACCAAAGCATGCATTTAACAGCCGATGATAAAATTGAGATTTACCACATTATATTTCCTAACATTGTTATCTCGCTTGTTAGGCCTATAAAGACGAGTACCTACAGCAATAAAAATGGGGACACGGAAGTACGACCGCCAAGTTATCAACAAGAAACCACGGATGTGTAATTTTTGCCTAAATAACTCAGTCAGAGCCAGTTTAGGAGCTCTTAGTATCGGAGTATCTTCGATACGACGGAAGTCAATACCCTGGATGCTAACAAAGGTACTTTATATACTTCATATTACTAGTTTGCAGCTTAACTATTTTCATTATTTTGTTTGGCCATCAAAAATTTGTAAAATCGTCATTCATATACTCGTACGTATATTATATTTCGGTACTCGTCGATCGTCCATTAAAATGAAGGGTCTAACGCCCCTTTTTTGTTTTTGTTTCGCCTGATGGCAAACGAAAAGATTACAGTGTCTTGCCAGTTTACGCTGTCATGCTGGCCTGCAAGGTGCTTCTTCACGCTTCGTTTAAAACATCTACATTAGGAAATTACATAAAAATGATGATTTTAAATAACAAACTCAGGAAAAAGCAGTGTCATGAATCTCAAAAGTTAACCCACTGCCTGACAAATATGTAGCACTTATATAACGGAAACAAACGACGTATTGATCGAGGCATTTAGCATTATTTATTTAAAATGGCAACCCATTGAATTTCTGATCGCTGTCGCATATGACCTGTGTAATTTAGAGAGTCCACTCGAAACACAAGGTAAACACTGTTGATACTTGTATTACTGCGGAGTAGACAACTGCGCTGCTAAAGCAGTACCTCCATAGCTTTATTCAGGAGATCATACTCGCAAAAGACAACAAACAAATATGTTTTTTCTATATAATTCGGCCATTGCTGTTTACGAGTATAGATGCTTGCAATACGTAGCCGCTTTACCTCACTTAAGTGTGACCACCCGAGTGATATAACAAATTATAATGTTTTTATAATTTGTTATATCACTCGGGTGGTCACACAACATGATTAAGTCAACCCAATGTTTATGTCAATTTATAGAGATATTGGCCTACTGGATTCATTTCATCTTTCAATGTTATGGAGTCTGTAATTTGGTTTCGCAATCCGTTAACAATTTCATCTCATAACTCATCATTAGTAGAGTTTACAAAACATTTTCTCAATATTTATTATCATCTAAAATACAAGTCTTGTAACCAGTTTATCATCCAAAGTATCTAAACTATATGATTGCTAAGTAATTACCTTTTTTGTTATAACGTGACAAATATTGAGTAATTTAATAAATTAAGAGTTATGATTGTAATGATATTATTTTATTGGATCCACTGTACTTTACCTAACAAAACAAATGTCTCATCGTCGGTTCATTAGATCTCATAACTTCTTACCGTAAAATAGACTTGACACCATTTTTACATTACAAACATTTTTGGCATGATTTCACTTTACTGTAAGTACTTTATACATGTTTTCCAATTGTAAATTAAGATTTTTTATAACACGAAGTGTAAAATGATTCACGTTAGGGTTTTATCTATGTTTTATACTACGTTTTGTAATTTTATAATTGTTATAAACTCCACAAGCTCATTGTCAAACTATCTAAAAAACGGGCCAAGTACGTGTCGTCGGACTCAGACACGACTCCGTACCACTGTGCAAAGTGAAAGACATCTTTCTCGTATGTGCCTTTAATTTTAAACTTTATTTTATCGCTTTTTCTTATATCAGCTACTGTGAAATATACACTGTGAAATTATCAAGTATCTTCCTTTAAGCTAATCCAACGTTCCTAAGATACTGCCCTGTGATAGACGAACGCACAGACAAACAGCGGAGCTTTAGTAACAGCGATCCGTCGGTGCCCTGTATGTACCTAACCCTTAGAATGTAAACTAATCCTCTTACTAATAAAAAAGTATGGCTAGTCATTGTACCTTTTTATGCTGCTAAGGCCGCAAGATTTTTTTATATAATCTTATTATCATTTTTTACACGATATCGGAAGGCACACAAACATACGACCCATCTGATGTAAAATGTTACTGTAGGCTAAGAACGCTTGCAATTTGCCACCTCTGCTTCTAACACAAGAACTCAGGGGCTTACTTAATCCCACTCATTCGCACTACTTACCTACTCGTAACTGTAGTTTTCTGTATGTCAAAAGTACTTCCATCGGGCTGCTTTGATGCGTCCTACCTCTTAAAAACACACCGACCAAGATAAACAGGCACGTTCATGCACACAAATGCTCCTCTTGCGTGGGACTGGAACCCACAAACCCGTAGTATTAGTGTCAAGTGGTCATTGCTAACCGCTCGACCACTGAGCATGTCAAAATTGCTATCCTTATCCCCTGCAGGTCATAATTCAATACACGCGCTTGTCATAAACTAGCTACCTGTGACCAACATTCTATATGACTAATATTTATGTTATCCTTGAGCCCACACCAACACTGGAATAGGTTAATTATTCCACTAATTAATGTATTTGAGATAACTGGTAACTTCCAATTAGGCAAGTTTTTTTTTCACGATTATTTCGTAGGTATTTGGATATGCCGTATATATAATAATTTATTGCCGTTAATGTTCTACTGACATTTCGTTAATGGTGTCTTTAATTTATATACATACGTATAATTTCCTATATTACTTAGGGTTCCATGTGTAAAGGACAAAAACGGGACGCTATTAATGACACCCTGATGTCTGCCCGTCTGTTATCCAAATTTCTTTTGTCAAATAATTTACTTGTCCTATAATTTTTAGTTTAAAACATAATGGGTTTTCGCAGAATAATCAAAAACTGGTTACTACAAGAACCTTCATGTAGACAATAAATTGTGTTATTTATTCAATTGCTTTTTGAACAGAATGGACGGATAAATACACCGTGTACTGCCCACTACTAAATTATGGTAGAAACAGACACCCTTTAGGCACATTTATAATATCGGTAACATAGTTTAAACAGCCATATTTTAAGTTCTCTGAGCCGTAAAACCTACTTGCACTGTTGTATTCCCACTTCTTCCTTTAAGCGATATTATAAACATGAAATTTATTTTATTAAATTATATAGAACAGCCAGTAAACATTGTCAATCTGAGATTGTAAGTTGAGTAAAATATTTTATGTTTTACATTTTATATAAATAACATATTTGAGAACAGAATAATATATAAAATATGGATACTTCTACGTCGTTGTCGTTATGGGACTTCGATCAATTTGATTCGATTAGTAAATATAATGACAAAAATAGATAACTTCTTAGCAAATTACATCTATGTTACGCAAAAATAGCAGGTTTATAGAAAAATAAACCGCCAAATTCGAGTTTAAACGGACCTGTACATAGAACTCTCGAAATTCATCACGGGCCCGCGGGAGGCACGGAATGTGGACCCAAGAGGAACGCTTGAGAGGTTAATAGACCTCCTTCACAGGACACAACACTACGTTAAATAAGCAGGGAATGGAGTAATGTGGTTTGCACATTACTGAAAGCAGTGTTAACCTCACCGTGTTTACACTGCCATTGAGCGCTAAACACTATGTACTTGCATCTCATCTTGCTCTCACTTTGTCAAAGACATTATCACGCTAATAATTTATCTTCCTTCTGATTTTTCATTAATTTGCTCTAAAAAACGTGAATGACTTCATACAATTATGGATGAAGTCATATGTATTTAGTTATGAAGTCCACAAGTAAAACTACCGAACAAAAAAATTGTACCAAGTATTCAAGTGATCCACTGGAATAATTATCCATTAGCAACAAGTTTATATTGATACAGAATAACGTGACTCCTTCAGATTAGCGTGACGAGGGTGAGTTTACAGCTGCGAGGGGTGGTTTTACACCATTGAACGATAACTGCCCTGAAACAAAGGCCTATTTAATAGGAAAGCATTTATTTATATTTTTCCAAAATTCCTTTTTGATTGAATTAAACAATTTTTAATGGAAGTATCGCGTGTTTTATTTATTTTGTTGAACCTGACGTTTCGTCTTCCTGCGACCACGGACGCTGCAAAGCGTTCGAAACGTCAGGTTCAACAAAATAAATAAAACATGCGATACTTCCGTTAAAAATTGTTTAATTCAATGTGTAACAATCGCGAAAACCTAAGACAATACTATTCCTTTTTGAATTCCACACAAACTGAACATAAATACTAATGGAATAAACCTTTTTTGATATAAGGTGTGGTGGTACAAAATCCGACAAGAATCTATTAATAATGAAAACAATGCAATAATGAATGAACTTCTTTTAACGTCAATTGTTGAATTCAGTATCAATTACATTAATTACATATATAAAAACAAGATTTGTTTGTTCGCGGTTTTTTTTTTACCCTTAACTTTTAATACGCGTGTTTGAGTTTTAGTTACATGCAGTTCAATTATTCATATGAATTAGAGATGCGCCGAGTACACAATTTACCGAGTAACCGGAAATCGAGTATCGCTCGGTTTCACCTTTACCGAACCGAGTAATCGACCGAGTTACTCGCTTCCTGCACCATATCTTGCCTATGTTAAACTTCGTATATTAATTTATAGAATTCATGCCTTTTTCCCTTTAGATGATTTTAATAATTTAATATTAATTACCTAAATTTATAACACCCTTTATTGCACATATAAATAAAAAAAGTCACAATGTATGGTAAAGATAGTGCAGAGGCGATTTAATATGCTTATTTATCTCCATTGTCTCTGTAATAAGAAAATAATATTTTAACAATAAATTACATTAAGTACTAAGCATTTGAAACGAGTTACTCGGCCAAGTACGAGTACTCTATAACATGCCGAGTACACCGAGTAGTCCGAGTACCGAGTCATAACCGAGTATTCGGCGCATCTCTAATATGAATCATATGTGCTTGAAAAACGGTTTTTATTTCAAAATCAGTTACAGACGGTTCAATTACATATAATCGAATTTGTATTCAATATTTTGCTTTGGTTTCATCATGTTTTTGATTACTTTACTAAATTATACCTATATATTATGATACTTCATGTCTAGTGTTTTGTCTGTCGATATTCTAATATTAAATCTATATAGTATACTAGCTGAAGCCCGCGGCTTCGCACGCATGAGATTTGGCTTTTAGTAGCCTTTATTTCTCTATCTTCTCTCTCTTCTGTTCTTATCTCTTTCTGTTTAAAAAAAAACAAAGTTCAGAGTCTTAGATGCAACCATATTTTTTTTTTTTTTTTTTTTATTAAGTGAGTCAATTTTCATATAGCGCCATCTATTAACCTTTACGGGTGGCAACGTATATTTATTTTATTTTTGTTACATAAAAAATGCGTAGTTATTTTACGTCACGAAAAATGCGTATTCTATGAAAATAATAAAAATAAAATTGCAAAGTCCCCCGAAGGGGAAGATATTCCCCCTAATTTTAACAGTTTTTCATTTTTTACGCAGTAATCCTAAATATTTACGGGATAAAAAGTACCCTATATTCTGCTCTGAACAGTCTTTCCTACCTGCCAGTGAAAGTCTCGTCAAAATCGGTTCAGCCATTTCGAAGATTAGCCCGGACAAACAGACAGACAGACACACACAGACAGACAAAATGTTAAAAATGCATATTTAGGCATTGGTAACCTGCAAATAACAATATGAGCTTATGATAAAGGCTTTATTTTGAAATCACAGAGAGACACTTCAATTTTATTTATATTATTTTTACATATTATATTATATATATATATATATATATATATATAAAATGCGTAGTTATTTTATGTCACAGAAAATACGTATTCTGCGAAAATAATAAAAATAAAAGTGCAAAGTCCCCCGAAGGGGAAGATAATTAATTTTAACAGTTTCTCATATTTTACGCAGGAACCCCAAAATATTTATGGGATAAAAATTACCTTATATTGTGCTCTGAACAGTCGTCTACCTATCAGTGAAAGTCCCGTCAAAATCGGTCCAGCCGTTTCAGAGATTAGCCGGAACAAACAGACAGACGGACAGACAGACAGACAGACAAAAATTGTAAAAATATTCATTTTGGTATAAGTACCATGTATATATCCATATGCATTTAGTAAAAAGCGGTTATTTTAATATTACAAACAGACACTCCAATTTTATTTATCTACTATCTGTATGTAGGTATGTATGTATAGATGTTGAACGCCTGAGGCATCGAAATTCGTCTGAATACACTTCCTCTATTCCCGCTATTCCCTGGAGTTCATAACTTGAGGGCAAAATACATACACCGTCTCCAATGTCAAAGGAATTCTCCGAGCTCACAGTCATTTGGAATTCTTCACGGCCAAGTAAGTTATGTGAATCCCGCCGAACGTATCAATAGAGGAGTATTAAGGCCATTTAGGGGCGTTTCACTCGGACTTTATAGATCTTTGACACTAAGTTATGTGTATCGGTGATCGGCTGTGCTTGAACTTAAATGTTACCTTCTCCATTTATAGATATATAAAGGAGATACTTCACCGTGGCTATGTTGGTACTACAATGCAAAAAATATCTTATTAAACCTTATTAACAGACTAACACTGACATAAACAAATACATATCTACGAACTACTAATATAAGGCTTTTCTACCCCTACATTTAGATTTTTTATTTTATTTTACACAATGTCGAGAAGCATACAAGCACACGGCCCATCTGAAGTAAAGCGGTTACCGGAGCCTATGAACGCTCGCTTTGCGGTAAGTATCTGGTCTGGTCTGGTGCTAACACAGCAGCTCAGGCGCCTACTGATGACCTCACTCACACACAGGAACACGACATCCATAATTTGACTACGGCTTTCTGTGAAGTGGAGGTACTTCACCAGACGGACTGCTTTGATTCGCCTCGTTCGAAGATGTAAATTTTTTGAAATGTATGTGTATGTATGAATATCTTCACGCCAGGTCTTTTGCGGGGTAGACAGAGAACCGAGCGCCGTAAGACGCGGTCCTTACACACGTCACTCGTTTCTTTAACATCCATAGCTCTTATGCACGCTCGTCGATTCCCAGGACTCCTGACAGCACCTGACAAAACACGACCAATTTGGTCATGGTAGGTGAATCTTGGTCTTCCTCGGCTCCTACATCCTTTCACAATTGTATTGTAAGTATGTATATCTGTTTCATCATTATTTTTAAACGATAAAAATGAATTCTTAATAATACAAGTATTGCAACTGTAGATTTACAAATAAATGAAACCGTTGACGAGCTCGGTGGCGCAGTCGTTAATGACGCGACTTTGACACCAACGTTCGATTTAGGTTCGATTCCTACACAAGGCAAACATTTGTGTTCATGCACCTGTCTGTTTGTCTCGGTCTGTATGTTTTAAGAGAGGTAGGGAAATCTCTCTCCTCTCTCTGGGGAAATACCTCCACCTCACAGCAAAACCGCAGCCAAATAACAACTCCTTAGAAGATTGTTGTGTTCCTGCGTGTAAGAGGTGGCATCGCGCAAGTGATATTTAATGTATTACATGCGTTCATAGGCGGCGGTAACCCCTTTACAACAGATGGGATGTGTTCTTGTATGCCTGCCGACGTTTGTGTAAAAAAACCAGTTGAATATAGATTGGAAATCAGTACACAGGAACGCAATTACAAAACAAACATTGCAATGAGGAACCGGTAGCGAATTATAATCACCCGGCGTCTGCGAGTTATCATCCTGACGTTTCAATTAAGGATCACGAGATTAAGGATAGACTCTCGGAACTTGTTGGACCGACAACATTGTAACCTGATAGCGACCACATTGCGGCACTCATCCTGCAATTGTATCGTAGTACCCGACAAAGCTGGCTTATCATCTTCGAGATAAAAGTCAGGAATTTATAATGTTTTTTTTTATACTACGTCGGGAGGCATACAAGCATACGGCCCACCTGATGTAAAGCGGGTACCGTAGCCTATTAACGCTTGCGATATATTAAGTATCACTCGCGCGATGCCTCCTCTGCTGCTTACACAGCAACTCCTTGGGAGCTTACTGGTGACCTCACTCACACGCAGGAACACAACAACCCTCTAGGGAGTTGTTATTAGGCTGCGGTTTTCTGTGAGGTGGAGGTACTTCGCCAGACGGGCTGCTTCGATGCGCCCTGCCTCTCTTATATCTTCTTATCTTTATCTTATATGTATGAAAAGGTACTGGTGAATTGAGCCTGTATGTTTTATCACTTTGATGGCATTAACACATAGTTACATGAACGAAAGAATGACCTATAGAGAGCGTATATACGATATTACGTTGTAACTCAATTCACCGCTTAGGGTCGGAGGGTAGAGTAGAATACGCAGCTCTTATTGCGTATATCGCGGAACAACATCGCGGCACATATAGGCTTAAATATTCTCCCACGAACCTATTGAACAACAGTAGGCCCGAATCGTTGAGGTATTTATGCTCTAAAACACGTTAAAACGCTTTAGTGAGCGCAGGGTACGTTCATACGCAGTCAGTAGACTGATTCTACTAAAAACTGCAACTGCACTGCAGCCCGTCGTGTGTCAAAATGCGTACATTTTGACGTTTTGTTAAGCGATCTGACAACAGCGACGTTTAACGAAACGTCAAAATGTACGTACGTATTTTGACACACGCCGCGCTGCAGTGCAGTTGCAGTTCTTAGTAGAATCGGCCTACAGGTAGTTTATGGCTACATACAGCATACGTTATTGGAAAGAGTACTGCAGCTCGTTGAACTATTCAAAACCGACTTGTGTCGAATGGCTCTGCTATGAGCAAAACTCTCTCTTCAGGACGAGTTCGCGTCCCCATGTTTGTTACTTCCTAATCCTATTATTTCTCATACGCTAAATACAACGTTCGCAAATCGTTTCCACTATATTCTCACCCCATTCATCTATATAAAATTGAATCGCTAAATCACTGTACTCCTGTATACCATATTCAGATGCAAAAAGATGATCACCAACTATAAAGTTCTTAATTGTGATAATTCTGAGAAACTATAGAATATAGAAATAATAACTTAATAAATTAATAAATCATTATATTCTCATTACTCATTCATCGTCCAATCAAAACTTTCCTTAATTGATTTGGTAATTGCTAACAGATACATACTCAGCCACTATACAGATGTAACAAATACATTCGCACTCACACACACACACACACACACACGCGCACACACACACAACACCGACACACAGGACAATCTACACGTTTTCACTGTCACACTTTATGTCTTAGTCAGAGATATATGATAATCTAATTGTCCTTGTAAACATTAACTGCTTTACAAACATAATCTCACCACATGGTGTAAATACATAATCGTTATTTACACCATGTGGTGAGAGGCTGATGTGCTGAAATATGTAGTTCAGGCGCCAGTCTGTCAGAATTTTACACAACTTTAAGCACTTTATGAGTAAGTACAATAATGTTCAAACGTTAAATACAATGTATTATGTAAAATTGTAGACAAGAATAAGTAATTTGAACTATTTCGCAAGGTGTAGTATGCTTATGTTCCGAAAATGTTAAGAGTGACATAGCATGCCCTATGTTCAAGGGCAACATAGAATATTTATGACTTCACCTTGGTATCCGTCTATCATAAGTTTCCAAATACAAGTGGTACAAGCCACTTAATTGCTGGCTACATAACAACTCTTATGACCAAAGACTACATAATAACTTGTAGTTCCAAGTGACAATAGAGGTCAAAGAGAAATATCTTAGCGATAGATGCGGGCCGCGAGGTAGCGGAGATGTCATCTTTTTTTGTGTGAGCAAATTGAGGTGACAAAAGCTTATTTCTAAGTTATTAGTATAATTTATTAATTAAGACAAAAATATTATTCGATTTGGCCCTTCACTGCGGGCCGTATGGGGGAGCTCAAGGTCGCTCAGCGTGCTATGGTAACAGCAGTGCCCGGGGTTTCTCAACGTGATCGAATCAGAAATGACGATACCCGCAGTTGATCTACGATTAGACATAGCCCAAAGGATAAGAAAGTTGAAGTGGTAGAGGACCGGCCACATAGTTCGTAGAACTGACAACCGATGGTAAAGAAAGGTTTTCGAATGGCATCCCCGTACTTACCAGTACGGGACCACGCAGTGTGGGACAACCCTCCACTAGATAAAGCGACGACGGCGTTATATATTTTTTCATTACAATTTTTTTGCTCACTAAGACAAGTACCAAAACAAATGTAAATTTGACTTCAAATAATGAGGTACAGAAAACTATGAACCACAATTTTAAGACCGGGCATGCCGATTAAGTGAAAAGACGATGCTCTAAAGAAAATAACAAACGGCCAATAAATGTCAGCGGCAGAGATGACGAAAGCCGATATACCAGTACAGGTTCAGATAATGTTGGCAACCAACAAGCTGGAGCACATGATTTGCATGTAATTGCTACTACACCGATTGTCGCTGATGTCATTATGACACCTTTGTAAGTGTAAACTGGTAGGATTACCGTTTTAGTTGGGATTGCAGTTCAAATTGAAACATTTATACTAAATGTTTTTAAGGTTCTATTAACAAAGAATCCTATTAGTCACTGTAGTGGGATAGATACAGTAATGAAAAGAATGAGAATATTATTCTAGAATAATACGTTTCATAAAAATGGTATGCAAGAGGACTGCAAAGATATGTTGATATTTAAATACGTGTCAGTTGTGTAGATTATAGATTGTGCAAACAATAAACATAAAACAAAAACATATGTAAACATTTATTAAACATAAATCCATTTGTGATGTTGATCCACTGATTCGTCATAATACTAATCCTGGCAAGTTCAGTGACTTGACTGAAATGAAAAGCAATCAGGATAATGCGCTACATCCGCCGAGTTCGCTTTTGAATATTTCATGTGCAACTAAAAGCTTGGACATATAGATAAGTCGGAATACGCGAGATACACTACCAACTTAATCAATCATGAAGCCAGTAGCTCAATGTCTCATACATTTGCGTGTAAACGGTTTTACGAATATGTATAGACCGTTTACATTATAACAAGTAAGAAATCTTCTAGCTTTTCTTGAGTACCATTAAGCATATCCTGCTGTTGCATGGGAATTTCATGTAACCTTTTTAAGACTTTGTTCTTCAGGCATTGAGGTATTTTCGACGAGAATATGAGTCGAAGTTTCCCGAACTCAACCAAAAAAAGTTGAACTAATAAAGCCTTTGACATTTTTAGGAATCCGTAGTAAAAAATGAACTCTTATAGTTTCGCCATGTCCGTCTGTCTGTCCGTCCATCCGTCCGTCTGTCCGCGGCCTAGCTCAGAGAAGCTAGACACTAGAAAGCTGTAGTTTGGCATGTATTATGTTACTGTAAAAGCCCGGCTACGGTAAATCTTAGATTTTACCAGTAAATCTTAAGATTTACCGACATGAGTTGGTATTAAAAAAGTCAGTATTAAAAAAAGGGGAACCAGTTTTTGGACTTATACCATTAGAAAATGGTACATGTTAGGTTTTACCAGAAGCAGTTGTTAAATGTTGGTTTTGTGAAGAAAATCAACACAGTAAGGATTTGACTGATTGGCAATATGATTAATAATTACTGTGTGGTAATATGGTTAATAATTTTAATCATATTGCCAATCAGTCAAATCCTTACCTATATAAAATATTTTTATTTGTAAGTATTTGTACTTATTAATAATTAGAAACTTGAAAATTTAAAAACTTTAAAAAAAATAGCACATTAAATTGTCTTCATAAAAAACATAATGTTAATCGGCTTGGTTAATCTAACAGAAACATTGCTTTTCTTAATATGTAGTATTTACGAAACAAAGATAAAGACATTTTATCTATTGTCACTAACTAGTATGTAACATTAACGAAAGTAACATTAAAGATAACTAGTATGTAGTAAATAAAAATTACTTGTTACAACTAGGAGCGCTATTGTGGCATTTAGAGTTGCAAAGTAATCCTGACGCATTTCTTCGACAGGCATTTTTTCAGACAGTTACATTTTTTTTAATCCTTGTGCTCCAGTCAACGACAACTTTCCGACAACTTCTCGAAGACTCACTTCTTTATCTCTAACAACATTTTATATCTTTTCAAAATCTTCAGAGCATGAAGTAATTTGGTTCCGAGTGTAAAGCTGGTTTAGTACTCGAATTTTGGTACCAAGTTGGTAAAAGTCGTTTTCCTTTACATCTACCACAACTGCAATAATGCTTTTCGGGTCAGTTTTAGCTCTTACATTTTGACCTACTTTCACATTTGGATATTTTCTAGCCGATATGACTTTCATTTTTCAGCTTGATTTTCTAAATTCAATTTAGCTTTTTTTCTTATTGTCTGGACAGATTCTATCTTTCTCGGTATTGCATGTTCCTGAGACTGAGTTGCGTTTTTGTTTCTGAATCAGTATATCTCTGAATAGTTACATTAGTATTATCGTTTATTTCCTTATCCTTCAACTTTTCGGTTTCAATAATTTCGTTTTCTTGTGGTTTAGACTTCACACATTCACTATTCTGACTCATTTCCAACAACTTTGTATTCCTTGTCGTGTTCAATTGGATTTTCATCGTTAAAATTTTGTTCTGTATTTTTTTGCGAATGTAACAAGTTTTCGAAATCTTCTTCTGATCTTAATAATCACATTTACATTAAAATATCAAAATGACAAACAGAAAATGAATTAACTTGCGTGTTCAAACGTGTTCAACGATCGACTGAGGTGAGCTGAGGCGGTAAAGGGATGAGTACGTGAAGCGGAGGGTTGCAAACACGTTCCACTGACATGTCTGTTTATCAACATTTACCGTGTATTTGAAGTAAATCTTAAGATTTACCAAGTAAATGGTTCTAAATGCTCGAAATAAACGAAGACCACGAATCTTTTCCGACTTTTACCATAATTGATTGGTAATCTTAGGTTTTACCGGTAAATCTCAGGACTTTGCGTAGTTCGCGCTTTTACAGTAACATATATATACATATAGCTATGCTATACAAAGTGGTAGAATAAAATCTTGAAAAAAAAATAATTCGGTAGTACCTTCCTACACGTGAAGTTGGGATGATTTTTTTTATTCGCCACCCCACCCCATAGTGTAGGAAGTCGTTAGAAAAGTTTTTTAAAAGCATCAATTCATTTTTAGGGTTCCGTACCCAAAGGGTAAAACGGAACCCTATTGCTGAGGCTCCGCTGTCCGTCCGTCCGTCCGTCCGTCCGTCCGTCCGTCCGTCCGTCCGTCCGTCTGTCACAGGCTGTATCTCTTGAACCGTGATAGCTAGACAGTTGAAATTTTCACAGATGATGTATTTCTATTGCCGCTATAACAACAAATACTAAAAAATGGAATAAAATGAATATTTAAGAGGGCTCCCATACAACAAACGTGATTTTTTTGCCGTTTTTATAGATAATGGTACGGAACCCTTCGTGCGCGAGTCCGACTCGCACTTGGCCGATTTTTTGATATAGTGATCCGTTTGCAATATATTAATGTTAAAAGTGTAAATTTTTGTTACACTCAAGTGTCTCAAATGATTATTGGCGTGAATACTACTTTCATTATCAGGGTATCAAATCATTTTAATATAAATTCATAGAGAAAGACCGTCTCTCATTTGGCCGGTTTCTATTAAAATAACAGTATGTCTAAAAACATATGAGCATTTTCATTAATTCATTAGTAGTTCAGTTGGAATTCCTCATTTGTCGCTAGCATATTCATAACACGGCCATTCTCAGTGCAGCCTGCAACGCTATCAAATGCAAATCGGCTTAGCGTGGGCGAGGACTGGTGGGCAGTGGTCTTAATTTAGCGTATAATGTGTCCTGCCTTGTCCCTTCGCTCGGTAACCATTTATTGCAACTTGAATTATGAAGAATAGTTTAGATGTTATGGAAAGATTTAGTACACTCGCAGACGGCTGTCAAAACTGACACTCCAGTTGATTTTAATTTGACTAGAATTGATGTTAGTTTCCTGTTTTTTTGATTAGTCTCCATAACAATGTTATACTGCTATAATGAAATTATATAAAATTCTAATATACTGTTACAATTATTATAATGTTATTTGTAATTAGTGTAATCCAGTGTATGAAGAACAATTATTGTTGTTTATATTCTCATATTCATGTTTCTATAAATAAGTGACGTCTATTTGAGTCGATTTTAATGAAGTCACGTCAAGTTTCAACTTTTTTAGATTATCATCTTAAAAATTCACAACAATCGTCATAACAATTCTTACAAATGGTTAAATGGTTAAAATATAACTTCACGCCAAATCCCTTGCGGGGTAGGCAGAGGGAACTGAGCGCCACATGACTCGAGCCTTGCAAACCTCACTCGCTTCACTAATATTCATTGCTCTTCTTATGTACGCTCGCCGATTTCTAAGGATCCTGATATCACCTGATAAAACACGATCAATTTGGTCGTGGTAAGTCTTGGCCTTCCTCGGCTTCTATAACATTCTACTTTCGCGTTGTATATCTGTTTCGTAATTCTTACTTCCTGCATTTTTTCTACATGTCCGAACCAATGGAGCATGCCTCTTCTTATGTTAACACTGACGCTCTTTCAGACCAGCTCTTTTTCTAACATTATCATTGTGAATGCAGTCTACAAGCGTTATGCCACAAATTTTGCGCTAAGCTCGCATTTCGACCGAGTTTATTCTACTTTCATGCTCTCTCTGCCATATCCAGCTCTCGCTTTCATAAGTAAGTGTTGGGACCAGCACTGCACTGTGTATAGCGAGTTGTGCCTTCTGGATCAAACTTTTACTGCCAAGAAGTTTTCCCACCGCTCTACTATTCCCTGCACTCACTCGTCTTTCCACGTCAGCTGTGTACCTTACATTACGGCTGAAAGCGCATCCAAGATACATAATCTCATCCACTTGTTCCATCACTTCATCATCAACCGTAATCCTTACATTAGTTCTGGTTTCTTCCCTCTCAAATACCATTATCTTTGTTTTCTTCATTCAATAGTAAGCCCACACAATCGTCTTTCATTATTGTGACCAGTATTTGCAGTTCAGTTGGTATTTCTGCTAATAGTACGGCATCATCTGCATAAAGTACACAGTTCAATAATCATTCACCATGCATAATCCTACATTCGTCGATCTCATTCTCTGTAGACAACTATCTAGATACAGAATAAATAGCCTGACACCAATTTTGACATCAAACCAGCGTGACATATTGCCATCTATCCGCACACCTGGTGAGCAATTCTTATAGCTGGACTGCACAGCACGGAGCAGTGCACCTTCAATCCCATATCCCTGCAATATCCCACTTACTCCCAGTCCCACAGTTCCTTTCACACAACCCCTATCAAATGCTTTCTTCAGTTCTTTACCATAGATTGCTTAAGTACCAGAAGGCGTCCCGGGCATAGACGCCACCTAGTTTGATCATCTCAACTGTACTCATAACAATTCCCGCAGACTTTTAATTTTTCAAGCTTCGTACCGACCATTCGATCTCATCCATAGTTATACCTTCATCGGACGCTGTCAAAGTGGAGTAAGCATCAGACTCACTCTCATTGCCAATGTCCGAGGCATATACATACATTTCGCCAAAATATTAATTCCACCGTTCTAACACTTCCTGAGTGTTAGCAAGAATAATACCGGCTGTAGATTTTATTTTGTACATTCTGGATGCCGACGCACCACCCCGAGACCACTCTCCAAAAGAGTTTCGTGTTTGCCTCGAAGTTTTTCGTCAGCCTCTCTTCCTCATTCATAAGTTGTCTTTCACGATTCTCTTTCACTAAAGCCTTGGTTTCATTCTTGCATAGACGGTACATTTCTTTCTTCTTCTCTCTCATACTATCGTTTAAGGTCAAAGACGATACGTAATCCAGCCATGCTTTCCTATTTCTTGCTACGGAGGATTCAACCTCCGCATCCCACCAGCATGTGGATGCGCACAGAGGCATAAAACAGTGACAGGAGATTCACTATTTTATGCCTCTATGCGCAATTCTTTCGCTTACTAGATGTACTACATACGTTCTCTTTACACGTTCGTCTTACCACATACGATACTTCCTATAATGGAAGCGTTCATAATGTACGGCAGACATACACCACGTGAAATATATGCTTGTATATATTCCAACTGTTTATAAAAAAACACTCAAACATCTCACCTAATTTGATGACAAGTATAGAATTTAATCAGAACTAGACGCCATGCTGAGAAGTCACAAAGAAGCTAGTAAGTCGCAATGAGATCAACAATTGACCAAAATTATATTTCCGCTGTTACGACCATCTTGGTCACATTCCAATTTTTTTAATATCAAGCTGAGATTGATCGTACAATTACAACGAAAATGTTGTTTATTCGTGCGCAAATTGGACAAACAAAATTTTCTACGACTTTATTCAATGATTGGCAAAAATTTGCCGACAAACAATCGTACGTCCTAATAAATATATTTGTGCAATAGACAATGATTTATATTATCACTATGTGTTCCATTATTAATGAGTGTTAATAGTCGTTAGAAAGAAGCACAGGCGAATAGGCATCATATATTCAAGACTACCATGTATGTTTACTTTTCATTAATTCCTTTTTATTTGGGGTCGAATAAATTTTAATTAACATGCTCAGCCTCTGCCCGTTTTACGAGGTTTTATAAAAATGTTACTAAACCTAAATTTTAAACCTAAATTCGACATAATACGGCACTCTGTTTGTGAGCCGCAATCACGTTTGAATGATACTTTTTTATTACGGTCTTTTACATTACATTTTATAATTTTTTGCACTTGTAGGTATACATGAAATTGCTTTAAAATCTCACACATTATGTGCATTAACGTTTGAATATTTGGAGTCTAAAAACTTCAGAACATCTCACACTTTGTCTGATACCTAACACAGGAAAAACGGTTCTGAGTAGTAGGAATAAGGTTTGAAATTTTATAATGTATTTCTGTTATTTGATTTGAACGCACCGTATAGATCCGTTAGATAAACATAGCGGAGTTACTATTTTACTATTTATTTGCCCAGCAAGTCCATTACATTTCGAAGAGTGTGATGTTTCCATAAAGAGGAAGTAAGGTAACTTTGAGATAGTGTTCCATTAACCATAAGGTAACAACATGCACTTGTGTTTCCATTTGTGGCGTTACAAAATCGCAATGACCATCTATGTTATTGTGGCAAAAAAACATGACATTAAAAGTTCGATAGCTACAAATATCTACAAAACATCGAATGTGTAGCCTTATAGCTTGTGGTGATCGACGCCTTAAGGCGATAGATATACCCCGGTGGGCAATTCTGCTCGTTTATTGTGCCTCAAATGGAGACATGCCTTATACATTGTGTGAACAAAATCTTATTTAATCGAATTCTATTATACAAGGTGATACTACTAATACTGTTAAATTGAATTCCATTACACTAATATTTTAGTATAACTGTATTGCAAGTACGTGTATCCTTAAAATATAAATGGGGCAAAATAATTATGTTGTTAGGATTTTTTTTAAGTTGACCTCAGGCCAAGTTCTCGCCGAAATTGTCTAAAATATGACCTCTAATTAGAACAGGGGCCTGGGGTAGAATGAATTAGCGGAATCACGTTATTTTAATTTGCCCCAGTTTTCCGGCGAATCTGTTAATTTATTCCAACCGTCTATAAAGTAAAACGTGACTTCCCTGTTTAAATGTAGAGTTCTTACTTAACTTAATAATATCGCCATTTGTTATGTTTAAGTTATTTATGGCAGAGATTAAAGGGAAAGGATCTGAAATCAAAATTCAAGTATTTGTCGAAAGTTCAGACGTTTCAATTACAGATCTAAAGGGTGCTTTGACCACAACGCCGGCATGAAATATTTATCTTTTATAATTTTTGGTTTGTAAATGGCTCTCTTGACATCTTTACAGTTATTTTTATTTCATTTAAATTTCGAGAGGCATACAAGCATACGGCTTAGTAGTAGTATGAA
Source organism: Pyralis farinalis (assembly GCA_947507595.1). Lineage (NCBI taxonomy): Eukaryota > Metazoa > Arthropoda > Insecta > Lepidoptera > Pyralidae > Pyralis > Pyralis farinalis. The sequence continues at coordinate 7,549,227 of OX382264.1, forward strand.
TGGTTACAATATATTAAGTATAGCTCACGCAATGCAACCTCTGCATTAATGCAGCAACACATCAACTCTTTAGAAGTTTACCTCACTCACTCGCAGAAATATAATAACACTGCAGGGAATTGTTATTTGAATGCGGTTTTCTGTGAGGTGGAGGTATTTCCACAAACGAGCTGCTTTGATGCACCATACCTCTCTTAGAAATAATAAATTAGTTATTAATAGTTAATGGTGGTAATGTACCCTGCTAATTACAATTAACTAACGACAATTGTGTAACGACTGGGAACGGCCTTCGACGACACAGCGGATCGCTGCCAATAACATTTTTTGACGGGTCTTTGTGTTCCTGGGAATAAGATAGGGCCCTAGTCGGCTCCTGAGGCGTTACTACTTTACCAGAGTAGGTGACAACGTACAAACAAAGCCCTTTGTATTCTAAATGTTCATATAATTGGGTTACGAACTGACATCAAAAAAAATACGTCAATTAAATTTCATACAGTACAAAATTTTTACATTACTATTTTTATTTGTATTTTTTTCACCCGATTAAAAATGTAACATACGTTCTAAATACTTTAATACGAATTATGGCTCTACAATCCTACATAATATTTAGGCCATAAAATTATCTTTTTTATAAATAAAATACTATGTACATTACAAAAGATTTTTATATACAAATTTAGTGTTTATTAATTTTATTGTTTATTGAACACCATTAAAGAGACACTTTTGTTATATGGGATAGAACAAGTGTATAAGGTAAATATGTCTAAATGCATACAAGAATTCTCACCACATGAACTCGTACTTAAACTATCAAGACATTCTACAAGGCAATTAATCAAATGTAGGTAGGTAATAAGTAGGTGCCCTGCAAACAACACAAATGTATGAGTGATGGCTGCTCTTTGAAACGATAACTTCAATATGGATGTCCTTTATTATTTATGGATGTCCCAGTTTATTAATGATATGGTGACTTAACAACATCGTCATTACAAAATTTACGTTCAACATGCGAATTATTTTTACGGTGTCTAACAAAAAACATTACCTACCGTTCTCATAAAATAACTGTGCGGTATGTGTGGACTGTAAGAAGTAAAAAATAACATATACAACAAGAGATAAGTTCGTTATTTGTTGATTCAATTACACAAATACAATTCTGACTTTAGGATATCAATTCTTTAAAGACTTTAATTGTAAATGTTTTAGAGCTGAAGATAATGTCGAGTGGAAATAAAACAGTAAATCAAGGGTTGTTAATAAGACTCGGCTACTTATCTGTAAATGAAGTAGCAATACAATGTGGAACAAACAGCCCATCTGTTCCACATTCCCTGCCTTGACTATAGCCACCACGTTTCAGCGATTACCGGGACAGAGAAATATATTTAGGAATTATTAGTGCCTTGGTTCATTAGGGTCCAATGAAATGTTCTCATTAATATCATAATTGCGAAAGTGTTTTGTTTGTGTTTTCATATTCTTACGTCCAACTCAATAATGACTCATTGCCACGTGACGTTTTGTGCGTAGAGAGGTGAAACACGTCTCGAAGAGGTGGTCAGCCAGAACATCAGTCACTGCGCACATCTTCTGTGTCAGTGGGCGGATATGTGCAAAGGTGACTACAACAACCGGATCAACAGCCTGTGCAGTGTTTTTTGTCACAGATCATAGATGTTGAACACACGAGAGTATGGTATAATTCAGCGTTACTTTTTATGTCGCAGCCGTCTCTAGGCTATACTGACCATTTCACGTCAGACAGTGTTTTTTGCTTAGTAAATCGATTTTGATGATTAAGTTGTAAGATTGCTGGGCCACGTAAACCTGAATTAGAAAGTCAGGAGCTGAAATAATGTTCCTGTTACTTGCCGGGGCGAAAATTTTGACTTCTTTTCCTTAGTTGTATTATTATTAGTTCGGTAACTATCTCGTGGTACGTAGAGTTATGTGTGTGACTATTTATATCTTTTGTCTCATATATTTTTTTATCTTTTGACTATTATTATATATATACTTGAACCTAATTTGAACTAACCAAACTAAAAAGTACCATTAAGACTTTAAACATAATTATCTTGTATTTTTTTAAGGCAATATCTGTGCCAGTTTAGATGATTGGTTTTATTGTCCCATTTTTCATAGTAGTGTGGTCATCTTACGTATTTCATACGTGATATCTTTACCGATAGACATACCTGTATTATGTAGTTGGAGCTATACCGGCTGCTGATGTTTTAACCATGTCTTGCCTCTCCAAGTTCTCCAAGTGATATATGATCTGTATGATATATAGCTTGCGTACGTGTTTCTTTTTTATATTGGATATACCATATAGATAATATACTATTATGTTTACGCATATACTTATTATATTTATTATATTATTATATTTCTTTTATGATTAAAGAACATTTGATCTAATATCTCTTCACTTCACTCTTCGATGGCTCGCTTCCACTGCTGTACGGATTAAGAATTATTTTTAATGTAAGTCTGCCTACCAGCTTTACAACACGAAATCTCTTTAAATTCACTAAGTTATTTTCAAGTAATAGTGATTATTGAAACAGGCTAAAAAAATTTTGCTAATTTCAATACATAAATGAAATATTTTATTAGAATTATTACAATTTTAATAAATTTCAAATATCTCTGAAAGACGTTGATAATAAAATATGTCAAACCGTTAATTATTATATCTTAATAAGTAAATGCATGAATATAAAATTTAGGATAAAAATTATTTGCATTCGTCTACTACTACTACGTCTTTCCGCCAAGTTCCTTGCGGGGTAGGCGGAAAGGACCGAGAGGTACATGTCAGTCCTTACACTTCACTCGCTTCTGTAACATTCATCACTCATATCATACACACCCACCGGTTCCTAGGACTCGGTACATATATATATACTACATACTTTCTAATAACTCACGACCAATTTGGTTGAGTCTTGGCCTTCTTCGGCTTCTACGTCCTTCTACTTTGGCTTTGTATATCTGTTTGTGTCATATTAATTTCGTCAATCACTATTTTCTCGTTCAAAGATAATAATAATCTCGGGGGGTGTTTCAGTATTAAACGTAAGCAACCTTCAGACGACGGCACGGCGCGCTGAGGCGCGGCGCGGCCTCGTAGAGGTGACCCGCCACCCTAATATTTACCGAGGGTTGTATAACGTACTTACTATCTATTTACTAGTTATCTAGCTCGTGCGTAATAGCTGCTATATAATGCCGGCGCAAATATATTTTTAATAGCTCTAGGTACAATATAATATACAAAGCGGTAGAGTTTGTTTTTTTGAACGAGCTAATCTCGGAAACTACCAGACGGATTTGAAAAAGACTTTTTGCATTTGATATTCCAATTGTTGAGGTTAGACTAGGCTAGGCTATTCAACGTTGCGATACGACCCTTAGAAGCCTTAGAGGAAAAAGAAAGAAAATAGAAAAGCGGTTCCTACGGGATGCCGGGATACGCGCGCGATATTAAAGGGACCCTAACCTCGGTCGCTATATCCTGTAGTCACTATAAGTAATAATATGCAGAAATAGATAAATAATTTGAACCTGTGATACGTACATACGTGTGTAATGTGTAAAGGATATAAGTTAACATATATGTGTATATGTATAGATATTCGGCGTACGCTATTGTATTTAAATAAAAAGTTGAAATACCACACAATTAGAAAAACACGATCAAAACAAACACTACTCAAAACAATCAACGTTTTGTTTATAGCGCTGAGCGTCAACTAAATAAGCCGTGAAATGTCCCAGGACAAATGTGTAAGTTGGGTGAGAGAAACGCGTACGTACAATACAATACAATATTCTTTATTGCACCACATGAAACAATAAAATACACGAAATTGACTTGACGTAATAAAATACTTGAAATTGAGCAGTCAGAACCCCTTATATACGTTTTCCCATACATTTCGCGGTCGTATACGACCACACGGGTTTCGAAGGGTTAAAGTACAAAAGGCGGTCTTATCGCATAGCAATTTCTGCCAGACAATCTTAGGGTAGAGAAAAATAAAAAATAAATCTAGCAGATAGGTGGCGCAGTATTAACTAAAAAAAACATACAAAAGATAGCTTAGAAAAACAATAATAACGACATATACTTATATTCAGATATCTATACTATCTATACTTCTATACTATCTATACTTCTATACTATCTATACTTCGATACTATCTATACTATCAAGAGGAAAGATTTGTATGTATGTTATGAATAAACTCAAAAACTATTCGGCCGATTTCAAAAATTCTTTCACCTTTAGAATGCTACAATATAAATGCTTAACATATGCTATAAAATATTTTGAAAATAGTTAGGGATCCGTATGAAAACTTCGATAATGTGTGAAAAAGATACCAAAAAATCCTTATACCGCGTACGCTGCAGAAACTATTGACAATAGAGCAAAGTAATGTTTTCAGCAAAATATCTGTTCAGATCTGATTTGTATTTTACTTTGGCCCTATTTTTCTTCGCAATAAAACTTTAATTTCATCAGTCAACGAAGGTAGGTAATTAATACAGTTAAAAAAAATAAAAAGTGTTTTAAATGTACTATTTAATTACGTCATACAGTTAATTTTTTTTATATCAACAAAAACACCTACATGATGTAAGCAGCTATCGTAGCCTATGGACATTGTCAACATCAAAGGCATGACTCGCGCGTTACCGACGCTGTAAAACCTCTACACGCTTTTTTTTTTGAAAAAAAAATTTGGTAGTTTATTTATTCCACACTCTTTCCACTTTCTCGTTTTCGGGAAGAAAGCCTTCCTGAAACGGAACAGTACAGAATTAAATAAGAAAACACAGATTTTATCATCGAAATCTCTTATGAGTTCACACCAGAATATGTGTAGTTTACTTTGGAGTGGTCAAAGTGATGATATAACTCTTGATTAATAATGTTAATTAATATTCCGTTAACGTATATTGATTAAAGCATTTATAACAGTTTAAATTGTATGTACAGTTTTAATTAACCGATTACGCACTCGATGGGCCGTAATCTTTATGCGTATAATTGATGTAGTCACGCGGCGGTGAATCGATTTTAAATGTCGTTTACACGATTCATTCCATAGACACTGAATCGTGTCAATAGGACGTGTCTAGTGCTGTTATTATTCTTGGGCACAGTTTTGAAATGTTTATACTCCATGGAATGCGATAATCCAAAAAAAATATTTTGGCAATGTATGTTTCCTTCTTAGTGTTATGCCATTTCCCTTTGCATTAGGATTTTGCGGGGTCCGCTGCCTAACTCTAAGGATTTGACGAAGATAAGGATTTTTATATGGAGCGACGTATAAACGGTTGCGATACAGGAAGTATAAGCCCGCGCGTTGTCATTCCTGCACAGCATCTCAAAAAACTGTATATTGATGTCTGGAGCCTTAGAAACCGGCGAGCGTGCATGAGAAGAGCAATAAATGTTGAAGAAGCGAGTGAGGTGTGTAAGGTCGAGTCACGTGGCGTGGCTCTCTCTGCCTACCCCGCAAAGGTTTAGACGTGAAGTTATAGATCGAAAAAAAACTGTATTACATTTAAATTGCCAAGGGATAACTAATAATGTTTTTCTAATTAATGTGACCATAGCCAGTAATTTCACGAAAGACCATGGATATCGATAAGAGATGGATGCCGTATGTATGTACAGGGTATGAATACACAGATCAAATAGATCATCAGTGTCATCATACATCTGTGGTCTTTTACATGTACTATGGTATCTATGAATATTAGAAATTTAATACATATTTTGTTAAAATAATCTTCACCTAGTAGTGATTCACCGTCGTATTGGTCGTACTGTCCGTTTCGATTGCGTACAGATCAATCGCGTACCCGCATACGACACACATAAACATCTGCATGGTTTGCGCGTAACATCATCATAATATCCACCACATCAACCCTTACTCATCCCACTGTAGGGATACGAGTCTCCCTTCAACCGAAGGGATTTAGAGCATACTCCACCACGCTGCTCAAATGTGGATTGACGGAGGCCAGTGTTTTCAAGCCGCCCGAGGGCCACCGGCTTATTTTAACGACTGTCATCTATCGAATGCGGAGAAACTCGAGACAGATAAACCCATCCATAGACAGGCTGCGGTAGACGTTGCTTAACCTGCGTGTTTGGTTAGAATGACACGCTCAACGACGCCATCGAGCTCTTTTTTTATACCACTAAGGTGGAAAACAAGCTTACGGCCTGCCTGATGGTAAGCAGTTACCGTAGCCTATGGCCATTTGCAACACCAGGAGTGTCACTCTTCCGTTGCCGACCCTGTAAGAACCTCTTCACGCCTTTCTTGAAGAACCCTATACTGTAGTCCCTTGGGAAAAGCTCATTCCACAACTTAATAGTTCTCGGTAAAAAGCTTCTCAGGAACCGCACAGTACGCGACCATTGCGGTTCCAGTATATGAGGGTGAACTCCCAGCCGTCAGCGAGCAGTGCGATTGTAACAAATATATACTTAGCAATTATCCACTCGTGTAACCAATACCTGACCAATAAACACTCATTTATTTATAAGTCTACGTAATCTAGTTGCTTGTACCGTGCGTCCTCCCAAAGTCACGGCGGCGGTCATATAAATGTCGGCGCGTACTGACGGCGGTAGCGAAACGTGACTAGACTTCTTACGCGAATTGCTCAACCCATACAATTTAATATTTTGTCCAAAACGTAATTATGAAAGCACATTGCCCATTAATTTTCTATTTCTATTATAATGAAATGATGGTGGTTCGTTTGATAAATTGACATCCTATCCTGTATATTATGTAACGTAACAGTAATAAATTGACAGGTTACGTTTATTATACGTTTGGGAATGCTGACTAGCTATGAGATCGAAACTAGCCGGCTTTCCTAACAAAAATATTTTAAAGTACTTATATAATTTATTGACAAGCAACACTCCTTATATTGCAATCATTTTAGACAATTTTACATCCAGGGACCATTTGTAGAAATTCTACCACCAACCTCGTAAACAATGAAAGTAATAATTTGAATAAACTTCCATCCGAAAACAGAAGATAAATGGCGACAAAACTCTGAGAAACTTCCGAGACATCCCACTCATTCCCCCTAAAAGGGGTAAACGGAGTGCATTCGTATTGCCGCATTTGCTGAATACTTTTAAAGGATTTAAAGTCAACAAGTCGGTAGAACTCGGCAGTAAGCAGTAACGGATGAATAACAAACATTTCGAAACAATCGCTTTTCAGGAACGCTCGCTACTGTTTTCCTTTTCCATTGCGGCGGGTTACAATTTAGCGTTTGAGTCAATTGCTTTGCACTTGTTTAGTTTTCGCATCGCGTAGTATATGTAACAATTGACATTTAACAATGGACGAGCTCGGTGGCGCAGTGGTGAAACGCGCTAATGCGCTACTTTGACACCAACGCTCGTGGGTTCGATTCCCACACAGTACAAACATTTGTGTGCATGAACATGTCTGTTTGTATTGGTCTGGGTATTTTCTATGTATAATAAGTATGTATTTACAAAAAAAAATGTATTTACGTATGTTTATCAGTTGTCTAGTACCCATAACACAAGCTTCGCTTACTTTGGGGCTAGGTGGCGCTGTGTAATTTGTCCGGCAATATTTATTTATTTATTTATATTTATAAAAACAATTGAACAATCTTACTTACTGAGTAGTAAGTACGTAGGAAAAAAAAATATTTCTGTTATGGTATGAGCCAGAAAATATACAGATAAACATATAGCGTGATTGACCTTAATACTCATAATATGACATAAATTAGAACTATTTTTATATTTATGTCACAGCGGTGAAAAACGCTTTTTCACGTTTTGTTCACGAAATTTATACTAAAATTTTACTCAACTGAACCCTACTGTCAAACAATAGATTCAGTAAATAGTTCATAATTTTCGTGTTTTCGTATTTGAAAATTTCACAAATATTTCAATTTTAACCACATAATTGTTATCAATTTTTAAATGAACAAAAAATACGTATAAGATTTTTAATGGACTACAAACTGGTCCTGAACTTTTTATGATTGTTAGTCAATAAAGTCCCATTTAACATGTACATATAAGAGCGACATCTATGTACGTGCAGGTCACTTATTTAAAAAAAAGTAAGTGGTTATTTATTTCCACTTAATGATTGGCAAAACCTTAAATTTAATTTAATCTTTACCTATCATGGGATTTAAAATTAGGATTTTCCCTCATCTTTATTACACCACAATGGAGCCGTTTATAATTTTTTTGTCATAACACCTTCTTCACCATTTCTTAAAGCTGACTCAATAAAGAATCAGCCCTCTACACACCTGGCCCGATGCTTCGTTAAGCACGAAGAACTTGCTAATCTCCATTACAGTAGACGTCTCCTACATAAAGTAACTGCTAAACCATGTCTAAAAATCTGGCATTTTATTTGGAATTATTTTCGCGTATATTGTTATTATCTTTAAAAATATTAATATAGTGCTTTGAGTCATCCTGTATGTATTATTGTAACATTACAATTAATTCATAGCTCTCTGGTTCTCCGGAAAAATATATTATTCCAAAGTTATTTTATCTGAAAAAGAAGCAGTCCTCATGTCATACAATCCATTAGGATCACCAATTATTATAGTCTTTACAAATTATAGAAGGAAACATAATGAAGAAAAATAACGATATTATGAATGTGAACTGATAATGAAATGCTAATATTTGAATCTAAATACTAAGGCTTGAAGAAATCAAAAGTCTCACAATATTTGTATTGATGAGTAACATGATGAGTTGGATGACTTCATATTAAGTTTGAATATTCTATCTCATTCATTAGTAACCTTACCATAAAATTCACTTGTTAATTGGGGTTTGACCAATGCTACCAAAAACAATACGTGACTGTTTTACGTATACAAGTTACATTTAAGTTAAAGAATCTAATTGAAATTTGAAATCTCTTTTTAAGATTTTTAGTAGGTTTTCTGACGCTTGACTGTTACTTGCCATTAATGATTTGTTTTATAACCATAGTTTTTTTTGTTACAGGTAAGCGACGTTTAATATCATATCGATTTTGTCACAGTAGATCCAGTGCTATTGACTACAACTATCTAAGGCTAAGGGTAAGATGTGAGATGTGTCATATTCTTCGTAAACTTTGTCACATAATAAAGCTGATTCTCTGACTGTTGATATTACTCAATAGATAAGGGCGGCATTGCAGACAATCATCTTCTTTCTAGCGTTGTCCTATTTCCTAATCCCCTAAGATAGGCAGGTACGCTACCACAAAGAACGTATGCCTAAAGCCAAAGTAAGCCTAAGTATGTGGTGAACATACTAGATAAGATAAAAGATAAAAATTGTTTATTTGCCATTGGGCTCTCGCGGACACTTAGACGCGTCTTATATTTATTAAATCAAATAGTATCTATTATTTTCTCATAATTTTCGTTTTTCTGTTTTAGGGTTCCGTCCCTCAAAAGGAAAACGGAACCTTTATCCCTATATAAAACGGATCACACTGTTCTTTGTCTGTCCGTCTGTCAAATCGTTTTTCTCAAGACAGCGTGGAGGTATAAAGTTGAAATTAATGTTAAATATTCAAGACTGCGAAACCCTTGGAGCTGTGATAAAATCAAACTTCTAAGTCGACGCAATTGAAAGAAACGGCTGGTTCTTTATCCACTTGCTTGACGATTAAGGGAAACCCGCACGGCCAAGAAATTACATTTCGAAAGACTAAGAAAAATCTGTGAGTTCTGGTAGTCTGTCGGCTGCCGCTCATAATAGTAGTCAGTATCTTCGCCAAATCCTTAGCTTCGGGTAGCAGACCCCGCCAATCCTAAGGGATTAGAAAACGATTTAATCCAACATACAAAAGGTTCTCGTGACATCGATCTGTGATGTCTAAGGAACACTTTATTCTTTACAAAAATATTTGGCATGTCCGAGGCGTGCAGTGAGCAGAAAATAACAAATATAACTGTCGTGTAACCATGCCAGGTCCCTGAGCGAATGACATGTTGTCAGGTGGAGAATAAGGCTCTGCTAAATCGGATAAAAATCTGTAGAAACAAAAAATATTTTTCGATATCGTAGGAATATTGGATTTGTAGGTAGGTACTCTAACTACTATAGTGCGGTACACACATACAGTTAAACTTACGTTACAAAATCATATTATAATCATAAAAATAACAGAAACTGTCATGTAACTTTAAAGTTATCTTCTTTTTTATACAACGTCGAAAGACAATCAAGCATACGGCCCATTCGATGTACAGTCGCTATCATAGCTTATTATGAACGTTTGACATACAAGACATATGGCTCGAATGTTACCTTTACCTGTTCCGCAAGAGCTTATTGGTAACATACCTCTCACAGGAACACAATAACCCTCCAGAGAGTTGTCTCGTAATGTAATGGTGTACGATATCACTTACTAAATACAGCTTCACTACAGTCAGAGTAAAAATCGCAAATTGCCAACGTGATAGAGATAAACGGACGAAATGACACCGTTGAGGAAATCTGAGGTAATCAGCGTTCTTCTTCTTCTAAAAATATAATACCACAGCGTACTCCAAGGTACATACTAAATACTTACTAAGAGTACATGGCTACGATATGAAATATTCATAAAGAACTTTTAAACCAGATATAAACCATTATAGTCATAACTCTACAATCCAAATCACTTCCTTTTCTACAGAATACTGTCAATTATTGAAAGGAAACTATAATACATAAACCTTTGGAACAGCAACAAATATTACGGCCTTCATCTTACGAACTTACCGACAGTCGAATTCCCTATCAGATGTTGATCACGCTGATAGAGTCAATCGTGGACGTGGGCTACTTTAATTTATGTACCTTAAAATATACAAAACAGTAACTAAAGTTCAATGCTAAGATTCTAAAAAGTTACTTTTTATCATAATACTCGGAAGACTCAAACGCCACGATAAAAAATTATTGACCCGAAAAATATACGGGCCAAAAAATTTCGGCTTGTTTGTTAGAACCAAATTTCGTACTATATTTTAGGCCTGTTAAGTATGGCGTCGTAAGACTCTGCAAATTACCAACGTTTTGCTTGACTTCTATATAATTTTTGATGAGAATGTGGACAAGGCCCTGTATATAAGCTTTGGCAATACTAAGGCTTGTCACCATTCTTGCGTCCTGTGGGTGGCGGTGATCACTTACCATCAGATAACAAACAGGCTCATTTGCCCTTTCTTATATATACACCAACGTCCAGGGATGGTAACTCTGATGCCAGACCTCGATCAGTCGCCCGATGTTTGACGCTAGGCAAAGATAACTCTGTAACTTATAGTTATCATGAAGAAATTCCATGCACCTTGATATGTACGTAAGGTATATACGCAGTCATAATAACCTAGCGAGCAGTGACGATAGCCAAGTGAATAAAGAAGCAGCCGACTAGTCCCTGGTTGTGGGCATGTTAGTGGTACATACATGCAAATTTATGTTTTCGGATTTATAATATTCATTATATTTGTGTGTAATTATCATTTGCTCGGCGATGAAGGAAAACACCGTGAGGAAACCGGCACGTGCGAGAAATTATATTTCAAAAGACGTTGGACCTAACCTAAGAAGAAGGCCTGGTTTTCTTTGCGAATTGTGTAGGTCTGACGGCAGTCTTTGCCAAGTCCTTAGGATTCGATAGGGGACCCGGCCAATCTTAATGGATCAGGAAACGCCAACACTCAAGAAACTCTAACACTAGGAAGAAGAGTGCCGTAATAATCCTATCCTATAACTTCACGCCAAATCCCTTGCGGGGTAGTCAGAGAGAACATCACTCTTCCTTACATACACACACTACACTTCTTTAACATTATTTCTCCCTTATATTTATTCTCCCTTGCCAACCTATTAGTAAAACACTTTTCGAAAACAATCCATACGACAGATCGCCACGTGTATAACCCACCTTATTAAAATTTATAGATACCCTGTTAACATAGGTTATCTACACACTACATCTAGTTACTGTCTCGCATGAACATTTGTTATCGATTTCAACACTGTCGTTAACAACAATAGCTGAAAACGACAACAATACAGTCGGTTGTTGTGAGTTAGGTGTCGATTGCTGAAACAACTTCCGCCTATTACACGCGTGCTAATTAGTCCATAATGTTGTGTGCCCGCGTGGGAATTCGGCGTCATTTCATTTTGTCTCAAATGGTTTGTCATAATGGTGATGTTTCCTGTTTGAATGCTCTTCAAAATGTCACGCTTGCAATTTTCTTGTTTACCAGTTTCTGTTCATTTTAGTCAACGTCGTGTTGAAGTAACCAATGTGTTGTACACATATACAGCTATACAATTATTGTCTATACTCATATTCGTAATAGACTTCAATTTTGTTCTTACCATTCGTTCGTTCTCTAGCACACTCACGACCACTTAGTACTATGTATATTGTTACGTCTTTCCATAGTGTAATAATGAGTCTTACTATGTTACGACCTCTGCACACACCTTCGCCCAGGTGGGGATTCTGTTTTTTCACAGATTCCGATTCAGTTAGAGATTCCGACAAGTTTTTACACTGCCTTGCATTTTACTCATAATAATAAATATAGGTATAATAAGATATCATAACTTTTTCCACTTACTAATTATTGATTGGTAGATCAAGTTTTGTTTTGTTTTTTCTTTTATTATAACGTAGATAGGTAAACAGGAACATTAGCTTTGAAAGACATTTCAAGAAATATCCTGATGTTTGAACAAAACACATAACAAAATCATATGCATTAAATATAAAATTGAAGATTTGTCAGATGTTATCTTTGTCTTAAAAATCCCTTACGAAATAATCTAGTGAATATTACACAAGGACTGTCAATATGATTTACACAAGGACTGTGAACATGAAAAATACTCGTATGACCTTTATTTCAGAAATTCGCAACAAAAACGCAAAATCTCCGAATATACAATCAAAGCCATCTTTGATTGCCCGTCTTTGACCCGCCCTGTGTGTACTCGTACATACGGAGCGGATACAATCAAGATAGCTTTAATATTTTAGCTAGGCAAAAGGACGATTTTGTAACCCTTATCCAAGACATATTGTTGGAAGTGAATTGTTTCAGAACCGCAATACTCTTATGTCAACAGCAAAAATGTTCTATTGTTATTATTTTGTAATCAAGTTTTTGTGATGTTAGTTTTACCATTTTATTCGAAAACCTGACAATTTTTAGATTTGAGAAAATATCACATTATAAACGTTGCATAAACACAAGGTTGTATAAACACTAAAAATAGATAGATCAAAGTCTAAAATAAGCCAACGTAAATATTTTAGAGGATCAAATGGCCTGCGATTCATTGTTGTGACCCTCATCTAATCTGACCGATAATGTCAACAGGCTTTTAAGCTTAACTTAATACTCATGGACGGTACAAATGACGAGCAAATTAATACGTCATATAAAAGTTTGGGTAATTTATAGAGATGCGGTTGGACGCCGCGGTGTAGTGCGGTTAATTCAAACGTCAAAAAATAGATGACAACATTCGAGCACAAGCGTATGAATTTTGTGATCATTTCATGAGCCGAAGCTCGTAGCGGGTATCGATATGGCTGCTCTCTCGCAATATGGTGCTCAACACCCTGTCTAAGTGACCATATATCGCCATAATCTTTGTTGCACGTATGACGCTGACCGATGTGCGCATCCCCAGAATCCGAAGGGAAAATGTCCCTCAGGACGTCATCGAGTTTCGCAACTAATTGCGACGGAAAATATTTACTCTATACGCTACTGGTTGTGGTAAAATAATATTTATTATTTGTTCGCAATTATTTGCCGTTGTATCGTTGCGAGCAATTACACTCTTCTTACATCTTACATAATCTATGTGAGATATAAGACGATGGAAAATCCAGTAAAGCACCATAGAACGGCGACGCAGGACAACACATCAGCCACGTGACTCCATAAAATGGCCCTTACTTCAGTTAGATTAGATTTAGTTCACTCGAAAATTCTATTTAAGGTCGGTGGTTTTATAGCATTATTTAATTTAAGGGCTGAGCATTACGTCTTCGATACTGAATGTTAATCACTAACGTTTTGACATCCATAATAAACTATTGGTTCTTTTCTTATCGCATACTTTTTTCTTATACTTAAATTTGCCAGGTAAATATTACATAATCGGTGTATCAATATGAAATAAAAGTGTACTTATACTTGACTACAGGGCTTGCCTTGGGCTGCCGATGCTTCATAGCATAGTTCCTATAAATATAAAACAAATGTCTTGACTAATAACTAACGTAAAGCTTGGATTCTGCGATTATGTGTTTTATTTCATATAAAAGGTATGATTTTCTTAAAGCTTCGTTTTTGTATATATATATAAATATATTTTATTTTTCAAATGTTTGTCACGTATTAATAATAAATAGATAACTTTATTTATTTGGCATTAGGCCCCTCACGATAACTTAAATACGTCTTACATTCTTTAAATCAAATCCTATTATAATTATAATTTAAAAAATCTTATTATAATTTAAAATTCTATTTTTAATCTACCAGCATTTCGAAAATGACTATTGACGGAGCAGCCATGCCAAAAGAAACTTGTCAAAATAGGTCTATTTTCAAATTGTCAATTTCTATTACAATAAATTTATGTCAGTGTAATAATGTCAAGTGGTAAAATTATAGATATATTAATACACGAGCTGGATCATTTCCAGACATCTCTGTCAGTCAGATATTCATCGATTCTGTAAAGCCTTCTTACATAGAATACTTAAGTATTCCAACATTGCCCCTGTCCCGTCATTGACTGTAATCAGAATGAAACGGAGATTACTCTACAAACTAGGGAATGAAAAGCAGTGAACACTGAAGAACATTTAATAATTTAATGTTTTTATCAAGACAGTTTTGGCGACAGAACAAAGAATGAGTGATTGATTAAAAAACATTTCTTTTTCATGGATATAAAAGTAATCATAAACAAGTTAAAAAATATATAAAGAGTCCGCAACACAGAAAAATAAAACAAAAGGGTACATTAAGTTATTAATTAAGATTATGAACACGTGTTTTGTGTATGATTATCTTATAAGTTCAAGTACATACGTACCTATTGTAATATCTTATGCCAGCTGCAGGTGGACTTAATTTGAAATAGTCATTATTAATATTTTTGTTCATTAAGGTTCAATTAAAAAATCTTAATTAATGTTATTAAAGTCGTTGATCTGTCAACAGCACTTTGTACCGAAATAGAAGGTTAAATGTAAATCTGTAATCTACAATGAATTAAAGACCACAAAGCAATAATAATTATCGAAATGTTATAATTACAGCGGCTGCTTGGGTATTTGCGCATTAAATTTTATTTGGAGGTCACTTGATGTTGGATTGGTAATGACTTAATAACCACTTTGAATTCACACGTAGCCTTACATTGATTTTTAGTGTTGCAAGGTTAACTTTTTAATGAAATCTTCATTCAATTCTTGTCGTATTAGTATTCATGATATACAGTTTTCTCCACTACTACATAATACAGCTACTATTATTATAAATCCAATAATTGTAGGAAATGAACCTTTGTCTCTCCTTCACGCAGAAGAACGGCTGAACGGATTTGTAAGAAGTTTAGTAAACAAACACGTTTAAATGTTCTGAATTAAGCTAAATGTTATCCCTATATATATATATATATATATATATATATATATATATAGTATATGGGGTTCCTGTGTAAAATTTAAAAAGCCTAACTCCACGCGAATCTTTAGCTATGAGATTGCAAGCTTAGCTTAGTATAGAAGCCCCCTTAAGTTGAGATAGAGAAAACTCATTCTAAATGGCTAGAAATAATATTTCCCTAGATTCGATTAGTTCACAGTAGACCGTAGCCAAATAACAACTCCCTGGAAGGTTGTTAATGTGAGTGAGGGAGGTTACCAGAAAGGTTCTGCAGAGTTACTGTGCTAGCACCTTGTTTAATAGGGATACTGGATACTGCTTGTCAAAGCGTTCCTCCTCAGCATTCAAAGAGATCAGGTTGTCTGTATGTCGTAGAGGTCTCGACACCACCTAAAAGTAATTCTATTATTAATTCTAAACACATTTCTATCAAAATGTCTTAATTGTCATAATATTTTTCATTTCACGGCAATGGATTTCCTGGAAAGCATTATAAACAATAAAGTTTATTATGATACATTTCACTTATAGTTTTAGTTTCAATGGCAGCGTCCCGTTAACGGAAAGTAAAATTTAATTGTTGTATCAACGGTATAAGTCATTGTGCCCGTTTTTTGACCAATTACGCGAATTAATTGAATTAGATGCGGGCTCGCCACGGCCACATCAGTAAGCCTAAAACAATAAATATATTTATAGTAAACGCTAGGGGTGATCGAATACAATATATTTTGACGCGCTCGGTAGTTGAGTTAACAATGGCCACTTTACCTTGATCTGGGTGTGATTACAGGAGGTGGATGTAAGATTTACTATATCTTTATTAATTTGAATGGTCCATATTATTTTTATATAATTAGTTTTAATTTAGGGCTTTTATTTTTTTTATGTTGTATTAGTTTATGTACTGATCAGAGCTACTCGACTGGGGAATAAATAGAAGTTGGTGTATTCCAGCGAGTGTGTGAGATCAGCAATAGGTGTTTTAACCGCCGGGGTGGCAACGAGCCAGCCGCACGCGCATGCCTCGCAAAGTTGTAAATAAAAAGAAAAACTATAAAATGATAATTGTTTACACTTCTCGAATAGCATATAGCTGGCAACACAAAGAAATTAGTCACGTGTTGCCACACTTGCTACCAACGTAGCACCTTCATGCTCCTGGGGTACACTCTTACTTACATATACACATTACACAACCCATTGCAAACAATACCTACTAGGAAATGGTAGAAATGGTCACTTTAAAAACGAGCAAAAATTTTCTTGCGAGAACTTTTAAGTTGGGTAATGAACTCCCTGCCGATGTGTTTTCGTGGTACTGTAGTATAAAGAAGTCTACAGGGTTGACAGTCGTATTAGCAGCGGGTGTGGCAACGAGCGAACTATATTCATCGTATTGCAAGCGTTCATAAACAATGGCAATCACTTTACAGCGACTGATATATCGCAACGGCTGGTCCCATTTTACGATCTGTGTAGCGGACTGTTCCCCGTTCGCTTCATGTTGAACGGTGATGATCCTAGCACGAGCAATAGTATTTATGTCAAAAAGGCCTGTACACAGTACGACGGAAAAAGAATAAGAAAAAAATACTGCGTACATACACGATCATGTACTTCATTTATGTTGACAAGGATTACGAATATTCCTTACTCTATGGTAGGTAATACTCTAATGGTTAGTAATATTCCGTGGTAATACTCTCTCGTCCAATTCTATTAGGAATTGATTGAATCTTTATATTGTTTGTCGAAGGACAATAACGTAATTAGATTACAGGCACGCGATGCATTAGTTCTCACGAAACAAGACAAAGTGGACGTCTTTATTACTTTTCAGGAACACCGTTCCTATATGAAATCTATATGTTTGTCTGTCGCTTTTTTTTCGAATATTCGAATTTTGACTTCAGATTCGGATTCAGCATAAAAAAGTAGAATAGGAATGTTCAGGAACACCGTTCCTATCTCTTAAGGAACATGGTCAAAATGGCCGTCAAATAAAAATAAAAAAAATTGGATTGTTATACTCGTATAATTGACGAGCCAGGTGTTCCTCTGGATGTCCAATGCAAACTTGCGCATTCTCAACTGGTTTTTATTCACGATCACGATGACGAGCTCGGTGGCTCTGTGGTGAAAAGTGCTGTTACGCTACTTTGACACCAATGCTCGTGGATCCAATTCCCACGCAGGACAGCATTTGTGTGCATGAACATGTCTGTTTGTCTTGGTCTGCGTATTTTCTATGTATAATAAGTATATATTTAACAAAAAACAAAAATGTTTATCAGTTGTCTAGCACCCGTAACACAAGCGTCGAATACTTTGACGCTAGATAGCACTGTGTAATTGGTCCGACAAAAAAAACTTCAAGAAACATAACAACATATCTACAAGTTTGTCGAAGTAACATTTCATGATTCCATCATTAGACCCAGTTTTTCACTTTCATAAATGCATTAACTAAAACTTCGATTGCAATTTTAATTATCTATATATTACTTATAAATATATGTTCTTATATGATTCAATTTTTTGTATTTTTTACATCTTTCTCTTTGTTTTGTTACAACTTTTATGTTGGACTCTCTTGTAGTTCCAAAGATACAAGCAAAATATAAATGAAAACTTACAACACGTTTTTCTCGAAAAGCGTCAAACTTCATCGTAAGTACGGCATTATGACCCATCTGACGTGAAATGTTTACCATAGCCTATAAAAGCTTGCAATATAAAGCTTGCTATTAACACAGCAACTTTTTAGGAGCTTACTGGTAACCTCACTTATTCGCAGAACAAAACAACCTCCACACTAATGACATTTGAGATTGAGAAGAAAATACGTATTATTCATGAATATAGTATCTCTATGCAAACGTATCCGCGGACAGAAATTCGCATTGAACAAATCTATCAACTGTGCTTGTATTATATTCCGTCATAAATCCTTCACCTCAGCAACTAGAGTAATGAATTGTTAATCATATCAAAATAATTACAGTGAAACTACAATGACGAGCGCAGTGGCGCAGTGGTTACTAACACTACTTTGACACCAACACTCGTGGATTCGATTCCCACACATGACAAACATTTGTGAGCATAAAACTGACTCTTTGTCTTTGTCTGGGGATTTTTAAGAGAGGTATGAATCAAAGCAACTCGTCTGGGGAGGTACCTCCAACTCGCAAGAAACCGCTGTCTTTTGTGAGTTGAAATTTTCATGGGTGTAATTTTCTAGAGGAACCCTAATATTTTCTCTAACATATGTCTAAGTTACTTCTTATGACATCAGCTACCTGTCAGTGAAACTCCCGTTAAAATTGGCCCAGTCGTTTCGGAGATTAGCCCGAGTAAACGGACAGACAGACAAAAATTATAAAAATAGATTTTTACAATTAGTATCTCGTACATATTTATAGACATTTGGTAACAAGCTGTTATTTTGACATTACTAATGGACATTGTCAACTTTATTCATTTGTATAGAAGGAATTCCAAATATTCCTACTTACAATAGCTAATACGATACGTATTTTGCACACGATTGTACACCTACATTTCTTTCTGAATGTCATTAAGAGTTTTACATATTAATTTATGCAATCTAACAACAGAAACGTACAAGGTTCGTATTGATTCCACCCACATTTGAGGAAGCGAAATTCCATTTGCATTCTATGCATATTAAGTGGCCGCCTAAGAGACTTATTGATTCATAAAGTGATGTACAAACTTTAATTACTTATAAATAAAATAATAAACCAGTTGAGAATGCGCAAGCTTGCATTGCCAGAGGAACACCTGGCTCGTCAATTATATAAGAATTCATTTTTTTTTTATTTGTCGGCCATTTTGACCGTGTTCCTTAAGAGATAAGAACGGTGTTCCTGAACATTACTATTCTACTTTTTTATGCTGAATCCGAATCTGAAGTCAAAATTCTAATATTCGAAAAAAACGCGCACACACAGACAAACATATAGATTTCATATATGAATGGTGTTCCTGAAAACATCGTCTGACTGTCATTACGTGCAAGTAATAAGTGACACAAATTCTACGTAGCTAGCACAAAATAGAGCGATGTGAACGAGTAAGTATTGTGATACACCGGCACATGTGTATACGAACAATGCCAATATTACGTCATATTCTGGCGTAATGAGGAACATTCTATACACCAGCGTAATTCCTGCAGGTCAAAATTTATATATAATTCTTTATTGCACAAACAAATAGTACATAATAATCATAGACTAATACAGTGTACAAAGGTGAGCTTATCTCTTCAAGAGATTTCTTCCAGCCAACCCTAATGAATGTGGAACGAAATTGTTCGATTTATTACTAGAGACATACACCTCTTAAGCCCGTCACAGACGTACCTATAATATATCTATATAATATACAATGTAACTATAACATACATCGTAAAATAACATGCTGTCCTGCTCTAAATATACAAAACATGGTGAACATGTATTTTTCCTGTCTCATCATGTTACATATTTATACAATGAGACAGCATGTCATCTTACGATATATATAGCTACCTCTGTAACGGGCTTTATACATAGTCATCATTGTGTGAAAAATGGTAATGATACAATATGAATCTTTTTTAGTACACAATATTTTTGTGTACTATACCAAAATCAATGAAATTGAGAATGTCGCCACTGAATATTTTTTTTTTTTTACAACGTCGGGTAACAAACATTCGACACACCTGATGTAAAGCGCGGTGACCGCTAGCCGTAGCTTGCAATACATTAGGTATCACTCGCGCGATGCCATATGTACTACTCCATCCATACCAACTCCTTAGGAGCTTACTGGTGACCTTCACTCACACGCAGGCACACAATAACCCTCTAGAAAGTTGTTATTTGGGTGTAGTTTTCTGTGAGGTAGAGGTACCGCCTCAGACGGGTTGCTTTGATGCGCCCTTCCTCTCTTAAATACACCAGACCAAGACAAACAGACACATTCATGCACACAAATGTTTGCCCTGTGTGGGAATGGAATCCACGAGCAATGGTGTCAAAATAACGTAACAGCACGTTTCACCACTGCGCCACCGAGCTCGTCAAAATTTGTTGGCTATCAATACAATACAATACAAAACTCTTTATTGCATCAATAAAATATACAAATATACATTATATATCATATCATTTAAACGGTTGCCTAAATATTAACGTATTAGTCAGCAGAAAAATATATTCGGCAATCAAATATTCCCATGTTGACCCCCGTTTTCACGGGCTTTCTATTTCTGGTTGGGGATCTCAAGACAACCCTGACTCTACCGAAAAACATTCCCGTCAGCTTACGAAGATTTGCTGGCTTGTTTGCTTTATCTATATATATATATAAATAATTGTTTGTCTGTATGTCCTCTATGGACTCAAAAACGGCTGGGCAAATTTTGATGAAATTTTCAGTGAATCTTCAGGTTAGCCGAGCAGGTGATCCTGTGAAGTTTGGTAACGATTGGATCACCCGTGCGAAGCTGGGTCGAGTAGCTAGTTATTTAATAAATTTTGCGTCTGTAATTCTTGTACTTATGAATCTATTATAATAACATGCTTACTGTTGTTTTAATACATTCATAAAGTACATGAAACCTCTCTGTGAGTATTCTCTTAGGCAATAGATTACGCTAATAGCCCCTAGCCTAGACGGATGCTAAGGTACCTATTCTAGAAAATTCCAGTATTTAACTCAACTGTACATAATTGAGGAATTATCATTTATTATGGTATTATATGCACTGCCATAGATGGGAGCACTACCGTCTCTATATAACTTGTGATGCTCTTGGAGAAATAATAATCCCACCAAAAACATTCTGTAAAAAACTAGCCAAGTCTCGACGGAGCTGCTTGTTTATCTCTAAAAAGTAATGAAATCTAGACAAAGTCGTGCCAAGTCTAAGGTTCCTTACTACGATTTCTTTATTATTATAGTTAATGTTGTGTGACTTGGCCGTTGAAAATTCTTTATACGTTAGTGGGTACAAGTCAATTTTGTTTACACGTAATGTTATATCTGTTGTAACTACCTATGTTTATTAAGCGAGATAATAGCCCATACTGGTATTGGTAATTGGACGCTAGTGTCTCATTTTAGGCTGTTGTTGATTGTGCAACACATGCATTCATTGACAATGCTGACTTCTGCTCTCTTCTTTTTGGAGCGTCAAATCGACCACCGATCCAACATAAAATAGACGGACTTCTATCAATGATTAGAAGTCCGTCTGTACTGGAAATATTTTTTTATATTGTTTGTTTCAGGCTCGCCTATACGTAAGTATTATTGAAATCCGCAGCTTTATCAAGCCTATAATTGACTGGTTATTGAATCAACGTTTTCCAAGTGGCAATTTTCCATCGTCAATGGGTAGCGGTTCTGGCGACAGATTGGTGCAATGGTGTCATGGAGCACCTGGTTTTGTACCCTTGTGTACCCTTCAACGGCCAAGTCACACAACATTAACTATAATAATAAAGAAATCGCAGTAAGGAACCTTAGACTTGGCACGACTTTGTCTAGATTTCATTACTTTTTAGAGATAAACAAGCAGCTCCGTCGAGACTTGGCTAGTTTTTTACAGAATGTTTTTGGTGGGATTTCACTTCTTTTTGTAGAAACGTGGACATATTGATTTATTTTATTAGATTTTCTTATTTGACACAGTTTTTTTCTCATAGTAGAAGGGGGCATTACCATATCTCTAATACAGCTGAGACCAGCTGAGGGTTCTTCATCAGATACTTCAGACCTTCGATTTTTGACATCAAATGAAGCGGCCCACCAAGTTGAACATTTTTTGTAAAGGCGGTATGTCGATCTCTAATAGTTTGGTTGGGCTCTTGTGTTTTCTAATCAGGGTCACCAGGTACTCCAGATCTTCGATTATCCTAGTTTTTATAGTTTTCCCTTTATGTGGCCATTAAACCCTAACTCTGTACCAAATTTCAGCTCTCGGAGTTTATGGGAAGTACTAGTTCTATTTTGATGATCATGAGTGAGTGTCATAAATGCGAAACTTTGCTTTCGCTTAACTTCGGAACTAAATAACCTACAGACTTCAAATTTTGGATTTTAAGTATGTGCTTATAGCTTACTGGATGACGAAAATTTCTGCGTCCTGGTCTTATCCAGAGGTTCTCAAATAGGGGCCTGAAAATGCGGCGAAATGGTTCCAGTAAAGGATGGTACGGCAGTGTTTGCTTCGCGCTCGACTTGGCGGGGGCACTGCCGTGCCCCCTGATAATATGCAGGCGTCAGATCTTGGAGAATATCTAAAGTTGACGATCGTATCGGATTTATCTGAATTATTTGGAAGTGTAGAAATTATATGTAAAGTACGGGAATATGAGTCGTCATATGAGAATTCATATGACTTCTAAATATTGTTTTTTTATACAACTAGATTGGCAAACAAGCATGCGGTCCGCATCAGATGGTAAACGGTCACCGCAGTTTATACCCGCTCGTAAAACCTAAAAGGTAACTCGCGCGCTGCCAATCTTGTGACCTAAGGCTGTTTCGTCACAGCACCCAGTAATTTCTCTGCCATATCTCACCCTTCAAGCGGGAACTGACGAAAGGGAGAGGGTGGGATAAGGGAAAACAGGTAAAGCGCATCAAACCAGCACGACTGGTGAAGTAACTCCACCTTACAGAAATACGTAGTCAAAAACTCCCTGAACGGTCGTTGTGTTCTTGCGAGTGAGTGACTAGTGGTTACTAGTAAAATACTAAGGAGTTGATATGTTAGCACATCCTGTATCGCAAGCTTTGACAGTACACGGGGAACAGTAACAGTACCTCAGTACAGTACAGATGAGCTCGGTGGGGCAGACGTGAATGACGCGACTTTGACACCAATGCTCGTGAGTTCGATTCCCACACATTTGTGTGCATGAACATGTTTGTCTTAGTCTGGACGGCGTTGACAGGCTATGGTAACCGCTTTAGATCAGCTGGATCGTATGCTTGTATGCCCTCCGACGTTGTATAAAAAATCCTTCATCTGACAGAAAACCGTAGCCAAGTAACAACTCCCTGGAAGGTTGTTGTGTTCCTGCGTGTGAATGAGGTTCTGATGACCTCGTCCTATGCTTCTAAGTAGTTGCTGTGTTAGCAGCAGAGGTGGTATCGCGCGAGCTACACTTAATGTATTGTAAGCGTTCAAAGCTACGGTAACAGCTTTACATCAGTTGGGCCGTATGCTAGTATGTCTCCTAACGTATAAAACAATAACGATTATCTGGAGGCACAAGAAGCTGTACAACTTCAATACTGTTAATTTATATGTACTGTTAATACACATTACTATTAATTTCATACAATACACAGTTTTTTTTTTTTATATACAACTAGATTAGCAAACAAGCCTATTGACAGGCGCAACACCACGAGGATGTTACTCGCGCGCTACCAATCTTGTGACCTAAGCATGTTTCGTCACAGCACCCAGTAATTTCTCTGCCATATCTCACCCTTCAAACCGGAACACAATAAATATAGCTGCTTGGCGGTAGAAACAGGTGAAACAGAGGTACCCACGCAGACGACTGTTTTACAAAGTCTCGCCTTGGTAAAACATTACAAAGTAAAAATAGTCTTGTGAATATACAGTGTGTTTGTTTCCATAGCTCAGTGTATTTTATTTGTTTCTACGTTCAAATAGATCTCTAGGGACGTAGAGCTATTTCCACCCACATTTAGCAGACAGGTGTTATATTGCTGGTGCACTGCAAGACCTCGTGACTGGGAAATTGCACGGAATAATAGAATACCTAGCATAATATTACCCACTTCCTACACAAGTAATGACCTACTTTTCCAGCAGTTTTAATTCACGGACGGAAGCCACGGAAGGTTATTGAAGTGTCACGGGTAGTCCTCGCTTTATTAAAAATCCTTTCATTTATTTCCTAGGAAAATATCCGGGGTTTTCTGGACTTCATAAAATAAAGTTACCTGTATATGCATATATAGATGTTATCTGTACATATATAATCATACGCAAATCTGTCTGTCTGTAAGTTTTGACTTCACGAGTAAGCTTCTAAGGACTAACTGTATTAGCAGCAGAGGTTGCCACCCCATAACTAGCATCGCGCGAGTGATACTTAATGTGTTACTACAAGCGTTAATAGGCTACGATAACCACTTTACATCAGGTGGGCCGTATGCTTGTGTGCTTTCCCACATTGTATAAAAAAACTTAGAACTAATAGTCAGCTTAGTTTCATTTAAATTATTTGTCTATTAAAAAGGACATTACTGCTTTTATTTTTACACAATTAGATTTAAGATTAACATAATAACTAGCTGTATTGTCAAATGAACCCAATCCATAGACTCGTATAATCTTAACCATTCAAGGGTTCTTATGGCCACATTCGACCTTCATACCGTCGATCATACTAGCTCGAAGGTACCATAGCTGTTGGTGTGGTATGTGTTTGTATGTATTTCATGTGAACCACTCAATTGCTCTTTCTCTCTCGTTCTCTCTGCCTACTACTACTAGGCGTGAAGATTTATGTATACGCCTCAATTACTAGTTTCATGATGATAAACCATTAAAAAATTAATAATAAATCCTTCCGATTCGATTCGAGTTAGATACAGGTTGATCTAATAAAAGCGCGTTGATTTAAGTATAACTGTATAAACATTTATTTTCTTCTATAACTTAATGTAGGAGTTAATATTGTGGGTCCCGCACACCAACGAGGGTTTTCGCCTCCACTTCGATGCTGGCTCATTCCCATCTCCTCCCTTAGCTGGAGTAAGGTAGTATGGCGAAGCTGCGTATCTTAATCCTCCTGAAAATTGCAGAATAATTTAGAAAAGCTTATATAGACGACAATCGCCGCTTCTCATGAAGATCGTCAAGCCCTATGCTTATTTGCTACCCGGGCAGTATAAAAGTCGACATACATAAATGCAACATCAATACGCCGCCCGGTACTCGGTCAAAAATGGCACGTGCGAGCGAGCACGGACTGATTACACAACTTTCGTGTGAACCATTCACGTTAACATCTGGGAGCACGGCTCGTTGCGGCTCTTGTGAGAACAGATTCGACAAATTACGGCCGGAAGTGAAAGAGCATTTATCGTGTATTTGCCAAACTTCATTATTTAAAATTATTGCTTATACAAGGTTACAATACCTATTTCTCATTGAAAATCAGTCGTTAATTGTCCCAAGATTCTGACTAATATCAAACGGTTGCCAGATGCATGGAGCTTAGACAATCAAACTAGGAGTTGAAGTAGCCTACGACATCACGACTTTCTATGTTCTAAATCCTAAACAGTGCTAAGTCGCTCAAATTGCCGCGTTCAAATGACTAAAATCGGAAAAAAGATAAGTCGTTAATTGGATTTCGAAGGTTCCATAAATAATTTATTTGAAATAATGAATTTTACCAGAATATTCTGAAATGTTAATAGTTGGGCCTTTTACCAAAAATAAAGGTCAATCATAAATATTACTGAACTTACGAAAAATGACGCAATTTCTCCAAAATGAATGTCTTCGACGGCCATTACAGCGTGATATATGCAAAATCCGTAATAGTTGCGTGCTCGTGAAACAATAAAAACTCACCGTTTCACACACTCGGTGTGATAAAAGATGGCGGTTGCTCACGATGAAATAAATTAGCCGCAGGCTGTTATTAGAAACTCATTATTGCCGTTGGTTGCCGACAACCACGGCACCGGGCCCCAGTGACCCACTTTTATAGGTTATGTAGCAGGTTCCATTTCGGTGGCGAGTCTGAGAATAGAAGACATGCCGCGTGTTGTTATTAAGAGAATGCTTGTAGGTTACTTTTTTTTGGAAACCAGTTTTTACTTCACCTTTGTAATCTGTTCGTTGTTTCGAATGCCAAAGTGTAATTCGAATAGTTAGTAACTATACATAAATGTTGATAGTGATTGATTGTTTTTGCAGTTCGTTTCCAAATGTTCACAGTAGTATCTTTGCTAGAATGTGATCTAAATCGTCGAGGAGAGCTGAGTGTCGTTGTTGGTTGGCACGTGGAATGTGAGAATCTACGACCCGGTACTTTGTTTTTTTTTAAACAGAAACAATTTCATGTCTACAGAGAAGTAAAGGCTACTAAAAGCCCAAATCTCATGCGTGCGAAGCCGCGGGATTCTGCTAGTCATTAATAAAATCTTATACAGTTCCACTTATATTAGTTCCACTTGTAATAGAAGAAGTATCACGTTGCGCAACATTGTTAAGATATGTTTATAAGCAATATAATATTTAGTTGGAAATTTATAATGCCATAAAATCAACATAATTGCCCACTACCCAATACGTCTCCGCATTGACATACTTACCTATTTCCTTCTATCAATAATTTGAAAGATGGTTTTTGTAAAGAAAGTATGGTTTTATGGACACAGCGACACCTTAAGCTGGACTGTTTGACCGTTCTTATGGCGGACGTAATAAGAGTAGAAATGGTGCTCTAAGTGTCTAAAAAGACTTGTCGCTGTGTGGACAACTATATTATATATACGTTTTTGTTCATTATAATTTATTATGTGACATACTATCCCTGAACTCACAGAAAACTATAGATAAATAACAACTCCCTGGAGTTCCTGTGAGTAACTAACCAGTAAGCTTGTAACGAGTTGGTGTGTTATTGTATGCTTGTCAAAGCACACGACCTTGCATGACTACCAGCTTTGAGGAGCTCGGTGGCGGAGTGATTAGTAACTCTACTTTGAGACCATGGCTCGTGGGTTCGATTCACGCACAGTACACACATTTGTGTGCACTGTTTGTCTTGGCCTGTGTATTTTTAAGGTTGGGCGTATCAAAGCAGCCCGTCTGCATCACCATCGAAGCAGCCTTGGGAAATACCTTCACTTAACAGAAAACCACGGCATGATACCATTAAGCTCCTAAGGACTTGCTGCGATAGCAGTGGCGGTATCGCGCGATCGCCACTTGCCGTATGCTTGTACGCGACGTTGTATAAAAAAATGTTCTAACGCACAACAATATAACCGCAACAATAACAACACAGCCATAAGGCTATTCTACGCCCGCCATTCTTTCATTAATAGCTTACAACAAATATAATTATCGACCTACATAATATCACTGGCACTGTCTCACTCCGTCACCTTAAGCAAGCACCGGTTCGTTTTTATGTAAGTCTTGATTTGTGCACAATATTCGCATGTTACAATTGTATTATGCAACCAGATCTCTCGATTAACTTATTTGTTGTGCTACTTCGCCTTGCACATTGGTATTTTACGGGCTGTTATTGAGCAATTGGTGTTTACCTGTTATAAAAAACGCGTTCCGTATTACGTGCTTTATAAGAATTAAAAGAAATACAATACAGGCGATTAGTAGCAATGAATAGGCTAGTGGATAAAGAACCATGGTCTATGGTTCTCTTGTGGGCATGTACCACAAAATTATTGTTTTCGGATATATTTGATCGGCGGAGAAGGAAAAGATAGCGAGGAAACCCGCACGTTCAAGAAAATATATTTCTAAAGTACCTATGACCTAACCTAAGAAAGGTCTGATTTTCTCTATACGTTACGGGGGTAGGACGATAGTCGCTCCATGTCGAAATCAGTATCTCAGCCAAAACCTTTGGCTTAGGTAGCGAACCCTGCCCATCCGAATGGATTAGGAAACGTGTTAATGCTAGGAAGAAACCACATAAGATGCATTGCTGAAGGTTTATTTGTTTTGCCTTTCGTTTCTTATATCATTCTCAGAAAATAATTGAGTATAAACAATAAGTAATAGTTACAAGGTACAAAAGTAATGATAAAATAATGTTATATTATTATATTAGTTAAAAGCCAACACCCATAGGGGCGGGAAAATCGGGAAAGCGACAGCGATCCGAAACGGTATTTTTGTAACGTATTCGTGTTTTTTATACAACATCGGGAGGCATACGAGCATACGCTCCACTGGATGTAAAGTGAACGCTGGTAACACATTAATTATCACTCGCGATGCCACGTCTGCTGCAAACACAGCAACTCCTTTGGAGCTTACCGGTGACGTCACTCATACGCTGGAACAAAATAACCCTCCTGCAGGCGCGATCCAACGGTGCGATCGGTTTTTGTGTGAATAAATCCCGTCCCGGATCGCTGCCGCTTTCCTGTCCCGTGTGAGTTTTGGCTTTAAGGCTCGTATATCACATTCATAATTATTTAATTAAATAGGGTATGAGTATTGTAGTTGTTAATTCAAAGTGTATAAAACGCCGTTTTGGCATTATAACTAATATTTAATTAGGTTTTATGTGTTATATAAACCTACCGGGTGCATTAAATAATAGCGTATTTAACACATTTTACGATTCGTTTTATTGATCTCTTGAGGAGCTCGGTGGCCTCATTGCGCGTAAAATCGAACACGCGGGTTAAGCAACATCGACCGCGGCCTGTTTAAGGATGGTTTTTTTTCTATCGAGGTTCTCAGCCTTCGGTCCCTTGTCGATAGATGACAGTCGTTAAGCTTTATCAGTGGCCTACACGCGACTTTTAAACACTGGCCTCCGCAATCCGCAGTTGAGCAGCTTGTCAGAGCATGGTCTATGGTCTACTCTTTCGGGTGAAGGAGTTATAACTAAAGAAGGGAGTGAGATGAGTAAGAGTAGATGTAGTGTTTATGAAAACATAATTAACATGCAAAGGAAAGCATTTTACATTTTAGGGGGTCATCATGTCCGGACCAACGGAGCATGCCTCTTCTTATTTTAACATCGACGCTCTCTTTCAGACCAACTCTGTATCTAACATATATCAGTCTATAAGCGCTACACCAAATTTTGCGCAACGCATGCATTTCGACCGCGTTTATCCGACTTTCATGCTCTCTCTGCCATACCCAGCTCTCGCTTTCATACGTAAGCGTTGGGGCAAACACTGCATTGTGTATAGCGAGCTGTGCCTTCTAGCTCGAGTTTTTACTGCCAAGAAGTTTTCCCAACGCTCCTTTCACACTATTCCCAGCACTCACTTGTCTTTCCACATCAGCGGTGTACCTTCTATCCCTGCTGAAAACACATCCAAGATATACAATCTCATCCAATTGTTCCAACACTTCATCATCAACCTTAATCCTTACATTGGTTCTGATTTCTTCTCTTCACATTCACACTTTTTTGGCTATTCCGTCTCCATGTATACGTGTGAATATCCTTGTGATGAAATAAAGTATTCGACACGAGGAGGTTTTGTTCCATACATAAACCTAGAATTAACTTACCTGCTTAAGACTTACCTACCATGACCACATTGGTCGTGTTGTATCAGAAGGTGATGTCAAGAGCCTTAGAAACCGGCGAGCGTGCATGAGAAGACCTATGAATGTTAAAGAAGCGAATGAGGTTCAAACGTAATTCTTGCGTTGTAATTCACAAACGTATATATCAGTTACTTTGTTTGAATTATAAATATTTCCTAGGAAATCAATTCAACAAAACTGTAGGTACTTGGAAATGAAGCATAAGCTAACGTTTCGTGGTATAGTGGTGTATTTAGCCAATAATAATTAATTCGTACTTCTATTTATCTTGTAAAACGTAAATTATCTCTCAGGTAGGGAGCTCCATGAACAGGTCACATGTGGAGATATGCTTTATCTTTTGTGACGGAATGCCGATGTCTATATAAACGTTCGATATCTAAAAGCATGGTAGTATCTATCGCCTTCACACAAGTTTGAACGGGAAATATCTCATTTCACAGATATTTTAATAGTTAACCATATTACTTTAATATTTGAAAAGAATTCGTAATGAAGACGTGAGAGAAAGAGTTGGTCTAAAAGAGAGTGTCGGTGTTAAGATAAGAAAGGGCATGCTTCGTTGGTTCGGACATGTAGAAAGAATGCGGGACGAAAGAATGACGAAACAGATATACAATGCAAAAGTGGAAGGATGTAGGAGCCGAGGAAGGCCGAGACTAACCTACCATGACCAAATTGGTCGTGTTTTTTCAGAAGGTGATGTCAGAAGCCCCAGGAACCGGCGAGCGTGCATGAAAAGAGCTATGAATGTCACAGAAGCGAGTGAAGTATGCAAGGACCGCGTCTTATGGCGCTAGGTTCTCTCTGCCTACCCCGCAAGGGACTTGGCGTGAAGATATACATATATACATTGAAAAGAATTTCTTATTTCTATTACAAAGGTAATCAGTTCATGTACTCGTACTTAATTCCTTAAATTAATTGAAATAAATCATGTTTTTTTTTTTATTCCTTATTTCGTTCTGTCACACGAGTGGTACAATACATTGGCGCAAATTAACCAAAATATTAAAAAAAGATAGATCACTAAACTTGCTAATCATAATTAAGTTCAAAGTAAAAATTATATTTTATATGATGTGATAATGGAAATATATTTCATAAAACTACGTATTTTTTGCACTTAAAATAATTTAAGATATATTACCATTGATCGAGTGAACTATAAATATGTTAATTGCAACAATTGTGTTCCGTGTTTAGATAATGTAATACTGGGTTGATTGCAATCAGTTATTAACATTGTTGGTTTACGTTCTGTCGATGACCCAATTTACGATTCATTAGAAAGCTTTGTACTTTATCAAATATTCAAATAGCCAACACATTTACCTGATAATCAAAGGCGCAGTTATTAATAGAAAATAATAGTAAATAAAAAACAATTTAATAACATAGTTTAGGTACATGTGTAAACATATTGACAAAATGTAATGTTAATTTGGGAACTACACTAAAGCTCTTCGCAAACGGTGAAGATCCGTTTGATATATATAGTATTCGAAGCGAATATCCGAGCTATATATAATATTTTATCTTAAAATAAAATGTAGCTCACCATTCAGTTTGTATGATAAGATGAAAATTCTTTATTTACCATTAGGCCCTCGCTAAGCTGTCTGAATGCTGTACTTAGACACATCTTACATTTTTTAAAGTCAAACCTTATTGCATTTTATTAATTTATCATAGTTTACGTTTTTTTTTCTTTACTGAATTACCAGTATTTCGAAGGTGAAGAAGAAATTCCGAAAGAAACCTGCCAATATATTGTTCAATTAATATTACAATAAATTATGTCAGTATAATAATGATGATGTCCTATTTGATGATCATGAGCCATTACAAAGGGCTAAAATAATATAGATTTTCATATTACGTATCTTAAGACATTGAGCGATACGGAATTTGTATGTCAATGTACCAGCGCGGCAGCGATGCAAAGATGATAGAATGATTCGAGAGAATGACTCGATATTATCGTAACTAACCTTGTGTGATACATTAAAATACTATAACATTTTATATCTTAATATCAAATATTATAACAGTTATTAATTGAAAGCATAAAAACAAATCCAGTAGTCTCTGTTCTTAACACTAGCTAAGGACCAAACCGATTTAACTCCGTCAAATAAAAATAAACACTCGAAAATCATTCAATCCGTTTGAGATACGGTACACAAATCGACATATAGAGGACTTAAACAAGTCTAAAGCCGGCCACATCCGTAGCTATAATATATCGTAAGATAAAAATGCTGTTTAACTTTTTATTTACAAAAAAATAGTCTGGAGTCATACAAGCATATGATGTAAAACGGTTACCGCAATTGATGAACGCTTTGAATACAATAAGCATCCCTCGCGCGATCTCACCTCTGCTGCTAAGCACACAGCATCTCTTTAGTGACCGCACTCATACACTGGAACATGACAACCTTCCGGGCAGTCATTATTCGGCTGCGGTTTACTGTGTGCTGGAGGTATTTCCCTAGACGAGCTGTTTTGTTGCCCCCTACCTCTCTTAAAAACACACATACCAAGACAAATATACATGTTTATGCACACAAATCGTCCTGTGTGAAAATCGACCCCGCGGACGTTGGTGTCAGAGTAAAGTTACTAATCACTGCGTCCATAAAAGAAACGTGATGAACCCACGTTTCTCCTATTTCAGCATGTTACATGCATATAACGCGTTATCTTACGATATATTATAGCTATGTCTGTGGTGGACTTATGTCCACTGTGTGTCGTAAGTCATGCTCATTCAGTTTGGTTGGTGTTTCAACTACCAGAGGGGTGGTGTCCTCGTGTTGATCCAGTTTCCACTTAGTTTCTGTTTCCGAATTTATGTACATATTTGTAATTAACACTTGCTTAAGGAAAAACATCGCGCAGGAAAACATCGTGAGGTAACCCGCACGTCCAAGAAGTTTTATTTCAAAAGTCGAGGACCTACCTTAATATAGGTAGTGGAAATCTGACGGCAGTCGCTCCATCTCATAATTAGTATCTTCGCCAAATAGTTAACCAACCCCGCCAATCCTAATAGAGTTAAGAATTGTGTAGCAGTGCATATTATAAAGTATCTGACTATATTAATGATAAAAATGCCTGGGATTGAGTCGATCCAATTATAATGTAATTAATAAATTATGTAAATTTGTTTGGATACCAAATGCCTGAGGTTTTTGGCAGTATTTTTATCAGTGCTCACCTAGTCATGAACTGCAACGGTAGGGAAAAAAATTGTGACGTTTCCAAACAAATGTAGCCATTTTTACGGAATAAAAAGATTTTGACTTTGACTTTGAATCAGGATAACGCTAGAAAAAAGTGTATGTACCAGATACTTCAATACAAGATTAATAAATAAATACGAATATAAATTCAAAGAACATATTAAGTGAACTAAGCCACGTTTCTTTATACCTGTGAGTTAAATCGTAGAATTCATTTACCAGTGACACAAGAAGTATCGCTCGCGTGTTACCACCCTCGTTGCTAACATAGCAACGCCCCAGGAGCTTACTAGTACACTCACCCGCAGAAAGTACCCTCCATGGAGTTGTTTTGCGGCTATAAGCTTGTGTAAGTTGAATGTACTTCCACAGCCGAGCTGTTTGGATGGAGCAGACTTTACTTAGAAACTCGCTGATCATAAAGCTGCATAAAAACGTGCACTTCGTATAGGTACTCAGAATTAGGCAGCTCGTAAAATTGCTCAGAAACGCGCAGCTGGTACAGCTACATATACCTAATCGAGCAGCTCTTAAAGCTGCATAGAAACGTGCAGCTTGTGTAGCTACACAGAATCACGCTGTTCGTAAAGCTGCTTCGAAACTCACTTAGAAACATGCTGCTCGAATCGCTTTTGTCTCCTCGTGAGACAATTACCGACTTTTTTTCGTTTGTATTATATACATATATGATCGTCTAACGTCTATGTCTACTGTTAGTATTATAAAATCATTGTTACTTGCACAACACTGCACACCATGAACACGAAGCCACCAACACTTAACTATAACAGTCGTTAAAAAAATTACATGTAACTGCTGTAGATCATCGTCTTGCGTTTATTAGATGGTTGCTCGCAACCCATTGTACCTGTTATAAATCGTTTCAGCCTTGTCAAAAGTAAATACAAGCGTGATTCGTCTCACTGGTTACCAAATGCACTTATATTGTTATTACTTTTTGTAACTGCGAGTAAATGTTGGCTTACATTTTAACAACTTAAATATTTTGAAATAGAAAGTGTTTCATGTGTGTGAATCAATACGTACATGGTTGTACATTTAATACTCACCCATACAAAAATAAAGAACTATCTATCTATCTATAACTTCACACCAAATCGCTTGCGGGGCAGGCAGAGAGAATCGAGCGCCACGTGACTCGATCCTTACATATCTCACTTGCTTCTTTAACATTCATTGCTCTTCTCATGCACGCTCGCCGGTTTCTAGGGCTCCTGACATCACCTTCTGATAGAACACGACCAATTTGATCATGGTAGATAAGTCTTGGCCTTCCTCGGCTCCTACATTCTTCTACTTTTGCGTTGTATATCTGCTTCGTCATTCTTTCATCCTGCATTCTTTCTACATGTCCGAACCAACGGAGCATGCCTCTTCTTATTTTAACACCGACGCTCTCTTTCAGACCAACTCTGTTTCTAACATCATCATTGCGAATACGGTCTACAAGCCTTACGCCACAAATTTTTCACAGCGCTCGCATTTCGACAGCGTTTATTCTACTTTCATGCTCTCTCTGCCATACCCAGCTCTCGCTTTCATAAGTTAGCGTTGGGACCAGCACTGCATTGTGTATAGCGAGTTGTACCTTCTGGCTCAGGTTTTTACTGCCAAGAAGATTTCCCAACGCTCCATTCACACTAAATTCACACCAATAAAAAACTACAAACACAAAAATGGTTAAAATATGTACGGGATTATACTTTAGGATGAGTGTGGATAGATAAGTCGGCGAGGACTAGGTACAACACACGGAATGCGAGCGCGCGTCGTCTCGAGTTGGGAGCACTGAAAAGCGTCGTTACATTCATCATGAACAGGGATCTCAGGCATTTACTGCCAAATTTCTGGAAAATTTAGATTTTTAGATGTTTGAACACTTTAGCAGTATTATAAGGATACCGAAAACTTGTTCATTTATAATAAAATTCGATGTCAGATACTCAACGGGTTAATAATTCGGTCTAATTCTACGATATTTCGTAATATAGATATAATAATCGTAATAAAGATCGTAATAGTCTGTAATTCTGTGGCACATGGTATTAACCGACAGATTATATGCATGGTCGTAGTACCAATAATTAGAGTATATATTTTCTGTCCACCTTATTTATGTTTACAATATCTAGGTAAAAGAGTAAAGTATGTATAACTTCCACTTTATAAAATTATGTTAGAACATATTAGATAGGTACTTATATATAGGTGGTGGTAACCCTTATCTTAATACGTCTATTTGCTTATAAGTACTCATAAAAAGTACAGCGTGCGGTTGGCGCGCGGTCCGTCTCGTGTCGACTATCTATAGTGATTGTTTACAAACGATCACTATAGATGTCGACACGAGACTACTGGTTTTAATTCATATCATATCCCACGTCCAATTAATTTTAATATTTCTAAAAGTAGACAAATTT
Source organism: Pyralis farinalis (assembly GCA_947507595.1). Lineage (NCBI taxonomy): Eukaryota > Metazoa > Arthropoda > Insecta > Lepidoptera > Pyralidae > Pyralis > Pyralis farinalis. The sequence continues at coordinate 7,585,089 of OX382264.1, forward strand.
ATGAAATTACAAAAATGTATTTTCTGATAATTTTCCAAATTTCAAATTCCAATGTTTTGAATTTCTATCCACATTATTCATTTTCTCTAAATCACTCCGAATCCTCTGACATTTTCATTTCAATCAAATTGCATTCAAGACAACGAACAGCCCCTTTTGAAGCGAGGAACACAATCCGATCCCTACCCATCTTACTCACGCGTGTTTCACACTTAATGAAACGGCTTCATTTGCACTTGCTGAACCTAGAAAAATAAACAGATCTCTCCAAAGTCAATCAACACTGATTCAAAGTTGAATGTGCGCAATGAATAGACATAAACGCAAAATTGAAATCGAGTCGCGTCTTTTACAAATAGTTTCACTGCCACAGTTTCGAAAGCAAAAAAAGACAAATTCATTATTCGATATCAGCCGAATGAGGTCATAAGTATTACTCGCTCACTCGACAATACCGCTTCTCGTATGTTTCAAACCCGGTTTATATAGTTTTATCCTTTTCTACATTAACTTCTTGGACTGAGATAGCGATAAAGCCGATGTGATTAATTACCTTGTGGAACTGTTACCCAATTATACGATTGTCCAAGTTTGGACGTCTGTGCTCTAAATCTCGCCAGCCTTGGCAAACTGTCACCTGTCATGTCTCGGATACTTTGAATACGCCGCTGTCAAAATAAAAAGCGATACGATCTTGAACTCTATTCAGTTGCCGGTAGCTCTTGATATTATGGTTCACATGTGTCCCGTTTGATTGAATTGTTGTACGTAATGATTATCAAAAGACTTATACATTATCAAGTTATAATATAATAAATGTATTCTTGACTTTTCCAACTGTTCTTTTCTTTCTATATTACCGCCTATATTAGGTTCAAATGAGTTATCTGTCCTGTTATTTTTTCGTACCTTTATTTGTACTACGAAGTTGGAAGGAAAACTAAATATTCTTAAATAGTTGATAGTCCTTGATTGCAGATATACTGTTTGTATTGACAAATAGTATAATTTTCGAGTTGTCACTTCGCAGCAACATCACATCAGCGTTTTGACCATTTGGCTTTGTCTTGGAAGGACTATCTAGATTTATTTTTTTCTACGTTCAAGAATTATCATCATACAGGCTGATAACAATATAATGTTGATTCACGATATTAGCGCGAAGTTAAAACGTTCCCAGTGGTGTCGACTTTGAAGGGGCGTTGTTATACCTACAAAACGCGCGTTTCGCTAGTTTCGTCAGAGGTTATAATATAACAAAAGCTTTGTAATAGTTTCGTAATTTTCTACCGGACAAACATTTTATAAACCACATGCCGAGAAATATTAAGTTTTTACCAATTCAACGGCAAAAAATATTCAGTATCAATTGCTTTAATTTTTTTTCGAGATACTGGAACATGGGAACTGCCTGACGGCCTCATTGATCTAATAATCGCAAAAAACAACGTGAACCATAAAAGTCAAAACCTACAGCGGCGGGAAAAGCGAGAAAGTAGCAGCGATACGGAATGGGATGTTTTGTAACATTCGTGTTTGTATGCAACCTCTCACACAAAGCGATCATACCGCGCTGGATCGCGCCCGCCCCTGTGAGTTTTGGCTTTTAAACGTAATTATAAGTAAAAATGAAAAACTAGCGTGCATGAAAAGAGCTATGAATGTGAAAGAAGCGAGTGAAGTGTGTAAGGACCTCGTCTTACGGCGTTCGGTTCTCTCTGCCTACCCCGCAGACCTTGCGTGAAGATATACATACATACATAAGTAAAAATAGTTGTTTTAAACATAGTAGTTGCTCGGTAGGCAAGGAGAACCTAGTGTGACATGACTCGGTCCTTACTCACCTTACTAGTTTTTTTCATTCATAGTTTTCATTTACCTCACCGGTGTCTAAACTAATTTGTCTGAACCTATTTATGTATAGAAATAGTATAAGAAGAAATATAAATGGTAGTGTTAATGGTGGGTTTATATTTCTTTTGATAGTATTTCTTCGTATCTATAGACAAAACGCTGAACTTCATACTTTAACAGTCGTAACTACATATAGATAATAGCGTATAAGGCGTTCTGACCTGTGGAGATATTCACTTCACATTCATTCACACATTCACGGAACGGAATCGAAAAGATTTCATTCAGTTTCTATACATTTTCATAGACAACTTTTCGAATCCGATTCGAATATAATGTTTCGAGGCAATGCGTATACCCCCACTGAGCAAATGACGCATTTTGACACTTGAATTTGAGCGGCTACTCTACAGCCATAGTGTACAGGGCACGTCAACAGGGGATCCTGAAAAGGGAAAATGCTACAAAAATGATGATACGTAAAAGCGGTGTGTAAATTAATAGGCAAGTTTAATGGCTATACTAGCTGCAACGCGGTATCCCGTAGGTACTGCTTTTTCTACTTTATTTCTTCTTCCTTGGGTTCTAAGAGTGGTATCATGATGTTGAATAGCCTATAACCTTCTTCAAGAACTGGGCTATCAAATGCAAAAATATTTTTTCAAATCGGACTGGTAGTTCCACAGATTAACACGTTCAAACAAACAAACTCGTCCGCTTTATATACTAATATAAATAAATAAACGGAATCTAGCATTTTGGAAATTGCTTGACGAGCTCGGTGGCGCAGTGGTAAAACGCGCTGTTACACTACTTTGACACCAACGCTCGTTTGCACTCGCACTACTTTGACACCAACATGAACATGTCTGTTTGTCTTGGTCTGGGTATTTTCTATGTATGATAAGTATGTATTTACAAAAAAAAATGTATTTACGTATGTTTATCAGTTGTCTAGTACCCATAACACAAGCTTCGCTTACTTTGGGGCTAAATGGCGCTGTGTAATTTGTCCGACAATATTTATTTATTATTTTATTTTAGTTCATCTACATACGAAATCTTATGCATTTCAGCACTTACCATAAACAAACTTGGTCATATTACTTCCCATTAAGAGACCAAGGCTTTCTCGTCCAAGTTTAATGCGAGAGCATGGCCGCATGCACCTGGGCTAATGTACCCTCTCCCTCGGGAACCGCAAAACATTTTACGAGCTGCTTTTCTTTAATTATTTTTTTTTGGTCGCGCATAGCCAACAACTGATGTTGCGGCTGCTTTTAAAATGCAAAACTGGTGTAAATAATGGAATTATGCTTTCGTGTACCGCATTAAATGTGCTGTAAAGTTTTCACGCTGATGGTAGATAAAATATTACATTTTACGTGGTTAGAACTGAAATAAATTCATACGATTTGGTGTACCCATCTAGCAATCAATGGCAACATCTCAGGAAGGGGATTAATTGTTATTTCACTAGTGTCTAATAGTTCAATATATTTGTTCATCTGGTGCTTACTTCACTTTCTACACCAACCCTAATTCATTCCACTTCGGGGATTCGGGTGCCCCTTCAATCGAAGGGGCATAGAGCATGCTCCTCCATACCGCTCAACGGCCGATTGGCGGAGGCCAGTGTTTTCAAGCCACCCGAAGCCCACTAACTTAACAACTGTCTTCTATCGACAACAGCCGCTACCGACCTTAGCGTACTGTCCGAAGCTCGAGATAGATAAACCCAACCAACGACAAGCTGCGGTCGACGTTGCTCAACCTCTGTGTTTGGTTAGAAAGATACGCGCAACGAAGCCATACACCATTGAACTCTCAAGATCTCGTGCTTACTGTTGTTGATCTATCCTCATTCAATCATTATTTGTGCCTCTCGGGCGGCAAATGATCACATTATGTTCGGTTTAGGCGAACCTTTCTTTAACGTGTGGTACAAATTGGGTCAACACAGAAAAATTGCCTTTATCATCTCTCCCCAAATAACTTCGATGCCAATATCATCTTCATAAAAGCGATACGATCTTATTGCTCCAATATCATACATGTATCAATCTCTCTAGGTGGTTATGGATCTGCTTTCAATCAATTGGAAAGGTTCTGGTGCTTAGCACTGAAAGCCTTTTTTACATATTACTTGTTCTTCGGTTTTGTAGATATTACTTATTCTTCTAGTTTCTATTACAACACAATCATAGTGATATTTATTGTTACCTGGTTGTTTTTCGTTTTCATTTTTTTATACTGTTTTTTTATCCTTAAGCCTTCGAACACACAAAACAAACATATTTGTTTGTCTTGATCTCCGTGTTTTAAGGGAGATAAAACGTGGGGTAATGTATCCACCGTAAAGTAAACCGCAACCAAATAACAATCCTGGGGGATTGTTGGATTCCGGCGAATAAGTGCGGTTACTAGTATGCACCTGAGGATGTGTTAACAGCAGGGGTGACAACGTGCGAGCGATACTTCCTTTATTGGAATGATGGCAAACTACAATTTACATCCGGTAGACCGCATAAAAACGTAGGTAAGTATCTTATATAGGTATAATGAAATACCATAATTATTTCCATACATACATATCATCACACCTGTCTCCCATTGGGGTAGGCAGAGACTATGGAACGCCAGGCGCACCGATCCAAACATACCCCACTCGCTTCTTCCACACTCATCAATCACTTCTCTTCACTCTTTGGTTTTGGGTGCTTTTGATTTGGCCCTTTATCGACACATCACTAATTTGATTAATTAATTATTATTTTATTTTATTATTTACATGTTATTAAAAGTTCAATTGGTACAATGAAGGTTCTCCTTGTCTATCTCACAAGGAACTTGGCGTGAAGTTACAGATAAATAGATAGATGGAAAAGGGGTAGAGAAGAATTAATAATAACCTAACATTCCATGATTGTCCCAAATTACCTAAACCTACAATTATCACCAGACCGAACAGAGGATCAAAATCTCATTACGACTTGTAACACCAAAAACGGCGTTATTAACGGCTTTGGAAGCTAATGAGATTACATTACGAGATGAGAGGAAATTGTTTGTAAAATAGTCATTGGCATAAGCTGTACGAGACGATTTCGACTCTGGTCAGAGAGAAATAGACTCGCAAGAATCTATTTTTAAACCAGTCAACGTGTTTTTATCTCAGAATACAGAATAAACCAGAAGCCGCAAACACGCCTAAAACTGAAGCCATACAAACTACTCTCAATGAGAGTAGTTTGACATTTGGACGACTAGTATATATTTGGCCACCGTGTCTATTACGCGTAAAAAAATCTCGATAGTTTTTATTAAATAATGCCGTCTTGTGCGGTTCCCACCTGCAAGAATGCAGTTAGAAGCATAAAAAAACAAGATGGGATCACATTTCATGTGTAACTAGCGCATTTACATCTCATTTTATTTGAATAATGAATTTCTTTTACTCGTTGATAGTGGTAAACAATTTGGGCGAGTCCATTTTGTTCATGTTGCCAGTTTTACTGGTTTCTTTTCCCTACTTTTTTATAAAGTTGACATTGATGAAATAAATAATAAATGCATGTTAAGTAATTAAAATATAGTTTGATTAATATAAAATATGTAAATACATTTATTTGATTTTAAGGTATTTACGATATGAGCCTATGTTTACATTATTTGAGATCATTTAATATAAATATTGTCTGAAATAAATAATAATTATTGACTTAATACTCGTAATAATGATTGAAATACTAAACTAATGTTTTTGGTATATAGTCTGCATATGTGAAATTGTGTAAATAGTAGTTTTTTTTACAAAAATGTTTTGTGTAAAACTAAAATTTTATATTATTAATACAACAAAATGTACCTAAGTAAAGACATATTTTTTGTAAATTACTTGTGTTTTATTTCACTAAAGTATTTTTTTATGCATAACAGTATATTAATATAACATCTTTTATATTAATATAACACTTTTAATTTACCCTAAAAGAGGCGAACTCTCACTAAGCTAGCAATACTGTACGGGTGGGAAGTATGAGGAGTGCGGGGGATTGCGAAATGTTTTTGGACACAGCGGACCGCATGTATTATCGGCTGTAGGCTCCTTCTGGTTTATTCTGTATTCTGAGGTTTTTATATACAATTTGTGAGAACATGAAAGTTTTTTATTATACAACGCCGCCGGGAGGTTTACAAGCATACAGCCCACACGGATAGCACTCGCTACTTGACGACCCAAGAATCCAGGGAAATCCTTTCTTAGGGGCGACATTCCATCTAGCTCGAATTCTAGTGTAGGCATGTACCGCTATATTCATATTTTTATATTTATATACATGTTTGTAATTATCACTTGCTTGACAATGTGGGAAAATATACTGAGGAGGCAAGAAATTATATTTCAAAAGATATAAATTTTCTTAGTTTAGGATTACGTAACGGACCCCGGCAATCCTAATGGATTTTAGTATATTATAAGTCATCCCGCTTAACTTACTTAACTTTGACGAACTCAGTGGCGCAATGAAGCGCACTGTTACTGCAGCCCGTCTGGGGAAGTACATCCACCTCACAGAAAGCCAGATACTCCCTAGAGGGTTGTAGTCTTCCTGTGTGTGAGTGAAAGCACCAGTAAGCTCCTATGGAGTTGCTGTAATACTTAATGTATTGCGAGCGTTTATAGGCTACGGTAACCGCTTTACATCCAGCGGCCGTACGCTTGTATGCCTCCCGACGTTGTATAAAAAAAGACCTTTCAGTATGTTATAACTCATGCCACTTAACTATGAGAGCACTGAACTTTTTTATTTTTATACTAGCTTTTACCCGCGGCTTCGCTCGCATTTTACTTCTGATACCTCCAAGAATATGTGTACAAAGTTTCATGATGATCGGTTCAGTAGTATTCGCGTGAAAGCGTAACAAACAAACAGACATTCACATTTATAATATTAGTAGGATTAGTTCAGCATAGTGGCTCCTCTTTGCCTGATTGCAAGCGAAAAAGGAGCCCAAATCGCAACTGCAACTGACAAAATTACTACACAGTATCCTGTCAGTTGACGCTGCCATGCTGACCCACAAGATAAAGATAAATACTCGAAACAAGTGAATTGTCGATATAGGAAATGCGATAACGCTGGAAAGAAGAATATTTATGGTTAATTTATTAGAAATGCGCTAGTGTTGCGCTGCACTCGAACGAAGTAAGCTCGCTTCGCGCAGCTTTAATTCAATTAGCGTGGCACAGGCAATCGTTGGAGCCGTATCTACGTAATGGTTTATTGTTATTACACAATTATTGGATAATAACATTAATAAAGCGCCCTGTGGCAAGATTACCTGCCATACTTAGAAAATCATGTTGCGTTTCGCTCAATTTGTGCGAGTTCAACTCCGGCGACTATGAGGAGAAATTATCATAATATGTACATGTTGAAATTTCAAAGATCGTTTCACCGTTTGGCTTGCTATGCACGAAGTTACAAAACGGTTAACTTAATATGATCTAACGGGATATTTAATCGGTGTTATTAGTAATAAGTTGATTTTTTAGCATCATCAACCGAGCTTTAATATCGGTCGCATCCTAAGCCTAAAAAAAGGCCAGGTCAAGAGTACCCTAAACCGAAGAGCATGTATGAAGGGAATAATGGAAGTAGACGAAGCGAAACAAGTATGTAAGGATCGTAGCAAGTGGTCTCTGCCTACCCCTACTGGATAGAGGCGTGATTTTGTATGTATGTATCCTAAGCTTTCGCTTCAGAGCCCAGGGTCCGCTAACTAAGGCTAAGGATTTAGCGAACATACTGATTTTTATATGGAGCCGACTGCCTTCAAACCTCCACACGCCAAAAGGAAAACCAGATTTTTCTTAGGTTTCTCTTTCGAAATATAATTTATTGGACGTGCTGATTTCTTCACAATGGTTACCTTCACCACCGAGTTCCACCACCACCATAAGTCCGAAAACACGATTTTAAAGGTAGATACATGTTCACACCGGTATTAGAACCAAGGTATACAATACAAGGTATAGGCGGTTGTTCTCCACTAGTCTATCACTGTTCTTATTTATAGATATAGGTAAAATTTATTTCATATTCTGTAGCGAGTTTGTATTTGTATGTCTGTACATTTGTTACACAGGACTTCGTCAATTTCTTGAAAGAGCTGAGCTGGTTCTTTTAGCAAATGCAAACATGTGATGAATAATTTTTCGATTGAAAGGAGATATAACCACGGTTAACTTGTAAAAAAATCGGCCAAGTGCGAGTCGGACTCGCGCACGAAGGGTTCCGTACCATTATCTATAAAAACAGCAAAAAAAATCACGTTTGTTGTATGGGAGCCCCCTTAAATATTTATTTTATTCTATTTTTTAGTATTTGTTGTTATAGCGGCAACAGAAATACATCATCTGTGAAAATTTCAACTGTCTAACTATCACGGTTCAAGAGATACAGCCTTGTGACAGACGGACGAACGGACGGACAGCGGAGCCTCAGTAATAGGGTTCCGTTTTAACCCTTTGGGTACGGAACCCTAAAAGTGGGACGCACAAAACTCTTCATAAGGTTTTAAACTAAAAAACTTACTACTTTACTGAAGAAAATATAGATTCATCTCAGAGGCAGATTCATTATCACCAAAAATCAAAACATTGACGAATCAGCGATAAAACCAGAAGTTCTCAACTGCTATCAACAGAGCCCTACGGCGACCTATCGGGCACAGTCGCACAGCACGAAAACCTACTTTCTGTGCAAGGTGAAAGTGCTTGCGCGACCGATGATACAACTCTCGTAATAGGTCACAGATTAATGCCTAACTCCAGAATAGATTCCATCTGGATTTGTAAGCTTTAATAGTACAGTCGTTATGATGTTGAAGGCAAAACGTGAGTACACTTCCTAACAATTGTTTGTTTTTAGGGTTCCGTACCGAAAGGGTAAAACGGAACCCTATTACTGAGGCTCCGCTGTCCGTCCGTCCGTCCGTCCGTCCGTCCTTCCGTCCGTCCGTTCGTCCGTCTGTCACCAGGCTGTATCTCATGAACCGTGATAGTTAGACAGTTGAAATTTTCACAGATGATGTATTTCTGTTGCCGCTATAACATCAAATACTAAAAAATATAATAAAATAAATATTTAAGGGGGCTCCCATACAACAAACGTGATTTTATTGCCTTTTTTATAGATAATGGTACGGAACCCTTCGTGCGCGAGTCCCACTCGCACTTGGCCGATTTTTTTAATATAACGTCGGGAGTCATACAGACATATGACCCCCCACCTGATGTAAAGTGGCGACTGTGGCCTGTGAACGCTTGCAACAGAAAAAATATTACTCATTCGTTGCCAGATCCACATAGTGATTTCTCGGGAATTTACTGCTAACATCACTCACTCACAGTAATACAAAAACCCTCTTGTTCTTTTCGGTTATGGTTTTCTCTAAGATGGAGGAGGTGAGGTTTTCCCCAGTAGGGCTTCGCCTTGCCTCTCTTTACTACTCATCTATCGAAAACATCATCAACACTGTCTGGTTCCAGAGAAGCTTTCTTCTGAGACTTCTCAAGTTGTGAAGTTCACTCCCAGCCGAGGTTTACCTAGGAATTACATCAATGGTTCTTCAAGAAAGCCATGAAGGGGCTTTTACACGGCCGCCAACGCATGACGCGCGAGTGGTGTTACAAATAACCATAGGCTATGGTAACTGCTTACGCTTAGACAGACCGAACGCTTGTTAGCCACCTTAGTGTTATAAAAAAACAGCCGTGACCGAGGACTTAACGTGTCCTCCGCAAGGAAGTTGAGACGGCTAAACCCATCCATATATAAACTGCGGTCGACATTACTTGCATTTTTATAAGACTGAGATGCATATCAACGTCATCGAGCTCTTCAAATCGCGTATTGTGGGCAATAGGAAAATTCAAAGAAACTAGTACACAACTGTGAAATGCTAACAATGAATGAATCCTATACCTACACGGCACCGCGGCGAGAAATGTTGATTGCTACAAAAATACGAAAAAAAAAAGCCTCTGTTGGGAACGCAGCATACACGAACGTGAGTTTCACGGGAATACGTCAGCATCAACGTAAATTCAACGTATTTTTTAAATCCTTGTCCTCTCTCCGACTTTCATTAAAGAACATAGATTCACTATACACTTTGATGTTGTAAAGGTCAGGCTCTTGTTTCTGCTTTCAATTTGGACACAAAGATCAGTCCAGAATTGAGGGACCTTAAAAAAATATAGAATTTTGTTTAATTTGGGGTGTAAGCGGCTCATTATCATGTTTAGAGTCTCTGCTATGACTCTCCTACATGTATTGCACCCTGCTATTTAACAATTGAGGCTCTGGTGAAAGAGAGGTGGAGTACATCACAGCAGTGCAACTGAGGAAGTATCTCCGCCACGCAGAAGATCGCAGCTAAATAATAACTTCCTGGGGTATTGTTCTGCGAGTGAGTGAATTATCAGTAAGCTGCTGAGGACTTGCTAGGCTAGCAGTGGCAAAGCGCGAGCAATATTCCATGTATTGCAAGCGTTCATAGGCTACACCAGCTACTTTACATTAGGTAGGTGCTTGTTTTCCTTCCGACGTTGTCTAAAAAAATTTTTATGGTGTGAACAATTTTTTTTTACTCTTTTTACTAAGGCTACAGTCGAGATAGACTAGTAGAGGCCGACTGCGATTACTTAGGTATTTTTTGAAAATTACTAGCGCTTAGATTGCAACGAAAGAGAGACAAGTGCCAGCCGCAATTGATTTGACCGCAAACTTCGCTTAGAATCGTATAGCTGGGTAAGTGCGACGAATTCCGACGTTTCTTTGAAGTCATCCTACTGTATATTATGCCTGTTGACTCTCAAACTACGCAAATAATCTCTAAAAAACCACACACTGTAGTCTTTTGAGAAAACCTCAATATGGAGGTATGGAGTACATTCCACAATCTGCGTGGCCGCAAAAAAGAAGCCTATCAGTAACTGAACATTCTTCGGCTTCAATAGTGTGGGGATGAATTCCCCGATGCCGCGTGGTTTGATCATAGAGACCTATTCCTGTTCCTTCATGTTGCAGATGCATGATAGGTCAAACATACCCTAAATAGACATACTGTTTACTGAGTCAATATGACTTCTATATCCACTCTCAAACCACGGAACCATAATTACTATACTCGTATTGACACGAGAACTTCATACAATTAATTTCATGACGGCACAGAAATTAAAACTAATTTAAGTTCTATACCAGACTCCTTGCTTCTTGTTACGTGGGTAATATATACCATAGACTTGTGACATAAAAGAATGCAGGAGGAAAGATACAACGCGAAAGGAGAAGTGTGTAGGAGCCGAGGATGGCCAAGACTTACCTACCATGGCTAAATTGATCGTGTTTTATCAGAAGGTGATTACAGGAGGCTTAGAAACCGGTGAGGTGCGTAAGAATCGAGTCATGTGGCGCTCTATTATTTTGCCTTTGCTTACATTAGATAGATACATACAGAGAGTGTCGGTGTTAAGATAAGAAAGTGCATGCTCCGTTGGTTCGGACATGTAGAAAGAATGCGGGACAAAAGAACGACGAAACAGATATACAATGCAAAAGTGGAAGGATGTAGGAGCCGAGGAAGGCCGAGACTAACCTACCATGACCAAATTGGTCGTGTTTTATCAGAAGGTGATGTCAGAAGCCCCAGGAACCGGCGAGCGTACATGAAAAGAGCTATGAATGTCACAGAAGCGAGTGAAGTATGCAAGGACCGCGTCTTATGGCGCTCGGTTCTCTCTGCCTACCCCGCAAGGGACTTGGCGTGAACATATACATACATAGATAGATACATTAGATTTGGCGTGAAGTTAAAAAAATGTACATGTTTATATATTACCCACGTAATAAGAGCGTGTTAAATAAAGAAGTATCTATAGACCATAATGAATATTACGATGCTATCACAATATTAATGATTGCCAGTAGTTTCAGACTTTTCTATAGCAGCATCCACAACACAATAGTACCCCAATCGCCTTTGTTTCCCCCGATAACATGTAACGAGGAGGCGATCGCTCCGATATAACATGCATATGCTAATTCTGCATTACCATAATGTATTGTGCCAGAGAAACCTGACGAAAGTAAAAGGGCTTTTCCTTCTTACACAATCAGTGTTTTCGACCTGGTAACAAGCATCAATTAGCCTGATGTGAAGCGGTTATAGCTATTACAAGCCTATAAATGTTTGCAAAACTAGGAGTACAGGTCGTGCGATGTCTACGTCCTTCGTCCAGTGTTCCGTACGTCCTTTGCTAATGTGGCTGCTATTCCTCTCTTTCGTCTCTCTCCATCGTTAGATCTTCGTTTGATGATCGGTAGGATTCAGCTTCATTGATACTTCATTCTATTCCATTCCAGATCTAGATTAATTTGTTGAGTGGTTGTCACTTTTTGACAATATGAGAAACAAGTACAGCCCAGGTTCTTGTGCTTATTCTTTATATTTTTAATGAGGAAACCAGAGAATCATAATCAATTATTGATGGATAGAATCTTATACATATAATTTATTACAGTTACTTCTACTATTTATTATTGTTATATTTATTTAATGCATTTTCATGCTGTGGTAAGTCGCATTCATTACCGTGCCGTAGACTTAAAATCGAATTGTGCTATAATATTTTTTTTACATGTATCAGATTTATTTTATTATATTTAGAAAGAAAGAGTTTCCCTTTTATATGGACGTAAACACAATACTATGCACATATTAACATTAAGGTCATATCTCTATATGTGTGTAAGAATCGAGTCATGTGTCGCTCGGTTCTCTCTGCCTACCCCGCAAATTTAGCGTGTAGTTATAGATAGAGGACAATAATTACGTACTAATAGTGATATGTCTTAAATAGTTCTGATCTCAGCGTATTGCTAGGTCCTGTACAAGATCTAGCGCTGATTTTCAGACCAGACCTGTTTTATGTCAAATCAGATAACAAATCACATGGAACATCACAACAGCAACACAAGAAAGGCACAATAATAATAAATGACTGTTAAGTATCACTCGCGAGATGACCTCTGCTGCTAACACAGCAACTCCTTAGGAGCTTTATGGTGACTTCACTCACACGCAGGAACACGCAAGGTTATTCGGCTGCGATTTTCTGTGAGATGGAGGTACTTCCCCAGATGACTGCTTTGATGCACCCTACCTCTCTTAAAACGTCCAGACCAAGACAAAAAGACATATTCATGCACACAAATGTTTGTCTTGTGTGGGATCGAACCGACGACGTCGGTGTCAAAGTCGCATCATTCGCAACTGAGCCACCGAGCTTGTCGAAACTGTTTCTTATTTTCCCTCAACGTTGTGGTGATATTTTTAAATCTACCAGATTTAATGGATTCATATAACAAATACCAGAATACTGGCCTGCTTTTTAGGTCGAAATATTCGGATAAATATAAAAGCTAAGTCTGGCTTTCCTATATTTAGATCTTGACCTGACAATGATACTAAAAATTTACTACACTGCTATCCACTGTCAGTTATACCAACTCTTATCAAATATGCAATATCAACAATTCCATACAACTAAAGACTAAAGGCGCCACTCGCAAATCATTCAATCCAATCGAACTGCATAATTGTCGTTAGCTTATAAATGGTTCACGTGAAGCGATTGTAAACTTTATTATTGCTTCGTTAAACGCTGATATTGATTGAATTTTACGCAAATTGATAGACCAAGATAGTGCTAGCTAAGAGTGAGTTATTAGAATTGCAATCTTATATTAAATGAAAATAAATTATTTGCCTAATGATAATTTTATTAATAATAATGTTGATTGAGTGTGAATGAACAGAATCATTTATATGAAATTATTAATATATTAGTGTAAAAGCTACATATTTTTTTATACAACGTCGGAAGGCATAAAAGCATACGGCCCACCTGATGTAAAGCGGTTACCGTGGCCTATGAACGCTCGTATTACGTTAAATATCACTCGCGCCACCTGTGCTGCTAACGCGGCAACTCCTTAGGGGTGACCTTACTTACGCGCTGGAATACAACAACCCTCCAGGAGTTGTTCAAGGAATTTTTATTGTCTGCGGTTTTCTGTGAGGTCGTGGCTTCCCCTGACGGGCTGCTTTGTGCGCCCTATCTCTCTTTAAAGACACCCTGTGTAGGAATCGCGCCCACGAACGTTGGTGTCAGAGAAACGTTACTAACGACTACGCCACCGCCACCGAGCTCGTCAAAATACCTTGGTTCTTTATACATTAGATTATCATTACTGTTATCTCCAGTAGCATCCATGGCACTATATATATATTACGTTTTCTTTTATTTTTTTGTATACCACTAAGGTGGCAAATAATTAAGTCTTTTAACTAAGACGTGAAGTTTTCATAAAGTGTATGAAGTTACCAGACTAACAAAGACATGCTGATTAAATCCGGCAGTGAGAGAGAAAGGTTCATAGAAAAAATATATGTATTTAATGGCTATACGAGATTTAGGTCATGCGAACTAACGCCGACAGACACTCTGCCACGGGTCACCCGACCATCTATGTCCGGCTGTAGTCGGGGAGAGCCGACCGGAGCCATTTCTCATGAACTAACCGGTGGCGGAAAAACACAAAGTAGTTTAGATCGTCTGTCACGTCGCAAAGTAGCTTAAATTGTCTGGTTGTTATTTTTTTTATACAACTTCTGGTAGGCGTACAAGCATACGGCCAACCTAATGTAAAGCGGTTACCGTAGCCTATGAATGCTTGCAATACATTAAGTATCACCCACGCGATGCCACCTCTGTGCCAACACAGGCATTCTTTAGGAGCCTACTGATAACATCGTCCACTAGCAGGATCACAAAAACCCTCCAGGGAGTGGTATTTGGCTGTGGTTTTCTGTGAGGTGGACTAACTTCCCCAGACGGGGTACTTTGATGCGCCCTACCTTTCTTAAAACCATTCAGAGCATAACAGACATGTTCATGCACACAAATGTTAGTCCTGTGCGGGAATCGGAGCCACTAGCGTTGATGTCAAAGTAGCTTTACTAACCACTGCGTTATCGAGCACATAAATATGTCACATAACGCAAACCAATAGACTACTTTACTGCACATGACAACACCCCGTGCTCACAATAGCGTTGTGTTTACGTCTAAATATCTCAGCAAATCTAACCTACTGACCAATGGGAGAGTATTGTAACCAATAAGAACGTAAGTACCGCAATGTTGATCCGACAACTAGCCAATAAGAACTGCGCGTTCTACTTTACACCCAACCAGCAGCGTTGAGCTGAGTTACTACGTTATATCGGTCTCGATCCTTCTCCATAGATTATTTCCATAATGAGCGTATCTACTACTACGTACTATCTTGTCTTGGAGTATTGGCGATATCTGCTTATTAATTAATTAATTTATAGCAGATTAACATTAAGTGTCGTTCCATACACATGGAAAGTACTTAAATTCAAGTGCACTGATTAATTTAGAGTTGGTAATCGAATACCAACCTTGTTGGCTTTAAAGGTGATTTGTTTGATAGCATTTACAGATTTCGTACGTTCATTCTCACACACTGGAACCGCAGTGGTTGCGTATGTGCGGTTCCAGCGAAGTTTTCTTCCGGGAACTCTCAAGTTGCGGAATGAACAGCTGAGAGATTTCCCGAGAGATTACGGCATGAAGAATTCTTCATGCTGTAATCTCTATGAGATTTTCGAGAATGAACGTACGAAATTTGCATTGATGCGCCCTCTTAAGTAGCTAAATGAACTCAAGCCGGGGTTTCCCCAAGTGACAGCAGCATGAGTTTTTTCAAATAGGATTAAAAGATATTTTTCCGGTATCTGATATTACGAGCATTCATAGCTACTGTAGCTGCTAACCATCAGGCACTTATTATATTGTTAAACGGGTCCGATTATCTAACATATTTCTTACTGATTCATACTACAGTCGACTAATACTTGACGATTATGTAATTTTTATATTGCGTGTAGGTGATTTACACACAAATATTTGTTCAAATGTAATTATTGATCCAGTGTTGGTTCGGATGGCATGTTATTATCTGCTTCGCAATGCCGGTCAGCGCGCTCAGGAATGAAGCGGCTCCATGGATCAAACACGTTGGTGTATTGAAAATTAAGAGGTTCGAGCCAAATTGTGCAAACACACGCATATTATTCTGTTTACTATATATCACTCTGAGCTTTCGCAAACGGACTAAAGTCGATTATTGTACAACATGGTGACGAAATATGTAACCAACTTTGAGCAATCTCTTGTTAATCTCATTAAAAGCCACGTAATTGATATATTTGATTCGTTTACGCCATGCGTGACTGTTATTTCTGAAAGTTCAAAACGCACGCAATGTGGAGCCAATACACATATCAGGCATATAAATTAAATGTCCGGTTTTATAAGTAAATAATATATTCAGTTGAATATAAGATACCTTTGTATTGTCAACATCACATGGTTCGTCCTAAGGGCACAGGAATATAAAAGAAAACCGCTTCCGATGAATTCTTAAACACTTAAATTTAAAAAAAATGAGAGAGCGCATCAAAGCAGCCTATCTGAGAAAGTACATCCACTTCACAGTAAACTGCACCCAAATACGTTTGTCGTGTTTCTGCGAGTGAGTGAGGTCACCAGTAAGCTCCTAAGGTGTAGATTGTTGGCAGCTGAGGTGGCATCGCGCAAGCAATACTTAATGTATTCCAAGCGTTCATAGGCTACAGTTACCATTTTAGATCAGGTGGTCTGTATGCTAGTATGCCTCCCGACGTTGTATAAAAAAAATCTAAGTATTTGTAAAGGAATATTAACTTTTTCAAAAAACTTTAAGCAGTCGGTATTGTACAGTCGTTATAATGAATTCACATAACTTCAATAGACACTGGCCCTAAAAATGTCATCATTATCATCAGTGACCAGCTGGTAAACTCGATCGAGACGCTAAGCTTGCAACAACACAATATCTTTCGCGCGTAAACACAAGCACTCCTCCTCCCTAATTTCTTGGTGACCTTACTCACTCACAGAATTATAATAAGAAATTGTTATTTGCCCGTTATCTTCTATATGGTGGAGTCACTTCCCCAGTAGCTTTCCACTCTTTTACCAGAGCCTCGTTTATATATGCAATGCGCCATGTTGGTGTAGCACGTGCAGGTGAGTTAAACTTTGACTCAGAAGACTGTTCTTGTTTTACTATCTTTGAATCAAGACTCTTTGCCAAACCCTATCTTTAAGTAGCCAGTATAAGATGAGATTCACGTGTAGTCCTCGGACCTGAGAATGCACCGATAACAGAAATCAATAGCCGATACAATAATAATTACGTTGGAGTTTACGATTTAATAAATAAATTAATATTTTACTTTAAACCTGGTCATTTACAACCCTAAGATTTTTGAGTTAGCTTTTAAGCTCGCGCATATTCTTTTGCTTGAAGTAATTGTAAGGTTATGACGGATCCAAAAAGCAAGACCCATCATTCATGCTACCCGTTTTAAAAATATACCATAATAAATACATTTTATGAATAAAAATTCTGATCGTCTCTGACCTGACAAAGCAATATTTGTAGAGACAATTCTTCAGAACTTTCACGGAATTCCCAAAACGTAATGCGAATTATGAAAAATCAAGGAGAAATTCTAATTCAATTTGACTTCAAATGTTCACAAATATACCTACACTTTACCAAATGATATTTTCGTGAGATACAACTGAACGAAACATTGTCACAAACAAGTCATTACTCTACAAATTATGTTATCTGAAGTACTTTAACACCCACGAACCCTAGGGGACGGCGGAATAGGGAATAAATTCATCATTATTACGTCCTTCCGTAGGGGGCGCCACTTGTGCCTCCCACGTTCCGCACCTCACAAATTATGAATGTGAGTTATATATACCTGTGGATATTCTTGGCGTTTTTGCATTTAATTGTTTTAGTGCCTCTTGGAATTTATTTGATTGTACGTATTTTTGCTATGAAACGCCCTAATGCTGTTAAAATTTACGGAATGGTAATCAGTTAAAGCTGGTATTTATGGTACGCAGACGATTGTATACCGAGTTTTAAAAGTAAGGACGTTTTGTTTCTTTTTTAGGTTTGTCTTAGGGATGACTCAAATATAATTCGAACTATCTTTTGTTGAGATTTAAATGCTTATGTTTAATTTGGTGGAGATTTCATGATTTCTTGTCTTCAAAAAAGGACTGGGATCTTTGTTCGTCCCTTGCATTTTTTATTTTCACTAAGTAGATTATGAATTTCCTTCATGAGCAGACTATGTACGATCGCGTGAAATATATGGGTGAAGAGTTGATAATAAACTAAAAAATATGAAGTAAATACATTCGAATAAAATAAATATAGATTCACAGTATTGATGATCTATGTTTATTAACATCGACTTTGACGAAGTCGGCTTAAATGGAATTATTAAAATCTTCTGATTTAATTAGTAAACTTTTTTAATTAAAAGATTTTTGGAATTATATTTCAAAACAGGTAGCAATCCAGCCATGACTCTTATTACAGGTACATATAAATTAAACTGCGAATGCTAACAAAAAGTTTTCTCAGGCAACTGGGTCAGATGTAATGAACACCTGACCGCGGTTTTAATATTTCACCTTAGAGCACGTCGCGTGCTTGAATTTAAAAAGTTTGGAGAGCTTTGTTCGCCACACGAAATGAAAAGTCAGTCCCGCATACTGCTGGGTCAGTGAACGGCATTATATGGACTTAGTTATGAGTAAATTACACGTTGCCTCAGCAAAAATAAAAGATTAAAAGTATAGCATTTGGTTACTACATGGCATAGACAATACCATCTATAGTGGTTACAAATGACGTTCATTAATTCATTTGTGCTATTGATTATTTTACGCTTTCACTGTTCTTGACTTAATTATGATGTAGTAATTGAATGAAATATCTATGCGAAAGGGGAAAAATACTAGTGGAGAATAATTAATAGAAATTGGTATAATTGAAAGACGCTACTTTAAGTATGTAGTGGCGAAATAAGTGTGTGTTTTTGAAATTTATCGCTCAATTGAGCTTTGCCTGTGTGAGAGATAAAGAAGAAATATTAAAAAGCGTTGAAAAAAAAAGGAACATTAAACTTGGCTATGATCTTTGGTGAGGTGGAAGTACTTTCCCTATAGGGATCTTTTAATGCACCATAATGCTACTATAACTACTACTACTGAGACTATAGTAACATTGAAGGGATGAATGGAGATTGAGAACAAATTGAGAGGAAAGAGAAGAACAATAAGAGGGAAGGCTTATTATTTGTCATCCTATCCACCTACAAGAATGGAGTTCTAACTTACATTTCTCTTCCATATCCGTCTATATTTTCAACATTGCCCTAATCTGCTTCGTTTAGTAGTAGTATTTTATTTAGCACTGACATTTTGGCCTCTAGAAATAAAACTATAAATGCGATTGAGATGCGGTTTTCACCAGAAAGTCAAACTAAATTGCATCTTTCTAATGGTATCAAAATGGAGTTAATTTGATAACCGGAAGTATTTAAAAAAGTACATTTTGTACTTCCAGGTTGTAATTACAGTCATCGGTAATTTGTATAGAACAGTAATAACAAAAGCGTAAAAGTAGTGGTGGGATTTGCGTGAAGCGCGAACTCCAGCACTTGTTACTATAATAGGTGAATCAACTAATCCAACTATCATCGAATCAACTAACTAAACAAACATAAACATAATAAATAGTGTTTTAAAAATATGTCTATGAACAAATTCAAAGCCTACGTCAGTCACAAAATCATAACCAGTCGTAGTACCTAACCTTGTGATTAATAAATCAATATTTCTAGCCGAAACGTACCCAATTACGTTTGATTTACATTTTATATACTAACATTGCGTGTTGCTTATTCGCACACAGATTTATGTTATATAAATCTAGTATTGACGGGACCATTAGTTGTGTGCGCAATGTCTTTGTACAGGACTGGGGTAGGTAAGGACGTCTTTCTTTCAATACTTCCAAATCCGTTTCTACAACGACTACTCTTGCCCTAATATTTTGTTCGCGCTTATTTGCTTTCATAACAACTTAGTTATTGTTTAAGTAATTTATTATTCCATTTGAGAATGTTTGAAAACTTGAGAAATTGTTTCTTCTGATATTGCTTTTGGACAAGCATTTAATTATATTGCTTCTTATTTCATGTACGTAAAATAACAGTTTGATATTTTGTTTTCCTCAACGTATTTTGTTATTGATATATATTGAATTAAATATTTCATGTTAAGATTTATTTATATTATATCACTGACAACGAGAAACCTTCGTAACAGCCAATAAATAACACTTATTGACAAAAATGTATCGTGGAAATACTCTATGTTATTTCTCTTGTGTTTGTGCCTATTGAATTAGAATCTGTCGATGATCTTAACAGTATGGCGTTTAATCAAAATATTTTCATGTATACATTTTCAAAAGTGCTGCACTTACTAATTGGATATTCTAGCAAAAGATTTTAGATCGCTCATTAAATTCCTAATTTTACTATGTAGGTAAGTATTAAGCTGTTGTAGACACGTTTTGTGTACTAATATCTGTTATCAATACAGACCAAACCAAAACTTATATTGAGACGAATCTTAGGCCTATCGAGGAATATTTGTACGATTGGCGCTACCCATATCGTGCAATCTCGACATACTTCTTATTTGGAGCCGCTCCAAGTATGAGCAACGGCTGCTTTTCTTTACTCGGCCGTAAACCTACATGCAGAACTATATCGGTATAATTACTTCGATATTATTATGCACTTAATATGCAACTTGCACATCGACACTGTCAAAAATATCCAAAAGTTAAGCAGTTTTCTTAGTGCAGTATGTAAAACGTATGTTTTGGACGTCATTAAAAATCATATAACGTCAATATCAAATAAGTATCACATTAAAATAGCAAATTTGTTCTAGTTATAAAAAAATTAACATGGAAGACAGCCCTACATACATTAATAAAACACCAGTGAACAGGAAGATGAAGGTGGTTCATTAATTTTGGGACCAATAAACGAAGAGTATGCGTACTTGGCAACTTATTGGATTTTCCACTCGCGCCGTCTCTATTGATTCAAGTGATTGAAGGACAGATCTAATTTTCTATAACGGTGGCTGGCAATAAAATGTTGGAAATGAAACGTCAACTGAGAAGTATCTTTTTTTTATACTACTTCGGGAGGCATACAAACACACGTCCCACCTGATGTGTCGCTCGCTATCACAGCTGCTTCTGACCAGTAACCTCACTCACTCGCCAGAATACAGGATCCCTCCAGGGAGTTGTTAATTGGCTACAGTTTTCTGTGAGCTGGAGGTACTTCTTCAGTGGGGTTATTTGAGGCGTACGTCTTTTAATAACACTAAGACCAAGATTAACAGATACGTTGAATTAAACAATGTTTAACGGAAGTATCGCGTGTTTTATTTATTTTGTTGAATCTGACGTTTCGAATGCTTTGCAGCATCCGTGGTCGCAGGAAGACTAAGGTGGCATTTGTCTTACATTGGTTATTCAATTATTACATCTACCGACATGGATGGATTAATTATTCCATCCATGTTGGTAGATGTAATAATTGAATGACCACGGATGCTGCAAAGCGTTCGAAACGTCAGATTCAACAAAATAAATAAAACACGCGATACTTCCATTAAAAATTGTTTAATTCAATGTGTAACAATCGCGAAAACCCAAGACAATATTATTAACACATACGTTTGTAAGTACACATATTTGTCTTGTATAGGAATCGAAACCACGACCCTTGGTGATCACCGGGCTCGTCCAACGTTGCTCTTCTATACAATTTTCAGGAACACAGTTCCTATATGAAATCTATATGCTTGTCTGTGTCTGTGTATGCGTGTGTCTGTAGCTTTTTAGGGTTCCGTACCCAAAGGGTAAAACGGAACCCTATTACTGAGGCTCCGCTGTCCGTCCGTCCGTCCGTCCGTCTGTCACCAGGTTGTATCTCATGAACCGTGATAGCTAGACAGTTGAAATTTTCACAGATGATGTATTTCTGTTGCCGCTATAACAACAAATACTAAAAAATAGAATAAAATAAATATTTAAGGGGGCTCCCATACAACAAACGTGATTTTTTTGCCTTTTTTATAGATAATGGTACGGAACCCTTTGTGCGCGAGTCCGACTCGCACTTGGCCGATTTTTTTTCGAATATTCAGATTTTGTCTTCAGATACGGATTCAGCCTAAAAAAGTAGAATAGGAACACCGTTCCTATCTCTTAAGGAACATGGTCAAATAACCGACAAATTAAAAAAATATATATTGTTATATAATTGACGAGCCCGGTGTTCCTCTGGCAATGCAAGCTTGCGCATTCTCAACTGGTTATTTTAGTATACCTTATAAGATTTGAGCAGTGGATAAAGAACCGAGCTATTATCCGACAGTCGCTGGTTCGAATCCTTGTGTGGGCATGCATGTAAATTGGATTTATACACATAGTTGTAATTATTACTCGGCGGTGAAGGAAAACACCGCAGGAAACCCTCACGTCCAAGAAATTCTACTTCAAATGACCTGAGACCTGACGTAAGAAAAGTATGATTTTCCCTTTCGGTTGTGGAGGACTGACAATTATGGCATATGACAGACAGACAGGGGACGGCAGTTTCTGCATGCCAAAATCAGTATCTTTGCCAAATCCTTAGGCTTAGGTAGCGGATCCGTCAATCCTAATGGATTAGGAAACGGGATAACGCTAAGACGACGACTGCCGCTGCGTTATTTTCGCTTAACGTAATGGTCGCGTATCCATGTATATTTTTTTTATAATACGTCGGGAGGCATTCAAGCATACGGCCCACCTGATGTAAAGTGGGTACCGTAGCCTATTAACGCTTGCGATATATTAAGTATCACTCGCGCGGAGTTGCGGTGTAAGCAGCAGAGGCCTCCTCTCTCAACTCCTTGGGAGCTTACTGGTGACCTCACTCACACGCACAACAACCCTCTAGGGAGTTGTTATTTGGCTGCGGTTTTCTGTGATGTGGAGCTAATGTGCTTTGATGCGCCCTACCTTAAAACATCCAGACCAAGACAAACAGACATGTTCATGCACACAAATGTTTGCATTGTGTGGGAATCGAACCCACGAGCATTGGCATCAAAGTCGCGTAATTCACGACTGAGCCACCGAGCTCGTATATCCACGACAATGAGCGCTGCTTACTGTGCAGTTCCAGATGGCCGTTACGAGGTTGTGGAATAAATTATATATAAATAAATATAATATAACAATATGTGGGCAAAAGAAGACCCACCTAATATGATTCACACTCTGTTTACTTTAGATTTATATTGTATTCACATAGCCTAATTTCAAAACTACGTCATAATGCTCCTATTTCTCTTATATCAGCTGAAGTAACAATTGATATTCTATCGAACAAGTCACCCACAGGAACACAACTAAAACAAATGACCCTGTTACTGCCCGGCCATGTGGTTGGACGCAAGTGTCACGAACTAATAGCTTGTAATTAAATAATTGCCCGTATCCGCACCACAACGGGACATATCGGGGCAGTTCCCCTCAGCACGCTTCCAAACAAACGGTACAATATAACTTGCTTCAGAATCCCGATTATCATCCTCAGCCTGTATATACCCGCTGCTGGACAAAAGGTCTTCGCCAATGCTTTCCATCATGTGCATTCCCTTACCACGTCTAACTAATTAGAAGTTTTAAATTTAACATAGTTACGTTTTCATATTTCCAACCTTTAAAAAGTTGTCAATTGTTTAGTGGATGTTTTAAATTTTTAACGAAAACGGTAATCTAAAATTATTGACGGTATTTTAAAAATAATTACTGTACAAATAAGTGAAAAGCAACATGCTGTACTACAATCTATTTCAAATACAAAGCCATAATAAAAATTACAAATATGCTAATTGTCTATAATAAATTCATATAAACTTCTTCATTAATTCAAATAGTCATTTATATATATAGAACATAATACGTAAAACATATAATATTATGTTAATTTATATAGGTGAGACAAGTCAAGTGAGTCTAAACTAAATGGAATTAATTAAAAGTCTCTATGGGTTTCTCTCCATCATCTCTAACATGAAAACTCAGTTCAATGCTACTCGTAAGGCAAAGTCATACAACAATTAGAAGTGAAACTCAGTTCCTAGTTGCACTGCAAGCATATTTATTAAAATGTACACTTTGTTATTAATAAAAGTGTACAATATAACCATTGTCATCTATATAATAAAGACATGATATGTTTATTCCCGGGACAGATATAAATTGCCTTCTGAAGCTTGTTAATTAAAATGTACACTTTGTTATTAATAAAAGTGTACAATATAACCATTGTCATTAAGATAATAAAGACATGATATGTTTATTCCCGCGACAGATATAAATTGCCTTCTGAAGCATGTTAATTAAAATGTACACTTTGTTATTAATAAAAGTGGACAATATAACCATTGTCATTTATATAATAAAGACATGATATGTTTATTCCCGCGACAGATATAAATTGCCTTCTGAAACTTGTTAATGGTAGAACAGTAGAGAATTCAGACCTCTTCCTGGTCAAGTTGTATTCTTTCCGGCATCAAGCCAGGTCGCCTCCAACTGGGAGCTCTCCACACAAATCACCGCTAATCTGCAGACGTATCACGATTTGTTGGACACTACCATTGGTAACTCGATCGACTTCAGCAAATATCTGCTTCACGGTTACTAATGATGTGAAAATGGCGCAATAATAGTCTGAAGAGTGGGAGGTTTCCTTGCTTGCGAGTTGTGAATTAATCTTGTTTTGGAAGTACCTATTTACACGGACAATAAAGAAGTGTTATGTTTTCAAAGTTAATGGATATGTTTGTGATTTTCTTTGTTCCACCATCATTTCTAAACGCCCGATCTGATTCTGATGTATGAAGTACCTTTAGAATCCTTTATTCCGGGTAAAATATACTATGTGACGAATATATGTATAAAAGCAATAATATATAATACTACTATGTTTAAAGCTTAAAATTAATTGAATGCTTAATGTTTCATCCGATACTTATTATCTCATGTACCTTGTCCGGCCATAAGTTCTGTTACAAATGAATAAGCATTATTTTTTTATGAAGTAATATAATCTTAATAAACTTATATGTACATATTTATGGAAGTCATAGCAAAAAATAAAAATAAAAAATCTATTCTAAATGGCCACCTTTGACTTTGATACAGACGACGATTCGTGATAACCCTTGAAAATAGCTTGTACACGTGAAGCAGGAGCGAGATCGGTCTATAGTTCTCCAATAAAGTTTTGTCGCCTTTTTTTAAGAACAAGACAACTAAACTCCTGGTCCACGCGACAGGTGTGGTCTCGTTGTGAATGACGGAATTAAACAGATGTTGTAGTTTCTTCAGAACCGGAGTTCCTCCAGTTTTCAACAGTTCCATTGTAATTCCGTCCTCACCAGGAGCCTTACCAGTACCAATTTGATAATAAATACAAAAAAATATGTAAAACGGCGGGAAATCGAAAGAAGCTTTTAACCTAATAAACGCGTTCCAAATTCAAAATAATTAAAGAGTTCAGTTATTTTTAGAAAAAAATACAGATGTGTTTTTCTAGTTTTCAATAAATTGTCTTATATCTATCCAATCTATCTATAACTTGACGCCAAATTCCTTGCGGGGTAACCAGTGCGGACCGAGTGCCACATGACTCGATCCTTACACACTTCACTCGCTTCTTAACACTATCAATTTGATCATGGTAGGTTAGTCTTGATCTTCCTCGACTCCTTTCCACAAAAATAAATGATCCATTCTTCTACTTTCGCGTTGTATATCTGTTTCGTGATTCAATAAATTGACTTCTATAATTATTATGCGTATACAGAAAAATGATTATCAGAAAATTTTCGAATAGTTTAAGGTGAATATGTGAAACCCGTGTTATTGTCGTATTAGCCCGTGATCGAATAAGGGTACAATGGTGTAACGCGCATTGTGCGGTGCGCCGCCGCCGCCGGATGGCTCGTAGCCGAACGGCGCGGCTCGAGTCGTTTCGCGATGCGCCGCTTTTAGTGCAATTGTCCTCTTGTCACGATCTCATTTCCTGCTTGAGATTTGTGGCATTCTTGTCTTGCCACAATACTTCTTTCACGTTAATAGGTGCGCTATCTCACTACCTATTGCGCAAGGGTTTCATTGTACACGTTTCTAAACGGAAATTAAACCACGAGTATATCGATTCCTTCAAAATTTACTATATGAAATTTTGTATAGCAAAAGTTGGAATTGTTGGAGGTTGGCGTTGGGTAAGAAGTAGAAATTGATAGAAGTCAACGATTAAAAATTTCACACATTTTCACTTAATGTTAATGTTGATATTGCTGTAAAAGTAAAAAAATCAAGTCTTTGACTGAAATCTAACTATTTTATTGTGATGTACAAGTAAAATTTCGATCAAATATTGTCAATATTTATTGTTACTTCTGAAATGCCACACACTAGTCCGCAATATGTAACAACGTAATTGTTGAGTTTATTCTCTGATGTTATCGATCTCTGACTCATTTGATGAGAAGCAGATAAATTAGTTACGATGGGGGTTAGCGATGTTGAGAGTAATAAGAAAATTGGACTCGATGCCAAAATCGCTTCAACTAAAATATAATTGTCTTTGGTACTAAATAAATGGCGCTCGAATGTTAGCTAATCTTTATTTATATATCAATCACAGCATAGTTTTTTAAAGGTTATCACAAACTGCCTCTCCCAAAAGCTTGATGACTGTCAGCCGCCGGAACAGACTAACTTAAAGGATACTATATACAAATAGTGCAGAAAGCTACTGCATAAATATGCGTTTCTGTTTGCATTTTATAGACTCCGAAAAGGCCTTCGATTACATCGAATCGGAGTCGGTTCTGTAATCTCTGCAACTATGTCAAGTAAACCACAGCTAGATATATGCGGGTGTGCGCCTGCATAACCGCTGCAGCGATGACTGCCCGCATCCAGGATCGGCAATGTATACTCCGAAGTTGTTGTTCACAGCTGCACTAGAGAAAATGTTCATAGACAGAACTGGAAAACGCGGGACATTAACAGCGTGTATCATGTACCTTTGAGTTACTGGAAGATGTTCGTTAGATGCGAATGGATGTTTAACGATCTCAAAGCTCCTAGCTTCTCGGGAATATTGACTGGACAAAAGTCGCGTAATGATTTCGTCATGTTCACCGTTCGGTTATCATCAAGAATGCAGTAAATATTGTTAATAAACATAATAATGTATATAAATAATGACTATCTACCTGGAAGATCAATCCTCTAACCTATGATGCATGGCAACATGAATCCTCATTGTGGTCTTTAGTGTCAAAGCAAATTGACCAAAAAAGAGTTCTTCGAAAAAGAAACAGGGCGCATCGAAGCTGCCTGACTGGAGGTATCAAGTCCACCCCACAGATGACCGCAGCCAAATGACAACTTCTTGTCATACTCCGATTATAAACGTTCATAATCTACACACCCGTGACCTCCAAACGTCTATTTAAAAGTTAACATCGATTATATCTGTTTTTATAAACGAAACCTATCTCTAAGTTACCCGAAATGTGTAACGATTCTAATGACGCATTTTTAGGATTACAGTACTTAATAAATATCTAGTTACAGTTCTGCCCTGAAGACATTAAGCTGCTTTTTTGAATTAAGAAGGTAAAAATATTAAATTGTCATTTACGCGGATTCTCATTAAATAATATGGAGCCGCATAAATGCCATTAGCGCATATAAAATTAAGTCATAAATTAACATTACAATGTAAACCTTTTTGCCGTATATTATTTCACAAAACGCTTATCTCGCCTAAATACTTAGCATAATTTCCTCCTGTATAATTGCTGTTAACCTTCAGTGTAAATCGTTTTCTGCGTGTATTTTCGACTCCAGACAAGGCAACTCCTAACGCATCTAAACCAACTGTAACAGAATTTTTTGAATCTTAGATGAACATCTTATATTGTGTCTTGGATAATGTATTTGGAATATTCGAATCTGGCTGGCTCCTACGCGTCTCAGTGTGAATATAAATATATGCAGTTGAATTAACATTCCCTACTCCCGAGTCGCAGTTAATTTTGTATATAGTGCTGTGTTTAGACCGACGGGGTATCTATTAAATATTGGTGTAAGGCACAGGAAGGTTCAATGATGTCCAACTTCGTGAAAATATCTATTACAGCCAGTGTAATTAATCTAAAAATGTATTTGTCTACATTGTTAAATTGTGTTTAACTTCATAAACCACCAAAATTTTCTTCCAACTATTTTATTTATTAGGCACCTTTAGGTGCTATTATTAATTCTTTGAAATTACCAATTGTTCAGTCAATAAAGATAGGCAAGTCAGTTTTTCTGAAAAATGAAAGAACTAATCGTAATGGTAATTATTGCAAGTCAAAATAACGCATTCACTACGCAATTTAGATCGTATCATTTTACATTAGCTTCCCAAAATCTCATCACTTACGCCAACCGCTAAAAATGCGCGCCGGCATTAGTCCTGCACTGCGCAATTTATTACGAACAACATTGGTATTCTTCGCCCTACGTCCGCATAATATGCATTCATTTGTCAAAGCCGCTGAATACGACTCCGGCACCGCGCGGCTTTTAATCCAATCGAAGTCGGACTCCGCATTGTCCACGCTAAAGTTGATTTACATCATCGTTTAATAGCTACATGTTTAGAAATATATCTTAATGATTTGGGTTAGTTTTCAAAAACCCATCTCACACGTTATACTATACTATACTATAATTTCGTAAGTTCTCATTAAAATTTCTTACCATTTCTCATTGAGGTTCGCAAAAAAAATTGTGTGAAATAGACAACACTAAAAATGTATCTGAAGCTGCGGCGTCGGTAGGCATCATAATTATCGACAGTAACAACAATAAAATCTCGAATACAAATTTCAACGCGCGGATAGCCGCAGGTAACCCAAAGTTGGGAATGAATTTTTTGAAATTGTTCTCAGAAATTGCGGACTGCTCCGCCTCCCATATCCTTAGGTGGATTTGCATTACTGGCCGAATGCTTAATAGCGGTGATGCATCGGGGCAATTGTTCGCATAGGTAATACCCTAATAGGCCCGATACCCCGAGGTGCAGTCGATGTCCATCTCGGACTGACGTGCGCGCGTGACAACCCTGCCCATGGTACACGAAGAATGCTGGAAGTGTCATGTTATGAATTACGTTTTTTTTTAATTCGTATACGACGTGAGTGAAGAAACTCAACATTGTTGTTAAATTGGTTAATATGCGTAGAGCAAATCTGACATAATGTTATAAACTTTTACTACTCATACATACAAAGTGTTAAGACAGCACAACGATTGTGCGTCCTCTTCGTAAACAACTTTAGGAAGAGGACGCACAATCGTTTTCCGCAAGATGTCTTAATGACACGTCCAATTTTACCATTCCTGCCTCAAATATTAAAAGGTTTAATTCATAAACAATTTTCTGACGACATTCAAACGCCTCTCTATCTGTACATAGGATTATTACAGCTTTCCGTAAAGTAACTGAAAATCTGGCTTGACAAGGATAATAAAATGGTGATAACAGACGGAATCTACGGTTCAGCGAATCCCGAATTAGATAAACCTACCCATAATCAGCTTAAGGCGAAACTGCTTAACTACGTGTTCAAATTAGACTGACACACACAACGACGACATCATCCAACTCATGACCGTTGTCGATAGAAGACAGATATAAAAACTAAAACAACTAATGGCGGCTTGAAAACAGTAACCTCCGCCAATCCGCAGTTGAGCAGCGTGATAGAGTATGTTCTACAACTCTTCGGTTGATGAGAACCTAGTATCCCAGCAGTAAGATGAACATAGGTCGATGTGCTGCTGGTGGTGGTTTTCATCTTCGTTGATTTTATACCAGACACTCTAGATAGTCGCTTTAATATGTCATCTTTGATGATTAATTGGCTTTTATCGTCTCTTTGTGGACGCAGTCAGCTTGTATATCCTAAATATTCCTAAAGTGGATGAACGTAATCACCGGTTTGCCTCTAGTATACTTTCTCCTACTTTATTTTCAATATTTTTGGCAGAGCTGCGATAGCCAGCGGAGCCACATTACCCTCAAAATTGCCGTTTGGGGTAGACTGATGTCATCCAGCTAGCGTTTAGACGGTAATAGTGAGAAACTCCAAAATCGACACACTAATAGCTAACATATTGTAGTTTTGTATCCTTTAATTTGAAATTTAAATGTTCGTTGGTGAGGAAGAACGGTCCAAAATCGTTCCAATTAGAAAAAAAAACATATGGGAAAACGTATGGCCGGCCACTCTGCAGTGCAGAGTCTGCACTGCACTCCCATCAACAGAAAAAGTAACAGCACTCGTCGCTAGATGTCGTACAGGGTTCCATATATTTTTAAAAAATTAAAAATAAAATATTTAAATATTTTTTAAATTTAAAAAATATCAGCTCTGCCTACACAGCTTGCTGTTATTTACTAGTATATATACCTTCCCGATTTCGTTCTTGTCCTTACTCTTTTAAAGTCGATGTAACTTTCTATTAAACTTGATCGAGATAACCATAAATGATGTCATAGATCTGATAATTTTTCCATCTGTTGTTCTCAGGTTAATTGGCTAACCATCAAACATCGCAAAAATCTACATATCATCTGTCAACTTTATACTGTAACAGATCATCTTAACAGATCATTCATCCTCGGACGCCTTAGGTGGTCTCCATTGAAAGTACTGAGTTCTACTATCGAAAGAAATCTTTTTTCCACAACTTTGGGAGACAAGATATACGACCGACCTGATGTCAAGTATCGTAGCATAGGTGCTTACCGGTAACCTCACTCACTGGCAGGAACCCTCCAAGGAGTTGTTACTTGGCTTCGATTTTATGTGAAGTGGAGGTTGTCACCAGCCGGGTAGTTTCGGTGCACTGTACCTCTCTTGAAAACGCCCAAAGTAAAACAAACATATGTTCATGCACACAAGTGTTTGTCCTATGTGGTAATCGGATCTTAATAAGTAACATTGATAACCATTCCACCGCTGCATCGAGCTCGTCAAAACCTGCGTTCTTTCAACCGTTTTCTCCTGTTTTCCTTACCGGGTTATTCGTCGGCGGAATTAATTTTACCTCATATTTTCTTAAAAATGAACATCTACGTTTATTTCCAAACCATTTCCATATTAACCATTTCCAGCCCATCTGGGATCCGTATAGGTATGCATGGGTCGATCGTCCGAGTTGTCCCCGGGGCTTGATTATCGTCTATTATCATGCACGGTGCCATTACGGCCCGTGCCGAGCCCCGAGAATCTTCTTTTTCCGTAATTTGCATGTACCTTAATAGTAATTGATCGTGTCGGCGGATTTGCTTTAAGATATAGCATAACATCATTTTAAAAAATTTTAAATGTTGTAGTGACAGATCTTGATTACCTTTAAAAGTCTGGTGTTCTGTTTGCAGTATTTATTTTGCTAACAACTTGCTAAAGGTCGAAAATATTATTTACTATTTTGTTTCATTGCTAGATGATAGATGAGCTATAGAGTGCTGACATTGAAGGCTGTGTTTATTATGTACTAATTTATTTTAATGATATCCTTATTATATCATAATGATTTTATCAACACCTATATGATGTTTTATCCTTCATCAGTCCTTTTTAGGTTATGTTTTTGTTATCATACAGACTCAGTTTATCCGATTATTATAGTATAGTCGTATATGTCCGATTAATATATCACTTTAGACGAGCAATTATTGTATATACCTATATAAATATATTCTCGAAAACAGCTCTTATGATTTAAATCCCGCTCTGTATTCAGATATGGTTTTGTTTTTACAATTAATTTACATGAGCGTCTTTGCTGAAAACAGTATTTTACACAAAAAAAAAAGACAGCAAAGATCGATCGCCCAGATACTAAAATTTTAACACAATCAAAATTCACTTTATCTAATTCACATAATACAATATTTAGTTAATTAAAAAAACTTTCGTTGTTAAGTTTATAAATATTAGGCATTGATTTATAAGCTATAAGTCATAAATCAATGCAGCCTAATATTTAGCAACGCAACGAAACTATCAACAATAAATAACATCTTATCAAGTTATCTTTATAACATCTCGACTCGTCTCCTTAAGTGTGTCTTAAGCTCGGCTTTCATTACCTAATCGCCGTTGAAGATAAAACTGAAGTGTTAATAAATCAAAATAATGTGACGAAACGCAAATATGCAGGCAACACTGACACCTTAGCGGTAACCGCGTGAGGTCAAAATTATAAGTACCTCGCCAATCTAATGAACAGTGAATAGTTACCTCATCTATATGTCAAATAAATGTTTTATTCAATATTGAATGCCAGTTTGCATATAGTAATAAGTTAGTAACGGCGACCAGATAATGCTGACCCTTGCTTTATACAATAGGAATATGCCCGATGAATGAAAGGTAGCTGTAATATAAGTTAAACTATAATACCCATTAGGGCAATAATTTGACGAGCTCGGTGGCGCAGTGGTGAAACGCGTTGTTACGCTACTTTAACACCAACGCTCGTGGGTTCGATTCCCACACAGTACAAACATTTGTGTGCATGAACATGTCTGTTTGTCTTGGTCTGGGTATTTACTATGTATAATAAGTATGTATTTACAAAAAAAAAAAAAAAAATGTATTTACGTATGTTTATCAGTTGTCTAGTACCCATAACACAAGCTTCGCTTACTTTGGGGCTAGATGGCGCTGTGTAATTTGTCCGACAATATTTATTTATTTATTATTTATTTAATATCAAAAACTCAAAATCCAGTTATTTTAGTATACATTACAGATTACAATCATGTGGAGATACAAATTGCCAATAAAGGAGATAGTCCTGCTCTGAATTATAATGCAAACATAACGTATGCCTAGAAAGTTTCAGAATAAAATTTTAAAAGGAATTTAAATTCGCTATAATTAATTACATAGTGCGTGTTTTTGAGAAGAGGTAATATTGCGTTTAGTATCGATAAGCAATTACGTAAAAGCTATGCAAAAGGTTACATAAGTGTATCAGACAGTAATTAATAGTAAAAATAATCAGTAAGTAGCCACCCAAACTTACTCCGATCGAATCCGTTTCAAATCGATTTTGCCGATTTTACGTGATACAAAGAGTTAAGAGCAAAATAATATATGCAAGTTGATCTAAGTTGCTTTATGTGCTTCCACCAACAATAGATTCATGCGAACTAGCGCCGGCCGGCACCCACCCACTACCGTTAATAGATGCATCATGCCGTCGCTGCCATTGCTGCTCCGGTCATCTCTTCTTCGGCTGCTGCGGTCGTTCCCGCGATTGTCATCATTCAGAGAAACAAATCTATGCTCAAATCCTACGTACTAACGTTTCGCGGTACTCAGACATCTTCCCAACATTCTAAAGACGGCTTACTTCTATTTATTGTATTGTTGACAATTGTTTAAAAATCTATTTACAAACCAGCCATTGTGATTTATTAAAAAATATATATCAAGCTACTGTGTTATAAAAGTATACCATTCGAAATTCAAACCGTTATGACTTGTACATAGGTACTTGTTAAATAACAGTTTCAAATAGAATATCCCAAGAGTATTGTTTTGATCTCAGTGACTTTCGCTCCGCTCCCCTCCGAGTCATCGAGATGAATACCAAAACGAGGTAGAAAATTTCAAATTTCTATACAGGGATCCTTGTCTATAAACTCGCTGACTAGCCTTTGATTTATTAAATTAAAACCTAATATCATTTTAAATTTTAATAAAAAACGGCCCCGATCCTCCTTTTAGATTTCAGTATTATATTATACACAGTAATCTACCATATACATCTTCCTTTTGTCTACACCATTTATATATCAAATAATAACCACTAATCATTATAAATAGTGAGAGTTACGTTTTGCAACCGTCCGCCCACAGTTGGTCAATGCGCACACTTCAATTGTAACGAGATATTTTTATGGAACAGATCGTGTGATACATCAATCACGAGTATCTAGTATAATATACTAGTCGTTACATAATCAGACCACACACCTTTCATTATTTTCCATGGGATATGACATCTTAGGTAGACGATCAACTGAGACTATTAACTGGAAATTATATTGTTATTGCTTGTCTTGCCAAAAGTATAATTATCTGTATGAAGTGCGCCTGCGTACTAGTGATAAGCGTCAGGTACTCGCATACGCCGTAAACTTAGAATGCTCTAGGGCCGTAAATCCAATTACTCTAAAATGTAAAAAAAATAAAATTGGCATACATTGTTGATTTTGTTTACATTTCATTTATGTCAACACAACATACTAACAATAAATAACTCGCAACGACTAATGACCTGTACCATTTTACATTTTTATTACTTAATACTACAAATTTATTTTGATTTCTAAGATATGTTTGAAAACAACCTAAGACAATAGATAAATCAGCTCCTAAAATATCGAATTATAAGTAGGTATTTTACTAGGGTTATATGATTAAGTACTGTATAGAGATCATCTACCGATATTACTGTTGTATTCTAGATTTAAGTGATAAAGTCAATCCCAATAGAATTCTTCTTCTTATTTAGCTAGTATTATCTCATTTTAGGATCGACCGGGTCCGCTAGTAAGCCTAAGGATTTGGCGAAGATATTGATTTTTGCATGGAGTGACTGCCGTCAGACTTCCTCGTTCCAGAGGGAAACCAGACCTCTCTTAGGCAAAGTCACACATCTTTCGAAATATAATTTCTTGGACGTGTGGGTTTCCTCAATATGTTTTCCTTCACGGAGCTAGTGATAAAACAAAGATGAGTACATAAATTCGAAAACATGATTTTAGTAGTCCATGCCGATTTTCGAACCGGTGACCAGTTGTTCAATAGGGCGGTTCTCCACTGCACTATCGCTACTCTATACCAGAGTAGAATATAGATTCTACTATGCAATAAAGAATATATGTATTGTAGTGTGCTTCATGTAATACTTCTCTTACAATAAACCAGCTTAAGTATTAATTTATGAATCACATTTTGCGATATTCTGAGATTTCTAAGCGGCAATGTCGTCTGGCATCACAGAAATGCTTGTAAACTCTTGGGTTTATATCAAGGATTATCTTATTTACGTGAATTGTTCACAGTAGTTAACGATAAATTTTAAACACCTACTTTCTTGAAGAATTAAGGTATACATAAATAAATGTTTATACGACATTACGGCTAAGCTTATGATTGAAAGTTGGGCGTCGGCACAAAATCTTTGTTGTACAAGATAAATTATAAAGAAGAAATATTTAATAAGGATGAGAATTGCCAAATTGTACTGAAATTTTATTCAAATAATTTTGCTTTTATATGACGGATGGTCCACTTAAGATGAAGTCTATAACAAAAGTGTAGTAAAATATCGTAGCAATTTGTGAATGTGTATAATTTTGTAAGTACTCTGAACATTGTATATCTTTGTTTGTTATTACTTCTGAAGGGAAAATTGAATGGAAAGTAGGTAATATAATTTTTTCATTCACCTTAAATAAGTGTTACCTATAAGTTTCATATTTTACGGATTTGATTGGTTACGTTATGTTTATACTTCAATTCCTGGCTAGCAATAGCATAATATAATATGTATTAGTAGGTTACCTTTTGGAGCTACAGCCAATGTCTCTCTCTCTCTTTCTCTCTCTCAAAACAGAGCATGGAGATGTTGCAGAATGGCCATGCTACCGCAAACGAGTTAGTTTACCCACTGGCAAGCCGGGCCGGGCCGAGCAGGTAACCACTTAACAGGCCTTATACTTATATAACATTGTTGACACTCGAACCCAACATAATATAAATGAAGTTCGTGCTATGCGTACATCTGAAAGACGTGACATTATTTAAGAAATATATTAATGATTGCCTACGAATTCGTCCGCGCGATATCCCAGTAAGTATTTAGAAAAAAATATTTTAAAATTCTTTCTTCGTGGATGCCTAGCTAAACTGTAAAAACATCAAACGATTTGGAGTGTCCGTTGATGTAGCAGCCAAGTGACAAGGCATTTGTATTTTAGTGTACACAATAACGACGCTAGGC
Source organism: Pyralis farinalis (assembly GCA_947507595.1). NCBI lineage: Eukaryota > Metazoa > Arthropoda > Insecta > Lepidoptera > Pyralidae > Pyralis > Pyralis farinalis. The sequence continues at coordinate 7,621,289 of OX382264.1, forward strand.
GTCGTGCGGGCATCGCAAGAAAGTTTTTTACATTTTTGATATTATTTTATTGGCAATAATACTTGTAGAATAAAATTAGTAGGAATATAATAATTATTAGTACACAATTCAGCTCTAAATAAGCTAAGTAGCCTCGCAAGGCTGAAGTCGCCGACGTCTAAGTTTCACCACTGACTGTATATTTACTAATAAATATATCTAACGATTAAAAAATGCAAAATATGTGTTATGTAGTAATATACATATTGGAAATACATACATATGGTAGCTGCAAAATATTAATATTGTATTTCATATTTACACATCGGTATTAGAGACCTGGAGGGATGTTCAAGTTGCGATACTAGTTAAAACTTCCCGGATTCGGGCCCTCGGGACGAGCGGTAATTAACGCACCAACGTAACTGTCTAATGGAGAAGCGAAAGCGTCGTTTTACCGATACGTGCCATGAAAAAAAAATTGAAGAGGGTAAGGGAACATAACTATTGTCGCACAGCGATTATCTAAAATCTTCTCAAACCGCAAACATTATCTTGTAGTATGGGAACAAAAAGCCAAAAAAACATATGCGAAAATATGTTCTTAGGGTTTTTTTAAGTGTTGCTAGTGCAATTGGACCACATCTAACTTTTGGCCTTAAAGCACAGACCCCGTATTATCTGTAATGTCAATAATAGGCCATATTATGTCAAATCATGGGCCATCATTTTAAACTATACTTTTGTTCTTAGGTTTAGGGATCCACAGATAGTAGAAAGAAATTTTCATTCTGTGAAATGATTTTTGTCTTATCTCCATAGAAATCCAATTACTAAAAATGCTGGTTTCTATGCCGATTATTTTAGATATAAGTAAAAGTTCATTTCATCTATAACTTCAACTCCCTTGCGAGGTAGGTAGAGAGAACCGATCGCCACATGACTCGATCCTTACACACGTCACTCGCTTATTTAACATTCATTGCTCTTCTCATGCACGTTCGCCAGTTTCTAAGGCTCCTGACATCATCTTGTGATGTCACACACGATCAATTTAGTCATGGTAGGTAAATTTTGGCTCGGCTCCTACATCCTTGTAATTATTCATAATTATTACTTAGTTCATTATAGATTAAAAAAAAACATGGGAATCAAACCTGATTATTTAAAACCGTAGGTATATTATGTATTAAAAAGTAAATGACATAGATTGTAACGAACAAATGTTATATAATAAAATCCAGTGTCAATAAGTTAGTATATTGATGCTAAACTAATTATGTTATTCATTTAAAAGAAGAAATTAATCAGCGTTTATATGTAGGTACGAGTATACTCGTAGTTAGCACCGACAGCTTGCCGTGCCTTCTGAGCTAGAATGATGTTTTTGACGAGCGACAAGTATTTCTGTGCATAAATATGTTTGTCTTGGTTTAGCTGTTTTTAGAGCGGTAAGGCGCATCAAAACAGCCCGTGTGGTCAAGTACCTCAAAGAAAACTGCAGATAAATAACAACCCCCTGGAGGGTTATTGTGTTCCTGCCTCCTGCGTGTGAGTGAGATCACTAGTAAGCTCGTAAAGAGCTGCTATGTTAGCAGCAGAGGTGGCATCGCGCAAATGATACCGCTTTACAGCAGGTAAGCTTGTATTATTGTTGTATGTATTGTAGGGACGCCCCGACGTTGTATAGAAAAAAAAAACAATATCCGAAACGGCTATGCTTGATGCTGCTGTACTTAAGTATTCTCGTAGACTGTTACTCGCGATAGTTCTCATCATCGAACTTCTGAGCTGATTTGTAATCTATCTATTTATAACTTCACGGCAAATCCCTTGCGAAGTAGGCAGAGATAATAGAGCGCCACAAGACTCGATCCTTACGCACCTCACTCGCTTCTTTAACAATCATTACTTTTCTCATGCACGCTCGTCGGTTTCTAAGGCTCCAGACATCACCTTCTGATAAAACACGATCAATTTGGTCATGGTAGGTAAGTCTTGGCCTTCCTCAACTCGTTCATCCTTCTCTGTTCGTTATTCTTTCCTCCTGCATTCTTTCTACGTGTCCGAACTAATGAAATATACTTTCTGTAATAACAAAACAATGATACTAATTATCTATTACGCCTACAAATCAGCTTCATTAATTTTAATATGTGAGTTTTTTACCTTGCCGGCAATGACCAAGCAAATCTTAAATGGATGTCGCTTTCTTAGATTTTCCAGAAGCGTTTGTAGACAGACGCGAGCATTATTTATTGGTAGCTCTTCCATTAATTTTCCGTTCCTCAGCTATGGAATGTTTAGCTACACTGGACATTCATTAACCAACGTAATCTAAATGTAAATGCGGTTCATGATGAATTTACTGGATTTGTGTTTCAAGAAATACAATTTGGACTGCTAATTAATTTTCAACACTTAATATTAAAACAAAGATGTAGCTACAACTGTTTATTTATGAATGAAATGTTTTACTTTTGAATGAAATGTAATGTAAACTATACAAATTTGACATTTATCTCCATTAAATTTTTTCAAATTTTAGTAGAGTTATGAATAGGTACCTATAACTTCATAGAATCTAAAGCACTCAATGGACATTGCTAATGCTAGAAATAGTAAAGTTACGCTTTCATATTTTAATGCCTAATATATATATATATATATATTGTATGAGCGAGCGAAGCGAGAAAGAGAGATGTTGCACAATAAAATTGTTTCATACATTTTGTTGAATGGAGCAATAGGTGTCATTATGTTCGTTCGATAACTTTCAAAGCATTGATATTAGATTATTATACTCGTAGTAACAGATATGTTTGTGTTATTAGTCGTAAGCACACTACTAAATTTGTAAAATAAAATCTCGGATCATGGAGAATAAACAGTAAGAACTCTTCTTACGTAGGTATTGTTATGAAAACGATACTTCGAAAAGATAAAGTCTCATTGCATGCCTATAAATTTTAATTTTACCTAATCACATCCTTAACATTCCCAACACATTAATGTCTGCTAGTATCTAACGATAGCATTTCAATAAGATGGCCATATTAGTAATGTCTATCTTCGGTGAAATTCATTTTAATAGAGGATATCAGATAAGATCGCTTGAAGTTCCTCGCTTATCTCGGTACATAGAGCGGCTACTGTGGCATTCACTGACGACTTGGCAAATATGGATGTGCCTACTCAGTAGCTGTTCAGGCGGCTTGACACGACCACAGCAAATTTATTTAATGGCGACTTCCAGCCTCTAATTGACGCGCGCGTCCGGGTATTATGTAAAGAATCTGTTACTCAGATAGATGATACTCGTTTTTATACGACGTCGGGATACCTACGGCCTATCTGATGTAAAGTAGATACCGTAGCCTATGAACGCTTGCAATGCTAGAAGTATCCCTCGCGCGATGTCACCACTGCTATTAATACGGTGACTCCTTAGGAGCTTGTAACGTACTGGTGCTTAAGCTTGTAGCTTACTGGTGACATCGCTCACTTGCAGGATCACAACAATCCGCCAGGGAGGTGTTATTTTGGTGCGGTTTTCAGTGAGGTTTAGGTACTTCTCCACACAGGGTGTTTAATGCGGCCTACCTCTCTTAAACCAACCTAGACCAAGACAAACAGATATGTTGATATGTATAACACTTATCCAGAAGTTATTATCTGGCTGGGGTCTAAAATCATCAGTTAAACTTCTTGTCGCATTGCTCTACATCTTTTTACCGAAACTTTTCCTAAAATAATGTGCAATATATGTTTTTATTTAGTGACATCACAAAATCTAGCCTAGGTAATTCAAACCTGCGTATTGTATTACCGAACACAGTTAGGTACAAGTGATTATGGAAACTGCAAAATACCTCGGTAACCACAGAATAACAAAGCGCCCAAGTATACCGTAACAATGGATACCGTACAGCAAATGGGAGCGTAGAAGCTGGATATTGCTTTGAACGGTTCTCCGGGGCCCGTGGTCTCCTGCCCACTGTTATTATTTGTTTGCGGCCGACAACACAACGAGCAATATCAGCCCGCTATCGTATCACTTCCCTGTTTTATTGATATAAGATAAAAACCGGTCAAGCGCGTGTCGGACATATACAATGGTTTCCTTGTCTTATAATATCGATGCAATTTTAGTGGTCTATGATACTTTTAATAGAAAACTGTTTTATTCCTAAATCAAACACACTAATTACTTACGGGGAAAGATTCAAAATTTCGCACGCTGGATGATTGTCTGTGGTCTTGCATCAATCCTTTCCTGTATGTTCCTGTTGTATCTACGAAGTTTTATATCTATGTACCTATTTATCACTCAGATTGTTCTTAGAATCCCAAAACTATTTGTTGTATTTGTGTTAAAACTATTCGTAAAAAATATTTGCAATATCTTTTAACTAACCTTTTATAACTGGCAACCTCCATTTCAGATATAGGCCCATTTCAGGTAATCTTAATTGTATAATTTTATCATTTTGTCGGCGTATCTACAACTACAAATTTTTTAGCTTCCTACTGTTAGTTTCAAGTAAAACGACTGTGATATACAGACGGACGGATAATAATGATGAAACTTTAATAGTTAATTGTTTGCATTGAAACCTATGTATGTATATCTTCCCGCCAGGTCCTTTGCGAAGTAGGCAGACAGAACCGAGTGCCATAAGACACGGTTCTTACACACCTCACTCGCTTCTATAACCTTCATAGCTCTGCTTTTCATATATCATAGAGCCCATAGCCAGGTTGTTTAGAGGGGTAACTTAATGAAGTTATGTGAAAGCGTAGTACGAATGAACGGTTAATTATGTTACTCCGACCGAATAAACGCGCCGTACGAGTATTGACATAACCCCAAATTACGTCTTTACCGAATAATATCTTATTTCCCCAACTGTATAGAAGCATCTGTATTATTTTTATACTGGATTATGAGTCCATAAGTAGGTGCAATCTTCGAAGACTGGAGTACACCAAAAAAATATTTACTAAATTAAAATAAATACACCTCGCATACAAAATGTTCGGTCGTGTGAAGTGCATCTCCGTGGACATGGGGAATTCTAGCCACAAACTAAGCGAACCTTGGGTTATGGGCCTACAAACTTCGCTTAATTTGCACCAAAATAACACCTCCCTGATGGATTGTTGTGATCCTGCAAGTGAGCGATGTCACCAGTAAGCTACAAGCGAGTCACCGTATTAACAGCAGTGGTGACATCGTGCGAGGGATACTTCTAGCGTTGCAAGCGTTCATAGGCTACGGTATCTACTTTACATCAGATAGGCTTTGCTTAATTTGGACAACTGATATACGACATAGATACTCATAATGCATAAACATTACAGAGTAAACAAATTGTACAAATATGTGGTGTTGTTGTTAATTGCATTACTGGTGGGTACCGTTATTGAGGTTACTTCCATTTGGACCCGTTCGGGTACGGAAACGTAAAAATGATTGAGGGCCATCGGAATGATGAGTAAATCACTACGAGTACACTTGGGTACATGCAGATACAACATTTCTACTGCCAATCAAGGTCGAGCCTTAAAACACCATTTTTAGTAAAGCAACGCTGATGAATAACCTTAAAATGTACACTGAATAAGAAAGCGGAAGTAAAGAATGCAAAGCAGATATACATCGTGAAATTAAAGCAGTCTCAGGAGAAGAGGACGACATGGTAATAGCCTCAAGCAGTAAAATCCCTTTCAATAGTGTTATCGGTCTTCGGATTATGTTTGTGGTAACAACCTTCTGTCTATTCAGTAGACCGGAGTCCATGTCGGCAGCTTACTTAAAGTCCAATTTTCGAAATTCTAGAACTTTATTCAACATAGTTCCTAGTGTTAATATTAAATAGTTGGCATTAAAAACATTACTTGCTACGATCAATCTATATCATGTAGTTCTAACCAACCTTTGTAGATGGTGTATATCATCTCATCATTGAAGTACTTAAACTTGAAGAGAGGTACGGCGCATTGAAGCTGCCCGATCGGGAAATACCTCACCAAAAAACCGCAGCCAAAAACAACCTTGCCTTGCGTTGGATGGTTGTTGTGTGCATCTTAATGTGTTGTAAGGGTTCATAGGCTACGGTAACCACTTACCTACATCAAGCAGGCCGTATGTTTCCCTAGACCTTTTCTATAAAAAAAGATTAAAATGTCTGCCTTCCTCTATCCTCCAGTATGAAAGATGGAACTTTACCGCACCGTACCCGTACTCTTAGAATCAGTAGGTATGTGCAGTGTAATAAATTAACTGTGTTTATGAAACAGCATTTCAAACATTGCCTCATCCACGAGATTATCAATTAACTTAAACATCATGCGACACAGTTAATAGCAGGAAAACGACTTCATATCGCAGCGTAATCTTGTAATCGTTCTCTGTTTCCATTCCCATACGCCGTACGATCTTTCGTAAAGTTACACCACGGCCTGCTGTACTAAGCATGTTTTCAGGATTAGTCTATACCTTCTTAACATCTTTATTTAATTTAGGGACCTTCAAAGGACATGTCAGTCTCCCCTTTTTTTTTCAAAATCTTTTTGCTGCCATCGCATAAAATTTTTCGACGCCTGGTTTGACGGGCTTACCATTGCCGTGCAAATCTCCCACGTCATAACTATTTATTTTAAGGTTGGACAATAGTTCCTTCCTCTCCCTGTCGTTTTTGATACATTCCATCAGGACATGCTGCACATCAGCAAGTACATCAAACTATATTTGACAAATAATTATTATATAACTCGATTCCAGTGAGTGTTTATGATTAGGTAGGTAGGCTACCTAATCACAAGTAGGTACGACATTGTACTACTGAGCTTTACGCAGCAACTCCTTAGAGCTTACTGGTAACTCCACTTTTAAGTTTAACACTCCGTATCCTACTAATTAAATGTAAAAAATTATGAGGATGCATGAATGTTTGCTTGTCTTTCACGTCAAAACATCTGAAGGATGAAGAAAGAAGAATTATGAAGTTTAGCAAGTAAATAGACTATGTTCTGCGTATATAGGCTACATTTTCTCCCGGAAAATTTAGAGTTCTGATGTAAAACTTGAAAAATGATATTTGGTAAAATTAAGCAGGAAAGCAAAGGAGGCAGATTTTTATGAATCCTAGTATACTTTCGCCTGTAACAGTATGTAATCTGATTCAACTTCAATAAGTAGTCTACAATGAAACTTTCTCTATCTACACGGATGTGCCCTACGTTACGTCCGCTCACTCGTGATTCATGTGACTAATCAATTTGAAACTGGATCGGTTCTCACGAGCTGGCGGATTTTAACACTTACGTACTGTTAGTTTCTTCGCTTAATTCATTAAATGCTGGAGATTTGTTGGAATGGCAAACGGTATAAATGAAAAGTTGGGTACTTTTATTAGCTTCACCTGTAACTAGATCAACAAATATTAGAAATCAAATTAAATCAACTTCTAATCGTAGTATCGATTTGAAATGCAATAATTTGGTACCATGATGCAGTTCGGATGGACAAGAGAGGATAGTGGACCTCTTCAAAGGATTCTATCTAGTCTGGCCATAAATACTGTTACATAGAAACTTTTCTTTTTTTCGTCTCTTTAATTATTTTGAATTTGGAACGCAATTGTCAAAAACTTCTTTCGTTTTCGACGTTTTCCATATTTTTTTCGTGTTTATTATCAAATTACAATATGGAGTCGGTTGTTAAAGAAAATAGGATTGCAGTGATCGTCTTGCACAAAGTGAGTATGGAGCCGTCGGTCATATTCAAAACACTTCGAAAGCTTGGTACCAGCCGAGAGCCTGGTGCCCTGCTGGTGCCGTATTCTGGAAGTGGATAGCGGAGCTCTTTAATAGTTAACAATAAACCTCTCGATATAGAGTTCATTTGGCTTGTTTTAGCTAGGCAAAGGTATAAAATCCTACACAAGTGAAGGTGACAAAAGTGCCAATATTGCTTAAATAAAATAAAAATCTACATATTATTATGGCAACCACTTTTGCGACCTGAGGCTCTCTCAGCTGAGGATGCGAGCAGTGTGAAAGCAAGCAACAGGACAATAGACGTGGTTCGATGCCGTGTGTACACGTAAGCTTTGGATCGCCATCATTTGTCACAGTACGTCTCTGATCACGTCACAAGACCGTGTCAAATGTGACCACGACTGCGAAGAACCTGAGACTTCAATCATATAATAACCATTTTGTAGCCGTATTAATTTCTTAATGAATCATTATTTAACGTTGAGTATAGGACAGATCCTTATTCTGTCAATTAGTACCAGGATGAACAAATTTAAGATTGAAAAGCTAAATTTGCCTCTATCAGTTTGTTTGTACATATAGACGTAAAAACGGCGACAGAACTAGCTATACCAAACCGTTCAAAACTGACATTTACTACGACGACATAAGAAGTTCGAGTGATTGCACGTTAAATTCTTAACCAATTTTGATACTTTTATTTTAATCGATTAGATATACTCTTGAAGAACCACTATTGTTTTTCAAAATGATTGGTCACGTAGATTAGCTGTTATAACCAATTATTTGAATTTAAGCCTAGGCTTTCTTACACATTTTAATTAGGTCGGCATCTATCTGACTATATTTACTAAATAAGACAAGTGATAGCACTTTAGATAACAAAACAATAATGTAGCATCATCAGCTCGCTGTCAGGTCTAATGGAGATCGAAGTTTGAACCTATTTTATGTAGTATAAACTAAAGAAATCGAATTTCTAGTACTTCTATTTGTAGTGTCACCATGAAAGTTGGTAAGTGAGATTAGTTTTGATGACAACATGTGATTTCATAGAGCTAAGCTAGGAACCTGCCCTTTGGCCATTAGGTACGTTTTTAAAGTAATTTTCTTAGCCTCTTTGTTTTCCGCATGACTGTTTACTGCATCTCGACTATGTGGCGGTCGCAAGGTGTGCACTTTTGGTTTAGCAACAATTTATCGATATAATACGTTGAGCTTGAGCAACGTCGCCCAATAAGGCTACCCGCCAATGTGACAGAACACATCTATCAGTTGACTGCTGAGCCACTTCGGCGCGACTAGAGCAGGCTCGTTTGACATGAAACTAATGGATAGCTACTAAATAATTGGATATAACGGCAAGGAATATTATGACATTAATTGAAAAAAAAATCTTTGAGTGTGTGTTCTTGGGTGCATTTTCTAGTGATATCTTCCATTATTGTTTTTGACTATGACATCCTATTATAATCAGATTACAACAGGTAACTACCGTGAAGTCCAAATCGTGTTTATTTGACAACATAAGCTGCTAATTTAGATGATATTTAAGAAGATAACTTTAATCTTAGGAAAAAAACTTTCCTTACAAAGTTCTATAAAATCGGACTCGCGCACATGAGCTAGACTATAATCTATGTTATATATAAATCACTGAGCCATGAAATACTCATATTCTAACGATATGAATTGGGGATAAAAATTTAAACAAATATAAAATTATAACGATTGAAGAACTACTCTCTGACGTGAAAGAATAGGGAAGGAAATTCATGGAGACCTCAGAAAGTGGATGAGAGGTAGGGCGAAGTACAAAACCAGAATCGGACCGTTTGTCTCATACAAAGTCTACAACTGCTCAGGCGCCCAGGTGTAGATTGGCTTATAGTTTATAATTTGCTAGTTTTCTCGCAGTATTTTGTTCCTACATAACTCAATCAATTAGGAACTCATTTTTTAGATGTTATAAAACTGTTTAAATGACCTGACAATATTCTGGGTGGCATATCGACAGATATCAATGTATCTACTTATTAATAATAACAACTTTACTATTGATTCAACTCAGAAATTAGAAGAATCAGGTGTTTTACACAGTACATTTTAATTTTGGGTCGGTATTTCAGAGTTGGTAACATAATAAACCTTTTTAAACTTCATAAGTTAATCATTGTTAGTTATTAAAGTTAAAAGCTTTTATTTAACTTGCAATGTAAGTATGTATGTATGTTCGGGTGAAATCTTGCAACTCCACTTTGAAGCAGATATCTTTAACCGATTGAGCTGAAATTTTGAATACACGTTCAGTTTGGATGACAATGCATGATTAACTGTGTGACGTCATTCTAAATCCAACATGGCGGCATACCCAAGATGGCGGACCAACTATTTGTTTTTACTTTTAATGTATTTTCTACGTGAAACGTAATACTTGGCTACCTTCGACTAGCTGGTATGTTGGCATGCAAGTTATTAGTTGGTTCGAACGCACTCCGGCCGGTCCACTGTCCACCGGTCCGTCGACTCAAGTCAGGTCGCACATCAATTGCGGAGCCACGCGGTCCGTTCAAATTGATCGCTTCCCCGCGCTCGGTGACCCCATTTGCACGTAGAAATTGTTACGTTTTTAATTAACGCGTGTGCCGGTCGAAATAAGCACAGATAAAGCATATCACTAACATGGAATATTTGTGGAATACAATTGTGAAATATTGCTTAATAGCTATGACCAAAAATACTTTAAACAAAAAAGCCTGTTTGACGTGCAGTCCACACGTCAGAAGTGAAAATTTCTCAGCTTCACAAACTTGTAAACATTATTTTTGGGTTAACAATATTTTTTATTAGAAATTATTTTTATCAGCCTATTAGTATAGTAATAAGATATTCATGTATTGTGCTGTTTTACATAAAAAAACAATGATTTTTGTATATACGAGTATAATACAAACAAATTTATAAATACATATGAATTTTATAAAGTTTAATAACGACAAGTAAATTTTTCACATACATCTATATCGTAACGTGTCGTAACGTGAATGTAATTGTCGTCAGGTGGCTCGTTGTTCATGGCGAATAAAGCGAAATACCAGCGTAGTTAATCTTCTCAATATTTAATCAGCCAATTACCACAATACTTTTAACAAAAGTTATGCTTAGATCGTGGATTACAACGGATTCAAAATGCGGTGGACGCGACACGTGCGATTGGCTCCATTGTTCGATTCGTAATGCCGCTTCCAATGACGGTCTTACATCTTGACGTTTTTGACAACTAACAACAATCGACATTTCGAGCAAACCATAACACACACAACCGGTGTTGCCAATTCAACGATGTCGATTCCACCCAAGCGCCGACTTGACATTTTGATCCGTTATTATTAAAACTAGCATCACGGGGAGTGATTTCTCCGGGCTTCTCAATATGGTGTTGCTACCTCTGCGACATATATATACGTATCTGAGCGTGAAGTCATGCGAGTTCAGTACTTTTGCTCGTCCCAAAAGTGCCCAACGTGCATAAAATGTTTCACTTCATTAAAATAAAATAAAGTTATAATTCTCTTCTATCGATCATACAGCATACATTTTGGAAGAGAGGTAGGGCGCATCAAAGCAGCCCGTCTGGAGAGCAGCCAAATAACAGCTCCCTAGGGTTGTTGTCTTCATACGTGAGTGAGGTTACCGGTAAGCTCCTAAAGAGTTGCTGTGTTAACGGCAGAGAAGGCATCGGGCGAGTGATACTTAATGTATTACAGGCGTTCATAGGCTACGGTAACCGATTTACATAAGGTGGGCCGCATACTTGTATGCCTTCCGACGTTGTATAAAAAAAACATCATATCAGTTTATTGCATATGTTCCCGGAACTAGACGTTTAGTTGTAGATGCTTCTATATTTTATTAGAACCTAATTTGAGGTACTAATTTTTCTAATAATAAGATATTTGATGTACAACAAGTAAAAAAAAATGCTTTTTAAATAATAGCGAATCATTGTCATTCAATCTTACCAGCCTTCTTGCACTCTACAAGTCGATTATAGCCGCATGAATTGTTATTGTAATAGAAAATAACATATATCACACATTTGGAATTATGGCTAGTACATGACAATAGTACTCCATAATCAGTACCAACTTTGGCCCCGAAATGCCCAACAGCTTTGTTTCACATGCTTGTACAAGTAACTTATATGAAATTTTCGATTGTTGCTAAGGGATAGTTTTATCTGCCATCTACGAAATATGCAGGAGACAAAATTGTCGCCAAGACCGCAACATGTAAGTTCCACAGTGAATACAGAGCTCGAGTCAGTAGATACTACAGGTAGGTACTGGTATTCTTTCTAAGCAATCGAGTTGGGAAGCGAGCGATCAATCCGGTGACCCAGTAACACGACACATCGACACTGTGTCGACAGCCATTGTATGCAAACAGATTGCGGTTTAATTGTCAACTACTTTGACAGAAACAGGAACACCTACTCTTGTGGTGGGCTCGCGCGTGCGCACTGCTCACTCGTATGTATAACTAAGTAACATGTGGCCCAGATTTGTGAGCACACGAATATATTAGGAACGGTTCCATCTCGATGGTGTGGAAAACTGTTGGACGCTCGATGACATCATTGTGCGTGTCAGTCTAAATGTACGTAAGTCGAGCATCTTTGACCACTGCCTGTCGCAAGTTCGATTACATCGTGCCCGGCTGTAGTCAATATATAATAATAGTCACTTAAGTCAGTGGATGGCTGTAAAGCGCTAAACATCCGCTGTTACGCATTAGACCAGTGTGATGAAGTATCCCGTGTAGTAAAAAGCCCGTTTATCAGCACAAGCATGAGTATGGCTTAGGTGGTAAAAGTAAAATTTATGTGTAGCAAAAAATAACGATTAAAAAAAATTCAAATTTGGTAAGATTTGTGTTTAGGTGGGCTAATATAGAGATTTTTTTTTTTTATTAGTTTTCTGGTCTTGTAGTAGAGGTAATAACATCATTAACAGCATTGAGCATGCTATGTCAAAAAAGATGCCATATATTTTATCTTGAAACAACGGTTTAATTGTTATATGACATAGTAGATACAAAACGCGACTTCGTCCGCGCTTATAGCGATATCCCATGGGAGTAACATTTTCTTTCTCTTTGCTCAGCTTCTAAGGGCCGTATCATGATGTTGAATAGCTGATAACCTTCCTTGAGAATTGAGCTATCAGATGCAATAAGTTTGTTTCAAATCCCACCGGTAGTTCCTGTGATTAGTGCATTCCAAGAAGCTCATCAGCTTTATACAATAGTATAGATTTAAATTGTTTCATACTTACTGCGAGGCCATTTTTCCACACTAATACAGACACGAAATATTCATACTACAAGGATAATAAAATTCTTTTAAAATATCGTTTCATGTTAGGTTATATCGGAGGCGCTGTGCTGGATAATCTGCAATGAATTCACTTCAGTCTGCAATATATTCGTGTTTCCGATATTTCCTCCGGCCGGCCCGCTACCGGGGCCGGGCTAATATCGCGGATCTGAATTCTCCATTTCCTCTCTAGTATCAATATCGGAAAGTTTGCAGATTTAAAATGTTTCTTGAGATAAGTACCAAATGTTTTTATTACATTAAAAACTGGTTTTTGCTTTACTAATTAAAATGTTTTGTGTCGCTATATATTTTAGAGGCGAACTCAAACTAATCACCGATCTGAAAACGTGACTATAAGTGTTTGGGCACTTTACATAAGAACACAGCATAATAATTGCCTGGAAGGTTTATGTTTCACTGTCCTTACAAACTGTTGCCATTTGTGAAAATATAGTAGTCTATAGACGCGGGTCCAATAGATCATTTATCGCATCCATAGTCTACCCGTGTTTCAATATGTTACGAATATTTTACAGTAGCCAATGTTTGCACAACTGTGTGAAGCCATCAATTTCGTCATCTTCATGTTAACCAGTGCATTACCCTACCCTACTCAAACTTGGTCCCTTCTGTAATCGACGACATGACTACTATTATCATCAGCCTGTATCTGCACACTATTTGAAATACTCACACGCGTTCGCTATACTGATGTGACGGGCCAACGTTTATGTGACCATTGACTTTTCGAGTCTAACAACTTCCGAAAGCTCTTCTGAGAGACAGTTCTCTCAGCTACCTATCATCTCCAACTGAGCAGACCTGTCTAACTCGCTGCAGCGTCAGTTTTCTGATACCTATATCGACGGCTATGATTCTTCTTCGAATTTCCTCATTCCAGATTTAATACCTTAAATATAGTTCGAAGTCTTTCCAATACTTCTAGTGTGACATTTAACCCATGGATACAATCTGCGGCATGTCATAGCGGCATAAGTATAAGGTTCTTCAAAAAAGGCATGAAGTCACACAGTTGGCAATGCGCCAGTTACGTTCCTGGTGTTGTAAGTGTCGAAAGCTACGGTAATTACTTAACTGTCACTGGTTAAAAGATTTGATCGTTAAGCACGGGAATAATCCAGAAGTATCCCAAACGCTGCCTAGCCCCGTAGAATGTATCTTATCGATTGAATCTTTGAAGACATAACCGTGGCGGAGTCGTACCTTTAAAGGCCGACTACTGGACAATAAATATGGCCCAATCAAGGCAAGTTTGAAAAGCACTCAATTTCTAGTATTAACACACTTCATATTGCGGTACCTGCTATAACTTATACTCAACGACTTTGTTAGTGCTCGCCAATATATCATCGTTGGTAATCTAACCGACCAGCCGTCGTCAAGAAATCTATGTCCTACACTCTCACATCTCCACAACACAAGATGCAATTACTTGTTAAGTATATTCGCGCAGAAAATACTTAGCCCTTTCAAATGGAGACTATTTTGCGTTCAAAACAGATAACGTAGTAATAAAGCGGTCAAAGGCGAGACGGGCTTACGTAGGGCTCTTGATACGTGGTTCCATATTGTACGTATGCTACCAAATTATTTATGAGTACATGTTATGTACAAGTTACATTACAGCACCTGTTCAGAGACTTTTCTTACTCGCGTTATCCCGTTTCCTAATTCCTTGGATCAGCGGGGTCTGTTACCTAATTCTATGGATTTAGCGAAGTTACTGAGTATTACATAGAGCGAATGTTGTCAGACCTCCACGACCCTAAAAGAAAATCAGACCTTTCTTAGTCAAACGTCTTTCGAAATAAATTTTCTTGGACTTGCGGGTCTCCTCGCGATGTTTCATCGCCGAACATTCTGATAATTATGAACATGTACATAAATCGGAAATCACAAATTTAGTTTTAGCAACAAAAATATGGAGTTATCATTGATTATCTGGCGTAGCTTTCATCTATTCTTGTTGATACATATATTGGAAAGTGTTATCTAATTGGTTATTTGTAAGTTGCTGTTGGCTCCCTTTGTTTGTTAGCATATATATCTACTGTAGTTTTATATTGTGTGTCTAAGTGTACAAATAAAGCTTTTATCTATCTATCTATTCATAGGTTCAACATCTTAATTTTCCGACAAGCTGGGCTAGTTCCCCGGCACACCCCGCTATGGGAAGTCGGAAAATCACGGTACAGCAGTGTCCCGCGGCACACACTTTACCACTAGGCTAGGCTAGGCTACCTCTGGTAACTCTTAGTACCTGTTCAAAGGAGAAAAGTACTAATATAATAACCGATATTTTTACAGGTTGTGTCTACGTTAAAATTATAATTAAATCTTAGCATTGACGCAATATTTGAAATGTTAAAATCATGTAAATTATTATAAATAAAATTTATGGTTTCGATTCCCACACAGAACAAATATTTGTGTTGTGCATGATATTTTTATTTTGGTCTGAGTATTTTTAAGAGAGGGCGCACCATAGCAAGACCAAGACTTTGGACGTGCCTCCTGGGGAATAAAAATATATTGTTTAGTTTTAACAAGCATACAGCCCACCTGATGTAAAGCAGTTATCGTAGCCTATTAACGCTTGTAATATATTAAGTATCACTCGCGCGATGCCCCCTCTGCTGCTCACTCAGCAACTCCTTAGGAGCTTACTGGTGACCTCACTCACACGCAGAAACACAACAACCCTCTAGGGAGTTATTAGGCTGCGGTTTTCTGTGAGGTGGAGGTACTTCGCCAGACCGGCTGCTTTGATGCGCCCTACCTCTCTTATATCTTCTTTTCTTATATCTTCTATGTATGAAAAGGTACTGGTGCATTGAGCCTGTATGTTTTATCACTTTGATGGCATTAACACATAGTTACATACATGAAGGAAAGAATGACCTATGGAGAGCGTATATACGATATTAAGAGTTGTTATTTTGGCTACGGTTTTTTGTGAGGTGGAGGTACTTCCCCAGGTACTTCCCTTGCTTTGATGCACCCTTAAAACATCCAGACCAAGACAAACATACATGTTCATGCACACAAATGTTTGTCTTGTGTGGGAATGGAACCCACGAACGTTGGTGTCAAAGTCGCGTCAATCACGACTGAGCCACCGAGCTCGTCAGACGTTTCAAAAAGACACCAATACACTTTACGCGTCCTTCGTCGTTAGCAAATGACATATACAATATCACTACATTAGGCCTGATTACTTGTTTCATACAAGAAATTAATACAAATCATTTTATGAATAATCAATTTCAAATCTGTTATCTCGATGGCGATACATAAAGCTATAAATAACAGACGCTCCGTTCATTTGTAAGCTCCGCATGATTTGAGCTGACCTGGGCTTAGCCAGCGAATTCTCTTGCAACTGCAATCTGTTCTGACGTGTTCTTTCAGTCTCCATCAATCGTTCCCTCGCCGTGAATACATCATTCTTCGTTCAGCTGTATCACTAGTGATTTAGCTGTTAAAGTAATGTATTACCTGTTTCTCCATTATTTTTTATTGATTACGTTATCATGGCCACTTGTATCATTGGAAGGTATTCGTATCTGCAATATATTTGTAGAACGTGAGATAGATGTTTTTTTGTAAAACATATAAAACTGTTAGGTGAATAGTATTGTCTTAGGTTTTCGCGATTGTTACACATTGAAATTAAACAATTTTTAACGGAAGTATCGCGTGTTTTATTTATTTTGTTGAAACCTGACGTTTCGAACGCTTTGCAGCGTCCGTGGTCGCAGGAAAGACTAAGGTGGTATTTGTCTTACATTAGTTATTCAATTATTACATCTACCGACATGGATGGATTAATTATATATGTTCCGATTCACACAACAATCGCTCACAGTGTCCGAACATTTTTTAGTAGATCTTTGGATTTGTGATTTGATTATTTTTAGGACTGGATCCCAAGCAGGTGGTACTTGCCAATCATCTTCTCTATTGAAATTGGGGTGTTTTCTTATTTCAATAGCCTCGCGCAACATTCTCGGCATGTAGCGATTCTCCTTGGCGCAAATCCTCGCCAAGGAGAATCGCTACATGCCGAGAATGTATACTCGCGATCCCGTACATGATTCTAAACATTTCATTTAGGATTTTACTATTGAATCTACTGTGCCGTTGCATCGCGCATTACTGAAGCAACTCTGATATCCTACGTCTTCGCTGAACGGAAATTTTGTATAACTGGAGTCTCCGTTAGCCGACGACATTTTATTCGCGTATATGATACCCGATGTCACCTTTGCTCCTAACACAGCAACTCTGGCTTACTGCCATGCAATTCTGTAAGAGCAAACGTCCTTACATCCTCGGAAACATCGGCTGTTACAGCCTTGAACACAAAATTGCAATTCTTTGGTGTCGCTTTTCATGGTTGTGCGACACTAGCGCCGCAAGGCTGCGTTTGGAATTGGAATTCTACAAGGCAAACAGCCACGCGTACGCTTACAGCCTTATAGAATATCAAATAATTTAGCCGTGATCGCAGTAGACAATGTCAAAGCTGTGACATCTGTGATCACAGCGACGCACACAGCCTTACGAGTCGCTTAGAGAATTGCATGGCTGGCGACCTCACTGACTCTCAGGAACATAACAACCATCCAGAAAGATATTATTCGGTTGACCTGATGTAAAGCAGTTAACGTAGCCTATTAACGCTTGTAATATATTAAGTATCACTCGCGCGATGCCCCCTCTGCTGCTCACTCAGCAACTCCTTAGGAGCTTACTGGTGACCTCACTCACACGCAGGAACACAACAACCCTCTAGGGAATTATTAGGCTGCGCTTTTCTGTGAGATGGAGGTACTTCCCCAGGCGGGTTACTTTGATGAGCCCTACTTCTCATAAAAAAGGCAGATCAAGGCAAGCATATATGTTCATGCACACAAATGTTTGTAAATGAAAGCTTTGGTGCCAAATCAGCATTACTAATACTAACCAATCCGCTATCGAGCTCGTCACATTGATTCTACATATTCCACTCCTGCCTGGAGACCCTTGACATATTCTATTACACTATTAACATACACTTTATGTTAAAAAAATGTATGATTATCTATATCAATTTTTAATATAAATATAGTTTTACTGCTATATAGAAACTGTTAAGGTGACATGTCAATGTCACGAAGAATATTTATCCTTGTAGCTTTTGGATGTTATGGGCATTTTATTTATTATTTCATTAGGGTCGGCAACGCATGAGTGACACCTCTAGTGTTGCAAATTACCATAGGCTACGGTGACTGTTTACCATCAGGCAGGCCGTATGATTGATTGGCACCTTAGTGGCATAAAAACCTCATTAATATGACTTATAAAAGTGTCCGTGAACCAAACATACCATTTCTTACAATGTCTGCATAAACACTTGAGATAAACAGGTTTTCATTGTGTAATTATCTAAATGTGTTTTATTATTATTCCTGAAACCATTCTATATTATCCTCGCGTATTTACCAAATAATCGTCCCAAATACTTTACCACAGATTCACTAGAAGAGATCCCGTAGAGGGATAACCCCGCCTTTGTACTGGTTATTTCTTCCTTTATAAACTCTTATATTTTTGTGTACAATAAAGTTAATAGATACAAGAACTTAATATAAGAACCATAGATCACATACTGACTTTTTTTATACAGCGTCGGCAGGCATACAAGAATACAGCCTGATGTAAACTGGTTACCGTAGCCTATGAACGTTTTCAATACATTAAGTATCGCTCCCGTGATGACACTTCTGCTGCTAACAAAACACCTCAGGAACTTCTTGGCTATTTCTTGCCTACAGCCTCAGTATAGACCAAGAGAATACCAAATAAGGTTTTTTTTTTCATGTCAACATACGCCATAATTATGTACAGTTAGTAACGCATCAATTAATTAGTGCCTTTCCACAGTAACAGTTATTAAAAAAGCTAATTAATAGTCACGGAAACACATATTAAATGCAGTAATGGAGTGATGGTACATTTCACAGTTCACGAACAGCGAACCCACTTAACATTAGCACTAACGGGTATTGACATGACTTGATGGGTAAATGCCTTTCACTGACTCCACCCAAAATTATATACATATATGATCAAATCTCAAATAAAAAAAAATATCGTATAGTCATTGCAATTCGCCGAAATTCCTTAGAAAATGCTAAGGAAACACATGAGCTAGTACTTGTCATGGATTCCATTTCGAAAGCCGCATTCTGAAGTGCGTTAGAAGCTGCTCTTATAGACTTGAAAGTATTGTATGACGCGGGACTACATCTCATAATTATGTATTCGACTTTATCCACTAATGCTGTCAACATTAAACCACGGCCTACCCGTATACGCGTATCGCGTCTGTTGGCCAGATCGCAGCGTATTGTTCGACGTGCTCAGAACGCATGTACCCGCTATCGTACTGCTATCGTATCTCGCCGCGTAATAATGTTTCACCTTATTTATATAGAACGAAACTTTTAAACATCTCTGGTCGTCATCGATTCTGACTTTACTTTTAGATTTAATTAATCACCTCAATATTTATATAAAAAAATTAACGTGGTCTTCAGATAAGCATATTTATAAAACGCGGGCATCAATCGAAAGTAGAAGGATGTAGGAGCCGAGGAAGGCATGACCAAATTGATCGTGTCCTGATCTGAACCTCTTAGACTACAAATTATGGTCAGTTTTAGAGGACATAGCCTGCTTGAAACGACACGCCCACATTGTGTTTCCTTGGAAATCTCTGGTGCAAGCTGTGGTTAAATTTCCCATGGAAACAGTGCGTAAATCCATAGATTTGTGGCCAGACAGATTAAAGGCAAAAGTGTATCAAAGCCAAAGGCATTTCGAATAGAATCATTTTTTTATTTCTATAAATATGTACATATAATAATGCATATTCATTTGTAACAGAACTTATGGCCGGAATAGGTATTTATCTCTATATTGTTTAACGACTGTATTTTTCATTAGATTATTTTCTGTGTATAATAGTGAACAAATATCTATTTATCTAATAGGGACGATTGTCAGTCTCTTATTGCAATATTCATATAATTATATATAGCTGCTGCCCGCGGCTCCACCGGCGTGGAGTCAAATAACGTAGCCTATGTGTTAATCCAGATCATAATCTATCTACGTGCCAAATTTCATTCAAATCCGTTCAGCCGTTTAAGCGTGAAAGAGCAAGAAACATCCATACATACAAACTTTCGCATTTATAATATTAGTAGGATATATTTTTCTTTTACTGGCACAAACATTTTACTCACCCCATTTCCTATTTTCATTCTATCATAAAGTAGAATAAAATTAAAAAGTTTATCAATACCACCATCTCAGCTCATATTAATGATGGGATCGAGGACTTAATCTAAATTCAGGCCTCCTATAGAGTCACCTTCGACCTTGAACCACTTTCGGTCAATTCCAATGAAACCTATCAAAACGAATTAATTCATCAACTGTACAATTGCTATACAAATGTTCTCGTTAGTACTTAATATTTGTATTGCGAGCTAATAATTTCGCTTTTCAGGTCATAATAATCATCTCAGGCTGGTCATTATCTTGGATCTCATTACTTCACAAATTACGACCCCATAAATATTCTTCGCTATCAAGTCGACGAGTAAACTTTATATTCTTTTGTTTAATTTTCTACTCGATTGTACTTTTAATTGGTTATCGATTACCGCAGAGATTTATTGAAGGCACTATCCCATTAAGTAATATGTTAACAAGGTTAGCAGTAATTGCGTGATCAATAACGTGCAATAACCCTACTCCATATGTCTACACAGATACGAACTGAGACAGACGTGTCAATGTGTAATAAGAAAAATAATTTTATACTTTTGAAGTAACGTCACCTGCAACCTGGCTCTGGATGGGTTTAGTGGTTCCTCCTCCTGTAATTCTTCATACACACACATCAATACAATGTACATCGATATAACAACACTGGTAACTTAAAACAAAGTTTCGGTATACTATGGAAATCGTTTTTAATTCAGGTGCTTGTGCGTGTGTGTGTGTATGTCGCAGTAACGGAAATGGGCTATAGCTCAGTGTATAGCGTTGCTCAAATGAAACAACCACTGATTTTCAGCTATCACCCATAAGAATGACGAGGACGAGTGTAGCCAGACAAAAGACAAACAGCTACATACAACTACCGCGTATTGCACGAAAGCCTGTAAACATTACAAATTTACCTTATACTCCCGACACTTTGGTTATAGAAAAAGAAAACTAAGCTTGGGTCAAGATTATATTGAGATAAAAGACGCATTAAGCCGTTGGTCTCGGCTGTTTTCGATAGATGTCAGTCATTAAGCTAACCTAAGAGACGGCGCTAAAAAATTACATAAAGTCGGGTCGCCCATCTGATATCGTTACCGTAGCCACCTCAACTGATAACCCAGCAACTCGTCATAACCTGATTCACGCGCAGGAATAAAAGAAGCCTCTAGGGATGTGTTATTTAACTGCAGGTTTCTGTGATGTGTAGGTACTTCCCGAGTCGCAATACTTGTGCCCTACGTCCCTTGTCTCATATGCAGACCAAGAGAAACAGCCATTTCGTGCACGCAAATGCACTCCTGTGTGAGAATCGAACGCACGAGCGTTGGTGTTGCATTGCTAACCAATCCGCCACCGAGCTCGTTAAAAACGCAAAGCAACCCGACTGAGGAAGTACCTACAGAAAACGGCAGAAAATAACAACGCTTTGGAGGGATGTAGCGTTCCTGCGACTGAGTAAGGTTATCGGTAATCTTTAAGACCGTCACCCACTGTATAAATGCTATCATTCTCGTCATAAACAGCCTGTATCTACTCGTTGCTTGATATAGATCTCCTGTAACCATTTCCTCTATACGCCATTCTCCCCTTTTTGCAGACGGCTTCTTCTTACCGATACTCATTTGAGCTCATCGGTCGATAGAGAAAATCCCTAAATTATTTCTGATGCACAGTTCCTGTTATTGAAGAACTTGTTTTATTTCCAGGAGCTGAAGGAGAGCTTCAACTATGGTCTGTTCTGCCCACCGGTCAACGGCAAGGCCGGCAAGTTCTTGGACGAAGAACGACGCCTCGGCGACTACCCTTTCAACGGGCCTGTTGGATACCTCGAGGTGAGTAAAACATGTTATTTTTAAACTACACGGGTGGCATGATCTGCATGATGTAAAGTTGATCGCGTATCTTATGGTGTAGACTACCCCGCTGCAATAGAAGGAATAAGACTAAGAGTTTAGGGTTGATTTATTACAAAAGAATTTAGGGTCCATTTTTTATAGTTCCGTACCGAAAGGGTATCAATGGAATCCTATTACTAAGCATCTGCTCTCTGTTCTTCTATCTGTCCAGCTGTTATACTCGTAGCTATATATATTTTGAGCTGTAATGAGCGCACCCGCCTGTCACTTTACGCAACACTAAAAATTGGTCGCCCAAAGCAAATGGAACCTTATCGCGGCAGGCATGAAAATATTCGATTTTTATACAAAATTATATTAAAACGGCGGAAGCGCAGTTTACCGGTGACTCCCTTGATTTGGGCGAGCGTATATCTTCACGAGTCTGTGATAATCTGCTCAGCATAGGGCACAAGTACAAATCTCATCTGCGTGATGCACCATATCAATTAGTAGATTTTAGCAAAACATTGGCGTATACAGAGTATTTGCCTCTTATTATAAGGCATACTAACCGGGAGAGTATACCTATCTTGCAGAAGCAAGAAAGAAGGAGAAATGAGCAACGCAGTCTTCTGCAATATTATGCCAGCAGTATTATGCTACATGCCCATTCTTCTTTTCACTATGTCATTGCAACCACTTAGATAATTTTCCCCAAGCATGAAAATAACTGCTTAAAAACTTCTTTCAAATATAAAAACTTCATTGCGATCGATTCGTTAATTTAATACGAATGATAATTTATAACATAGGCAGATAAACACGTGAATGCACAGACGCCCATCTCTACTTGACACTAGCTGATCTGAACATAACTCAAATAAATCCGGTAGAGAGACATCAAGCTAAACAATATTTGTTAAACACTGCCGGGAACTGCATTTTACGTAACGCCATAACAAACGGAATGGATAAATTTATGAGTACTCCAAGAATAATGAAGGGAGCCCTATCTGCGTAGCATTTTGATAGAATGTATGTAATATATTGGCAGCTGTTTTCCAGCCTTTTAAGGGCGAGCCGAACGCGCGCGCTCTGACGGCGCGGCGCCCAATAAATACAACGCCACCTAGAGATAATTCTACGGTTAATTACGTCTCCGCAAGTTACTGTAATCGGACAAACCTATAAATTATGTAAGTTACCTAGCGGGAGCATTACTTAAATTGAATTATTTTATGCTTGGGATACGTTCTATTGCTCTCAAAGTACGAGTACAACGCGGTACAATAAAGCCGTTTAAATGTAAAGTTATAAGTAGGTACATATATAGATAATTCGAAGATACGAGTTTTGTATTTCCTGTGCCATAAGGATCGAATTATATTTATGAACGAATTACAGTAACGGTTAACATGGTTTTGAACTGCGTGGGCAACACTAAAGATAAAGATAAAAATTGTTTATTTGCCATACGGCCCTTGTAGGCACTTAAACACCTTGATATTTTTTTAAAATGAAATCTTATTGTATCTTATTAATTTTTCATAGTTATTATTCTTCTTTATTTATTCTACAAGAATATAACATTTTACGAAAAAGATTTGCCGCTAAAATTTACCAATACAGGTCTGTTTTCATATCGTCATTACAATAAATTTATATCAGCCTACCTATTGGACAATAATTGTGATGTCCAGTGTGGCGATATAGCCACTATTATCGGAATATATAGAAAACCAAATTATTGTGTTTGATATACATACATCTTTAATATGATCTGATACTATAAACTAACAAGGGTATTTATAAGAATATATAACAAAGAGATTCTTACTGTTAGGAAGTGGTTTAAATGCACGTTCTGAGAGAACGTGTTATGCTGACATTACTATTAATTAATATAATATACTCAATATTATTTCCTTATTCCTGGCATTCCTAACTTAAGATAGGTGCATATCCACGATCTTGATCCCCATAGATATTCCCCTCTTGGAAGAAATATTTTTTAATATACAAAATACACAATTTGACACGCATGACGGTACATGAGACGTCCGTGCAAATGTGATACTTTTGTTACGTACTGTTTTTCCTCGTTCATCAAAAATGCTAGCTTCAAGCGATCTGTCGAAGTGTTCGTTTCGGAATCGTTTAACAAATCGCTAACCTGATGTATCACCTCATTAGGTAATTTCAATACCACGCCATTGAACTTGTATTTGTCCCCTTTTTTTGAGGAGCAACGATGGCCTCAAACTGCGCGAACCATAAGCGTGGCGAATCCGTCCAGAAATACGGAAGTCGCTCAGCAATGGCCATTGACACAACTACGTCAGTGCACGAATCAAAAGACTGATCCGTCACATTTCCCGTACCGAATGCCTTGCTGGGCGTAGGAGGCGCCATGGTCCATGAGAGCTGAGTCTCTTGAAACTGCCTCTTGAAATTCTGAACCGGTGAGACCCGCTTGTGGGAGGCCGGTAGAATTGTGCAGCTGGTTGCCAGGTATAGAATGCCGTTCTTCTGGAGGTCTTCTTGTTGATTCTCGTTGGTGCCGGATCAGATAACGTCGGGGTCACCACTGTGGCGATATAGCCACTATTGTGGAAATATGTTGAATACCAAACGCTTGTGTTTGATGTATATCTTTAATATGATCTGATGCTATAAACTAAATAACAAGGGTATTTATAGGAATATATTAATAACTATTAGGAAGAAGGTTTAGATGCACGTTCAGAGAGAACGTGTTATACTGCCATTACTATTAATTAATATAATATACCCAATATTTTTATTTCCTTATTCCTAGCACGTCTAATCTTAAACATGGGTTTAAGGTAGGTGCATATCTACGATCGTGATCCCCATATCCAGTGTTAAAATTAATGATACCTATGTGGTTGCATGTGTTGAATTATTTCCAGGAATATTAATACCTACTTACAAAGTGTATTTTTGATGCGCCTTTTGGAAATTTATCAGGAAAGGACATAATTTCGGGCAATTTATTTTTGAATCGAATACAATTTACAATAAAGATCAGTCCTAGCAAACCGATGTACTGACATACGGAACTTATTCCTACGACTAAGATTTTCACTGAGTTTGTAAACGATGTCACCTTCGTCGGACGCCGTCACCGTGGAGTAAGTATCAAACTCACTCTCAATGCTAGCGTCCGAGGCATAGTCATATATTTCTTCACACTATTCACTCCACCGTTCTAACACTTCCTTAGGGTTAGCAAGAACGTCACTAGCTTTAGATTTTATCTTGTCCATTCTGGATGCCGACTTCTTTACCTCTCTTCAAAAGAGTTTGGTATTCGCCTCGAAGTTTTTCGAAGCCCTCTAGGGAGTTG
The DNA here is from genome assembly GCA_947507595.1 of Pyralis farinalis. Lineage (NCBI taxonomy): Eukaryota > Metazoa > Arthropoda > Insecta > Lepidoptera > Pyralidae > Pyralis > Pyralis farinalis. Next base: position 7,646,994 of record OX382264.1, read on the forward strand.
TTATTTGGCTGCGGTTTTCTGTGAGGTGGACGTACTTCCCCAGACAATGATGATATATATATATATATATATATGATAATGATTCTTGCTTTGATGCGCCCTACCTCTCTTAAAACATCCAGCCCAAGACAAACAGACATGTTCATGCACACAAATGTTTGTCTTGTTGTCAAAGTCGCGTCTTTCACGACTGAGCCACCGAGCTCGTCAACGTAATCTTCGAAAGAGATACGCACTCGCCAGTACCTCCACTTCTTGAAAAGTACCACAATCCGGCTTACCACCATGTAGTGGTCCGTTTCAAGAGTGGGCCTCTAAAAGCTCTTGTATCCATTACAGTATTCCTTATGATAAAATTAAGTATTCTCTTTTTATAAAATAAAATTTGTTGCAATATCAGCCTCCTTTCCCGACAACAGTGTCCATTACGACATGATGCTTTGAAAATAGCGGATCAAATAGAGCGGATTTAACATAAAGTTGTCTTACCTTGTCTGTGATTCTTTTTATAAGAGAGAACACTATTTACTTTGTCAATATTTTGTTACCATTTTCTGGACCATGATGAAGCAAATCTTATATCATACCATTATACTAGTCAGGTCATAAGTTCTGTCAAAAACTGGGCATACACCTTATCATTTTGTTTGTTGTAACTTTCTTCGATGGTAAAAAATTTCTCATCCGTAAACAAAATTTTTCTGAAACCTCCCTTTGCGTATCGCTTCAGTAGTTGTTTCGATTTTACCACCCTATTCTTTTTTAAATTACCAGTTAAGAAATGACCAGTACGTCTCTTATAGGCTGCAAGTCCTAAGTCATCTTTTAAAATACGCGACATGGTTCTAGGTGCTATCTTCATCTCCCGAGATAAAATCTTTTGCTTTCGAACAGGATTTCTTCGAATTCTTTCCCTTACTGCTTCTAACCACCTTTTTCGTACGAACACTACGTGGACGGCCAGATCTTTTTCTGTCACAAACAGAGGAGGTCTCATTGTACCTATTAATAGCCCGGTACACAAACATTTTATTAATACCAAGCGTATGGAGAGTTTTAAAATTTGCATTTGGCTCCATACCTACTTTATGTAATGCAATCACAGCGATTCTGTTCTCTTTATCACCCCACTCCATTTTAATATCGCAAAATATTGTACAATGTATTGGCGCCAAAATGAGAAACCCAATGAACAATCATATAAAAATGACAGATTCCAAATTCAAATGTAATATTTTGTTTATTTTTAATTGTAACAGTATTTATGGCCAGACTAAGTATATACATACCGTTTTTAAAATACATAAATTTTGCTTCTTTGCAAACATTTTCAAATATTTTGAAATAGTTTTTAACTTAAATAATGAAAACTGGGTATAATATGCAAGTCTTTACTGCATGTAAATCAAATATATTGTTTCTACTTAACAAAATACCTAATGTAATTACCCAATCAATAAACTTAAATTTATTGGTAATAATTAATCTCTTTGTATAAAAAAATGTGGTTTCACTGTATATGATTTGAAATAGTTAGGTATAAAGAAATTCTAACATTAGTGCCTTAAAATAAGTATTCAATATCTTCAGGTATTCACCAAAATAGGTTCAATACAAAATCCTGGCTTGAATAATATAATAAGTAATTTATTTTTTTATTACCAATTTCAGTTAAAGTACAAGCGGCGAGTTTACAAGATGTTAAAGCTGGACGAGAAGACGCTGAAGGCGCTGCACTCGCGCGCCAATCTGCGGCGGTTCCTGGAGCACGTGACGCACGCGCAAATTGACAAGATCACCAAGGCCTGCGCCAAGGGCCTCGACCCCAACTTCCACTGTCAGGAAACTGGTGGTGAGTCACGTCTTCATACGATCAGTCTGTTATAGCTTTTTTACACCTCGCATCATGACGACTTCTCGGCGATTTCATGCTGAAAATTTATTCAACCTGTCTAATGGCATGCAGTTACAGAACCTTGCAACGCCAGGGGCTACGTGTATGATACCAAAAAAATAGTTTTTTATGTTTTTTATGCAACATTGGGAGGCATGCAAGCATATGGCCTACCTGATTTAAAGCGGTTACCGTAGCCTATAAATGCGCAGTACGTTAAGTATCACTCGCGCGATGCCACCTCTGCTGCTAACACAGCAACTCCATAGGAGCTTACTGGCGACCTCACTCACACGCAGGAACACAACAACCCTCTAGGGAGTTGTCATTTGGCTGCGGTTTTCTGTGAGGTGGACTTACCCAGACGGGCTGCTTCGATGCACCCTACCTCTCTTATATGTCTTTATACCTTAAATGCCTTTTCACGTCTTTTTTTTTAAGAATCACATTTTACAGTTTCTTGTGAAAATTATCATCAGAGAGCTCAACCGGCAACTTGATAATTCGCGGGAGTTGGAAGTAACTCCATAGTATGTAACAATTCTGCTCCGATGTACCTACGAGTATTAAATCCCTGCCGTAATCGTGTGCCTACTATAAAATCAATTGACGAGGCAAGCTAAACCTAGGTATGAAAAATGCAACAGAAATTTCCAAAAAACTAAGTTTAAACAAATTAAATATATCTGTTACATACTTATAAAATGGCGAGTTTTTAATTTTTCCACTTATATTTACTATGTATTCTACGATACTTGTGCTACGAGATTGGTCCTTACTAAATTTCATTATAAAAATGTTCATATGACCATACAATATCCGAATTATCATGTTAGGAGTTTTGAAATTATAAAGCTATGAAAACCTAATAAAATGTGTTTCATTGGCATAGCGTGCTATCGTTTTATATAACATGTCTTAAGGTCTACTTTACGAATAATCCTTTAGTTTAAGATTTGAACTAATAAAATAGTAAACTATCCAAACTGAATAAACCAACGTAACAGGCGGCAGTAGCGTGTAAACCAGAGGCATATGAGAAGACATTTGCATACCGATGGCTTATCTCCTATTGTTCAGAGAATAAAGTATGCTGCGGCGACGCCATTGTGGCGTTACAATTGAACCGTGGATAATCTGCGATAAATATCGCCAACCTTGGACCGACTGTGCCTAATTCGTAACGGATTCCTTCTAAACGTTATTTATTACTGATATGACGGATATAAGTCGCATTGTTTCTCCGAGCAGAGCCGATTGTGATCGATACATGTTTTAAGAATGAAAGTATAGTAGGTAAGCCTTTCGCCTTTCTATTTCTTTCATATACAATACGTTCTGACGAGGAATCTTTCGATTTTTGGCTATTAAATTAGTTGCGGATAAATGGCCGATTACAGAAAAAATATTAGTCGAAATACCGTTTTGTTTCAGTATTGGCTATTTATTTTTCAATGCACAGTCTTCTTTTAGTATTCTTTTTATTATATTAGCTTTTAGTATTCTTTCTTTTAATTTCTTCTAAACTAATTCAAGCTCTAAAAGCTCGTTTTGTACTACGTCGTATAACAAACAAGCATGCTGACTGCCTGATGTGAAACAGTTAACATACTGAATCTACGAATGCTTGCAACAAAAGGCCGTGTTGCTAATACAGCTACTTCTCACCTACGTGTAAATGATCTTACTCACTGGATCGCAACACCCATCCAGGAAATTGTTATTTGTCTCTAATCTTCGGAAACACGGATTTTTTTCCAAATCGCGCATCTTAAAGGAAGACCTTAACTCGAAAAAGCATAATGCTTATAACTATTTATATATTAGGCACTGTAAGGATTAACGTTATCTCTGTACATCTTCCAGACACACCCCTAACAATCGCAGCCGGCCTAAAATCCCCTGCCAAGGTGCTAATCGCCCTGGTAAACGGTGGCGCTCTACTGGACTACAGGACAAAAGATGGCAGCACTGCTATGCATAGGGCTGTCGAGAAGAACTCCTTGGACGCTGTAAAGACCCTGTTAGAGCTAGGTGCTTCGCCCAACTACAAAGATGGCAAAGCTTTGACCCCACTGTATCTGTCCGTGACGAATAAGACCGACCCGTTGCTATGCGAAACATTGCTACATGATCATGCGACGATTGGCGCTACAGATCTGCAGGGATGGCAAGAGGTTCATCAGGTACGTTCCCTTTTTTTTTTGTTTATTATGTCGGGCGGTAACCAAGCGTATGGTCCGGCTGATGCTACTACCGCAGTTTATAGTCACTTAGATGAGAAGTATCATTCACACGTTGTCACCTGCACTACTAGCACAGACCTGCTTGTGTCTACCTTACTTGCTATATTTTTATACGACGTCGGGCGGCTTACGACCCCTGCTGCTGACACAGCAACTCGCAAGAACACAGCAACCCTCCAGGGTGTTGTTATCCGGCCGCGGTTTTCTATAAGGTGGAGGTACTTCCCCAGTCGATCTGCTTCGATCGATGCTCCCTCTCTCTTTGAACATTCAGACCAAGACAAAAAGACATTTCGTACACACAAATGTTTGACTTGTGTAGGAATCGACCTGCGAACCTATGTATTCACTCGTACATGACGGCTATATATATTTTTTACTTCTTCCATAGATCGCTTAAGTATTCTAAACTATTTAATATATTAGTTTGTTTGTTCGAACAGCACCGTTGCAAACTAAATAATAAACGTGCATGACTATCTGACTAGCTCGGGGGCGCAGTAGTAAAACGCGCTGTTACGTTACTTTGCCATCAACGCTCGTGGGTTTGATTCCCACACAGGACAAATATTTGTGTGCATGAACTTGGTCTGGGTGTTTTTAAGAGAGGTAGGGCGTATCAAAGCTGCCCGTCTGGGGAAGTATCTCCATCTAATAAAAAAACCGCAGCCAAAAAATGACTTCCTGGAAGTTGTGTTCGTACGTGTGAGTGAGGTCACCAGTAAACTCCTAAGGAGTTACTGTGTTAGCAGCAGAGGTGGCATCGCGCGAGCGATACTTAATATATTATTAGTATTGTAAGCGTTCATAGCCTACGGTAACCGTTTTCCATCAGGTGGGCAGTATGCTTGTATGCCTCCCACGTTGCATCAAAAAAAAATATTAAACTTTTAGAAGTGAAGTTTTTTTTTTGTTGAAGAAGACCATCCTCGAGTGTGTCCATTTCTATCTATCTTCTTTAGCATCGTTGTGATTTGAAACTCAATGAAACGAAAAAGCGATAGTAAAAAGAAATAACCACATATATCTATATGTTTTAACGTGCGAGAGAATGAGATAGAAGGCATAAGTACGCTCGTACAGTGTTAATTACAGGGTCCGAGCGTTGCACGTGTTGTACGAGCGTATTACGAAGCTTCAATTATCCTACTCCTGAAATTCTACATTCGTCTCATTATCTTGAAGTTCATATTTTTGAAGATTTCACTTCTATCGCGTGTGAACTGCTCACATTTTTTTTTCTTATTATGTGGACCCTTACGTACAACGTCGAAAGACATACAAGCATACGGCCCACCTGATTTCAAGCGGTTACCGTAAACTATAAACGTTTGTAATACATTAACTATCACTCGCGCGAAGCCTTCTCTGCTGCTAACACAGCAACTCCTTAGGAGCTTACTGGTGGCCTCACTCACACGCAGGCATACAACATCCCTCTAGGAAGTTGTTATTTGGCTGCGGTTTGCTGTGAGGTGGAGGTACTTTCCCAGATGGGCTGCTTTGATGCGCCCTACCTCTCTTAAAACATCCAGACCAAGACAAACAGACATGTTCATGCATACAAATGTTTGTCTTATGTGGAAATCGAACCCACGAGCATTAGTGTCAAAGTCGCGTCATTGACAACTGCGCCACCGAGCTCTTCTATAGACTTCAGGACACCTATACATTTCATTAGAGATTTATATCGCCTACCTAAGGATTCTAACGATATTCTATACATCCAATAGTTCAGGTTAGGCCCTTAGAGGTTCAATTAAGGGTTACATCCCATCAAATACTGTAATGTAAAAATATTTTTACTTGTGTGTATCGCAATAATTGTTGTGACTCAGAATTGCTATACGGTAAAAATGTTTAATTTTCAGGCTTGTCGCAACGGCCTAGTGCAACATTTGGATCACCTATTGTTCTACGGCGCGGACATGAACGCGCGCAACGCGTCAGGGAACACGCCGTTGCACGTGTGCGCAGTGAACGCACAAGACTCCTGCGCACGGCAGCTGCTCTTCCGCGGCTGCGACAAGGAAGCTCTAAACTACGCCAATCAAACACCATACCAAGTAAGCTATGCCGTTCGATCGTGTTAAAAAATGTATATAGTCCAAGGCCCTTAGTACCACACCCTATTCCTGAGTGCCAGTATTAAAAAATCCCAACTAAATTCGGTTTTTCAATGATAGGTGAAGTAATAGTTTCTCTGCGACTAGAGATAAAAATTCTTCGCTTCTTCATTTCTTCCCTGCTACCAGTCACCCCTCTAGTTTATCCGTAATTATTTAAGTAACTAAAGTATTAACACCACGTTTAAAATTATTATTTAAAGGGTTAAGAGATAAAAAAATATTTTTTGTGTGTGCGGAAATGCGTTATTATTTTACCATGCTTGCTTACTTTACCTACTAATCAAACTTCGAAATCTTGGTTTCATTACTAGGTAATGTGAAATGAGCAAGCAAGGTAATTTATAATTCTGCAATTATTAGGAGTCTTGAATAGTTTGTCAACTCAAATTGTCAAAAATATTCTTCGAATGAGGACTGGTTGACATATCTTATATCAACAATATCATGTATAGTTTCTTTTGATGTATTCTACACTCAATATATATATATATATATATATGAATTTTCGAAAGCAGGTATATCGGGATACACACGATCATACTCGCAGACAATGCAGCAGGTTTTTATATACAAGATGATTAGAGGCTTCCCGGCGACTTCATCCGCATGGGAATTCCATAGGAACTTTTAAAATATACTTTTTGTAGTTTTTATGCATACATACGTCTCTTCCTTTTTACTCGACACTTCAGATAAAATCTTTATTTGCTGTTGGGCCCCCGCGGGTACTTAGACAAATCTCACATTTTAAAATTTATTAATTCCGCACAGTTTTAACTTTTCTTTAAATTCACCATTTTTTCAGAAATTACCGCTAGATTTTTAAACCCAGTGGTTTGGACTGCACGCGAGGTTATTGCCTCCATTTTGTAAAACATAGTTTATAATGTATTTCAGGTGGCAGTTATAGCTGGGAACCTGGAACTAGCTGAGGTTATAAAGAATTACAAATCAGAAGAAGTCGGTAAGTGAGAGACCAATATGCATGCAAAGCTTTCGCAGACGCTTTATATTAATTTATATTTACTTAGGATTCCTAAATAACGACATTACTATAATTATTATTATTTAGGAGTCCTTGCAAATTCATATTTTAATAAGCAGCTGCTGGTGCCATATTGTATTTAATTATATAACAACAGAAATATTATTTCTACCATTTAATGATTAACGTTCTATTGCATGATATCACCCATTTTACTTTATGTATTTAATTATATTAGACGTTTCTATTCATTGCTTATCATAATGGTGATGGTTGTATATTAAACTGTAACGCTACATATATATGAATTTTTTATATCACTAACTCAAAACACTGCGACAAATATGTAGACAAATATACAAAGGGTCTTATATATTTACAATATTTTTATGTACTTAATTGAATTTATTTGGTTTTGACACTTATTTTATTTACATTATTTGTGTTGGGGGCACATTTTATTTTTAAGTAAATTTATTTGAAGCACATTTACGTTGTGTTAGTTTGTTCGGTTTGCTAATGAAAATATTTCAGTGCCGTTTCGGGGCCCGCCGCGGTACAACCCGAAGAGGCGCTCGGCGGCCTGGGGTGGATGGTGGACGGCCGGGGACAGGTCCTCGCTCGCCTCCTCTACAAGAATACCCGCTGAACTAGACGCCCTACTGCGAAGGCCGCCCGGATCAACGGCCTCGCCGTGCAGTCTAGAAAGACCGTTTTCCTCGGCATCGTCAAGCATCAGCGACGCGAGCCATCCGAGCCATGAAGATGACGCCAGCATCCTCACAGGTAACCCGCGTTCCAGGTGGTACCGAGCACTTACCACGGTAGCACGGTAAATGTATACACAGTCTACACTAAACGCATTTGACGTGGCTATTAAAATTAGTGGTCAAAGAGTATCCTCGAAAAAAAAATTTATTACTAAAGTCACATTATATAAAAATTACCGCTCTAGAATAATCCCACATAACTGTAAATTTGTGTGAAGTGTTAGTACAAATTTTGTATAAAGTGTTGTTACAAATTCTGTACGAAGCGTGCTATTTTGTAGTTATGGAGCTCATATCTAGAACGACGTAATAGATATATTTATTATTTTTTTGATTTTTGAAATGATTCCATTGTACCATATGTACTTTACGGCTTTATATTAATTTATCATCAATCTGTACGTGATAAACAACCTTTTGAAGCTACGTCAAATGTACAACCCACGTTATTACTATGTGGTACAAAATATTGCAAGCGTTATATGAACGTAAGGCATGTTGCCCACCTAAGAGATTTGGCGTGACATGTAATCTGCCATTTTTACCTATGGCATACCACATTCGTGACACGCTACTCCTATGCATATCACGCATTAGGTCTGCCGGGGAACTGAACGTTGAGCTCTTGTAATGTCAATTTGACGTTTGAGGCAGCTGTTATCTGCTTTATGCCCCTCGACATAAAGCATAAAGCAAAGCAAGCTCGACATTGTTTGATGCTCCGCATATCAAATTGACATTGGAAGGACTTAATTCCTCGGTTGATCCCTAGCAGATGTATTACGTATCTCAGTAAACAACCATGAAAACGTTTTGCGTGGAGTACATTGTTACTTTGATATTAATAGTAATTAATGAATCGTTATAAAGCATGCAATGTACTTCGAAACCCCGACGCCTAGCGTTGTCAATCGAGATTCGCAATACTCTGTAGGTTTCGTCTATTAGGTGAGCACGCCCAGCTGCCACCGCGCTACCTACTGTTGATATATTTACCGTGACGTTAGGTCGCGCCCGTGAGGACAGACAACCATCACCATGCACAGACCTCACCCGATCACCGATCACTCACAGATGATCGCATCGATCACCCACTGCATGTTCTATGTGCCTTTATGTTAAGTAGATGTTTCACGATCCGCTTCTTCGCTTCGTTCTTGTTACCAGTCACCCCCTCCTAGTTTACTCGTAGATGTTTAGGTACCTAATGTTGTTTTAACACCATGTGTAAAGTAATTATTTAAAGCTGTTATGTGTTGATAAAATAGCGACGATTGCTCAGTAAATAGTTGCACTTAAATACGTACCAAGTAATTCACTGTGTCCACAAATCGTATAAACACAGCGCAAATTAATTTTGGAAGTAATTAGTTAACCTGTAATATCCGCGTCAAAACTAATAGAACCGAGAGGACATAACTGTTACCGAAAGTCGATAGGCAGCGATCCATGTAAGTAGAGATTCAACTATCGGTATTATCGTTGCCTAAAATTTGCCATAAGACTTAGTCCTATTCATATTCACTTCGTAGTAGTAGATGGCCAGCATCGACAGCAACAAATACCATAATAACCAATAGCAGTTTCATTGCTACGGCAAATGGACGGTTACATAGCACACGAGATGAGTGTACTTTTAATAATAAAAAGTAACAATTACGAATCTATTGTGGTAAATGAAATTATAAAGATATAAAAAAAAATATGTAGGTTTAATGTATCAAGTAGCATTAGTGAATGTGGTGGTGCCGTGTACGGAGTGCGGTTAAGGCGCGTTCCACACGGTCGGTTTGACGGCGCGCCGACGGCCTGTCGACAGATAAAAGCGCGGGCGACACGAGCGACATCATCTCGGACTCGAGCGGCGTTGGCACCAGCAACTCGGACACCACCACGTGCTCGCTGCAGGCGCCCGCCGGTGCCACCGTGGTGTGCCTCCAGCCTTACGAACCTTCCGCCAGCGGGCATCTGCGTCTCAGCCAAGGGGACATCATTGAAGGTAAGCCGAAGTCAGGAAAAAAATAAACACGAAGAAATTTTCGATTTTAAAAAATATCACGTGATCTCTTGGGCGTTTCCAGAAATACTTTCGTAGTGTAGGTACTTACACGAAAAATATGATAACCTAAAGATTTCTATAAGAAACAGACATATCTATAATAGTTCTATCCGTTTTGATCTAGAAATAGCCTTAGGTAACACATGAAAACATTAAGAACAAAAACGTTTTAACAACAAAAAAACAAATAAACCTTTTTTTTTCATCCGGCAAATTATACAGCGTCATCTAGTCCCAAACAAAGCAAAATATATGCTATGGATACCAGACAACTGATAAACTTGCGAAAATATCTTTTTTTGTAAATAATACTCGTACATAGAAAACACCCAGTTCATGCACACAAATGCCTTGTGTGAGAATCATACCCACGACCCTTGGTGCTAAAGTAGCGATCGCTAGCCATTCCACCTACGAGCTTGTCTACTCTAATTTAGGTATATGTGTCACAAATAGTTGACAATAATTAATTCGACTGAAAACACATTATAAACTGTAATGTTATAAAGTGCTGGTTTGTGTAGTGGAGACATGAATGATCTATAAATCACTTTTACGGAAAGCGATAAGTAACGATAACAAAAAATTTATAAAATTATATATATCGTTGGGTTTCAAAAGGTTTAATGTCATAAGAAATGAAGGCGGTGTAAATTGCTAAGCAGGTATATTTCTGTAAGCATACTAATACACATTGTATCGTCAAGAACTAACCAGACAATGAAGTTACTTACAAAATCATGGTCATTACATACACTCCCATGTAACAATTTGGCGAAACAATAACAGGGGTTCATTCTCGTTAATAATTTGTCAATTCATCACGGAGTATTGATACGATATATTAAGGTGAGAGGTTGTGTCTACACGTTTATTATTTATCTAATTGATTCAAATCATTTTGAGGATTTAAAATTTACAGGCAATTTTATCTACCCGTATAATAACGGTTGAGGCCTGGTGGTAAATGAACACAGAGGTGTGCATTCACCACCAGGGCCTGAACCGCTACCGTTAATAGATACATGCTACAATCGCTGCTGCCATGATTGCTCTGCCCTGACCTACTGAGGTTGCTGCTTGTCAGTTGCGGCGATGATAGATGTAACAAATTACCTGTATGTTATATACAGAAAGTACTCACAGTTTTATAACACTTGTACAACATAATATTCCAGTGACCGGAGCAACGGACGATGGATTACTGGAAGGTCGGACGCGAGGCTCGGGGGCATCGGGGCTGTTCCCACCGCATTGCGTGCAGGAGGTGCGCTTGAGGCAGAATACGGCACATCTTCACCAGGTAGCGACGTCTTACCAGATAACATTACGTACAACTTACAACTGTGTGGTTGTAAAACTACTTATTTTTATGGCTAGCATATACTAAATATGTCGTAGAGAGTTCGGACAAAAAGCAGAGCACATACGGGGATCATTTTAACTGGTTTAACCTAAGAAACCATAGTAATCTATACTTTGTCCTGTGTGGGAATCAAACCTACGAGCGTGCTAAAGTAGCATTGCTAACCACTCCGCTACTGAGTTGGTCAAGGTCTGAGCCAGCTATAGGATTATCAGTTTGATCTGCTTAGCAGCCAAAGTGTATAGAACAAATGTTAAGAATAATATAATAATAAAGGATGTACGGTGGAATGCATTAGGAAGCATTGGGTAGATTTCGAAATGGAAGGGAACGTACGGATCTAATTTTCTCACTTTGCAAAATCATGGACAAACATCAGCCTATAGATCAGAAGGTTTCCTGTGCTTTTGTGAACGCATTTGATATTTCACCCGTACACATGCATTCCTCAAGTAAAGGAATGTACAGCATGTGTACAGGTGAACGGGAGCTTATCGCCATGGTTTGGCATCAATATTGGCGTCATGCAAAGTTGTATCGGTGTAAACAGCAACAGAAAAGGAACAGCGGAATATTTAAAATCTCCTTTCTAATATTAATATATTAATATTGTCGGACAATGTAGTAATAATATATTTCTAAGAGACAGGGATAGCAAAAAGAGTAGTAAGAACCGTAATTTAACTTTGACGATATTATCTATGTTCAGGTTTTAGCATCAGGACCGATACACCACTCGCGAGTGACCGGCCGGCGAGAGATGGCGCTCAATAAGACGTACAGTGCGACTGCGCCGAGGATAAAGAAAACGTGAGTATCATTATCATCACGTACCCTTTCATTATTTATTTCATATTCAGCTGTTGCGTTCTTCGACCAGTACAAACTTAGTGCATGCTCTTACTTAGTACTCCACTGCTGGTTGGAGGTCTGTACTGTGTCGACATAGGCATTGTTATTTGTCGGCATCATTCGAGACGTGACCTGGTAACATGAGTGGGCATTCCCTTGGTAAACGTACCTACTTATCGTTTCTTTTCATCTACATCAATAATCTCTGAACAACCATTTGCGAAGAAGGAACGCCGAAGGAAACACCATTCAAGGAAAGGTCAATTTATACAAATCGTCAATTAGATATTACAATAAATATCAGTCGTCGATTGTATGACATAGGTGTACCCTAAAATATGACCTGTAAACAAATAATAAACAAGCAACGCTTAACAAAAGTGTTTGTAAACATACTGTTTATTTAGTTTGGGTGGTGTGAGCTACCGCGCAGTACAATGTCTAGGAGGCCCGCGTGTAGACGACGGCCGATCACAGTGTTACACAGATACGAATTGAAATGTATACAATTCCGTATACAAAAAATAGTACAAAGGTAATGTTTCCCTTTAAAACATTCTAATAATGTGAAAAATATGAAAGTTTGTTGGATAAGCTGCCATAGACTTTTTAGTTTACTGGAACTGGCCCACAGCACATTTCCAACGCTATGTAGCTAATAGCAGCGGCCATCAGTGAGGCGCCACAGTGTGCAGTAGAAGTTCTATCCAGCCCACTATATATTACACTACCAAAGTGGCACTTAACGGTGAAGTTCCTTGCAATCTCAGGAATAAAGTGACAAGAGTGGATAGCGCCGATAAATTTGTTGTTCAATCACGAATACTTTACAGATATGGCAACATGGAGAGTCGCACGGTGGTGCTGCACCGCGCGCGGCGCGGATTCGGTTTTGTGCTGCGTGGAGCCAAGGCGTCCTCACCGCTCATGGAGTTGCGGCCGTCGGAGCGGTGCCCCGCGCTGCAGTACCTGGATGACGTCGACGCCGGGGGCGTAGCTGACCGCGCCGGTTTGCGCAAGGGAGACTTTCTCGTGGCGGTGAGTGCTCTTGTATTATGAATATCCTGATCATGAACGTTGAACAAGCAGTATCGCTCACCCGTTGCCACCCCCGTTACTAGCGAAGCAAACTACTGAGGTGCTTCTAGCAACCGCACTAACTCGCTGCAGCACAACAGTTATTTTAGTTTGCCTGCGGTCTTTTCTAAGGCGGGACTTCCTAAGACGAGCTGAGTATTAATTGTAAATAAGCAGCGTGCAGGGCTCTTTAGCTCTAAGATGATGGTAAGCCACATTCACATACAATTTTTATATTGTAAAGGACACGAAACCAAGCGTTGTGAAAGTATGAAGAGCTTTCAGATACCCGTCGATTGAAATAGTGATGAAGAGAGCTGATAGATAAATAGAGCTGATAGAACTGCACCTGTCTTAATCGTAGCCTGTGACAACGACCGTTTTAGTAATACGACTAATAGAATTAATTGGGACTATTCACTAGGTGTTACCTTTTGAACCGTTCCTAATTGTCCGGCCGAAGGGCCTTTTTGTCGATGATACACATAAAATAACGTAAGATATAATAGCGGTAGGGCGCATTAAAGCAGCCTGTCTGGGGAAGTACATCAGGTGGGCCGTATGCTCGGTCCCAACGTCGGGATTTCATTTGAGCATCCAAATGTATGTAACGGTGATGTAGCGACACTGCCAGGAGTGAGCACTACAATCCAGGCTTTAGGGATTAGTTACGTGTTTATTACATTTTACAAAGCACTAACTCGGTATATAGAGGACAGTCTAGCTGCATATTATATTCATTTATATCATAGCTTCATTTAAACCACAGAGTGGATTTAGAACCGGCAGAGGATGTACGGATCAAATTGTTTCACTCCGCAACGTCGTGAAGAAGCATCTGGCTATAGACCAGAAGGTTTTCTGTAGTTTCGTGAACCTTGAAAAAGTATTTGACAGAGCCGTGCGAAGGAATCTCTGAAAATAGGGGGTTGACGGTGACCTGCTCCGTGCTGTGCAATCCACTTATGAGGATTGTACAGCATGTGTGCGGGTGGATGGCCGGTTATCGCACTGGTTTGGTACCAACATTGGTATCAGATAGGGATACGTGCTGTCGGCTCGGCTATTCATCTGTATCTGGACAGTTGTTTTCAGAGAATAAGAAATATGAATGTGGGAATGCGAATGGGTGACTCAGTGGTCAACGGACTCCGTGGACGAGGTATTAATAGCAGAATCATCATCCGAACTGCAAACACCAGTTACAACAATGAAAGATGATTGTATAAAGAAAGGGTTACAATGAATGCGAAGAAAATTAAGATGATGGTATTTGAAAGAGAGACAACTAGAACGAACACTAGGATTACGGTTGATGATGTAGTGTTGGAGCAAGTGGATGAGATTGTACATCTTGGAAGCGTTTTTAGCAGCGAAGGTACACCGCAGATGTGGAGAGACGAGTGAGTGCAGGAAATAGCGTGAATGGAGCATTGCGTAAACTTTAAAATCTAAGCCAGAAGGCACAGCTCGCTGTACACAACGCGGTGCTAATCCCAACGCTAACTTATGGAAGTGAAAGCTGGGTATGGCAGAGAGAGCATGAAAGTAGAATAAATGCGGACGATATGAGAGCATTGCGCAAAATTTGTGACATAACGCTTGCTGACCGCGTTCGTAATGAATACGTAAGAAAGAGAGTTAGTCTGAAAAAGAGAGTCGGTATTAAGATTAGAAAAGGCATGCTCCGTTGGTTCGGACATGTAGAAAAAATGTATGATGAAAGAATGACAAAACAGATATAAAATACGAAAGTGGAAGGATGTAGAAGCCGAGGAAGACCCAGACTAACATACCACGACCAGTGTTTTAAGGTGAAGGTGATGTCAGGAGCCCTAGGAACCAGCAAGCGTCCATGAAAATAGCTATAAATGTTAGAGACGTGAGTGAAGTGTGTAAGGACCGCGTCTCATGGCGCTCGGTTCTATCTGCCTACCCCGTAAGGAACCTGGCGTGAAAATATACATACATATTGAAACCACACGGGCTGTTTAACGTGGTTCCCTGAGCAGCCTTGTGCGTGAGAATATGTATGTACATAAGGAATCATCTGTACTCTAAAAAAAAGTTTCTTATGTGGTATTTTTATTTGTCATCTGAAGAACGGTTTGTCCGTTATTTATATTATATATTGTATTTAATACAAAAATATGATTTTATGTACTAGAGGATACTCATATAAGCCGAATCGCGAGAGTTCTGCTCGCCGGCTCTTGTCGTGCGGTGAACGACGCTTAGCACCCTACAAATTATTTCTTTCTTTACCCACAGTATCTCTACCCTTCCTCCGTTTTCTGGGGCGATAACGCACACAAAGTACACTTTTGAGTAATTCTAATTAACCTGTTCCCCTGTTGATCCCGATCGCCAGGATTCGAACCGGAGACGAGTTGGTCAATAGGCCTGTTCTTTATCCACTGCGCTATCACTTCTCTAACTGTATAACTGCATCATCTTACCAAAACACACTCCCCTATTCTGTTGAAGTACTAGAGAAAATTGGAACCCGACCAAGCTCTACTCCGAGGACAGTACTAGGGGACAGTTGTTAATTGCTTGTGTTGTTATAATTTCAGATAAACGGCGAGGACGTGTCTGCAGCGTCGCATGAACACGTCGTGGAGCTGATACGGAGCTCCGGGGCACTCGTCTCGATGACTGTTGTCTCGTTGAACAATTCCCCAAGTAAGTGCTGCTTCGAATCATATACAGAAGCATTCGTGCTTCAAGCTCACGTCTATTCTTCTGCCCTGGCTGTTGTTCGTCAGTTGGGAGACCATTAATTACCTTCAACTCGTATTAGAGCAGTGAAGGAGAATAAACTTCAATTCCTTTCAGTTGCAGGGGCCTTATACCACCAGTATATGAGTACTGGTGGATGAGTAACTACAGATAGATAGTCTGTTATAAATATTCGGTAAATAACCAGCGTTATCGGAAGTGAACGGTCAGTTTAAACAGACGGCAGAATAAAATATCTCACATCCCTAACTTGGTACATATCCTGATTCACGAATTTACTTCACAACGTACCAGAAGATTTCAAAAAGTTGCTGAACATTA
Organism: Pyralis farinalis; assembly: GCA_947507595.1. Classification (NCBI taxonomy): domain Eukaryota; kingdom Metazoa; phylum Arthropoda; class Insecta; order Lepidoptera; family Pyralidae; genus Pyralis; species Pyralis farinalis. The sequence continues at coordinate 7,663,435 of OX382264.1, forward strand.
CTATTTAGAAAATATATTAAGCGTTGTGAATGTCGTTGGCATATTGAATCACAATCATATTGTTTAGCACAACAATCGGCCGCTGAATAGCAATCTACAGCACAATAATGTTTATGTCGTAGGTTGATTTAATTTTTTAATTAAAATGTGTAATTGAAAACTTAGGAATTGATTTCGAGTATAACTTTAATTGATTAAAATCGAGTTAAGGGCATTACCGCTTTTACGGGACCTCTAGATCATTGATCATTGTCTAAACTCGTGCTTCTCAAAGTAGCGTATATCGATGCCATGGGTCAGGGTTGCAACAAGCGAGGGCTCCATCAGATTCAAATGTTAGTTAGGCAGGGGTCTACGGAGGGCAGAAAATATATAGGCAAGGGGTCTAATGGGACAAAACGAATGGAAATCTCTGGTTGAAATTGGCCGTACTACTACTTGCGTCATCATATCTCGAATCTATCTTGTTATTTAGTTTAGACACGTATGTTATGCTACACCAAAGCATGAATTATGTGTGTTTTAGTTTAACCGATAGCATTAATTGTGTGTGAGCAGGTAGCAACGAGAACAGCACGTGCACAGTAACCACGAGCAAGTCACAGAACCAATTGTCGAGCTCGGGCCGCCCGTACGCCGCCACCTTGCCGAGGAAAGCGGCGGGCGGTAAGTTTGTGAATCGTACCGCGGGATAGATAGACGTAGGTACACTTACCGATGCCGATTTTTCATTTTTTCTGTTCACGTTAATTTTTTTGTACAATGTCGGGAGGCATACAAGCATGCGGCCCACCTGATGTATGTTACGTATCGCGCGACGCAACTCTGCTGTTCAACTCCTTAGGAGCTTACTAGTAACCTCACTTACTTGCAATGGACTTGAACACAATCCTCTAGGGAGTTTTTGTTTCGCTGCGGTTTTATGTGAGGTGTAGAGACTTGCCCAGACGGGGTCGTCAAATTTTATTTATCTTGTTTTATAATTACACATTAAATACAACTTTTGTTAAGTATACATGCGCATACAATGATGATTACCGGATTGTTGTATACAATGTTTATCGTTACATATAATATGTGTGTAACATGATGTGCAGGCCGCAGCCCCGCGCCGGCGCCCCCTCGCCGCGACCCCCGCACCACGCTGAGCGTGGGCCGCGCGCGGGCCAAGTCCATGGTGGCCGGCCTCGGTATGTACTTCATATTACACCTACATACACATAAACTACTTCCTAACGTTATCCCGTTTCCTAATCCATTAAGATTAGCGAGATCTGCCAGTTAAGCCTAAGGTTTTGGCGAAGATACTAATCTGACATGGAGCGACTGCCGTTAGATTTCCACAACCCAGAGGGAAAATCAGACCTTTCTTAGGTTAGGTTAGGTTCGATAATTTCTTGAGTTGCGAATTTCCTCATGATATTTTCCTTCACTGTCAAGCTAGTGAGAAATACAAATATCTCCATAAAACTGAAATGCAAGATTCGAACCGGAGACCAGTTGGTCAATAGGCCGGATCTTTATCCACTAGGCTATCACTACTTACACGTAGAGAGATACAGAGAGAGTAGAGGAATTGCATCCATCTTGGATGTCACCACTTCTGGTACATTAACACCGAATACAATTATTATTCAAATTATGATAAGCGACATTTTGCTGGGCGCACGCACACATTAACGTGCAGACATGATTGACTTGTGTTATCAATCTTGATTAATTACAGTACCCAACTAATCAACATGTTAGCGCTACGTCACCACGCTGGCATTTCGACCGCGTTTATTCTTCTTTCATGCCCTCTTTGCGATACCCAACTAAGGCTTCCATTAGTTAACGTTGGGATCAGCAACGCGTTGTGATCAGCGAGCGACTTCTGGCTCTAGTTTTTACTGCCTAGAAGTTTTCCAAACGCTTCATTCACGCTTAGCTTCAATGAAAACTCTAAAATAATTTGAGTTGGCAATAGTTTATGTACTTTATACAAATAAAAGATATTACAAAAACACATTTTCGAAATTTACAAAAGTCTGACCGCAGAACATGTATCAGGTTTTCTTCAGAAACAGACTTAGGTTGAAGGAAAGTTTGACCTTCAATTTAGAATAGGTTTGATTCAGTTATAGGTCAGGTATAAAGATGACGAAAAAAATAATGATAACAAAAAACATCGACAATAAATTTGTTATGCGATCCAAACTTAATCGCGGAATCGTTACGAGTCAGACTCCCGCTAAACAAATGTACAGTCGAAGATCCACTATTTATCGCACTCTAATTCACGATATCTGTGTACAACAATGAAAACTAATGGACTTGTTATACGATTTCAGAGAATGGTGGCGAGAAAGAGGAGAGCTGCGAGCCGCTGACCGTGGCTGGCAAGTCCTCGTCGGCCGAGTCCGTGCAGCTACACGCCGGCAGCAACAGTGAGTACTTCACTTAATGCACTGTTGTACAAATTACAGCTTGGCAAAAAAGAGTTTGCCGTGGTGACAGCTGGAATTAACATTTTTTTTATGGCAACACACACTTTCCTGTCGGATTTATGATCGTTTCGTTATACATACTTGTTGTTTTTATTCTTTATTATTATACACACCTACCTAATGTCAAAAATATTATGATCTTTATCAAAAATTGTAAAAGTAATAAAAGTATCACTATCGTTTTGGTCGTCGTCTAAAGGGTGACCATATGTATGACAGTAGCGCCCTCATTTTTGGCAAACTCTTTTTTGCCAAGCTGTACATCCATGGCAGCATCACATAAAAAAATTGTGAACGTAAAATTGAAAATAAAACAATTATATATATATATAATATTCGTATTATATATATGCATATATATATATATATATATATATATATATATATATATATATATATATATATATATATATATATATATATATATATATGTGTGTGTATATAGCTTAAACATATGCCATAGAATTATTAATAATTTGTATAGAAACTTTAGTGTTCATTTCACATCACGTTAGTTAGTCGACGTGAAAGTTAAATAGCATTTTTCGCGTGCCAACTTGACAAGATTTACACCATTCAGGGACCAGGGATAATTATTGTGTGTGTTTGGGTAAACAGACACAAAAATTATCCAGTCGTTTAGGAGATCAGTAACATACACACGTAAAAAAGAATTGTACCTATACGTAAAGATATTCAAAGGGAAATATTATAAGTATTTTGAAAATTTGATGATTGGATAGGTTTGGATTGGAAAAGAGAAGATGGACATTGCACGTCAAAATGTTGGCACTAGGGTGTTATTAATAATTAAATTAGGTATTTAATCTAAACTTTACTCTATTCCCGTTAAATTCCTCATGTTTAACGAACAAACATTACATTTTCTTTATAGTGTATTGTTACGGCACTAAGGATTAAATACTGTGAACACCTTTTCACATAATTTTTTAGTATACCGTGTACCTACGGTAAATCAAGATCAAACATCAAAACACAATCTATTCGTTCACGGAACAACTCTTTAAAACAACACGTGTATAATATTTTTTAATCCTGTAGGCGCATTCTTCTTTTTTATGAAAAACCCTTTCTAATAAGATGTAAGTCGTCTTCACAACTAAATAAAATATAAGGCTAGGTCCACTCCTGTTTCTTATATATATAAATGATCTACCAAAATCTATAGATCGCCCTATGGTATTATTCGCGGACGACATCACTATCGTATTTGAATGCAATAATGTTAATACATTTGAAAATGAAATAAATGAGACATTAAGTAGTGTAATTCAGTGGCTGCAAAGTAACAATTTAATTATAAATCTTGACAAAACAAAATCAATGAATTTTATACAGAGACCACGCAAAAATGCAATCGGCATTGACATCAAATACTTAGGACAATTAATTAATGAGACACACGTTACGAAATTTCTTGGAATACATATTGACAAAAACATGACATGGCAATCACAAATTAATCATATCTGTACAAAGATCAATCAATTCTCGTATGCTTTATATATGCTAGAGAAAGTAGCTAATCGAATTGCAGTTCTTACAGCATATCATGGATAGGTTGCATCCACTTTACGATATGGTCTTATATTTTGGGGTAACGCCACAGGAAAAGAAAAAGTGTTCAAGGCGCAAAAAAAATGCATCAGGGCAATGTGTAGGCTTCACCATACTGAATCTTGCGAACCATATTTCAAGAGCTTAAATATTCTTACTTTTCCTGCAATGTATATATACGAATTATCTGTTTTTGTAAAGTCAAACTTAAACAAATTCGATTTTATAAGTTCCGTACGAAATAATCACAAAATTCGACACATGTCGCACAACACAACTATGTTCAGCGGGAGCGTATTTGGAATGGCTCCTAAAATATATAATAAGCTACCAAAAAATATCAAAGAATTAACTATAAGTGAATTTAAGCAAAAATTGTATTTAATTTTATCGCAGAAATGTTATTATTCAATTAATGACTATTTAAATGACATTCTTTGATTTATATTGGACATTACAATGTATTAATATCTGACAACAATTTAGACTAATAGCAATATTTAGTTTCTTTTATAACTTGCATGCCTTTACAAAAGGCAAAATGTACACGGAAAACTGTTCAAATGTCACCTTATTATGTACCTACATTTTTGCGCAAATAAATATTATTGATTGGTTGATTGATAAAGATTATTTTATGCTTGTGTGTTCTATAAAACTTTACATCGTGTGACAAGATTCACAAATGTTATATGTGGTGTGTTCAGGCGGTACGCCGGTATCCGGCACGCCGCCGGCGCCGCGCACGGCGTCCATCCGGCAGCGGCCCGCGTCCGGCCGCATTACGGCCGCAGAACTCGAAGAATTGTTCCAGCGGCAAGCCGATACCGAAAACATGTACGTATATGACCACAATCACATTTTGTCTACCATGGTACCGTACCGTACGTGTACTGCCTTGTATACGTGACGTGTGGAATACACGACCACATATGTATATCATGCATGTGAGTCAGTCAATAATATTGGGTATACCGTTAATATATACTACTTCTATATACTGGAGCAGTGATAGTCCAGTGAATAAAGAACCGGCCTAGTGACCCACCGGTCCTCAGTTCGAATCCTGGCATCTACCACTAAATTCGTGTTTTCGGATTTATGTTTATATTTGTAATTATCACTTATTTGGCGGTGAAGGAAAACATCGTGAGGAAACCCACACCGTCCAAGTATTAAATTTCTGTAGACGTATGACCTTAACTAAGAAACGTCTGGTTTTCCCTTTGGGTTGTGGAGGTCTAACTGCAGTCGCTCCATGTAAAAATCAGTATCCTCGCCAAATCCTTGGGCTTAGGCAGCTGACCCCGCCAATCCTAATGGATTAGGAAACGGGATAACGCAAAGAATAAGTTACTACTTCTGTAGTATATTTCATATAGAAGTAGTATATAGAAGTAGATAAAATCTTATGATAAGTTCAGAAGTATTTGAAATGATCTCATGGAAGACGCCTAGGTACTATTTTTTTAAAAGGATTAGTATCGGTGATGGGAGAAATGATTATGGTGACCGCTGAGAATCTGACGTTAAGGGATGCTTGTCTAACAATGATTACAGCGGCGGCACCAGCGCGATGATGACTCGGTCAGCTTTCCAAGGCGGGTCCAACTCGCCGCCGTACTCCCCGGCCCGCGTCCCGCAGAGAGTGTACGCGTCCGTCGCAGAGATGAAACGATCCAGAGGGAAGGTACTACACGTGTCTGCTGTTCTATATCAACACTTACTATAACTAGTCGGTTTTAAATAGTAACGCCATTTAGTTTACAATTATGTACTCTGCACCATCTAGTGACATATTTATGACGAGCTCGGTGGCGTAAATGAAGCGACTTTGACAGCGACACTCGTGGGTTCGATTCCCACGCAAGACAAATGTTTGCGTGCATGATCATGTCTGTTTGTCTTGTCTGGATGCTTTAAGAGAGGTAGGGCGCGTCAAAGCATCTGGGGAAGTACCTCCAACTCACAGAAAATCGCAACCAAATAACAATTTCCTGGAGGGTTGTTGTGTTCCTGCGTGTGAGCGAGGTCACCAGTAAGCTCCTAAGGAGTTGCTGTGTTAGTAGCAGAGAAGGCATCGCGCGAATGATATTTAATGTATACAACGTCGGGAGGCATACAAGCATACGGCCCACCCAATGCAAAGCGATTAACGTAGCCTATGAATGCTTGCAATACATTAAGTATCACTCGCGCGATGCTACCTCTGCTGCTAACACAGCAACTCCTAGTTTACTGGTGACCTCATTGACACGCACAGGGAGTTGTTATTTGGCTGCGGTTTTCTGTGAGGTGGTGGTACTACTTCCCCAGACAGGCTGCTTTGATGCGCCCTACCTCTCTTAAAAACACACAGGCAAGACTAACAGACATGTTCATGCACACAGATATTTGTCCTGTGTGGGAATCCAAACCACGAGCGTTGATGTCAAAGTCGCGTAATTTATGAATGCGCCACCGAGCTCATCAAAATGTATACCGACCTGCTTTTATTCCCAGTTGTGGAGCAAGTCGTCATCGTCGTGCGAGGCGGCGCCGGGCGGGCTGGGCGGCCTGCGGCGCGAGTTCCACTCGACGCCCGACCTGGCCGCCTCGCTCGCCGCGCACCCGCCGAGGACGCGCTCCAGCGAGGACGTACACGGTAAATAACTATCTTCATGGCATACTATGAGTATCGTATACTACCACATCAACCCTTACTCATCCCACTGCAGGGATACGGTCTCCCTTCAGCCGAAGGGGTTTAGAGCATACTCCACCACGCTGCTCAAATGCGGATTGGCGGAGTATCGTATACTAAAATACTGGTAAATAATAAATAAATAAATATTGTCGGACAAATTACACAGCGCCACCTAGCCCCAAAGTAAGCGAAGCTTGTGTTATGGGTACTAGACAACTGATAAACATACGTAAATACATTTTTTTTTTTTGTAAATACATACATATCATACATAGAAAATACCCAGACCAAGACAAACAGACATGTTCATGCACACAAATGTTTGTACTGTGTGGGAATTGAACCCACGAGCGTTGGTGTCAAAGTAGTGTAACAATGCGTTTCACCACTGCGCCACCGAGCTCGTCTGGTACTGGTAGATGTTAATCGACCTATAACTTGACAGAGAGAACCGAGCGCCATATGACTCTCACGCGACACTCTCTTCGTTAACATTCGTAGCTCTTTTCATGCACGCGCGGTACTGGTTCCTCTGTGGTCTGGTATGGTCTCATGACGACACACAAATTATTTGGTGGTGGTGGTTGAGTTTAGCCTTCCTCATCTCCTTCTACGTTCGAGTTGTATATCTGTTTCGTCATTCGTTCCTCTTGTATTCTTTCTACATGTCTGAAACAAGAGAGCATAGCTCTTCTTATCTTAGCACCGTTACTCTCTTTCAGATCAAATTTGTTTCTAACATCAGTAGCAACAGTAACAGTGCGGTTTACAAACGTTACGCCACAAATTTTACACAACGCTAGCGTTTATCCTACTTTCATGCACTCTCTGCCATACCTAACTCTTGCTTCTTGCGTAAGTAAGCTGTGCCTTCTGGCTCAAGCTTTTACTGCCAAAAAGTTTTTCCAACGCTCCATTCGCAATAATTCCTACACTCACTCGCCTCTCCCTATCCCTTCCATCCCTACTAAAAACGGTTAAACTACTATTTACCATTAGATGGCAATGTCGACTTTTGAAAAACTGTCAATAGTATTTTGTTTATCTTGTATTAAGAAGTGGTCCGAACGGTCCGGAGAAGCGATATTCTACCGACCGAGCGTTCCCCGACGTGAACTCAAATATAAATATACTTTACTTACATGCATGTACTATTTCCATGCGAAATATAGACATTATGTTACTGCCAATAGACATTGAATATGTTACGTTGCGTGCAGGCCCGGGGCGCGTGCCGCCGCCGGCGCACCCGCCGCCCCCACCGCCGGGAGCGCCGGCCTCCTCGTTCCGTCCGGCCGCGGCCGCCAAGCTGTACGCCGCACCCAGCGACCTCGCGCAGCTCGGATACCGCCCCGCGAGACCGACCAACACACACACTGTAAGTAGACGATCCCCCTTACCTCACTGGCCCACCTGATGTAAAGCGGGTACCGTAGCCTATTAACGATTGTAATATATTAAGTATCGCTCGCGCGATGCCTCCTCTGCTGCTTACACAGCAACTCCTTGGGAGCATACTGGTGACCTCACTCACACGCAGGAACAGAACAACCTTCTAGGGAGTTGTTATTTGGCTGCGGTCTGTGAGGTGGAGGTACTTCCCCAGACGGGCTGCTTTGATGCGCCCTACCTCTCTTGAAACATCCAGACCAAGACAAACAGACATGTTCATGCACACAAATGTTTGCCTTGTGTGGTAATCGAACCCACGAGCGTTGGTGTCAAAGCCGCGTTATTCAGGACTGAGCCACCGAGCTCGTCAAAACAATCATATATACAAAAGGTATACAAAATCTTTAAAATTTCACTTAAATTTACATCAAAGATGCATATGGGTGAACTTCATTTGTCGTTGCCTGTACATTCGCTTAAGTTTTATAGAAAGTTGCTTTATAGAATGTTCTCTTTGTAAATCATTATTCCTCGGTAAGACCTCTCATAGTGATGCTCATATCGCGGTCGTTGTGCCAGGTGAGAAAGACGTCATCGCTGCGGTCGTGGGCGGGCCCGGCGCGGCCGCAGTCCGTCGACGAACCCGCTAACCAATATGCACAGCCCTTCAACACGCACAAAGGTTTCGTGCGACAGGTAAACATTGAAATTTATTCAATTGTTTTTTTATATATACAACGTCGGGAGGCCCACCTGATGTAAAGCGGTTACCGTAGCCTATGAATGTTTGCAACACTTTGAGTTTAACTCGCGGATTGCCACTTCTGCTGCTAACATAGCAACTTCTCAGGTGCTTACTGGTGACCTCACTCACACGCAGAACACAACAACTCTCCAGAGAGTTGTTATTTAGCTGCGGTTTCTGTAACGTGGAGGCACTTCCTTGGGCTGCTTTGATGCACCCTACCTCTCTTAAAACACCCTGACCAAGACAAACGGAGATGTTCATGCACACAAATGTTTATCCTGTGTGGGAACCGAACCACACGAGCGTCGGTGACAAATTTGCGATATTAACCGCTGGGCGACCGAGTTCGTCGTGTCTGTCTACTAATATATTTACTAGAAAAACAGAGTAAATAAGGTTTCATCTCCCATGGTCAGCATGTGCCTAATAAATAGCGGATGGTCAATCGCATTTCGTTCCAGGAAAGGAAGTATTTTTAGGAAGTACTTTACTTTGATATCTTTACATTGTAACTATGTATGTATGTTATCTTGCGCGTACTACGTTTCAACTCCAAAACACGGTGAAGATATGATAAGTATTGGCGGTATCCTACCAAATCGTCGCAAGAACATGAAACCAATTTAAGAACTTATGAACTCTAAAAACGCGTGTTGATTCTTCAAAAAATGTGCTAAATGTAATATAATCCTTCGGTCATAAGTTTATTTACTTTCAAATACGATAATAATGTAAAATATGTTAATGAAACAAAGTAATATAGGTAGTTATTACGATAGGTACTCTTGAAGATTAGCAAAATGATTCTGCTAGTACTCCATTCCAACTACAAAGTCCCATAACGGTTGTCTACACGAACGTATACTGCACGTTTCACATATATAAATAAATAAAACGATCTTTGTTTATTGTAGTAAATCACCAGTCAAAATTATTGAGATTTTTCGTTAAGAAATTTATTTAACTTTATTATTATAAATCTACATTTTCAGGTTAATCGGACTTCGTAATTGGAATATTACTTAAACAATAGAATACAAACTGTTGACATAAATGGGGTCAAATCTAAAGGCAGTAATGTTATTGGGGTGCCCCAGGGCTCTATATTGCGACCCTTTCTATTTTTAGTATATGTAAATGATCGGCCCTACATGGTGCAGAAAACGGCGGATATACTACTGTTTGCCGATGACACTTCTTTAATTTTTAATGTTGCTTGCCGGTGCGAAAATATTGACAAGGTAAATAGTGTTCTATCTGCTATTCCAAATTGGTTCACATGCAATAATCTTTTATTAAATTCAACTAAAACCAAATGTATAAAATTTAGTCTTCCAAATGTGGCTTCTTCCAATATAAAGATTTCATTGACAATAATATACTAGAATTTATTAATGATACTGTATTTCTTGGAATTACGATAGACTCAAAATTGCAGTGGGCCTCCCACATAAATAAAATGGCCAGTAAGCTCAGCTCTGCCGCATATGCCGTTAGGAGAATTAGACAATTGACGGATGTGGCTACTGCTCGCTTAGTCTATTTCAGCTACTTTCACAGCATTATGCCATATGGTATACTGTTGTGGGGAAGAGCGGCTGATATTGAAACTATTTTTATATTACAAAAGAGAGCCATCCGCTCTATATAAAACATGGGCTCCAGGAAATCACTAAGAGAACTATTCAAAGAAATAAATATCCTCACGGTTATCTCTCAGTACATTTATGAGATCATAATGTATGCTCGTAAAAATATAAATTCGTTTTCAAAATGTAGTGAAAATCTTAGAAGCAGGAATAGATTGCGTATGCCAGTACATCGGCTTGCTAAGGCTAATAGATCTTTTCTTGTAAATTGTATTCGATTCTATAATAAATTACCTGAAACAGTTCTGTCCTTGCCTGACATATATGTTCAAAAGGCACATCAAAAATACTCTATGTAAGAAGGGTTATTATAGAATCAATGAATATCTAACTAACAGAGATGACAGACAGGAAATGATTCGGCACATGAATTAATATAACTTTAATTGTACCAGTTGATATCACTATATGTACATATATATTATATTACATATGTATGTACATCATATCATTATATTTATTGTAATATGTATAATATTATTTGGAAAAAAAAGACCTATATTGGTAAGTTTCTTTTGGCCAATGGTCATTTGAAATGCTGGTAGATTAAAAGAGAAAAACTTAAAAAATAATAAGTTATAATATTGAAAATGTAAGACGTGCCTAAAGGCTATAAATAAAGAATTTTTATCTTTACATCATCAGATCAGATTTTTTACATCATCAGATCAATTTCATAGGACCTTGGGCCACATCGTGGTACCATTAATGTTATAGGTACTAAATTTCAGCTCAGATATTTTCAAGCAAAAAATTGACTTGGTAGATTTGAAGTAGATAATGTACGAAGTGAAATAATTGACACGAGCGATAATCCTTACATTGAAATGTTCCAGAACTCTACGCCAGCGCCGCCGATCCCAGAGCCAGACTACAGTATGTCAGAGTCTGATGAAGACGACGCCAAGCCGAAGGTGGAGCCGGCCGCCGTCGCCGAGACCAGCGCCAACAGCAACGCGAGGTAAATATACAGACATTCTTCTGCCTAGCATTAGCCCGTTTTCTAATCCATTAGGATAGACATGGAACGACTGCCGTCCAGTCTTGACAACACAGAATGAAAAGGCTGCCTGATTCATTGAAAATAATATCGATTGATTGAAAATAATATTTCGAAAGTCGTGTGTCCTAACTGACCCTAACGAAAATCCGCACGTCCAAGAAATTATATTATTATGGGTTGCTATAGTGGGCCAAATAAGTGGATGAGTATAAACTTATGGTAACAAACAAGCATACGGATTACCTGATGATAAGCGGTTACCGTACCCTGCAAAACCAGGGGTTTTTTCTGACAGTCATCCCATGTAAGTCAAAACAGATAAAATAAACCTTGAATAAAAATAATAGTGTTTGTATTGTTAGTAAGTGTGTGTGGGATCCGTTCAGATTGTGTGTGAGTTGTGCTTATGTGTGGTTGTGTTTCTTTGTGAATGTGTTATGTGTATATAGTGTTTCTGCGTAAATGGGTGTAGTATAAATGTGTAAGGAGATCATAATGCAAAAGGAAGTTTACTTCACTCAATGATGGTAATTAGTTTTTCAATTCGATCGTAATCTAATGCTACGAGCCATTCAGTAACGTCATTACGCTAAGAAGCCTCTTAGGAAGCAGAAGAACTATTGGTAAATCTGGCGGAGTAGTAGACGTGACTGCTATCGACTAATGCAAATGCTTCTGTCCATAATGTTTGTAAAGAAATATTTAAATTTTTGAAAATAATTTGAATTGAAAACTTAAGACTATATACTCTAAAATGTCGTACTGACTAAAGCTTTCGTTATAGCTTTTTTTCAAAATAAAGTGCATTGAATAGATTTTTTAAGTGAGTGTAGACACCAAATGAAGGTTGAATTGAAATAAAATTAATTCATTTTGTTGTGTTGGATGTAGCGATAATAATATATAATGGTATTGTGTGGTTATAACAATGGAAATTAGAATAACATCCATCGGCAAATGTTCATCATCAGAAACATAGCTATCGCTTTTTTCAAACGTGCTTATTTCGTATTCGAAAGCTTTTTGAAGTTTACATTATTACACCCAAAGCTGATAAAGGTGTTTGTATAGTATACATAATGCAGTCTTTTATTTAGTCTAATAAAAGCGGCGTATCAAATATTATTAGAGAACACAGTAAAATTTCACGGCAAGGAAAACTTCTAAGCACCACGAAGAATCTTTATAATTTGATTTATTTTCATAAATATTAATTTTCAGGGCATCAATGTATGAACCAATTTATGAAACCTACGGAGACCTAGATTATTATTAGTTTTGAGATATCAAACATAATATTTAAAGGTATAGTTAATAATTGAAATATAATGTGTTGGGGGAAATGCTTTGTGTCGTTATTTGTTGCCAAATACACTATCTGCTATCAAGTTATTATATGTGCTCATAAAAGTTGTATATCATTAAATTTTAAAACACTTTAATATTAAAGTGATGGTTGAAGGGAGACTCATGTCGCAGTAAGCCGAGTTGGAATATTCAGGAGAAACTAGCGCCACCATCGGAAAAAACGTAGTTCTTAAAAACAATAATTTGTTGCAAAAACAATATATTTGTTTTACGGCAATGGGCGGTAGAACCTTAAGATGTTCTTCATTAACTAAACACCGTAAAACAATGTTTATTTTTATTCCCAAACTATATTTTTAATGGTGGTGATAGATTCGCCCAGGCCTTAACCCGTGGAGCGTTCCAATCGCAACTGGTGAGCATAAAATTTTTATGAGCGCTTAAAACATTCCCCCTTAATTATAAATTTGGCTTGTAGTGCTAAGGAGGCTTATAGTTGTAATCGATTTACTAAGTAATCTCTTTGCTTAAATGCTCGACTACAGCATGATGTTCTACAGGATCAGCAATGCAAGAGTGAAGCTCCTGTTATTCCATTAAGCAGTCCATCCAGTGTGTTTGTTTGCCACCTTAGTGATATAAAAAAATGAAAATTTACGCGTAGATTGTATCATGTTTTATTATCACGCATATGCAGTCTACTTGAATATAAAATTACCGATTTTCAATGCAACTGTCTGTACTGTACATATTTTTTTTTTTACTACCTTGGAAAGTTTCATTACATGCTCGAAATTAACGTGTAACGTGTAACATGACGATTTTTCATGGATGTGATTCTGATGACGAATTAATGTTTATTCCACCTGAAATAGTGAATAAAGCTGAAATTGTATCATAGGCTGCTAAAAACGTCGTCTAATTTGTACAGAAACATTACTGTGAGTTTATCTATCTATCTATAACTTCACGCCAAATCTCTTGCGGGGTAGGCAGAGAGATCCGAGCGCCACGTGACTCGATCCTTACATATCTCACTCGCTTCTTTAACATTCATTGCTCTTCTCATGATCGCTCGCCGGTTTCTAGGGCTCCTGACATCACCTTCTGATAGGACTAAGGGAAAATAAAAACATAGGCTCCATTTCCGAGAACATATTTTGAAGTATTGTCTATTAAATTGAAATTATCTAGTCGATATTCAATTTTAAAATTTATCTACATAATTCGTGAAGTAAACATTTCCAATAAATATCTTATACTCGTATTTTCAAATGCGGTCGAATACCACGGGTAGCAATTAGGCGGTTAAGACATTTCCTAACGACATTCTTCTAGCTATATCAGTCATAAAGCAGAGTCGACAATAATCACCAAAGATGATGTCTAAGCATAACTGTGTACTTACGTGGAACGCTGTCCCACAAGAATATTATGCTCACCATAGCGCATGAAACGCTCGTCATAATCAGTGTAGCGAACATAGCGTATACTCTGCGTCCTCGATAAACAAACCAAAGGGCATCTTTTCTTTTACAAAATATTCGGCTCGCATTAACATCTTAACTGCCAAGGCGCAACCTAGAAGAGCCACCATTCGATCAACAACCAATGTAGTTGTCTACAATGACATAAATATTTAACAGAGTGGTGTTTCAGTTAGAATATTGTGATGTGATTTAAAATCAAAACACATTCACCTGCCAGTTTGCAACCTCGGTCCAAAGCGCAACCTGCCAAATGAATCTGGCAGACCTTTAAAATAAATTATTTTTATTTTAAAGGCTCACATGTGCTCCGTATTTGGCAATTGGTTTGTGTAATCGATGACGTAGGCTGATCTGCATCTGCGAGACGGTCTAACATTGTTTTTGTTCTTCACAAGTTTCTTACTCTATATATTTTTTATTCATACTTCGGAATCACTTTATGATTCTACTTATTTCGGTTTAACTTTTCAATCTTCATTGTTTTACATTCGTGTTAAACGCTGCCGCTGGGTGACGCGCCCTCGATATACTTTTGTATTGTTCTTATGCCGTACGCAACTGGAATTTAAATTATACTAAAAAGCTTCATTTGCACTAAACATTGTTTATATTATTAACACTATTGTTTCCAGCGGCAGCAGCTCCGGCTCCAGTTCGATGCAGCACTCGTTCTCTGTCGACGAGATCCAGAAGATTCGAACACGGTTGAAATCGTCTAAGTCGTGCGGTGACGAGGTGGGCGCGGGCGAACGCGACGACGGCGACAACTCGTCGTCGGGCGTGTCCTCCGACCAGGAGGCGCAGGCGCGGCCTCCGCGACGGGACAAGGTCTCCTTCTGCAGCTCGGTCACCGTCAAATCGTCTAATGACGTTATCAGCACCGAACCAGTTCATTCGTCTTCGGAGAGTCTTGCCGCGCCCCCGCCGCCCATGCAGCGACATAATTCGTTGACGCGAAAACGCGCTTCAGCCGCATTACTGCGGGGTACGTTAGCCGGAGGCGTCGGTTCGGGTCGTGGGAGGTCAGCGGCCGAGCGACTCGGTGTGGACATAGACAAAGCGCCGGGGCGACGGCGCGCGGCCGTGTTGCTGGCGGAGCTCCCGCCGCCGCCGGAGGAGGCGTCCGAGCCCGCCGAGCCGGCCGCGCCGCTGCTCGCCCCGCCGCCGCAGTTCAGCGACCGAGTCCGCGTCGTGGCCGCCCTGCCCAAACAGCTCGCGCGCACGCACTAACCGCACGTCTTATGAATCGTACTTTTTGTAATCGAGCGACTAAATTAAACCAAAGATTTATAGTATTTATTGTTGAGGAGTTAACATTGATATAGTTGGAACTAATTTTTATACATTCCCCTTTTACCTAGTATTAACTTATCCAAGATGCATTATTCTATTTCTTTCGTTTGTTTTTGTTATGTGGTCTCCGATGTGTCAAAGTTACTGTAATTTTATTATCTCGTTTAGCGTGTTACTTCTAATTCTACTTTGTATTATTTCACCCCTTTTACAACGCAACCAAGTGCCATGGTCTCTACGTTTATATTTTTGTATGTATCTGTAAATATTTTAAAATAGCTACTTTGAACAGTTAAAAGAGTGGACTACAAGCGTGACCTACAAAAACCTATCCGGCCAGACATGATATGATATTATAAAGGAATTATATATATATATGATAATTTATTTACGAATGTATTATATGCCCCCGCCCGTGCCGTCGCGTCGCGTGCCGACACGACCGCGGGTCGCTGGGTCCGCTCTTTTGACCGAATATCATCAAATGTTACTTTAAAAGCCAAACCGCACTAGTCCGATACTGTGCCGCTGCCCCGTGCGGCACGTTTCGGCTCCCGGCTCGTATAAACTACTGCGGTTTGACGTTAAGGCGGCGTCGCGCTTTAACAATGTGTTCTCATACAAGACTAGTGTTTTACGTCATTAGTGTTTCATCCGTTCCATTGTATTGTAAATTTTATACTAATCGAACACATCCGTGCATCATTAGGTAGCGTAGATTATGTCGCGACCTACAATGAGAGTATATAACACCAATTAACGTTTTTATATTCCATCTACGAATTTGTATCTTATTGTAATGAACTTTAGACACGTTTTGCTGCGAATTAATTTTGCTCGCGACTACGGCGACTTTATGACGGCCTGAATCCTTATATTGGCTACACCTAATTTAACTTTATTAAATACAAAATGTTATCAAAAATTATACCTTCAATTTCAAATAATTTGATGATGTATTTCTTGCGATTTCATCTTACACTTATCTTTTCAAATTAGGAGAGTCAATAATAAGGAAACTAAACTTCGCCTACTCGAACTGCCTAACACCCGCTTGGGAAGCGCAGCCTAATTAGATAGAATTCGAAATTCAACGTATCTAAAACGAATCTTATTTCACCGGCATTCATTTCGTATTGCCACGAACAGGCTCGATTTCCTCGACTCGGTAGCGATAGAACAGGAATATTAACGTATTTGACATCAAAATAATTGTATAAAATTCCTTTCTATGTTAATATTATGTACTAAGATCTGTTGCAATATTTTGTCCTCATCGACAATTCAACGAAAATTGATTAAAAAATACCTTGATGAGGTAAAAACCCTTGCGGATCTTAGACTACCTATTAAAATTCTAGTAAAATATAAAAGTACCTAGCATGAGTCGAGTCAACGAAATAGCGATTGACTTAGAGCCTTTATTGTATTATTAGCACAATGAAATTAATTTCTTTTATGGATTGTATTATTTCGTTATAATCGTCTTGTCATTATTTTAAGTTGTATAAATGTACGTCTACTTAAGGCATAGCTAGGTAGTGGTAATTATATTAGGCAATATTCGATTGATCGTAGAATAACTGGCGATTGATTCGAAAGGGCGGCGCCGCGGGTGGCGGTACTCCGCTCCGCTCGTTCTCGGCCTGTACTAGTAAACATCCCGTCTATGGCAGCACCAATAAACACCATTCATCGATGTTCTTACGACATTTCATATGTATTAATTATTATCAACTGAAATAAACCCCTCATACATTCATCTAGCATAAACGAGAGCTCCCAAAAACTTTCCTTATTAAATATATAGCGGCTCTACGAACGTAGTACCGTCCTATAGATTTATAAGCCGAAAGTTTTTAAAACCCAAGGATATAATTAAAATAATTTCATTTAGTGGACATGCACTTTTTGTCAACCCTGTTCGCGCAATGGATTATGGGTGTCATGAAATGGAGCCATCGAAAAGGTCTAAGAGCGTTCTCAGGCAGATACATATTGTGAATCGCCAGCGCACAAACCCGCCGAACTTCGCCTTATGACTGGCTTAGCGTATATCCTATCGAGAATCAAGCTCTCCTTCTAGCGACCAACGAGCTTCTTTCACGATGCTCACATACTTCATTTAACGCAACCCATTACCATTTCCTACGGAATGAAACAAATTTGAACTCTATTTATTCGAGTACAGATCTTTGGCCGTAGGTAACAACGCTATGCTGCTAAATTACATTGCACTATTAACGCGCTGCCATAGTCATGCAGAGCCTGGTTAGCCCGATTACAATAAAAAGAGTAATTTGTGGTTCGCTAACTTAACGTACCGTTAGACCGACAATGAATTGAGTGAGATGCAATGCCCGCGCCGCAATTTTGTATAATACCATTATGTTTTACGTTTCATTTGAATCTCAGTATCGAATGTGTAATTACAACTTGGTATACTTTCAAATGAAAATTAAATGTTTCATCACTATACTTTGTATTTTTATTGAATGCATCTATACATATAAATAAGATTTATTTACTTAATCTATAAAATACTAAAGTTTTGTGTACTTGTGCATTGACAAATATCTTATTTTTGTCAATAATTAATTCTAAACAGTTTAATATATGGACGGATAAGAAAGCACATGAGATCATCTCTGGCGACTTTCCACAACATATTGCACCTTATTCCGCAGCGATAACGTCCAAATACAATGACAGATCATCTATTTTGACGAGCCGACGGTAGTCCACGTTTTCGCCGCACATCGGACACTTGCCATCCTCTTGTAATATTCTGTAAATACACCAATAATATAACTGTTTTGCATTACAACAAAACAATTATTATGTGTTGGATAAAACACAGTGTTGTGTGAAAAAGACTACCTTAAATATCTACGGAATTAAGACTTACGGATTTTGTCTCTGATTTGTGGTACTTTTACCTTCTCTTTGACACCAGATGGCGGCGCCTTGTGTGCCAATCGGCTAGTTGAAGCCTGTCAAAACTCATTAGTCTTTCACCACCAGCAAGGCCTTGCTGCAACACTGTGTTTTATCCAACACATAATACTCGTAATTGTTTTGTTGTAATGCAAAACAGTTATGCGTCTTTCTAAAACACAGTGTTGTGTGAAGACCTGTTTGTAATCTGCTGGTGATAAATAACATAATGAAAATCAAAAATAGTTGGTGACCAAACATATTATTAACCGACTACAAAAAAGGATGAGGATCTCAATTAGACTGTATTTTTTTGTATGTTTGTTACGTGATCAATTCGTCAATTGCGGATTTTTCTTAGAATAACTTATCAGCACAATAATTAATGTCAGAACTGCACTGAAACACCGGCAGTAATGATTTTTAAGTCTCGGCACTTTTCCAATTCCCTCTTATTAAGATCTCATCAGCTGTTCTATTTTCCACCCAACCTCGTGATGCCACAGCAGACCGGATACTTCCCGGAAAAGCATCAACCTTAGCAGCACTGAAAATAGTTTTAACCCAATTTGCAATATTTGTCCTAGTTGCAGGTTTAACTATACTGGTAACAGGTATAAACAAATTCTTAATCTCACTCTGCCATGCAATTCTGTAAGAGCAAACATACTTACATCCTCGGAAACATCGGCTGTTACAGCCTTGAACACAAAATTGCAATTCTTTGGTGTCGCTTTTCGTGGTTGTGCGACACTAGCGCCGCAAGGCTGCGTTTGGAATTGGAATTCTACAAGGCAAACAGCCTCGCGTACGCTTACAGCCTTATAGAATACCAAATAATTTAGCCGTGATCGCAGTAGACGATGTCAAAGCTGTGACATCTGTGATCACAGCGACGCACACAGTCATTACGAGTCGCTTAGAGAATTGCATGACTGAGCTCTTTCTCTAATATGACCTACAGGACAGATGTATTCCTTCGGGTGTGTAATTACAGTCCACCCCGATTGTCTGCGAGCAACTAAATCCATCTTAGATCCGAATCTTGGCCACAAGGTGATCCTATCATATTCGATATAGTTTTCTGGAGATATATCTAACGAAGTGAGGTCATGAATTCTTCAACAAGAAGCAAAACGGAAAATCAGGGCAATTCTCCTAGAAACATCAAATTATGTACCTGAAGAGGGCGTGAGCTGCAGCCTGTTAAATAATATCTTTATATCAAAGACAGGAGGTCTCTGAATTTCTGGTTTGGCCAGAGAAATAGCTTTCAAAAAAAAGTTATTGTGTCACCACATGTGCATTAAGACGACATAGGTTAAATATTGGTCTCATTCCACAATCGGATTTTGTTATTATGAACATCCTGGAATGGAATCCTGCAGTGAGAGGTGTTCTAAAATATTCTTCTCCTTGAGGTCTTAGACCATATTTGTCATATCTATGTATATATACTTTAGTAGAGATGTTTTTCTGAAGATTTTTATCAGGAAACTAATGATGAATATATATTAAAAGGAATTCTGCATCTTGTAATTATTTTCAGAACGAACTGATTAGCACCCATCTGCCCATACCCATTCCCATTCCAAGCTTGGGAATTTAAATTGTTGCAAGTTACTCAGTTCCCTAAGACGCTCCGGATTAGCAATACGTACAAATTCTGTTATGGTCATGGTTACTGCTAACCTCGCCTAACGACAGACATTTTCAAAAACTAATTATCATTATATGTAACAATACAGGGTCTATTGACGTATTGCTGTTGAGAGTGGACAGGCGAACTATGTGGCAAGTAAATCGAAATATATGACATTTGTGTCATTAAATCGTCAACACGTGGGTCTAAGTTAGGGGCAAACGGAGGCTGAGATATGTTTTGGAGCTTATATCTCTTAGTCGAAGGCGGCGGCGAATCTTTCATCCTCCGAGGATGAAGAATGAGACTTCGTTGGAGCCTTTCTCCCGTTCGGGGCGACAGAATCCGACCTTTCGCCAGCCTTCACCGTTATATTTTTTAAGTAATTTTAAACTATGTTTTATCAAAATTTTCGATATTTTTTCACAAAAGAAAAATCTTTGTGGTTTACGCGGCAAAAATCACAACGCTAATGAGTTTTGACAGGTTTCAACTCGTCGATTGCATACAAGGCTGCGCCCACTGGTGTCAATGGGATGGTAAAAGTACCACAAAATAGAGACAAAGTCCGTAAGTCTAATTCCAGAGATATTTAAGATAGAAATCATATACAGCTTCTTCACATAACACTGTGTTTTAGAATGACACATAAAAGTACGTTATTGTCAAGGCTGGAAAAGTAGGTAATTGGTGGACGACTATTCCGAGTCGCAGGCGATGACTTCAGTAATACGAATCGGGCAATTTCCATTTCAGCCGAGGATCATACAGTGTTTTTCTAAAAAAAAAAAACAAGAAAATATACTAAATAAAGAAAAAAATAAGTTCGAAGTTACATTGATCATTGAAAGAAAACTAAGACTAGTAATGGTCTAGTAATGTATTATAAAGTCTAATTGACGATTCAGAAAATAAGTTTCTTTCGGCATCGCCAACAGTCCATACAATAATAAAACCATAATATTTTATTTAAAAAATGTAAGAGGTGTCTAAGTGTCACACGAACACAAATAAAGAATTTTATCTTTAGCACAGAGTGCATTCAAGCTCTCGAGCTTCTAAGGAGTTGCTGCGTTAGCAGCAGAGGCTAGAGAGGTTGTAGAGCTCTATTATTGGCGAATTTCAGTGGAAACATTTGAATTATCAGATTTATTACCCATTTGTTTTTAAATAGCTTCGGGCGGTATACAATCGTATGCTTGTGTGGTCCACCATATAAAGTGGTTACCGTAGTCTATGAACTTTGCAACACAGGAAGTATCGCTTCCGCCTTGCCACTACTGCTGTTAACACTACTTAAGAGCTTACTGGCAACCTCACTCACTCGCACGAACACAATAAACATCCAAGTATTTATTTTTGGCTGCGGTATTCTGTGAAGCGAAGGCATTTTCCCAGTCGGACTGCTTTAATATCCCTACCTCTCTTAAAAACACCGAGACCAAGACAAATAGACATGTTTATTCTCACAAATGTTTGTCATGTATGGGAATTAAACCGACGTGCCTTGGAGTTAAAGTAGCATTGTTAACCACTCCGCCACCGGGCTCTTCGTAATATGAACATGACGCCTTTAACATTTGGCGATGATACTGATTTTGTCATGGAGCGACTGTCGTCAGACCTCCGCAACCCGGAGGGACAGCCAGACCTTTCATATGTTAGGTCACACGTCTTTCGATATATAAACTCTCGGTCGTGCGGATTCCTCACGATGTTTTCCTTCATCGCCGAGCAAGCGATAATTACAAATATGTACATAAATCCGAAAACATGAATTTAGTGGTACACGCCTGAAATAGAATTCGAAAATATGGCTCGCCGTATGGTAGACAATTAGGTGAATGTAATCGGAAACAAGGTAAATGTGGCGCAAACATAGCTATGGCTATATACTAAAATAAACACGCCTAATCGTTAATCAGATAGTTAATCGTCTTTACGTTTTGGGAATGGCATTTTATGGACATCATATCTAATCTAATCGCGAGTATTTATCGCGTGTACAACATAATATCTGAATTTCCGTACACAATGATTACCAGTATTATTTTTTTTCTAATCACTGAATTATCCACGAAAGATACCTATAGATAGATAAATAAACTTAAAAACAAAACTACAAAACCCTATCTAATCATAAAATTAAATTCAAATCGTTACACAAATATAATAAATATAGCTCCGAGATACACGATATATATTTATATATATTACGTGTATCTCGATATCGATTTACAATTATATAATATATATACAAGAATTTCTCGTTTTAGTAATAAATTTGAATCTTTTCTTAATATAACATACAAGCATGCGACCCATCTCATGTAAACTGGTTTCCAAAATCAATGAACGCTTGCAGTAATTGAAGTATCGCTAGCCCCCGCTGCCATTACAGCTATCCTTCAGCAGCTTGCTGTAACCTCACTCACTCGCAGGAATACAACAACTGGGGGCGAAGGTAGTTCACAAGTTGGGCCGTATTCTATGTCACTTTAAAATAAAAGAATCTTTTTAAGGTTACGTTAATACCGTAATCCCTTCTTCTTCCTAGCGTTTCTAATCCCTTAGGATTGGCGGGGTCCGCTACCTAAGCCAAGAATTTGGCTAAGATAGTAATTTTGACATGAGCGACTGCCATTAGACGGTCACAACTCACAAGGAAAATCAGACTTTTTAAGGTCACAAGTCTATTGAAATATAATATACCGGACGTGCGGGTTTCCTCATTATGTTTTCCTTCACCGCCAAGCAAGTGATAACTACAAATATAGAAATCCGAAAAGACGAATATATTAGTGGAAGAATTTAGGCCACGCCTAGAGTTCGAACCACGGACCCAGGGGGAGGTTAAAAGGCTGGTTTTTATCCACTGAGCTATTTACTGCTCACGTTAATAACGTGATCAATTTAATTTTCATTTCGGTTCAAGTTAACTGAATATGTTAAGGGCGAATGCACTTAAAGTTTTCGTAAGATATGATAGTTAATACCACCAAGCGCCTTTTTAGGCACGCTTAGGGAAGAACTTATCGTGGGGTCAAGTTATGAGGATGTAAGTGGCTTAATATTATCTTAAAGCCAAATTCAACCTTAGCTACACGTGGTGCCCCCAGCCAGTTAGCAAGTAGTACCTAACAAAGCTCTAGCGAAGGAGAAGTAAAATATAAAGTCGAGGTTTTTCAGTATAATTTGAACTAATACTCTTTTCAAACTGCGCATGCGCAACCTGAAGTTGCTATAACATTAAAAAAATTGCATGTTTATTAATAGAGGTACTAACACTACAATTTCACTAAATGTTTTTCGGGATCACGGATTTGATCAAAATATTTTTTTTTATCAATCTAATTTGGCTCTACTTACTTACTAGTGATAATTTGAGTACTCACTCTTTAAACTCAGTTAGAATCGCAGGAAAGTCGCATTCTGGACACGCTGTTAAGTCATCTTTCACAATGTGTAGACCCTGCAGTTAACACATGTCAATTAAAACTTATTCTAAAAGGCTCAAGTTTCTTTATACATCGTCGGTAGGCAAATAAGCATAAACCCACCAAATGCAAATTGAACATCAGCAATACAAGAAGTATCTAGCGTGTTGTTACTCCCGCTTCTTCTTCCTCTTAGCCCTACCCCGTTTCCTAATCCATTAGAATCGGCGGGGTCCGCTACCTAAGCCTAAGGATTTCGCGAAGATACAGATTTTTACATGGAATTACTGCCGTTAGACCTCCACAACCCAGAGGGAAAATCAGAACTTTCTAAGATCACACGTGTTTGAAATTTAATTTCTTGAACGTGCAGATTTCCTCATGATGTTTTCCTTCACGGCTAGTGATAATTACAAATATGTACATTATTCCGAAAACAACAATTTATTGGCACAAGCAAAGATTCAAACCCGGGACCTGTTAGTCCATAGGGCGGTTCTTTAGCCAATGGGTTATCGTTGCTCACCCCCGCTCATAACACAGCAAACCCTGAGTAGATCTCAGACTGATGCTGCTGACATGATGAAGTGTTAATAGCAGAGGTAACAACGATACCGCATGTGTTAGAAGTGTCCATTGCAAGCAATTCGAAATAGGATGATCCACAAACTCGCGCCTTGCCCTCGTAAATACTCGCCTACCACCACGGATCAGCGCGGCCAAGAATAATCTAAACAATTACAGTTGAAAGGAGAACTAAAACTCAGCAGGTGGATGAGCAAGATAGTGGCGGAGGAAGAATATCCCACTTACTTATATCGTGTACTTACTGTGGCAAGACAGAAAGGCAGGTCTGCCTCGCAGCGCGCGCACCGTAGGTCCGCGATAGGCACGTCTGCGCCGCACAGCGGGCACGGCGCTTGGGGCTCCGGGCCCGGGACAGTGCGGGGCGCGTGACGGACTACCGACTCGATCTTCTTCGCATATTTCGGGTCAATCTGCAGGAGTGATAAATATTGAAACTTAGTATCGAAATATGTAAATGCTGACTCAAAAATAAGACAGACACACTCAACTTTGTAGGCAAAGGATTGAAAGTAGGAGTACCTAACTTGTAATATAAAAAATATACCACAGTAATAGGTAATTTATTAGTGCGGTATATTTTTTTATATTACAAATTTGGCAACTCTAAATCTGAAAACCACGACCTAAGGTATATTATACATATCAGGTATTTCCAAGAACACTACATAAATTATAGTTAGTCGCTGTGGGCGTGGGCTACGTCATTGTGAGAGACATGGGCGTGAAGCTGCACAACCTGAAGTAAAAAGCCCTGAACCTAACACCGACCGGAAGAATCACACCTTGGTTTGGTAGGATATCGCGTGGACCCTCTATTCTCGTTGTCCAATACTTATTCAGTGGAAGTCAGCGTTGCTAAATAGTTCTGTGGAATCTTGGATATCGAAAACAAGCATATGTCGTTGTCCCTCAATCTCAGTACTCATTTCTGGTCTTCTTTACTAGGCACGTCTTCTTTATAAACGGTCATGAACATATACCCTTAATTCTATGACGAGGTGGCCTACTAAGGCAGCGGTAAGGGGCCCAATACTATCATTCCAATTGCCTCTACGGTCTTGGAGGACTTTGTACGGCATCGCCTTACAATTATTCAATTTTTAATATTACTGATGACGTCTAACAATATAGATAACAAACTCCGCGCTCTTGTTTCATTGGACTTCTCCAATGCCTTTAATTTGGTCGACCACGAAACATTACTTGCAGTGCTCTGTCAAATGAGTTTTTATCGTCTGTTTCTCTTTCATAGTTTCAATCAGTTGTTAAAACTCGACGGTTGCAGATCCGTCTGATGCGACGTCAACACGGATGTCCCAGAAGGCAGTATACTCTCCTCATTTCATTTGTGCGCCGATGAATATATACACGGCTGCATCCCCTCAGTACTTTACAAACGCTACAAACTTTATTAATTCATATCACAGCAAAATTAATGCTGAAAAATCGCAATGTATACTAATAGCGAACACGATATATTCTCTACTCCACATTTTTTTACATTGCTAAGTTTGGAAGATATCCCAATGATGCTTACAACGGAATTATAAGTCAGTATTATTTTACTGAGAGAAACCTGGTTAAAGATCAGACACTGGCATGGGATTCTCAAATAAATGTCATAAGCCAAACTTTTCACTATTCTTCCATCTCCATTCTGATATCTTTGATTATACGATTGACTATTTGAAAAGAGGCCTATATTGGCATGTTTATCTCGGCTATTATCGATCATTTCCAAAGTTCTACTAAATTAAAAGTAGAAAATTAATACTAAAAGAATTGAATAAAATAGAATAATATGTTTATAAAATGTAAGACAGAATAGACTACTCTTGACAAAGATAAAAATTCTCTATGCCATGGGGCCCTTGTGATTTGGATATGTGAGTTTGTATACTATTTGATTTCTGGATTTGTTTTTTAATTTTGTAGAGCTACTCACAGTATGCGCTTTTGCAGCACAGTTATTTTGGCCGGCGGTAAGCAAAGCTTACTATTTATTATAAAACAATTTTTACAGTGGACATCCACTGTAAAAATATTTACCACGTAACTTGGATTAGATTTTTAGATTAATGGTGCTTAATGATTAGCAATTAATGTAATTTTTCATACCTTGAAAAAACTCAAGTGTTATTTACAAAGCAACTATAGATAATGCCTTCGTAAAACAAACAACTAATTCTCTGTGTACTCGTATGCACTCGTATACACGCAACGTTTAACATTGAGAAATGTCATTGTGATATCACCATGCTTGTTCTTTACAATAATTGTCTCCAATAAACACTATTGCAAAACTACCGCCACATTTCTCTAATCTGCCACGCGTTGAAACTCCCACTGCTCCCTTCTTCGAAACCTTATCGCCGAGCTTACCATCTCACAAATCATGCTTACCTGCACTCCTAAAATAAGAATTCTTACCTGGGACCTATATTCAGGTTGCATCAGCTCTCTAGCCCAATGGTACGCTTGGTGCTTCAGCCCAGCACGACTGCACTCGATCACCGTCGACGTCAGGATGGACACTTGATCTGCGGCATATATTTTGAGCCTATAGAGCAGAGGCGCAATAAATAAGGCTTCGGAAAGAACCTTGGTTCTACGTTTACATCTGCGCATGAACTTAATTTGGTTATGGAATAGCATTAAGAGTCGGAACTGTACCATGAAGACGTGCGCTTGGCTTTAGCCATGGCTCATGTATTGTTCCAAGACAGGGAATCGAAAGCCAGATCACAAGTTGCAAACTAAGCTAGGACCATACCTTTATTTACCTATCTCCAAACGTATAATATATTGGTTGTTACTAGTATTTAAATTATAAATTACAAAGTTATAAAAAATTATCTAATAAGTAATGTATTCATAAAAACTTCAGTGGTACTACGAAAACATAAATCTCAAAGAGCGTGTGTCGCGAGCGAACCGAGAGTGTACAAGCGGTGCACCTGCAAATCATTTTATGAGAGTAAGAACGATATCATAACATTTTTTACTCTTGCTTGCTTTACATCGGCTTGATATCGGATTGCTAGTGACATCACGCGACTCCTCGTCGTCATATACCAGGGGATTATATCATAGAAGATGTATATATATTCAATGTTAAAGAAACGAGAGAGGTGTGCGTCATGTGGCGCTCGGTTCTTTCTGCCTACCCCGCAAGCTGACTGGTGGTTTACAAAAAAATCTCTTAAAAATTCTATATGCCGAAATGTCTCAATAAAATCTTTTATGAAATGTACCATAATATGCTGGGGGAGTACTAACTATTAAACAGACCATATTATTTGTCAGCATTAATGGTATAAAAAAATGTGACATACGTTGTTGCGAGGGAAAGAAAGAAACATCGGCAGCGGTCCGAAGTAGCAGTCTTGCAGCAAGGTCGTGACGTCCTCGCTTCACGTGTGTGCGTACCTGGAAATAATTACTGATGAATTGTCGATGAAACGCCATCTTCATTTAACCGAAAAAGTTTAAAGCATACTCCGCTTTACGCATAAGCATACCGCGCTCCGCATGCGCTGGTCTATTGATGATTGACTTGAAAACACTGGCCTCTAGTATTTTCAAACAGCTCGAAGTCACTGACTCGGCTTAACGACTGACGTTTATTCGTATCTACTTACAACGACTGGAACCAATGGAATAAACTTGCCCTCTGGGCAGAGAAATTTCAGATAAGTAAACCCATTCATAAAAAAGATAAAGATAATAATCATTTATATGCCATTAGGCCCTCACAGGCACTTAAGACACGTCGTACATTTTTAAAAATCAGAATATATTGTATCTTAACATTTTTTCATAGCTTTAATCTCTGTTTTTATGTACCGGCACTTCAAACATAACCATTGGCGGAGAAGAAATGCACAAAGAAACTTGCCAATATAGGTCTTTTTTCAAATCAATTTATATTACAATAAACATATGTGATTGTATATATAGTGATATCAAGTGATACAATTAAAGGCATATTCATACATGTGCTGAATCATTTCCACACATTTCTGTCAGTCAGATATTCATCAATTCTGTAATAACCCTTCTTACATAGAGTATTTTTGATGTACCTTTTGAACATATTGTTAGTCAAGGCCAGAACTGTTTCAGGTAATTTATTATAGAATGGAATACAATTTACAACAAAATATCTACTAGTCTTAGCAAGCCGATGTGTTGGCATACGCAATCTATTCCTGCTGCTAAGATATAATTTGTTTTTAGTTTTTTCTGTAGGTGTGTAAACATGAAGATCTTTCGGAGTTCCAACTCTGAAGCAAACCGCCATCTTCACACTAATGTTTTAATTTTTATTTGCGAGTAACCATTTTTTGAGTTTTCTAAAAAATGGTTTTAGTGGTCTAAAACCATCTTCGCATTATTACCTTTCGAATGAAACCGGTTTGGGGCACATCGGCTGAATGGGTTCAAACTCTATAACGGACATAGGTATAAACATTTTATGTGTTTTATATATATAGATAGATGTTTACTGTGTAAATCACTCCCTTTAACATGACTTCTATATATATAAGGAAATAAATTTACAGGATTACTCATAATAGTGTGACATGCCTATATGTCTATGTATGTATATACGTACGAAAGTTAGAGAATAAGGCAATATATACACCTACATTATGCTTGAAGAAATCGGTTGCAATCGCAAAACTCGTAGTTGCGTTATCGTGTGTAGAACATTTATAATTAATAGTGTGTTGATCTTGAATCCCGTGATCAATAGTGTGAATCCCGAAATTTCAACATCAGGTAACCCTCCGTGATTACATTCTCTAGATAGAACTGACAGACGGACGGCCAGTGTCGCCTTAATAATAGGATCCAGTTGTCATCCTTTGAGTAAAGAGAACATAATGCCTAGTTGATATATAGCTTGGATTTCTTTTAATGTAACTAAATACAGGTCGTGAGTGTACCAATATGTAGGAATGCAGCGTGCCGCACGCCCGCCGCATGTCCCTCGGCACGGGCAGGCGTCGCGCCCGCAACGACCCGCACATCCCGCGGACCACGTCGCGGGCTTCACGATAGCGGCCCGCGCGACACTCGGCGCCGGCTATTATAACCTGTAATGGATATCAACAAGAAAACAACGTGTCGCCCGATTGTTGTACACAGTGAAAAGTACAGATTATAACATTATGTAATATAATATGACATAATATATAATGTTTCGGTTTAGGTAGTTGGAATGGAAAAGGGTATCCAATATTCTTGTCAAGACAAAAATAAATCCAATCACTTACATTCAAATTATTAGTATTATCTTAGTTATATTAACACTGGTATATTCTGGTATCCTTTTATACAGATATTCCATGAATATAACATTATGCATAAGAAGAAAGAATGGAGAAAAGAAAGTGCATATATAACAAAATTTGCTTTGTTTTATTTACTGGCAAGATTAGTAATTCAGGTTGCAATAATGTATTAGTTAACATACAACACGAATGCTCACATACTCGTATATATACGAGTGACAAGGGCAACTATCACGTAAACACGCGCATTCGTGTTTAAGCGGTGTTATTGAGATACGTTTAATACGCATGCAGTTCATTTAAAGTATCACTCGTTACTTATTTTGAATCAATAGTACATTTATAAAGGCGTCAATGCGAAGTTTAAAATAATGACTTTACTCTATAGGAAGCCCCAGGATACAGTGGGTCCAAAGGTGAAGCATACCTTGGCATACCTTGGACCTCCCGAATCACCCAATGTATGTCCCACATGTTTTATTATAAGATAATTCTGAGCGAGTAAATAATTGAGAATTCTTTTCTGTAATTTTGTCAACAGTTCGGCCTCACTTTTGGGTATTAAGCCATAAAGATAGTATATAAAATTTACTGGGTAAATACCCAATGACACGAGGATGTTTTTGAAACATTTTTAACTTTGACTGTGACTTTTTTTAATAACGTCCTTAAGTATACTTGGTATTTTTCCCTTGTTTTCTTTCATGTGACGTTATATAACGCAATCGTATCGATTGTGAAGTAAATAATCTTAGTATTGGAAAAGCCTAATTATTGGCTAAATTGCAAAAAAATCAGACATGATCAGTTCACAAAGAATACCATAAGTCCAAAATTAAGAAAAATCGCTGAACACATCTGGATTTGATTCGGGTTATGCAAGGAATGCTCCACCTCTGAACCACCGCTTTAGTGTTTTCTGGTACATTCTGTATAATGGCTCTAAAGATTTAACTAATTCTACAAAAATCTCTGAAAACCATTGCATTGTTAGAGTAGTTCTTTATACCATGTAGAAACACGTACCGCAGTTTTAGCCGCCTCTGCAAACTGTCTCTTAGCCATGTACAATCGGAACAGATGGCGTGGTTCGCGGGGCGTACCGTCAGTGTCGCCCAAAAGAAACTCGATCAACCTGAAAGAATCATAATTTAATAAATCTAAAATGCATTTTTCAGTCTTTATTACTGGGTGCCACCCTCTAGTTTGGCCCCTGTGACAGAAAATCTAACGACACGAAAACGTTTAATTTGCCACTGGGGTGTTGAAAATGTTTTCGTGGCGTTGTTTCCTGTTCCTGACTTTCTGCTGATAATGAAAACCATATTTATTAGATTGCAGTTGAGTCATGTACGTCTATTGTTTGTATAAAGTTGTTCAACGGAAACAAAATGGAAGTGATTTAGGTTGCCCAATATCCTACTACCTTTTTGCATAATATAATCGTAAAATAAGTAAGTTACCTCCTAGTCAATCTTTCGTCATCGCTCGAAGCCGCCGCATCGATCGCGACGCTAATAGCTTCATTCTCGTCCTCCTCGGAACCTCCAGTCTTCAATAAATGCGACATCGCCTTACTGTATTCCCCAGCATGAAAATAAAATTTCCCAGCTAACAAGTGATTCTTTTCTCCTTCGAAATGTAACGCTAAGCTTTTAAAATCCTCCGGCCTCGCTTGAGATGTCTGAATAAGTATCTCACCATACAGATGCAGTTTTCCATTCTTTCTCGCAAGCTGAAACGCCTCGTCATAGCACAAAGACATTACTAAGAATCTGATTGCCGAGGACGGATCATCACTATTCTGGAAGTAATTAGCAACCATTTTAGCTCCTTGCACAGATTTTGTTTCTTGTACTAAATTAACAGCTTCGTCTATGTCGTCTAATTTTTCTAAGTTTAACCTTATGGCCGATTCGTAGTCTTGGGCCTTTATGTAGGATTTTAGAGCGTCAGTGTAACGACCTTCAGCTTCTTTGGCTTTGGCATACTGAATGTGAATACTTGGTGAGTTTATCTTCGGGAGGAGCGCTTCGACTTTTAGCCACGATTTCAGTTTGATGTATAGTGATGCTGCCTTTTCTGTGTTTCCTGTTAATGATTGTCGACAAATAAGTATCTATACACTTACATACATGAAACGCTACCTTAGGTGTATGGTTATGTGGAAAAAGTATTCCTATTTAATTAACTATATTTTTCTGTTCTGTTTTTTCAATTGAAGCTTTCTAGGTTACATCTATACAATGCGACTATTATAATAACACTAGAACAACATCGCGTTACTCTCCAAAGAGTATATAAAATTGCAACTGTTTACTCATTAGTTCTTCGTGTTCACATCATTAAAAATGAATTCGCAGTGGTCAAAGCACACCGTTATCAAGGTTACCTTGATAACGCTGTGGTTACTTGTGGCTACTTACTCTTGTTTTAAGATTGATATCACTACGACCCTCAACCCTCATGAATAAGTTAACAAGAATACATAATATTTTCATAAATATAAGAAGCGGGTGAGGTGTGCAAGAACCGCGTCTTGTGGCGCTCGGTTGTCTCTGCCCACCCCGCAAGGGACCTGACTTGAAGATATACATACATAAGAAGCAGTGCCTGGTACTCTTTGTTCTAAATTGCAAAATTAAACATGGATCAATATTTTCAGGTATTGCCCACTGCGTACAACATTGCCACCCCTGCTGCTAACACAGCGACAATAAGCGAGAGGTACGGCGCATCAAAGCAGTCCGTCTGGGGAAGTACCTCCACCTCACAGAAAACTGCAGCAATATAACTCTCTGGAAGGTTGTTGTATTCCTGGAAGTAAGTAAGTCACCAGTGAACTCTTGAGTTGAACTGGAATCGCGTAGATGATACTTAATATATTACAAGCGTTCATAGGTTACATATACTATACATCCGGTGGGCCGTATGCTTATATGCCTCCCAACGTTGTATAAAAATAAATGTTGAATGATGTTTAATTCCGATTCAGTGCTAAAAATAGACTGATTAGTTTGAAGCAATATCAATATTTTTTTATTGATATTGCTAATTACCTATATCTGAAGTAACGAAGGTCTAGAGTATGTCAATATGCTACGTCGACAGTCCATAGACATATATACCAATGGTACGATCGCGAGCTCGCACAGCTAGCATCACTAGATTAAATTTGTAGCCCCAAGGCTGCTCACGAATGTATTAATTCCGCGCAAGTACATAAAGTATGAGAGGCCTGGTAAGTACCTGCATGGTCGTATAGCGCCGCCGCGTGACTGTATTGCTTCTCCTCCTCGAGGAGTTGGGCGCAGTCCTTCAGCAGCATAGTATCGTTAGCATGCTTCATGGCCATGGTGACCCCTCGCATGACATCCCCGCATCGAATGCACATGCGAGCAATGCCCGCCTCGCACTTGTCGTTGTGCTCGCGGACTTTTATTGAGTCTGTGTTATCCGCGAGTATACTCTTCTCATAGTTGGCCAGGGCTTCGTGGTAATCGGCTCTGTAATATGAAAAAAGCCGTCAAGTGTGAGTCAGACTCGCGTACAGAGGGTTCCGTAAAAAAATATTTTCTCCAATTATTTTCGCGAGTAAAGTTTTTTTTTTGTGATGTAACTACAAATTTACGGTTTCCAAAATTTTTCCTTTACTTATAGGTTTTGATTTCATTGAATTATATAGGTTTTGATTTGATTTCCTCCAACCAGACCCAGCCCCAGCGTGGGAATCGAACCTTCGCGCGTTCATCGCGTCATTCACGACTGCGCCACCGAGCTCGTCATTACAAGTTACAATATAAAGATGTGTATGGACACATATGATTCTGACAGACAGACTAAACTCTGTATCATACTCATACAGCACACTAGGGGTGATACATGTAACGTATAGATGTTATTTCCGTACCGATTGCATACAATTTATATAAAACAGTGTTAAAATCAACTATGCTCCAGATTGATCAACTATCCAACTCCAACATTAGCGTAAAGCATTTCATTTAAAATTTCTTAAATTAATCATAGTCTTAAATATATCAAAATAGAGTTGGCTTCGCAAAATTCTAACAAAAAAAAGGGAATATCCACTAAAAATCTCAAATTTTAAAAAACGCTTCATGCATTATAAATTATATATGACAACCCATAAAAAATTGGAAAACCTTTTCAATGACACCACGCCCAATGAGGTGCGCTAATAAAAAAATAGAATGAATTTGGTGTATGGGAGGTACATAGATACTCTTAATTGTATGTTTTAATAGTATCTTTAGCACAAGAACAATATTTTTTTCTAATTAATTATATTTCTCTCCAAGCCTATGTCACTTGAAAACTTACCGGTGTAACTTTCATGACACTGGGTCTTTGACAACGACATTAACTTTTGACATTTTTAATATCTCTTTGGTGACAAACAAGGATACGACTCGCGGCCACTACAGGTGTGTCCTTTCCTACGTCAAACAAGCGGACTTGCACGTACGTGAGCTCGAGGTGCTGTGCGCGGTGCCGCGTGACGTCAGCGGCACGCACCGGGCCCGCGAGAGCGGCGAGCGAGGCAGCGCGTGCCCAATCCCCGCGCGCCGCGAAAAGTTCAAGGGCGTGTGGCGCCCCACCCGCTGCTCCCTCCAACCAACGTGCTGCTGCGTCGCCTTTGCCTACGCATGCGCACAACATGCCACTGAAAAACGGTCACAACTTGAAATTTATTTAGAGGAGCTTGCATGACGAGGTTGATGAGTGTGAAAGAAACGAAACAAATTGTCAATTTGCAATCTGGGATCAAGATTACAATTTGACTTTTTGTTTCGGTTTTGTCCGTTATAACCCTAAACTGAGTTCAGTGAAAATCTAACGAGTCAACGTTTTTTTCTGCCATTGTTTATTTTGAAGTTTTTGTAGGCATTTTTGGGTTCCTTTCAACACTTTAAAAACTTCTCATTCATAACATTTTTCATGCACGCTCGCCGGTTCCTGGTGCTCCTGACATCACCTTATAAAACACGATCAATTTTGTCATGGTAGGTTAGTCTCGGTCTTCCTCGGCTCCTATATCCTTCTACTTTTGCATTGTATATCTGTTTCGTCATTCTTTCGTCCTGCATTCTTTCTACATGTCCGAACCAATGGAGCATGTCTTTTCTTATCTAATTATGTTATTATCTAACACCGGCACTCTCTTTCAGACCAACTCTTTCTCTCACGTCGTCATTACAATTTTCATCTCGACCGCATTTATTCTACTTGCATGCTCTCTCTACCATACCCTTTAATTTTGAACGGTAAGAAATTCTGGAGCCGCCTGAGTGAAAGAAATGTGCAATGCATGCGTTCAGTGACATTATTGACCTGTGCTGTCCAAGATAATGTTTCTATACATAAGGATATACAGTCTGGCAAGGTTATAGACAAAAATTTTGGTATTTTACCATTCCAAAAGTTTGACAACCTTCTAAACAAATCATTGTGATGCAAAATTTTCACGACTCTTGCTACGCTCCTTTTTATAATTTATGCCTACATTTTAAGGGATTAAGGGTTTAGAAAAAAAATGTGGAAATAAGTGACTTTCATGTTTATTTTCTCTATCAAAATTTTAAAATTTTGCTAGTATAAAATCTTTTTTTTTTATAATACGTCGGGAGGCATACAAGCATAACGGCCCACCCGATCTAAAGCGTTTATCCTAGGCTATAAACGCTTGCAATACATTAGGTATCACTCGCGCAATGCCACCTCTGCTGCTAACGCAGCAACTCCATAGAGCTTACTGGCGACCTCACACACGCGCAGGAACACCCGCTACAGACGGGATGATTTGATGCACCCTGCCTCTCTTAAAAATACCCCGACTACGACAAACAGACATGTCCATGCACAGATTATTATACAAAAAGCCTATTATAAACTTCTTACTAGCGTCCGCTCCGCTACCTAAGCACCCAAAGCGAGGGATATAGCGGCGCGAGTGCAACAAACCGCCCGTCGCCCGTAATTGGTTTTGCTACACTATATACATTTAATACATAAAATCGGGAAGCCCTAAAGAATCATGCGGCAACAAGTAACGCATTAGGAAATATTAATCTACCTAAGTATATCCAGAACGACTCCTCCAGTCGTCGTAAACCAAGTAGAAATATTTTAACTCACCACAATATAGACAGATCTTCGATATGCGAGGCGTCTTCCAGAGCCCACACCATCGCCACGTCACTCAATTTAGTGTAAACTCGAATTGCTGAAACAAAATATTACATCATCACGTAAAAGCTACTTTCCGAGCCATGGGTTTTGATAGCTTCGGTTGGACTAACCACACTACACATACATCACATACATCATACACATACGTGATGAAGATTGGTGAAGGCCAGCATTTTGAAGCCGCCTGAAGGCCACTGACTAAGCTTAACGACAATATATATATATGAGTAAGTAGGGTACCAATTTATATTATAGAAGACGGTGAGTTACTTGGTTGGAAAATGGCTCCAAGATTCCAAAAAATCTCAAAGGCGTTCCCTCACCAAATTCCACGTTGAGCTCAGCCACGGCCGCCTCAGCCAGCCGCCGCCACATGTCACGTTCGTCGATCGCGTCGCAGAACAGCCACGCTTCGCTAAACCGACGAAGCAGTATCAGCTTCTCGACGTGACGCCTCTGGTTCGCCAGACGCTTCTCCGTGTCAGCATCGGCCAGACCGCTCGTGTTGTGCGACTCGAGAGCCACTTTAATGACTCTGCCGAAAAGATATAAAGAATTAGCCGACACACGACATAGTTAATATGAAAGCGTATAATAAATAGCGTTATCCTGTTTCCTAATCCATTAAAATTGGCTAGGTTCACTACCTAAGCCAAAGGATTTGGCGAAGATACTGATATTGCCATGGATCGAGTGCCGTCACACCTCCACAATCAGACCTTTCTTAAGGCTCCACGTCTTTCGGAATATAATTTCTTAGACGTGCGGGTATATCACGATGTTTTCCTTCACCGCGGAGCAAGGGATAATTAAAAATAAAAAAGGTAAGAAGATAAAAAATGTTTGCCATTGTGTCCTCGCGGGCACTTAGCAGTCTTTTATTTTTTGAAATATAATCTTATTGTATCTTATTCAATTCTCTTATGTTACTATTTTTCCTTTTTTACCTGCTACCATTTTCGAAGAAGAAAAGCCGAAAGATAGTTGCCAATATAGGTTTCTTTTCAAATTGTTAATTAGATATTACAATAAATTAATGTCAGCATATTGGTACAATAATGACGTCAAATGGTAGAATTAAAGATTATTAAGAACAGGTAGTCTGTGCTGAGTTATTTTCAGACATCTTTGTCAGTTACATATTCCTCTAGAATAAACCTTTTTTTATAGTGTTTTTGATGTACTTTTTAAACATATTATCAGTAAAGGACAGAACTATTTCAGGCAATTTATAATAGAATCGAATACAATTTACAAGCAAAGATCTACCAGTCCTAGCAAGCCAATGTACATACACAACTTATTTCTACTAAGTTTTTCCCTGAAGTATATAAACGACTGTATTTTTTACGGACCTACATTATGTTTTCATAAATATATTAAGAAGTAACAGTGAGGATATTAATTTTTTTGAACAGTTCCCTGACAAATTCTCTGGAGTCCATGTTATAAATAGAGCGAATGGCTCTTTTTTGCAACATAAAATTTGTTTCAATGTCAGCCGCTGTTCCCCATAATAGTATACCATACGACATAATACTGTGAAAGTAGCTGAAATGAACTAAGCGCGCAGTAGCCACGTCCGTCAATTGTCTGACTCTGCTAACTGCATATGCAGTGGATCTGAGCTTACCGACAATACACGTACATAAATCCGAAACACGAATTTAGTGATACCTTCCGCGACCAGGATTAGAAACGGGGACCTCATAGGCAAGTTCTTTATCCACTAGACTATTACTAGTTACGAGAAAATGTATTACTCTAAATGTAAAAATGTATTATCTCTAACTTCACGCCAAAACCCTTGCGGGATAGGCAGAGTGAACTCTGTACCACGTGACTCCATCCTTACACAATTAACACAACGCTTATCTAACATTTCTAAGGCTCCTGACATCACCTTCTGATAGAACATGATCAATTTGGTCATGGTAGGTAAGTCTTGGCTTTCCTCTCCTCTTACATCCTTCCACTTTCGTGATTCTTTTCTCCTGCATTCTTTCCACATGCAAGAAATGTATTTCACATAATTATTTAACCTTGTGTCTTGCGTGCGAGATCAACATCAGCGTGTACTCACGTTCCACCCGACGCGTAGCAGTACACGTCTCCCGAGAACAGTATGAGCGGTGTCTGTCCGGGCAGCACGCTCGTGGAGGCCACGAAGTCCACGTGGGAGCCGTCGATGGAGTTGGCCGCGTAGTAGTACGTCTCGATGCACTCCTCCGTGTATATTATGAACACGTTACGGTCCGATAGGCAGATATCCCATATCACGCCGCTGTTGACAAATATCATTGGCAATAACTCACTGTAACTTCCTTTCAAATATTGTTTTCAGGAACACCGTTCCTATATGAATTCTATATATTTGTCTGTCGCTTTTTTTCTAATATTCGAATTTTGACTTCAGATTCGGAGTCAGCATAAAAAAGTAGAATAGGAATGTTCAGGAACACCGTTCCTATCTCTCACGGAACATGGTCAAAATGAGCGACAAGTTAAAAAAAAAAGTTATATAATTGACGAGCCAGGTGTTCTTCTGGCAATGCAAGCTTGCGCATTCTCAACTGGTTTTTTATACAACGTCAGGAGGCATACAGGCATACGGCCTACCTCATGTTAAATGATTAGCGAGGCCTATGAACGCTTGCAATACATTAAGTATCGCTCGCGCAATGCCACCTCAGCTGCTACCACAGCTATTTCTTATGAGCTTACTCCGTGAAGTAACGTCACTCACACGCAGGAACACGAAAACCCTCCAGAGTTGTTATTTTGGTTGCGGTTTTCTGTGAGGTTGAGGTACTTCTCCAGACGGGCTGCTTTGATGCGCCCTGCCCCTCCTTAACCGAGACCCAGATCAGGACAAACAGACGTGTTCATGCACAGAAATGTTTGTCCTGTGTGGGATGGGAATCGAACGCTCGAGCGTCAGTGCAAAGTCGCGTCGTTAACCGCTGCGCAGAAACACAACAACCAAGGAGCTGTTATTTATTTATTTATTTGTTGTGGCTGCGCTTTTCTGAAGCGGAGGTACTTCCTCAGACGGGCTGCTTTAATGCCCCGTACCTCTCTTAAAAACACTCAAACAAACATGTTCATACATACAAATATTTGCTCTGTGTGGGTATCGAACCCACGAGCGTTGGTGTCAAAGTAGCGTTACTAACCACTGCGCCACCGAGTTTGTCTCAATTATTTATAGTATTTAGTGGTGTTTATTAATATTTTTCTTTACATTCTGTTTCACGATTTGTTTTATTTGTGTGTATACCGACCGCACGTGAAGCGGTGCTGGCGCAGCGTGCGGTGGTGGCGGCGCGGGCCTGCTCACGGCGCACAGGTCGTCGCCGGCGGGGCAGTAGACAAGCGCGCGGCGCCGCTCGTCCACGACGCACGCGCGCGCGCCGCCGATGTCGCAGTGCACGGCGCGCACGCCGCACGCGTGCTTGTACCGCGAACACGTGCGCCACTCTTCCACGCCAAAGTACTCGATGTGGCCTTGCTGTTATTTTTTCAATTTATTAGGATAGCCAACAGCATATACTACTACACCAACTCTAACTCATCCCACTGCAGGGATGTGGGTATACCTTTAACCGAAAAAGAGGTTTAGAGAGCATACTCCACCACGCTGCTCAACTGCGAATTGGTGGAGGCCAGTGATTTCAAACCGCCAGAAGACTTAACGACTGTCATCTATGAATAACACCCGGAACGACGGCCTAACGAAGCACGAAGAAGCTCGAGATAGATAAACCCATTCATAGACAGGCCGCGGTCATGTTAGAATGACACGCGCGACGACACTATTGAGTTCTCTACAGCATATAACAATGTGCATATGATAAGGAATACGTAAACCCCGTTGAGGCCCGCATGGCGGAATTCAGCCATGCGCGTTACGGCACCAAGTATATAACGGGCCTCAAGGCGTTAATAGGCACTTGTGCATGAACATTAAACAAGTGGAATAAGGAAAAAAACGAGTGTGCTTTAGACCACACGACTGAAGTAAAACTTCTTTAGCTCCATAGTGTGATACAGACAATAGGCCTGCACGGGGTCTTCTGCGAAACTTACTCGCTATGAGAGAAAGAGAAAGAAAATGTGTGCTCGCACCTCTCTCTCTTGCCCCTCAGTAATATACGAAACGTTCTCTCTTTCTATCTTCACTAACTTATATCTTCCTCTCAACTTCCGTTCGCCTCGCCCGATCACACTTTTCGTAACGTTCTCG
The DNA here is from genome assembly GCA_947507595.1 of Pyralis farinalis. Classification (NCBI taxonomy): domain Eukaryota; kingdom Metazoa; phylum Arthropoda; class Insecta; order Lepidoptera; family Pyralidae; genus Pyralis; species Pyralis farinalis. The sequence continues at coordinate 7,703,434 of OX382264.1, forward strand.
CCACGCATTCACCAGCTTACTCCCCAAGTCAAGCGTGCGTAAAGAAGTTTTACTTTAAAAAAGGATTTATATTGGAGATAATGTTCATACTACCGTGGTGTGATGTAACGGAACAGTGATAGCGAAGTGGTTATAAAACCGGCTTATTAACCGCCTGGTTCCCGGTTCGAATCCCGGTGGAGGCATGTACTACACATGAATAAATTCGTATTTTCGTAACATAATTATACGTATAACGCACATATTTGTGTATAAGCACTTGCTTGACGGTGAAGGAAGTGCAGTGGAATGACTTAGCGTTGGTATAGACTATTGAAGCGTATTGAATGATATACAGTATAGAAGCCCCGCTGAAGCAAGGCTTGTGGGTTCGATTGCCACACAGGACAAATATTTATGTGCATAAACATATCTGTTTGGCTTTGTCGCGATGTTTTCAACAGAGGTACGGTGCATCAAAGCAGCCCGTTGAGAAAGTACAACCACCACACGGTAAACCGTAGCCAAATTACAACTCCCTACAGAGTTGTGTCCCTGCGTGTGAGCGAGGGTACCAGTAAGCTCCTAAGCAGCTGCTGTGTCAACAGCAGAGTAGACATCGGACGAGTGACACTTAATTCACTACTTTACGTCAGGTGGACCGTATGCTTGTAACTTTGACCTGCGAACGCGATATGAACATTATACGGGCATCACGTTGACACCTTGCAATATACCATAATGTGTAAGTGCCTTACATCGGTGACAAATATGAAGAAATCTCCGGTGAGGTGTATGTCGACGATGTTGACGCCCTGCATATGCGGCTCCGGGAACATCATCGCCTCCTTCTCAGGCTGCGCCGGCTCCGGGTGATCGATCTATATCAAAGTTATGGTTATTCCGATCGTAAACATTATGAACGATTAGTCGTAGTAGTAGATAGTAAATACAAACACAAACAATTTTTTAAATTTTTTGCAGAATTAATTGGAGATTCAGTGAACTTATTTTTCATGAAATATCTCATACATGAAATATGTCACAGCCCTACCTACTACCGTGAACTTCAACAATTGGTTGCAACAAACATATACATGATACACGTGAATTGTGAAAAACTGGTTCCCAAAGCAACGAACGATATTCCGTGTCACTAATGCTTCAAACGTAGATGCGACTGGACGTACATACGTAAGCATCGTGATTACATAATAATTAAGTTATTATTTTGTCAATAGTTTTTTAAAACGGTCCACAGACAAACGATAGTGTATTTAGTATGAATATAATTTAGTATCAATATTACAATATTTTTTGGAATATAATAAATTGTTCATCAAAAAATACTGAAATGCACATTAAATCAATAATCCGATATTTCAGTATTTTTGCTGTGAACATTGAATTTTCGGAGTTAGGGTTAGTATGTTGATCAATTAAATATAATATATATTTTTTTGACATTGACTATAAAATGTTGCCCCCCGTGAGCCGTTACTACGTCTCCGGATGGATACATCAACAGATAATGTTTGTCACGCGGATTGGCACATTGAAACCGCACAGAAACGTACACGCATATTTCGGCGTCATATTATATATTATTATTATATAGTTATTATCAGCTTTTGGTTTGGAAACTTTTTTAAACTAGGTCCTGTGAAATCATTTCAGCCAAAGAACGTCCAGTGGTGAACATTCGCCTTAAAATTCCATAGCGATCGGTCTTGTGCTACTTGCATCCATCAATAGATGGCATTATGAAAAAAAATCTACATTTAGTTCACGTTCGTTTTAAGACCCACTCTTTGGGATGCTGAGTCGAAGTCTTCGAGCATTGCGCCCAGGCCCTCCAGCTTTATCCGCTTCCGCCATGATTATTGGCAAATTGAAGGTGAATTCCAGTCCAGTAGCTTGATAACGTCTCCTTGTCTCAAACATCCCTGCAATTGTACAAGTTTGGCACTCTGGTCCTATAGTCGGATCGACATGGTAGTTTTCATAAATACTCATCAACGCCTTTATGTATCTATAATCAATGCTACACAGCTGAAGAGCACCTTTACCTAATACCTTAACTTTTATCGACAGCCGTACGTAGGCATTCAAATCCAGGGGAGGGCAGCTGCTAGTTGAGAGTGGGGCACATTAAATTATTATGAGTATTGGTAGTCCAGTTGATAAAGAACAGGCCTATTGACCACCTGGTCCCGGTGCGAATCCTGCCATGTACCACTAAATGCGGATTTGTATACATGTTTGTGATTATCATTAACTAACTAACACTAACCTAAGAATGTTCTTGTTTTCCCTCTGAGTTGTGGAGGTCTGACAATCAAAATCAGCATTTTCGAAAAAAACCTTAAGATGCGGTCCATTAGGTTTCCGGTTTCCTAATCCATTAGGCAATACTAAATTGAACCTAAATCCTAAACGCTAGGAAGAAGAGGAGGCTTTTAGAATACATCTATTTGAGTCACGGTAAGTGTAAGTGCAGCGAATCGAGCAGTGGGGACTGAAACTGCCTTCCAAACTAGATGGCGCCACAAGCCTATTATTCTAGTGTCTCACCGTGTGCAGCATGGCGCGGCCGGCGTACAACGCCGCGGCGTACTCGCCGGCCAGCCGCACGGCGTCCACGGGGGCGGGGTACTGGCGGCGCACGGCCCCGCCACCGTCCAGCGGGTAGAACCACGCGTGCGCGCCGCTCACACAGCACACGTGCGCCCCGCCCAATGCGATCAGGCTCGGCTCCGTCGGCAGTGCGTACGTTGCCAGCGGCACCGGCTCCGCTGTGAAATAACAGGTTGTTTTTTTTATACTACGTCGGGAGGCATACAAGTTTACGGCCCACCTGATGTAAAGCGGGTGCCGTAGCCTATTAACGCTTGCAATATATTAATTGTCACTCGCGCGATGCCTCTCTGTTGCTTACACAGCTTACAGCCTACCTGATGAAAAATAGTTACCGTAGCCTATTAATGCTTGTAATATATTAAACATCACTCGCACGATGCCTCCTCTGCTGCTTACACAGCAACTCCTTGGGAGTTTACTGGTAACCTCACTCACACACAGGAACGCAACAACCCTCTAGGCAGTTGTTATTTGGCTGCGGTTTCCTGTGAGGTGGAGGTACTTCCCCAGACGGGATGCTTTGATGCGCCCTACCTCTCTTAAAACATCCAGACCAAGACAAACAGTTCATGCGCACAAATGTTTGCCCTGTGTGGGAATCGAACCCACGAGCGTTGGTGTCAAAATCGCGTCATTCACGACTGAGCCACCGAGCTCGTCAGGTTTATTATTATTTCTAATGAGGATTGTACGGATATGTTCTGTAAGCGAACATCCTCGTTACGTAAAGGTAGCCGGCGCGGCCGATCTTTATTATCATTTTAATATTAACAGCTTGGGCATTGTCCGGAGCGACACGCGTCGGGTGAATTCATACAATTTTCACATTGCTACAGTCGACATATCGTGACAATAAAGCATACAACGGATTTTTCTCTCTTCGAACATCTCAACATACACGTACAGCGACCCCCTGCACTATAATGTGAAGGGCCTACGGGATATAATAGCTGTAATCTGACAAACGAGCTCGCTGTACACAACGCGATGCTAATTCCAACGCTAACTTATGGAAGTGAGAGCTGGGTATGGCAGAGAGAGCATGAAAGTAGAATAAATGCGGTCGAGATGCGAGCATTGCGCAAAATTTGTGGCATAACGCTTGCTGATCGCGTTCGTAATGAAGACGTGAGAGAAAGAGTTGGTCTAAAAGAGAGTGTCGGTGTTAAGATAAGAAAGGGCATGCTCCGTTGGTTCGGACATGTAGAAAGAATACGGGACGAAAGAATGACGAAACAGATATACAATACAAAAGTGGAAGGATGTAGGAGCCGAGGAAGGCCGAGACTAACCTACCATGACCAAATTGGTCGTGTTTTATCAGAAGGTGATGTCAGAAGCCCCAGGAACCGGCGAGCGTGCATAAAAAGAGCTATGAATGTCACAGAAGCGAGTGAAGTATGCAAGGACCGCGTCTTATGGCGCTCGGTTTTCTCTGCCTACCCCGCAAGGGACTTGGCGTGAAGATATACATACATACATACATCTGACAAACGAACAAGCTAAGTTTCACATGAACGAGGCGCTTAATGACTTATGAATTAACCGCTTATCTTTCTGTAGTTCCGCACTCTTATTTGGGAAGTTGAAATATCGAACTACAGACATTGTATACTTATTGTGTGTCGCCTATTTAAGTGAACTGTAATTTTTTTGTGAGTAAATAAAGTTTTCTTTAAACCAACAAGAGATGTAGGGCACAATGATATTACTAAAGAGACCAACTGGGGAAGAAACTCCATCTTACAGAAGATCGCTGCCAAATAACAATTTCTTTGAGACATGTTGTGTTCTTGCGAATGGTATTACTCGTATACTGTACGATACATGTGAAAGTAGAAGGCTGTATCAGCCGGGGAAGGCCAAGATTTACCTACCGTGACTAAATTGAATGAATACCGTGACGTGTTTTATAAGAAGGTGATGTCAGGAACCCTAGAAACCGGCGAGCATACATAAGAAGAGGTATGGATGTTAAAGAAGCGAGTGTGTAAGGACAGAGTCACGTGGCGCTCGGTTCTATCTTCCTACCTCGCAAGGGATTTGGCGTGAAGCTATAGACAATAAATGCGTAAACGATATTTCTAAATAGCTAGGTCCATAAGGTAATAAGCGGTTTGCATCGTGGAATATACGTATTTGCCTCCACACGTAGGATAAAAAATGGTCGTAGATGTGTTTTCACCCTTATTGTTATCAGTATCTCCGATGCACTGGTAGACGGTGACCTCGGCGAGGCTGGTGAGAGCGAGCGCGCGCGTGCCGTGCGCGGCGTGCAGCGGCGGCAGCGCGGCCACCAGCACGGCCAGGCTGCCGCGGCCGGCCGCGCCCAGCAGCCGCCCGTCCGCGCTCCACGCGCACCGCTCCGCCCCGCCCGCCGGAGACATGCACCCGATCACCTCGCCGTTGTTCCACACTGATATCAACTTCAGTCTGAAAAGGTTATCTAACTGTGAATAGGTCGTCATGTAAGTGCGAATAGAATGTTTAGGCCGCGTCCCGTGCGGAGTAGGCAGAGAGACAATAATATACTGCTAATAATCTGTCTAACCATATATCAAAGCAGTCTCCTCCTGTCTCGGGAAGTACCTCCACCTCACAGAAAACCGCAGCCAAATAACAACTCTCTAGAGGGTTATTGCGTTCCTGTGTGTGAGTGAGGTCACCAGTAAACTCCCAAGGAGTTGCTGTGTAAACAGCAGAGGAGGCATCGTGCGAGTGATGTTTAATATATTACAAGCATTAATAGGCTACGGTAACTGCTTTACATCAGGTAGGCTGTAAGCTTGTATGTCTCCCGACGTTGTATATAAAGAAAAAACTTAGCAAATACAAGGCCTTTCATTACAGATAGAATTCAATATAACTCACTGTCCGTCCCCACAAGAAGCAGCTTGTCCGTTGCACACAGCTATATCTGTCAAGTTCTCCTTGTGGTTTTTCACCTGGAACAGCTCCTCCCCCACCTCCTTAATGTGAGTGGATATAGCTATAATGAAGCCAGCACTGAACCCTATCAGAATGTACCCATCCCCGTACCACTTGTAGGAAACTATTGCACCATAGCGCTGTTGGAAAGCCAACTCAATAGGATTTTCAGGATTCAGAAGATTGTATAGATACAAAGTGCGCTTCCCGACAACTAGACTGATCTGAAATATTATTTCAATTGCTTTAATTGTATATTAATATAATTATGAATATATTTAATAATTATGAAAGAGGCTATGCGTGATAGTTGCCATATGGATTTTTTATACAACATCGGAAGGCATACAAGCATACGGCCCACCAGATGTTAAGCGGTTACCGTAGCCTGTGAACGCTTGCAATACATTAAGTATCACAGTATGCAGGAACACAACAATCCTCCAATGTGTTATTTAGCTGTGGTTTTCTGTGATGTTACAGAAGAGCTGCTTTGATGCCCCCAACTCCTCTTAGAAACACCCATACTTAGATAAACAAACATGTTCACGCACACAAATGTTTGTCCTGTGTGGGAATCGAACCCACTAGTGTTGGTGTCAAAGTAACGTTATTAACACCATACATTTAAAAGAAACTCCTAACCACAGAATTGCTAGCAACGAGAATCGCAAGGCACGAGCGACATCTCGGGGGTGGCCCGAGAGTCCATATAAGCACCTGCGTCACATCAGGCAGGGGTATAAATATTGGCACCCCGTTTGAGGGAAATGATATTAAATAAGGAATCCCGCCGCCCCTTCGCCCTGGGTAATGGAAGTTCATTGAAATATAACAAGCAATTAAAATGGAAAATGATGCGTCTAACTAGCACAGTTTTTTCATTATCATCATCATCACATTGTATTACAATTACATTATGTTTAAATGCTTTTATATCACTTCGAGTAGAAAGTGATATTTGATCTTACATACAGCGGTTATATGAAAAGTGAAAACGCTTCGTGAGTTAGCTGGTAGTGCTCATTATAATTTGACGAGCTCGGTGGTGCCGCGGTTAAAAACACGACTTTGACACCAACGCTCGTGAGTTCATTTCCCACACAAGACAAACATTTGTGTGCATGAACATGTCGGTTTGTCTTGGTCTGGGTGTTTTAAGAGAGGTAGGTCGCATTAAGTAGCGCAACTAGGGAAGTACCTCCACCTCACAGAAAACCACAGTAAATAACTATCTACCTGGACAGGTGCAGTTTTGCTGTGTGTGAGTTAGGTCATCAGTAAGCTCCCAAGAAGTTGCTGTGTTCGCAGTAGAGGTGGCATCACGCGAGGGATACTTATTATATTACCAGCGTTCATAGGCTACGGTTACGGTTAAGCGGACCGTGTGCTTGTATGCCTCCCGACGTTGCATAATATATATATATATAGCAACCAGTAACATAATCTCAGTTAATATGTAATACGAATCTGACCAGTTTGTCTGTCTTTTCAACTTACAGTATTTTCACCAGCGACCCGCTCATCTGTCTTCATCTCAGAAAACTGAAGGTCGTTCGGTGTATCCCTGAGTGATATCATGCGAAGAGTGTCACCATCAGAGTTATTTATAGAGAGAGTCTTATCCTCAGAAGCCAGCACCAGTATGCTGTCTTTATTCCACGCGGCGCACGTAATTTTTTTTGTATGTTTTCCTATTATTGGTATTCTCCTGCGAATATATAATTGATTCAATAACTATAATTCTTGTAAATCTTTCAAAAAGCATGAATACTGAAACATGACAAAATATGTCAAATCCAAAAGTCACCAGTAAAATTAAGTATTAAATACTAAGAATATTGTTGGATATTTGAATGCAATTATAGATATTTTTTTTAATTAATTATTTTTTAATTAATTTAAGATATGGTCTTTAAAACATGCTCATGCATCTATATATGCATAGGAAGACACAATTTCCTTGATCTTGACCTGACATTTCAATACAGGAACTGTCAAATAACTTCAAAGTGTATTGTAAAAGTCTACCTACGTCTGTAAGCTACAAATTATTGTTAATTTAGACGTTCTTCATCCATTAGATATGGCGGGGTCCACTACTTAAGCCTAAGGGTTTGTCAAAGATACGGATTTTGACATGGAGACTGGAATGCCATCAGACCTCCACAACCCAAAGGGAAAACCAGACCTTTCTTAGGTTAGGTCACGCGTATTTCGAAATATAATTTCTTGGACGTGCGTGTTTCCTCACGATGTTTTCCATCGTTGCCGTGCAAATGTCAATTAAAAAATATGTAGATAAATCCGAAAACAAGAATTTAGTGTTACATGCCAGGATTTGAACCGGGAACCAGTTCGTCAATACGCCGTTTTCCTTATTCACTGGGCTATCTCACTCATCCCAGTCTTCGCGTGCATGCGCTACTTTATTACTAATTTAGACCGATCAGGCTTTTTCTAAACTACGAAACATTTCCGTTAATTTCGACGACAACTTCAGTATCGAAGTTTAGGTAATGATCCATAATCTCGACTACAATTTAGTTAACATGGGACTAAATTTCATTAATAGTACATATCTAAACAATAAACCACCAAAATCAGACGAATCTGGCGGTATTGTAATACTTCAAGAGCTTAAATCCCAATTCCGATGTATCAGAAATATCTGAATTGACCGCCAAATGTTTATTCAGTGTGCTTAACAAAGTACAAAAAGACCGAGAAGCCGCATTTTGTTGCGCCATGATGCACACAGCCAACGAAACGAAATCATTTTTAGCGGCCGGAAAGCTTTTAACCTATCCTTTACATAGTTCAGGCCACGCATCCCCTTACCTTTTTTTATTTTAAAACCAATCATTTGTATTTTAAATTTTACATAGCCTTTAGAGGCTGAAATAACTTTCAATTAACACGTGGAAAACAAGCAGAATGTCTTTATGTTAATTGCTCCTATGATACTTATGAGTAACGTTACACCGACATTTTTAATTATGTCGGTATTAAAAATGTCGGTGTCAATATAACTGTCAATCTTTTTCCTCTTACTTTGTAGTATGGTGATTGTATAAAGCAAGATTGCCCTTTGAAGTTCCAACTGCTAGAAGGGGCTCTCCATACGCCCACGCTAAACACGAAGGCGGTTCCCGGAGGCCCGTTTCGACTGTCATCCTTTTGTTAGCATGGCATTCCCATAACAAGACGGAATTGCTGTTCGGAGTTATAATCGCCAAGTAATCGCCATCATTGTCCCATTCCATGGCTGCACATAATCTAGAAGGAAATTAGTTAGAAAAGTAAGAATGAAAATATTATTACTCAATTAACTACTCAAGCATTTCAAAAACGCAGACGGCACTGGGAATGATGCTGGATTTATTCAGCTTGGCTAATGAAGCCCAACTATGAGAGTTAAGTAAATCGAAGCGAGAAAACTATGTAATTTCACGCTGGAAACTCTCTGGGGTTCCTTCTTCTTGCACCCCGCGCAAGGGGACGACTCTTCGTGAGATCGCCGATATTGCCAGGTTGCAAGTACGCATCGATGGCTTGGTTTTCCAGTGTGAACCCAACTATGAAAAGACGCGGCAGCGAACACAAGCGAAGCGAAGCTAAATGAACTTAGCTTCGCTTTTCTACTGTGACATCCCAAAAAGCAAGTGTGTGGCGTCACTTTAATACAACATAAGTGTTATTTACTTTAATACAGTTTGCCTTTGTGTCTTTTTTGTCTTACTTTTGGCTGTGCAGGATATGATTTGTAGTGATAAACAATTTTTTATTCGAACATAGAATTTGATGCTAGCTAAATTTCCAATGAAACAGTTGCACGAGAAATTAGCTGAATAGCTAGCTAAGTATAATAGATCTAAGAATCAAAAAACAGCGTTACCCGTGCAATTTCATTCTTTCAAGCAACTGTCCAGCTCGATCGTGGATAGCCACCGTAGCATCCGTTCCTGTTGTGGCGATAAGGGATCGTGATTCACCTTTCTGCCACAGGAAATACAATTCTCCCAATCCATGGGGCTGATCTATTGTGCATAACAACTGAAATATGAATAACAATACATGATGCACTGCCAAAACAAAAATTATTTACAATGCAAAATATTACACTATGTAATAATACGAGTATTACATACACTCATTTCAATAAGCTAGGTGGAACAGTGGTTAGTAACGTTACTTTGACACCAACGCTCGTGGGTTTCCACACAGGACAAACGTTTGTGTCCATGAACATGTCTGTTTGTCTTGGTCTGGATGTTTTTAAGACAGTTAGGGTACAACAACGTAGCCAGTCTGGGGGAAGTACCAAAGCCAAATAACATCTCCTTGAAGGCTTGTTGTGTTCCTGCGAGTGAGTGAGGTCACCAATAAAGCTCCTCAGGAGTTCCTGTGTCAACAGCATAGGTGGCATCGCACAAGTGAGTGCATAAAAAACCCCTGCGATGGGTATTCTAATATCGCCCAATGCAGCTGCCTTAGATTTCAAGAGTATCGAGTATCAATATTATTAATAAACTTTTAATGCAGTTTTATAAGAAAATATCTTGTTGTATATCAACTAATATTTTAACGAGCTTGATGGTGGAGTGGTTAGCAAAGCTTTACCACCAATTTTAATACCAGGGATTGTGGGTTTGATTGCCACATAGCCAGTTCACAGAGGGTTAGGATATATCAAAGCAGCCCGTTTCAGGTAATACCTCTATCAGACGAAAATCGCAGCCAAATAACAACTCCCTAGAGTGTTGTTGTTGCTTCAAGTGAGTGAGGTTACCAGTAAGCTCCTATGCTGAGAGATGTGCTAGCAGCAGAGGTAGCATTGCGCGAGTGACACTTAATACATTCTAATCGTTTGTAGGCTACATTAACTACTTTACATCAGGTAGTACGTGTGCTTGTGTGTCTCCCGACATTGTATAAATACCATTAACGAGCTCGGTGGCGCAGTGGTGAAACGCGCTGTTACGCTACTTTGACACCAACGCTCGTGGGTTCGATTCCCACACAGTACAAACATTTGTGTGCATGAACATGTCTGTTTGTATTGTTCTGGGTATTTTCTATGTATAATAAATATGTATTTACAAAAAATAATGTATTTACGTATGTTTATAAGTTGTCAAGTACCCATAAAACAAGCTTCGCTTACTTTGGGGCTAGGTGGCGCTGTGTAATTTGTCCGACAATATTTATTTATTATTATTTATTAGGTAACAAGTAAATAATTAATGGGGCCTATATACACAGTTAAATTGAGCCTCACGACATTATGTATGTCGATAGAGGAAATATCAATTAATGTAAGTGACATAACACGACTTTTCAGGAGAGCCAAAAACGTTTTTTTTTTTTGTTCATCCCTCTGTATCTTTTTATATAGAGAGATTTTCCCTTCTTTTATGTTATAAACGTTAAACTTAAGAAAATATTATAGTTTCAAAGATAGCTTGTCCCTTTCATTAAAACTTTGAACTTGATTGTACCTTACAATGCCAAAATTTTAAAATGGTATTAATATTACTGTAACTGTCAATTTTTATACTAAAGCTTAACGTAAGTTACCCTATTTTGCAATTAATGTTAATATTATTAATTGTCTTTACCTGTTTTTATACTATTTTTTTAATTTAAAAAACATTTCAAAATAACCAATAATCATATTCTGAAAGATCATTGACATAAAAGTATGCATTATGTTTATTATATCAATGATATTTTAGAATCTGATTAGCCTTTTAATAAATTATCTAGAAACTTGACGATGAACAGAAAATGAACAGTAATAATTACTTGTTTATTATTAAAGTATAGCATACTTATTGGCTAGATAGATTAACAGTCTTTCACAGTAACTAGAACAAATCAACATTTACTTGGTATAATTATAAAATATTATATAATATAACAACAAACATTCTCACTAACGATCAAGAGTCAGTTAACTTCAAAAATGCAAAAAATACAGAGATAGGTAAGTACTCGTTTATACAAATATAACATTTTTAATATCAAAAGAGATTTAAATCTTTAAACAGTAACTAGAAAAATCAACTTATCTTTAGGGTTCCGTACCCAAAGGGTAAAACGGAAACTTAAATATATTATATCTTAACATTGTCTTACTGACAATGTTAAGATATATTTTCGCGTGTAGTATCATATTTTGTATGTAAGTATCACACACGCGTTGCCACCTTCTGCTGATAACACAGCAAATCCTGATAATCTTACTTTTGCAGTAACACAATAACCTACCAGGGAGTTGTTATTTGGCTGCGATTTTCTGTGAGATGGAGGTACTTTCTCAGTCAGGCTACTTTGGTGTGCCCTACTCCTTTTGATAACATCCAGACCAAACAGTACTCATGCACACAAATGTTTGTTCTGGGTGTGAACTGAAAATCGAACCCACTCCACCACGAAACTCGGCAAATTTGAAATTGTTAATCTTTATATGTGATGCAACTCCTATAGTTCTTTTTTTGTATCTGCAAGCCAACACGCATATCAAAGTCAGCTTCGGAATCATCCTGAATTAAATCCAATAGTAATCGTACTGGTTGGATCAATACTGTATTAAAATGGGAAAAAAATGTGTTGCAAAAAGTGCTCATGGGACAAGGACCGCAGAGTTAATGAGTGCAATAATAAATATTATAGCAGAGCTACTCATCAGTGGCAGCTTGCTATAATATAATATAAATATTGCTATAATACAATATACTAATATAATATATATCAAAACATATTATAGCTCCGTCTGTGATGGGTTTTAATATTAAACGTAAGTACAATCCGCGCCAAGAATCATGAAAGTGCACAGAACTCAAAAATCATCTCTCACTTGTGTTGAGGTTTGAGGGGTACACGTAACCATAGCAAGGTGCGACGCGGTGCACCATCCCATCGCCCGCGCATCCCTGGGTCACCATACTAGGTGTACCATTGACCATTAACTTAAAACAACTACACTAGATTTTAAACAGTTTCAGTCTTAAGTTGTATTGTTAGATACTTAAATCTAGAGGTCTAGAGTGTTGCTTTGTTCCTGCGAGTAAGTGGGGTCACCAGAAAGAAAGGAAACGAAAAGTAAACTCGCAAGCAATATTTTATGTTGGTGGCAACTATAGATTACGGTCACCGTTCCGCATCATGCGAACGGGCTGTGCTTTTTATGTTTATATTATACTAACCGTATCACACAGTTACCTGCCGTTTCAGAATGATCAAAAAGCGTAATGTTAAATAGCCTATAAACATTTCGAAAGAATGAGCTATCAAATGCAAAATGAAGTTTTCTAACCCGACTAGTAGGTCCAGAGATTAACATATTCAAACAAACAACTAAATTCAGCTTTATTACATTAAAATAGTATAGATATACAAAATTTAATATAACATAATAGAACATTGAAAATTTACATGTATAATACTCATGTGTATACCTATACCATTTATTCTTGCCTGTTTTAGTATAGGTTACCTCTAATATACTAGGTATTTATTTACATAATCTCCTTGTAGTTGACAACTCAATTCACTTTTCTTATTGAATGTATCTACATATATAAAAATAAGCAGACACCATTTCATTTCATGATTTGTGGCGACTATTCATTGCTTTTAAGATCTTTAGAGTATAGAATTTTTTCCTGTAAAATAAAACAGATTTTTCTTGAAAAAACGAACACCAAGTGAATTTCGATAGTCCATCGTTTTTTCAAGGAAAATGTGTTTTATTTTTCAGGAAATATTTCTGTACTCTAAAGATCTTAAAAACAATGAATGTATAGTATATGTTTACGCCAAGCCTCTTGTGGGGTAGGCAGAAAGAACAGAGACACGCGAGCCCTAAGACGCGGTCCTTACACACCTCACTCGCTTCTTTAACATCATAGCTCTTTTTATGTACGCTTGCTGCTCCTGACTTCACTTTCTGATAAAACACGACTAATTTCGTCATGTCATGCTAGAGAAAAGGGACCTGGCTGAACATGTACATACGAATTTATACGTCACGGTAACAGCTTCATATCAGGCGGGAATGTGCTTGTGGTTGTTACTGAAGTAGGACCAGTCTGATTTAGCCCACTTACTTACTTTTTCAAGGGAAGTTACTTAGCGACTTTCCTCATTGAGTTTGGAAACTACTCTAATTATTTTTTTTATGTTTTAATTAATTTTGCTTTACTTACTTTCGGCGTTGTCATTTTGAGTAGATAATTGTTTAGATTTATCACAAAAATCACGTAAACGAATTGTTTTTAATATTATGATAAATATTTAATATTCTAAATTAATAAGCGATACATTTCAATACCTTTGAACACAAACTAGTTACAATGCTAAAGCCGTTTTTAAATTATTATTGATTGTAAATCAAATTATTATTTACATTGTTGCTAGGCAACTAAATAGGTACAATGAGTACAGCGGAAGATAGAGCACATCTCCAACAAGTTTGTACCTTACACTCATAGAGTAGTATAACCAACCAGGGGTGTAACTCTTAATAACGCCTTTTGACAGCTATAGTGGAACCTCTGGCGAATTTCTTATGGCCCAAAATATTTTTGGGACCTTGATAATACAAACTAAAAGCGACAGATGTCGCTATGAAACCGGATATCGATTGCCATGGGTGACCATAGGCCTGTTCTACATGTAAATTATTTATCCTACGCGATTTGATTCGATTAAAAGCCAACATCTATGGAATAATGTTTAGCTTCGAATGTTTATCCTTTTGGTATAGTTATACTACTCTATGAGTATAACTAAACCAAAAGGAACTTACACTACACAGGGACATGGGGCTAAGCCAATGTTGCCATTTTTAACATTACGATGTCACACACAGACATTTTCAAGAAACGCATAAAGCAGCATTATTTTTACCAATGATACCAGTGGTTAATTTTAGTTATAATGTAATTTGGCGTAAATGGTACAATATCATGTTTAGAGTTAAAACTTATTAAAAAAAACACAACCAATTTGTGAGTCTTCATCGGTTCCAACGACATACGTAACGCGTCCTTTCGTCTTGTATTTTTGATTCTTTCTAAACTACTAAAGAATTTAAAAACTGGTTACTGAAAAACATCGTTTACTAACTAGTACGCAAAATAATAAATTTGTAGGACACCTGTTTAAGTGTCTTTGTTAGAAGTAGTCTTAACTACATCAAAACAAATACTCTTACAAATTGGAGAAGAACAAATGCCGAAAGAAACTTGTCAGTATGAGTTTATTTTCATATTGTCACTCAAGTAGATAATATAACAGGTGCACGACTATACGATAATTTACAATAACTGAATACTTAGTACATTTTTATATTACTGAATCATATTATTTAAATATTTAAGGATTCTATAACAGACCTATTTGATAAGAAAATTTACAATGTAATAGTACCAGAACGTCTTATTTTACCACTCTGCTTACCATGAATCTACGTCATTTACTAAATATGTTTCTTAGCCTCCTTCAGATCCTGAGAGATTACTATGAGGCAGAGGTATTTCCCCAGACGGGCTGCTTTGATATCGCACTACATCTCAAGTTAGAAAGGCTTCAGTAGTTTATCGAAAACGGCCGAGACCGACACGTAACGTGGCCTCTGAAGTCGGAGAAACTTGCTACTACTCGGTCGAGTTCGAAGCTCGAAAGCTTGTTTTGCACGGAGCTAGATTTGTTCATAATTTGTTAGTCAATTATATAAGTATAGCCAGAGGGTGAATAAAAGGAAATCCAAATTGTTTTTTTACAATATAACAAGTCTACAGACCTACAAAGCCTGCTTGCAAATATAACAGACATATTTGGATTAGCAAACAATGGTCGTTGTCCAATTTTAATTATTTTTAAAACATAATATAAAAATTTGGTTTATTAAACAAAAAGTTAATTTATGTGGGCGTGCATGGGGCTCCATGGAATACTCAGTATCTTGCGAGCCTCATATCAATGTGACAAATACCTTTCGCCAAGCTTCATTCACTAAGTCGCCTTCGAATATCCTCCCTAATGAGAACAGAGCGATATCGGCTCATTACTGTACCCTTTTTTTTGTGACGCTGGGAAAAATGCGTTACGCACACCACCGGTGCCTGGGTGGCCTCCGGTGGTAGTGTGGGACTCCCCGTCGGGTACCCGACGGTATACCCACTAAACAACCCCGCGAATTCCCATCGGCCGCGTTGGTGTGGTGCTCCGGATCTGTCAGCAACAGGGCACCACTGCGACTGACCAGCCCCTGAGAAGGGGCCGGACTTCTTCACTCTAGGGGCCATCCCGGCAAATTGGGACAGCCCCTTCGGCGGCGGGACCACTATGGGGCCAGGTTCCCATCCTGAACCCTGGTCCCACATATTATATTAGGGAGGCGGCAATAGATGCGCGTCGCGCCTACGCCGCACTCCCGTCCACCGTCTCCGGAGTGGGACAGCCTCGGGATCGTCCTCACTTTCCCGCTCCGAGGCCTCCTATGGGACATGACCGTCTCACAGAAGGAGGCCATCGCCTGCCAGGCACTGTTGCTCCCGAGCATGGAGCGGACCACGCTCGGGAGCGAGAGGTGCGCGCTTCCAAGCGCGGACACCAGACCGTAGCGCTGCTGAGACCACCTGGTATACTGCTCCAGTGTGTGTTGGGCAGTGTCCTCGGCCGCGTCATAACGTGGCAGATCGGCTCCTCCTCCCGCCTCGCGACCCGGTGCAGATACTCACCGAAGCACCCATGCCTGGTGAGCACCTGCACCATGCGGAAGGTGAGGGGTTTGTGTTTCCTACGCATCCACATCCCTAGGACCGGGCGCAGCGCCTTCGCAACGCGGGTTCCGTACCGCGGCTGCCCCCGCTGCGCTCTGCGCAGCTGAGCCTTGTTCCGCTCGCAGAGGGCGTCCGCCCATATGGGGGCACCGTACGTGGCCATACTCCGGCAGATGCCGGAGTACAGCCCCCTACACGCAGCGCTGGCCCGCCCAAATTGGGCAAGAGGCGACCCCAGCGCTTCTGCAACTCTGATGACCTTCGGTCCCAACCGCTCGAAGTGGGGGCCGAAGGTCCATCTTCCGTCAAGGGTGAGGCCCAGGTACCTCATCTGGGCACTCACCCTTATCCTCTCTCGCTCTCTTCTTGTTTCGGAGGCGGTCAATGATCGCCTCCATCTCCTGGTCGGTGACGGGCGGCGGAGCGCCCTCCACCTCTCCTCTGGAGTCCGACGATCGGGCCATCCTCGTGGGAGCCGCCTTGGGGGCAGACGCCCAAAGCTGGGCATGGCCGCCCTGCACACCGCCGTAAAGGCGTCGCAGAGACGACCTGTCCCCGGCTCCGCTCCTAAGTCCTCAATTGGCGGGAGGCCCCAGCGGCCGACAATGGCCGCCTCCTCTGCCAGCTCCCGGTCGAGCCTGGTAAGTGCCCAACGCGGGAACCGGCTCCGCCACCGGGACGAAATCGCCGGACTCCCGGGGGCTCGAGACACCCCGAACCTGATGTAACGGTGGTCCGAGAGTGTCTCTAGCCCCGTCTCCACTCTCCAATCTTCGACACGGCACGCGGTGGACGCAGTGGCGAAGGACAGGTCCACCACCGACCCTTCATTCTACCGCACGCACGTGTGGACCGTCCCCCTATTCAGCAGGGACAGTCCCGCGGCCAGCGCCCACTCCTCCACCTTCCGCCCTTTGGCTTCCGTGGCCGTGTTGCCCCACGCCGTGGACTTGGCGTTGAAGTCCCCGGCCACGATAACCTGGGCAGGCGCTAGACGCCTCACTGCCGACCCAAGAGCGTCGAGCAGCCGCTCCAAGGCCGGCAGGTCGCAGCTCGGGGAGAAGTACATACCGATTATTGCGTACTCTACCCGAACCACCGCCACGTAGCCCGCTCCCTTCCCCCTCACCACGAGTGGGGGGCTGGCGCCAGACCTCGCGACGATGGCCACGGATCCGTCCCGGTCCCCGGCCCAATTAGGCCGGGAGGGCACGTAGTATGGTTCCGCAACCACCGCCACGTCCACGTCCCACTCCGACATGGCCTGCAGGAAAAGGTCCTGAGCCCCAGCGCAGTGGTTGACGTTGGCCTGCAGGAAGCGAGGATGTCCGGCCATTACTCGGACATCCTGGCCTCTGGCGCCTGCTACCGCCCACTCCCGTGAGAGGTGGGGGACGTTCTCCCGCGGATGGATGGGGGGTTGCACAGACGGCCCCCCATCACGTGGCTCGCCTTCCGCCCGGCGTCGGCGCACACGGCACAGCGGACCTGTGCCGAGCAGCCCGAGGCGATGTGCCCCGGCTGCCCGCACCTGTAGCACAGGTGGCTGCGGTCCTCCTTGGAGGGGCACAACTCCGCTGTGTTGCCCCACGCACTTGAAACAGTGCATGAGGCGCGCCTTCAACAAGTGGAGCTGCACCCGACTCCAGCCAACCCCGATACTGCCTAGTTCGAGCAGCTTATTTTGTCTTATTAACACTTCAGGATATTTTTTTGCTTTAATTGATTTATTATCGTAGCGTAAAACTGCTGTTTACGTAACAGGATGGGAAAAAGTTAATTGGTGTTTTGTAAGTAAAAAGTTGCAGCAGCTGGTTAACAGAAAAAAAAAAAAGTAAATACGGTTTCCCGCCATTTTCTATTGTTTTTCTGAATGCCAAAAGAACTAAGAAATTCGATACATTTTGAAGTTTTATTACAAAAAAGACAAAAATGCGACATAGGTCTCAAAAAAATGTGACATTTATGCAGTTTAGGTCTAAGCGTTTATGGCCCTGGCTATTATTATTAATACATATACCATAGACGTAATAAAAAAGTCAGACGGAATCTCGCTGAGAAAAAAGTGAACTACCACAATGGCGGTAAGTAACTATGTGTGAGTGTCAAGTGGGTTGCCAGATGGAAGAAAATTTCCCATTTCTTTTACTAAAAAGAAAAAAAATGATATGATTCGTTACTGTCTTCGAAACTCGAATTTTATGGACCGGTGATTTGTAACTTGTGTAGTTTAAAATAGGTATTGATGAAAATAAAATAAACACATGAAATATAACATTACATATTCCTTTTATTATGTAGGACAAACAGATGCATACTTATTTGAAATAAAAAATGCCCAAACAAATACACCAATTTAATGACCAGACGAGGCTCTGGCGAAAGAGAGATAGAGCACGTTAGCCTGACTGGGGAAGTACCTCCACCTCACAGAAGACGGCAGCCACTTCTTACACTCCTCAAAATGTATACTGCATATTGCACTGGATCTAAATGGAATCAAGCCGCTTTCTTTTCTGGACTCTCTTGTACCCAATCATTCTTCCATGCATCGTTTGACGATGGAAATCTAAAAAATATTAAAGGTATGAATAATAGTTGTTCAGTAAAAGAATCATAGGATGTAAGTTTATATGTCTGTTTAAACAAAATTAGGTATCTGAATTAAGTAAGAATTACAAGAGAACAAAAGAAAAATGATCTCCTACACTTTTACGCTAATTTAGAAATGTGAGTTATGGAAAAAGTTAATTGGTGTTTTGTAAGTAAAAAGTTGCAGCAGCTGGTTAACAGAAAAAAAAAAAGTAAATACGGTTTCCCGCCATTTTCTATTGTTTTTCTGAATGCCAAAAGAACTAAGAAATTCGATACATTTTGAAGTTTTATTACAAAAAAGACAAAAATGCGACATAGGTCTCAAAAAAAATGTGACATTTATGCAGTTTAGGTCTAAGCGTTTATGGCCCTGGCTATTATTATTAATACATATACCATAGACGTAATAAAAAAGTCAGACGGAATCTCGCTGAGAAAAAAGTGAACTACCACAATGGCGGTAAGTAACTATGTGTGAGTGTCAAGTGGGTTGCCAGATGGAAGAAAATTTCCCATTTCTTTTACTAAAAAGAAAAAAAATGATATGATTCGTTACTGTCTTCGAAACTCGAATTTTATGGACCGGTGATTTGTAACTTGTGTAGTTTAAAATAGGTATTGATGAAAATAAAATAAACACATGAAATATAACATTACATATTCCTTTTATTATGTAGGACAAACAGATGCATACTTATTTGAAATAAAAAATGCCCAAACAAATACACCAATTTAATGACCAGACGAGGCTCTGGCGAAAGAGAGATAGAGCACGTTAGCCTGACTGGGGAAGTACCTCCACCTCACAGAAGACGGCAGCCACTTCTTACACTCCTCAAAATGTATACTGCATATTGCTCTGGATCTAAATGGAATCAAGCCGCTTTCTTTTCTGGACTCTCTTGTACCCAATCATTCTTCCATGCATCGTTTGACGATGGAAATCTAAAAAATATTAAAGGTATGAATAATAGTTGTTCAGTAAAAGAATCATAGGATGTAAGTTTATATGTCTGTTTAAACAAAATTAGGTATCTGAATTAAGTAAGAATTACAAGAGAACAAAAGAAAAATGATCTCCCACACTTTTACGCTAATTTAGAAATGTGAGTTATGGCAACACCGGTAGATTTATTGTTTTCAAAAATTAATTTAAGTGAAAACGATTAGATAATCAGAAAAATTACTTGCTTGCCTATGAAAAGTAATCCCTTAGCTTTTTTTAATTATACCACTATGGTACCGACTGCTCTTCACTACGCACGACGGCATTATTATTATTTTTCGACAAGGTTATCACGCGGCGAGGTGTCGGTGCGTAATGGCGCCAATGGCGGGCTTACTGCTTACTATGGAGATGCTTCAGTGTTTAGTTCGGGAGACGGTGTCTGCTTTTTTTATTACGTCTATGATATATACCAAATAGACCATGCTCGCTCAGATTTTCACCTGTTTCGGTTTCTTCAGAATTCTAGCAGCGTTCGATTAACATCAAGTGAGAACTATCAAAACTAGTTGTCGCAGTTTTACGGTGTAAAATCTTTATTTTTCATAAGATTTGACAATCACTTATTGAGAAAAATTCATAAATAAGAATGGCAATATCGTAAGCGTTTTAGTAAACATATCATAGATAATTAACAGTTTATCACTTATTATTCATACAAATTCCAAAGCGGTTAGTTAACTAATATCACTGCTACAAACCGCAAGCGCATCGTGTTTGACAAATGCGGAATGCGCTTAGTCACAGGTGATAATGATTGGACGTACAAATCAAGTTATATGCCGTAATCGTGCAACCCGCCCGGGATGTATATATAATGCTATGCGTGCTAAATTAAGTAATTTTGTTTCTTTATATATTTTATAAGTAGATGTAAAGAGATCGTAATGAAATAGTATTTTTTTTGATATTTGAAGGGTTCTCAAATTTGTCAGAGCTGTAGAGCCCCATATTATATACATATAACACGTTTTTTAGGAAGACGTCGAACGATTGGACGTCTTCCTAAAAAAAAACGTGAACGAAAGGGTTCGACTCGAACCCTTATAGCTCCGGTTAAGTATATCAAATTAGAACGAATTTTTTCAATATGCTGTTTTCGCGTTAATTGATCGTCAAGAATAAGGCTAACACACTTTTATTGCGTAGAAGATGCCAGTGTCATCTGATTAACGGTTAAAGTATTAGAAGTAGATACTTTTTTATTCTTTGCCGAGAATATTATGTATTTGATTTTTTGTTCATTTACAGTTAATATGTATGTATGTATATATGTATATCTTTATGCCAGGTCCCTTGCGGGGTAGGCAGGAAGAACCGAGCCCCATAAGACGCGGCCCTTACACACTTCACTCGCTTCTTTCACATTCATAGCTCTTTTCATGCACGCTTGCCGGTTTCAGTTAATAGATTTTGTGATAACCAGTTTTGCAATGTATGTTTCTGTGCTTCCTGAAATAGTGTATCCAGTGAACGCCTGAAGTAAAATAAGGAAGCATCGTCGGCGTATAGATTTATCTGCCCTTGCAGTCCTATTTTTTCACATTATTTATATAGACTAAGAATAACAAAGTCTCCAGTATTGTTTTATTGACTCAGTCTCATTCGCTTAGGAATTGGTGTAGCAAAACAGTATCATTTAGTTAGAATATATGCAGTTTTGTTCCAGAGGTGATTTCTTTTATTGATGGCGTCGATAATATCATTGATTATCTAGTCTTTTTTTGGGTGGACTAAGAAACGTAACCCTTCTGGTTTTACTTTTATTAATATTGTATATGAGAAGTTCTTCTAATTTAGTGTAATCAGCATCTATGCATGTGTGATAAATAGATTTTTGTAAGGCTTCTTGTAGTTGTTTATATTTTACAGCTTTGTATTCTTTTTTATGTGCTGAATCTAGTTCAGACGTGTTAATTTCGAAAAATATTTGATAGTGGTCAGACATTGACGATTTTAAGTCTGTTACGGTAAACGACAGTTATGGTTTTTGAGTCTGTTTTGATCAAAAGTTTCGAAATTTCTACAGCAATGACATTATATTTCTACCTACAAAATGGCAAAAAGTTATCGAACAAAAAGACACATATTGTAATCAAATGTAAATAAACTACGATAAAAAATTAATCTTGAATTAGTATGTAAAATACGAGTAAAAAATTACCTTGACTTAATACATCTGTTGTACTCTACAAGCCGATTCCAACGACAATACAGTTTTCATTGACATAGTGTCTTAATAATTTCTCAGTGGATTGAGTCGACTAGTGGCCTCATGTGGTGCATTAATGGTCCATTAATCAAGCATGTATTTATTTTGTATTCTTTTTTTTATTTATTTTTTGATCAAAAGCTTGTTGACTAGAAGAAGTTGTTCAAAGGATTAAAACGACCTTTGCAAATCATCTTACAATTTTTGTTGCCATTATATATATTGTACAATAAAGTTCTACGAATACACCTACAAAATTGTACAAATAAAAAAATTTATTACCTCCGCAAAGTTCTGTTTTGAGAATGTTCTTTTCTCGCTTAGTTTATTTAGATTCCTTTTAAATCTAATTTACCGATATCATGCTGTTTTTGGTATTAGAGATTTGTGGTATCGTAATTCTTTAAGGATTGTAGTATGATTTATCATTGCCATGCAAGTATTTTAGGCATTGAAACGGCTGGCGAGCTGACTTTCGAAGACTTTAAAATGTGAATGTTTTCTTTACTATGTGGATTTATAACTGAGGTATATGAGCCAAGTCTTCATTCATTGCCTTCATTCATCAACTTGCAAGATATTTGAAACGGTGCTGGATTAGTCATGTGTGTATGATGTATTGTTATATGTATTTAAAATTAAATGATACCTTTGAAATTTAACTTATGAAGAGACAGGGGGTATGTATTCAAAAATTTGTACGGAATATGAAGTTTTATTCGCGCTATTATTAAAGATAAAGTAAAAATAAAAGCTTGTAATTTTTGTACGTAATGTATATATTATATTAAAAAACAAAGACTTTAGTATGAAAAATTTTATTCATGTAGTTAAAAAAATTGTATTGCGACATCTGTTGTGAATTACTAACATCCTAGTTTTTGACGCGTAAATGTAGATGGAGACTATTAACTTAGCTTTATTTTGCAGAAGAAAAGACTCCCCTCTATATTTTTGTCGTCTCGTTCTCGTAGTTATTGTATCCTAAAACCAACGTAAAACCACCCAAAGCTTTTATTATTTAATTGAATGTAATGTCAATAAACTAATCTATTTAATTTATGAAATTTATGCCTTAGCGAAAACAATTGTAAATTAGCAATACTGATTTATGATAACAATAACATTAAATCATGGGTTCAAAATTGAGAATACTC
The DNA here is from genome assembly GCA_947507595.1 of Pyralis farinalis. Classification (NCBI taxonomy): domain Eukaryota; kingdom Metazoa; phylum Arthropoda; class Insecta; order Lepidoptera; family Pyralidae; genus Pyralis; species Pyralis farinalis. Next base: position 7,726,744 of record OX382264.1, read on the forward strand.
TTGTCAGACAAGGTTAGTTAAAGAATAAACAGTTATAATTTTCGCCTTATCGATGAGTACTTAGATTTCTAACTTAAATTTTTAATTCATGTGTTACTTGACTCGTAATTAGTACCTAAAGAACGCTCTTGACAACTGAAATATGTTGTATATAGTAATATGATATAATATGTATGGTATGTAATTAAACCTAATTTACGTATTTTTTCTAGATGTATCCTCATATTGCTGATAAAAATGCAATTATGAGAAATATAAGAAACTTATATGTGGCATACAAGCATAAGGAAAATAATTTTATTGTCAATTTCAGTAATAAAAATGAAATTATGGAAACATTAAATTCTGATGTTTTACAAGTTAATATAGACAGAGAAACTATGATTAAAAATGTTCTAACAGATGTTACAGTAAATAAGACTCTGTTTGACTCTGAACAACAAAAAATTGTTATAGACTTCAGCTCTCCAAATATTGCGAAACCTTTTCACGCAGGCCACTTGAGATCTACAATCATTGGTAATTTTATAGCCAATATCCATAAATATTTTAATGACAAAGTAACCAAAATAAACTATTTGGGTGACTGGGGTACACAATTTGGATTGTTACAGTATGGTTTAGAACAAGATAATGTAGACATTAATAAACTTAAGGATAATCCTGTTAAGTACTTATATGAGGTATATGTTAATGCTAACAAATTATCTGCAACTGATGAAAGAATCCAGAAACAGGCCAGAAAATATTTCTCCGATATAGAACAAGGCCGAGCAGATTTAACAAGATGGAAACAAATAAGAGAAATAACAATTGCAGAATTAGAAAAAGTGTACCAAAGATTAGGAATACAATTTGATGATTATCATTGGGAGTCAGATTATAACGGTGGCGCTATTAAAGAGTTAGTTTCTTTACTAGAAAAGAAAAATGTAATTCAATGTGACAAAGAAGGAAAAATGATAGCCAGAGTAAATGATAGGGATGTAACAGTTTTGAAGAGTGATAACTCAACTTTGTATCTAACTCGAGACATTGCTGCCTTGTTGGACAGATACAAGAGGTATAAGTTTGATAAAATGCTATATGTTGTTGATAATGCACAAACAGACCATTTTGCGAGTGTCATTAACATTGTTAAGCAATTCAATGGAGAGTGTACAAGAGGCTGTGAGCATGTCAAGTTTGGTAGACTAAAGGGCATGAGTACAAGAAGTGGCAATGTTGTCTTCTTAAATGACATATTAGATGAAGCAAAGAAGAAAATGTATGATAAGCAGCAGTTATCAAAAAGTAATTAAATATATTTTACAAGGCTTATTGAAAGACTCAAAATATTGTGGATATTTTTAACACAATTTTATTACGTCAACCCGTATGTAACTTTTTTGTCGAGCTCTGTGGCTCAGTCATGAATGACGCGACTTTGACACCAACGTGGGGTCGATTCCCACACAAGGCAAACATTTGTGTGCATGAACATGTCTGTTTGTCTTGGTCTGGATGTTTTAAGAGAGGTAGGGCGCATCAAAGCCGCCTATCTGGAGAAGTACCTCCACCTCACAGAAAACTGCAGACAAATAACTCCCTGGTCCTGCGTGTGAGTGAGGTCACCAGTAAGCTCCCACGGAGTTGCTGTGTAAGCAGCAGAGGAGGCATCAGGCGAGTGATACTTAATATATCTCAAGCGTTAATAGACTATGGTACCCCGCTTTACATCAGGTGGGCCGTATGCTTGTATGCCTCCCCATGTAGTATAAAAAAAAACTACTTTATGGTTACTAAGTAATACTGCAACTGATCTGTGTCCATAAGGGTCCCTTAATAGCTTAATATGTATTAATTGTTGTTTTATGACAGTCATATAATATTTTAAAGTATGTTAGGGAAATTTATAAGAGATCTTATTATATGTTTGAATTCTGTCAACGGTTTCAGATACTCGGACCAGCGCTGAGAATGAAGAGACATGTGATTTACTTGGCACTACTGCTGTTGTAATAAATGATTTGAAACAAAGGAGACAAAAAGATTATGTATTTGATTGGGACAGAGTATTACAGAGTGAAGGAGACAGTGGGATCAAACTTCAATATTTACATTGCAGACTCTGGAGTTTGGAACAGAATTGTGGTGTGTCAGTACCAAGCATTTGTGACCCAAGTTATTTATCTGAGGAAATAATTGGTGATGTTGTTGCAGAGTTAGCCAAGTTTGACGATATTTTGCATAGATCATTGCTAGAATATGAGGCATGTATCATTGTTAATTATTTGTTTCGTTTAGCTAGACATGTTAACAGAATGTTCAATCAGTTAAAAGTGAAGAATGTTGAAACAGATTTAGCAGCACAGAGACTTTTAGTGTATCATTCAGCACGTTTGGTAGTTAAAACTGGATTGGAAATATTAGGTGTGAAACCTTTAGAACAAATGTAAAAAAATGCTAAATGTTAAAATGATACCATTTTTTTACATTTGTTCTAAAGGTTCTGTTATAGGAAAATTACACCTGTGTAATAATCTATGAGAAAAATTCTCCTCTATCAACGTAAATTATGTTGTATAAACTCCTCCAACAGAATTAATTATTTATAATATCACTCCACATACATGTGAGGTTGGCTTTGACAACAAAGATTGACAGTGACAGGAATTTTTAGATTTTGGGTTGTAAGTGACCCCAAACTTGATTGTAGTAACTTGAATGCGATGGCAATCAAAATATGTGTAGTAATGTTTGTAGACTGTATTCGCAATGATGATGTTAGAAACATTTGGTCTGAAAAGAGAATATCGGTGTCAAAATAAGTGACTGTGGCAGTGAGGTATGTAATGAAGTGCTCGGTTATATCTGCCTTCCATATAAGAAATTTGGCATAAAATTATAGATAGAGGGACCCCAAAATCTAAAATTCCTTTACTACCACCTTTTTCTCCACATCTATCTTATTATTAATGTTTATATTTAGAGTCGTATTTTTTTTCATTAATAAATATATTTTTAAACATATTTCAGTTAAAATAAAATACTATTCCTTGGTGCTAACTTCATTTCATTCACATTGGACAAAAAATCGAGTGTTGAAAATTTTTGTCTTTTATATTTTCAATAATGAAATGTTTTTTTAAGAAATAATTATTATACTTTTTAAAACAATCTATCAAATACCATAATTTCCTCATCAGATACCAAATATCTTGCATATTTAACCAGTACTAATAAGATATATTGCTATAATAAAATACAGGCATTGAGTTATTATGTCCTAGAGGAGCTATCCTAAGTAAAAGTCTTGCTCCATTTCAGTGGCGGCGCTAGACGAAACGTGGACGTCGGCGACATCAGTTCTGCGAGGCCCCCGTCATTTTCGAGACAGAGAGAAAATGTTAAATTAAATGAGCTGAATTATACACAACTAATAATTGCACCCACATTTTATTTTACAAGTATTATTGCTAATCAAATAATGATAAAAATCACTAAAAAACCTTTTTTGCGAGGCCCTCGCAGGCGCGAGGCCGTAGGCGGTCGCCCACGTCGCCTACGCCTAGCGCCGCCACTGCTCCATTTGGTAATAATTAAAACTAATGTCCACTGCAGCGCTGAAATAATTTAGATGTCTATCCTAAAGATTCGGACGATACAGCACTAATCGCTTCTAAGGGGTATTTTTCTCGCGACCAAAAGGCCAAAAGTGCCGTGATTGTCATGGCGCTTACGCGTTCCGTTCAATGTAGTACAGCAATGAGATGTTGCCGGGCGCAAACATTTGGTTCGCGGTGTCCGTTCTAGTACACTAGTACATAATAATTCAATGAATACAGGTGATTTTTTTCTTACGTCTTCATGTACATGTTTTAAGTAGGAAGTGGTTTCCCATCATCTATAAACCCTAAGCATGTGATGTTTAATAGCAAACAATAGTCATAACTTTAAATAGAAATATGTACTTATATACATATATTTTAAATATTATTTTTACAGAATTAAGGCAATCAATTACCAATGTAAAATTCACACTGTAAAAAATAAGCAGTACTTATACTGCTTTCACGTTACTTACTTTCTTTAATAATACTTTCGCTCTACAAAATAAATCATAAATTATCACCATTTCAACAGTAGATAGTTTGATTATTCGGTTAGATAAAATACAGGGTCTGTATAAATAAATAAATAGGTATAATTTCCACCAAAATTGTTTTTATTGTTATGTAGCACACGTAACAAAAAATAGTACATACCAAAAAAATATATGTTTACGAAGAAGACGAAGAATTTTGGGGACTAGTCTCAAGTAATATGAGGTGCCAATTCTTATTTCTACTTTTTTTTAGAATATCGAAACCTCTCAAGGATACAATTAATAGACAAAGATGTTTATGATATGTGCATGTACAAAAAGAAAAAACTGTAAGACTTTTTCTGATTAGCAGTAATTGTGTAATTTATCGAGAAATGGAGAAATAAATATTCTGTTAAATGTTGATTTCATAAGTAATTACGTTATCCATAATTTATCATTTTTGTCGTTGAAATCTAAGACTGCCGCATTATTTATATGAGTAAATACACACATTGCATATACATACACATAATATCTTTTAGACCACCTCTCACATTCCATGTGCCTATACGACACTCAGCTCTCCTCGACCCGCCGGGATAGGCGTTGCCTGGTGGGTGGCGCCCCCCACCGCCGCATGCCCTAGATTTCGCACCGACGGGGGCGGATCGGCACGCGTCGCCTCCGGTGGACGCCCTAATCTGCGCGTCTGTGCGGTTTGGGTCCAGAATTGCAGTCCACAGTGTTGGACTGGCAGGGTCGCGGCGTGCACGCTTCTGGTACCGACCCCAAAAGTATCTCTACCTTACAGAAAATAATTCATGGGCAAATTATTATACGTAGGTCATACTATAACTTTTGCGTAACTTAAAAAAATAACATGTTATAACCAAAATATTATGTTTATTGCTTTTCAAAATACTCTCCTTTACATTTTAAACATTTTTTCATGCGATCGAACCATTTTTTTAAACAAGAGGACCACAGATCTGAATCAGACATGTTTTCTACGTGCCGATTGAACGCTATCACTGCCTCTTCGGAGTTGGTAAAAGTGAAACCTCTCATCAAATCTTTGATTTTGGGGAAAATACAGAAATCACAGTGTGCTAGGTCGGGGCTATGCGCAGGATGGGTAACGAGTTGTACTTTTTCGGAAGTTAAAAATGACTTTGTTTTGTTGGCCGTGTGTGAAGAAGCGTTGTCATGATGTAGGAGAGCGCGGCTTTTTGGTCGTCTTTCGCGAACTTTTTCTAACACCCTGGGGAAACAAATGGTAGAATATCACTCTGCATTAACACTCTTTTGATCTTCAAGTGAAATTGTGCAGATGGGACCCGTAGCTGAGAAAAAAACGCGATCATTTTTTTACCAACGTTTCTCGCCTGCCTCACTTTTGTTGGCCTGTTCTCATTTTCAAACACCCATTCACAAGATTACTGTTTTTTTTTCGGGTTCAAAACAATAAATCCACGTTTCGCCTCCTGTGACAATGTCATAAACAGCATTGGAATGTCCGTGGTCGTACTTCAGTAGCATCTTTGAGCACCATTCCACGCGAACCCGCATCAGCCATGCAATTCTGTAAGAGCAAACGTCCTTACATCCTCGGAAACATCGGCTGTTACAGCCTTGAACACAAAATTGCAATTCTTTGGTGTCGCTTTTCATGGTTGTGCGACACTAGCGCCGCAAGGCTGCGTTTGGAATTGGAATTCTACAAGGCAAACAGCCTCGCGTACGCTTACAGCCTTATATAATACCAAATAATTTAGCCGTGATCGCAGTAGACGATTTCAAAGCTGTGACATCTGTGATCGCAGCGACGCACACAACCATTACGAGTCGCTTAGAGAATTGCATGGCTGCTCAGCTGTCAGTTCATGAGGGATCCAACGACAACAAAGTTTCCGAACTTTCAATTCTTCGTGTAAATTTTTCTGAATTTGGCTCATACCAATCCCCAATAGTTCTCGAATTGTCTCATAGGTAATCCGCGGGTTTTCTTCAATTAGCCGCTTAACAGTTGCCACATTATTTACGATGACGGCAGTTGAAGGCCGCCCTTCACGAAATTCGTCATGTAAAGAAACTCGACCTCTCTCAAATTCAGCAAACCATCGCCTCACGGTGCTCAAAGAAGGTGCTTCTCTCCCAAAAGCATTTTGAAGACGAGCAGCATAGTCTTGCGGAGAGAGAGAACTTTTAAAATCATAAAAAATCATCGCTCTAAAATCTTGTCGACTCAATTCCGTTTTCGTTGCGTACGTAGAATTTTGATGTGTGATAAAAAATAATTGACAAATGATTTCCCGCCAATTGTTTTTTTTATTACTAAGTAATTTTTACAACGTTTTTTACAACGGTTGCAACGTTTCAAAAAATATAACATTCGAAATTCAAATAGTTCCGATTAGCTACAAGTGCAAAACTAGTGTGCCCCATGTATGCCTATAAATGAGTGATGTAATCAACAAGGTAATGAGGAGGTGCCAGCAACGTGAGTATTATTCGCGCTAGCGATACTACTTCTGTCACAAGTGTATTTTAATACAACATACTATTATAGTAACAGTACGTTGTATTAAAAAATCTTTAAATAATACCTTGATGAATTTACACAGTTCCTGTACCTCTGGTAGAGTATCCGGTACAGAATATTTATCAGAACTGTCAAAATCCATCTGAAATGTAAATAACAAAATTAGGATTAAGTTGTATATAATGATTCTTACCGACTAAACACCAACTAGGGGCTGCCTTTAGCCGAGAAGGCTTCATCGGCGATCGTCCCAGGTGAAGCGGGGCGACAAAAATCAATTTTAGTATAATTGAGATAAATATCTAAATAACCGTTGCTTAACAGAGTTCAAAAATAACTTAAGTTTTAACATTACCTACTAAGTAGTTACTTTACTTGATGTAATCTATATTTTGTTTGATTGCTCCACGTATGTACGTAGCAGTAGGGTAATTGCATATCAAAACTGGCAATACATTTATAACCACTATAATATAGGTTACGAATATAAATTTCTAATAAATATGAAGTTACAATATGTTTTTGTCAATTAATATGGGGAAACATGAGCCAAAAGGTTTAATATATGGACTACAGCAATAAATATAATGTTATGTAATACTACTGTAGCTTTTGCATAAAATAACACTATACCATATGTACCGTAGTTTATTTAACGTTTAATGTTTATTCATACACCAAAACAGTATTTTTATTCATTAAAATAAAACAAAACGTATTCCAAACAACACTGTTCTACACAACAGACAAAAATGGAAAGCTTGCTTCGTAATTTGAGTTGATGTCCTTGAAAAAACCGAAACTTGATGAGGGACAGAAAAAAATCTATGTCTCTTTCTTTTACGTTTGTAACGTATATTGCTGTATTTGCTGTGTCTACTGTGTGAATGAGAAGTAAAACGACACTGGGTCTATTAATTTCTCCATCTACGCTTACAGCTTTTACGGCGTCAAAAATAACTTAAAATCTCGAATGACGAAAAACGAGAAATAATATTTTAGCTATAGATTTTACAGTTCAAGAGATATGATATATACTTTTCTAACATTACGACTAATAAGTATTTCATCAAGTACCTATTTAAGTTTATAGTAGACATATGGTGCGTCAGAGGGTTATTGTAGTGCATGTACCCTGCATGTACCTACATTATTAACTTGTTCAAAAATGAAGGAAAACATCATGACACCGTCATTCATGACCCGATTTATAAAAAGAAATAAAAACACATGAAGGAGTTTTTTCTGTATACAACGTCGGGAGGCATACAAGCATATAACCCACCTGATGTAGTTACCGTAGTATATTAACGCTTGTAATATATATGGTGTTCTTAAATAATATGCCCAAATTGAAATGGGAAGTATTATGTATGCCGATTATAATAATAAATATATTTTATGCCCCACGTGTTACAAATTCTTTCATAGAAAAATAAAATCCGTCATAAAAAATAGCTTTCTGTTGTATGAAATCAACCAGCTAGGAAAATACAAGATACGGTACGCAGGTACAATACGCCTTCCCGCGCATGCGTCATCTACACCACAAGGCGCACGCGCGAGCAGCCATCATTGTTTCCCAGTGGCGCGCATTACACTAGTACGCGGCATTATTATTCGCGATTACGCAGTTGACACTAGTAGGTAGTCACTTTTTAAGTCCTATTATCGGAAAATATTTTTCATTCAATTATACATCATAGTGATCACTCTTCATAAAAATATTTAATACTAATGATGATATATCACTAATAATACACCTCGTTTATACCAATATTTGTTTGCATATGATTTCTTACACTAATGACCGGTAATTCTAATCATTTTAATACATAAGGTTAATATTTATAAATTTGTTATACAAGGTGTTGTTTTTCGGACCCGACAAACTTTAAGGGTGGATTCTACGAGTAATTTCATCGAGAAAACACCCCCATATGTGGGGTCAAATCTCAATATTCTAGAAATGGCGGCCATTTTAAAATTTTGATACTTATTTTTTTCTTTTTTTTCATAAAAATTCATATCTCGAGATTTAAAGGCCCTACGGACATGAAATAAAATGCTTTTTTCTGCAAAAAGTCGTCTCTATCGAACAAAAATATCCACAACTGCTAAAAAGGTACATAAAATAAGTTAAAAGCACCTAATCTCATTTATTTTGCAAAAAAAAAACAGCAAAAATCTACATTTACTTGAATTACTTTGAAAATAGCCCCCCTTTGATAGTATTTTTATGTATTTTTTTAAAAGTATTTGATATAAGCTAAACAATGATACCAAAACCGTATCTCTACGTCGAGGCAGTCAAGAATTATTGAAAATTCAAAACACCCCTTACGCAGCTCATGTAAATTGATTTCATTTACAAACAGAACTTTTTCACTTAAAATTATGAGAGAAACACCAAAAAAGTGGCAATTACTTTAATAAAAATGATTAACATAAATTGCAAAATTAAAACAATAAAAAACAAACATTAATTGAACATTTGCTCAAAGTGGCCTCTTCGGTTTTAAAGTCAAGCAAGTTTTGAACTTTCAATAATTCTTGACTGCCTCGAGGTAGAGATACGGTTTTGGTATCATTGTTTAGCTTATATCAAATACTTTTAAAAAAATACATAAAAATACTATCAAAGGGGGGCTATTTTCAAAGTAATGCAAGTAAATGTAGATTTTTGCTGTTTTTTTTTGCAAAATAAATGAGATTAGGTGCTTTTAACTTATTTTATGTACCTTTTTAGCAGTTGTGGATATTTTTGTTCGATAGAGACGACTTTTTGCAGATAAAAGCATTTTATTTCATGTCTGTAGGGCCTTTAAATCTCGAGATATGAATTTTTATGGAAAAAAGAAAAAAATAAGTATCAAAATTTTAAAATGGCCGCCATTTCTAGAATATTGAGATTTGACCCCACATATGGGGGGGTTTTCTCGATGAAATGACTCGTAGAATCCACTCTTAAAGTTTGTCGGGTCCGAAAAACAACACCTTGTATATTAATATTTGTTTTCATATATTTCTTAATAAGTGTTATTTATGTGCAGTGCATTGCAATGGAAAAAAATAAAAGGTAGTAGTAAAAATAATAGGTACGAGCGAAGCGGGGAGTGTTTGGTGTTACAGCGCGAAACAAAAAATATGAATAAAACTTTTATGTTAGCCAATATGGACTCGATTGACACACACACACTTGAATGAATCGGGGGAATCCCTGTCTGCATGAAACCAGTCCGCGAACGCATAGCGGCAGCATGGCATGATGCACGAAGTGGCTACGGAATTGAATTTATGATGAATTCGGTGGTTCAGTCGTGAATGACGCGACTTTGACACCAACGCTCGTGGGTTCGATTTCCACACAAGACATTTGTATGCATGAACATGTCTGTTTGTATTGGTATGGGTATTTTCAAGAGAGGTAGGGCGCATCAAAGCAGCCCGTCTGGTGAAGTACCTTCACCTCACAGAAAATCGCACCTAAATAACAACTCCCTGGAGTTGTTGTGTTCCTGCGTATGAGTGCAGTCACTAGTAAGCTCCTATGGAATTGCTGTGTAAGCAGCAGAGGAGGCATCGCGCGAGTGATACTTAATTTATTACAAGGGTAATAGGCTACTACTACTTCTTTACATCAGGTGGGCCGTATGCTTGAATGTCTCCCGTCGTTGTATAAAAAAAAATTAATTACGGAACAAAAACTGTAAAAAAGTAATCTCCTTTTTTTGAGCTCGCAGTAGAATAAACAACCGGTTTTCAACCGTTGTTTATGAGTTATCAACGTCTACTTTGGACATATACCCATTTTCAACCGCGCTCCAGGCGGTGGCGAACGTCGAGTCCCCCCATCCCCTGGCGGTGCAAACACGGGACGCTCTTAAACTGTGCAAAAGCCAGGGTAAGAGCGTCTCGCTGTTCTGGATCAAGGCACACGCAGGGTTGGAGGGGAACGAACGTGCCGATGAACTCGCCAGGAGCGCCGCACTGGGGTTGCGGAGGCGGCCAGACTACGACCGCTGCCCTGTCTCATTCGTCAAAGGTATGATCCGCAAGGGGACCATTGACGAATGGGACAGGAGATACACATCGGGAACAACAGCTTCGACAACGAAGATGTTCTTCCCGAGTGCGGCGGCGGCGTAAGGCACCGTGGGTAAAATGGTGCCGTCGTGCATCACTACGCAGGTCCTCTCGGGGCATGGTGGGTTCTCCGTGTACTTGCACAGATTCAAGTGCGCGGATGACCCATCGTGCTTTTGCGAGCCCGGCGTGGACCAGACAGTGCAGCACATATTGTTTCGGTGTCCCGCATTCTCCAAACAGAGGTACGATTTGGAGCAGGAGTTGGGAATGCGGGTCACCGAAACAATGGTCTCAGAAATAGTGGTGGGGAAAGGTAGAACAAAATTTTTAAAATACTGCGTCAGTCTAGCCACGGCTGTCATAGATAGGAACAAGCAGAGCAGCTCCACCTAGGACTAATGTTGTATACCTCGGCTATACACTTGTATAGCCGATGGGATCGCTGTGGCTAGGTGGAGCTGCTAAGCTCGCTGTCGCCCGTGTCTGGACTGACGCAGTATGGGGAGGGAAGTCTGGAAACATATATAAGGATAGTTCACCGGGGTTCTAAAATGGGCGAAATAAAAACTTTTAGAAGATATAACTGAAAGATGATGAATGGAAGAATGAAGTGCGGAATGGAGGAGAGTATGATGAATGAATGTGTTTATTTATAATAGAATATTTCAAAAATTAAGTTTAGGAAATGAAAATGTACAAAAATAGCCTTGCCCATGGCAGGGGTGCACGTATTATACTATATATAGTATCTATAAATAAATAGATTAAACTAAACTACTTTCACATTCCCGCGGTACATACTTTAAGCAATCTGCAAATGTTGACACTTAGTAGCAGTGGCGTAGCGTGCCTTGTCGGGGCCCCGTATAAAAATTTTTTTGGAGGCCCTTATATGGAGGTAAAGATTTTTCACAAAAGAATAAAAATATTGTGAGAAGAAATATTTATTTATCACATAATTTACCCATTTTACAAATAAAAATCGAATTTTAAATATTCACTCTCCTTGCCTTTTTTTCGGCAAACTGATTTATTAAATCATTTATGGCTGATGATGATTTTAGTTTTTCTAAAGTTTCTGCCTCTATGGACAATAGTGAGATGTCTGACAGCCGTTCTTGTCCCATCGAAGTTCTTAAGTAATTTTTTATTAGTTTTAATTTTGAAAAACTTCTTTCTGCCGTTGCGGTTGTAACTGGAAGGGTCAAGAATAAAAAGCATGCTGTGATTACCTCGGGAAAACTGGATGCAAGACTATTGAATTTTACTAGCAATAATTCAATGAGTTCTTTAATGGAATAATTTTTTTTAATTTCAGAATTTAAGCATGTTTTTAGAGCCTTTAATTGGTCACAAAGATTAAGTGAGATGTCTTCACTGTATTTAGCAGACAGTTTTCCGGAAGCGTTTAATATCTCTTCGCTTGAAGAAGATAGGAGTTTCTCCGGTTGTAATATTTCGAATATACTACTCAGGTTGCAACGGCTCTGAAATCTTTCTTTAGTTTGAGAAATTAATATATCTAAACAGCAATAGTATATACATTGACTTTGAAATAGGATTCCGGGTCGGAAATTCTCTCATCTTGTGATAACTCATCAAAAAAACGCTTCGTTATCTTTCGCCTACTGTTTTTAAAAACAGTTGTTACCCCCCACTCTTTTGCTAAATCTTTGGATTCATTTAGCAAACTATTAAATGAATTCTGATTTCTTAATTGGCACAGTCTATTTAAAAGATTACTTAATAAAATACTAGATTATTGTAAGTCATTATTTTCATGCTGTAGAGCTTTAGAAACAGGATTAATAATTTCAAATAGTGAAGAAAAAAATGTAACGAGCACTAAGAAATCAAAACTCTCTAAAATGTTAATTATACTTTTACATTCTTCACGTTCATCTTTTTTATTTGAAATTAAATTTAGATGGTACAAAGTTTTCATGATTAGTAAAAAATTTTTCTTTACTGCTAATAAAGCGTCGTTCCTAGAAGACCATCTGGTAGGACATACCTTTTTAAGGGTAATCAAATATTTTTCAGATGAATCGTCACTTAGCATAGCCCAGCGTTTTATACTATTGCCAAAAAAAGTATATATTTTTTCTAAATTATCGAAAAAAGTCGATACTTCACGAACATGTCTCGCAGCATCGTTCAAAACCAAGTTTAAAGCGTGCGCAGCACAATGAACATAATCGGCATTTGGAGCATGCTCTTTTATTAGGGTTTGTAATCCTCCATACACACCCGACATAACATTTGCTCCATCGTATCCCTGTCCTCTACATTTAGTCAAATCAATTCCATATTCTTTAGTCAAATTTAAAATGACAGTTTTCAGACCTGCAGCACTGCAATCGGTTACTGCTATGAATCCTAAAAAGGACTCACAGATTTTTATTTCTTTAGGCACATTATCATCATTTTCTGTAACCGAGATATATCGAAAAACTACAGATAGTTGGTCAATTTTTGATAAGTCTTGTGTTGTATCCAGAATTATTGTCAGAAATGGAGCTTTTTTAATTTCTGAGATAATACTGTTCCTAACGTTAGTACCAAGCAAACTAATAATTTCGTTTTGAATCGTAGGGCTTAAATAATTTATTTCACCTTTCGGTTTTAGAAGAAGTTCTTTTAAAGTTGCATCATAGTTAGATAGCAGACGTGAAATTGCCATAAAATTGCCAGAATCAGAATCATGCCCCTTCAAAGGTAGATTACAAGATACTAAAGTAATTATAACATTAATTATACGATGCAGTACATCTCTCCAGAATGTAATTTTACTATCGATTTCACTTTTCAATAGAGTATCGATGGTATTTCCTTGCAACCAATTATTATAAGAGAGTGAGGCACTAATATGCTGCTGTGACTTTTCATGGTCAAGAATAGTTTGTGTGAAATTGCTTCTAACCGAAACACCGTTAACCCAAGCAGAGGAGTACGATTTGTTTTGACGATCTGCTAATAACCAACAGAAGTGACAGTAAGGTTTGTTTAAAACGTTAGAATAACATAACCATGGTCTTATAATTTTTATGCCTGCCTGATTGAAATATGAATAATAATAAGCCGAAAAAGGTCGGTTATTTTCTGAAACTTTTGGAAATGGTCCTTGTGGTTTAAATGGACCCAATTTAAAAATTATTTTTCGTTCGCATTCAGCTAAATTGTCACCAAAATTTCCTCTATCTGATGAAATTATATTACAATCTGCATTATCTGCAGATATATCAGAATCGTTGACTTGGGGTTCCTCGATTTCTGGATGGACATCCGATAAAGTATGTGCTTGGCTTTCTTCTATTTCCGGATGGATATGTGACGAAGAAAATGCTTCAGAAGAATCTAAAAATAAACGAGTAATTGTTAAAAAATAAATACGAATGCTTTGATACTAAACTAAAAAGAGTTATATATAAATAAATAACGTTACTAAGGGTCACAGTTAGAGAGTGTTCAGTTCAGACGCACACAGACTCTACGCGAATTGTGCTCGTACCTATTAGTAGATACAAAATCACCTGCAGCCCGTCCGTGCATTACTATACACCTGCGTGCTATTTAAACGCAGCGCGTAGTGTAGTGGCCATACAAAACGAGAACCCGAAAGCGAGTCTGCACATCTGAAGTTCTCAACACGCAATTAACGATACGATACGGACTGATAGACAAACAACAAAACAAATCGATCCTATAGATAAGTTAGAATTTTGTTTTTTTTTTTAATCAAGGCACGGAACCCTAAAAACAGTATAATTGTGAAAATCGAGGGGGGAGACAACTTTTTGTGACGGACAGATGGACAGACCGAAATTAAAAGATTTCCTTGTTTATCACTACGGGCCCCTAATAAATGGGTTGGGTAGTAGTGTAGTACTTACCTTTCCAATCTAAATCACTCACAGTATCTTGTCTCTGAAAAAATGAAGAAATTTTGGGCACTTTTTTTATAACCTCGTCCCTTTTCTGTTTAATTTTTCTTTTCTCAGCGCCGCTGGGATAATCTCTTTTCCTTTCACTCATTTCTTTTACAAATCGCTACTAATACTGCTAAACCAGAAGAACAATATTGTTTGTACTGAATTACAATGTAATGCACATTTATATAAAGCACGTAAATAAACAGTGCACTGCACTCCGTGGTTTAACATCCAATGCAAAGTACAACAACGTACACGTACATCGCGATATCGATGAAGGATTCCCGGGGATTCCCCGCTGAGTTGAAGATGAAGTAAGTAAAACGGGGAAGTCCCGCAGCCCGCCATAACGATGTAGTGTTGCCAACTTTTGAACGCACGCTTAAGGCGGGAAAAAAAGGAATTGCTTTATAGAATTTTGTCATTTGTAAAATAAAATAAATTAGAAAGTTTTTATTCTTTTTCCTTACACACTTTGGGGGCCCCCGTGGCCCGGGGGCCCCGTATAATTGATACGGCAAATACGGCGGTAGCTACGCCCCTGCTTAGCAGCCATGACAATGGAGTGACTTGGCATTGCTTTCCGATTTTTGATCGGCATTTCTCGTAACACACCACCATTCTTATAGTAGATATTCTTGTTTTCGTATAAATTATAGGTAGACACTTTTACTGATAATTATATAGCAAAACTTCTTCTCTTTATAAACCTCTAATATGGTATCTTTATGACAAGTTAGATTCCATATGTAAACAGTCGAGTTACACGATAAAAGTATAACATGTATCAATAATGATACAATTTTTGCACACCTACTGCATGCCTGAGTTTGATTCACCGAACCAGCGACCGTCAGTATGCGATACGTAACATAATGTAACAACTCCTGGTAACTGACTGATCATTGCTATTGTGTTAACATATAGTCCCCATATCTATTAGGGGTTAAAAGTATGAAACTGTCGATTTGTAATGAAAAATTAAAACTCGGTTTTTCTTTTGATGTAACATAGTTATTCAATCAAAATATTTACCTTCGTTATCTATACATTACTGCCATTTAATCGGAAGTTTATTTGTGCCTTTGCGATGGAACTCTGGAGATCTAGATTCGAGAAAATGTGTGAAAGCATTTTGCTGCCTGCGGGAAACAATTTTTTTTACTACGTAGAAAATTATTCAAATCACGAAAAAATGATAGTCAGTTGAGCAATGTCTGGCGAGTACGGATGATGACGTATAGTTTCTAATTTCAGCTCCTGTAGAGTTATAACGGTTTCTCGTGCAGTGTGAGGTCTTGCGTTATCATCGGCAATAACGGTGAAGATCGATTCACGAGTCGGGGCTGTTTCACTCCCAGTTTCGCCATCATTGTTCGAAGTTCGGCACAATAAACGTTTGCTGTTAATGCTTGACTAGATCTGAGAAAGTAATAGTGAATAACGCCATGAAGAGACCACCAAACAGTTACCACTACCATTTTATTGGTGAGATTTGTTTTAGGGCCCCGTTGCGGCGTTTGGCCTGGGGTCAGCCATTGCACTTTTCGCTTACGGTTATCTTAAAGAATTCACTTTTCGTCACAAATCACAATTCGAAACATAATTCCTTCATTTCTGTACCAATTCAACAAGGCAGCACAAGTTTCAACACGCGTTTCTTTCTGCGATCAGTCAAATCATGAGGCACCCGCGAGGCGAGGAGGATATTTTTTTTTTATCTTATTGATTTGATGCAAATGAGTCAATATTATAGGTAAGGTAACGTTAAACCATGCCGCTAATTCCTTGGTAGTTTGACTCGGGTCGGCTTCCACCATCTCCTTCAATTCAGTGTTATGCACCCGTGTCTTCCACGTGGTTCGTTCTTCAAATCGAAGTTTTCATTACGAAAGCGTTTAACCCAAAACCGCACGGTGCGTTCATTAGCAGTCTTCTTTCCAAATGCAGCATTGATATTGCGAGCTATGACTGCAGCGTTGGAACTCGTATTCAAATATTACTCGAACTTTTAAAGTATTCATCTTTCTTGTCTAAGCTGAATAAAAAAAAACTATTTAAATTCATCTATCAAATTTATATAATTGCACATTTTTTTAAAAGAATAACCTCATAGGTATCCTTTGAAAAAAAGATTCACTCGAAAATCTCAAACCATGAAAGTTTCATGTGAAAACGGCAATTTCATACTTTAACCCCTATTATTATTTGATGTATATAAATAAAGTAGGGATCATAATTAGTAACTTATAAAAAAATGCAATTAATTTATAAATAGTGTGGCGATTACGTAATTTATAAACGTGTAGGCCATAAGTGTCAAATATTTTTGTATGTTTAAATTTCATGTGAAGGCCAGGTCAAGAGTACCCTAAACCGAAGAGCATGTATGAAGGGAATAATGAAAGTGGACGAAGCGAAACAAGTATGTAATGATCGTAGCAAGTGGAAAGAAGTGGTCTCTGCCTACCCCTACGGGATAGAGGCGTGATTATATGTATGTATGTAAATTTCATTTGAGAAAATATTACAATTTCGGTACATCGCATAATTATGAATAAGATATTCGTAATAAATTTATAATTTACAAAATTTTGGAATATATATTTACTATAATGCCGATTTCACCCTACTGGTAAAAAAAATCACAAATTAGGTATATGAATCAATAACAATTTCCTTGAAATAGATGGCAGGAAATTGTATCTTCAATTAAACCTAATTTATTTCAAGCGCAATTTGCCTTCTTGAGAATGTGTCATTGAATCTCTTGTGCTTAATGATGATGCTTATTGCAGAATGCTATTCTTTTCTTTGCAAAAGTAAAAAAATAATACAATTATTTATGGTTCATGTTCACCATAGACACTTGTAGAGACACGTATTGATGATGGCCACTCCCGATTTGGAGGGAAATTTTAAATCACATTTTGGTTTTTTACATAAGTGTAGTAATAACAACACCAGGTATAAACCTGAATAGAAACTAACATATATGTTTCTAAAGTAGCTATTAAAATGAATTTTTGTATTTTTATTAGTCATTTGCTTAGAATAATGCCTTTACATGAAGTTCTAAACTTCGGCAATTCTCGGCAGCGCTCGGATTTGAATGCGTTGACGTCAGAATATTCGGTCCGATCTGCGTCAAATCAGCACTTCCGGTAATCACGTGGTATGCGCGAGCCAATCAGGCCGCTTCATTTCTTTATAGGCCGACATTTTCTGACAAGCGTAGAAAAAGTTTTCATCAACAGCCGCCATTTTGCGCTGGAGAGACTGAGAAGAATTTCGGAATTTGTCGTGTAAATTTTCTGTTTTTTCTTACATCATTTTATCATAAACTGTACCATTCCGTGTATTTTAAAGTGTTAAGTGAAATTGTGTAGTTCGATTGATAAAATAAGTCCCATAAAGTAGCGAAAATCTGGTGATATTGTTTTCATTTATTGTGCTAGTTCGACGGAAGATGGTGAGAGGGTCTGTGTAGCTCTTCGATTCGGAGCTTTGTAATGGCGAATACTTGAGTGAGAAATTTTAATATGTGCCTTCAATGGTGCGAAGGACATCGGACGATTGTGATGTGGGTGAATTACGTTATAATGGATGACAAATCGCTCTAAAATGTTATTTCTTGAAAATATAAGACATAAATGTGTTATTTGAATCGGCGGGCCGAAATATTCACGACGGCTTACGTTTAGTAAACAGAGCCATGGCCGATCATCATGTGGATGAACCGCCTAATAAGCGGGCAAAAATGATTCGGGACCCTTTCCAGGGTCCCTCAGACTCCGCGGGTAAGTACTTTAATAATTTACGCAAGTTTAGCAAGTGTTGGAACAGTGTTCTGTCATTATTATCTTTCTTTGATTTTTGACATTTTGCCGTCGCTGTTGTTGCGCCAAGATTTGCGTCGTATTATTGTTTCTCGGCTTATTAAATGATTAAAATACGTGCATAAACGGAGCTTTAGTGGCATTTTGAATTACATTTATAGTTTTTGTAAAACATTTCTCAGAATTTTGTGAACGAAATGCATGTCCTTTCGTAATTTTAATTTTTGCACAAAATTCACTCAAGTCTTATTTCAGCCCAAGAAATTGACATTTATTGACAGTACTAAACTTTTAATAAATTGAATATGATTTATAAATATGCTCATATTCAAATAGATCCACTGAAATAAGGTCACGTTCCAACACTTGTTCTGTTAGGTTTGCAATAATATTTAATGACTTGTATTCACCAAATTAAATAAATTAGCTTGGGTCTAGTAAAAAATTTGGCCAAAACGCAAATTTTTGAAGATTTCATAATTGTTTGAGTAATTTTGTGTTTATGGTGAAATATAATCGAAAATTAAAAAAAATAGGCAAATATTATTGTATCAAATTTAGTCATATTGCCTGATTGTGTAAACTATTTATCAATGATATTTTCATGCGAAGTCAGTTGCAGAGTAGGCAGAGGGAACAAAGTGTTCTTACACTTTACTTTTTTCTTGTCATACACTCAACACTCATAGCTCTTTGTATATCTACACTTTATATTAAACACATACATTTTCATCACAATGTTGAACATGAATAATGGTGTATGGTGGGTTTAGAAACTTGGTATATAATATTAGTATATATAAAATATTTCATTCATTCATTGTTAAAAATGATATACTAAATGTGTGTTTTTGTAATGTGCTACACAACCTATTTGTTTTTGTTGTGGTATGTTGTTATGCCATGTGCATTTATTGTAGTAACTTTATTACACTAACCTTTCAAAATGAATATAGGATAGATAATTATTTTTTTTTGCATCACATTTATTTTTTTGTAAAAGAGAACTTATATATGTTTATTCAATCAATTGTGTAATTTGTAGGTAGGATAGGTATTTAAAGTGATCTTGCATTATTAATTAGTTTATATTTTTGTTGAATGTTGGAAATAATTAATTCCTAGAAAAGAAGATTACGAAAAGGATAAAGTAAAAAAAAGCATCTTATCCACTGGTATGTTAAATATTTCATGTCAGAGGCTCAAAGCTAAAAAACTAAACATGAATTAGTATAAATCAAAATGGCTAATATTTAAGTAACCAAAAATTGTAAAAGATAATATACCAGAAGAATTAAAAATTATTGACAAAAATAACTAACCATTTATCTCAATTTAAGTACCCTTTTAGTTGAAAATGTTTAACATCTTAGTATGCTATCAATGTAAATTAGTCTAAAATTAATCATTGTGTACTCAAATACAGTTAACGATCACCAAAATTGAAATCTCATTTAATTAAGTCATCTAAATATTTAACATCTCATTATCCTATGAAAGTACACGAAAATTATAACATTATAAATAAAATGCTAACTACATTTTGAAACTATTGTTGTCTAGGATTAGGATATTTTTGGGCTGTGTTGTAGTATTGATAAGTCCGGTAAAAATGAAACAAGAAGTTATTTTTTTTGAATAGATGTTATTTATTTTTCAACGTAAGTTCCTTTTAGAGCTGTGCACTTGATTAGGCGAAGTTGCTGTTTTTCATCCCCTTTTTATAGTTATCTTTTCCAAGGCCCATAAAATACACCTTAGTTTCGTAGATAACCTCCAAATCAGTTCCAAATCTTCATCCTCCAAGCCATTTTTTTATGTTTGGAAAAGTGAAAAAATCACTGGGATCCAGGTTAGGAGAATATGGTGGATGGGGAAGCATTTATTAGCGTAACTTGGCCGTTGCTGTGGTGTGGTGAAGGGTGAGGGGAGATATTGTGGTGAAACAGGACTTTCTTCTTGACAAGATGAAATCAAAGCAAAACCGCCTGTTTTGCTTAGATTTCTTGATTCAACTGGTCCAAGAGTGTAGCATAATCAGGGACTAATCGCATATATTAGATATTGGAAAAAAAATGTGCAAATGTTTATGCAATATGTTGGAAATTCATTCATATGAGAAGATTACAGTGCTAGCTATCTCTCTGAATTTCACTTGTCGATCTCCCAGTATCATATTGTATATTTTCGTCATCATTTCTGGAGTGGTTACCTCAATTGATGACCTCAAATAAATTTTGTGTATGTGTCCTCAAAACAATGACTAGTATTACCGCTTCATTCGTTTTTAACTGACTTATACATACTGTTTGAATTATTTGACATTATGAGCAGTTATAGCCACTCACTTGGCTATAACTGCAATTGGTCCGCTACTAAATGCATGGTTTCAGATTTATATTATTTTATATTTGTAAATATTACTTGCTTGACGGTGATGAAAAACATTGTGAGGAAACCGGCAAGTCCAAGAAATTATATTTCGAAAGATGTGCAACCTAACCCAAGGAAAGTTTGGATGTCCCTCTGGGTTGTGAAAGTCTGAAATCACTATCTTTTTCCTAATTCTTAGGCTTAGGTAGTGATCCCAAATGGATTAAGAAATGGAATAACTTATTTTGATATTACTCAACAATTTCATAAATATCTACACACAACGACAAATCATGTTAGCACCATTTTTACTCTTATTCACTCACAGTGTGTACATAATATATTATATTTTATTTCGAGATTTAAAATAAATAGATATTAAAAGAGTATTAAAATAAAAAAAATATGAGTAATTTTTATGCTGACTTTTTATATTGTCCTTCCCATGGTCCTTGCTTTCTATTGGATATCAAAAACATATAGAATATCATATTTGTGAATTTTTAGATCATATTGTTAAATTATCCAACTAAGATAAACAATACATATATATATGACATACATCGCTCATTAACCCATTATGCATCCTGTAGACTGAGACCAGATATAGGAAAATGTGCTCACAGCGTCCTACATTTTGGCTGGCTTGTTTGAACTAGATAAACAAACAACCAAAACTACCTTTTGTGTTTAGGCTATTTATCGACAAACAACAAAACAACTGGAAAATATGGGACACACCATGGTTTAAATGCTAAGCTAGATTCCAAGGGGCCCCAATACAAAAAAAGCTTAAGGAAAATGTAATCTAAGTGTCTGAAGCAAAGATATTATTTAGTAAATTGAAGATACCTTTAATTCAAATATATTTAGTTATCAAATAGAACACGTTTTAAATTTTGTTTTGTTCTCTCTGTTAAATATGTCAGTTTTGAATTGCCGAACTTTTGTAATTTAATATTTTTTTTTATTTACACTAAATAAAAAAAACTTGTTAAATTACAAAAGGTCCAAGATTAAAATCTGACATATGGGTGTTTAAGTGAATTTGACCTGGGCTGATTTATTGGTGCTCGTTTTGGTTCTCCACTTGTCGAACCATTCATTTATTTTATCAAGACTCTGCTGAAGCAGTCCGCTTCCGCTAAATGTTTAATAGAAGCTAATATAGCCATATTGCCTGCGTAGGTTGCAATAGTAAGCCCAGTAGTTTGTGGTAAATCTACTGAATATGGTGTACAAGACTGGACCAAGTACTGAGCCTTGTGGTACTCCAGCAAGAGTATCGCAGAAGCACGATGTGCAGACTCTTTTGCTTGGAATATTCAATCGGCGAGGTAGAAGTAATCCTCTGTTCACATAATATCCTGCTAAAAAATGTGGGTTGTTTTCGGAAAATGTAAAAATAAATTGCTGTATACTCTCAAAATCTCCCACCTTAATCCCTCATTCAGGATATTATACGAT
Source organism: Pyralis farinalis (assembly GCA_947507595.1). Lineage (NCBI taxonomy): Eukaryota > Metazoa > Arthropoda > Insecta > Lepidoptera > Pyralidae > Pyralis > Pyralis farinalis. The sequence continues at coordinate 7,749,055 of OX382264.1, forward strand.
AACAAATTAATATTTTAGATTCCCAAAAGCATGAATTTCCATTTAATCAAACTGTACAGTGAATCAAGCGTGGTAGATTTTGGGAATAGTGAATTAAATAAAATATTTTAATTGCATAATATCCCAAATGGGGGATTACAGTGGGAAAGTTTGGGAATATATAACAATTTATTTCTGTGTTTTCCCAAAACAGGCCACATGGGATGTTTTTAGTGGGAGGGAAGTAATTTCATTTTACAAAGAAGACCCTTGGGCCACTCGATCAAAGGCCTATTGTATGTCTTGCAATATTCCTTTCGTTCAACACTGTCACAGATATATACTCGTATGTATTTGCTTGGTGGTGGCGTTAAACCCAAACTGATTGTTTGGTGTCACAGCGTTTTCCTTCATTGCCTGCAAGAGTCGCCGTGAATAGTATTTTCTCTAGGAAGCAGGCTCATTTGCCTGTATGATGACAGTTCATGTGGTGATTTGCCAGCTTTGTGGACCATCATCACTTGAGAGTCCTTCCATAGTGCAGAGAAATATCCCACCCTGATAATGCTGTTAAATATGTAGTCAAGTAGACTCTTAGCTTCGAGGTAGTTCTGACAGGACTTTCTTATCAATTAGGTCAAATTCTGGAGTAATTTATTCTCTAATGGTTGATAGTTCTTATTTCACTTGGTGTGACTGCTTTTAAAAGTAAGTCAAGTTTCACTTTGCTTTTTCTTGCTTAGATCTAGCTCATTTGTTTCCATCTAGACAAAGAGGAGGCTTTGGATTGGCTGTTTCAGTCATATTTGTGACATATTAAATGTATGTACAATGATTTTGTTTGTTGGTAAAACTTGATATTATATTTCCTTGCCTAGTAACCTTGTCTAGGAAAATTCAAAATCTGGTAACAAATATAACTAGTGATGCTTAATAGAAGTAAAAAAAATTGACTTTGCTTGCTGCTCTGGTGAAAAATGTTACATGTTACGTCTATGACTGCCTGTCTTGACTACCTTCAGAATAGCGGTCTCTCAATTTATGAGTTACAAAAGGCAGGCCAATTCACAATGTTTCTAGTTGTTACAGGTGTATTGCCGATCCCTTTTTGAAAAGGCTTATACACTACAGCATGAGGTCCATTACCTTGGAAGAGTTCCCATTGCACAATCAGAGACAATATCTCCCTAAATTCCATAGCTCAATGCTGTGTATGAGCTTAGGATCTAGCTTAGCTTTCCGCTCGGCTTTGCACCTATTAACAATGTCTTAAATGGTATCCAGGTGCTCCCACCCATAAGTGACTACATTAAGTACAGTCTATGTGCGGTCTGACTTTAGACCAATTCTATACTAGTTTGCAGCACTGATTGTGGCAGGTATTAATTTATTTTACACTTATCAAGGGTACAAGAGAGACTTAACACTAATAGCAGACTACCTTTTGGAAAAGATACACAAGGCATAACAAACATTACATAGATATTATATATTTACTAAAACACATATTATTTAGTATACATAAACATAATAAATCTAAAGTTGATTTATGTGTCATGGTTTTGGTAAACAGTCCAGTAAGTAAGCATGAATTTTTCTCTTGAAGCAAAATCTGTTTGGAATACCTCTAAAAGAGGCAGGTAGTGTAATCCGGAGACATGTTGCTTGTGATGTAAAGGAGTTTAACAATAACTGAGAATGGAACTGGTGTGTAGAGAGCTTTAGAGTACTCTCAGTTCCAAGTCGATGGTAATGAGAGTCAAAGAGATACTGAAATTTAAGTATTTCTGAATTTCAAGTATTCATGAGAAAGATGATTATTTAAAATGGAGTAATGTGAACAGAGCTACCATTTTTGCCTGTGTTGACTTAGGAAGAGACATGATTGAATTAACAAAGACAAGATAAACCAGATAGCATCATTTATGTGCAGTTCCAGCTTATTGAGAAGATCTTCATTTACACCAGGATAGCAGATAGTAGCATATTCAATGATGGGGTATATGTGAAATACTATTAGTTACCTATCTAAATCGCTTGAGGATTCACAAAGAAGAAATACTGCACAACTAACCCCTGTGATGGGTTTGTTCCGTCTGTCCATTAGGTTCCACACTCTTAATTCACATGTAGATCATTTAATACTTTTACTTCCTCTTCAATTCACATGTGGACCTGTGCTTACTTTTAATCTCCTCTTCAATCCACATGTGGATGCTTCCTTTTCTGGGATCCACCATCTAGAACCATGTATATTTTTCTTTCCTTTCAATACACTCGTCCCTCTTTTCGCTCTCCACATGTCTATTTGTTCTCTATAAGTGCTGCTTGCTTGGGAAATGAAATATCCTATCCCAAAATTAGATTGCTGTCATACTTGCCGTCACATCAGGTTGACACACCTTCATGGAAATGGTTATTTTTTTTGTCCTGGTCACACCGGTTTTACTGCACATTGTATGCCATAGCTCACAAGCCAGTACTGTTCACAAGAAAAACCATCACTTACATATCCCTAAATCATTTCTTAACCATAACTAACACAACCTAAAAACATTCCTAAACCATAATTAATTGGAGAGCAATGGTAGTAATGTAATTTATTTTATTGAAATGAATATTGATAGCAAAAAAGGGTTTTTCAATAAAAAAGAATAAATTTTAAATACATCTGTGCATTTCATCTCCTGTCCAATAACAAAAATGCAACAAAAAATCATTCTAGTGACCAGTCAGAACCCGTTATATACGTTTTCCCATACATTTCGCAGTCATATATGACCACCCAGGTTTCGAAGGGTTAAATGTAGACTGTAGTGGCAAAATTAAAAGACTAAGAATTTCACAATATAAATGCATAAAAAATAATCACAAACAAACCAATGATCTAAATAAAATGCAAAAGTTATATAAAATTTATTTATTTATAAAACTTTATTGTATAATTTAACATAAAAAATATGTCATAACAATAATACGAAAACAAAAATCTTTATTATACTATGGCGGACTTATTCTGATAGGGATCTCTTCCAGTCAACCATAAAATGCTTGAAAAGGAATTCATCTGTTTGGTTTGGTGCAATTTATGTACAATACACACTTCACGCTCGATATAAAATACCTAAACACACAGTATATTAATATATGTTAAAAAGTCAATGCTAGTTCAAGTATCAGAAATAGAGTCATAAAATGTAACTGAACACTCCTATATAAGATAGGTATAAACAGAAAAATGATTATTGCTTGAGTTATACAACAGATGAGATGGGTATGCTTTTTTTAAATAAAAGTTCATTGCATCCATAATCCATTTTTAAAACAAAGTTTGCAAGTTCACAACCTTGGTAACAAAGGTATAGAAACTTACAGCACAATCTTTAAGTAAAGTTTCAAATGCATAGAAAAATGAGTGCAGTTTTAGTTTAGCTGAGTCTTAGTTGTCTGTGTGGTTTTTTAATTATTAATTTTATTTTTAAAATTTAAGGTGTTACTGGGATTTGTCAAGATTTTCTTAAAATGTAACATATGAGAAGTTAGTTTGTTTATGTAACAGGACTTTGCAGCTAAAAATATTTATTCTTTCGACAGATTTCTCCAACTTGGACATGTTCGATTTGGAGAACAGACTCCCTGATGAACTAATGAGTTCTTGGGTTGAGCAACCCGGAGTCACGGGGCCCAAGCCTCCTGCCCAGGGCCCCGGGCCTGGAGGACAGATGCCTCCACAGCAACAGCTAAATGGAGACGATCCAACAGCTGCTATGCAAAGGCAGATCAACAATCACCTTATACAACAAGTGAGTATCTGGGGCTGATGGAATAAAGAATACAAATGCAGTCTTAACTATCATGAAATATTTAACTTAAGTTCTAAGAACATTGCTTTTGAAACATTGGTTTTAAAAATATATTATATTTAATAGGATGTACTAATGATATTTTTCGTTTGCTGGTCTTTTCACAGGGCAACAAAGGTGGCTTAGTAGGCCACAATAACTCTTTAGGTTTGAGTAGCTTAGGAAGTAAGAGTCCAAACTTACAATCACCTCCAAATGTATCTGTATCTAAGGACCTGATGGGTGGCATGCACCCGCAACTAATGCCAAATACAAGTCATCCAAATCAACTACATGCAACAATGCCTATGAGTTCCATCCAAGGTTTGTAGCTGTCAGTTATTAGTTTTATGCCTTGCACAAATTATAGCTTATATGTCTGCATACAATACAGATAGATTCTACAATTTAATACACTTTTTAGGCGGAATGAACGTTCCGAACGTCGGCGGCAGCATGATCGTAACGAACAGTAACATGAGCGGAGCCGGGATTATGGGAAGCGGCTTAATAAACAATGTCAACAAACAATTGCCACTCATCAATCATCACCCTGCGCCGCCGCACCATCCGCACGCGCAGGCGATGCAAAACGGCCCGCTCGGGGGACGCGTTGCCGGCGTAGGCATGCAAGCGCCTAACATGCGCACGGCGCTACAACACCATCCTCGAATGCAGGCACCCGGCGGCGGAGCGCTTCTCACGCCGTACCATCCCGCCTATGGGCAGCAGGCCACGGGCGGTGCGGGCGGGGTGGTCGGTGGCGGCGCGGGTGGTGGCGCGCCGCGACCTGCCGGCGTGCGATTCGGACCGCCAGGCGAAGCGGGCGGCGGCGCGGCTCAGGCCGTGCCACCCGCGCCTTCGCCTCAAACGCCTGGTGCGCCCGCCGGTGGTCAGTCGCAACCTCAGGCTGCCACGCAAGCCGCCGCCCAGCCCACCGCGCAGCCCGCACCCTCCGGCTCTATCGCCGATCCCGAGAAACGGAAACTTATTCAGCAACAACTCGTACTACTCCTGCATGCGCATAAGTGTCAGCGGAGAGAGTCACAATCTAATGGTGAAACGTGGCAATGCTCGTTACCGCACTGTAAAACTATGAAAGGAGTCCTTACACACATGATGTCATGTCAAGTGAGTATTATCATTCAATTTATGTGGGCTAAAACATTAAACTGTAAGTTCTAACAGCATATTGTGATATATTTTTTTAATATATTTCTCTTCCAGGCTGGTAAAAACTGCGCCGTGCCCCATTGTTCCTCATCAAGACAAATAATAAACCATTGGAAACATTGTAGTAAAAATGACTGTCCTGTTTGTTTACCACTAAAACAAGCAGACAGGACTAGAACAAATAATATGAACGGTGAGTGGTTATACCTTTTCCTTTTCACTAGATACAACACACTACGGGATGCGTAAATCGCTGGTAAATTGCTGGTAAATCGTGTTCAGACTATGTAGCAACATATACTGAACACGACTTACCAGCAATGCCAAAATGACCGAGTATTCGTAGACAGTATATTTAGTTATTTAGATTCTGCAATGTATACACAATAATATGTTGTGTATTGGCATCATTGCAGTACATACTATTAGGTTAGGTTATAGTTTTATAGTGCTATATTGGATATTAGGAGTCCTGTTGCCTATAGAGCATAGACGGAATACTGTGTTGCACACGCCATTTTGTCCTATGGAATAATATGGTTGTGTGGAACACTGGAAAATTAGTTGTAATCATATGTATTATGAATATATTAGTATTCAACTATTAAATTTTTGTGTTATAAATAAATATAATAAATAAATATTCAGCAGCGCCCGTAAGTCATACTACAACGGGCGTAGGCGCCGGCGGCGTCCCTGGAGTGGCAAGTGTCGGCGGCGTGAACGCCGGCGTCGGTAACGTGGGCGGCGGAACCATCGGTGGGGTTGGGGCCACTCCCGGCGGTATGGGCGGGGTTAACTCGCTGGCCGGCGTGGGCGTCGGTGCAGCGCCGGCACCGAGCGCGGCCAGCACACAGGGCGCGGACATGAAGCGTGCGTACGAGGCGCTGGGCATCGCGTGTCCTACGTCGGTGGCCAGCATGGCGGGCGGAGGATTCCCTCGAGCGCCGCTCGCACGCATGCCCGTGCCGCGCCCGCCCGCGCTCACCGACGTCGTCCCCCAACAACCGCAGTCCATGCAGCAGCTATTCGCTCACCAGAATCAGCCCGACTTACAGCAACAGCAACAGCAGCAGCAGTTGGTGAGTACTGTTCGTGTTGGTTTATGTACACAAAAAGTTTTGCAAAGACGCTCAATAGGAGTGTGTATCTCATTATTTAAGATATCGTTGCAGATGGGCGCGAGCACGCTGCAGCTTCCCGGCGGTCCCGTCACCGCTAATCCAGTCTCCGGCACGAAGGAGTGGCATCAGTCTATAACATCCGATCTCAGAAACCATCTTGTTCATAAACTGTGAGTTAACATAACAGCATCTTATTTTTTTTAACTTCCTAAAGTGTAAAGATGTTACCGTAGCCCTAGGTAACCTCACTGTTTCGCTAAAACGCTGTTATGTGGAGACCTCCCATCTGTAATGGACAAACTTCTCCCATTCGGGTTACTTTGATGCGCCCTAATTTATTATTATTCTAAAATTGTAAATGTGATTCAATTACATTCCAAAAATGATTAAAAGGACAGAGACAGGCTTTCAAAAAGCGTTAAGTGACAATTCTTGGGTGTGAATATTCTTTCCTACACTGAATTCTCAAGCAATATTTATTTTCTAGGGTGCAAGCAATTTTTCCGACGCCGGATCCTCACGCAATGTTAGATAAGAGAATGCACAACTTAGTCGCATATGCTAGGAAAGTCGAAGGAGATATGTATGAGATGGCGAGCACGCGGTCCGAGTACTATCACCTTTTAGCAGAAAAAATATATAAAATTCAAAAGGAACTAGAGGAAAAGAGACAGAAGAGAAAGGAACAACAGTTACAAGCACAACAGCAACAGGCACAGCAGCAGCAGGCGGCTGTACAACAGCAGGCGGCGAACCAACTGCAACAGCAGCAGCAACCCGTCAACGTTATGTCGGGTGGCGGCGTGCTGGCGACGGCGCGCGTCGCGGGGGCGGGGGGCCTGCCCGCGAGGCCCCCGCACCCTGCGCAGCCCGCGCTTGCCGCAATGCGTATACCCTCCCCGGGCATGCCTGCCTCGCTGGCCATGCCCACCGGCCGCATGCCCTTCCAGCCTAATCTCGTAGGCCCGCCCGGCCCGAGTCCCAACCAGGTCAGTACCAATGTTTGTTGTAAGAGACTCGAATCATCGAGCTGAGGTTAGTTATATTAAATTAAATGATTAGAATGTTATATTGCAGGCTTACTTCATTTATTATCAACATTTAAAATTTTAATAATTTATCAGAATCATTTAAATGTGATAAATACCAAGCTCTTAAATTGACATCTAACATTTATCGAAGAAGTAGTTCCAAGACGTTATTGAATGCCTAGCATGACTGCCACAGTCTAGTCCACGCACAGAATCTTAAGTAATTGTATTGAGAGCCTACAATATATAAATCTGAACTTGCCGGAATTAGTATTGGTGGCATACGACGTATTACTGAACCCGTCTCGCTTCCCTCTCGCCCTCTGATAGATGCCGCAGACCCCCAACGGTGGCTCCGTGGGCGTCGGCAACCCGGGCATGTCACCGTTCGGACAGCCAATGACGTCGCCTGCACCGCAGTATCCTCCGATGGCAAGCAATGGACCTGCGCCGCTGGCATCGCCAAACCACCAGGGTGAAGCCAAGGCGCGCGTGGGCCCCGCCGCCAGCCCCTTCGTGAACCACGCGTTTCCTCGTAGCGAACCGTCGCCGGCGGGCGCGCCCGGCACTCCAGCCACACCGTTACCCCTGCAGAGTCCCGCGCCCGACGTGCGGCCTGCTTCGCGCCCGCCTGCGCCACCGCCCCTCCCTCAACACCAACACGCGCCCGCGCCACCTCACCACGCGCTCCAACCGCACCAGCCGCACCAACCACCTGCGCCACCAGACAACGACAATGACCTGACACAAGAGGTAAACCTCCACAGATCATTGAAATAAACGATGAACTCGTGTGTAATTTAAATATTTGTTTATAGTCACATGAACTATTTAGTAGCAAGCATATTCTGACGGGATTATTGTTTCCGACACATGTTAAAATATTTTATTACTATGGAAAGAACTGCCAAAGTAACGTTAAAATGCTTTTGATTAATAAATATTTCCAATACTTATTACCGTAACTCTACTAGAAACTAATGTTGAAGAATTAAAATTTAATCTTTAAATTTGTTTTTTCTAAATTAGTTGCTCTATCATTGCTTTTCTGTCACTCTTGTTCAGCGTGACAGTAACGAATGGGAAGGCTGTAATCAGTGTCTTAACAGTTTGTGTTTCTGTCTACAGATACGAATCAAACAAGAACCGGAAGAAATCCGAATTAAAGAGGAGCCCGACGAGGATTGTGGGGGGAAGGGTATGCGAGACGAGCCGACCGGTGGGCGCTCGACGCCGGACCGGAGTGATTTTGTGGTGAAACAGGAGATCAAGACGGAAGTAAAGCAGGAGGTGAAGGAGGAACCTAGTGATGGTGGGACTGAGACGGGTGGAGTGCGGCGCGCGGTGTACAAACCGGAGGAGCTACGCGTAGCGCTGATGCCGACCTTGGAGAAACTGTTTCGACAGGAGCCAGAGTCACTGCCCTTTCGTCAGCCTGTGGACGCCCAGGCGCTCGGCATCCCTGACTACTTCGACATTGTGACCAACCCTATAGACCTGTCCACAATCAAAATGAAACTCAACCATGGAGAGTACAGGGAGTCCTGGGAATATGTAGACGATGTATGGCTCATGTTCGGAAATGCATGGCTCTACAACCGCAAGAATTCCAGAGTTTACAGATATTGCACCAAGGTAGGATTTTTTGTTTTAAATAGTGAATTAGTCTGACTTGATTCGAAATTTAGTTTAAAATGTTTTTATAATAAGTAATTTTATTATAGATATTGGCTTTCCCATACATATCTAAATGGATTTTTTTTTTACAGTGTAATTAATGACTATATTTATGCATTGATTTCATTAAAGCTATATTCAAATGTTGAATGTTTTATAGTGGTAATTTTATGATAGATATTGACTTTCTCGGAATACCTCTTCCTAGCGTTATCCCATTTTCTAATCTATTAGAATTGGCGAGGTCAGCTATCTAAGCAATAAGTATTTTCCGAAGATATTGATTTTGACATGGATCGACTACCGTCTGACCTCCACAACCCACTGGGAAAACCAGATCTTTCTGAGGTTTGGCCACACGTCTTTTAAAATATAATTCCTTCGACGTGCAGGTTTCCAGTTTCCGCACAAGTGATTATAACGTATATGATACCATTCGAAAGAAAAGACGAATTTAGTAGAAACACTTGAAGATGCCAATATTCGAATCAGGGACCGTAGGTTAATAGGCTGGTTCTTTATTTACTGAGCTATCACTACTGCTTTCTCAGAAAACTACCGATATGAACGAGCAATTTCGATATGTTTTAGCTGTCCGAGGTGTTTGAACAAGAAATAGACCCTGTGATGCAGAGTCTCGGCTATTGCTGTGGACGAAAATACACCTTCAACCCGCAAGTGTTGTGCTGCTACGGCAAGCAGCTGTGCACGATACCTCGAGACGCGAAGTACTTCAGTTACCAAAATAGGTCAGTGTCTATTTCTACAAGCTGCTGACATATATGAGCATCTACTTTTATTAGAGTAACAAACAAACCATGCTCATGTCTGTCATCATTTTAAATCAATGGGGTATTTGACACCTTCGCAGAACAAAAATGCTCTAGAAAAAATATTGAAGTCGAGTGACTTGTTTTATATGTATTGGATTGAATTAAATTTAGTGATGCAATAAATTTTAAAGAGTTCATTTTCGAACATATTTCGTTAGTCTTGTTTTATTAAAACATGTTTAGTCAAATAGCCAATTGTTTTATCTAGGTTCATTAATGAAATCTTAATCAACCCAAAATTATGATATTCCTTATAAAGATGTTACATATGTTGAGTAAATTTGGTGGAGTGTATTCAACTTTTACAATAATAAAGATAAGTTTTAGCTTCGGAAGCCAAGTAAGCTATATCTATATACTAGACAATGGATAGATACGATTAATAAACGTGGAGTTTCAAATACATATTCAAATAGTTAAATACACCCATTGTCCTGTTTTACAAAAATACGAATTTGGTAATATTTTCACTGAACAGTCTATTTAAAAGTGACAAAAGTATTATTTACAAATAGATGCTTATATTGTTGTTAAAGGAATATTTGTATTGTTGTAAAACGCACATAACTTTCGGAGTCGTCTAGTCCAAAAGCGGCAATCTGACAGATCATAGATGGTTTTAATATAGAATGTGTAAAAGCCTTGTTAGACCGGAAAGGAACGATGTGATGTATGTAACTGATACTAAAATCACAAGTAATAATTTACTTTCCACATCTGAAAAAGATGATCTGATCAATTAAGAAATTGGTGCCATGGTAGCAAAGTTGGTTTTAAATAAATGAATAGATATGGATAGTATTCGGCTCTCTTTCTTTTTGGTTCAGACAGGGATTATTACACTGTATACAGCTTTCTTCCTTCCATCGTACTTTATTTAAAGTTAAATTTGGCTATTTTGATGATACCTTGATGAAGGGAAGTAAAATAAATCCTCTAAAAATTAGGGAAGCTCTTAAGTAAATACATTTTTGTGTTTGTTACACAATTTCACAAAATATGAGTTCATTTGAATATTTATTTGTTTTTTATTTATATATTATTTTTTATAAGGTTCTAATATTTTTCAAAATTTAGTTATGACTTCTTAGCAATTGTCTACTCTCGTATAAGTATGGTACATTCGTCTTTAAAGGTTTATGATTTAAATCATTAACAAGATTGCTGATAAATGTGTAAAATGTCATATTGCCACCTTTTGGAACTACTCAGATGTTCTTAGCTAAGAGTTGCTGAACGATTTACTCGGATTGACCTATAAACCTTTCAATATTTGTATTAAAATTATATATGGCATATTAACAAAATTTCAACTAGGTGGCTGGGCAACTCCCCGATCCTATATTGGATATAGATAGAGACATACTATTTGTCTATCTATATATTCACGCCAGTTCCCGTTCAGTTATGGGGTAGGCAGAGAGAACTGGGTGCCACAAGATTCCGTCAAATACACATTGCGATTAAAATGTTTGATACCACTGCTACTTTCCCACTATGATAATTAAAAATGCTATAGTAATAAAATATGATTCATGCCAGGCGATTTACAAGACTACATAATGCACAGTTGTAAAAAAATGTTACAACTCTTCGTTTCACTGCAGACATAGACATATGGTGTGTTATGGTGGAGTGGACTTTTTAGTGGAATTCGATGAGTCAACATGTTTTAAATTAATTTTTATTTTAAGTTTTTCAACAAATATTTAAAATTTTACTACTATGAGTCAGCGTCAATGACTTATTCATTCTTAGCAGTGAAAGTGTATTTATGGCACTGCACTGCATCAACAAAGACTGAAACCTTTGTAGAATTTCTATCATAAGTGCAAAATTTCACTTTTGTGTTACTTCCAAGAACTTCCAAATCACGAATGATCGGTTGTACTGTTGACTCACATCAATTTCCCATATAATTTCTTCTGCAGTGTTCCTAATTCAGGGATGAAAAAGAGAAAACAACTATCACGTGCCATTTATTTGGCTAGTAATCAAAAAAAGATCGGATAACATTTTAAAAAGTGATTCAAGTAAATCATAATAGATATTTATCACTATAAAAAAATAATTAAAAATATGACCCAAAACTATGTCTAAAGATTGTTAATTTAAAAATGGCGCGTAGAAACACGTGACCTCATTTGTATGTAATCAAACTAAATGCCGCAAAACTATTATTTTATTCCTGATATTAAAGCTATTTGAAAGGATCTAGAACTTAACTAACTTGTTAGTAACTTACAGTATATTTGTCAACATTTTTTATGGTGAGATAAGAGTCCATTATGAGTAATTTGAATTACTTTTTGGAATGTTGTTCGATCCCCTATTATGCATAATGCGGTCATGTAAATCGCCTTTTAGAACTTACATTATTGAGGGTTTTAAAAATGCTGTTAACGTTACAGGAGATGTAGTACATTCAAACTATAATGTATATCAACCGAAATTGATTAACCGATGAATGAATTTACCAGATACCAGGATTGCCCTGTTAGGTGGTTGATATTTTGTTTTTCATACAAACTTTGAACCGGTTTACAACAATTGTGAGTGAAGCATTCAATAGCTCTTACCAATATATCAATAAACTCCACAGTCTACCCTGCTTATGTTACAGCTTAATTTATGTTGCATCAGCTAGTTGGTGTAATTCCTAGTTTCATGTTGTATTTAACACTTCCATTGCACTAAACTATTGAATTTAATCCAACATACCAACTGTGACTGCTATGTTTATTATTAAGTTCTTACCTATGAAATGGCCGTTATATACCTAGTCAGGTCATAAGTTCTGTCAAAAACTATTGATGTAATTAATGATACACTTTTTGATAATTATATAAAAGTTATATATGAAATGAAAGGTAATTAAATGTACAATAAAATTTTATTTACATTATTCGAAATGCCCTCATCCATTTTGAATACATGCCCTTAATCGACACGGCCAGTCATCGATCGCAGCACGGCGTTGCTCGGAGAGACTCCAAATTCTGATGAGGTTTAGCGCAGAGTTTCTCCTCCAAATGTTGCCATATCTTGTAGTCCAGTGGGTTTAAATCTGGACTAGTAGAGGGCCAGTCTTCATGTCTGATGAAGCCAATTCCACGGGTGGTAAACCAATTTTGAGTACTTTGTGCCTTATGAGCTTGTCCTGTTGGAATATCCAATGTCTGTTTTTGAACACTATTCAAGAAAGAGGTTCTACTATGTTTGCTAGGACGGTATTTTGGTAAGCCACGGCACTGATTATCACACCTTTTTACAGAAAAACACCTCAGCTAAGCCTCAATATGAGACTCTTAGCCAAACCATGATTGATATAGGATAATGCTCTCGCTGGACCCTTGGAATACGCGCGCTCGCTTCTTCGCAACTGTGGGCGTACACATTATCATTGTTTGTTGTAACTTTCTTCGATGGTAAAAATTTTTCATCCGAAAATAAAATTTCTCTGTCTCCTCCTTTGCCTACCGCTTCAGCAGTTGTTTCATTTTACCACCCTATTCTTTTTTAAATTATCAGTTAAGAAATAACCAGTAAGTCTCTTATAGGCTGCAAGTCCTAAGTCATCTTTTAAAATACGCCACATGGTTCTAGGTGCTATCTTCATCTCCCGAGATAAAAATCTTTTGCTTTCGGACAGGATTTCTTCGAATTCTTCCCCTTACTGCTTTGAGCACCTTTTTCGTACGAACACTACGTAGACGGCCAGATCTTTTTCTGTTTCAAACAGAGGAGGTCTCATTGTACCTATTAATAGCCCAGTACACAAACATTTTACTAATACCAAGCGTATGGAGAGTTTTAAAAATTGCATTTGACTCCATACCTACTTTGTGTAATGCAATCCCAGCGATTCGGTTCTCTTTATCACCCCACTCCATTTTAATATCGAAAAATATTGTACACTGTATTGGCTCCAAAATGAGAAAACTCAATGAACAATCATATAAAAATGACAGATTCCAAATTCAAATGTAATATTTTGTTTATTTTATTGTAACAGTATTTATGGCCAGACTAAGTATAACCAAACTTTTTTAATGAAAAGTATATATTTATTAGTGGAGTATTTAAACCATTATTGTCGATACGTTTTTGCAATTTTAATGGAAATTAATAGTTGTCTCCGCTATTGGAATTGTAAAACCATTTATTGGCGTTTTTTACTGTCTCGTTGGATGTGAAACATTTCCCCCGTAATAATTTATCCTGATTCCGGAAAAAAAAAAAATCAATTGATGCAATCTGTGGCAACGTATAAGGTGTTTTTAGACATAATATGGTGTTGAAAGAATATGCGTGGAATAACGTCTTCATACCTTTGCAGTAATTGTTGTGCAAGGTCAAGTAGCTGTAATGAACAATACCCATACGCGCATGAACGGCTTTTTGACTTTTTTTTGTTTGTGACATAGTTTATATGTCACAACCATGTGGAACCAGTGCGATGGAATTATATACACTTAACCCGATTCCGTACCCCTCATTTCTGTGCCTGCCTTTTAGACAAGTTAAGGCAAGTTTCAACATGATTTTGTTATTATTTAGTAAGTTCATATGATATTTCCACATTTCTAGCTTTTATGCCTTTCCAATAAGAGTAAATTCAATCAGTATCATTTTAACATTTATGTAGAATACTACTGCAAATTCCGATGTGGTTTGAGATTTACATTCTTCTACTATAGCTTTCAATGACCTGTTAAGATAATTTCGACTCTTGTCAAGCTCCGGTCTTGTTGTTGATAGACAATTTTCAAAACGGCAGGGATCTAACTAAAACCGCAACTATTCATTTGGTGTACCTGGTTTATACATGTCCTTGATATTGCGTGCCATCAGTCATACGTTGTTTCTACGATAGAAAAACAGTATTTGAAAATAACAAGCAATTTCGATTATATCGTAGTATTTTATAAATACTCTATTTCTATTACTGCCGTACGATCTTTCCGTGATACTGTTACACTAGACCACGGTTTCCCAACCTTTCTTTTGTTGTGCCTCCCTGGACTACAAATGATATTTTCACGCCTCCTTTTTAATTTTTTTATCACATAAAATTCTTCTTGAACTTCTTCCGGTAATTGGAAGACATTTACAAAAATGTGTTTCTGGTCATCATGTACCATATAGGTGACTCTGAATTAATGTCTTAACCGTATCGGCAAAATTCGTCTTCCAGTGATTGCAAATGAGTTTCAATGTCAGCTTTCAAATCGAATCGTCCAGTTTGTTATTTTTAATTGCTTTGAATAGTTGAGAAAAAGATATTCCGCCCCCCTTGATGTCTTCCCAAGCCTCCCTAGGGGGGCGTGCCCTCCCTGGTTGAGAACTCCTGCACTAGACAATATTAAAAATCGGCAGCGTTATAGGTAAGGACCAAATTAAATGTGAATCAACTAGGCATGTGGTAAATTATTAGCAACAATCTCATTATGGAAATAATATTTTAATTTGAAATTTATCATAATAATTATACAATGGCATCTATCTGCATACGATAAATCTTCATAAAAATTACACACGTGTACTTCTAAAATAAGTATTATGAAGTAGAAAGGTAATTTCCTTCTTATAATAATATGTAAATAATATTTTACATATTATTCAACGAGTTAAGAATGATACTTTACTTTCTCTACTATTCCACTCCAATCACAGCCGCGTCATGTATGAATTGGTTCTAGACATGATAGCGCGTCCCTATAATAATAGTATCATATTAGGATTATCGGTATTGCCTAATGTTACCAAAATATGTATCGGCCCTCGCTCTAAGTCCTACTTTTTCTGCCTTTGTTCTTACTTTTCAGCAACCAATGAAAGGAAAAAAGAAACACTTTCTGTTAGTTTTATTAAAGTTTAGTTCCAAAATAGGATCGAACCGGGGATCGAACCAAGTACCTACACCGTATAAGATTTCTTTTGTGTAAAATCGCGTTTCTTTTTAGGAAATACACCAATATATATACTAAAGTTAAAAAGCAAAATGTTATCTAAATACAAAATTTGATACAAATCGTTAGAGCTTTTCAAGATACACAAAATATATGTAAAAGATTTCTTCGTTTAAATATATAAGATTTTTACTTAAACATACAATATTGCTCCGCAGGGGAATTTCTGTAGATTTCGAAGTAATTAATGTTTAAAGTAACGTTTTATACCTAACTTATAAACATAATGAAGTACTTGAAAAACAAGTACATATTTTGATTTAGTTCTTTTGTTTCAAATTCGTCTATGACGAAAAATGCTCCACCAGAGCATACTATGTTGCGTAAAAACCCTTTTCAAACTTGAAATAATATTTTGAATAATTATCGAAAGAGCCAAGTATCAACATAAAGTGGAAAAATAACTGAATAGACGCATCGTCGCGTCTGAAATATGACCTCGCCGACTGCTGATGTATGCCATCCTAGTATTGCAATGTATGGCCAAGGTTGTTATAAAAACGACGTCATAAGGAATTTCACAGTTGTGATGTTAGCTCTTAGGAAATGTATCTTAGCTATCGTTTACAAACTGCACAAGTGAGAGAAATTTTACATCGATACCAATTTCACATCATGTTGGGTATGCATCAAGTACACACCTAGAATAAAATATATTTAATAATACTTATACGGCAAGTTTGATAGAAATATATCAGTTGTATCCGAACTTATCGACTGAAGGAGGTTTCAGAACATTGCACGTTTTCGTACGTATGTAAACAATTGTACGTACGTATAACATACACGCTTTGGCGAAAGAGCTCTATCTTGTTACTTACTAACCCAAGGTGTTTCACGTAAACACGCTCAAATAGGCCGAACAGGCGCGGTTTTTGGTTCGAAATTGCGTATATATCCATGGATGTTACATACAGGTGATAAATACACGCTTAAACGCGGAAGACACCCCCGGGATTAAACCGCCCTTATATAGCCGGCATAGGAGCGTACACAATGAACATAGAGGTTCTCTTCAGATGTGTGACATCTTTCTATAATTTCGTATAATTACTATCAATCTAATCATCAAAGAGTATATGTGTCCTACGACAAATTCTGTTATCATTATTTAATATAAGGAATCAGTACTATGATGTTTTAATACTAGATACTTCGTAGTATGCACCTAAAGTTTTGCGTACATCAGAAATTAAACAAGTTAGGAGCAATATAATATATTTATTGGTTTTCAAAGTATTCCACCTTATACATTTTCAACATTTTTTCATCCTGTGGAACAATTTTTAAAAACACAATAGTCAAACTTCAATACATACTTTATATAATAATGTGTCACATTTCTACATTTGGGTTGAATTCTAGGTTATTTGTATATTCGTTTTATTCATTATATTAGTATTACGGCGTTTCTTTGAAAAATCTAAAACTATACTATAAATCTTTTTGCAATTTCAGTTAATAATTTGCCATATGCCTATAAAAGTATGACTATTAATTTAATTATCGGGAATCCTAAACATCGGGAATTTGACGCACACAACTAATGTACTACTTAAGTTTCAAACGTAAATTGATTTATAATTAATTATTGATGATTACATACTAATTTCATTATTAAAGTGAGACTAAATTAAGTATGTTACTTAATTTAGTCTCATTACATTTTAATATATTAGATTCTCCAGTAGTGTGCAATTCTAACAATTATATAGCAGTTGATTTAAGCAATATGGTCAGCGCAATAGGAACTCAACTGACGAGTCTAATGCATATATATATGTAAAAGCAGTCTGTCGTTAACATGTTCATGTGTCATTCATAGTTTAAATTTATACTAGATTATTTTAAAACTTAAGAGTACATCATGATCATAATCCTCACAAGAAGGTTACTACTGACTTGATCTCCCGATTTTTAATCTTAAACACAGACTGCATAACTTATTGTCTCATTATGATTATATTTAGTATCGTATATCGTTTCTCAACTTTTCTATTGTTAAAGGGACTACCCTTGCACGGCAATAAGTAAATACGTTTTGTTTACATTTTTAATTTCCCTCTATGTTTTACCATGACCTGAGGTTGAGAAGCGATATTTTAGTCGCTTGCTATCTTCCTTATAATATGATAGCACCAACATTAGTTATTGTATGGCCCTAGCTGTTCGTATGAGCTTTTAAAACTTCTATTGATTATATGAACCTAGTCCGTATTTTCTCCCACCCAGACGATACAAAATATATAGAGTTTACTTGCGTTCAAATGATTGTCAACAAATTAATAGTTTAATTGGTGAGCGAATATTATACGAACTATTATGTTTACATGAAATCGTATAAGTTCAAATCTGCTGGAAATTTTACGTTCAGCTGTCATTACAACATGACATTGACGTTCGGAGTAGGTCCTGTAGAATTATCAAGGCAATACATGTTCTGTTTATGTAGATAATATCTAATACATTTTTACTTTATACGAATATGTACTTAAGCTTATTTCTTCTGCCTGCTTGTTTTCCATAAATTAATGTTATATTGCTGTGGATCGAGGCACGTAACTTAAAATACAGATAACGCGACCAAGCTACTCGAGGTATTGTGTGGCACGTTATGACAACATCCAGCAGATGGAGTGACTTCCCATCTCGCCCTCGAATGCGAATTCTGCGCTATTCTGTTCACTTGCTATCGTACCCCCATTTTTTTTCACGTCAAAAATATCTTTTACTCGACTTAGAAATATGTTATTTTTAGGAACGATTTTCAAGTGGGCCGCCTTGATAATTTGATATTTTACTTCTTATTATGTTGTGTGGTTTATAAATTATCTGTTACCATATAAAAGTACAAACTTTATTTATTTGGTACAGAATGGTGTCGAGTATGGTCCATAATATTTTTATTTCCAGTATAGAACAGCCAGGGCCAAACAAAACTACTGTGTATTTATTGTTAACCTATCATGCGGCGCGCTCACTGTCTTCAACTATTAACCCCTTTTATGTTCTCATTGCTTACTAATTTTTTTTCGCCCTCCACGCACGTACGTCCTTGCCTGCACACGTTCCTGTACACGCTTCACATGACACGCTACTTGGACGTTCTGAATAAAGTCTAAAAGCGTATGGGGTTGTGTCCGATAGATACACCTTCTGCCAGAAATGCTTCAACGACATCCAGGGCGACACTGTCACGCTGGGCGACGATCCGCTGCAACCGCAAACGTAAGTTACTATCGATTAATTTTTTTATAGTCAAGTAATTTGAACCATTAACAAAGTCTACATTTTTTAAGGCAATGTTTTAGTTGTCGTACTTACTTCTGAATGTAATTGGTTCACGATGATCTTTGAAGCCAAAGGTATCCTTGTTGTGCTCCCTGCCTAGCAAACGAATGATATTTAATTAGGAGTAGTCTTACTGGAGAAGTTCCGTTACAGGAGACCGCAACCAAGATATAATAGTCTGGAAGGTAGTTAATGACTTTTAAATAAAGGTTTTGTCCCTGCCCGAACTGGTTCCAAATACGATTACGTTTGTGAAAGAAATGGTAATGATAGTACCGTTTTCATGATTATTAATATACTCATTGGATTGGGGTTTAAATATAAGAAATAAAGTTATTAGTGTTTCCGGTTACAATAGAGCATGGATAGCAATAACAAAATCGAGGTATTTGACGACAACTGGTAACAAGTATGACTCGGGACGGAACGTTGGGTCTCGTTTTAATGGTAAGCCAGCCATCGATCACCATAGAGAGAAATTTGATAGCCCAATATTTGAGGAAGGTTACTTAGGCTATTCAACATCACGATACGACCTTTAGAAACCGAGGTAAAAGAAAGAAAATAAGAATAAGCTGAACTCATGTTGTCGTAAGCTGCAGTTAGAAATATAGAAAAATGTCTTATAGGCTATCTACAGAATATTCGCTACATTTTGGCGATGTTTTGGTCAAAATGTAATAATGACGCGAAATGGCCGAGTAACCCATAGCGCATTGTCCTTCCATCCATATAGAGTAGTTTTAAAAAAATTAGGTACCAGGAATTTTGTCTCACGAAGCAATGCGCTATTATAATTCTGGTAGTGTTTTATTGGTATTTCATGAGCTCAAGCTCACACACAAGTAAAGCATATGTTGCTACGTGATATGAAAGTACATAAAAAAATGATTGTATAAAAAAATATATTTACCAATGTTTTGGTGATTTCAGTGCAATAAAAAAGGATCAATTTAAAGAAATGAAGAATGACCATTTAGAACTTGAGCCCTTTGTCTTATGTATGGACTGTGGGAGAAAACAGCACCAGATATGCGTGCTTCATCATGACCAAATATGGCCCCAAGGCTTCTGCTGTGATAATTGTTTGAAGAAGAAAGGGGCGAAGCGGAAAGAGAACAAGTTTAGCGCTAAGAAGCTGCCTACCTCGAAACTTGGCATTTATATTGAAACAAGAGTGAACAATTTTCTTAAGAAGAAAGAGGCTGGCGCTGGCGAAGTGCATATCAGGGTGGTGGCATCGTCTGATAAAGTAAGTGTACATTTGGCTACTTGTAAATATTATATAACAGACAAACCATGGGAAAACTAATTAAATCTTGCACAGCTATGTGCGCTTAACATTTTAAACTTTGACCTTTGTAAAGTTCTTATGTCGTGATTAATAAGAGTTACAATCGCACTTCGACTGTTAAACGTGATCTGGTCTTAGCTGTACAAGTGACCATTACAGTGTTTCATGTAACTGCTGATTTTTTTTAGATCTTGGTTCCATATTTTGCGCATGACTGTGAGCAGGCTCACTGAGGTCAATAATCGGTCTCCAATAGTTAGCAATTATACACATCGATTGTTGTTTCGGTGTCAACGAAAAGTTAAATTTGTATGGAAAAGCCGTTAGCAGCGAACTTGCTCGTTGCTGACTGTAGCTTCGAACTATACGTCCAGTGTAAACGCGACCTTAAGGAATCCTAAAATATTACACAATTTTCAGATTGTCGAAGTGAAACCTGGTATGAGATCGAGGTTCGTCGAATCGGGAGAGTTGCACGCCGAATTCCCGTATCGGGCTAAAGCGTTATTTGCATTTCAGGAAGTTGATGGAATTGATATTTGTTTCTTTGGCATGCATGTACAGGTATGAAAACGTTTAATGCTTTATATTATCTATAAGAACTATATATTTTCTGTATACGTAATTTTGGTTTATGACGAAACGAAAGTATATACCGACGACGGTACCAATCTCTTCAAGAGTAAATGTTATAATTGCTTATGTTAATTTGTGACTTCATCAAAATAATGCAGAGGTTGCACCTGAAAGAGCTGTTAACGTGTAAATTCATAAATATTATCCAATATATAATAAAAGACTAAATAGATTACTTACTATAAAGATACATATAAATTATTATAATGTTTGTAAAACAGCATATCAAAACCTGTGACCTGGTTTAAACAAATTAAACACGCAGAATTGCTTTATAATTTAATATAATTTATACTTTCTTTTCTACTATTAATACGTGGTTACTTTTATTAACGAAATGTATGTTTTTCAGGAATACGGAAGTGAAAGCCCGACGCCGAACACGAGGCGGGTGTACATAGCATATCTAGATTCAGTTCACTTCTTCCAACCTAGACAGTATAGAACGGCAGTCTACCACGAGATTTTATTAGGATATTTGGACTACGCTAAACAGTTAGGCTATACAATGGCCCACATATGGGCTTGCCCGCCCTCAGAGGGCGATGACTACATTTTCCACTGCCATCCCCCTGAACAAAAAATACCTAAGCCAAAAAGGTTACAAGAGTGGTATAAAAAAATGTTGGACAAGGGTATTATAGAGAGAATAATTTTAGATTACAAAGATATTCTGAAGCAAGCGATGGAGGACAATATCTCTTCTGCGGCGGAACTACCGTACTTCGAAGGCGATTTCTGGCCCAATGTGTTAGAGGAATCTATCAAAGAGCTGGACCAGGAGGAGGAAGAGAAGAGAAAGCAAGCCGAAGCCGCCGAGGCAGTGGTCAGTATCCCATACTTCATTGATTCTCTGCGACACGCTGAGACATTCATTCATTAGTAATTGTTGATTCCTCATTAGGCTAACAGTGGATGGTGATTGGCATCATTTAGTTAATAGAATTGTAGTATTTTCCTGTGTTTAGGATTGACAAATAGACAAATAAAGCACTAAATTAAGTAGCATTTAATCATAGTATCGTTTGCTAACGCATTTCAACACATAACCTGTTTTATGTTCGCAGTATGACTCAAAAAGGATAGGATAAAATAAGAGTAGGGAATCAGTAGTAGAGCAGGCACATTTTATAGTACATAAACTAAGATTACTACCGTTAAGAAGAATTGACAGTGGAAACTATGTTGTTCCAGAGAAGCTTTTTTTGAGAGCCGTTAAGTTGTGACATGTACTCTGCCGGGATTTTATAAAACATAATATGAGGTTCTTCAAAAGGGCGTTCTACGGTTGGAAGACCTTAGTGGTACAAAAAGAAAAAATAATTAGTGCTCGATTATATTTCGACATACAACAGGCCTAAAGTATAGCACAATTAATTTTGTTCAAGCCTATCGCATTTCTTATTTCGCTTTTATAAATATGTGATAGCAGCTATAATTTTTCAGTTGCATAGTACAGACTCCAGCTGAGAACCTGTGAAAGCTGTAACCTGTAATGTCTGAACGCTGTTGAAATTGATGCACTGTAGCACCATCTAGTAGAGTGTAACTCCAAATAGCGAGCGAAAGTACGTAGTCGCGACTTTCAGTTAACGATAAATGATATAGATATCAAAAATGATGTAGAAATTGCGACTGAGTTTGAAAAATATTTTTCTAACATTCCTCTTATTACTACGAGAAATCTTAGGTCTTCTTCTATAGCTGCTGAACTGGTTCTCAAACAGAGCGTGGTAGAATGCGACACAATATTTGAATTTTCAGCTGTAAGCCCAAAAGATGTTTTGAACGCTTTTAAATCAATAAATATGAAAAACACTAAAGATCTGTGGGGTCTATCTGTCAAAACCATATCTTCTATTATTATTTCAATCGCTCCACATTTAGCTACAATTTTCAATTGTTGTGTGGCATCTGGTGTATTTCCTGACTTGATGAAACATAGTAAAATCATTCCATTATTTAAATCTGGTGATAGTTCGGACCCTTCGAATTTTCGACCTGTTTCCATACTGCCCATTCTCAGTAAAATTTTTGAAAAACTAATGCTTAGCCAGTTGCTCAGACATTTCAATACACATAATTTGCTTCATAGGAGACAGTTCGGATTTACGAGAGGTTGTTCAACTATAGACGCAGGGATTCATTTGCTTAAAAGTATATTCGCGGCATGGGAAGGTTCGCAAGATGCCTTGGGAATTTTCTGTGATCTGTCTAAAGCGTTTGACTGCGTGCACCATGACACTCTTGTCAGAAAATTACACCACTACGGTATCAGGAACAAGGCTCTCGAACTTCTGTCTTCTTATCTGGGCAATAGGATACAGAAGGTCGATGTTAATGGTAACAGATCTTCGGGGTCCCCTGTAGTTATGGGAGTCCCACAGGGGTCAATTCTAGGTCCATTCTTATTTTTAGTATATATAAATGACTTACCTTATTATGTAAAGGATAAACATGAGATTGTATTGTTTGCGGATGATACCTCTTTGACATTCAAAATTAATAGACAGTTAGATAATTATGACGAAGTTAACGATGCTCTCTCTAAAGTTATGCATTGGTTTAATGTTAATAATCTGCTTTTAAATGATAAAAAGACTAAAGTAATTAAGTTCTCAACACCTAATGTAAGACAGGTGACTACCAATGTCAATGTTAATGGAACTAATTTAGCCCCTGTGGAGACAACTGTGTTCTTGGGTATAACAATTGACTCCAGACTACAATGGGGCCCACAAATTGAAAAATTATCAGGAAAACTAAGTTCTGCAGCCTATGCAGTGAAAACTATTAGACGGCTCACTGATGTTGATACGGCTAGAATAGTTTATTTCAGCTACTTTCATAGTATTATGTCATATGAAATTCTTCTTTGGGGTAACTCCGCGGACATTAACACCATCTTTTTATTGCAAAAGAGAGCCATAAGAGCTATCTACAAACTTGGTCCCCGGGAGAGCCTTAAAGAAAAATTCAAAGAAATAAATATTTTAACAGTCGCATCGCAATATATCTATGAAAATCTTTTGTATGTCCATAAAAACATAGACTCATTTTGTAAAAAGAGTGATACTCATAATATAAATACTAGATATAAGCATAATCTTGTGTTACATGCAAGCCGTCTCCACAAAATAAGTAATTCTTTTATGGGGCAATGTATACGGTTCTATAACAAACTTCCCAGCAATATAAGAGAATTGTCAATAAACAAATTTAAAACTACTATTAAAGCCAAATTGTGTAGCAGGGCATATTATAAAGTATCTGACTATATTAATGATAAAAATGCCTGGGATTGAGTCGATCCAATTGTAAAGTAATTAATAAATTATGTAAATTTGTTTGGATACCAAAAGAGGGATGCCTGAGTTTTTTGGCAGTATTTTTATCAGTGCTCACCTAGTCATGAACTGCACGGTAGGGAAAAAAATTGTGACGATTCCAAACAAATGTAGCCATTTTTACGGAATAAAAAGATTTTGACTTTGACTTTGACTTTGAAATAGTCTACATACCATAAACCTAAATAGGAGATGCCAATGTCCGGAAACTATTCGCCTGCTACTGATTTTCATTAGTATTAATTTAAATGAATGTCATAGTGTAAGTTTTGTACACGTGGTGTAGCATGTTTTCTCTAACACATTTTTAGATATTCCAGTCGTCTGAAGAAAACGAGCAAGGCCCCGACGGTAAAAAGAAAGGTCAGAAAAAGGCTAAAAAGTCAAACAAGTCGAAGGCCGCCCAAAGGAAGAATAGTAAGAAGCAAAGTGACCAGCAGCAAGGCAGTGATCTCAGTGCAAAGATATTTGCAACCATGGAGAAACACAAGGAGGTGTTCTTTGTTATAAGATTACATTCCGCACAGTCCGCAGCGAGTTTAGCGGTAAGTTAAACCATTGATCCATATCATTACATATATAACTAGTCTGGCTATAAATACTGTTACATAGAAACTTTAATTTTTTTCAACTCTAACTATTTTGAATTTGAAATGTGTTTATTATGTTAAAAACTTCTTTTGATTTCCCGCCCTTACGCACATATTTTTTTCGTGTTTATTATCAAATTGCAATATGGAATGGGGTGTTAAAAAAATAGAATTGCGGTGATTGGCCTTATACAAAGTGGGTATGAAGCCGTCGGTCATATTCCATACACTTCAATAGCTTGGTATCAGCCGTATGTTCGTATTATCGACAGATATACCAACACTTCCTCTGTTGAAGACCATAAAAGATCGGGCGACCGCGTGCTGTTAGAACTACAAATGCTGTTTAAGCTAGAATTCGCCGAAACCCCATTAGGAAACAAAAATCTTATCACGATAAATAAAATTTCCCGCTGGGACTCTGTCACGTATAATAAAACAAGACCTGAAGCTCGGCGCTTATCGTCGATATACAGGAAATGCCCTAAATCAATCCCTACAGTTGAAGAGAGTGGATCGATCAAAACGCCTTCTGTCCCGACACGCAGGTGAAAGGCACAGAAATTGCCTCTTCACTGATGGAAAAAATGTCACCATTGCACACAGTTCTAAACTAGCCGACCAAGTGGTCGGAAAAGTACAATGTTGTCATCATCCTGCGTCTGTAATGGTTTGGTGGGAGTATCTTATCCAGGAGTCACAAAGCTTCATTTTTGGGAAAACTGAGTGAAGACTTCAGCCAAAGTGTATTAAGAGACTGTCTTGCATCGTG
The DNA here is from genome assembly GCA_947507595.1 of Pyralis farinalis. Taxonomy (NCBI): domain Eukaryota; kingdom Metazoa; phylum Arthropoda; class Insecta; order Lepidoptera; family Pyralidae; genus Pyralis; species Pyralis farinalis. The sequence continues at coordinate 7,774,616 of OX382264.1, forward strand.
TTGTGAAACCTCTCTGCAATACACTTTTTAAAAATGTACCGTGGAGTTTCCTGCAGGACGCAGCACCTGGTCACAAGGCACGAACTAAGGCCTGGCTCGAAACCAACGTTCCGGACTTTATAAGAACTGAATACTGGCTTTCGTCTAACCCAGATCTGAGCTTTTAGACAACAAGTTATGGTCATGTTTAGAGGTTTAGAGGAAAAATTAGAAGATGAAAGTATAAGGAGTACGTATGTACGTTTAGTCAGTGAAAGACTTGCGAACGCGAGTCTTTCCGACTCAAATGTAGACGAATGTTGGAAAGTTCTAAAAGAAAGTATGGTGGACAGTGCGAAAGGAGCATGTGGATGCGCAAAGAGACGTAGAACACTAAGTGGAGATGCCTGGTGGGATGCGGAGGTTCAATCGTGGAAAAAAAGAGGAAAGCGTGGCTGGATTGCGTGTTATCTTTGCATCAGACTGATGGTATGAAAGAAATGAAGAAAGATATATACCGTCGATGCAAGAATGACACCAAAGCTTTAGTGAAAGAGAAGCATGAAAGACTACTTATGAATGAGGAAGAGAGACTGACGAAGAACTTCGAGGCTAATACCAAACTCTTCTGGAGAGAGGTAAAGAAGTCTCGGAGTGGTTCGTCGGAATGGACAAGATAAAATGTAAAGCTGGTGGCATTCTTGCTAACACTTAGGAAGTGTTAGAACGGTGGAAGGAATATTTTAGAGAAATGTACGATTATGTCCAGGGCGCTGGCACTGTGAATGAGTCTGTGACTGATTCGGCAGTGCCAGCGTACCATGAAGACATTAGCATGAGATTGAATGTTCGATACGAAGATTGAAAAATGGAAGGTCAGCGGGAATCGATATACATATACAGCTGAAATGATCAAACTGGGTGGCACCTACGTTAGGGACGCCTTCTGCTTTTTGAACAAATTATGCTGGAAGGGTTCTGACCTATTGGAAACGCGCAGTCATCGTGCCCTTGTATAAAGGCAAGGGTTCACGTATGGACTGTGCCATCTATAGGGCCATCAATTTGATCAGCTTAGCAGCTAAAGTGTATGGAAAAATCATTGAACGGAGAATGAGGGTGAAATCCGATGGAATGCTTGGGGAAGCACAGAGGATTTCGAAGCGGCAGAGCATGTATGCATCAAGTTTTTTCACTCCGCAACATCGTGTAAAAGCATCTGGCTATGGACCAGAAGGTTATCTACGGTTTTGTGGATCTTGGGAAAGCATTTGATAGGGTCGTGCGAAAGAATCTCTGCCTGCTTTATGCAGATGACGCGGTATTAATAGCAGAATCACCATCCGAACAGGCAAACACTAGTCACAACAATGAAAGACGATTGTATTAAGAAAAGCTTACTATTGAATGCGAAGAAAACCATGGTATTTGAAAGCGAGACAACCAGAACGAACACTAGGATTAAGGGTGATAATGTAGTGTTGGAGCAAGTGGATGAGTTTGTATATCTTGGAAGCGCTTTTAGCAGCGATGGAAGGTACACCGCTGATGTGGAGAGACGAGTGAGAGCAGGTATAGCGTGAATGGATCGTTGGGTAAACTGCTAGGCAGCCGAAATCTAAGCCAGAAGGCACAGCTCGCTGTACACAACGCGGTGCTAATCCCAACGCTAACTTATGGAAGTGAGAGCTGGGTATGGCAGAGAGAGCATGAAAGTAGAATAAATGCGGTCGAGATGCGAGCACTGCGAAAAATTTGTGCCATAACCCTTGCTGACCGCGTTCGAAATGATGACGTACGAAAGAAAGTTTGTCTGAATGAGAGTGCCGGTGTTAAGATAAAAAAAGGGCATGCTCCGCTGGTTCGGACATGTAGAATGCAACATGAAAGAATGACGAAACAGATATAAAATGCGAAAGTGGAAGGATGTAGGAGCCGAGGAAGACCAAGACTAACCTACCATGACCAAATTGCTCGTGTTTTATCAGAAGGTGATGTCAAGAGCCTTAGGGTCCGGCGAGCGTGCATGAAAATGAATGTGAAAGAAGCGAGTGAGTGTGTAAGGACCGCGTCTTATGGCGCTCGGTTCTCTCTGCCTACCCCGCAAGGGACCTGGCGTGAAGATATATATACATACATGTTTAGAGGTCATGGCCTGCTATGTTGTGTTGTTCACACGCCGACATTGTGTCTCTAAGAAATCTCTGGAGCAAGCACTGGCAAAATTTCCCATGGAAACAGTGCATAAATCCAAATGATCCGTGACCAGACAGACAGATTAAAGGCCTGTGTCAAAGCCAAAGGCGTTCTCATAGAATGTAGTTTTTATTTATTGCTGAGACTTCCTTACCTCATAAAAAAATAAATGCAAATTCATTTGTAACAGAACTTATGGCCAAACTAGGTGTATAATTTGTTAGTTATATCCTATCCCAGGATTGCTCTTCGTGTTCTCATGGAAACACTCAAATGACATGTTTCAACCTGATAGTAGTATTATTATTATTTTTTGTAAAATTTACTCTTTACAAATATATGTTGACTCTCAGGCCAGACTCAAGATTTTAGTATAGTGCGGTATAGTGGGTAGAAATGCCTTTGGAGTATGTTCCACGAAACAGTCCTAGAATAAGGTTGGTCACTGTGAGCTTTAGTCATTACTTTGTTATTGTTGTGTCCCACAGCCCATCCAGGACCCTGACCCGCTGGTGAACTGTGACCTTATGGACGGCCGCGATGCGTTCCTCACGATGGCTCGCGATCGCCATTACGAGTTCTCGTCGACGCGGCGCGCGCAGTTCTCCACCCTGTGCATGTTATACGAGCTCCACAACCAGGGTCAGGACAAGTTCGTGTACACCTGCAACAGTTGCAAGTCGCACGTCGAGACCAGATACCACTGTACCGTGTGCGACGATTTCGATCTCTGTATACAGTGTTACGAAAAGGTATATGTATGTAATATGATATATATTATTTATACGTGTAAATGATAGATAGTTGGTTAAAAATATCATTCTCTAGTGTAAAACCTACCTTCATATTTAAAATTTGTAGAACACAACCGTGTATTACAATATTTATAACCATTCGTATAATAACTTGTAGTCAGTATTCTATAATATTATAGCCAGTATTTTGTCTGTGAACAAATTGATAAGCAAATAGCATAAAACAGTTTGGAGTAATGCTTATTGATTTGTTGTGGAATCAAATAAAACTTACAACAAAAAACGCGCTGTACTACCAATATGATGTGCTATCGTACGCAACCAGCTGCTTTTATCATTTTTGCTGAATCCCAAACGCAACTTTATTATTCGTTATGTATTATTGTAATGTTGTTGTTTGAAGATCTAACTTGTTGATTATTGTTATGAAGGAGGGCCACCCCCACAAGATGGAGAAACTCGGACTCGACATCGACGTGGGCTCGTCTCCTGGCGACATGAAGCAGGCGAATCCCCAGGAAGCACGCAAGCTCTCCATCCAGAGGTGCATACAATCCTTGGTGCACGCGTGTCAATGCCGAGACGCGAATTGCAGGCTACCTTCGTGCTTGAAGATGAAGCGAGTTGTACAACATACGAAAATATGCAAACGGAAGACGAAAGGCGACTGCCCAATATGCAAACAACTCATCGCGTTATGTTGCTACCATGCGAAGCACTGTCAAGTAAGACTTAGTTTAATATGGCATTTTATGAAATATACACTAACTTGTTGACGTAGTATTTACATATAAGTATTAGTATTTTCACACACTAGAAACAGTGTCAAGTTTACTGTATTCTTAGCTGTTTGATATAAAAATTAATTTCCCCTTATATATTTAGTGAGAAATTGAATCACAGTGAAAGCATTCATATTCGTTATATTTATCAACATGTTATATTTTTGTACAGGAAACCAAATGTTCAGTGCCGTTCTGCAGCAGCATAAAGCAGAAGCTAAAGCAACAGCAGGTGCAGCAGCGCGTGCAGCAGGCGAAGCTTTTGCGGCGGCGCATGGCGGCCATGAACACGCGCGCCGGCCCAGGCGCCTCCCCGCCGCCACCCGCGCTCTCCTCCCCGCCGCCCTCCAAGCCTGCGCAACACGCGCTTCCGCACAACGTACAGAAAGCGTTGCAGCAGGTAAACATTAATACGGCCTGTAGTCATCGTCTACAGACACTAGCAGCAAAACACCATTATACTGTATTGAAGACCCAGCAGTCAATAATGGCCGCGGGCTTTAGGCTTCGCCCACAATCACCCTCCAACATATATAAGGGTCCTGCAATAGGTGCACATGGATACGAAGTCTATAGTACTCATAAAACCAACTCAAAAAATGCAACCGGTAGACATGGAAAGTCATATATTACGTCGCCACGCCTATTAGAGATACGATATATTTGTGCCTCTTGAATTTGTAGATTTGGATCGAATTCCAATGAAAATTATTTGATTCTAACCTTGAGTTGTTGAACAAAGAATCTTTATTTATTACATTATTAGATATGTATTGTCAAATCAGAATAACGAATGGACACGATATTTTTCGCAACATTTGTTCTTACCCTTCGAAACCCGGGTGGTCGTATACGACCGCGAAATTTATGGGAAAACGTATATAACGGGTTCTGACTGCTTAAAACGAATCTAGAAATCCTAATCAGAAATTTCAAATACTACACCACCATTTATTTACAAATAACAATTGTATCTGCCATCTTGGATTGCCAAAAGTATCTTAAATAAATTTCATAAAATATTTATGTTTATGCGCAGGTACAAGAAGAAGCAGCGCGGCAGCAAGCGCCGTCATATGGGAAACAAGGTGGCATGGGTCCCCCGGGCGGCGTGAACTCCGTCGGCGTGCCAGGCGTGGGCGGGCCGGGCGTGGGCAGCGTGGCAGGTGTGGGCGGAGCGGGCGCCGGAGTCCCAGGTGGACCCCGTGGCGAGTGGACGGCGCGATACCGGCAACCGCCACCACTACACCATCCACAGCACCACGCGCGGCTACCTCTGCACCACGTGGCTGCGCAGCACCATCCCACGCAACACCCGCAGGTAAACTAATAAGCACATGTCAAAATGACAAAAATATCACTTATTTTAACTAGCGAAATGTTTATTTATGTAATAAATAATGAACGGTCATTGTCCTGTGACAGTTATCTATCCAATATAATGTTAGTAGCACCGAACATCTTTTTAATGAATTTTATCGTGAAGTCTAACGCAATATTGCCACACCCGTAAGCACACCGAAAATCATGAAAATGACACCCATAGAAAATAAACTGTCGTAGTTGAACTTTAGATTTGGTTCTCATTTTCGTTATTGTTCTCATAAAGATCAATCACCTAGTTCACCTGCCAATTACTATATACTGTCTTTTACAATGGCACACCATTTACGTTATCAGATCATCCTACAGTACAGCCCACGTTGTAATGCCCTGCCATTGACACCTTTTCCTTCAACTACCGCTATTGAAAACAAAGTGTCAGTATATCTGTATACTGACACTTTGTTTTCAATAGCGTTTACCGACACTTTATTTTTAGCAGTAATGTCAGTAGACACGAATGTTAAGCCCCATGTTTTGTCGTAACACAAACATTCCTGAGCCGTACCCCTTATTAAGCTAACCCTTCATGTTGTGTCATGTCGTCTCACAGACACTTCTTAGCCGTACTGTGTCATAGAGCCTCTCTTACAGGAGTGCCAGTAGACATTGCACGTAAGTTGGCCGCGCCGTGTTGTACCATGTCGAGTAAACGACGATCCCCGTCCCATACTCACGGCATACCGCCTTCTGAACAAGAGTTGTGCGCAAGCGGTTGTGTCAATCGTGTTAGCCTACTAGTTTTCAGTTTACACGCAGTCTACTAGAGTACTGGGTACTACTGAGCGTTTTTTGTTGAGTCATGTGGTGTCACAACACTCCTGTCTCATACTCTCATCATACTGCCTTCCTAATAACTATGTCAGTAGACTGCGCAAGCTGACTGCCCCTTGTTTGTCCTATCGTGTCGCTGACAATTCCGTCCCATCCCTTGTCATACCGTTATACCAGAGGGAGACTTTGTACACAAGTCAGACGGCGTGGGTACCTCTGTCTCATCTATTTCTACCGCCAAGCAGCTATATTTATATAGCTGTGTTCCGGTTTGAAGGGTGAGATATGGCAGAGAAATTACTGCGTACTGACTGTGACGAAACATCCTTAGGCCACAAGATTGGCAGCGCTCGAATAACATCCACGTGCTTTTACGAGCATCAATAGCCTGCGGTGACCGTTTACCGTCTAATGCGGGCCGCATGCTTGTTTGCCAATCTAGTATCATAAAAAAAACCTAACGAGAGTGGCAGTAGACGGCGCGCAGTCTGACCGCCCCTGTTGTGTTAAGACTTGTCCATAGACGCTCCCATATTTGTCCATACTCTCATCACACTGCCTTCCTAATACATATACGTAGACTGCGCGCAAGCTAACTGCCCCAAGTTTTTCGTCATGTCACTGATATTCCCGTTCCATATCCTTGTTATGCCTTCATAACTAGAGTGTCAGTATACTGTGCTCAATTTGACCGTCCCGTATTGTATTAAGTCTTTTCACTCCCATCCTATAGTTCGTCACTGCCTGCCTCACAGCTATGCCAGTAGACTGCGCGCAAGCTGACCGCCCCATGTGCGTCATATCGTGTCGCTGATACAATACTCCCGTCCCATACCCATGTCATACTGTCTACCTAACGAGTGTCAGTATACTGCGCGCAATTTGACCGCCCCGTGTTGTGTTAAATCTTATCACTGTTGCTCCCATTCAATACTCTCGTCATACTGGTTGCCTAACAAGTATGTCAGTAGACTGTGCGCAATCTGACTGTCCCATGTTTATCATATCGTGTCACTGACACTCCTGTCCCATACCCTTGTCATACCGTTGCCTAACAAAAGTTAGACTGCAATTTGACTGCCACGTGTTGTCTTATCACTGACGCTCTCGTCCCAAACCCTCGTCATGCTGATTCCCTAGAGAGTGTTGGAAGACTGCACGAAGCTGATCATGCAACCTCATATTGTCATGAGGGGTCACTGACTCTCTTGTAACCTATTCCGTCGTATCGCCTTTCTAATAAGGTCAGTTATGTCAGGAGTCTCCCTGTAGGATTGTTGAGTGCCCTGCGAGTGAGTAGGGTTACAGTACAATAAACTGCTGTTGAGTCGCTGTATTAGCAATGGGAGTGGGAATGCGCGAGCGATACTTTTGTTACAGGTTCATACTCGAGATATTTGTAACAATAAAACTTTTTGCACACAGCAAAGAGCGGGTGTCGTGGGCGTCGGAGGTGTAGGCGGTGTTGGCGGTGTGGGCGGCGTGGGCGGAGTGGGCGGCGTGGGTGGTCCGCAGCAGACGACGCAGCCGCAAATGCATCAGCAGGCGCTGCAGAAACTTATGGCCACGCTTCGATCGCCGACCAGCCACAACCAGCAGCAAGAAATACTACAGATCCTCAAGTCAAATCCTCCGCTTATGGCCGCCTTCATCAAGCAACGCCAGGTACACACATAGTTTATAAAATAAAACCATCACCAGCCACAGGATTTGCACGCTAATGTTTCGCCGTATGCAATTTACCCTAATTCGCAGATTTCCAGTAGTACAGCTAAAAACAGATCGCTTTTGACAGTCAAAATGCGATGTAACTCTTATTCTTACGGAGTAATGGTACTAAAGTCGAAGTGTCAACTTTGACGTGCACTTAGCTGTACAAGTATTATATTTTAATAGCAAGTTTACATTTTTATAAGCATACATAATGTTTTTATCAAGAAGAAACTGTGAGGATATTTCTCTTAAAACTTTCTTTAGGAAATCAAGCAGTCACCCATTCTTCCATTAATCAATTTACTTACCCATCCTGCGACGGTGCTAATCGGCAATTTTATAAGTAGAAACGTATTGCATGAGATGTTACAAATGATGTTTGATTGTTGTAGAATGCCCAAAACCAGCAGGCTGCGGCGGGCGGCGTGGTGGGTAACGTGGGCGGCGTGGGCACCGTCGGTGGCGTGTGCGGGGTCGGCCTCGGCGGCGGCGTGCCGCAACAGCAGCAGCAGCTGCATACCATGATGCAGCCGCAGCAGCAACAGAGGCTACAGCAAATGCATCAAATGATACCACAACAAACACAGGTACTTCACGACCACATTGTCTTTTATTAGTAGTATCAGTTTATGAGATACGTCATTGTTGCGATGAAAGTCTTGGTTCGTTTAAATGTACTCATTGAATATCTGAGTCCATCTGGAGTTAACTTGTGAACGCAAGGATTTAAGACTGACTATTAATTTCTTTTGTGTATAGTTATGGGGTTTCGGAACCAGTGCCAATTTGTAACAATTAGTTTACTTACAAATTGTTGCAAACACAAGTACAGTGCCCGGCGGTGAATGTGGCACTTCGGCCATCATCGCATTTCCGAATTCAAATGAATGCTAATTTCCATTTCCATCAATTATTGGATTTATCGTTTATCAAAATTTGCATTTACAACTAAGTACTTTATTGTTGTTTTGATTCCCGCGTGAGCTATATAGAACTGTAAAACTACTTCCTTTTTATCATTTCCTCCTTTTCAACATGTATACTAACGAAATTAATAAAAATATAAACAAAACAAAATACTTCTTATCCGATTTCCAAAAAAGGAGGTTCTTATGTTTGACAATTAGGGATGCAACTTAAATGAATATTTTTCCGACGACTGACGAAACACAAAGTTTGCCAGTGTCATTATGGAAGTAGAAGCACTGTAATATAATTTGTCTATCTGTGCTCTCATTGCGGTCAATATCACTGTCACTAGCAGCCATACTTATCACTATTCTGTGTGTTACCGTGTTGAATTCTTCGATATTCATTCTCACATTTGATTGCATAATCGCAAATCTTTTTCCCCTCTTCAGCCCTGATCATGTTAACTTTTTCAGTCAATATTTTTTTTTATTGAAGTTAAATTCATATCCACGTTTCTAGCGGCTACTTAGCCTTTCAATTTAGACCATATATTTTCAATTGGAATTAAATCCAGATGGTATGGTGGCAATTGCAACACAGTATGCCCATGTTCGACAAGTACCTTGTTCACGGAAAACTCTGTAAACCTCTCCTTGTGCTGACACACAATATTGTATATCTGGGGTTTCGTCTGTCGTCAACTGGAATTTCGTGTCTTTCTAACCATTTGATCATTTCCTTTTTAATAGTGTTTGAATTGTGCGTTGTCGATATCCAGAACAGAATCACTGGGTATATTTGGGATTAATTATTAACCAGCGATTTCTCGTAGTTATCGTTATTCATTTCCTTGTGATAATCGCCTGTAATGTCCGTGGCTCCGGCTACAAAGCCTATTTCTTTTCCTGCATGAACCATTATCAATCGTTGACCTTTTGAAATCAGCTTTTTTACTCCATTTTCCTTATCATTACTCCAAGTTTTTCCTTTAGTGTGAGATGTATGTAGGAATCATCCATATAGCTTATATTTTTCCTTCTTCGCGAAATTTGCGTATTTTATTATATTATATTCAATTCGTTTGATACTTACATCGTGCTTTTCCATAAGAACTTCGTTTATCTTCCATTTTACTGAACATAAATCCCATCTCATAAAGTATTTTTCTCAACGTCTTATCAGACCCATTATAGTTAAAAGCCTCAGATAATTTAGCTTTTATTAATTTTATTGTCGGCAGTTCATTAAAATGCAAGTGAAAATCGTACACCATTCTTTGAACAACATCATATTCTAAATCTCCCCTTTTTTCGGAGAGCTAAACTTAATTGCACTGGAATGTGTTGCAGTACTGACCTCATTTAATATATTGTTAAAAGTTCTTCTTGAAATTCCAGTAGCATTTGCAACCGTCTCTTGAACCTTCTTAAAATAATTACTTACATTGCCATCCTCTTTTTTTTTAATTTGTCAGCTTCGGTTCCTTTTTACCTTTTTCCTATAGATGGCATCGTACAACTTGTGGTTTGAAGTTTGGGGGTTTATATATATATAATATATAAACCACCAAATATATATATATTGAAGTAGACGCGCGACCACACTATCGCAATTGAACCACGACTAGCAAAGCAAATGTCTCGTCATATAGGTAGTGTGCGACAGAGATAACGCTCTACGAAGCCGAAATTAGCCGATTGTCTCTTTCTAAAGGTCGAAGTGCAATATTTACTGCCGGGCACTGTATGTAAATCTATGAGTCTATATCCTAGAGGTATGTCTATATTCAAGAAGTGTATTTATGACAATTTTAAGAATTGAATACGCATATCACGAACAATGTAATCTTTTCTTCTTAACGTGAGCATTTAAAGTATCACGCCCCACGCCTCACGACCGCACGCCTATGTGGTCAGTGTAAACATTCTTTCCGTTAGCGATGCAACACTTTGGTGGGGATTTAAAATATTATATATCTGTAACATATATCATGTATTAACTTAATTTTTTGGCCTAATCAACTGTGGCCGTGATATTGAAAAACTTGAGAAACGATTTAGCATAAGACGTTTGTACGAGGTGCATCGCTTCGTACGTTGTTACCAATGCTCTTGTGTAGTGTTAACTTGTCATCTTTTCAGGAATGTCCTAAGTTCATTCTATCGTAGGAACACAACCCTCCAGGTTATTTGGTCGAGACCTGTAAGGAAGGAATATTTGCCATCTATACCTGAAGAGCCTGATAAGTTCTCTTTGGTACAAATGATAATCATTAAATTTGTAATTGCCGCACAGGTGGGAGGCGTCGGTGGTGTGTCCGGCGTGGGCATGGGTGGCGTCGGCGGCGGCGGCGTCGGCGGCATGCCCCCGGCCAACGCCGGCTGGTTTAACAAGCAGGGCGCGGGCGGTGCGCCAGGCGGCGTGGGCGGCATGATGGGCATGCGGGCGCCGTACGCGGCAGGCGGTGCGGCAGCGCGACTGGGCGCACGGTACGGGTTCGGCGGCGTCGGTGTGGGTGGCGTGGGCGGCGTGGGAGCAGTGGGCGGAGTGCTCCAGCGGTCGCCGCCCGCCACGCCTTCGCCGCGACCCGCCACGCCCTCGGAGCTCCTCCTGCTACGACAGTCGCCGGCGCCGCCCGCGCCGCACCCGCCGCCGGACGACCAGCTGCCGCCGATGACGCCGCAGGACCAGCTCACCAAGTTCGTCGAGCAGTTGTAGTGTACATAGCCGTGGCGCGGCGAGTCGCCTTGTAATATATAGCATAGACGCGGCCGCCCGCGCGCACCACGCCCTCGCTCGTTCCTCCCCGCCCTATTTATTGTCGATGAAGTCGTCGTCCGCGACGCGAGGGACCTACGTTTAAGTATTACGATGACCGAATCGAGCGCTCAATGTACAAATTGTAAATATGAGAGGAGTTCGTCCTGTCCGCTTCTGCGTAATTGTAAGTTGTTCGTACTGTAGGTACATTATGATACTTATTCTGTTTATTGTAATTAAATCATTTTATAATATAATTATGTGATTATAAAACTGTTGTTTCTATTTTTACACCCTAACTAGATAAATGAAATCTGGTAATAGATCTATACTTGTTTTTTAAACCAATGCACACCAATATTTCCAGCTCTTACTAATATTACGTACTACTACTACATGATACGATGCGCTAAAAATACAAAATTAATGATTTATATGTTTTTATCTATAAACTAAAATTCATTTGCGATTAAATTAAATTTGTTATCCATTATCGAATTTCAAAGTCGTCCTTCTATCAGAATCAAAGCAATCAAACTTTTCTGTTCATTCTGTCCCCATGTATGTATGTTGGAATACCGTGTTCGACACAAGGAGGTTGCGTTCCATATATACGTCTAAAATATTCTCTTGCATTGTTTCACTCTCTTATCTCCTTACGGACGAAGCACAGCCTCGTAACTGTTTCGCTTGATCTCGACCCATTCAGATCTCCACACATAATTATCCGTGAAGGGAATGAATTCCCTTCAGCCAAATTGAGAACATACATGCCTTGCGGCCTCTCATAACTCGATGCCTCCTCTGCTGCTTACACAGCAACTCCTTAGGAGCTTACTGGTGACCTCGTTCACAAGCATGAACACAACAGACCCACCAGAGAGTTGTCATTTAGCTGCGTATTCCTTTGAGATGGGGTTACTTCTTGAAACTGGCAGATTTGATGCGCCCTACCTCTTAAATTCTTTATGCTTTATGTGGCATCAACATCAGCTGTGGATATGTCACTCATCTTCGATTTCGACTCTGATCATACATTAATCAAATCATGATGGACCTGAGAATAGTGTTCAAACGAGTGAGTCTGGAAGTGAATGTATACAAAACGAAAATTGTGTTGAATGTACTTGCTGTACCAAGAAGGAAATAACCTATAGAGACCCTAAGGCACGATTTTGCGTAGAAGTGCCGCTACGGGTGAGGGGTAGAGTAGAACGTTACGCTATGATTGGCTAGTTCACATATTAACTTCACGTTACTTGTCGGCAAATTGGTTAAAATATCCTTCCATTGGCCACTAGGCTAGAATAGACGCTAAACACTAGATTTTGCTGAGTGTGGGAGGATCAAGTGGTTTGTTAGTTAGTTTGCTGTACCCACTCCAGTTGCAGTTTACTCCTGTACCCGCTTGCAATACATTAAGAACTTCTGCCATGTGCCAGTTCTGCTGTTAACAGTTTTTCCATTCAGTCGAAATATTTTACCACGAGTACATATTTTCCATGTGTTGATAAAAAGCCATATCGCTCTTCTGACTTCATAAAAGTCAAACCTCTCATCATATCTTCTTGTTCTCTGTCATGTTTTTTTTTTACTCAAGTTCTACCCCCCTGAGAAGAAAGACGAAAGCCTGGGAGAGCACGGTGCGCTACTTAGGGGTTCATGTAGATCGGTCGCTCATGTGAACCACGCCATCACGCAAAGGGGCCCGTAGTCCTCTGCGACCGGTACTAACATCCAGATTAATAAAAAAAAAAAATCGCCCAAGTGCGAGTCGGACTCGTGCGAAGGGTTCCGTACCATTATCTATAAAAACGGCAAAAAAATCACGTTTCTTGTATGGGATAATAAAACAAATATTTAAGGGGGCCCTTAAATATTTGTTTTATTTTAATTTAATTATTTATTCTTAAAGTCAATATATAACTAAATTCTGTGAATATTCCAAGCGTCTACCTGTTGCCGTTATCAATATCGAGCAAAAAAAAACACGTTTATTGTATGGGAGCCCCCTTAAATATTTATTTTATACTATTTTTTAGTATTTGTTGTTATAGCGGCAACAGAAATACATCATCTGTGAAAATTTCAACTGTTTTACTATCACGGTTCATGAGATACAGCCTGGTGGTAGACGGACGGACAGCGGAGTCTCAGTAATGTTCCGTTTTACCCTTTGGGTACGGAACCCTAAAAATGGTCTTTATAAAACTTACGTCCGTAGTAAGCTTACATGTGCGGCCTTGCGTGGTACCTAATCGCTCTGCGTTCCGACTTGGAGAAATCGGCTCCAGGCACAGCAAAATATCGCGCTCCATATATACGTCGGTGCAGGGCGATATGCCGCGAATCAAACAATGCTTCGCGGTATGCGCATGCAAACGGTGTACATTACGTATGCTGTTAACACGGCTCGGAAAATATTTCACCGCGCCGACCAGCCCAATTTCACCCATTCAAGGCAAATTGCACCTTTACATGCCCGCCCGCCCGATGTTAGTCGGCGGGATGGACCGCAAGACTTAATCGCTTCTACATAGAGACTAACCTACCATGACCAAATTGGTCGTGTTTTATCAGAAGGTGATGTCAGGAGCCTTAGGAACCGTCGAGCGTGCATGATAAGAGCTATGAATGTGAAAGAAGCGAGTGAAGTGTGTAAGGACCGCGTCTTATGGCGCTCGGTACTCTCTGCCTACCCCGCAAGGGACCTAGCGTGAAGATATACATACATAGAGCCGATTTCTAAACTAGTGTCTGCGGGAATTCTTAAGGTGACATCCCATAGGCATAAATAATGTTAGGGTATTAGGTTGTTTGTTTGTTCATTTGGCTGATGCCCTATCTGATTTGACATATTATCGTCAGTCTGTTGTTGCTCTTACAGACCTACGTTTAGTGAGTAGTTGAGTGCATAACTCGCTGAATGTTGTATGTTTTTGTTGCTCTCGTCAAATTGCCTATATAATTATATGTTTATTCCAGTTAAAGGGGCCATTACGTATAAGATATAATTGCGCGTTCCCAACATCCGCCATCCAAGAGGCGGTATTGTTCATGTTCATTGTACTCGTCCTGTGTGCTACGGGGTGTCAAGGAAAGCCCCTGGCATTTCCCGAAAGCCACAGGGCTCTTTCGTCGGATTTGTTTTTTGTCTGAATGGCATTCACACATGATTAATCCTCGGATTCATCCGCCTGAATCCATTCCAGTTTGGCTAGATAGGTCAGCTGCCCCGTGTGCCAGGGATGTTACGTGGAGACGTAGGTGCTGTAAGTATTTGGCGGTGCGGTGCCACGGACATCCCACATGACCATGTGTTATAGGGTTACTTTTTGGTAGGAGATTGCGTTCAGACGAATCTATTCTCGGATTCATCCGCCTGAATGCAGTCTACAGTCGGTCCTGCGTATGTTCTGCATCTTAAACGTTGTTTCACGTTTAATTATCTTCTCACACAAAAATCTGTCCCGTAATGCAATTGTCCCGCGTTTATTACTTTAAAAAAATCCTTCGAAGCGTTCGTCCATGTGTCAGTCAGTCAGACACTAATCTTAAATTCCACAACACTTTTAGCGTTTAAATTACACTGTAGCAGAAGACTACCGAAGACTACCCGGGCAAAGAGCACTTAGCTCCAGGCCCGTACGCGCCCGGTACTGAGTGACTGTTTTTAATCAAGACATTAAGTACTTAATTAAACGTAATTTATTTGAATGTGTGATTCGTATGTAACATAGAAAAGTGAATTTTATCATAAATGCGCCACCCACCTACTTTTTACTTATGATTGTTTCTTTTCGTGACGTTTGGTTGTCTGGAAGAGATCTGTAAGAGAGCGATAAAACCGCCTATGCCGCATTTGTTTTCTTTTTACATGTTATTGGTGCAATAAAGAATATTCTATTCCATATGAATGATGTCGGGACTTTGTGCAGGATGGATCACGAGCTCTACTTTTTCGGGTGTTACTTGTTTTGCTCACCCTGTCCTAAGAAGTAAAATTGCCGTTTTATAGTAATAGATACTTAGAATTTACATTAAACCTTCGTGGTGTAAGATTTTCGAGTGAAACTTTTTTCACATGATGTGGTGTTTCTTTTAAAAATTGTACTACATTTGATTTTCGAATTTCAATTGTTTTTTTATTCAGCTTAGACGGGAAAGATGGATACTTCGAAAATCCGAGTAATTTTTGAATAAGAGTTCCGACGCGGAACTAACGCCGTAGAAACGGCTCGCAATATCAATGCTGCGTTTGGAGAGGGGCCTGCTAATGAATGCACCGTGCGTTTTTGGTTTAAACGCGTAATGGGAACTCGGACTTGAGGAACGAACCACGTGACAGACCACCTACACAGGCGAATAACGCTGAATTTAAGGTGATGGTGGAAGCCGATCCGAGTCAAACTACCCAGGAATTAGCGGCATGGTTTAACTTTAACCTTACCTACAATATTGACTCATATGGATCAAATCAATAAGATAAAATAATAATATGAAAAATGGGTGCCTCATGATTTGACTGATCTGCAGAAAGAAATGCGCGTTGAAACTTGTGTTGCATTGTTGAATTGGTACAGAAATGAAGGAATATTGGATCGAATTGGGACATGTGACGAAAAGTTAATTCTTTGCGACAACTGTAAGCGAAAAAATGCAATGGCTGATCCCAGATCAAACGCCGCAAGAGTAAAGCAAAGCTTACCAATAAAAAGGTAATGGTAACTGTTTGGTGGTCTCTTCATGGCATTTTCACTATAGCGTTTTCAGGTCTGGTCAAACAATAACAGCTGAAGTTTACCGTGCCGAACTTCGAACAATGATGGCGAAACTGGCAGTGAAACAACCCCGACTCCTGAATCGATACGTATGTACCTGCGCCAGTTCTTGAGAACGGTAGTGTCACGCTCTACTGAGACCGGTCTATTATCACAGATAGGACTATTGTCCGGAAGACACGCCGTGCAGTTCTCATTGATGTCACCATTCCTCATGACGACAACCTTGTTAAGGCCGAGAAAGAGAAACTCTCTAAGTAGGCACTTGGACTTGGTTCACGAAGTTACCGCCATGTGGCATGTGGACTCAACGAGTATAGTTCCAATAGTCGTAACAGCAACCGGTCTTATAGCGTAGAACCTCAACAGTTATCTTGAGAGCCTCTCGCTCGGCAGTTGGTTCAAGAACTAGATAGAGAAAAAGGCGGTACTTCTGGATATAGCCCGAATTGTGAGGAGGTTTCTCACTCTAGAGCCCTGACCACCGGTAGCTTGGGCCTTCGCTCTGTTACAAGCGGGTGACCTCTTTGCCATTCAGCGCAGAAATGCTGCCGTATCGTTGGTACAATGCCACAGAAGTTTTCGATTTTTATAACCGCGCCGCTCGCCGATGGCGGGGAGTTCACCCTCACACGCTTGAACCGCTATGGTCGCGTACGGTGCGGTTCCAGAGAAGTTTTCTTCCGAGAACACTCAAGCTGTGGAATGAGCTCCCAGCCGAGGTTTTTCCAAGGAACTACAGCATGGAGTTCTTCAAGAAATGCGTGAAGAGGTTTTTAGAGGGTCGGCAACGCATGAGTGACGCCCCTGGTGTTGCAAATGTCCATAGGCTACGGTGACTGTTTAACATCAGGCAGGCCGTATGCTTGATTGCCACCTTAGTAGTATAAAAAAAAAAAAGATTATGTACAATATTCACTTTTCATAACAAATGACAATCCGATTTTATTCCTTTTATTTGTGTATTATTTCAACGACATAAATTACGCTTTTATTGGACGTAATTTGTTACACTTATTAGATTTATTAGTTATTATTTAATTTTATATGTAATTTAGTTTTAACTATCTATGTATTATTGTGTAGATATTTATTGAATTTTTTCGTTATCTGTTATAATTATCACTAATTATATTCTGTGCAATAATTAACATATTTTTAAGGCAAAGGCCATTAGTCTGATATTCAGATTATACGTACCTATGTTATATAGATGATATTGTGAATTTGGTAGCGATCAGATCACCCAGGCAGGTGGTTAGTTTACTGATAAAACTCTAGTTTATCTCTTTCCTAATGGGAAAGATTTAGCCTATACCTACTGTACACCAAGCTGCAAACTGATGCTGCAAATCTAAAAGTTGTGCCGCGTCTTTCTTCGGCACTTAAGAATGTTTCTTGCGAAGTATGTAGATTGTTTTTCAATATATCGTCGAAGCTGTAAAAGGCTGCTCTGGAAATATTATTTTTAATAGTGTTTAATAACTGTTATATCGGACTACTTACTAGTCAGTCTCTGTGTAATAATCCGATTATACAGTGGGGGCGCTAGACGAAACATGGACGTGCGACGGCGACATCAACCTTGAGAGACCCCTCTCATTTTCTAATCAAAAAGAAAACGTTTAATTTACATGTATAATGGACTAAAAATAATTATACACTAATTTTATCCTACAATTATTATTTCACATCAAATCATTACATAATTTGTAAAAAAGTGTTATGCCAGGCCCCCACAGGCGGGGTCGCCGACACCTAGCGCCGCCACTACCATAATATCAAAAACAAGATTGGAAGGTGTAGATTTGATTCAGGTAGGAAAGTACGTCACCACTGATTACAGAAGGAAAATAATCTGTTAGCATTTGCCTCGTAGTCGGTATCAGTATTCGTCAGTCACCGGATGGTATAGTAGGTACACAGTACTAAGTCAGTCAGGATTCAACAGTGTTTCGATTGTGACAGTCGCCGGTGTGTAGCGTTTTTAATTACAGGACGATGTCATAAATACCATTTACATTTTGTTGTGTTTCATCCTTCGTTTTGTGTTAGCGAGGTTCATAATAAATTTAGTGATTTTTGGTGTGATGGAAATCGCCCTGTATTTGTAGTATCGTCGTATGTAGGTGAACGTAATATGAGCAGCTTTAATTAATCATGTACATTGTTCTGTTGGTCTTCGGTTTTGCAGACAGACCGAAATAGGAAAATAACTAAATAAAATAAATGAGAATGCCCATTCATGGTTTCAAGTTGTGCACAGTTAAGATTAACATTTAAAATCAAATCATTATTATTCACTACTTCTCCCAAAAAATTAAGCCATAATTTCTCCGGAGAAAAATAAAATAAATTACATAAAATAACGCATGTAACTCACAAGTTTCAGTTCGCCATTTAAATTAAATTATTGCAAGTACTTAAAGGTAAATAAAGTAGTCAATTAAAAATAAATATAACATAATCCATCATTTATGCGCAAGTGCACAAAACTTATACATATTACGTTTATTTCGATCACAAGAGATAACTCTCCATGTATATTTTCACTAGGTACTTACGTGTATTTAAAAGGAGAAGAAATTGGAAATTCGAGAAACTCGATTGACGCGGCAACATTAACGGTAGTCTTGAATTGACAAAATGTAAAATAGGCATGTTTGATGTTTCCGCTTTTGTTCTGTTGCATGCGAAAGTATATAAGTACTCGTACCTAGTTCGTTTTGCCCGTTTCTTGTCGTCAAAAATAACCTAAAATGACTAATTTCATAATCGTTTTTCTTGTAATTCCGGACCTATTGATGAACAATGTTACTTTTATTGGAATATATTTTAGCAGGTTTTATTTGTGCACAACAAAAATAATACTGAAACAAACTTCATACAACAATGGGCATTCATCTCTGATGATATTAAAAATCTTTTTTTTTTGTAACACTAAGGTGGCAAATGAGCATGGTCTGCCTTACGCTAAACAGTTCCCGTAGCCTACGGACATTTGCAACACTCATGCGTTGACCCTCTAAAAAACCTCTTCTCTTTCTTTGTATTAGGTAGCGACCTTGAACTTCGAAGTGAAAGCTTAGGACGCGACCGGAATTGACGCTCGGATGAAGCTGTTTGTAAACATTCACTACCAAGTAGTTAATGAGAACTATCGCCGGCCACCCACCCATTACCATTAGTAGATACAGCAATCATGCCCGCAGCGGTGGCGGGTACATGTTAGCGATGGGCGATTGCGAGAGGTTTTTTTCGATTGTCTCGATTGTTCGAACATCTCGATTGTTTTCGATTGTTTCGTCGAACATCTCGATTGTTGCTGTGTTTTCAGCGCGATTTCAACTCGAATTTGTGGTTGCGAATTGCGAGTATGCACGATGGCGAGAGGTTTCAGTCGATTGTTTTGAGTTATATTAGAACATCTCAATGGTCGGACTTGGCCTTGTCTTGTGATTGCGATTTGCGAGTTCAAACTAAGCATGCAAAGTAGCAAACTTACGTACGTATTATAGGAGAAAGGAATCACGAAAATAAATAAAATAATAAAAGTTTATAACGAATCATCTATTTTTAATGACTTAAATAAACTTGTGCAATGTATGCAACATAGTTTTTTAGTTTTAATACAAAAAATCACAGCGGCTCGACAAACAATCGCGACACATACACCTCGGCTCGATGCTTGTAAACAACCAGCAGCGAGTCGAGTCCGTCCGGCTAAACTTACCGGTGACCGATGAATGACTGACTGATGCAACAATCGAAACAATCGAAAAACCTCTCGATTGTTTTGTAAAACGGCGAGTCGATTGTTGACTCGATTGTATATTTTGACGACTGCGATTCTTTCGATTGTTAAAACATCTCGGAATCGCCCATCGCTAGTACATGTGGTTCTTGTTCCAGATTGTGAGCAATTTCAGAAACCAGCAGCCGCGGCTTCGTCTGAACCGGCACTAGTTCATATGAACTAACAGGTGGCGGGAGCACACAAAGTAGTTCAAATTATAAATTGCCTATAAATTTCACTTCTGCGCCTGAATTTAATGTTTAGCTTTTGATACCTCCTAAAGTATAAGTACCTACATGAAATGTAAATATTTATTCCATAAAGTTTCTGGATATCTTAGTTTGCGAGAAAATCCTCTCTGGCACCCTGATGAATATGGGAGTAATTGAAGACATAAATATGTATTGCATAGATACCCAAGTGTATATGTAGGTATATATATTTCCATCCATTGCACACGGCCCACCTGAAATATTTCCATCCTTCCAGCACTATCTAAAATCTTGGAGCGTATCATAATCATAAGCGGCTTATTAACTTTCTGGAGAACAGATCCTTATTATCACCCCAACAATACGGATTTAGATCGCAAAGTTCTACGGCTGATGCTGTGCATGAACTTACAAACTACATTGCCGAATGTCTTGATAAAGGAAAAAAATGTCTAGCTATTTTCCTAGACCTTGCGAAGGCCTTTGACACAGTCTCGATTCCTCTGTTGTTAGACAAATTAGAGTCACTGGGGGTTCGTGGTACTCAACTTTTACTTATTAAAAGTTACCTTTGCGGGCGCAGTCTGTCTGTGGTCATTGATGGTGTCGTAAGTTCACAATTGTCTGTAGAATATGGCGTTCCGCAAGGAAGCATCCTGGATCCTTGCCTCTTCTTGGTGTACATCAACGATCTTTGCTCCATCACCTTACCCTTTTGCAAGACAATTTCTTACGCTGATGACACGGCCCTAATCTTTTCGGAAGATACTTGGGCAGCTACCTTTTCCCACGCACAACTTGGATTTGACTGTGTATCCGGCTGGCTGCGTGATAATTTACTCACTTTCAATATTGAAAAAACCCAGTACCTTACCTTTTCCATTAACCGTGTACCCCATGACACTCTCTCTCACCTTTCAATTATAGCACATTCTCATGTTTGCCCCAACCAATTCTCGTGTACCTGTCCCACGCTTATTTCCTCTAACTCCACAAAATACTTAGGTATTACTGTAGATAATAAGCTTAACTTTCAATCCCATCTCAAGATTACGGCTGGAAGAGTTCGCAAACTTATATACGTCTTCAGAAAGCTTCGACATGTCGCTGACCCAAGTATAGTCAGAATGGTCTATACCTCACTCTGTCAACCGTTGCTTACCTACTGTATTACATCTTGGGGCGGTGCCGCAAAGATCGCTTTATTAAAATTAGAACGTGCCCAAAGAGCTCTATTAAAGGTGTGCACTTTCAAACCAATTTTATTCTCAACTTTCGAATTATATCGGTACTGTCAAGTCCTCTCAGTACGGCAGCTCTTTATTCTCGCAACGGTTCTGAAGCAGCACGCTGTCGCTGGTTTCAGTTGCGCTTCTTCTTCATCTCGTCGCACTCATTTACCAAATACGTGTTCATCTAGGACAGCTTTTTCCCAACATTTCTTTCGTTTTCTAGGCCCGTTTCTTTATAAAAAGCTGCATAAAGAACTGGATTTATTCCCATTTACAAAATACGTGTGCAAGAAAAAAGTCATCAACCATCTTCAAAGATTAAATTATGACGATAGCGAATACCTCATTCATCTCGTAACCTAATACTGTTACAGTTAATAATGAATATTTATTTGAATTACTTATCCACAACCTACTTACATTTGAGAATACATGTGTCTACTGAGTCTCCTCTTACCTTCATCATGCTCACTTTACCCCACACCACCACTACCTACTGTAATATACATAGGTACCATTCACACTCTACACTTACAACACACACCACACTCACTCATTCATGCACAACACCTACCTATTTGTAAACTCGATAGTTCTATATTCTTAAATAAATTAACTAATCTGGCCAAAACTTTAAAATAATCCTTCACCTTAATTAGCTTGTAATAATATTTTTTTTTTTTATACTTACATATTTTTAAAATCGAATCATGATAATAGGCAATCAGTGTATCGCAATGTTAAGATGTTGCGGGAAGAGGACTGGTGTACTGAGCGACCGGCTTCGGCCTATTTTTGTCACCAGTCTCTCTCGATCTTATTCTGTGCATGTGAACATTAACTATATTATATAATAATTGTCTAGATTAAGAGAGAAAAACTAAATAAATAAATAAAAATAAAAAAAAAGATATATATATTCTAAATCCTAGACGATATGAACGTATCAAACGAAGGCACGGTGACCGGCGAGGCTCAACTCCAGCCCACTGGGGATCCCGAGAAACTGACGCTCGTACAGCAGCAGACCGTGCTGCTCCTGCATGCGTATAAGTGCCTGCAGAAGAAATCGCGATGCAGCCGTACGGGGAAGCAGTGTTCACTGCCGCATTGTATCGCTATGAAGGAAGTTCTCGCGCACATAGATGACTGTCAAGTGAGTATTCTCCTTTTATACCTATAAAAAGATCTGTACCTAACCGTGTACCTAGTAAATTTTTAAGACCGCAATTGTATGAATGAATGAATGTCTTTATTTACCGAATATGGGTACTTAAATGATGTTCTTACAATACAATAGTTAAAGCCATACATATTCTGCCGAATGTATACGGCGTGTAAATGATTCAATACAGAGATGATTTAAATTAAGAATATAATTGTTCCATTTGCTGTAATTTCTAATTGTTGTACCTATCATCGTGAACTTTGGTAATTTGAGTGATATTCAAAGGACAATATCTTATACTACCGGAAGTATTGTTTCAACGCGCTTATCTCTGCAATTACCAGTGGAATTTGAAATATATATATATATATAATAAATAAATAAATATAAGGCCTTCCTCGGCTTCTGCATCGTTCTATTTTCGCGTTATATATCTGTTTTGTCATTCTTTCTATATGTCCGAAACAGCGGAGCATGTCTTTTCTTATCTTAACAACATCTTTCAGACTAACTCTCTTTCTTACATCCTCATTGCGAACTCTACCTACAAACGCTACGCTGCATCTTGGGGGCGTTTAAGTCATCCATGTGTAATCCTGTAATGCGCTGTCCATCAATCAGTAGTTCTAATGGGCTCTTTGGGAGTATAACATGTTTTTTAGACTATTATATTTAGGTAATGCCGATATATCTGGATGAAAAAAAAAACCGTCAAATGCAAGTCCGAGACTCGTGCTCTGAGGGTTCCGTAAACAATTTTTGTTTGTGCAAATTATAGATTCAAAAAAAGTATTTTTTTCTTGTGAATATATATAATAATTGGAAATATAAACTTACGATTTTCGGTTTTTTCCTTTACTTGTGCTACATGACATTGTTTCGTACCAAATTTCATGATTCTAGGTATACGGGAGGTACCCTATAGGTTTTGATTCCTTTGCGAGTGTCGAAATAAGGCACAAACACAAGCTGTATCTTTTGATTGCGTTGACTTAAATGTTTGATTTTTACTTTTCGAAGGGATTACAGACCTGAGTATTTGATATTAATTTCAGCTTGATACCTCCACACGTTCCTGAGAAAAAGGATCTAGACGTACAGACAGACGGACAACGAAGTGATCCTATAAGCGTTTCGTTTTTCCTGTTAAGGTACGGAACCCTGAAAATTCACTAATATTCATTTTCTTTCAGGCCGGTGACAGCTGCACGGTGCCCCAATGTATATCATCGAGAGAAATAATTATACACTGGAAGAGTTGTACAAATAAAAATGACTGTAACGTTTGTTCTCCGCTAATGATGCAATGAGATAGGCATGTTAATTATTTGCAATTATTATTTATAAAAGTAAAGTTTGATTTTAGAGAAGGTTTGGTAATAAAGTGTACCTACTTTGTTGGGCCGAACCCACCAGATATCCACCACACCACTGTCACAGCCACAATGACAAAGAACAATGAAGTTAAGTACAGGGGGACTGACTTGAAATTTAATCCAAAAATATGTATGATTAGGAATTAGATTGTGGTTTGACTTCCTTCCTTGGGAATGTGAGAGAGATCATATGTATGTGTCACTTTGCACTTGTTTTACATATGTAATCATATGTCTTGTGTAGGCGTATAGTAAGGTGTACACCGCACAGAGCGGCGCTTTCAGGGCGACGGCAAATACAACAATTTCGTCATCGAACTCATTTTCACCTAGGTTATTTTTATAATGCTGTAACAATTCCACCCAAAACATGTGCAGATTCAAACCACATAAGAAGGATCGACTTTTGAAAATAGTATTTATTGTACGAGTAGAAGGACAATGAATGTAAAATTAAATTTTAAAATCAAATTTATTCCGTAAATAATTATTGACATTCTAATCGGATTATTCACAAAATTTTAAAGCATTTTGACATCAAGTTCATCAATAAATTACTGTTTTTTTTTATTTTTACTTTACCTTTACTTGAATTTTGAATATTAATTACTGGAATGCAAGGCGTCCAATTATTTAGTCCATTGGTTCTGTAGATACTTTTTCTGAAAGAAAGATAGAAACATATTTCTATATTGTGATATACCTATAGCCATTTGATCTGAGAGTTTATTTTTTTGTGTCTGAACAATTCAGACTTCACACGCAGGATCACTATAACTTTTTTTTCACTAAGGTTTTGTCACCTTTGCAAGATCTTTTCAGCTAAGGCTTAAAATCTGGATAATCCAAAAGATAAGTGTACAAACTTTTTGTTTTATCTCCACTTATTGTCGATCGTTCTTCATCTCGCGGGGGTTCTTAGTCATCATTTTGTATTATAATAATGTCAACACACAAACAAATAATAGAACATTTATTTTATCCCTCACTATGTTTTCACTATCCAGGATGACAAACAAAAGTAATGAAAAATATATTTACTTATACGTTCTGGTTACTTCAGGTGTCCTAATTGTGAACGGTATTGCTCGATTTGAGTAGTAAACTAATATTAGACGTATTACATTTGCCCATTCATTTTTAAATCAGATAATTTTACGGTATAAACATAGTAAGGACCATAAATTGTTTGAGTATAGGCATGTGTTTTTTATGTACTCCCATAAGTAATTAACAAACTAAAACACCTTCCAACAAGTTCAGTCAGAAAATACAATATAAGGGAGGGGGCGGCATTGTTTGTTTTGCACGCGGGCGCTGAAGCAGCTCACGGTGGCGTGCCTGATCAAGCGAAGCTAACTACAAACAAGTATATATTGAAAAACCTTTGATTGTGAGTTATTAGCTAAAAGTAGAAAGCAAGGAAACAACATCTTATCACGTACCCGACACTAAAGATCACACTCCTAGATAAGATATGTGCTGTTTGTTCAATTTCAAGGTTTACTGAAAGACATTCGCAAGGAGGATGGTCGCCAATTAAAAATCGGCAACAGAGTGAACTGCGTCTATATTTAATATTAAATTTATTTCCCATCGATTGAAATTACAGATAGATAGAAACGCAACCCTTTAGCAGTCTTTAACATACTTAATATAAACTTTGTTTTGCTCATAAAACATACAGAAACAATTGTTTTTTCATTTGCCTTTTACCTGAAGCGAAATTTCGTTCTGTATGACAGAATGAAATTTCGCTTCTAATGGAAATAAAATCTTTTAAATAGTGTTTCGAACCCGCCCAATTCAAAACCCTTGTGCACCAAAAGTAATTTGTCAACCTAAATTTATGAACATGCATTTCACTACTACTACATTTTCACGCCAGGTTCCTTGCAGGCTTGACAAAAAGAACCAAGCGCTATAAGAAGCGGCCGAAACGAAACGCGGCGCACGCGAAAGTAGGGATGTAGGAGCCGAAGAAGGTCAAGATAGAAATGAAACAGATATCCGGTAACTATACGGCATCCGGTCTATACGGCCAAAATTTAAAATCCGGTCGGATACCGGATAGTAATTGAGTATCCGGCCGGATAAAGGATTTTAAAAAGTATCACGTTTAAACTTTTGAGGCTTTATTTTAAACTTTATTTATTCCACATGTGAAATATAATCATCATTTTTAATTACAGAAAAGGCAACAAACGGTTACTTTTGTCCTTGTATGCAAGCTCAGCTTCCGACAAAAGTTCTTTCGTTGTATACGCCGCTCAGCAGGGTGCTGAGCGGTATAAACAACAAATAAAACTATCAAACTTTTCTAAGTTTAGGTATTGTACAACATTAGTTTACCACCAAATATAAGCTGCAGATAAAAATCCATCTCACCTTCAATCGCGTTTTTTTCTTCATCGTGAGACTGACTGTACCGTATTCACTTGAGCTTGAGACAAAGTGTAAACAAAGAAAACTATTTTTATTTTTTTTTAGATTTTATTAGATTCCAAAGTTACAAATCGGTACACAGAGTACAAGTATATTCTACATGTCTTAATATGTTAATAACCGTCTCTTTGTTCGTTGGAATAGAATTGAAATGCTTTTTCTTTGGCGAATTAAAGCGCATAGACTACTCGCTTCAGCTTCACTCAGAACAACGTTCTGATAATAGAAACTCGCAATAATTGCAAATGTCCACAGGCTACGGCAACTGTTTACCATCAGGCAATAAAAAAACTTAACAATAACAGAATATGAAAACGTCTACAAGCTAGGCCCAATATCCGGTATCCGGAAAAACAGCTATCCATTTCATCACCCGTCAAGACTTACCATGACCAAATTTTGCCATAAATACTGAAACAAAGAAAAAAAAACACTATTGCAAATAACATTTATTACTTTTACAGTGTGTTAGTTTAATACATAAGTATAAAACAATTTAAAATATTAAAAGCTTATTCGAAGTGGTCTCCATTGGCTGCCATACAGTCCTTTAAACGTTGAGGCCAGTTATCAATAGAAGCACGCACTCTTTCCATGGGAAAATTCTTCACTGCCAATCGTACGGATTGTTTTAGGGACTCCAAATTATCATGGCGTTTAGAGCAAGCCAGCCGTACTCTCTAAAACTGACCATAAATCATAATCCAGCGGATTAAGATCGGAACTAGACGACGGCCAGTCTTCAGCTCTGATGAAGTCCGAAACGTTCGTTTCCAACCAAGACTGCGTAGACCGAGCTTTATGACCCGGCGCCGAGTCTTGCTGGAAGGACCATTCTTGGTTATTGAACATGATGTTGTTAAGGGGCTTCACTCACTACATTCTCAAGAATGGTATCTCGATACACTTGTGCCTATGTTTTGATACCTTTTTCACAAAAGTATGGCTCAGTCACTCCTTCACCATCACTGAAGTCGGATAGTCCCCCCGTTGCATTCCGTCGACTAATTGGGAAGCTTCTTTAGAGCTTTGAGCATAAATACGGTCATTTTGTTTGTTAAAATGTTGGTCAATTGTAAAAATTTTCTCATCCGTAAACAAAATTTTTCTGTGACCTCCCTTTGCGTACCGCTTCAGTAGTTGTTACGATTTTACCACCCTATTCTTTTTTAAATTATCAGTTAAGAAATGACCAGTACGTCTCTTATAGGATGCAAGTCCTAAGTCATCTTTTAAAATACGCGACATGGTTCTAGGTGCTATCTTCATCTACCGAGATAAAATCTTTTGCTTTCGGATAGGATTTCTTCGAATTCTTTCCCTTACTGCTTTGACCACCTTTTTCATACGAACACTACGTAGACGGCCAGATCTTTTTCTGTCACAAACAGAGGAGGTCTCCTTGTACCTATTTAGCCCGGTACACAAACATTTTACTAATACCAAGCGTATGGAGAGTTTCAAAATTGCATTTGGCTCAATATCTACTTTGTGTAATGCAATCACAGCGATTCGATTCTCTTTATCACCCCACTCCATTTTAATATCGCAAAATATTGTACAATGTATTGGCGCCAAAATGAGAAAACACAATGAACAATCATATAAAAATGACAGATTCCAAATTCAAATGTAATATTTTGTTTATTTTTAATTGTAACAGTATTTATGACCAGACTAAGTATATACAGACTAGATATTTTCTTCCGAGAACACTCAAGCTGTGGAATGAGCTCCCAGCCGAGGTTTTTCCAAGGAACTACAGCATGGAGTTCTTCAAGAAATGCGTGAAGAGGTTTTTAGAGGGTCGGCAACGCATGAGTGACGCCCCTGGTGTTGCAAATGTCCATAGGCTACGGTGACTGTTTAACATCAGGCAGGCCGTATGCTTGATTGCCACCTTAGTAGTATAAAAAAAAAAAAAAAATATGTATATGTATAAATATCTAGTCTGGTCATAAATACTGTTACATAGAAACTTTTTGAACTCTCTGATTATTTTGAATTTGGAACGCATTTATTATGACAAAACTCGTTTCGATTTCCCACCGTTTTACATATTTTTTAGTATTTATTTTCAAATTACAATATAGGATAGGGTGTTAAAGGAAATAGGATTGCAGTGATCGTCTTGTACAAAGTGGGTATGGAGCCGTCGGTCATATTCAAGACACTTCAAAAGCTTGGTATCAGCTGTATGTGTGTATATCGACGACAGATATATAAACACTTCCTCTGTTGAAGACCATAAAAGATCAGGTCGACTGCGTGCTGTTATAATACGCGAAATACGCGATAATAAGCAAAATGACAAAGTGTACGAATGAGGGATGGCTTATCAAGCGCAAAAACTTACAAAGCTTCATTTTTGTAAAAAAGGAGTCGAGACTTCAGCCAAAGTGTATGAGGAGACTGTCTTGGATCGTGTTGTTAAACCTTTCAGCAATACACTTTTTAAAATGCACGTGGACTTTCCAGCAGGACTCTGCACCTGGTCACAGGGCACGAACTACCCAAGCCTGGCTCGAAACCAACGTTTCAGACTTTATAAGAGCTGAAGACTGGCCCTCGTCTAGCCCAGATCTGAATCCCTTAGATCACATATTATGGTCAGTTTTCGAGAGCATGGCATGCTCGAAACGACACGCCGACATTGTTTCTTATGAAATCTCTGAAGCAAACAGTGGCTGAATTTCCTGTATAACCAGTGCGTAAATCAATAGATTCGTGGCCAGACAGATTAAAGGCCCGTATCAAAGCCAAAGGTGGCCATTTCGAATATAATCATTTTTACAGTTACTTAAGAAACGATTTTGAGTTATAAGGTCCGGTGCGGAAATTTTATGCGGTGTAAAATCAAGGAACGCGTTAAAAAAACGTTACGCTCGTCCGCTTAAAAAGAGACTAACATGTACATATTGAATTTAACGAGAGAGAGTGGGATAGAGGTATCTAAAGGATTTAACTGAGTTTTTTTTATACAATGTCGGAAGGCACACGACCCATCTGATGTAAAGCGGTTACCGTAGCCTATGAACGCTTGTAATAATAATACAATCAGAGATAAAGATGAAGGCCAAAGACAAAGATACCGACCGAGCGTTGTAGGTACGTGTGTGTACTGCGTATTACTAAGCTTGGTACATTTTACGTATATTTTTATGCAAGTGATTAAAATTAACAAAAAAAAAACGGAAAATAAGGAAAAAATTGATTCGAGTCGTAACGAAGAATCCGAAAATCACGTAAATGCGATTAATTCGTAAGCCTGTAGGATATGTTATGTATAGTTCACATTTATGAATAATATAAACTTTATATTATTAATCCGAAGATGATTCTCTTTTTCTATTCGACATATATCATAATATTATCGTTCGTAAGGAGTAAAGCAGACATAAACACATTTTTTCTATTTTTTGTTACTTCCATATTTCTTTCACTCGCGCGATGCCTCCTCTGCTGATTACACAGCAACTCCTAAGGAGCTTACTGGTGATCTCACTCAACAGCCCTATAGGGAGTTGTTATTTGGCTGCGGTTTTCTGTCAGGTGGAGGCACTTCCCCAGACGGGCTGCTTTGATACGCCCT
Source organism: Pyralis farinalis (assembly GCA_947507595.1). Lineage (NCBI taxonomy): Eukaryota > Metazoa > Arthropoda > Insecta > Lepidoptera > Pyralidae > Pyralis > Pyralis farinalis. The sequence continues at coordinate 7,804,472 of OX382264.1, forward strand.
ACATCTCTTAAAACATCCAGACCAAGACAAACAGACATGGTCTCTCACTCACGAACGTTGGTATCAAAGTCGCATCATTTCACGACTGAGACACTGAGCTCGTCTTAAATACGCTGAATACATACGCTGCGGCAGGTTATACAGAGGTCCGAAGTGCAACCGGCCACAATGCTTGGCGTTTGTGGACTATGAGGTTTGAAACCTGGCTTGTGCTCGAATCTCTCCAGCGGTAGCACATTGATTATAGCCAAGTATATCGAAATGTTGAGAAGTTTATATGAAAACTCGACCATGAACAAAACGAATGAAGACTATGTCGAAAGTACCATCGGCAACGTTCACGGTTGACCCTTTAACATCAAACCTCCCTTGTATGTTTTCGTAGCTAGTCCATGCCTTTATTTTTTAACCAATAATAAGGTAAGACTTTTTGTTATGGTTATTAAACTCAATAGCTTCAAACTTTCGCCACATCTAGTAAAATATCAATAAATGTTAATAGCCAAACAATAATTCGACAAAAAGTCGAAACCATTTCTTTGTTTTCGGGTATTTTTTAAGTTGCCAGATTTTGAATCCACATTTCTTCTTACCTACCATTTTTAGGGTTCTATAAACAAAAGGTGTTTTGTCCGTAAAAACGTCTTTTGAAATTCAACTATTTTTAACGGAAGTATCGCGTGTTTTATTTATTTTGTTGAAACCTGACGTTTCGAACGCTTTGCAGCGTCCGTGGTCGCAGGAAAGACTGTCCTGCGACCACGTGTGTAATGTGTAACAATCGCGAAAACCTAAGACAAAACGTCTTTTCTTGTATGACACTTAAATGCTATTGGTGTACATTATTAAACAAAAGTGAGGAACGCGTTGACCACTGCAAGCAAACATAGCCCTTAAAGGGGTAAACCGTGAACTTTGTCGATGGTACATGTTGTACCCACTCTAGTTTTAGATGGGAGCTCGCTTCTCGAAGTTGTTGACAAGTATGCCTACCTATAACAATGTCTAGCTAGGTAGGTCCAACTTCGAGATAAAGGTTTCACGTCGCAAGGAAATCTTTCTCAATTTCCCAAATGGGCAGCATTTGGGAAATTGCGAAAGATTTTCTTGTCCAAAATAACTCAATGTCTCAAGACGGAAAGTCTTCGACAGTATGTTGCCAATGATGACTTACGGCACAGAATACTTACCGACGTGGCTCTAAGGATCAGTAATCTGAAGTGGCAGTGGGCAAGATATATAGCTCGAAGAACCGACGTTCGTCCGGGTAGAAAGGACGCGAATGGCGACCACGAACAATAAAACGCATGCTTAGGGCGGCCCCCCACACTATGGATCGACGCAAGTGGCACAGGACCGATCGCTGTGGAAATCTAAAGCCTACGTTCAGCAGTGGACTTCCTCCGATTGAAATGAGAATGACGATTTAAGGGCGCAACTCAATGACAGAAGTGATTATATAAAACGCTTTATTGAAATCCAGGTGACAATGTTAAAATAAATATTTTAGGTAAGTAGCTTTAGTCTTGCACTCTTGCCCTGTCTTGCTGTGCTGTACACTTAAATAGTTATTTATACACTACAATGACAATGTGCTCGATTCATTCATTTCATTCGCCCAAGACTCGCCTGTTGATCACAAATGTGGGATAACCGATAACCCACATTGAAATATTACATGATATTGGTAACAAATAAAAAAAATAATGGCAACATTTTTCGCAATTTATTTTTTCCTTTCTACCTTATTTTGTAAAGAAATATGGTGTGTTAGAAAGACAATGAATGGTACTTTTATTCGTGTACTACTACAACAAATGCGTAAACTATAGTATGCTAAGCAGCCCGGCAATTTATTTTAAATTTTATTATGTCAATGTATTAACGAATGTAATAAATAACAAAGTATAAACGATTATTTATTTTTTCGTTGCATTATTATTTTTCATTGGCCGGCGCAGCATCGCCATCGGTATGGTTATTGATGATGATGATGGCTGGTGGACCAACGGTACCTAGCTACTAGATCTGCAGGGCACCACCCTCGGTGCCGTCGAGATTTGCTATTTACGTCGGCGTCGTGCCGTTGCTACATTGATACAGACATTAATTAATAGATACGACACATTATACGATTTTAACGTCATCTTTAGTGTGCTGGTGCTAGATAGTAGAATTGAAAAATCAATCATACCCATCATATCACATTATAATAATGAATCACTCTAAATGTATACTCAACGCGTTTCCAATATCACGCAATACTTAACAAATCCATAATATAACATTAATAATTTACATCAATACATTTGGATGACATTATTCAAAGTTGAAGCATGCAAATAAATACATTACAATTTATATTAATAAAACGTTAATATTATTTACGTGATCAGAGAGAGATACAATTTCAACGCCACTTAAGAATTTCATAAATAATTGTTTACGTTAAACTGAACTGAATTAACTCAAAATTTAACCATATACAATTGAGACGAAAAACGCGAGATTTTAAACTTTTATTAATTGCGTTTCTAGACGTCAATTTGTACTCGAATATTTTCTTCTGTTCTACATTACCAATCCGCCACTCACTTACAATATTTCAATTTGCATTATAACCATTACTCGCTTAATATTAAAATTAATCTTGTTCGAGTTCAAGACGTTGACACAATTCGTGCTCGCGATTGATTACAAACAAGATTCATCGCACACAACTGTAACACCATGATCCAGTGTTTCATAAATAATACACCGGAAACCTTAGTTCTAACATAATGTAACAAAAACAAAGAACATTACAACAACTAACAAATAGGCGATTTATCGTACGATACAGATATTTAAGGCAGACATACAAAATTGGTGCATTACAAAGCCATCTTGAAAATGGTTATTGGACTTGATCGAAAAGAAACGTTGGAGTTAAGGAAGAAGCCAACCCATCCTAGGAATGGCATATTCTTTTACTCAAATGATGTTTGCGAGTATTCCAACAAAGCTGTAGTAGTTTTTGGTAATGGGTACAACTTATACATTACCCATGCAAAGATTATCGTGTTAATTTTGTTAGATCATGTATAACGCAAGGAATTCAGACAAAAGTTTTTACAACTTGTAATATATTACTTTATTATGCCAAATCAATAATATAAGTATATTGATTTTTCATTGACGAATAATGCAAATGCCCACTAATTATTTATACTCTAAAACTTCATAGATCATTTGGAGTATTCAGTATATCTCCAAAAATATTACTTGAAAAAATTGTGATGTAACACGTCCTATGTTAGTTTATTTATTAGTATAGAAATATTGGGCATATCGTTTTCCGTGAGCCACATATCCACGTTAGGGTGTATTATTGGAGTGGTACAACGGTCATTTGTTCATGACATGAAATTACAATATCAGCTCTAGCAAACGTTAACAGAAACAATTAGTTGCCTGAAATATCATAACACTTACGATAAGCATAGGACGAACGGAACACATAAAATTCACACTCTCGGAACACAATGCGACGTTAAGATTCATACCTTATCTACATTAAATGACTTATTATGCACATTTCCTTATATATTTTTTTTTATTTTTCTTTCTTGCAACATATAATTTATTCGACGTGCTTAAGTTTAAGTACCAAATGTCACGCGGGACGCGCGCCCGGTCAACAATAAGACATACCGTTAAGTGGTCGTGAAATAAATGCGTTGATGGATATAATGGTAGCGTTGCTTATGTGCTCAATCGTAATCAAATTTAAAACGACAGTTATTCAAATTGTCTAAAGACCGATCAAAAATGTTATCTGAAGCACTTTTTAACAAATCAAATGTTGACACCATTTGGTTTGTTAAGTACAAAAAGAACTAGTAAATTTAATCACAAGAAATCAATTTTTCACTAAAAAATAGGAATGTGCTTTCTGTATGCTCAACTTCATCCCTTAATATTTTAATCAACATAATATGCCATCACTCAGTCTTTCAATTCATGAACTGTTAATATATAATATATATCCAAAAATCTGCAATAAGCAACAGTAAAAGTGAAAATGATACAATAATTAGATAGATTTCATATATACAGTAAAATCTCCCGATGTCGTCGTGGCGGACGCGACGTTGAAGCCTCGTGCCGCAACATGGCTTTGTTCAGATACTTGTAACGTAGAATCTATCATACAATGTACAAATATTTCAATATTCACCCAAATTGGAACTTTCACTTTGGAACAGAAAGGATCAGCTTAGCGGAATATATAGATCTAATGCCAACATTTGGAGCATTTTGAGATGAAACCCAAAATGATCGATACAAATTAAATTCTTGGAATAAAGTATGTAATAAAGCATTTTAATACTGGTTGGCCCTTTGCGAACCATTTCAAAGTTTTCTAAGAAGTGGTGCTTGGAAAGAGATTCTAGATTGTTCTGGAGTTGTTTCTCGTGTTGTCGATAAAGGACGATAACACTTAAGCTTATAGAATCGAATACGTACTGTTACAGTATATATTCTATGACTATCTACTGTTAACACTGCATATTCGACCATCGATAAACGATAGCTCAATATTCCATATCAGCGAAAAATAAGGTATATATTAAGTCAGAACACCAAGTAAAATCAGTTGGTGTTTTGATTAGCCGTATTGCTGCACAAATACGGACCCGGCTTTTGCCTGCCTGCCGGCCTTCAGTGGGAAAGTTCGCTCTTCACGAAGTCTTTTTCTTATTCTTCCTAGCGTTATTCAGTTTCCTAATCCATTAGGATTAGCAGGGTTCGGTGTCTATGGTATGGCTATACGGCCTATGGATTTGGGGAAGATACTGATTTCTGATGGCAGTCACTCCATGTCAGCGACTGCCATCAGACCTCCACAACCCAGAGGGAAATTCAGACCTTTTTTAGGTTCGATCACACGTCTTTGGAAATACAATTGCTTGGACGTGCGTGTTTCCTTACGATGTTTTCCTTCACCGCCGAGCAAGTGAACAAATATGTACATAAATGTGGAAACACGAATTTAATGGCACGTGTCCACACCAGGATTCGAACCCGGGACCGTCGGATAATAGGCGGGTTCTGTATCCACTGCGTTATCACTGGCTCTACTTCGAGTAGAGTAGCGAATACTGAAAATAACAATTAATTATTATTATTTATATAAATAAATATAGTACAATAAATGTAATGTGTACGGAAGTGTTGTTCTTTTAAGACACACTCGTGCAAAAATTAACAGTACGTAAGAACGATTTGAGGAAAGACATACACAATTGCCTTGCTGACATTGTCCCATTATTAATGTGATTGATGAATTCAATAAAACTCGTATGCCTTAAATCCATACATAATTGGTATTAAAGGATGTGCTATGAATGTAGAATCCAATCAATAAATTCAAAATTTGTAGAAGAAGAAATAATTTATAAAACATAAATTAATAGTAATAATATTATGTTTTTATGTATGATAGATCATATTGTTTTTTTTTTTTCAAATGAAAGCAATCTATCTGGTACTGACCTTCCTAATAGAAAAGCATTATTTGGATAGTCAATATAACATTGTTTTAGAGACGACCATTCTGAATATTACGTGCTGCGCATAAGGTACAACCAATGTCAAAGCATTAGAACATCCAGGTAAGGCTTTCCCTGTTCCGGAGGCTGATCCAGGGTACCGCGTAACTCCCACGCCAAGTACCTCTCTCCAAGTTTTGTTAACTTTACCGAGATATGAGGCATTAGAGTGCATTGCTTCAATTAGTTGCGCACTGCATTCGCGTGGGTGGTGGCTTGCCACCGAGACCGAACTCATTACTCATCATTTGCACTCATCAATGATGTGAATCTTTTATCATAAACATATCCATCCAGTTCTATAAAGATGACTTAATTTAAGGTAGGTAATATTAATTATTTTGTTATCACTGTCGCTCGGGTGTACCGCCACTAATTGAGGGAATAACTATACCAAGCCGCGTCACGGGCGTAAGTCACGTTCGATGGTATGTTCGTAGTAGTCGAAGCGCACATTGGAACACGTTGCGGCAGGGGTCGCCATCGTTTAGTCGTCCTTCTTGTCGGGTGTCGTCGAGTTGTCGGTCTCTTCGGGCTCCTCGTCAGAGTAGTTCGTCGGCTCCTCGCCGGGCTTCAGTAACCGTCCGACGAGTTCATATTTCTCTGGAAATTAACGTTATTTATTTTAGTTAGTCGTATTACAGTTATAGAAGAAACCACATGACGAAAATTCTGAATAGATATTTATAGTGGACATTAATCGATTTTAGTCCAACATTGCGATGACGCAAGAATTTTCATGGTCGTTGGTTCTCATTATTCTAGATTGTGCTTGTCAAAACGCTACGCTATTTTACACTGTGTTTAAGTACTAATAAATTACGAGTATTACATACACAGTTTAATATTCATTTTTCAATGACATCGGTTCTATTACCAACTATATTTAGCCTTTACATTATTATATCCGCAAAAAAAGTAAAGTAACATCAAAATCGTGACGACGTTTGCTTTAACTTGTTGAATAGGCTAACAAATAAGAGGATTCTGAATCAGGTTATTACGTGTATGATAGTGGATTCTGTATATCAATTTTGGATTTGGAGAAGACAGTCAAACCATATTAAGTCCACAGAAAGGGCACCGGTACTGTTAAAACCGGCATTGCTCATTCGCATAAACATAACAATCGTCCAAGCAAGTATGACTAGATTGTAATTTCCTGTAAACTCCTGGTGGCAACTCTACTTAAAGACCTATGAAATTTTTCATGAGCACTGTATGTTTTATAGCAGCTGGTAGATCAACCATAGATGCAGGGTGACATTGGTTAAGGGTCTTCAATGATCTCTCCAGAGCTTTTGATTGTGTCGACCATTGGACATTAATAATCGAGCTGTGCCACCATATGGGAGTAAAAGCCCAAAATTTTGATTTTAGTTATTTAAATAGCAGAATGCAGACTGTTGACATTAATGGGGTTGAATCTAAAGGCCACAATGTTAAAGTCAAAGTCAAAATCTTTTTATTCCGTAAAAATGGCTACATTTGTTTGGAATCGTCACAATTTTTTTCCCTACCGTGCAGTTCATGACTAGGTGAGCACTGATAAAAATACTGCCAAAAAACTCAGGCATCCCTCTTTTGGTATCCAAACAAATTTACATAATTTATTAATTACATTATAATTGGATCGACTCAATCCCAGATACTTTATAATATGCCCTGCTACACAATTTGGCTTTAATAGTAGTTTTAAATTTGTTTATTGACAATTCTCTTATATTGCTGGGAAGTTTGTTATAGGACCGTATACATTGCCCCATAAAAGAATTACTTATTTTGTGGAGACGGCTTGCATGTAACACAAGATTATGCTTATATCTAGTATTTATGTTATGAGTATCACTCTTTTTACAAAATGAGTCTATGTTTTTATGGACATACAAAAGATTTTCATAGATATATTGCGATGCGACTGTTAGAATATTTATTTCTTTGAATTTTTCTCTAAGGCTCTCCCGGGGACCAAGTTTGTAGATAGCTCTTATGGCTCTCTTTTGCAATAAAAAGATGGTGTTAATGTCCGCGGAGTTACCCCAAAGAAGAATTCCGTATGACATAATACTATGAAAGTAGCTGAAATAAACTATTCTAGCCGTATCAACATCAGTGAGCCGTCTAATAGTTTTCACTGCATAGGCTGCAGAACTTAGTTTTCCTGATAATTTTTCAATTTGTGGGCCCCATTGTAGTTTGGAGTCAATTGTTATACCCAAGAACACAGTTGTCTCCACAGGGGCTAAATTAGTTCCATTAACATGTACATTGGTAGTCACCTGTCTTACATTAGGTGTTGAGAACTTAATTACTTTAGTCTTTTTATCATTTAAAAGCAGATTATTAACATTAAACCAATGCATAACTTTAGAGAGAGCATCGTTTACTTCGTCATAATTACCTGTCTATTAATTTTGAATGTCAAAGAGGTATCATCCGCAAACAATACAATCTCATGTTTATCCTTTACATAATAAGGTAAGTCATTTATATATACTAAAAATAAGAATGGACCTAGAATTGACCCCTGTGGGACTCCCATAACTACAGGGGACCCCGAAGATCTTTTACCATTAAATCACAGAAAATTCCCAAGGCATTTTGCGAACCTTCCCATGCCGCGAATATACTTTTAAGCAAATGAATCCCTGCGTCTATAGTTGAACAACCTCTCGTAAATCCGAACTGTCTCCTATGAAGCAAATTATGTGTATTGAAATGTCTGAGCAACTGGCTAAGCATTAGTTTTTCAAAAATTTTACTGAGAATGGGCAGTATGGAAACAGGTCGAAAATTCGAAGGGTCCGAACTATCACCAGATTTAAATAATGGAATGATTTTACTATGTTTCATCAAGTCAGGAAATACACCAGATGCCACACAACAATTGAAAATGGTAGCTAAATGTGGAGCGATTGAAATAATAATAGAAGATATGGTTTTGACAGATAGACCCCACAGATCTTTAGTGTTTTTCATATTTATTGATTTAAAAGCGTTCAAAACATCTTTTGGGCTTACAGCTGAAAATTCAAATATTGTGTCGCATTCTACCACGCTCTGTTTGAGAACGAGTTCAGCAGCTATAGAAGAAGACCCAAGTTAATTTAATATTGGGGTTAAGTTAATATTGGGGTGCCCCAAGGTTCTATTTAGGTCCCTTTTTATTTTTAGTGTATGTGAACGATCTGCCCTACATGGTGCATAAAATGGCGGACATGGTACTATTTGCTGTTATAGCACTTTATTTTTAATATTGCTCATCGGTGTGAAGATACTGACAAGGTAAATGACGTTCTGTCTGCCATTCTAAACTGATGTACATGAAGTAATCTTTTATAAAACGAGAATGTATTAAATTCAGTCTACCAAATGTGACTTCTGCCAATACAGAAGTTCTCTTTGATAATATTAAATTAGAATTTGTTAATGATACAGTATTTCTTGGAATATGATAGTAATGATAGCCCAGTGAATATGAACCTAGGCCTATTGACCAACTGGTCCCCGGTTCGAATCATGGTATGTAACTTTAAATTACTGTTTTCGAATTTATGTACATATTTGTAATTATCACTTGCTCGGCGGTGAAGGAAAACATCGTGAGGAAACCGGCACGTCCAAGAAATTTTATTTCGTGTGACCTGTGAAAAGTCTGGTTTTCCCTCTGGGTTGTGAGATATGACGGCAGTTGTTGCTCCATGTCAAAAATCTTTGCCAAATCCGTAGGCTTAGGTAGCGGATCCCGCCAATCCGAATGGACTAGAAAACGGGATAACGATAAGGACAATTGAAAAAAACCTATATTCTCAAGTTTTTTTCATTACTTCTTCGCCAATGGTTATTTTAAAATGCTGATAAATTTCAATTAATAAATTTAATACGTATCTAGGTGGCTGTGCAATCCAATACAATGTAATAGGCATAATAGATATAGTAGACTACATTGTATTGCACTATAGATTTAACCTAGTGAAAGTTGACTAAACGAATTAAATTGTTCTACCCAACTGAGGTACCTGTACCAATTCCATATTCACTTTGACGTTATTCATACTGATGACGATCTAACGTTGGAGCACTTAAATATAACAAAAGAAAACAAGAATCAATTCAATATTGAATTGCATAGAAATGGATGATAGACCTCATTTAGAATTTTGAACATATAACATTATCTAGCTTTAACCTACGGAAAACGTCATGTATAAAAAAGAGATAACCCGTGCTGCGCAATTAGCAAAATAATATTTTTTGTATGGAATTGCCATTTCAGATAGGTAACATTGGTAAGTATTCAATGTGCGGTCTGATTTCATAATTATATAACACAAGTTGTCCCGAGGCAAAAGTTACAATATACTTGGTGAGAGTAAGAGGCGCTTTTTTGGAATAGAGAAACTACAGTAAATGGTTTTAGTGGCGGTTAACGCGGAGACTTGTCTTTAATTTAATGGAGAATAACCTATTTCAACCGTCTATAGTCTAACAGATACTTTAGTCAAAGTACCGTCAATTTCAAACACAAGTCCATCGGGGCTTTCCCGTATAAGGGCACGACGGATCTTAGCACGATCTGTAATCCGTCCCCAGAGCTGTCGACCGCATAGCAATGAATGCCATCAATTGACAATAATTGCCATAATATGATACACAGCAAAAACTGCGGAATGGCTTTTATACATCTGCTGGACAAGAAGATGGCAACCCATTTGCACAAACCCTCTGATGGCCCGCAGGATGGCAACGTCGATAAAACCCTGATCTAACGCCTTCCCTATATCTAAGTCGATAGCCAAACCCTCACCTGACTCTCAATAGCCAATATTCAGTTTTCACAGCGATGGCATAGGAGGCCGACTGTTTTCCTCAGCAGCTTTTGCAAGCGGCTAGAAGGCACGACGAAAGGCTTGTAAGAGTTGCAAGACGTTCAGCAACTCTACCCACTACCACCATCAATCAGCATTCAGTTTGCTTTTCAAATCAGAGACATTAGGGTCCCCATTAACAAGACTCGTAAGTAAAACTTTTTCAGAAGATCAGTTTCTGTACAATGCCGCTTATCCAAACGTGTAAATCACGGTTAGCTATTAGCTGCCGCGGCAGTGACTGAGCGATTGGTAATGTAGCATTTAATGCCTTCCACAATTGCTTCAGCCACTGCAGTTGCACAGATCAGATGTCCTCTAATTTGACATTACACATACTTGATTTCAAGACTAAAGCAAACACATTAAATGATCTCCCTGCACAGTCAGAGTCGAGCCACTCGGCAAGTCTCCCAAAATCAATACACTGCGAAGGGATAGTGCTCGACGAACATGTTAATCCTTGTAGGGGCTCGAATAGTGAGTTGCTTCGTTTAACCGCTACGAGACTTGTAAAGGAACGTGTAGATCCGGATGTTGCCGCCACGATACACGCACGAATTTAAGGCTATAGAGACAGCGACAACAAAAGTCAAGACTAGATTGAGTAAAAGATGACAGCGCAGTGTCTTCCAGCACAGCGCAAGTTGTGCGATTTACAGGCGCGGCGGGCGGAAGGAAACCAGTCCATACTTGCTGCAGAAGCCGGGTTCACCCCGGTGTTCTCCTTCTTCACAGGCTGGTTGTTCAGTCTCTCGGAGTAGAGATTAAGTAATCACCGAGTTCGGGAATTCTATTGACGTACAGGCGATCAGCCATTTGACTGGGTTTCCCAGACTGCTGCGGAAGTCCCCAACCACATCGTTAGTGGGGGTACGACATACGACTTCCGCCGGTCCTCTCGTTGTGTTCATAATGACTTTTCAATGAAATAACGAGCTTACTCACAGGAACATACAATCCACACGGAGTTGTTATTTGGCTACAGTCTTCTGTCAGGTGGAGGTACTTTACGGATATTGAGAGCATGAGTTCTAGTCATGCCTCACAAGATAAGATTTTTCTCCAGGGAGAAAAATCTGAGTGGGCGGGCCACAGCACACCCTCTCGCTAGGTTTGACTAGTCTTAAAAATAACGATTGTTTAAAAGTTAAATGAGTATGGTGTATGCCTTATAATAATTTATTTTGCCAGTCTCCCAGCTAGACTCGTTCGTTCTAATAACTAGTTAATGAATGACATCATGATGTAAACAACACAATGTATCTTTAGCATGGTTGAATATTTTTATGTATGTGCTAAAAAGCAACATCTACGACTTACTAAATGCGATTTTCGTAGGAAAAATTACTTTGAGAAGCAACCTAGACATCATATATGCGTGATGTACTGTAAAAATATTTAAAGTAGGTACAATATTATCGTTAGAAAAACAAATAAAAATTTAATAAATAGTGTTTATTCGGCTATTGTATTATTTCACCAACTGAAGGTTCAATATTTTTTTAAAACAGGTGGCCGTCACGGGCCGCCCGGCAGATGTGAAACATCTTAGTGAATATTCAATTTTAATAAATAAAAATCAAAAATCATATATATAATATAGTAAACAGGTCATGCAAAGAAGCAACGGAGTGTCTAGTATGCGTACGCACACATGCAAGGGAGGAGAGAGCGGCGGCGTAGAGAGGTAGATGACGGTATGAGAGAGCGTCATGCCATTTGCCGTCACGGCATACGACTCGATTGTACTGCCATGGCGCGCCAATAGATGTTTCACATTAGAAAAAGGACCGTTTTGTGAGTTGAGCTTGCAATGGTACGTACGACACCTTCCCGTTGCTAACGTGGCACTTCCTCAAAATAGTTTCCTACCACTTTCTAGGCTGTAAGATTTTGAGCATCGGAAGTAAACAAAACCTTCTCGTACTTGACTACAGATTTGGGTTATGTCATAACATGACTGTTGTTGAATGTGTTTCTAGACAGTAACATTTACCTGTGAAAGCTTTAAAGTTTAAGTTTTGGAAATCCGCTATGTCTTAAATACAATAATTAGGCCCGTGGGATTTATATACATATTTGTAATTATCACTTGCTCGGCTGTGATGGAAAACATCGTGAGGCAACCCGCACGTCCAACAATTATATTTCGATAGACGTGTGTCTAACCTAGGAAAGATCTGGATTATCCTCTGGGCTGTGGAGTTCTGACGGCAGTCGCTTCATGTCAAAATCAGTATCTTCGCTAAATCTTCAGGCTTAGGATAGGAAACGGGATAACGCTACGAAGAAGAAGAAATTGCCCCGTAGCACGGAATACTTCGTTGTGTCGACGAATCTTTAATTATATAATGCAGCACGAGTTAATTACGTGATAGCAGTATGTATCAACATTGTTTAAACAACTGCATACATAATGATACCTATAAAAGTCATGTAATGAATATAGATAAGATCGTTACCGAATCGAAATGTCAGAATGTCAAGGGCACTGCCCATTCGGCCAATATTATGTAAGTAACGGGCACAAAGCGGGCGTATTCATTATCGACGATGACGGCCGCGATGTAAACTTATTGGGCCCGAACACACGGTCTATATTAATACACATCTGTGTTAACATGTGATTTTGGTTACTATAAAAAATTCAGCAACTGTGAGCTCGCAAGGTTCGCGTTTTCGTATGCTTCGACCACTATAATTTGCCGAGGGGAAGTATTTACTTCTACCCCACAGAAAACCGCAGCCAAATAACAACTCCCAATAGAGTTGTTGTGCTCCTGCGTGTGAGGTGTATATACCAGTAAGCTCCTAAGGACTTGCCGTGTTAGCAGCAGAGGTGGCATCGCGCGATTGATATTGAATGTATGGCAAACGTTTATAGGCGACGGTAACCGGTTTACATCAGGTGGGCAGTATGCTTGTATGCCTCTCGACGTTGTATAAAAAAATCCAGTAAAGTATTGATCCTATTTAAATTTATCTATTTCCAAACTTTTAAGACTGCAGGGGAAAGGGCGTTTAAATTTCGCACGGACAATCAAATAACAAATCCCGATGATCGCATTACGGTTGCGAATGCCCCCTACCTCTCAGACCCCGACCCCAACACTCCACATATACACCACACTCGGCGGATCAGAGTGCGGTGAGTTAGGACTTCTGCGCGATACACCAGGTACCGAGTAGCCCAGACACCTTGACGCCTCTCTTCATAGGCCCTTCAGGCATGAAGCCGCGTGTTCGATTTTTTAGCTGCGCGACGTCCTAAGCCGAAGTTCGGCTGCTCTCGCAGGCCCTTCCGGTGACGTAGTAGCGGCCCACATGGGCCAACTAGTCAGGTAAAAAAAAATCAAATAACAACTCCCTCGTCGAAAGTTTTCGACTTCAATTTTAATATATGCACACACATTACGGACTACGAGGTAACCAATAATAAATGAACAGTTTTATTATAACCGTTAGATATTTTTTTTTGTGAATTTTGTAAACAGTGTAGGCAATTTTTGTAAAGGAAACATCGTACTTATTTTCAACGTCGTTCAGTTTTGCATAAGAAATTCTATGGTCATTAGTTAACTATGACCAACTCCGCCACACCTCGGAAGATATGCTCGAATTTCCAGTAACCCTGTTTAATAATGTCCGCATTGTATAAGATATCGTACAATCAATGTAAAAATATATATATTTATGTACAACAGAAATGCGGTGAGAAACAGACTTTACAATATCAGATAGTAGAAACTTTATCGTTTGATTATACATTGTGATTATTATATATATAAATTTACTAGCGGACCCGACAGACGTTGTCCTGTCCCATAATATAAAGTTTCCCAGAACCCGACTGCAGTGCCACCTATTGGGTCCAATTATGAATCTAAACCATTCTCGAATCCCCTTGAACACATACACAAAATTTCATCAAAATCGGTCCAGTCGTTTAGGAGGAGTTCACATACACACGTACAGTAGAATTATATATACATATAATATGGATATATAGAGATATACCAATTCGTTCTTGAGATATCATAAAATAGTTTCATATAAAATGTATAAGAAATGGAATTTACTTTCTTTTTTTTTTGTTATTTTCTTCCATGTTTTAATACTTTTTATCCTATTCCGGACGAAGACAAATCCAAAGACACAAAAATCATAAAAATCGGTCCCGCCGTTCTTGAGTTATAAATGGTGCAACTAACACGACTTTCTTTTATATATATAAATATAGAATATAGAAAAGAAAAATTTAAAGCTGTAATGGATATCTATCTAATATCCATTACAGCTTTAAATTTTTCTTTTTTATACAACATAGGGTGGCATACAAGCATAAGGCCCACCTAATGTAAAGCGACTACACTACATTGAGTATCACTTGGGCGATGCTACCTCTGCTGCTAACATAGCACCTCTTTTTAATGAATGAATTTTAATTGGGATAACAGTGAGCAATATTAATTCTGACAACAATAAAACGTATTTAGTAATCGTTCTGTCAAATAACAATTCCACGGAGTGCTTTTGTGTTTTAACGAGGTTCCCAGTAAACTTTTGCGGTATTGCTGTGCTGGCAACACACAAACAATACTCCTTGTATTGCAAGCTATAGTTTGTATGTATATCTTCACTTCATAACTCATTACGCTCGCCAGTTTTTAGGGCTCCTGACAATCACCTTCTGATAAAATATGATCAATTTGGTAATGGTAGGTGAAGCTTGAAAGGTAAACTGGTTAAATTAGACGAGTTGTATCCTTGCCACTCGACATACTCGTAGTATAAAAAAACGAACAACTCGGTGGCACAGCGGTAAATGCTCGTGGCTTCGATTCCCACACAGGACGAACATTTGAGTGCATGAACATGTCGGTTTGTCCGGGGTTTTTAAGAAAGGAAGGGCGTAACAACGCAGCCGGTCTGGGGAAACACCTCCATCTCACAGCAAACTGCAAGCAAATAACAACTCTCTGGAGGGTTATTGCATTCCTGCGTGTGAGTGAGGTTCCCAGTATGCTCCAAAGGAGGTGCTGTGTTAGCAGCAGAGGTGGCATCGCGCGACTGGTACTTACAAGCATTCATAGGTCACGGCAAACGCTTTACATCATGGGCCGTATGCATGGAGGTCTCCCGACAAAAAAAAAGCTCCCTAGACGATTATTGTGTTCCTGCATGTGAGTGAGGTTACCATTAAGCTCCTAAGGAATTGCTGTGTTAGCAGCAGGGGCGGCAAAGCGCAAGCGTTTCATCCTGTATTGCAAGCATAGCATATTTTTTGAAGCAATTGAATGTAAGTGTGTGCCCATTACTGTTTCGGGATTTCTATATTTCTCTTACCTAAATATGCCTATTGCTATAACCTCTCTTCTCTCTGCCTACCCCGCAAGGGACTTGGCGTGAAGATATACATACATACATACTCTCTTCTCTCCAAGATAATGAAGCGTGTGATAAACACATGACTCCTAGCATACCTAGAGGATCAGCCACCGTCAATACGGTTTCCGCCTCGGTCGCTCAAGTGGTGATCTTCTAATGTATCTTACACACCGCTGGGCTTTGGCTATAGAGAGTCAAGGTGAGGCATTGGCTGTCAGCTTCTCTGGAACCGCACAGTACGCGACCATTGCGGTTCAAGCGTGTGAGGGTGAACTCCCCGCCGTCGGCGAGCGATGCGGTTATAAAAAGTAGCTGTCAGCATCATTTCGAACAACTTCAGAACACAACCCGTTGTACAATCAGTAGAACACACAAAGGGAGGCAAAGTCTCTCCTTAAACTTAAGGGTTCAATACCGTGTATAAGCTTAGGATTGTCGACAATTCTCACAGCTCGTCTCTGAATCGAATCACACGGTCCAAGCTGGTATCCAGGTGCTCCAAAGGTGACTGCAATACTCCAAGTGCGGTCTGACTTGAGACTTATATAATATAAGTCTTTGCCCCGCACTGAAGTACTGCTTAGCCCTGTTGAGCACACCAAGTTTTTTCGACGCTAGCTTGACCTTCTCCTCCAGGTGATTTCGATATTGCACGTCACTGGAGATCTCGACGCCAAACATCCTAATACTTTTGGTGACGGTAAGAGGTGTGTTCTGGAATTTAGGAACCACAGCAAATGGAGTTTTCTTAGCGGTGAACGGTCTTCTTGGGGTTGAATTCGACCAAGTTAAGCCACCCCCAGTCAGATTTAGCCAGAGTACCATCCATTTCAGACACAAGTTTGTCGCGACTTTCCTCCACAAGGGAATGAGGGATGTTTGCACGACCTGTATAATAAGTGTCCCCGGTGCTGTCGTCCGCATAATAATGAATGCCATCAATTGACAACATATCATTGATATGCAGCAGATACAGCGTCAGAGACAGTACAGAACCCTGAGGGACGCCAGTATTGATATCCATACTATCGGAGCATCCACCGTTAACTACGGCTTTTATGCATCTGTTGGATAAAAAGCTGGCGACCCATTTGCACAAATCCTCGGGCAGCCCGTATGGTCGTAACTTCGATAGAAGACTCGGGTGCCAGACCCGATCGAACGCCTTCGCCATATCTAGGCTGACAGCCAATGCCTCACCTTGACTCTCTATCGCCAAAGCCCAGCGGTGTGTAAGATACACTAGAAGATCACCAGTTGAACGACAATGGCGAAAACCGTATTGACGGTCGCTAATCAAGTCGTGATCCTCTAGGTATCCTAGGAGTCGTGTGTTTATCACACGCTTCATCACCTTGGAGAGAAGGGAGGTTATGGCGATAGGCCTGTAATTCGATGGATCTGATCTATCGCCCTTTTTGGGCACCGGGTGCAGATTGGCGGTCTTCCATGAAGATGGGACTTGCCCAGTGGAGTAGGAAAGCACGAAAAGGCGCGTTAGTACAGAATACAACTCAGGAGCACACAGCTTCAGCATCACTGCCGGTATACCATCCGGCCCACTCGATTTATGAATGTCGAGAGAGAGTAAGGCCCGCCGCACATCTCACTGGTTGTCAATTGATGGGACACTTATTATACAGGCCGTGCAAACATCCCTCGTTCCCTTGTTTAGGAAAGTTTTGTTTTGTTTCCCTTTTCCCTTTTTTTATTCCCTTGTTTCCTTTACAGAAGCCGCGATAAACTTGTGTCTGAAATGGATGGTACTTTGGCTAAAGTATCTAACTGGGGGCGGCTTAAGTTGGTCAAATTCAACTCCAAGAAGACACAAGTTTGCGCATTCACAGTTAAGACAACTCCATTTGCTGTGATTGCTAAATTCAACAGTGCAAAGCAGTACTTCAGCACGGGGCAAAAACATATATGCTGATGTCTCTCAGGAGATAGTTTATTTAACAATGCCACAGTTCTCAAAAAATCCAAATCCTAAAATCACAATACTCATATTATGCCAATATTTGAGGATGACGAGTGTTACATTTGTACAAGGTATCTGTGGGTATCAATATCATATTAAAATTATAATCATACCAAACAACTCCTATGAACATTTCCATAGTGTGTGACTATATTTTTTTTATAGAATGTCGGAACGCATACAATCATCCCACTTGATGTGAAACAGTTACCTTAGTCTATAAACTCTCATGTATTACTTGTGTGATGACACCTCTGTTGCTAACACAGCAACTTATTAGGTGCTTACTGGTGACCTCCCCTCACTAGCAGGAACACAACAACCCTCCTCAGAGTTGTTATGTATCTGCAGTTTCCTGTGAGGTGGCGGTACTTCCCCAGACAGGGTGCTTTAATGTGTCCTACCTCTCTTAAAGTTTATTTAAAAGTAACTTATCTAATCTGGGTAATTTATATTCCTAAACCATTATTGAATTGGGCTGTGTATATAGTTAATTATTAAAGATAAGACTGCACTAAAATAACAACTCATTAGAGGGATAGAGAGAGATCTAGAGTTGGATAACTTGAAAACATGTTCTAAAATGTTACATAGAAGCAATCCTGAGCTAAATTTGCAACCAAACAAGTGACTATACACCATTTACATTATATGTTACAAGCTTCTACTCACTGTTCCTAAATGTTGAAGAGTGACATGCTAGCTATAACTGTAGGTTTATTGTCAACAAAGGTCTATGTTTGTTGAGCTACTGTTTATACTTCCCAACTGCAGTCTAACCTAACACAATCCCTCTACGGTTGTTGTATTTCTGTCTGTAAGTAAGTTTGCTAATAGAAGTCCTTGGGGAGTTGTTACACCAGTAAAAGTTTCATAGGGTATAATAGGGACATGGTCCTGACATGTGTACGCTTGTTTCCATTATGAAAAAAGATTTATAATAATATAACCACTCACCTCTAAACTGGGCTTCCCATTCTTTCACTGACTCCATTTCCATTGAGTTGAGATCGCTGAGGTCATCATACTCCTTGTCTGATGATGTCACGGAGAATGTGGCCAGCCCTCTTGAAGCATCCTTACCACCAAAAGCAGCATATGGACCTCCTGATTACATGAGCAATGACCATAAGAAAAATATCCATCAAATGTAGCCTGTGTGTAATTGATACTGTTGTTTGAAATTTACTTATTCTAGTTTCCCTCGTGTACTAGGAAGACAATTCTAAATACTTACAAGTTCAAAAACACACATCAACATCTACTGATACAATACAGAATCTTAAATGTGACTTGCAATATTTATCATACCCTTATTAAGAAATACTATTATCACATTATGCATAGCAAAACATTGTGAGGAAATACATGCGCATCAAAGAAATTTGAAAGACATGGGACCCAACCTAAGGTCTGGTTTCTCCCCTGTGTGGAGGTCTGATGTTAGTTACCCATTTCAAAATCAGTATATTTGCCAAAACCTTAGGCTTTTAGTAGTGGATCCCGTAAATCCTGGATTAAGAAATAGGATAATGTTAAGAAGAATATAAGAAAAGATTGGAATGAAAGAAATAAAAATTCTTTGATCATAATTTTCACTTCTTCCTGCCTACTTACAAGGGAAGTCCCTTGTAAGTAGGCAGGAATAGATAGATAGAATTTTCATATATTTTATTCCTGTATAACTCATATTGAGTTGCTGCTGCCTGTCGAAATTAGCAGTATACATAAACACTAACCCACAAATAATTATGATTTAGCACATTAAGATTTTTCTAAATCCCTGTGGGTTGCTTTAACTTCTTTAAAATTACCTACTCTAAATTGTGAAATTCTGAAAATTTATTAGTTGTCAATAAGACTTAAAATAGTTAGGTAAGTCATTTGGAAAATGTGTGTATTCAGAGTGGAGTGGTGGTGGCCTTTTCCTAAAAGAGTAAGTAATATAATATAATTTGCACGCACAGGTGCTCAATGAAGTCTGGATTAACCTGTCAGAACCGCATAACGCGCATGACTGATATCAGTCACTCGGGGCTTGACGGGTTAAAGCTAATTAGGATATAATAAAATATAGCACAAGGATTGCACTATACTATTTGAAAAATAATACCTGCATAATATACACAGAGACTCATCTACCACAACTAAATTGATTGTATAAATCAATCTACTGAATTGGTTGTTTCAAAAGGTGTTGCTAGGATCCCTAGGAACCGGTGATTGTGTACGAAAAGAACTATAAATGTTAACGAGTCGCGGCCTGTTATATACTGTTTGCCGTAACGCACATGGCTTGATCTAGCCACGTGGGTCTCGACACATTAAAGAACTAAGCGAGGTGTGTAGGGACTATGTCTTATGATGCTCAGTTCTATGTGCCTAAAAAGCAAGAGACCTGGAGTAAAGATATAGTAGTACACATAATTTAAACAAGCCTTTAAGTGTCCAGTTCAAAAAAAGGGTTTGACTACTACTTCTTATCTACTAATCCACAGCTATTCCCAAACTTTCAGACATATTTTCTGTGACCGTTGCCAAATGACATTTAACAAGTTCAACAATAACCTGATGGGTACCTCGTGGGTTCAATTCCCACACAGGACAATAAAAAATAATTTTGTTAGTATTTTTTTTTTATATTACATGTATGTAGAATAGACTAAGTAGTGTAGACTTATTTGTAATTCTCAGTTCTTCTATTCCTTACACATATTATAAACTTAAGAGTAGTAAATATGTTATGGTAATAAGGCAACATATTGACTTACAGAATAATAATTTATAGTGTGCATTGCATGGGAATATGCACACATTACATTTATGCATACATTATAATCATGCTGGCGAATAATCAATGAGTCACGAATGTCAACTCTATTTATAAATACCGAACACCGACGCATCGAAATGCACTCACCGGGCCCGTAGAACCGGCGACCTCGAGTAACGTCGAAAATCCAACCATTCACTGCGACCAAAACCCTTCCATCTGGCTGATTTCCGTCGTAGTGCCGAAGTTCTGCAACCGTCATGTCCTTTCTAAGCTTTGGAAGATCTACTACAGTTGCCTCAGGGGGCGACTTCGCGTATTTTCGGTATATTTTGAACACCAAAACAAAAATAATAGCAGTCAACACCAAATTTACGGGACTGTAAATCGAAATGATATCATCAAAGTAACTTGATGTTCTGTCAGGATTATCTGCAGCTTTTGTTTCCGGTGCAGATGCCATTTTTGTGAGGACAAAATTTATTTGTTGTTTATTTACACTGATTTGCAGTTTTGTTTAATTTTATAAAACGGTAGACAAATACACAAAAATATTTTATTCTCAATGACGTGAATGACGTCAGTCAATTTGCGACACAGATAAGCGACGATGACTGCCACAGACTGACAACATTTTACTTTACGCCCAATGGAATGGAATGGATGGATGGAATGGAATGGTTACCTTCCGGATAACGAGGAGGGAAATTTAAAACTGCCTATAACTGCCTTGAAATCGAACGAGGACCTGCTGTTACTACTTGTATTAGATATCTCACTTTATTTATATTGAAGAACAGTAGCAGCAGTACAAATATTTTCATTTTCTTTAATATGTCAAATAGACAATGAAGGTACGTACTCGATGGCCATGCCACGGGCCACCTAAGCCGGAGTTTTTATAATATTTAATCTATCTTGAATACTTGATCTAGACAAGTTAGTGAAGATAGAAAAAGAGAGAGTTACGTTTCGTATATAACTGTAGGGGCAAGAGAGAGAGGTGCGAGCACAAATTTTTTAAAGTTATACTTCTAATGTGACCTTCAACACGGCAACAACGGCGTTAAACGTTTAACGCCACCATGGAGGGGGAATAGAAAGAGACAGAGTGATAGTGAATGTGTGGCACTCGAACGCATGCGCGTAGTATACTTTACTGCGCGTTAGCAACGAGTAGTGTCCAATATTATAGCGAAGTAAACAGTGTGAAATTTCACTTCTTCCGCGCTGTATTTAATATAATTAATACTAAATATTAATAAATTATTAATGTTAAATATTTATTTAATGATGCCAAAGAAGTATAACTTCTCCCGCACGTACACGAGTACATGCACCCATTTCTTTCTCTCATAGCGAGTTAAGATTTGTATATCTAAGACACAGTGCAGGCCTATTGTCTGTATCACACTATGGAGCTAAAGAAGTTTTACTTCAGTCGTGTGGTCTAAAGCACACTCGTATTTTTGTTTTTTTTTTTATAAAGTGAGTATATGTTTTCATTAAATATAAAATTTGAATACTGTTTTAAATATTATATTTAATGAAAATATATACTACTGAATCCCATGTTGTCATGTTACAAAGGAAGGCCTTAGCTGTCAGTTGGGTCAGACCGGTCGGCCAACAAACTACGGAATGCCCCTTTACCAAACTATGAATATGAATGTTAAAGAGAAGGAGGACAAGGGCCGAATTTTGTAGCACTGGATTCTTTCTGCCTAACGCACAAGGAACTTAGCGTGAAAATGTAGATTGAATTCATAAACTTACAAACTCACGAATACTACTTCAAAGAGTTGTCTAACTCTAGATGAAGGTACCCCTTATCGTATATTTTTAATTTAAAACCAGTTGAGAATGCGCAAGCTTGCATTGCCAGAGGAATACCTGGCTCATCAATTATATAACAATTTTTTTTTTTAATTTGTCGGTCATTTTGACCATGTTCCTTAAGAGAGTGTTCCTGAACATTGCTATTCTACTTTTTTATGCTGAATCTGAAGTTAAAATTCGAATACTCCAAAAAAAACGACAGATAAACGCATGGATAAACGCACGGACAAACGCACAGACAAACATATAGAATTCATATAGGAATGGTGTTCCTGAACTCTTTCATTTTTAATTATCTCCTTCTACTTCGATCTCCTCGTCTATGACCGATATTAACTCTGATAAGATTAACTTCATCCGTTATCAGGTTTCAAGTTAACATCAAATGTTCGCACTTGTGTGAGAACATCACTGCAACCTTCGAAGTGACAAATCTTTTGAATTGCTATCCAAATTCCCGTATATTCCAGTTGCATGAACATTTATTCCTCCAGATCATTCCAAAGTTGTGTTTGGTGGTACTTACAGTCCGTTTTTAAATAAGAACTATTTGAACTCGTTGGAGACTCCCTCCTTTGAATTTACGATTCTATTGGTTACACCATCGCAATTTGAGATTTTAACATCTGCCTCATAAAGGATAATGACATGCAAGAAACTTTTAGCAACAAATGTTTACAGTAAATTGCTTTATTAAAAGCGTGCGAATCGTTATAGGACTATTATAGATAAGGGTGCGCCACTACGCCTTGTACGAATAAAACGTCGTCCTGCACGTTGGCTTCCGGCCTTAGACCTTTCAACAAAAGGACCAGCCTCGTAGGATCATTTGCCTCTGTCATGGCATGGTACAAGATAATGTGATTCATTGTGCGTATAAAAACTACTTGCGTAATCGATTCTCTAACAGTCTTGTAATCGTTATCGCTCCGGTGACATCATAAAGTGTTATGTTAAAAATGCCAAACTAGGCAGTTATGTCATGCAAAAAGAGGTCGAACACTTCTTGTTTGCAATAAGATGGAGTTACCTTTCTCATGTATGTTATTATTTTATATGTTTTCATATAAAAGAAATTAAAATGGTGTGATAACGATTAATACATGAGAAATCGATTCAGTAATCGAGTACTGAAGCAATCGAATCATATTCAGCGACTACTGCATGCGATTTATAACCATTTACGAGTATAATAATGGCTGACAATTGCCTAATCCACAGCAAAATAAATTAAACGTTTCAATATTTACAAACAGACTAATTTTACAATTAAATACGTTTGAGAGAATTTAAAATCTAATATTGCCTGGCAAAACAATACTCCGTTTACAACTATATACACAGCAATTTTAGATTTTGAGGGAATTCTCAAGATGCTAATAAATGATTTTGAAAAGGGATGCGTAGTGATCGCTCAATGGTAAATATCAATATCGATAAAAATAATATTACTTTAGTGCGCATGTGTAATATGTGTGTGTTTAATAACCATACTAACCCATATCAGTGTTGTTAGTGAATGTCTATTCTTTCTGGTATGTCAGCAGAACATCACAGAGATTTTATCACTTGCTAAGTCATTCAATTTATTGTACACTCACAAAGCTACTTCTTCGCAGAGTCACATACTAAGAATAACAACATACTTAGTTAAAGTAAAAAATACACATAATATGCTTCATAGGAGACAGTTCGGATTTACGAGAGGTTGTTCAACTATAGACGCAGGGATTCATTTGCTTAAAAGTATATTCGCGGCATGGGAAGGTTCGCAAGATGCCTTGGGAATTTTCTGTGATCTGTCTAAAGCGTTTGACTGCGTGCACCATGACACTCTTGTCAGAAAACTACACCACTACGGTATCAGGAACAAGGCTCTCGAACTTCTGTCTTCTTATCTGGGCAATAGGATACAGAAGGTCGATGTTAATGGTAAAAGATCTTCGGGGTCCCCTGTAGTTATGGGAGTCCCACAGGGGTCAATTCTAGGTCCATTCTTATTTTTAGTATATATAAATGACTTGCCTTATTATGTAAAGGATAAACATGAGATTGTATTGTTTGCTGATGATACCTCTTTGACATTCAAAATTGAGCAGTCAGAACCCGTTTTATACGTTTTCCCATACATTTCGCGGTCGTATACGACCACCCGGGTTTCGAAGGGTTAATAGACAGTTATGTAATTATGACGAAGTTAATGATGCTCTCTCTAAAGTTATGCATTGGTTTAATGTTAATAATCTGCTTTTAAATGATAAAAAGACTAAAGTAATTAAGTTCTCAACACCTAATGTTAGACAGGTGACTACCAATGTACATGTTAATGGAACTAATTTAGCCCCTGTGGAGACAACTGTGTTCTTGGGTATAACAATTGACTCCAAACTACAATGGGGCCCACAAATTGAAAAATTATCAGGAAATCTAGGTTCTGCAGCCTATGCAGTGAAAACTATTAGACAGCTCACTGATGTTGATACGGCTAGAATAGTTTATTTCAGCTACTTTCATAGTATTATGTCATACGCAATTCTTCTTTGGGGTAACTCCGCGGACATTAACACCACCTTTTTATTGCAAAAGAGAGCCATAAGAGCTATCTACAAACTTGGTCCCCGGGAGAGCCTTAGAGAAAAATTCAAAGAAATAAATATTCTAACAGTCGCATCGCAATATATCTATGAAAATCTTTTGTATGTCCATAAAAACATAGACTCATTTTGTAAAAAGAGTGATACTCATAACATAAATACTAGATATAAGCATAATCTTGTGTTACATGCAAGCCGTGTCCACAAAATAAGTAATTCTTTTATGGGGCAATGTATACGGTTCTATAACAAACTTCCCAGCAATATAAGATAATTGTCAATAAACAAATTTAAAACTACTATTAAAGCCAAATTGTGTAGCAGGGCATATTATAAAGTATCTGACTATATTAATGATAAAAATGCATGGGATTGTGTCGATCCAATTATAATGTAATTAATAAATTATGTAAATTTGTTTGGATACCAAAAGAGGGATGCCTGAGTTTTTTGGCAATATTTTTATCAGTGCTCACCTAGTCATGAACTGCACGGTAGGGGAAAAAATTGTGACGATTCCAAACAAATGTAGCCATTTTTACGGAATAAAAAGATTTTGACTTTGACTTTGGCTTAAAGAACAAAATAAAAATAAAAAGCACTGACATTTTCGAGAACACCAGTGTCGCCATAAGGAAGTATTGAATTGACTTGACAATATGTATATCCTCACAGGTCAGGTCTAGTACCTATATACTGACTGGAAGGTGTTAGAGGGAGTGGTGATTTTTTGGGCTTGCTTTCCAGGCTATCCAACAACCGGTCGTTTGTAACGTTTTCCTATTTTGTCTAGGTAGCGTCTTATTTACCTCCAAAAAGGTTGAATCTTCCTCATCAGGGGGATCATCAACCATCCCACACTTACCCTAGCCGAACACTAAAATCTACACGAAACCAATATGAAATGGAAAATCGCAAATGTAAAAAACCAACCTCTCTTGAAACCATCCAGATTCCAGACCAGACCAAGACAAACAAACATGTTCATTCACATAAATGATTGTTCTCTGTGGGAACCCTACCCAAGTACTTTTTCAGCAGAGTTCCTAAAGTTGTTACATTCAGACTAAAGAAGATTTTGAAATAGTTCTGAACTGAATACTTGTAGCTAGATCTCTTTACCTAACCCGCCAGAGATTTAAAGAAAAGAAAAATAGATTGCATTTGACATTTATCGACTTCTTCCCGCGCTTTTGACGAGTGCAATGTTGTTATACTTGAAATTTTTACAATTCAGTATAAAATTACTCAGTTAAATTATGAACTGAAATATGAAAGCACTGACATTGGCGAGAACAACAGGATCGCCATAAAGAAGAATAATAATAATACAGTATAAAATTAGTTTTATGTGACAATTTCGATAGTATTTTGTAACATAAGTGCTAGTGAAATTATACAGTAATGAAAAAGTCAAATATAACACGTATAGGCACTTTTTGGACGACGTGAATAAGTTCATCAAGAAAACCTTGTAAAAATCACTATCGTTTTACGGGTAGTATTTAATCTAGGTTGATTGGGTCTAGGTACTCTTCCCAAGTATTTTTTCACCACAGTTCCTGAAGCTGGAATATTGAATTAAAATTTTCAAATGAGTCTAATAAATTGAAGACTTGGCTGTATAGGCTCCGTTTGCCTTACCCCTCGGGGATAAAAAAACCAAAAAAAAAAATTGACACTCGTCGTTCTGACATTCTGACACGATAGGTCTACCTGATTTGATTGAACTGACTTTTACAAAAATGTAGTATTCTATAGTATTCATTCATATTACATACGTGTAATAAACCTTTTATTTGTTTATTATTGTTTTTCAATAATTTTAACCACTCCGACTAACTATTACATTGCAGAAATAATCTTTAAATACGTACTTTAATGTAAGGAGAAATATATATAAAAATATTCTCAAATACTTACCTAATAAACTTAAAAAAGTATTTCAAACCAACATTATGAAGGAACCGTCTAACGATTTATGTTCAAGATATATTAAAATATTTATCGTTGTATCATGTTATTGGTAAGTTTTATGGACCATTTACACGAGGCTAATTTTTGTTATCAGGTCCAATTAAATTAAGAAGAGTTTCCAATATTTCCGGCGACATTCTTATGTACAATTTGTATTCTTCAGGATCTTCAGTTTGGAAATTCTCTTAAGATGAGACTTGATTGCCCCAATGTTGATCTAGATATCCAAAGTTGAATTCACTATGTTCTTTTAAAATTTATTTTCTCTTGTAACATGTTCTACTGATTATCAAACGGGTAGTGTTTTGAGGAGCTGTTTAACATTATGCCAACAACCTCGGTTTACTATCACACAGCTCGACGACGATTGGGAGTTAATCCTCATACACTGGAATCACAATGGTCACTGTATTCTCTGTATTTGTTTTAGGATAGTATCAATAGCGACAGTATTTGTGAACAAAACATTACTCAGTGGCCAATCAGTTGACCTACAAGCGCCACTATTCATCACTTGGTTCCAGTGTATTGTATCATTTAGTATATGTTTTACATTTAGTAGAACTAATGGAATCCCTGGACTTTTTAATTTTCCAAAGGGTACACCATGGAATATAGAAGCCGTAAAAAAGGTAAGTGCGAGATGGACTTGTATACAACTACAACTGGCTACAGTTCCCTATAAAATATTGTGACAAGCGGACTGTACTTAGGATTCCTTATATCACAAGCTATAAAACAAACCTTGTTCTAGCGGGACTTAGGTTAAAGCAGTGATAGCCTGGTGGATAAGGAACCTGCCTATAGACCAATTGATCCCTGGTTCGAATCCTGGTGGGGACATGCACCACTAAATTTGTATTTTCAGATTTATGTACATATTTATCACTTGCTCGGTGGTGAAGGAGAAAATTATGAGGAAACACACATCCAAGAAATTGTATTTCGAAAGACGTGTGACTTAACCTGTCAGACCCCGTTATATACGTTTTCCCATACATTTCTTGGTGGAAAAGAGATCCGCGGGTAATGAGAGATTAACCTAAGAAGATATGGTTTTCCCTCTGGGTTGTGGAGGTCTGATGACAGTCGCCCCGTGTAAAAATCAGTGTCTTTGCCTGATCCTTAGGCTTAGGTAGCAGACCCCGCCAATCATAATGTATTAGGAAACAGGATAATGCTAAGAAGTTCTAGCGGGACTTAGCCTCTTCTACTGATCTATTAAAAAAAATAAAAGTACAAATATTTGTAAATAGTTCAGTAAAATATAAACTACATTATGAATTACAAATGACGTTCTTTGACGCGTCGGTTAGAAATGCAAACATTTGTGAACTGTCAAACAGCATAATGAGCAAGCTGCAACTTATAATGCTGGGAAAAGCTGCTGGTAGAAAGGGACCTGGTTGTAGAAGGAAGTCATGGTTATGAAACATACGAGAGGACAGGAATTACAATTGCCGCTGAACTATTTTGCCTTGCCAAAAACAAGTATGTAGAGCTGACTGCCAACTTTCATTATTTGATGAGGCAATTTTGGCGAGCTCAATGGCGCTGCGGTTAATAACACGACTTTGACACTAATGCTCTATTTTGACACTTGGTTCGGGTGTTTTTAAGATAGGTAGGTTGCATCAAAGCAGCTCGTCTGGTAAGTATCTCCACCTCACAGAGAACCGCAGCAAAATAACAACTCTCAGGGGGGTAGTTGTGTTAGTGTGTGTGAGTGAGGTCACTAGTAAGCTCCTAAGGAGTTGCTGTGTTAACTGCAGACGTGGTATCGCACGAGTGATACTTAATGTATTATATGCATTCATAGGCTATGGTACCCACTTTAGATCAAGTGGACCGTATGCTTGTATGGCTGCTGATGTTGTATAAGAAACCCCTTAACTAGAATTTGCTGTAGAAAATTCCTATTTAAACCTAAACCTTTGTATGAAAATGTTGCTAATCACATTACTTCATTGTATTTAATAGGTATCTAATTGATAACTTTAATTATTTCTGAGAATAAGATTTACCAAAAAGATAAGATTTCCCTTTAGTCTATCTTGATAAATATATAGTTATAGATATAAAAATGCTACAAAAAAAGCCTCAGGTGCTGGTCCGACTCTGTATCTGAGGGTAAAAAAATATTTTCGCAAAATGTCATAAAAAAGTTTTTTTTTTTTTGGGATCGAACTACAAATTTACGGTTTTCGGATTTTTTCTTTACTTGGGCTACATGACATTGCTTCTTACAAATTTCATGATTCTAGGTTAACGGGAAGTACCCTATAGGTTTTGATTCCCTTGCGAGTGTCAAAATATGCGCATAAACGAGGCATAAACAGTTGTAACTTTAGATTGCATTGATTTAGAAGTTTGATATTTTCACTGCTCGAGGGGATTATGGACCTGAGTATTTGATATTAATTTCAATTTCATTTGCTAGGCTCCACCCATTCCTCAGAAAAAGGTCTTGACAGACAGACAGACGGGCAACAAAGTGATCCTATAAGGGTTCTGCTTTTCCTTTTAAGGTACGGAACCCTAAAAAAAAATGAAAATACATAAAATACTACATGCTTAACAGACACATGAACCAAAGGCAGGTATTGGCACTGATAATAATATCAGTATAAAACAGCATTTAGAGAAAAATATAATGTCTTATCAAGATTTAGGAAGACAACACAGATGGTTCTGGTGAATGTTATATCTGACTGGTGAAGTTTATCTTACACAATTGAAACATATCCTACTAATATTATAAACATGTATGGATGGATGTTTGTTGCTCTTTCACGCTTAACCCTTCGAAACCCGGGTGGTCGTATACTACCGCGAAATGTATGGGAAAACGTATATAACGGGTTCTGACTGCTCAAACGGCTGAACGGATTTGAATGAAATTTGGCATGTAGATAGATTATGATCTGGATTAACACATAGGCTACGTTATTTGACTCCACGCGGGCGGGGCCGCGGGCAGCAGCTAGTTATTCATATTTTACATCTTAGAACAAGAACTATGCGAGTAAAAGTACATTGCACATTGGACCGTACTGGTACTCACAGTGTGGGACAACTCACCACTAGATGGAGCGACAACCTTAACAGGTTTGTAGGGAGTCGATGGATGCAGGTGGCACAGGATTGAAACAAATGGCACTCTAGAGGGGAGGCCTATGTTCAGCGGTGGACGAAAACAGGCTGAGATGATGATGATGACATGGGATATTTGCTTCTAAATTTCTGCTACATAATTTCCCAATTGATTTAATGGTCTCATTTAAAATGTCAATGTTCAAATTTAGCTCCAGTAGGCATTATATGAAATACATATTTCTATATTTGTAACAAATGCTTTAGTAGATGATTATAATAGTGTTTAGTATCAACACACTGAGTTTATATGCATGTGTATATATATGTGTATCGAATGTGTATGTTAACCATGTAGACCCCTAGTTTAATAAAAAGTAAAAATGTCTATTTATTGTAACTGGTAAATAAAAAACAATAAGTTACAAACTAAAACCTGATTACGACAAAAATTCTTTCAATCTTGCAAAGGTACATTTTATATTTTAATTGATAAATAATAAAAATTTAACCCTGCTTCGCCATATTCCGATAATAAAATATAATACCAGCATACTGACGGTCCCGTGTGACGTATATATGGACAGACACTAAAGTGGTTTAAAAGGTATTTATTATAGTGTCTGTCCATCTATTTTCGCCAACTTTGGCACGGAACACAACAGAAAAGGAGTTCTGATTTTATCGCATAAGTTTTCTCATGGAATCTGGTATGTTTCAGGTCATTCCTCTGTCGGTAATGTTTACATTGATGATTGCCACCAACAACCTATGTCTAAAGTATGTTGGTGTGTCATTTTACTACATCGGGCGGTCACTCACAACCGTCTTCAACGTGATCTTCAGCTGGGTACTGTTGGGGCAGGCCACTTCGCTTCGATGCATCATGTGCTGTGTTTTTATAGTGTTCGGATTTTACCTCGGCGTAGATCAAGAAAGTTTATTAGGTATGTATTATCGTTTGATTGATCATTAGCTACTGTCCGCGATTTTATCCGCGGATATATTGTTTTTTTCGATGATTAGTATATCAGCATATTTATATAAATTAAATTCTTATCAAATTTTTATACACTGAATCATCTTGAACCCATCATATTACCTTTACAAAACAATAATATGATGGGTTCAAAATGTTTCCGTGTATAAAAATTTGATAAGAATTTAAGTTAATTGTAAGTAATTAATAAAAAAGTTGATGAGACCCGCCAAGACATTTTCTTGTACAAAACAAGGCGACGGACGAAGAAGACAAGAATTCTACAAAACTAGTCGTAAGTATTGCAACTCATTTTTAGGGTTCCGTACCCAAAGGGTAAAACGGAACCCTATTACTGAGGCTCCGCTGTCCGTCCGTCCGTCTGTCTGTCACCAGGCTGTATCTCATGAACCGTGATAATTAGACAGTTGAATTTTTCACATATGATGTATTTCTGTTGCGGCTATAACAACAAATACTAAAAAATAGAATAAAATAAATACACACATCAAAAGTGTCTAGGGATCAACATATATTTTTGCAATAACTTTTCTCCTGATATTAATTAAAATTTTCTTTAAGGATTCATCAAATAAAGTGTTTTCGTTTGTCTACAGTAACGATAAACCAAGTCACCTTTGCATTAATAAAGAAATTTGCCATTTTCATTTTATTAATGCAAAAATGAGCAAAAAAATCACGTTTGTTGTATGGGAATACAACAAACGTGATTTTTTTGCTCATTTTTGCTCGATATTGATTACGGCAACAGGTACACGCTTGAAATATTCACAGAATATTTAGTTATATATTCACTTTAAGAATAAATAATTAAATTAAAATAAAACCAATATTTAAGGGGGGCTCCTATACAACAAACATGATTTTTTTGCCGTTTTTATAGATAATGGTACGGAACCCTTCGTGCGCGAGTCCGACTCGCACTTGGCCGATTTTTTTTTTTTCAAATCAGCTTCCCTATTCATGCTTATTATATTAGAATCTTAACTATGAAATGGTCGATTTCAATAGTGGACAGTGCGACCATCGATACGTATCTTTAATTTTACTTTCAATTCCAAATTCAAATTGATTGTATTCCTTTCAAAATATCCGAAGATTTACCTCAATGCAAATTAAGAACATTAAAGAACAACAAGACAATAGCGTCGAAGCATGCCTTTATTGTGTAGATATACTAATGGATTTTCTGAATCAGATTTACACTTTCGATAAAAAGTACTCGGGAATTGTTCATTGCTCATGCAAGGCACAGCTCGCTATACAGAATGCAGTGCTTGTCCCAACGCTTATGGAAACGAGGGCTGGGTATGGCAGAGAGCATGAAAGTAGAATAAATGCGGTCGAGATGCGAGCGTTGCGCATAATTTGTGCTGTAACGCTTGTAGAATGTATTCGCAATGATGATTTTAGAAACAGAGCTGATCTGAAAGGGTGCGTCGGTGTTAAAATAAAAAGAGGCATGCTCCGTTGGTTCGGACATGTAGAAAGAATACAGGAAGAAATAATTACGAAATAGATATACAACGCGAAAGTAGAAGGATGTAGGAGCCGAGGAAGACCGAGACTTACCTTCCATGACCAAATATATCGTGTTTTATCAGAAGGTGATGTTAGAAGCCTTAAAAACCGGCGAGGGTGCATAAGAAGAGCAATGAATGCTAAAGAAGCGAGTGAGGTTTGTAAGGATCGAGTCATGTGGCGCTCGATTCTCTCTGCCTACCCAGCAAGGGATTTGGCGCGAAGTCATACATAAATAGATGGATTGTTCATTGCTCTATTTCGCTTCTTTTACTCGCCAATGCTCGTTCACACATCGGACATTAGATACCTAGTACCGACCATACTGCCCTTACTTCAACTGATATGCAATTTTTTGGGATTTGGAACTTTTTACAAGAGATAAATTTTTAATCGGCGAGGCGACGGAAAACACCTTTATAGAGTTCATCGATTCTCGTCCCCAGGATTTTTACAGCGAAGGCATTAATAATATCGATATTATGTGTGGTGTAAAAACTATATAAGCGGATAGATATGATAATTGATACCTAGATACCAGTCGATCAAAACTGATAAAAGAAAGATTGTGTATGTAGGACACCGATTCTATTAATTATAAATGAAATTGGTACAACCATATTTAATCCCTATTGTGTCCGACTGGGGAACTGCCTGGAGGGATGTTTTGTTCCTGTGAGTGAGTGAAGGGTGCCAGCGTCAGCGGTATATGTATTGCAATCTCTCTAAGTAATATAAAAATATACTGTCTACGACATCAGCCAAGTCCCTTGTGGGACAATAGGCCGATTCTACTAATAAAACTGCAACTGCACTGCAGCGCGGCGTGTGTCAAAATGTACATTTTGACGTTTCGTTATTCTGTTAAGCGATCTGATAGCACCGTCGTTGCAGCAATGCTGCTGAAAATGACTCACTATTCTCTTCCTGTCGTTTCCTGCAATATAATCGTATTCTGATAAATTGTTTTGACATTTGTATAGTGGTGACAGAAGTTTTGATAGGGTTTATTTGCAGTTTTGCTAACGTTGGTCTTAAGCAACTTTTGCGAAGTGAAATTAATAATAGAGTTTAAAGCAGGGGCTCCCAAAGTGTGCGCCGCGGCGGCGCCCTGGTGCGCCGTAGAGAGTACAGTGGGGCGCCGTGAGACGCTCTTGTTTACTCGTACCAGTACCTGGAAACGAAAATTACGTATTCGCGCCCACAAAATAAACAAATCGAATCGAATCAAACAAGAAAAATATGTGTAGATCCAAGATCCTGTCCATGCACAAGCTCCACCATAATTTCCATCGCAAGAAGAAGAGAGCCTCTTTAAACTCTCTTGCGACAGCAACCTAAAAACAAGATTCATGTGTTCCGATGTCCAAAATGAACCCAACTTTAAGTTCAAAAGCGTTAAAAATTCTCATTTGCTTTGCAACATCTTATATATGTAAGGCCGGATCTTCAGCTGTAGGTGTAATAAAAAGCTAATATCGGTCAAAGATTAATATCAAACCTTTTGCAGCGCTTTGAAAAATGTGTGGAGATCACCAAGCTCACTGACGTGTGCGCTTAATTAAGTTAGTTATTAATTAAGTTGTCATTGTATTTTATATGCTATTTTTCTTAATTCATAAATGTTTCTTACGTTTCAATGAAAATGTAAAAACTCAATTTCATATTGCGAATGTTTTAATTTTTGGGCGCCGAGACAAAATATTAAACCCATAAGTGCGCTACAACCTGAAAAAGTTTGGGAACCCCTGGGTTAAAGTATGAAATTGCCGATTTGTACTGAAAAATTAAAACTCGTTTTTTTCTATTGATTATAATATTTATTAGATTGAAATATGGCAACATGACAGGTGTTAAGTAGTTCATTTGCAGGATACGCACAGTTGCAACGTAGTTGGAGTGCAGGAAATTTTAATAGAATGCACGTATTGGCACTGCACTATTCCTGCACGACTCAAATGACAAGCGTAAACGTGCAGCTGCAGGTTTTTAGTAGAATTGGCCTACAGGAAGAGAGAACGCCACATGATTCGGCCACCTTTCACACCTCGCTCGTTTCTTTAACGTTCATAGCTTTTCAGATATTGAATAACTTTTACAACTTTGACGAAACGGTGGAAAAGCTAAAAGAATAAAAAAATACACTCACATATTAGTCGCGTAAGCAATTCTGTCTTTCCAATTATTTCTTTACTAGCTGCGTGCTTGATTGGATTTCCCATCTTTCAACAAATTTTTATACCTTTTTCGCAACAATCCATACTCATCCTATTACTGGATTATGGGACTCTCTTCAACCCTACGGTTTTAAACATTGTTCGCCAGGCTGCTTAATTGTTGATTGATAGAATTTAGTGTATTGAAGCCGCACGAAGGTGACTGTCTTGACTTAATGACTGTCATCTATCGACAACAGCTTGTACTGAAGGCTACCATGTCCTTATGGAGCAGATTTTTTCATCCTGCTCGATAACTAGCAAATTATTTCATGAAGTTGCTCATTTAATGTACCTCATAAATTATGTTTTTATTTAGCTATCTGCTACCCCAGGCTTCACTTCGTAGAATTTGATTATATGAACATTGATGGACTTACTGCCTTGTCGAGCTTTTTAAAATATATTTTCTGCAGGATTTCTTAATAGATTCTGCTTTAGTTTCCATATTAATATTGAGTCTTGCTCATCACTATTAAAAAAAAAACCATAAAAAGTCCCTGTGTGTATGTGTAGACAACAAAAGTCTATAGTGTATTAAGTTTATAGTGATTTCATCAATTCTATAATAAATATGTAATTTAACAAATTATTGTTTTAATTTGCAGGTTCATTCTCGCTAATCGGAACCATATACGGTGTTATCGGATCTCTGATGTTGTCACTGTACTCAATATACACAAAGAAAGTCCTCCCATCCGTGAATCAGGAAGTGTGGCTGCTATCGTATTACAACAATGCGTACGCGATAATCCTCTTCTTGCCACTGATGGTCATTAATGGAGAAATAGAAGTCTTGTTCTACTATAAGAACTTTAATAGTGTGTATTTTTGGGGGCAAATGCTGATCGGAGGGCTGTGCGGATTTGCTATTGGATATGTTACATCTTTGCAAATACAGGTAAATACTTTGTGGTACACTAAGTTGGACTACATGTGTCCTCCCTTTTTTCTTCCACTAAGTTGGCCCACATGTGACTTCCCTGACGTGTGCAAAGCGAAGATTACAGATACTTGCAATATTGTTTGTCACTTTAGTAGTATATAATAAGTACATTCGACTGAAAACGCCAGCCGGCAAAAAAATATACATTTAGGAAATGATTTATGGGCGATACACTCTGACTGTCAGAGTGTCTGTCACTACAAATCAAATCTAACGATACCTCTATGATTGGAATCCATCTATCGGTTAGTACAGAGATTCTCAAACTTATTTCGTCTGTCGACCACTTCGAAAATCAATTATTTTTCAGCGCCCCCAATTTTTTTACATTCCTAAAACTTAAAAACCACAATGACATTCATTACTTTAATTATAGTATGTTATTTGTCTGGTCTGGAGTTTAAAACATACATTCTAAATGAGACATTTTTACCAGTAAGAGCAATAAAACGCAACTTTATAATATTAAGAATATCTTTCATTCAAATTGAAAGAAAGAATATAGGATAGGTAATAAATTTTAATTTTAAAACTAATCTAATGAGAAGGATGTATCTGATGATTTTTAATAAGTTTGTTGATATCAATTTTACTCAAAAACAGTCAAGTCGCCGCGTTCGGTAACATGTAAACGATTTCTCTTTTTAAGCAGCGTTGCCACAGCGCTAAATCCAGGTTCACGTGGGAATGCCATCAAAAATCGTTGAACGATCGACTACAATCCAGGGTACTATTGCGGGATTAGCGAAAATTCTTGGTAGCCATTTATGAATTTGATTTCCTCTTTCGTTGTCAGTTCTTTAAATTCTTCTTCCAGCTAGGGTGAAATTGCTGTGTTGACATTTGAAAAAGGATCCAACACTCAGTCTGGTATTTCTAATTTCAGAATGTCCTGCAATCTTTCTATGAAATAACTGTGGAGGTTTTCCAAATGTACAAGGGAAAATTGTGGAACTCACCTCTGCCGATATCCTTCTTGCTTAAGAGCAGCTTGGCTACAAATGCAGCAACGACATTTTTTGTTTTTATTAAGTTCAAGTCATCTCCTTGAAGTTGGAGATTAATATCATAAGTTCATTTATAAAGGTCTGTCAGGTACGCGATTCTTTGCTGTGATGAGGTTGCCGCACAATTCTGTGTCTTCGTTTTCCAAGAACTCTATGCCAGAGTCAAACAGATTGTAAAATCGAGTCTGACAATTTTCTTCTGATAGCCAACGCACTTCTGCGTGAAAGATCAATCGGTTGAAATCTTCATCATTAGCATTTAAAGAGTTGTTTTGGATTTTATTGACTGCCTTTGATGACACGTTGCAGTGATTGAAAAAGTCGTTCATTTAAATATCTAGCAACTAAATGTTGTCGATGAATGACGCAATGTACAGCGAGCACATCTGGAATTTTGTTTTTCAAGTACGCTATGAAGCCTTTTTGACACCTTGTCATAGCCGGAGCGCCATCTGTAACAGCTGATATAATATTCTTCAAGGGAATACCTTTGTCATCACAAAACTTTGCCTGTGTATTAAATATGGTTTCTCCTTTTGTCACTGTCTCTAAATTTCTAGCAAATAATAGTTATTGACATATTTTTTCATCTTTAATAAACCTCACGTAAGACAGCAACAATCCTTCGTTATTTGGCAAAGTGGACTCGTCCAAATGAATTGAAAATTGACTAATCTTTAGATGATTGCACAAAGACTCTTCAATGTTTTTAGTCATTTCATCAATTCGTCTTTGCACAGAACTATTGCTCAAAGGAATTTTTCGGATAATATCTGCCGCCGGTTTATGGAGCATAATAGTTATAACTTCTTTTATTGCCGGCAAAATTAACATTTCTTCGATGGAGTATGGTTTACCTGTTTGCGCAATTAACAAAGATATGAAGCTCGAAGTCAGTAATCGTCTTGCTTAGCAACCACCGAAAAAAGTTTTGATACACTTGGCTGAGCATTACCTATGTTTTTCTCTAGGTCTTGAAAGTAGGCTACATTTTTGTCCTTCTTATCTGGATGCATTTTATTCAAATGATTTTAAAGTCTTGAAGGCTTTATCGCTTCGTTTGAAAATGTTTTTGAATAAAGAAGGCAAAAAGGCAAAGATGGAATTTTCTATGAATCCATATTTAATATATTCTGCCCTGTATTGCCGTCTTTTCTTTTTTGCTTCCCACGTGGTCTTGTTTTTACAAATATGTAAGTAAAGTGTTGAACTTAAGTACTTGTTTAACGATTGCGGCGAAACCACTAATGAAAATATAAGAAATATTACGAGCTTTTATATAAAACTGAAATACAGCACGCACCGACAGGAATAAGACAACATGCACAAACTCGTTTATCGCTTTCGACGCTCAATCGTACTGAGCAAGTTAGAACAAGTATCGATGAACCAGCCGATTGCTACAGGATTGCACAAATCGCGTTATTTAACAAAACCTTGATTGCGTACGGGCTATCCTACGAAAGCGATGTTATTTTTAGTTTTGATACAATCATACAGGGCAGAAATATAAAGTAATAATCGATATTGTGTAGGTTTTAATTTCAGTGAATTTTAAAATTTAAAGAAAATTAAATTACAAGTCATCCATCCCCCCCCCCCCCCCCTAAACCACGCCAACGCCCCCCATTTTTTCTAGGCCCCGTACTGCCCCCCTTCAGCGCCCACAAAGGGGCGTTATTGCCCACTTTGGGAAAGACTAGGTTAGGATGATATGAGGAACTTAACCTATCACATCTGCAGATCCCGGGAAAATCAAGTCTCTTGTCGTAGTTTAAACAGTCCTTAGAATAAAACCAGGCATTTGCAAAAAATGACAGACAATTTAGGTAAAAAAATAAAGAGTCCTACTCGTGGCGAGAAGTATCTCGTCGTAGATGTCAAATGATTCTTCTCATATTTCAAAAACGTCATATATATTCACACAGTTCTGACGGAATATTGAGAAATAACAGGAAATGACTTGAAATCCGGACTGATTTAGAAGCGCCAAACAGATTAATTCTTAATAAAATTAATTTGGGTCTAGACCCTGTGTAATTTGAATGTAAATATTTATTTTATTTTAAAACGTATTGGTAAATCTACAATCTCTTCTTATATTCCAGGTAACATCGCCGCTAACGCACAATATCTCCGGCACGGCCAAGGCGTGTGCACAAACTGTCATGGCGACACAATGGTACAACGAAACCAAAAACACACTTTGGTGGATTTCAAACGTATTAATATTAGGCAGCAGCGCGCTGTACGCTAGATTCAAACAGATCGAGATGGAAGTCAACGCCAGAAAGCCTGTGCCCGAGGAGAAACAGAGCTTAGTATGATTCATAGCCTGATTTGTGAATTTTATAAGACTGTGTTCATGCCAGTAAATGACGTTTCGACTTGTAGGACAACCGAATGAAGCATTAATATTAAGCTGTGTGATGTTTTTCCCCGATTTATGGGAAATTGAGAGGTTTTTGTGTTGTGTGTGATATCACGTACGAAAAATTCAGCACTGAAATTTCGAAAGTTAAATTATTAAGTTGTTAATACATATAATGTACACTTATCGTACAAAGAGTCAGAAGCTTAAGGTTACAAGCCAAGTTAAAGGTTTTGTTGTATAATTTGAATAACTGCATTAAATCAAATTTAGGACATCTATTGACACAAATCATCAACATCTCAGCCCGTACACTGCTGAACCACGGCCTCCCCTCTAGAGTGCTATTCGTCTCGATCCTGTGCCACCTGCATCCGTCGACTCCCTATAAACCCGTGCGGGCGTCACTCCATAGTGGAGGTTCGTCCCACACTGCGTATATCAGTACGGGATAACATTCCTTTCCCAGTGGTTATCCGTTCTACGAATTATGTGGCCGGCCCACGACTGCCAATTCAGTTTGCTTATCCTTTGGACTATGTTGGTTACCTTAGTTCTACTGCGGATATCCTCATTTCTGATTCTATCACGCAGAGAAACCCCGAGCATAACTCATTTCATAGCACGCTGAGCGACCTTGAGCTTTCCCATACGTCCCGCAGTGAAGGGCCTCGTTTAATCGACACGAAGAAGAAGGATAATCCCAATTCAGATGTTTCAGGAACAACATTAGGCTATCGATAGTAACGTTGTCTTTCTTAACGTTGTTCATACACAAAAGAGGACTTATTTTGTGCAAAAATGGTATTCTTTTGCGAATATTAAGTTACGCAAAGCGTCCTCCGCGTCAATTTAATAG
This sequence comes from Pyralis farinalis, assembly GCA_947507595.1. Taxonomy (NCBI): domain Eukaryota; kingdom Metazoa; phylum Arthropoda; class Insecta; order Lepidoptera; family Pyralidae; genus Pyralis; species Pyralis farinalis. The sequence goes on from OX382264.1 coordinate 7,844,499, forward strand.
AATTAATGACCAGGGTTGTGCATTAATAAATTTCTATACATGTATAGTATTTGGGCGATTTAGCTCCACTCGGCGTTTTTTATATAAACTTAATTTAGATAAACTTCTAAAGCAAAACCTTCAAAATTTTCTAATCCAAATCGTTAGATCCACTTCTGAGATACACAAAATATTTATATAAGATTCGCTCATTTAATGTAATAGGATCAAAATAAGTACCATGTAATTTAATAAATCTGTGACGTTGTTTTGTGACAGATGGGTGATGTAATCACCTACAATAAAAAAAAGAAAGAAGGTACAGATAACGTCAGATTAAGCTGTAGTGCCTGTTCCTGTAAGGGCATCTTATGTCGTAGCAGAAAAGGTAAAATTTGCATGGTTTGTATAGATTGATCTGTCATCGTATATTCATAAATAATTTCAACTTTTATTATATTTCTAAAATATGGACTTCTCCATACTAATTGCTCGATCGGGCGATTCTATTAGTATTGAGAAGTGTGTATTATTTTTTCGTTTACGAAGTTGGTCCTTCGGCTTAATTAATAATATTCACGAGTTAGTCTTCTCTCAAATCGCTGGTGAATAAATCACCACGCTGTAATGTACATAGAACACATCAAGGTCGCTCGTGCTACCACGCTCATCTTACAACATCCCACCAACTAATGAACTTCTTGACGGTACTTGAACTTATCGTTTTAGCCCATAAATATGTCACCGAATCCTTCATTTCCATCTTAATGTTATTATGAAATAACCTAATCTATTAGGATTAGCGTGTTCTGCTACCTAAGCTCAAGGATTTAGCGAAGATACTGATTTTTATATGGAGCGACTGCCGTCCATGGAGGGTTGTTATGTTAACGTATTCGCGTTAACATAAAAACCCTCCATGGAGTTGTCAGATGGAACTATTTCCCAGTATGGGTGGAATCTACCTCTCTTAACGACGACTCTCTTGTCGTTTACGGGAACAGCCTTGACCGACGGATTACCGTGGCCTCCGAGGACGGAGGAACTGGAGACAAACACGCGCGTCATTGAGCTTCTCTCTTTGGTTTTCCATTAAGTAATGTGTTATTTAAATCCAAAGCTAGACGTTATTAAGTTTAATTTTATGATGTTTTATTAATAAGTGATTACATTCGTGTTGTATTTATGTTTGTCAATTTTCCACGTGTGATTTTAATTTACTAGAGAGATAACACATAATATATATATACTGGGACTTTGAGTATACATTGTTCGATTCTTCCGAATCGAGTATGTGATCATATAATTCTATACCATATTTTTTATTCCAGTTCCTTGTAAATAATGTATTATTAAATGAAATCCATTCAGTGTATCTGTATCTTTTTGTTCTTATACTGTACCCCATTATATTTATGTCTTTCAGACGGGGTTTGTCGGAATTCTTCTTTGGTTGAATGCCGGGTCTCGGGTATTGACTTACAGCAAAAGGTCCGTCTATCACTCCAGTAGGTTCAGGACCCATCAATGGTACAAGACTTTTACCATCATAACATAAAACTGATTTGTCCATATGCTTGCATTTCGGTATATGGTTAGCCAAGCCGGTGAGTTGAACCAAAGTTGGGAATATGTCAACCAGTTCGACTGGTGTCTCTATAGCTTTGTGTGCCATGTGTGGAACATTGAATATTAGTGGTACTTTTAATGCCACATCGAAGTTACTATATTTCGCCCATAAGCCATTTTCTCCTAGAGACCAGCCTGAAAAATAATAATTTGAGTTTTTACAGAACCTACGTACTTCTTACTTCTGCCTCACGTTATCCAGTTTCCTAATCCATTAGGATTGACGGGGCTACATAAGTCTAAGGATTTGCCGAAAATAATTTATGTTATGGAGCTACTGTTTTATGTTATGGTGCTACTGCCGTCAGACATATTTAGTGGTACATAACACCAAAGTCAGAATTGTTAGATCGATCGTACCAAGAACACTAATCGAAATGTGCAGATGTTCCAGTTTAAAGAGCACACTTTGGATCAATCTAAATTTTCTCGTGGTCCGATTAAGCGAGCTAAAAGCACTTAAAATTGCCAGATCACATTGTTCGATTATTAAATCGAATCAAGTTTTTTTTGTCTCCAATTTAGTCACCAAATATGTTGGTGCTTGATTTTTAGACAGTTTATTTGATATATATTTATCTCTATCTTACTGAAAACCGCAACAAAATAATTTCTGGTAGACTTGTCGTGTTCTTGTGTGGGAGTTTACCAACGGACCCAGTATACAACAACATAGGCTACGTTGAAGGCTTCACATCAGGCTGAGTATTTTTTTATACCACTAAGGTGGAATTCAAGCAGACGGCCTGCCTGATGGTAAGCAGTTACCGCAGCATATGGACATTTGCAACACCAGGGGTGTCACTCTTGCGTTGCCAACCCTGTAAGAACCTCTTCACGCCTTTCTTGAAGAACCCTATACTGTAGTTCCTTGGGAAAACCTCATTCAGAGTATATGTTTATTTGGAACCCAACATGACTATACATGAGAATTCTCACCGTGATCGCTAGTTAATACGATTATAGTATTACTTTTGTTCACTGCGCTCGTTAGCATTCCTACCAACTCGTCTATATACACCGCTGCCGCATAGTAGCTCTGACGGATCTTCAGGGTCCACTCCGGGGGCATGATACCGTAAGGGAACGATATGTTGAGCCGTCCGATGTCGTCTCTGTGCCGCACGTCCGTCCACGGGTGCCACGCTACGGATGGCATCTTATTAGGAATGTTCGGGAATCTTGGGGGACGAACTTTACTCATGGGAACTCTTTCTGAAAAGAAAATATATGTATGTACGTATGTATATCACACGCCAGGTCCCTTCCGAGGTAGGCAAAGAAACCGAGCGCCATAAAACGCGGTCCTTACACGCTTCACTCGCTTCTCTAACATTCATAGCTCTTTTCATGCACGCTCGCCGGTTCATGGAGCTTGTTACGTCACCTTCTGATAAAACACTTAAATTACTTACCACATAACTTACTTCACACTTTCCAGATTATATATTAAGAAAATATATAATCTGGGTAAAGTTTGAAATGGGTTACATGTTAAGAAGTAAGAACCGAGTGAAGTGTGTAAGGGACCGCGTCTTGTAGCGCTCGGTTTTCTCTGTTCAACCCGCAAGGGACCTGTTTTTTCGGACGTCGGGAGGCAGACAAGTACACTGCCCACCTGATGGAGGGGTTACCGTATATTAACGCTTAGAATACATTAAATATCACTCGCGCTATGCCACCTCTGCTGCATACACAGCAACTCCTTTGGAACTTGCTGATGACGTCTACTTTGCTGCTAATACAGCTACTCCTTAGGAGATTTCTGATGATCTCACACGCAATACAACAACCCTCTAGGGAGACATTATTTGGCTGCGGTTCTCTGTGAGGTGGAGGTACTTCCCCAGACGGGCTGCTTTGATGCGCCCTACCTTTCTTAAAACCTGGCGTAAAGATATAGACAGATATCTATAATGTGGTGTGGTGTATTTCACTTTATCAAATACTAGCGGTTCTGCCCACGTGGAATTTGGGTTTTCAAGTCTTACTTAAGAATCCTAAATAAAATGTATACGTAAAACACTCGGGGATAATTTAACTGCGTATGAATAAAGTAATTTTCAGAATCGGAGCTCCAGAAAGGGTATTCCTACAATGGAACGAACAAACTTTACCCATTTATAATAAATTGACGAGCTCGATGGCGCATTGGTGAAATGCGCTTTAACGCTACTTTGATACCAACGCTCGTGGGTTCGATTCTCACACAATACAAACATTTGTGTGCATGAACATGTCTGTTTGTCTTGGTCTGGGTATTTTCTATGTATAATAAGTATATATTTACAAAAAAAATGTATTTACGTATGTTTATCAATCGTTTAGTACCCATAATACAAGCTTCGCTTACTTTGGGGCTAGATGGCGCTGTGTAATTTGTCCGACAATATTTATAAATTTTCTCATCACTTACAATTCTATACGTATACTGAACTATGTGAATACATTATATTCACCAATAAACTGCTGTACAGTTTGGTTACATAGTAATTGTTTACAATGTCATATTTAAACAATAAATAAATAAATGATAAAAAATGCATCACTAAAAACTCATTTATGGAATTAACTCACTGCCGAGGTTTTCCCCAGGTACTGCAGCGTGAGGTTCTTCTAAAAAAGGAGTGAAGAGGTTTTTACTGAGTCGAGTGGTACCTTCGGTTTTACAAGTGTCCATAGGCTACGGTAACAGCTCCCCATCTTGTTTGCCACCATAGTGGTATAAAAACATGTTACTCACAAGAAGTACTGCTAGTAAAATCTAAAGTTGTAGAGTTAAAAATATAAAGCGAGTAATTAATGCCCAAACCAATAAACCACGCATGCAGTCCCGCTACCTAAGCCTAAGGATTTGTGCGAAGAGACTGATTTTGAAATGAAGTGACTGTTGTCAAAGTTCCGCAACTCGAAGGGAAAACCAGACTTTTATTGGTTAGTTGGTCACACGTCGTTTCCTTCACCGCCGAATGAGTGATAATTACAAATATGTACATAAACCTGAATTTAGTGGTATATGGACACTACGATTCGAACCAGAGACCATCGGGTAACAGGTTGGTTCTTTATCCACTAGGCTATCACTGGTCTTAATTATGTACCTAATATTATTAATATTAAAATATTTTGTGGGTGCAAATGATCTTTATTATCATTCGCCCCATGGTGAACTACCGTCAGGAAGAATACTGAACGATGAAGCAATCATGAACAACTTTTGTAGTGACGCATTCGGAAATCACGAACAAATCAGTGAGGATATTCACATTGTCTCGGAAAGCCATATTCGAAATGGAATCGAAGTTTTCATTCAGATTCCATACATTTTCATAGACAACTTTTCGAATCTGATTCAAATATAGTATTTCGAGGCAATGTAAATTCGAATCCATGATCATTGCACTGCTTAGGTACGTAAAACGGACTATAACGTATTTGAGCAGCGTGGTGCGCTGCTCAACTGCGGATTGGCGGAAACCACGTGTTTTTTAGCCACCCGAATGTCATAAGCTACTTTATCAGCAATTAATATAGGCTATATTCTATTTTCAATAAATTAGAGATTCCTACGAAAATTGTTATAATGTAACTCAAGCATACTCAAGATATCATAAAATGTCTGCAAAAGTTCGGCGTGCGTTGCGAAAACCACTGTACCTGCATAAAATCATGTACTACATATCAATACCCACAAAAAAATTCGCTAGTCACTATGTCTAACTATTATAGTTTTAGCGACTGTCATCTATCGGTAACAACCAGGCCCGTCAACTTAACATGCAAGCACGGAAAAATTCGACAAAACCCCATTCATAGACAGTCGGCCGACGTACGTCGGTTAACCTACGTGTCTAATTAAACAGACGAGCAACAACGCTACCGACCTCCTCCATATTTAATATACAGACAGGTAAAATATTTATTGTGCAAACGCTTTCATGCTATTACAGTTTATTGTGTACTCACGGAAATATTCAAAAGTACATATATAGTGACGTCACTGACGTCGCGTCAAAACTTAGTTATATAAATTTATATATGCAATTACACTGAAAGTTTAAACACGTTAAAGGTCTATCGAAATAGCCAATGGAGTACCAAAGACGCGATTCTACGTATTAAATAAACTCACCGCCACGGATCAGGGGGTGAAGTAGAACGTGCAACTCTTACTGGCAAATTCACGGATATATATCTAATATCTTACTATTGGTCAGTAGACTCGAATTGCACGATATTTACGTGCTAAAACAGTTCGGATGCTGTATTTGTGCAGTTCATCAAACTGCAAACTGACTGCCCAGTTCGCTTGAAGTCGTCGTGCAGCTGGTTCAATTGTATTAGGAATGTGTAGATGATTGCAAGCGGATTCAGCAGTCGAATTTTGATAAATAAACAGCATGACGAGCTCCGTGGCGCAGTGGTGGAACGCGCTGTTACGCTACTTTGACACCAACGCTCGTGGGTTCGATTCCCACACAGGACAAAAATTTGTGTGCATGAACATGTCTGTTTGTCTTGGTCTGGGTATTTTCTATGTATGATAAGTATGTATTTACAAAAAAAAAAAAAAAATTACGTATGTTTATCAGTTGTCTAGTACCCATAACACAAGCTTCGCTTACTTTGGGGCTAGGTGGCGCTGTGTAATTTGTCCGGCAATATTTATTTTATTTATTATTTATCTAAACTGCAAATATGCAGTTCAAGTAGAGTCTATTTGTCACACCCTAAGATATAGTACCTACAAACTTCGACAGCATCATTGTAGTGCAGCGGAATATAGCGAATATAAAGAAACTACACGCGTCAGGATTGACGGGTGTGAGGTTCCAATTAATATAACATATTTATTATTTGGATCCATGTTCAAAAATAATATGTAATACGTGCGATAATATTTCAGTCACTGATTGAGCCTTGATATACTTATACTTGGTGCCGTAACGCGCATGGCGGAATCCAGCCACGCGGGCCTCCACGGGTTCATTTCAAATAAATTGTAGCAACGGTTAATTTACCAACGGAGTATGTTTCGTACCCGCTATTTTTGAACAATTGGGGAATCGTAGTGAAGTTCCCGCCGCTAGTGCGTATATTATTGCGCCGATTTTGTATTATCGTAACAGACGAAGCTGTAACGATGACGCCATAATGCAAAGTTATAATTTTATGAGACGTTTTGATAGCTTAGTAACGGCGAAACGTTACCGCGGCGCAACGTCACTATATAGGCACGTTTGAATATTACCGTCGCGCAACAAATAAATCATACGCATACCTGTGCCCTATAAAGCGAACTCTAGTTAAGTATATCTGACGAGATCGGTGGCACAGTTCTTAATGACCCGACTTTGACTCCAACGGTCGTGGGTTCGACTCCCACACAAGACAAACATTTGTGTACATGACCATGTCTGTTTGTATTGGTCTGGATGTTTTATGAGAGGTAGGGGGCATCAAAGCAGCCCGTCTGGGGAAGTACCTCTACCTCACAGAAAACCGCAACGTTGTTGTGTGAGTGAGGTCACCAGTAAGCTCCTAAGGAGTTGCTGTGTTAGCAGCAGAGGAGGCATCGCGCGAGTGATACTTAATGTATTACAAGCATTCGTAGGCTACGATAGCCGCTTTACATCAGGTGGGCCGTATGCTTGTATGACTCACGACGTTATAAAAAAAATAGACATTCACCTTCTGACATAACTGTAATATATATGCCTATCAACGAGTTATATCTTCTTAGCGTTATCTCGTTTCGTACTCCACTAGACTTGGTGGAGTCTGCTACTTAATACAAAATAAGAAATTTTATCACACCACTAAATGGAAAATATTTGTCTAATACATTACTCGTTATTATTTAATAAAAAAAAGTGATAGCCTAAGATGTTTTTAAAGTTATAGATACGTCGTACACTAGAATGACAATACGAAAGTAAGGTAATTGCCCAACTCTCATTCAGGTGGATGGATACGCTCTCGCGTAGCCGCTATACGTACTTTGCCACAAAGCATACATGTCTTACGATATATATTCATCTCTTTCTAACGACAGGTATGGGCAATCATTTGTCTCTTTGTTAGAGCAGAGTGTCATATTAAATAAATGTACGTAGGTATACTACTACTTGCGCCATTTTAAATTACAATGATGTTGGTGTATAACGTGTCTACCTTTTGATATATCGCTGGTGATAGCCCATTGGATAAGGAACCGGCCTATTGACCAACTGGTCCGCGGTTCGATTCCTGCTGTGTACCACTAAATACGTGTTTTCTGATTTATGTACATATTTGTAATTGTCATTCGCTCGGCGGTGAAGGAAAACATCGTGACGAAACACCCACATGCAAGAAATTATATTTCGAAAGACATGTGAAACTTACCTAAATAAGGCATAGAGCTTAATAACTCGTACTAGTCCGAATAAGTTGAAATTTAACCACGGGGAAGTTGCGTCAAGAGTCAAGATACACACACTATCAAAATAAATACACTCATCAGCTTCAGTGCACAAACGCATTAGACATACCACACCGAGTGAGAAAGAGAAAGACCCACTCGCACATCGCGCACACCTCCATAATATAAGTAATTATTTTACGACTTTACTGAGTTTAGAATCAAAGCTTTTGATACTGACTGTACGTACTTAGGTATTGTTATATTACGGCGTTTCTATTTTGCTGTATGTATCAGAAAAGTCTTACCTAGATATTTCTTAGGAAACTTTAATGGTATGTGAGGTTTGTGGAATCCAACTGCTAAGAAAAAGGGCCGGCTGTTATTTCTTTCTCTAATGATCTTTTTCGCGTATTGCATAGATTCTAAATCCGGCAACGAACCGCCAGGTTGTTTCTTCACACTCACAGGGCATATTAGATTTTTTTGATATTTCATAGTCATCGTGTCCTTGCATACGGCAGCGTCTTTGTATTTTTCAGTTGGAGGATGATACGGTATATGTGTCCAACTAAATGGATAGTCATCTGAAAAGTTGGAGCTTGTCCCCGGATGGAAAACTTTACCAACGGAGTACGTTTCGTACCCGCTATCTTTGAATAATTGGGGAATCGTAGTAAAGTTCCCTGCGCTAGTGCGCCAGTAGCTGTAGAAATCGTATAAATGCAACGTATCCGGGCGTCGCCCTGTCAATATCGAATTCCGGCTTGGGGCACATAACGCTTGCTATCATTAAATAAAAAAATGAATTATGTTAGACTAAATAGAATAGATTCACATTTTAACACAATGCCTTTAGTATTCTTTCGTTGAAAGTTCGTACCTGAGCAAAAGCATTTTGAAAATTGGCGCCGTTTCCCGCTAAGTTTTCAATGTTAGGTAAATAAATATTTATATTAGGTACACTGCGAAGGTCGTCTATAAAAATTAACAAAACGTTATATTTATGATTGGCTATTACGATTTTACAACAGTAAAACAAAATAATATAAAATCGTTGATGATTGTAATTCATTTTACACGATTTTGACAGGATGTATGCTTCAGAAAAGGGTCATGTAGGCAGATGAGAATCTGTAAAACGGTAGATACATCGCCTACCACGGCCGTATATTTGATAAGTCGGGCATGTAAAATAACTTTATTAGCGCCCAGGGACCCACTGATTGGCGAGAAGTATGGTACTACCAAAGAGTATGTAACCGGGGCACAAGTAAACACAAATAGAAAACTGAGATATGCAGAACAGAAGAAAATCTTTGCATTCGCTGACAGGAGCCATTTATTTCTTTTTTTTTAAATAGGGGCAAGACTGATACGTCATAGAGGTAAGTAAACGATCTTTGCCCGAGCCGCGAGCACATTATGGATATTTTGTAGCTATTAAACAGTTACGCGAGACTGTGTATTATTAAACTCTTTGGGTGGGCATAGGGGGTAGGCAGGGATGCCAATTTTCTTGCACCGTAATGTATTTTAACCAACTGAGAAACAAAGGTTTTATGTCCGTGGCGTGTATATGTTTTTTAGTTAATAGAGTAGCTTTTGACGGTTCGTAATGCTATTTTAACACCAACGCTTGTGGGTTCGATTCCCACACAGAACAAACATTTCCGTAAATGAATAGGTATGTACGTCTTGGCATGGGTGTGTTTATGTGGAAACAGAAACTGGAGATCGAACCCACGAGCGTTGGTGTCAAAGTCGCGTCATTCACGACTGGGCCACCAAGCTCGTCAAAAGTTTATTTGTTATTAATAGACAAAGTGAAAACAATGCCATGCTAAATAGTGCACTCTCAGCTCGCTAAAAATGGTGTAAATAGGTAGCGCTACCGATCGATCGTTAATCGGCATTGTATTCTAATTTAGATTTTTTAAATAGAGACATAAACTATAACATTAATATAAATGTGTCAGAACTAAATATAAGTTTCTCCGCAAATAGTAGATACCGTCTTAAATTTAAAATTTGTTTATTATCGCAACGGTTTACTTGTAATAATATTATTAATAGTTAACTCGAAAAAAACGAAATGTGTAAAAGTTTATTGTCCAAATGTAAGATCTGCTAGCATATATTATATGAATACTAAATTAGAATTTGTAAATAACATAGCAAATTTTGTATAGTCAACACCGCTTCTAATTTAGTCAGTGCAATTCAACCCTGAGCCGTTAACTTCATTTATAAATAGGGTTCCAGGTAATTTCTAATATAACATTTTGCGATATAAATATTCTGAATGTTAGTTTTGTATATTTATGAAAATATAATGTATGTATGCTCGTTAAAAATATGGAACCTTTTTTGTGTTCGTTCAAGACATTAAAACCGATAGAGATACATATGTATCTTACAGATTAATACCATTGCATATGAAATCTCGTAAAACACACAAAATTTTTGTATAGGCGACTTGTAAAACGATAAATTAATTACCTACGCAATCGTAGCCGGTTCTTTCAAAATACAAATTCTTGGAGCTAGAACTTTGCGCTCATGCGGCTCATGAAAGACGATCTCCTCTAGTCCTCTTGGCACAAAAGAACTAAAGATAACTATGACGTGACGGTAACCGCTCAATGTCATCAAAATAGTTTACTTTCTGACGAAGTCTGCGACCTCTTCTTGGTGGGCCTCCTTCATATGTTACTTTCGCTTTACTTTTATGAAACCTACTACATCACTCTTCGTATCCAGTTGAAGATACGGTGCCTCAGTCTTGTTAGCATATTTTATTTATTTTGGCCTTATTTCCATAGCTTTGAAGGTGTTGGCAGTGATGGCGTAATTGGGCCAAATGATTGACTCATTCTTCGGAAAACAATTATCCATCCCATCGATCGATTCAAAAAATATGTCCATTACGAATTAATTTAAACTGTCACAGTCAATTTATCTTCTGTCTCCTGTTTTTCACGAAAAAAGTTCGCTATCACTTGATTGAAATCTCTCATTTCAGCTACATATTTGATTCGAGTTTTTATTCTGTAATTTTCAATCTATGTAAAAGTGTTTTTCCATACTACATTCACAATTTGTGTTGAATGTGTGTATTCATACTTATTGATGCCATAGCTCTTTGTATCCGAATAGATATATACACGACACTCACACTACAAACGAACAAGTAGGCGTAGGTTATTGTCAGTCATTCATTCAATCAAATCATCTGTTTTCGTGAATTCTTGTATATTTTGTATATAAATTTAATTTAGCTGTAAATTTATTGACGAATAATAATTAGATGAAACAAACTATACCTACTCGAGTGCGTGAATTAGGAATGTTTATTTGAGTTTGTTTTTATTTGCGTGACGTCATTGTTTTCGATTGGTAGTAATATACGACGCAGTTGCATTTTTACTCGAAAATGGATTTAAAATGAGGATTATTTTCATAAACAAGGTAACTAGTAAAGATAATACGTAAGAATATTCTTGGCTATTGTGAAATTATGCCTTTAGAGGTTTCTGTATCTGTTTGACTATGTTTGAGAGCAATAGCAGTTGCATCGATTTCCTTTGTCCTCGGTCCCTTGTTGCTCGCTACATGTAGCCACAAATCTATGTATACTTGACAGCTGTTTCACAATAAACAAATATTTTATAAACTTAATCGTATGATCAAACTTGAATATTCGTTTGGTGAGTATGTGACATTGTTTTGTTTTCGTATTATGTAATCAATAACACTAGTTATTGAAGGTCTAATCTTATTTTCTAGCTTTCTATTTTTCTACAGATCCTATTGCTTTGCATGTATTAAAATGCATGTATAGAAGTGTTTATTACTATAATATGCTTTAAATAAATAAAAAGTCCTTGTTTTTGTAAATATTTTTGGGAATTGTTATGAAAATTACCCTAATTCTGTACAAGTACAAAGTTTTGCCTCAGGTTATAATTTCCAAGACCAACACATCTCACTGACATCTCATGAATGTAAATTAGGTCACAGTTCCTGAAGATCTTCTTTGACTGTATTGCTTTAATTAAACATGAAACTCACTATAATAGAATATCTATCTATATATAATAGAAATCTAAGGGAATCCCTTGGTTAGATTTGGCAATGTGCCTGTGTATTATAGAGTGGGAAATGTAGATCACTATCCATTACCATCAGCTCTACCCTATATAATGATATTTTAGAAACTGGATATTAATGCAGTCTCCCACAAATGTCTCTCTAAAATTTGCCAAGTCAACAGCTCCTACCCTCATTGTTTTTGACCAGTTCTTCAATGGACAGAGTATTGAGCAGTCAGAACCCGTTATATACGTTTTCCCATACATTTTGCGGTCGTATACAACCACCCGGGTTTTGAAGGGTTAAAAGCAGTATCAGAAGCAAGCAACACTAAAGTGAGCATTGACATCTACAAGAGGCCCCTTAAATCTACATCTTAAATGCACTGCTTCCCCCCCTCCTGTAACATGTTGGATTTCTTACTTGCTTGGTGAATCTTTGGAATGTCAGCATTTCAAGAAGTTTGTCTCAATTGCTCAAAATTTTCTATTTGAGCATTGTGTCTGCTGAATAACATGGTGTTTAAAGAACTCATTAACTCTTTTTAAGATTTGATAGAGTAGCAACTTGTATAGTGATACTATAATCCTACTAATATTATAAATGTGAATATCCGTTTGTTTGTTTACGCTTTCACGCAAAAACTACTGAACCGATCATCATGAAACTTTGTACACATATTCTTGGAGGTATCAGAAGTAAAATAGGATACTTTCTATTAAAAATATATATATTCCTACTAATATTATAAATATGAATGTCCGTTTGTTTGTTACGCTTTCACGCAAAAACTACTGAACCAATCATCATGAAACTTTGTACACATATTCTTGGAGGTATCAGAAGTAAAATAGGATACTTTATATTAAATATATATATATATATATATATATATTATCAATGCAAGCGAAGCCGCAGGTAAAAGCTAGTTATACTATAATAATTAAATCTAATTATTTTGTTTCAATAATTTTCACTGGGATATGTGGCGCTTAGTTTCCTCCCCTTGCTTGCAAGGGTCTAGATCATCTTCAAAATATTCTTTCATAGAATATCATGTATGTGTTTATTCATTGTGGTTATATTTGTGTTCCTGCTTGCTTATCTTGAATGTAATAGAATACTAATGGTTAATAGATTCAGGTGTTATTTTACGAAAGTCAAATTTACATGCAATTTGATCTAACCTGCTTTGTGTGCTTCGGCCACCAATTAGTTCATTGGGCGTAGATGCAACATGCCGTTGCTGCCATGGCTGCGCCGGTAGTCTCTGTCTCGGCTGCGGTTGGTGGCGGAAGCACACAAAGCAGGTTAGATCAAGAATACTAATGTTGACTAACTGTGCCGTTTGTAACACTCAAAAGGCAACTATCCACTGTCTGTGGATATAGCATGGTCTTATAGATATATATTAATTATTATAGACTTAAATAATTGATTAAAATAATTATTTAAATACAAATTGAAACTCTATTTTTTAAAGTTTATGTATATGAAAAGCTAGAAAAGGTTGGAATGTGGGATGGTCATCACTTGTAACTCTTTAAACAATTGCAACTGTCTCATTTTTCAAAAACAAATTGATGAAAGGTCAACAAAGTTGTCAGATTCAAACAATTTTTTTATGAAGTTTATCTGAAAAACAAAGCCACCATTAACTACACTTTTTTGATTACCTAGGGAACAAATACTGAAAACGCAGATTTATAATATAGTGTATAGCCAAGTAAGTAGTAACCAACCAAGTAAGTAAAACAAGTAAGTAAGAACCACTAAACACCAATGCCCTAGCGCTATAATATAAGTGTGTAGCCAAAATAGTTACCTACGCCGTTATATTATAGCACTAGGGCATTGGTGTTTACTGGTTCTCAATTTAATGTTAGGAACAAAGCTGTACCTAAAAAATAATGTACTGACTAAAACAGCAATACCAACATGAACAAGTAAACTCTAGTAATGTACTCGTAAGTAAGTTAATTCAAATTTCCTAAGTGTAGTTTATTCTGCAAAATTTTTTATGTTTATACTACTACATATATGGTAAAAAGGGTCTTTTAGCCAGGTAGTCTCCCAGATTTGTATTGATAATCTCCATGTTAAAGTTAAAGTTCTTTTGTTATTTTATATGAAAAAAATTAACAAAAGATACCTTTGGGTAGGTAACAATTTACCTAATCTTTTGTTCACTTTTGTAATTTATGAATGTAGTATGTCTAATATTTGTAGACTGTTTGGTCAAGCCCAGACGAAACTAATATATCTATAAGAAATATTTTAATTTACACAACATGTATTATCCTACCTCATAAGGTAACTATAGAATCCTTATGGTTTACTTGTTGTCCATCTGTCCATCAAGGCCTTTTTGCACAAAGTGGCTAAAGATATCAAGTGCAAACTTTTAGTTGTTTTAGTTTACAATTAGTTGTTTGAATGAATAAAAACCAGTACTGTGTATTTTTTATTTATTCAGACAACTAAAAAACCATTTGTCAGTCTGTTTATGTTAGTTACACTTGCCTAGTCTTGTAATAAATAACTGGTTAAAAGCAAATCAGGCTTCATTCTCTGATGATATTTTTCTTTTTAAGCCAAGGAAGAAAATATATATTATGTGGCTGTCTCTGCTTACAAACTACATTAGGAGTTGTTGAGTTTTTGTTTATAATATATTTAATCAAAAGGGTATGTATACTAACTGTTCTCTTTCTTTGCCTTTGCATAAGTTATTTTTTAAACCACTTTTATATATTTGCAATGAGAAGGATTGTGAACAAAAAAGTTATGCGATTTCATAAATTTTCGTTCATAGTATCCTCTCATACAGTTTCAAGAATTCTAACCAAACTTTTGTCACCTTTCTGGTCTCTATAGTTAACTAAAATGAATCCCTAATGAGATAGGAAATATTTATATAAAAAAAATTTTTTACATATTTACAATTACTTTCATAGATGTAATCTTGTTTGTACTCAGCTTACATAACATTCCACATGTTAGGGTATTTTTCTGTTTCTTTTCATACACAATAAGCCATTGCTGGGAAAAATTGGATTTTGCCAGTCTGAAATACGAGGGTTATTTGAAAAGTTCTTAGCCTAACATACTTAATGAAACCACACGATTTTGAGTTTATTTTTATTTTTCAACATACTCTCCTCTGAGCTCAAAACACTTTTTCCATCGACCCGGTAAGGCTTCGATACCCGTTTTAAAAAAATCTTCGTCTAATTCCTCAAAATAAGCGTCCACGGCGGCTATGACCTCTTCATTTGTAAAAAAATGTTTACCACCTAAAAATTTTTTCAGCTTTGGGAACAGATAAAAGTCGGACGGTGCTAAATCCGGTGAATATGGGGGATGAGGTAACAATTCGAAGCCACATTGATGGATTTCTGCCATGGATTGCACAGAGGTGTGAACGCGCGCATTGTCCTGATGAAACAAGACTTTTCTTTTCAATAAACCTGGACGTTTTTCTTTGATTTCTTCTCTCAAACGACGCAACAGGTTGCAATAGTAATCGGAGTTTATTGTTTCACCCTTTTTTAAATAATCCACGAGAATTATACATTTGCATCCCAAAAAACGGATGCCATGACTTTGCCCGCCGATAAAACCACCTTTGCCTTCTTTGGGGTGGGCGATCCTGCTCTTTTCCATTGTTTCGACTGTTCTTTCTGTCTCGGGGGTATTGTGGTAAACCCAGGTTTCATCCATGGTTATAAATCTTTCAACAAATTCTATCTCCTTGACAGTCAATCTTCGATCAGATAAAATTAAATCACAGATATTTTTTTTGTTTTGATCAGTGGAAGCAGTCGAAGGCCGGCCACTACGGGGCTCATCTTGAATGGTCTCACGACCACGTTTAAACTCTGCCACCCAGTTTTTAACAGTCGCATACGAAGGAGCAGACATGTCTTCATGTATAGCTTTTGGAGTTAAACCTTTCAAATTCAGGTATTTTATCACTGCACGATGTTCAATTTTATCCATTTTCAAAAATAGCTCTGACTTGACTTACGGTATCACGTGTAAACGAACAATGAGTTATTGTGAATAAACTAAACTGTGCATACTTGTTGCTAAATAATGTAACTACAAAATGAGGGTAGTTATAAAAAAAACCAATGACTTATTATGAAAAAGTTACTCAACTGTTTTTTCTTTGTATATTTAATGTATTACATATATATAGATATGTGAAATGTGCAAGAGTGTAAATTATTAAAACTGAATGGGCTTGAAAGATATGCTACGTGGGTATGCTACCATGTTAGGCTAAGTAGCATACCCACGTAGCATATCTTTCAAGCCCATTCAGTTTTAATAATTTACACTCTTGCACATTTCACATATCTATATATATGTAATACATTAAATATACAAAGAAAAAACAGTTGAGTAACTTTTTCTCCTCTGTTTGTAAATTGATGTTATTTTCTTTGTTCATAGAAACTATTGACGAGCTTTAGTGTAATTGATAAAATACACCAAACGTCGTCAATATGTTGTCCTCAAATTTTCAATAATGTTTGTGGTCCATTTCGGCTATTGAGGCGAACACTAGTATAAATAAATAAACAGTATTTTGGCAGTATTTTTATCAGTACTCACCTAGTCATGAACTGCACGGTAGGGAAAAAATTGTGACGATTCCAAACAAATGTAGCCATTTTTACAGAATAAAAAGTTTTCCATTTTGACTTTGCACAAAACTAAATCACTATATAAATTTTATAGACAATTTTAAATTGTGAAATTTATTTGAGGATTTATCCATATTCAGTCAGAGGACAATCACTACCAGAGCGACTAGAGTATGACCAAAAGCTATATCAAACCCAGCCTTTGTTCCTCCAATAGCACTGTTCTTATTGGTGGAGGTATATTGTTCCAGCATTTGGTTGCCTGGTAGCGGAAACTACCCCTAAAAGCAAGAGTTTTATGCATCTAAATGTGCACGCGCGGCTCAGGCGTTCTGTATACGCTGAATCAACCGTCGACTTTTTCACAATAGGCGTAGCTCATAAACTAAGTCTCCGTAGTTTAGTATGGATAGTATTAACGTTTCGCCGAGGGTTATCACCTACCGATAAGACACAATCAATTTAGTCATGGTAGGTAAGTCTTGGCCTTCCGTGGCTGCTACATCCTTCTACTTTTGCATTGTGTATCTGTTTCGTAATTCTTTCTTCCTGTATTCCTTCTACATGTCCGAACTAACGGAGCATGCCCCCTTGTTTTTTATTTGAGAATATTATAGTAATCAACATTTTTTTAACGGGACTTTGTCATTGGAATGGAGTGTACTAGACGGCTGTGTGTTCACACAAGTATACGAGCGTCAGTGTTGATGTGATCTGATTCTTAGTATTTTAGTAGTACTAATAACATAAGATTTCTATAGTAATCTTTCTACGGGAAAAATGCTACCGCGACAAGTTTATAATTTTATTATATTGTCAGAAGACAAGTGGGCATCATGTCAGCGGAGTCGCCGCGGCACGTCCGCTCTGGCGGGCCGCTCACGGTGCCGCCGCAGCCGCCGAGCGACCGCAGCATCATCGATGCTGTCTCCGGGTTTATCAACGACGTCACGCTATCCTCCTCATCGACCGTCGACCCCAAGGACGTCATTCAGTGGGCGAGGTAAGTTAAGTTGTCCTTATGCCCTTCAAGATAACTCAATAAATCCATAATAAGATAAAATACCATATTTACCTATATTTAATGCCCTAATGAGAATAGAAATTTGAACAGACAATACTTCATACAACTCTCATAATATATATAACAATAATCTCAAATATATTAGTGAATTTGAAATTCTCAATCAAGTTAACACAGTGATAGTGCATTAGACTATAATCACTCGAACTCTATGCTGTTTTTGCCATCTGAGTACTATGAATTTTGGAGCATGTGAGTTATAATGCGTACTATTCATTGTTTGCATAATACAAAGAAATAGTATGAATCATAGTTATCATCTGCTCTTTATTTAACTATTGTTAAGATTGGTAATTCTGTATTAAATTACGAGTACATGGCATTAGCTTTATTGTAAGTTTTTGTATATTGATCTAACCTGTTTTTGTAGTATACATGCTAAATATTATTTTGTATATGGTATTCTTTTTGTACCTATGATCCTCCAAAGTACATACGATTTGAAATGTCGTACAAAGCAGTAGCTTACGACACTTGTGATAAATGGAAATGTCGACACCAGTATAAATTTATAACATGCTTCTTTCTGTATAAATTTATCATACTATATTTTTGAATCTGTCTATTACACTCGGAGTTATACAAAACCAGTTGAGAATGCGCAAGCTTGCATTGCCAGAGGAACACCTGGCTCGTCAATTATGTAACAATTCAATTTTTATTTTGTCGGCCATTCTGACCATGTTCCTGAGATAGGAACGGTGCTCCTGAACATACCTATTCTACTCTTTTATGCTGAATCCGAATCTGAAGTCAAAATTCGAATATTCGAAAAAAACGCACACCCAGACAAACGCACACACAGACAAACATATAGATTTCATGTAGGATTCCTGAAAATTATGCGGGAATAAAAGATACAATTTTGCAGGAAATATACTATGACCTTTTTTATCTATGTCATTACGTCAAATCCCTTGCGGTATAGACAAAGAGAAACGAGTGCCATATGACTCGGTCTTTATACCTCACTTGTTTTTTTTAAATTCACAGCTCTTTTCATGCACCCTCCGAGTCCTAGGTCTCCTGACACCACTTTCTGTAACATGTAACATATTTGTGATTGTGGTAGGGGAGTCTTGGCCTTCTTTAGCTCCTACATTCTTCTCCTTTCGTGTCTGTTTCGTAATTTTTTCCCAAACAACTAAGCTGAGTTATTGGAGCCTATGGGGGCCACGCAAACAGAAGGCGATAAGGCGAAGGTACGGTACAGATACGGCACGGATACGGCGCAGGCGCGATATCTGCGCAAACAGACGCGACGACGGTACGGCACAGAGTATTATTATACAAGGTGCTATTTATTGGAAATAACACTTATTGCACATCCTTTCGGATTTTTTTCGAATTAACATTTTCCTCCTTTTGTATCATATAATTCCAATCAATTTCTAAAAGTGGCAGATGGATCATTAGTTTGTGATGCTGTCGCTCTAGCTACTTACTCCTTTTTATAGAATATGATCGTGAGTACATGTGTGACGATGATGAGTGAATGTTTAATACTTGAATTGGTCCGTAGAGTAAGTGAGACGGAAGCAGGTTGGGCAGGGTTCTCGCTTGTTCGCTCTCTCGTTCTTTCGCTGGCAAGACCACTATTTACATATGCAACATGCATAGGTACCTATGTTTGCGCTATGATTAGGGATGTAAGTGGTTAATCAACATCTTTGAATCAAAGTCAACTGCTGACTGACAAACGAAGCTATGGCGAAAAGAGAGGTAGGGAGCGTAATTGTAAGCTGCTTAACAGGGGAAGCACCTCTACCTCACAGAATACCGCAGCCAAATAACAATTCCCTTGAGGGTTGTTGTGTTCCTGCGAGTGAGTGAGGTCACTAGAAAGGAAGGAGATGCTGCGTTGGCAGCGGGGGCGGCGGCATTTTAAGGGCGATATTTTAAGTTGCGAGCGTTAATATGGCTAGGGTAGTCGCTTCACATCAGGTGGGCCGTATGCTTGTCTCCCACCCGACGTAGAGTAAAAAAAATATATGTAACCACAATGTTTGCCTTTAAGTGCTTTAAAATATTAAAAACAAAAGAAATTCAATTACATCGGATTTTCATGTAAAACCATGGATCGACCCATATGGACGAAAATTTTAAGTTTAAAATATATCGCTTCGTATCTTTGTTCATACTGTATACAACGCGAGATGCCGCTTGCGCCTTCCCGGTGTCGCATCTGCTGGCGACGTGGCGGGGGGCGAGGGACGGCGTACCTGCGCCGTCCGCTTGCCGCCTTCAGTCACGATTGTCACGAACAGATAAGTTGAGCAAAATGCACGTCGATTCGTATACAGGATGCGTGACGACATTGAGTTTAATATTATGTTTTGCGAATTAATTGAGCAATACCCAAATATCTACGACTACACTAATACAGGGTACAGTTTATAAATTGACATTTTATAAATTGTGCGAAAACGATCAGGATATTTATATAAAGTTTCCATTATCGTATGAAACCTGTGTTCTTCTGATTCTCTCCACACTGGATGTATCCAATACCTTCTTGGTCTTTGCTGTAAATTAATAATCTGTAGCAAAGCCAGTGCATCTTCATCTTCGTCGGAAGAGGAATACATGTTACCTCGTCAACATCACGCTTTATAATGACATAACTTGCCGTACCGTCGCCGCGTCTATGTGCGCAGATGTCGCGCCTGCGCCGTATCCGTGCCGTATCTGTACCGTACCTTCGCCTTATCGCCTTCTGTTTGCGTGGCCCCTATGAATGCTTGCAATAATTTGTAATAGTATCGCTTGCAGCAACACCCCAGGAAACTAAAGGAATTAAGTTCCCATGGACTATACCTCTCAACGCTATCTTCTTCCGGCTCATAGAATGAGGGAAATATTTCTTTGGGCCCTACTTATATTAGTTGTATTTTGAAACATAATTAAGATATATAATTTCCACCAGGTTTGAAACAGCTGACATAAATGAACCCGCGCCAGAGGGAGACGATAATGACATATCACCACTCCTGCTTATCCTGGGCTACGGCTCAGGCGTGCAAGTGTGGTTGATTCCGCCGAGTGGCGACGCCCAAGAGGTGCTCTCCTGGCGGCAAGGCACAGTGAGGGTGCTCCGTATACTGCCTACTCCGCAGCACGGCGACTGCTTCGCGTCGAAGAGGCCCCTCATCGCCTTGTGTGACTCCGCTAGTCCTGGACCGACGTTCTGCTCGCTTAGCTTCATATCCATCAGAGGAGGCGAACAGGTGATGATCTTTTTTTATTCTGTGCCATAACGAGATTATTTCAGCATCTGAAAATAAGTATTCAAGTAAATATAGTTTTCTACATAGAGATATTTAACGAGTAATATCCCTGGTGTTACCATAGCTTATGGCCTCTGCTTACTAGCTGGCAGGCTGTAAGTCTGTTTCCCACCTTATTCATATACATAATAATATAATCTATGTAATAATAACATAATATAGTATAAATTAAGAGGAAACGGGGCCTATTCCCCTGTTGCACTCCCAGTGAAAGACACTAGAGCCGTGCTTCCCAAAGTGGTCTATATCGACCCCGTGGGATCGATTGGAACAAGTAAGGGTCCATTAGATCCAAACACTAACTAATGTTTGGATCTAATGGACCCCTGGGTTCTACGGAGACCAGAAAATATATACGCAAGGGAAAATAATATTGAAAATCTCTGCACTACAGCAAATATTTTTCACTACGTAACCTATATCGCCACTGTCATGCTCCTGTAATGCGCATGCCATGATTTCCTATGATCCGTAAATTTATTATTGTGTTAACAGGAACCTTCTAAATTGCCGAAAATTGATCGATTACATTTATACCGCCATCATTAGATATCCTGGAAACAAGTTGCTGTACATAAAAAGTAAAATAAAAACATACAAGCATAGCCAAAGTTATTCTTTAAAAAACATTGTCAATATTCGGAGAAATTATCAGGGAATTTAGAGATCATGATATCTATTTTACATTTTTTTTTATACAACGTCGTAAGGCATACAAGCATACGACCCACCAGATGTAAAGCAGTTACCGTAGCCTATGAACGCTATGCATAAGTATCTCTCGCACGATGCCTTCACTGCTGCTAACACAGCAATTTCTTAGGAGCACAACGACCCTCTAGGGACTCGTTATTTGGTTGCGGTTTTCTGCAGGGTGGAGGTACTTCCCCAGACAGGCTGCTTTGATGCCCCACCTCTTTTAAATACACACATCAAAAGTGTCTAGGGATCAACATATATTTTTGCTATAACTTTTCTCCTGATTGATATTAATTAAAATTTTCTTTAAGGATTCATCAAATAAAGTGTTTTCGTTTGTCTACAGTAACGATAAACCAAGTCACCTTTGCATTAATAAAGAAATTTGCCATTTTCATAATAAAGGGATTTTTGACATTTGAACCACTAACATTAAAGTTCGAAAAAAAGACTGAAATAACAGTTTTCTTTAAAATTTTATTGGGTAACTTAAACAATTAATAGTGTTTCTACCGCGAACACTAACAACACAAGAACATCGGTTTGGCATACTCAAAATGAGTTCATCCAAATCACGCTGTGGAATGGCCGCCCATGTTCGTTGCAACAACAAAAAAAGGTCTTCTTGCGACTGGATACCCTCCATATTCGGCAGAGCTCTTCTCTGTAGCATATCCCATGCATGCTCAATCGGGTTCAAGTCTGGCGACTGAGCAGGCCAGGGCATGACATTGATGTTAGCTGCGGCGAGAGTCTGTCTTACAACTCTTGCGGTGTGCGGTCATGCATTATCATGCATTAACTGAAATAAGGGACCGATTTGCACTTGTAGAGGAACGATGACGTCTGATACAATCGTCTCAGCATAAATTTGAGCGTTGAGGTTGCCTCTGATCCAAATCAACTCAGTTCTTCCGCCGATCCAAATACCCGCCCATACCATGATGGTTCCACCACTATAAGGATGGACTTCCTGGCAGGATTTTAATCGCTGTTGGCGTCCAGGGGTTCTCCAGTGTCGTATACGTCTTGTATCCGGTCTCATACCAAAACGAGACTCATCAGAAAAGCACACGAAACGCCATTGTTCTTCTGCCCAATTTCTGTGTTCAAGAGCCCATTGATATCGAATCCTACGATTGTGCATTGCTATAGGTGGTACCCTTAGCGGTCTTCGGGAATGAAGGTTCACTTCATGCAAGCGGTTTCTGACTGTTTGGTCGCTAATTAAGTTCCCTGAAGAGTGATGAAGCGTCACGGCTAACATCATGGCGGTTATTGTTGGAGCTCTTCGAGTTGTGATTTGAATGTATCGGTCTTGTCTCCGTGTGGTGCAGCGATACCGTCCTCCATGGCGCTCAGCCACGGTACCAGTGCTTCGGTAACGTGTCCAAAGTCGACTGATAACACTCTGACTTGTATTCAGAGCTAAAGCCACAGTACGTTGCCGGGAACCAGCTTCTATCATTCCCACGGCTCTGAGCATTTCTTCCCTGCTTAAATGACGTCGCCGCTCCATAATAACGTTGGTTTTAATCAGTAGTAGGGTAACAGTAGCGTTTAATGTTAGTGGTTCAAATGTCAAAAATCCCTTTATTATGAAAATGGCAAATTTCTTTATTAATGCAAAGGTGACTTGGTTTATCGTTACTGTAGACAAACGAAAACACTTTATTTGATGAATCCTTAAAGAAAATTTTAATTAATATCAATCAGGAGAAAAGTTATTGCAAAAATATATGTTGATCCCTAGACACTTTTGATGTGTGTAGGATATATCAGTTAACCCTTCGAAACCCGGGTGGTCGTATACGACCGCGAAATGTATGGGAAAACGTATATAACGGGTTCTGACTGCTCAATTATTAAATATCAGTTAGGTAAAACCAATTTCTCAACTGTTTAGGCTCTCGCATTTCCTCTTAATGT
This sequence comes from Pyralis farinalis, assembly GCA_947507595.1. Lineage (NCBI taxonomy): Eukaryota > Metazoa > Arthropoda > Insecta > Lepidoptera > Pyralidae > Pyralis > Pyralis farinalis. The sequence goes on from OX382264.1 coordinate 7,868,259, forward strand.
ACCAATTTACGTATATATTATAATTGAATCCAAGCAGTCCAACAGATCAATGCTATTAACGTTATCACAATGATGCACATCCGGTTAATCGTTCGTAAATAGTAAATAATATGCTTTTGATGTGAAATTTATATAGACGCTCAATATTGTTAAGTGTTTAGATTATATACCTACTTTTTTGTAGTATATTAAATAGGTTGAATTTCGTCTTTTAAACAGATTTAATAGCATATTATGTTTTCTGGGAAGCCTACGGGGGCGGGTTGAATTATAGAATATTCATATTTATTTATAATAATAAGAATGCCTTATTTTTGCTACCATGACATGAATTACAGGTTTCCTAGTGACCCTGAGGCCTGTGGTAGTTATAAAAACTGTGTTACAGGCCAAAGTGTCTTCCATTTCTTACAATCTTGTTCGAATGTTCAAATAATCAGTCAATTCAATGTATGATACATTATTGTATAATTGTAAATAGCAAAAGAATATTAAAGAAACAGTAAAGTCCTATATAACATTATATAAGTAAATATATTCTCTATTTAGTACACACGAGTGACATGACGACATAATGCTACTCAACTTTTCAAGACATTCCTGAATTTTCCTACACCCGCAAGTACTCAAATTAAATTCATACTATTTTTCACACGTCAGGGAATTATACAAAATTATTTTTAATGCCATTTTGGCAAAAAATAATTCAAAGTAAATATTCCATATGTTACATTCATATTGCATCAGTCGCAAACTATCGAGTTTCACTTCACTAGCCATCTTCTCTAGCATTGAGTCATATTCACGATTATGTTTTCAATTGTAATCAAATATTAATAACATATTGTAATAATTGGTCTCTGACAGGCGAATTGGTTAATATTGTAATGCTTGTTAAAGATAAGTTTTCAAAATAAATAAATATTGATGTCACATATACCCAAGAAGGAAGTTGTTTCTTGTCATTAAATTTGTCAATAAAATATAGTTATATATAAAATAAAATAAAATAAAGTTAAGCAGTTCTCGCAGCCTATGGACATATGCGACACCAGGGTTGTCACTCATGCGTTGCCGACCCTGTAAAAACCTTTTCACGCCTTTCTTGAAGAACCCCATGCTATAGTCCCGTGGGAAAACTTAGCCTGGGAGTTTATTTCACAACTTGAGAGTTTTTGGAAGAAAACTTCGCTGGAACCGCACAGTACGCAACCATTGCGTTTCCAGTGTCTACGGGTGAACTCCTCGCCGCCGCGCCGGTTGTAAAAAGAAGCTGTCGGCAACAATTCTTAGCTGTACAATAATATTAGTTATGACACGATGCTAGTCAAAACTAAAATATAACCACTAAAATAGAAACTTAATTGTACCTCAGGTGAAAAGTATAAAATTCAAGAACCCCATACTGGACGTGTTGGCGAACAAGCGCTCCGTTGTAGTATCGTTCTCGGAGCGCTTCGCTGTCTTCGACGCCGCGACCCTCGAAGACAGGATGACCGTCACCACCTGCTACCCTTGCCCGTGCCCGCTCGGCGGCAGTGCACCCATCAATCCATTGGCGCTGGGTGATCGCTGGCTCGCGTACGCTGACAAGAAATTAAACCAGTCAAAAAGAAGCAGTGGAGGGTGCGAAGGTAAGAATTTACGGCTTGGCTAATACTATTGGTTGGTAAACGTTTATATGACAGGAGCCATTGTGTTATAGTTTCCGCAAGGTACACTCTGTCCCATATTTCGTTGGTAGTAATAAAAAAACTTATCTTCAGCAACTCCTTAGGTGCTTACTGGTAACTTCATTCACACACAAGATGTTCATGTGTATAATAACCCTCTACGGAGTTGTTATTTGGCTGGGGTTTTCTGTGATGTGTAGGTACTTCCCCAGACGGGCTGCTTTGGTGCGCCCTACCGCTCTTAAAAACATTCAGACCAAGGTAAACAGACATGTTCACACACAAATGTTTGTCTTGTGTGGGAATCGAACCCGCGAGCGTCAAGGTCGCGTCATTCACGACTGCGCCACCGAGCTCGTCAAAATGATTCGAGCTCGACAAAATTTATGTGGTTCTGTTCCAGAATTGCATGTATTAATTATACAGGATTACTTTTAGCAGTATGTGTTTAATTGCTGGCAATAAAGTCGCAATAGATAATGAACATTCGTTTGTATTTCTTAATAGAACTGAACTAGATTTAGATATCGTACCTCACTATATTAATTTTAGGAGTAATATTAATGATAAGCCATACTTTGAGAAACGTTGTCCTAGACATTATTATGTCTACTGTAATAGATACGAGCACGTAAACAAAGTTATCTTTGTTTTTATCGGCTGTTAAAGCTGGCACAAGGGATAAATAAACTATACACATGCATAGTTTGATGAGAAGAATGAAATTATATATGTCTTCTCCCTTGATAATGTAAGAGATAGCATCTTGGATTTGTAGGTAATATATTTAAAATTGCTTCCTCTACCGAGTTTGTAAATTAAGCTTTGGGGAAAATCTTTATTATGCATTACGGAGCCTTCGCTATTATAAAATACTGTGTAAGTGACCAACTGTCACATTTAGGGCCAAGGCCAAGGCAAAATTGTGTACCCTGATAATGGACAATCGAGGATCTTTTCAAAGAGTGCCTCTCTCGCAAGCCTCCTCGTCCTTATTTTGACTAGTCGCTACTTCGAACTTAGAGTAAATAAATGATTAAGTTAGAAAACTACCTTCCACCCACGACCGTTCAAAACCGTGGGTCGAAGGTAGTTTTCTAACTGTAGCCAAAGAACACACCTCCCTTTGGTGTTGTTGTGTTCCTGCAGGTGAGTGAGGTATCTCCCTGTTTTGCAAAGATGTGTATACTGGTCTTTAATATTATAAATTTGAATGGCAATTTGATCTAAACTACTTTTGTAATAGTAGTTTAGATCAAATTGCCTGTAAATTTGACTTTCGCAAAGTAACGCCTGAATCTATTAACTATAAATGCGAATGTATGTTTGCCATCCACCTCGCAGAAAACCGCAGCAAAATAACAACTCCCTTTGGTGTTGTGTCCCTGCAGGTGAGTGAGGTAACTCCTTGTTTTGCAAGGACATTTCGTATAAAAAAAATGTGATCGGTATATTTATATACTGATCTGTAATATTATAAATGCGAATGTAACTTTGTCCTCCACGTCACAGAAAACCGCAGCCAAATAACAACTCGCTGTGGAGTTGTCATGTTCTTGCGAGTCAGTAGCTCCTAAAGAGTTGCTTTGTTACAACAGGGGTGGCACGCTAGCGATACTTCATGTATTGCAATCGTTCATAAGCTCCGGTAAATACATTAGGTGGATCCGGTAGAAACATGACTTGTGCATCTCAACGTTGTATAAATTAAATACGATAGTGATATTTTTTATATAACGTCGGGAAGCATACATACAAGCCCACCCGATGCGTTGCCGTAGCCCATGAACGCTTGCAATAAATTAATTATAAGTCGCGCGATGCCACCTCTGCTGCTAACACAGCAAGTTCTTAGAAGCCTACTGGTAACCTCACTCACTTGCAGGAACACAACAACGCTGCAAGTAGTTGTTATCTCACAGCGGTTTTCTCTGAAGTGAAGATTCTTCCCCAGCGGACTGTATGAGGTTATCTTCATATACTTTTTCCCGTCATCCAAATAGTGAATAAATATGTTGCATTTGTGTTTTTTCATTAATATGTAACACGTGGTTTGTTACATATTGTTGAAAAAACTCAAATGTATCACACTCTCGCGTCTGTAACATGCGTATTTCGAAATCAGTTCGAAATGGTATGGCTTATCGAAGTAGTTCGGCATTGCTTCATGGTCACTATTTTGTAGTACGCGTAGTAAATAACACATCATTATAAACAATGAAAACAAAAGTATTGTTATCAGCACACAATGCTTGGTTTAATGTTGATATTAATATTACGTTCTATAATGCGTAATGTTTTTAATTAAATTGTTTTCTTTGTTTGTATAAATGTTTCGTACATTTCTACCACATGTAGGTTATCATGTATCGTGGTTACATATATAGGTTAGACATGTTTATTACTTCTTTTTTCTTCCTAGCGTCATCTCTTTAGGAATCCATTAGGATTGGCGGGGTCCGCTACCTGAGCCTAAGCATTTGGCGTGTAAATACGTAATTTTAATATGGAGCGATTGTCGTCAGACTTCCACATTCCAAATGGAAAGCAATTTCTTTCTTAAGTCTTTGGAAATATAATTTCTTAGACGTCCAGGTTTCCGCTTTCCTCACGATATTTTCCTTTACCGCCGTGCAAGTGATTGTTACAATGACTATAAGTCTGAAAACACGAACTTAGTGCTTTATACCTACACCTTTATTCGAACCAGGGACCAGACGGTTTCGACTTTCGACTCCCTGGAAGATTGTTGTATTCCTGCGAGTGTGGGGGACTTTGTTTGTGAGGATTTGCTGTGTGAACAGTGGGGGTGGCAACGCGCTAGTGATCTCCTTGTATTGCAAGCGTTCTTAGGCTACGGTAACCACCTTACATCTGAGGACCTTCTTATTTGTTAGTCGACATTGTATACAAAAAAAAAAATCGGCCAAGTGCGAGTCGGACTCGCGCATAAGGGTTCCGTACCATTATCTATAAAAACGGCAAAAAAAATCACGTTTGTTGTATGGGAGCCCCCTTAAATATTTATTTTATTCTATTTTTTAGTATTTGTTGTTATAGCGGCAACAGAAATGCATCATCTGTGAAAATTTCAACTGTCTAACTATCACGGTTCATGAGATACAGCCTGGTGACAGACGGACGGACGGACGGACGGACAGCGGAGCCTCAGTAATAGGGTTCCGTTTTACTCTTTGGGTACGGAACCCTAAAAATGGAGACATTCATCTCTCGAGGGTGTACACAGAACAGTACGGAACAGACCTATGGAACGGCACCTTTTTTTCTTGTCCATTATACCAGAGGTCTGCAAGTCCTATATTTGAAATCTTGTAATATTTACAATTGTGTGCAGGGGAAGGCGTAACGAGCTACACAGCGACCGTGCTCCACGCGGCCAAGTCTCTAAGCAAGGGGTTGCGGGGACTTGGCGAGAGCGTGGCACACAGCTTGGGGGGCGGCCGCAGCACCTCCCAGTCACCGTCACCGCCAAATGCTGATATGCAGCAGCCGGGCGTGGTCACGATCCTGGATATAGAGGTGAGTGGTGAAAGTAAAGGAGTTTCTTATAGCTTTGATTGTAGGAATAGCGATAAATCGATATGCGTATAATGTTTATATCACAGTTTTTAACATTTGCAGAGTTGGAATGATAAGTGAATTTTACTTTTCTGCATCCACACAGTATACAAACATGCGCTGTGTACGCAAGTAGGTACTTGCAAAATGTACAATGTACTGTACACATATACACACATTGTGTCTACATTGTACTTGAATGCAGAAAAGTGGAGTTCACTTATCTTTTACCGTGTGATGTAGTTTTGTGTACTGAAATATGGAAGGTGTCGCACAATTTTATTGAATTACTACAGCTTTTCTGTAACTTTGTTTGTGCATATCTTTTTGTCATCTATAGACTGTGCGTCATAGAGAGTGAAAACGATGGGCGAACTCCACTTTTCTGTATACAAGTACGCGTACAGTGTAAACATTGTGTGTGCGCATAGAGTACTTTTCTTGTGTACTAGAGAACAGTGTGTGTTATATACTACTGACTGTGTACTAAAGTATACAAGGTATCGTACAATTTTATTCTGTTACTGGATATTCTTCGCAACTTCTTAGTATACATTCTGTGTACTAAGTATCGGGAATTTGTCAATAAAACAAAAAATACAAATTATTCATCTAAATTTATTTTATCGCCTTCAAAGTAGGCCCCATCGCTTGCAATACAACATCTCCACCGCTTCACCCAGTCTTCCATACATTTTTCATAGGCTATTTGCGGTATGGCCTTTAGCTCATTCAGCGAATTTTCTTTTATGGCTTCTATCGACTCAAAACGTTTTCCTCGAAGTGGTAATTTTAACTTGGGAAATAAAAAAAAGTCAGACGGAGCCATATCAGGTGAATACGGTGCTTGGTCGAGAACTTTTGTTGAATTTTTCGCTAAAAACTCTTTCACTATAATGGCTGTGTGTGATGGTGCATTATCATGGTGCAGCATCCATGAGTTGTGTTGCCACAAATCTGGACGTTTTCGGCGGATACTCTCACGCAAACGCTTCATGACGCCTAAATAATATTCTTTATTCACTGTTTCTCCCTCTGGAAGGAATTCGGAATGAACCACACCACGGTAGTCAAAAAAAACTGTCAGCATCACCTTGATTTTGGAGCGACTTTGCCGCGGTTTTTTGGGTTTCGGCTCGTTTTCGAGACGCCATTCTGAAGACTGTTGGCTTGTTTGCATGTCGTACTCATAAACCCATGTCTCGTCGCCAGTTATTATACGTTTCATAAAGGTCGGATCCGTAGAAGCTTGGGAAACCATGTCTTCAGCGACATGCTTTCGCTGCGCTTTTTGAACATAATTGAGCTCTTTTGGAACTAGTCGAGCGGCGACGCGTTTCATGCCTAAAATGTCAATGAGAATGTTGTGGACGGACTTAAAAGATATGTTCACCTCACTAGCCAACTCTCTCAGACTCATACGTCGATTTTCGAGCACTAGCTTCTTGATTCTGTCGATGTTTTCTCTGGTCGTAGCGGTTGAAGGTCTACCAGAACGAGGCAAGTCTACTACTACTTCTCGGCCTTCTTTAAAAGCCTTATACCATTCATAAGCCCTTGTTTTCGATATACACGATTCGCCGTAGGTATTTCGCAACATTTTTAGTGATTCACCACATGAAATATCATTTGAAACACAAAATTTAAGGCACACTCTTTGTTCAACAATATTTTCCATTGTAAAAATCGCCGAGGACTCAAAACTATGACCAACAAAAAGTGTAGTTTAAAACAAATTAAATAACAGATCCCGCTCAAATTTTGCGCGCTAAATCAGTACAGTGCTACCAACATGCAGTAAAAAAATTAGAACGACCTCTTTTACGCGGGTCTTTTTATTGACATATTCCCGATACTTTTTACACAGAGTAGTATTATAATAATAATGATGTGTACATAGCGAATGTATAGTAGATTCTCGTAGCGTAGCTCGTGCATTTATTATTTAGGCTATGGCCAACCTCTCTATCTCTTTAGTACTAATCTGTAGGATATAGAGGAAGTTCTATTTAACACTGAATATGACGGCTAGCCACTTGGCTTAAATTCACTTTTTAAAATTTAATTTGCAGAGCAACGACGATGAAGACTGTCAAGACGAGGAGCCATATGACCCAATCGTGGCCCATTTCGTGGCGCACTCAGAGGCGATAATTGCGCTGCAGTTTGACGCAAGCGGCATGCTGCTCGTGACGGCCGACAGGCGCGGTCACGACTTCCACGTGTTCAGGATCAACCCGCACCCATGCGGGCCCAGCCTCGCCGCCGTCCATCACCTGTACATCCTGCACCGCGGAGACACCACCGCTAAAGTACAGGTACTAAACTCTGGTTGTTAACAGGTCCCTTCACTTTGCGTGAACATGTATCAAGCGTGAGTACAAGTCATTCATCATCTTTCTTACACTTTATCATTTGATAAAATGACGATGCTACCTTTTTCTTCTAAACGCATATATTTTATGTTTCTTTAATGAGCCTTATAAGTAGGACTACAATGAACATCGTGAGGTCAGTACTAGGTGCCAATGCTCCGCATTGCATACGCTTGTTGCTTCTTACAACATGCAATATTTTCAGTACAGCTGATGTGACTCATTTTCTTCGGGTTGCTTCTTATACTAATAACAAACTTTCCATCTGAACTTGTGAATCGAATTCGAGATCAAAATGTAAATTAAAATGTTATTATTTTCGTTCATATTACAGTTGGTAGAAACGATCTCCGATTGTGAACGATTTTCATATTATTGGCTATTTTATATTGCAATTGCAACATACTTCTCCTCCCAAAATAGAATTCTTAACGTCCGTTATGACGTCTAATGCAAGTTCTGTCAAAATAATAAATATACACACTGCTTTTTTATTTGTATTAGGCTGATAACCCTAAATATTTTTTTTTTATATCGCAATTGAGTAGTCTTGTGTTGACTATGGTAAAGATAATTTTTGTGTGTGTTGTTGTTCGGCAGGACATCGCCGTGTCATGGGACTCACGCTGGGCGGCGGTGTCGACACTGCGCGGCACTACGCACGTGTTCGCCATCAGTGCTTACGGCGGCGCGCCCGCAGTGCGCACGCACACGCAGCCGCGCGTTGTCAATCGCCTGTCTCGCTTCCACCGCTCGGCCGGCCTGCCCATCGCCACTCAGCACTCGCACCCGCAGCCTGTACCCAAGAGAAACACTGGCAGCCCGGTAAGAGGCACTATAACGACAGTGTAGTTAAGGGTAACCTAATAAAAATACCATTAGTACTTTCATTTCTTTAATACTGCCGATGAACTGTTAAATATGTATCTTCAAGCAATGTATTTGTTGTACCCTGCAAAAGTCACCGTATACACGTCGAATACAATGAGGACCGACGAGAAGATAGTGGAGCTGGAAGAGAAACTAAGCAAGTTACATTGGGATATAATAGGACTGTCCAAAGTCCGAAGACAGGGGGAGGACACGGTGATCCTTAAATCCGGCAAGTTGCTGTACTACCGGGAGGGAGGGCGACCATCTGTCCCGAGATTGGGTTTATCGTCCGTAAGCCCCTCATCAGCAATGTACTAGAGATCGAGGCTATGTCGGCGAGGGTTGCATACCTTATCCTCAAAATTACTAATTCGCTGATCGTCATACAGGTCTACGCACCAATTTCGACACATCCCGATGATGCTATGTATGAAGATATCTCCAAGGCCATACATACCTCTAAAACTCACTACACAGTGCTGATGGGGGACTTGAATGCAAAGCTGGGCACGAAACAGAACAGCGTGCAGTTTACATGTGTCAATTTTACGTCATATCGTATCGATAAATAAAAAAAATATAATACGAGTAGGTCGCACAACGTTGCTCCAATACATTTCATGGATTGATCGGCGAGGCAGCCATTAGTAACTTCAATTAATGTTCTAGGTGGGCGACGGCCTGTCGCAGGGCGCGTGGTTCCCTAACCCTCGTCTCCCGCCGTACCCGGCGCCGACGACCGTGATGCCTCTGGCGCAGTTGCGGCCCACTGCTAATCTGCCCACGCACACCATCACCAGAACTAGCTCCGGTAACATGGTTTTTATTCTTATTTACACGCTTAGTAATTCGTCTGTATTGTACGGTGGTCTTTCAATCTCTGTAATGAACAAGTTAGCAGATTATCTGGTCTGCGCCAAACGTAGCAACAACAGTGCATAGAATAACAAACTTTGACAGGGGAAAGAGGATTCTGAAAAGTCATGTTTTCTCACTCTGCAATAATGTGGATAAGCTTCTGGCTCGGGAGCGGAAGGTTTTCAGCGGTTTTGTGAATCTTGAGAATGTATTCGGCAGGCTTGCGCGTAAGAATCTCTGGGAGATATTGCCCAAATATGAGATGTACGGCACCGTAGGGTACTGTGCAGTTCACTGATGAGCAATGTACATGGTTGACATTTGAGTAGTATTTTTGTTAGAGCTGAATGCCAGATCGTTAATTTTTATAGTTATTTTCATAACAGTTTAATTTAACGCGAAAATATACACATAAATTCGAACTTCGCTTATTTCGCTCTGGGATAATCGTCAAAAAAGATGAAGCTAGGCTGTTATTTTTATTATCATGTCCTCATTATATATGATCAAAGTCTTTAAGCAGTGGATCCCCCCCAGCATTCAATTACGGTAAATAGATATGTACTCTTACCAATTTTATTTATTTACCGGGGTTGTAGTGAGCCGGTTATAACAGGTGAAGTCAAGTTAGTGATGACAGGTCCCCACCTGTACGACGTACGTTGGGCGTCCCCTTCTAAAAGTCCATTTGTTCTTACTTGGCAAAGGATGTAAACAAATGTGGCGTTCTGAGAAAAATAGTGTTGGGAATCGTTGAATGAACTACTCTTTAGGTTGCTATTTGCCACTGCGTTCATTCATGAATGAATGAACGTGTCAAAAAGTGAAAAAAAAAATTGATAGTGATACAGACTCAGTGTTGCCATGTTGGTTTTGGTTGCTAAACTATAAAAAGAAAACTACAATAGTTTACTTACTACTTAAAAAATATATTATAAACTTAATTAAAAATATGATTAAGTTATAATTATGAATGACAAGGTTGTATAATTACCCTTGCAATATTTTTTAAGTAACTAATGAAATATACAAATCTAAAATTTTTGAAATGAAAGTGCCAGAAACTGCTGATTTTAGTTTTTATCATATTTGAAACTTTAAAAAATGCCACAGTACATGTACGAGTATATTCTTTGAATTTTATTTTACTTGTATGGTATGAACCTGTACCTGTCCCATAAATTCACTTTTCCGTTTATTCTGCTTTTCTTATTAGGTTTATTTACTCGATTTACACATTTCAATTTGAAAAATCTTAAAAAACACAAATATGAACTGAAGCCGTCTTGAACAGTTCTTTCATTCACTTAATTTCAACCGTATAATAAAATACCAAACTGACATGCATGATGTTATTATAATCTGTGGTCAGGGGCCCTGTCGAAATTACGTTTTTCGTGGAATTCAATGTTTTGGTATTTAAACTAGCGCCTATATCGTACTGTGGTAACTTGCATCGTGTCATTCATTCGTAATATCGTAATTTGTGATAGCGGAATAGCGTTTGTTTACATCTTTTGTCAAGTAAGAACAAATGGACTTTAGATGCACTGACACCTCAAACGAGTGGGGTATTAGTTGGATGCGAAATGTGGACGATCGCATATAGTAGAAGTCATCAGGAGAGGTTTTTATCCAGTTATATGCAGATGGAGGATGATGATGATGACGACGTATATGTATTTTAGGGCGGCAGCGACTGTCATCTCTGTCGGAGGACACCAATAGTGCGCCGTTGTTGGCGCGCGCTCGGTTCGGCATGTACGTGGGCTGCGGCGCCGGCAGCCAGCGCGCCGCACCGCCAGTCACCGCACTGTACCTACAGGCGGCCAGCGGCGCGCTGTTGCACTTGCTGCTGCACCCGCGCCCCGCTGCCAGTGAGTACATGTTTAGGGTGTATAATAATGTTATTTTTATTATTGTCATTTTTTTAGGTATATTCCTGTAAGCTTCCTTCCTAATGTATCGACCGCGATGTACGCGGTCTAGGTATTGCGGTCAGATATACATGATACTACGTATACTTGGCACCCTAAGATTATCGTTCAGTAGTGCTAGCACCAATAACTGAGTCTACGTAATCGTATCATCATCGAAAAAAAATGTATAAGAATTATAGAACGCTACAGCGTACGTAACAATTGGACTGATGTCGCCATAGTATTGTGACGTTGCTTATGTTATTTATATTGAAATTAGAAGTTTTAATCACTTAAAATGTGTTGATTATAAAAGTTACGTTGCGGTGGTTAAAGTAAATAATAATGATGTTCAATGAACTTTGTAGCACCGTAGGTACAAACAATACTATATTATACAAAATAATATTTAGCAGAAATTAGGTAAAACAAAAACAACAATTAAAGTTGGTACGGAATAGTAAACAAACATTACGTATGAAAATGTTATTAATATTATGATTGATGTTTGAATCACTTGAAAATTTACTGTAGGTATTTCTCCTTGGTCCCATTCCATCAGTGTTTAGTTTTCTGTGAGCTCCCTCTGTTTGACTCCTATAAACTGTCGACTTGAGGCTTTTCTCTATTGCTACAAAATATTTTGCACGTAGTTTTGCTAGCATATTTCATTTGTTCATATTACTGTGGATTCAACCATATTCGTGAATTCATATTTACGCTAAAATTAAGTCGAACGACAAAGTAAGTCGTTCCGACATCAAAGATATGTCAGATGTTTTTGGAACATGGCACTTGGGCACATTTAACCGGCCATCTACAACTTGTGTATTTTTTCAAATTTCTATGGTAATTTAATTATATAAATACATGGGTGAACCTTTACGAACATAAATGAAACATGTGTAAGTTGTGAAGCGGTTTAATTATGACAAAAATGAAATAGAAAATGAAACTATGCAGTTTTCTACAAAAAAAGTAATAATTTGTAAAAATGTCAATTAAAAAAAGGTGAGTTCTAAATTATCGAATTAATGTGTATTCCCTCCTCTGGCCCTAATGACCTCTTGCAACAGGTTAGAAAGCCCGTCGGTTATGTCTTGGATGTCACTTTAGAGAATGTTCAGGGAATGGGCACTCCTCAACAGCTGCACTTTTAAGCTCACTGATGTACGACTCCGCATCCGTCTTTTGAGATTGTCCCATACATGCTCTACGGGGTTCAGGTCAGGACTCCGAGCTGGCCATGATAATCGCTGAATATTGACGGCGTCCAAGTGACAACTCTCGCGGTGTATGTACGTGCCTTGTCGTGCATTAAAACATAATTATCGCCAATGCATGGCGCAAACGGAATCACACGTGATTGTAGGACTTCTATCACGCACCTGTGAGCATTAACGCCGCCTCTATCGAAGATGACCAACTCTGTGCGTCGTAACAAATGCCACCCCATACCATTATTGAGCCTCCCTCGTAAGCCCACTGTTGCAACCAAAGCACTCTCAGCAAAACTTTCACCGTCTATACACACGCTCTCGTCAAGACCTCGCAAAGCGAGTTTTGATTCCTCAGATAATACTACTGCTTTCCAATGTTCCGAAGTCCAATTTAAATATTCTCGAGCAAATCCAAATGTTGTTCTTCTGTGAGTTGCGGTCAGTTCTGGGACTCGAACTAGTCTAAATCTCTCTCTCTCTCTCTACTAACCTTCTTCTTATTGTTCTAAGGGTCACACTTCCATTTCGTACTTCAAATAAGCGGTTACGAGGCTCAGAAGCCGTAGGGAAACGATTTCGAAGAACATTAGAGACGGTGCATCTATCATCTCTTTCTGATGTACACCTTCGACGACCTTGCCCTGGCCTTCTTGTATAGGAACTGGTCTCTCTGTAACGCGGGATAGTATCTTGAATAGTGGCTCGTGGATATCTAAGCATTCGTCCAATCCGACGCTGGCTAAACCCAGCGTCTACAAGTGCCACAGCCCTAGCTGCTACAGTAGCGTCCAGTGGCATTATTTTTAGTGTGATTGTAATCACGATACATTAATAACTCGGTTTTATTCGAAGAAATGGTATAACAAGATTTTACAACAAATGTATTCTTCACAAAAAGGAGCGGCGAGATTATTCTTGATTAAAAACCACACAAGTAAACAAAACGCGGGTATGATTGTTTTGTTTATTGCAGATATACTTATCAAGTAACGCTTAATAGTCAAAGCGTAAGTTAACATGAACAAACCATTTAGGATTTGAGATGGATGGATGGTTAAATGTGCCCATGAGTGTATAATTCACATAACCTATTTCTATATGTCATTTCACTCGTTCATTGAATAGATATCCAGTGTGAAAAATTACAATTATCTTTGATTTCTATGTCAGGACACATTATTTGTTCGTTACGAAGAAGCTGCTAATCTACTGGTCCGTTCATATCTCGTTCCTATTTATGTAGGATCACGTCATTTTATTTGTCAATACATATTACAATATTTGCCTCGATACGACTACGAAGCTTGATACGTTTACGTCAGAAACTTCAAATAATCGTGCCCGCCTAATTAAATATTGTTACTGTATTCGTAGAATGGCTATCAATCTTAAGAAAAAAATACAATGTGTCCTTACAAACAAAACACGAATTTTGATGACACTGATTGACCAAACGCGCTCCCGCACCGCGTCTCAGGCATCGTAGGGAAGCTTACGGCGATTTTACGGTACAGAGTTGGCCGTATAAAAAAAGCCCCCCTGTAGTAACCCCTCAAGTTAGACTGTCGGACCGTTGTACGGTTCTTGTGGCGCACGCCATAAGTCGCTGTATGTACACGTCATTCAATGTATAGCGTTACATTCTCCCCGACAGACATTCCTAAAGAGAAGGTGTGCGACGAGTCTCCGATCGAGGTGGAAGTGGAGGCAGCAGCGCAGTGGCCGCTGCAGCGACCGCCCGCGCCCGCCGCCGGCGATTTGCTGGCGCCGCTTCCACCGTCCAATCCGCTGCTGGCACCGCACACCGCACGGGTCAGTATATACTGCTGCAAAATATGTTGACTGAAGAAGCCTCCGAACCGTTCTGAACGTATCAAGTCGTAAGATGATTTATTGTACTGCCTTTTCCGTAGGAGAGATCAGGCTCAGTATAAATATCATCTATATATATAAAACGAAGTCAATTCGAGAACGGCTGGACCGATTTTTCTGATCTTTGTTTTGTTGGATTTGTATCTGCCCCGAATAACAAAACATGGAAAAAATTTACGAAAAAAAAATTATGAAGAAAATTTATCTTCTCATACATTTTAAGCGCTTTTTTATGATATCTCAAGAATGAATTGACAAATTTCTATGAATATTTTTTTGTTTTTCTTGGTGAGAGCTGAAACACCTCCAGCGACAACATTTCAGTTTCTTTTCGATTTGCCAAGGCAATTCATTTAATTTAAACGAACGTTGCCTCTGATATGCTATGTTATTACCCTTGGAACACTCATGCCAGATACTTCAACATCGGGAGCAAAGCAATATAGTTTCTGATCATCCCGATGTGCCTTCTGCTGAAACTTTTGGTCGTATCTACATAGTTGACGAACTCGGTGGCTTAGTCGTGAATGACGCGACTTTGACACCAACGCACGTGTGTTCGATCCCCACACAAGGCAAACATTTGCGTGTATGAACACGTCTGTTTGTCTTGGTCTGGTTGTTTTAAGAGAGGTAGGGCGCATCAAAGCAGCCCGTCTGGGAAAGTACCTCCACCTCACAGAAAACCGCAGCCAAATAACAACTCCCTAGAGGGTTGTTGTGTTCCTGCGTGTGAGTGAGGTCACCAGTAAGCTCCCAAGGAGTTGCTGTGTAAGCAGCAGAAGGGGCATCGCGCGAGTGATACTTAATATATCTCGAGCGCTAATAGGCTACGATACCCGCTTTACATCAGGTGGGCCGTATGCTTGTATGCGTCCCGACGTAGTATAAAAAAAAAGAATGCTTTAACTTGCGGTTGCTGCTGGTGAATGTTCATCGGCCTACACCATCACTTCGAATTGCCAAGGGTGTAGTGTGCCCAATATTTCACGGATCATGTCAACCGCTCAATTCGCTTGAAACCGATACTCATTGGGACATGACAGTTGCTGAAGCAGTTGCTATATTTCCAAGTGCTTCCCATGGACGCCACATGAATTGTGGAACAAAAACGTTAATGTACACATGGCATGTGGTAAAAAATTATGTGTTATTGAAGTTAAGAATGTTACTACCAAATCGTGGAATGAACGTCGCTTTTAGTCGAATTAGAATGTGAACGTGCATATGTTCGAAATGCATTGAACCAATCCATACCACTGTTGAACCCCCAACAGAAGGAAGTGTGCGATACGTTAACGAAGGCAATTGATGATAGTAATGAATTATTTTTCCTCGATGCGGATTCCTGGATTTTCCTCGGTGGAACTAGACAGACATTCCTCATATCATTGAATTTGTCAATTTGTCTGAAATTTCAGTTGCTTCTTATGGGTTAGCGGTCATGTTACAAAACGAATCATACAGTGTTATTTCATCGTTAAACCTTCAAACGACTGAAAAACCGGCATCCAATACTGCAAAACACTCGGCAAGGACCAAAGTTTTGGTAACAATTAAAATTATCATCAGGGATGGATGCACAATAGCACATAAACGCGTATTGGAAGCTCTCATTTAACGATCTGGTCAATGACTCCAGATATTTTGGAGGCGCAATGATTCCACTGCCCGACGATTTCCGCCAAATATTACCAGTCATTTCAAGATCGGCCGCTGCCGTTAAAAAAACGCTTGCCTCAAATCATCGACCCTGCGGCGCGGCGCTATGAAACGAAACTCTTTAGCTGACGGCAAATATGCGAGTTGCATTGGTAAGCGATCCATTTGCCGCAGGTTTCTCCAAGCAATTACCGACTATCGGTAATGGTCGTATTCCTGTCGACGAATCTATCTGATTGATTTCGTTTCCGCCGAATTTTGCAGTTTCTTCTCAATGAAGGACGAGCTCATCAAAAAAGTGTTCCCGAGCATCTTTGATGACTACAAAAATCACAATTGATTGAGTGAACGATTAATTCTTGCGACAAAGAACAAATATGTATAATATTTAAACTTCACGACTCAAAATTAAATCGGTAGTCCACTGCAATCCTTCAAATCGACCGACTATGTAACAAGTTGAGACGAAGCATCCACCTACACAACTGATTTGGGGTCGGTACCAAAAGCGTGCACGCCGCGACCCTGCCAGTCCAACAGTGTTGACTGCAATTCTGGACTCAAACCGCACAGACGCGCGGAGAAGGGCGTTCCCCGGAGGCGACGCGCACCCATCCGCCGACGGCTGGTGGAGGAGAGCTGAGTGTCGTATAGGCACATGGAATGTGAGAGGTGGTTTAGAAGATAAGATGAATGAGTTGATAGATATATGAACGTGAGATGCCTAGATCCTATGTGTGTGTCAGAGACCAAGCGAAAGGAAAGCGACACCGAAGATCTGCCCGGTGATGATGTCGGAGATCAGAAACCCTCACAATTGCTATGCAGAATGAGAGAGGCAGGTTCTGGCCGAATTAATGACGACACCATCCGATTGTTATGGATTAGGCCACTTGTACCATCGGTTACTGTTTTGACAATCACAGAGAATTTGACCTTAGATCAGTTGAGTGAAATGGCTGACCGTATTTGCGAGAACATCAGGTTCAACACGACTCACCAAGCCACCACCACAGGACTAGCTGATATAAATTTAATCACGCAATTGTCGTCACGTCAATTAGCGTCGATGCGATTAGTCCTCGCCGCCTTACGTAACCAACGCTCGCGGCAATTTTTCGACAGACGCTGCACTTTCAGGCGACCGTCAAATGGAAGAACTAGGTCAAGTTCGCGCCATCAATCAGCTACACGAGAGCATAATAACGAATTATGTTATTATCATTATAAATACAAAATTAAGGCGCGTAAATGCCATCAACCGTGTTCCTGGAGAAACGAAGAACAACAACCGGGAAACTACAGTCGGCACAGTATGAGGCGGAACTCTGTGTCATTTGTCCGTCGAATCGCCTAACCATTACGGATTCCAATAGCGGTTACAAATTTTTGGTGGATACAGGGGCGAATATATCTGTTATTTCAAGACCAAAACAGAACAAGGAGAGGAGTTCAAATGATACGCAGCCAATGGAACTATAATTGACACATACGGTGGATGTATCTTAACATTGAATTTGGGTCTACGACATCCTTTCATTTGGACCTTTATTATCGCCGTCGTTAAAATTTTGGGAGCCGATTTTTAGAGCACTGTCGTTTATTGGTAGACATATATGGGTGAAAAGTAATAAATAAACTTACAGAGTGCGAAGCGCCTGCTAAATTAATTAAAGCAAAATGCCCGTCCGTCCGCTCCATCGACTCTTCATTACCTGAACCCGTGAGGTGACTTATGGAAAAATACGAAGACATTACTAGGCCCTTATATATATATATATATTATCACGAATGGACCGCCAGTATCCACGCCCGCACTCGCCCACTTCAACTTGATAAATACAAAGCCGCCAAAAAGGAGTTTCAAGTAATGCTTAATATGGGAATATTTAGGCCATCCAGTAGCCCATGGGTCAGTCTATACTATTAAACAAGATTACAGTCCCAGACAGATATACGAGTATTTACACCACAAGTGTTTCACTATGTTCAGTAAACTCGATGTCAAGGAGGCCTATCACAATCATGATACCTACAGCCGAACCAGAGAAAACAGCACTAATACTTTTCGAGTTCCCATGAAGTTTGCATTGAGGAACGAAAGTCAAAGTTTTCAGCGGTACGTGAACGCCATTTTTCAGGACTTGGACTATATTTTCGTTTTCGTAGACTACTTATTGATTGACAGCAAGAATCAAAAACAGCGTCAGGAGCATTTGGAAACCGTATTTATGAGTTTACATGAAAATGGAGTTACTATCAATTTGAACATGTGTGAGTTTTTAAAAATTGAGTTAGATTTTCTTGATTATCATATAACGAGCCACGGGATGAAACCGACACAAGAAAAGACTTAAACCGTCATAGATTGCCCAAAACCCAAGACAATCAGGTAATTACAACGATTTTTGGGTATGGTAAATTTTCTCTGAGCTCTACTCTACGCATTTTTGAAGAAGTCGAAAAAAAAACTACAACACGCCCATGACGTGGAACAATGAAGCAGACCAAGCTTTCCGTCAATGCAAACAAGACTTACGCAACGTTAAAACCGTGGCCGTTCTGGACCATGAGGTGGAGATAGCTATTATGGTCGATGTCAGTACTAAATGCGTAGGTGGAGTGCTCCAACTAAAAATCAACAAAAAGTGGAAACTAAAAAGTGGAAAAGTGCTCCGTCCATAACCCTAACACATTTTTTGTGCAGTATGAAGGCTCTTTGTAGTTCTGCAGAGTTTATTCAAACGACTAGGTCTTTGAGTTTATTCAAATGACTGACTAAAAGATAACGTAAAAAATACAAAAAAATGTTACCGAAAATAGTAAATGATTTCAAATTCGAACCCGTTTTTATATAATATCCAAATACATAACATATCTTTGTCCTATTTAAGTAAATTAATCTGAAACTAATTATTGTTTGTACAAAAAGTGTAATACAAGTACTCGTATTTATTATCTCGTTGTCCTATTAAATAAGTAAATGATTAATCATTTCTACATGGAAAAATCGAATTTGTTTTTCGCGACATCGATACCGATTCGATATAGTGAAAGTTTATACGATACATTTATACCATGTTATTACTAGACCCATTGCGATTCTCACTGTTAGCTAATTTTGTTCACATGGGTTTGATAAGTTCCATGTTCATTGAAGACGGGAAGTCTATTTTCATGTTTTCATTCCAATGTAATTATATTGACTACGTTTGTTCCATGGCAGGGCTGCGCGGACATGTGTATGAGCGAGGAAGAGCGCTGGCTGTCTCAGGTGGAGATAGTGACGCACGCCGGGCCACACCGTCGCCTCTGGATGGGCCCGCAGTTCGTCTTCAAGACTTACAACTGCAATGGGTAAATTATTCACGCAACAACAAATAAACATTTAATTTATGAATTCGTTAATTAATTGCGCTAATTGCCCTATAGTTATCATAAACATCGTCGACATATCTAGCTCATTACAGATCACAGCAAATGGTCTGTGAATTATATATTTGCTGCACATCGTTGGACCTACTTGTACTTGCATGCTCTGTAAAATAAGGATACATTTTGTGCACAATCACTTACTAAATAGCTAAAAGAACAGTAAACATGCTCGGATTCTATAATCAAGTCAGTAACTCCAGTCCTACCAATGATTACTAGACCAGATTCTATTTGAAGTAGATAGATATACGAGTGTACTCCAGTGGCGAAGGCTGGATATTTTCAGAAGGGAAGCCGGAGTATAAAAAGTCCACTCACCAAATGCTGCTCGCTCCATGATGCAAAAATATAGGCCCCACCTTCATCATACATGGAAGCTATTTATGTTTATATACGAGTAACAGTGTCTTTCAAGTATGATAATGGTGGCTTTGAAAAACAAGTCTTTTTAGTTTAAGCAGTATGTGTGGCATGCGTTCTTTAGTCTTACTAAATGCTTGGTTACTTTGAAAAATATTTCGAACCCTGCTAGTAAAAAATCAAATTGAAAAGTTAACAAAAGTAACGATGACTATAAAAAAAAAAATCGGCCAAGTGCGAGTCGGACTCGCGCACTAAGGGTTCCGTACCATTATCTATAAAACGGCAAAAAAAAACACGTTTGTTGTATGGGAGCCCCCCTTAAATATTTGTTTTATTTTAATTTCATTATTTATTCTTAAAGTGAATATATAACTAAATATTCTGTGAAAATTTCGAGCGTCTACCTGTTACCGTTATCAATATCGAGCAAAAATGAACAAAAAAATCACGTTTGTTGTTTGGGAGCCCCCTTAAATATTTATTTTATTCTATTTTTTAGTATTTGTTGTTATAGCGGCAACAGAAATACATCATCTGTAAAAATTTCAACTGTCTAACTATCACGGTTCATGAGATACAGCCTGGTGACAGACGGACGGACGGACAGCGGAGCCTCAGTAATAGCGTACCCAAAGGGTAAAACGGAACCCTAAAAACGACCAGCTACGACCAGTACGACGACCTAGAACGTATTTATATTCTAAAGCAATTCGTCTGTTCTTTTTAACAAAATCAGATAAAACACTGTCGTAAAAATAGTTTTGAAAATGAAGTTTCCTTCGACAGTAAATAACCTGTTAGACAACAGTTTCATGAATTAATGCCATAACGAACCAACGAACTACATACTATACGGCGGTCGGCACAACACAAATTAAAACAACTCACTCACCACACTTCAGCACTAAAAACAAATAAAATTCGACAAAAAATTGACAAAAAACAAAAATATTACGCGCCTGTCACGATCATATGCCGCTAAAATCATTCTTAATTTAGAATCATTACAATAAATCCTGCCAAATAAAATATATTACTCCCCAGTAACAGTTTTAAGGCGCTACATTCATTCATAATTTTGAATCTTTATAGGTACTATTACTTCTTAAATGATCTTTCTCGCTTACACTTGTACGTTGCTAATTACCTTACTCTGTCACAAGCCGCTATTCTCCGAGTTATTTCGCGTATTGTTTTCGCGTGCTAAAACGAGACGGAACGAGTAGCAGTAATAGGAGTCAGTTCATAGAAACGAAAGGGATAGATGCTCTGTATGAGATATTTTAGTATGAAGAAGTAACCCGGTATTTTTCGGCTTGCAATTTGACAATTGCTATTTAATTTTTTTAAGGCGTTGAGTCAATTCAAACTGTTCAAAGTGAGTGAGTAATATAAGAAACTAAAAATGTCGTTGGCCCATAGATTAGATTTTTCGTAAGGGAAGCCGATGGGAATCGGGTTATATGGACTCTTCGCCACTGGTGTACTCTCATCCAATGGTATAAATACGTGTCGCATCCTATCTGAAGTATAGTATACAATATTGAGATACATGTAACATGGAATAATATTCGGTAACATAATTACTATTTCAGAAATGCAAGAAAATACAAAAATTTATACGCGATACTGAAAAAAAATAAAGAGGTTATCATTAAGCGGGTTTATTTCGCTTGCCTTGTATGTGTTTTGTGTGTGTCAAATCTAGTAATTTAAACTTTACCGCCTTCCTATTGACGATTAATTTAAAATTTGGTAAACACAAATGATGTGATACAGGTCATCTCTGTCGCTGTCGGAAGCGGAGACAGTGGAGGTGGAGCTGAACGCTGCCCGCGGCGTAGCGCGCTCCAACCCTGTCAATATGCCAGGCGCGCGGCCCATCGTGCCAGTGCTCGTCGACTCCGGATCTGCCAGTCAGTATATAGCTATTTGCCGTTTGTTTTTACTTGAGATCTATGGAAACCTCGGCGGTCGGTAAAAATATTAATGTAAAATCATCACCATTTGTTTGCGCCATTTCTAATTGTTAAGGCTTTCTCTCCTTGGCCATTTTCTCTATTCCATTCGATTTTGAACGGTTTCTGCCTTCATAACCGCCCATGTCAGGTGTTTTTGGACTAAAGACTAAGGATTCGGATAGGTAGATAGATATAGATGCCAACTATGTGGTATGTTTAGCATTACTCGGACGTACCGTGAGGTATACAGTGCGTGTGAGAACGTGATACCAGCCAATTACCTTGTTCTTTGTAAATAGTGGAGCAAGCAAACAACCAAAAGAAAATCAATTAACTAAGCAAAATTTAGAGTCTTACGAACACCGATATTAGTACCAATACTAGTATTAGAAAGACAGTCAGTGTAAGTTATATTTAAGCTTATATTTAAAATATTAAGGAAAAAATACAAAAATATTTTTTTTCGTATTTTTTTGCTAAGATTTCAAAGTTTGTCAAGATATGGAATGAAATTGGTTTGTAGAGCTAGAGCAAATCAAAAAAGAGCAAATCACGCTTAATACTCTAATTACGATTGTAAGTTGTAACTCTTATCAATCAGGTCAGAGTGTAAAGCTTGAGCTGCACTTAGCTGTACTATGGTACAAGTCATTATTATTTATTACTCTATTACATTTAACTACTAAAATACATCAAGAAAGTGCCAGCAACCTGGAGTTTTTATTTTGTTTGTATGAATACCTAGTCCGGCCATAAGTTCTGTTACAAATAAATATGTATATATTTTTTTATGAACTAATGTAATCTTAATATAACTTACATGTACATATTTATAGAAGTCTCTGCAAAAAATAAAAATGATTCTATTCGAAATGACTACCTTTGCCATTGATAGGACTTTAATCTATCTGTCTGTCACTTTTTCCATGGGAAATTTTGCCACTGCTTGCTCCAGAGATTTCTTAAGAGACACGCTGTCGGCGTGTCGTTTCGAGCAAGCCATGTCCTCTAAAACTGATCATAATTTGTAGTCATAGTCAGATCTGGGCTAGACGAGGGCTTGTCTTATAAAGTCCAGAACGTTGGTTTCGAACCAGGGTTGGTTAGTTTGTGGCTTGTGACCAGGCAGAGTCGTGCTGCAAAGTCTACGGTACATTTTTAAAAAGTGTATTGCTGAGGGTTTTCACAACACGATCCAAGATAGTCCCGCTTTGGCTGAAGATTTCACTCCCTTTTCACAAAAATGAATCTTTGTGACTCCTTGATATGTAAAGAGGATATTTCTTTGCCTTTCACCTGCGTATCGGTACAAAAAATAGAAAATTTGTTGGCAACTGGAACTGAGCAGAGTACCCAAAGAGCCTAAAGTAGAACCCAAAGCGCTTCCCTCCGGAACTCCAAATCCTATAATAATTTCATCACTTTTCACATCATTTTTCACTTATTGGTTTTATGTGCATATTGCGTAACTCTAATGCTGTTGAATAAGCTCGATTATTCAACAATATTATTAACAGATTATTATTAGGTCAGAGACTATGTCAAATTCCTTGAACAAATCAAAGAAAAACCGCAATTCTATTTCTCATCTAGATTTAATACCTTAAAGTTAGTTCATGGACTGCGTAAGCTGTGAATTTTTGTTTCTGAAACGGGAAACTTCCATTTTCCCGTACTCAACTGATGTGGAAAGACGAGAAGTGCTGGGAATAGTGCGAATGGAGCATAGGCAAATCTGCTACAAAATCTATGCCAGTTAAAAATGTGGAGTTTATTCCAGGCTCCCTCGAGCAGTCGCCTTCAGAGGGTCGACGTCGATCTGTCGCGGAGGGCCGGCCCCCTGCCTGTGACCTCCAACTGCGAGAGGACCTTGCCGAGGCCATGCGGGAGGACCACGGTAAGATCAACTTCTATGTATATTTAAGACATAGGGAAGGTACTAGTCTGCTTTGACGTGCTACACTTATTTAATAATAAACAATGCGCGTTATGTGAGCAGTTTTCAATTTTACGGTGTATTCCAAATGCCAAAGTGTATAACATGCATGAAGAAATGAAGTAATCGCGTAAATGTGACTGCATCGAAATCTACAACGGGCCTAGCTTGTTTGTGATTTGCTTAATTCGTAATACGTAAAATGATGCCTGAAAATCACGACTAGGACAACCTTTTTTAATAGGGTTCTGTTATGAAGTTTAGCGGCCGTTCGACCTATCACAACACAGTACTTTGTATGGAATGTAATCGTGTCTTTCAGTGACAGGAAATAATAACACAAGGAAACGTAGTTTGAATAAATATTATTAGAAACACGACATAAAAAGCGAAAAAAAAACAATTTTTTTTCTAGTTATGTTTATGTACTAAACCCGGACATGGGATGGCTTGTTGAGATAATAGATTTTTATTAGTTTGTAGTTGTATTTTTGTGCCATTATAGCGCACATACTACGTAAATAAAATGAAATTCTTCCAAATGTGTCTATGAAAATCATTTGATAGGCACATTTAGAAAAAAATCATAGCCGCAAATCACAATAATATTTAAATCTGAATCACGAGTGTGCCCATCGTAAACAATTACAAGCAATGAACACAAAAAAGGCATGAAGAGGTTATTACAGGATTGGTAATATACGAGCGACGACTCCGACGTCACTCAGATCAAATAAAACCACCTGTCCTAACCTATTCGTAACATACACTCCGCTTTTATCTTGTATCAATGGATGTAAAGCCGCCTCTGTCCACTGATTTTCATTTATGTTTTTTTACATATTAAAATAATATTTATTCCCTTTGATATACAAGTTAATGATGTTATACCTTATGTTTTGTATAAAAAAAAGTTTTTGTAGAAATGCGAAAATCTTTTAAATTTGGATAGCAGTGCTTTGTATTTAGTTCCCTCAGTTCTCCAATTAAGACTACATAGTATTAATAGGAAGCTTGAATTTTAATATAGCAACTTCCACATCTTACGCACGCGCGTGTGAAGATGTAATACCAATGTTAAGGTCATGGAAATAACTAATTGTTAATTACAGTTGTAAATTCGCATTGATTATATAATGGTTTGCGAAACGTATATAGCTTTAACGCGAAAACAAAATTGCATGTGAAATATTGTATGGTCGATTTACACGCAAGATTGCAAGTCTTCATAGCCGAGGAGTTGTCGAAGAAAGCATATTTCATACTCAAACCGCGTGCGTTGACCGCCCGGCCCCACACCGAAGCCGAAGGCATCCATCATCACGTCACAGCGACACCCCACTTGGCTTTCGATTCACCTCATGCTTTTTTCAAAATCTCCTCCGGTTCGTAACAAGTAATGGTTGCCTTCGGTTTCGTATAGGGTGTCCAGTGATGCGGCGCTGGGTAGAAGAAGCGGAGCAAGCGGAAGATGTGCGGCCGCTGGTAGCGCGAGCTGTGGACCCCTTGGGCTGCGTCGTAGCGGCGCCGCCCTCCAATTCCGCGCCCCCGCCGTCCGACGTCGACCGCTACACGCGCGCTAATGACGACGAGGCGCATTTTCGTCCCGTCGTACGCGCACCCGCTGCTCTACCGCTGCCGTCAGCCGTGCTGGCGCGTCCGCTGCCGCGGTCCACCACCATCCCCGTGCAGTCACTGCCATCGCAGCCGCCTACCCCCGTGCCGCTGCCGCCGCACTCGCTCACCACAGATGTTGTCATACCCGCCGCGCTCTCTAGCGACCAATCCTGGCCCGAAGACACAGATGACAACCTCCAATCACTGCCAAAATCGAGTCACTCTCCGGCTGATATTCAGCCGGTCGCTCGTGATAGAATTAGGAAATCTCCCACCCAGGCTTTTGAAGCCGACGAACGTATTAACTATAAGAGTAAATGTAGTGATGAAAAAGAATATATTGAACTTCCAAAAGTAGACGAGGATAAAAATGCTAGGGACCATTCTGAGACCGAAAACTGCAGGGAACCTAGCATGGCTAGGAAAGGCAAGGACAATAGCGTAAGTAGAGACAGAGTCAAGAAATCCATAGTTAGTACAGAAAATATGCAATGTAGAGTTAATAGGATAGTGAAAGAACCTCGCGTTAAAACAGAGTCTGAAAAACTCGATTTACCTAGAGTAATTGCACCACCGCGTGTAGCTACTGAAGATAGGGAAGTTAGCCCAAGTACTCATGCTCGGGAACCGAGTCTCAATAGAGAAATTGAAACATCTATTGTAACTAGTGAAATTAGAGTGCCCAGCGAACCTATGCAAGTCAAGGAGCCGCGTAAGACTAAAAAATCTAGTGAAATTGGTGAAGTAAGAGATAGTAATTTACCAAAAGAACCTAGCCAACCAAGGGAAACTAAAAGATCTCGGGAAACTAAAGAGTCTAGGCAGATTAAGGAATCTAAAAATAATGCTCAACGAGAAGCATCTCGACCGAAGGAAGAGTTAGGTAAAGGTGACTCTGAAAAACCTATACAAACCGAATTAATCCCAATGGAAAAGGGAGGCTCATCTGATTCTATGTTGACAAAAGCTGACAAAGGAACGTCTCAAATGAAGACAAAGGAATGGCGGGATTATGATATTAAGACTGAGGAGCAGGCATGGGATATGCTTCTTAGTGAACCTAAACCCATTGCAGTTCAAATTGATCAACAAACTGTAGAAGAAAAAAGCACTGATGAATTAAAACCTAAGTCTAAAAAAAGTCGTAGAATTAAAAAAGCTCAATATGATCTTCAGACGAAAGTCGAGGAGGATAGTTTTATTGAAATACATGCGATCGAAGAGAAGGAGCAATCTTCTGGGGATTTAGTTTCTATTTCTACTCCCTATGAGGATATAGAACCCACCAGCTTTTACGTGACTAAGACTAAGAAATCACGATCTCCTAAAAATATTTCTGACAAGAGCGAAGAACCAGAGGATAAGTTTCTCAACGAGCAAAAGATTTCAGAAGTTATCACTGAACCGAAGACTATATTTACTTTTGGAGAATCGTCACTCGAAGTTGGTGTTATGCGTGATTTTAGTTCCGTTCTAAAATCTAAAGAGACATTTAAAGATAAATCGAAATGCGAAACTCTAAAAGACGAAATCGTTGGTGAAAGCTTTATTACATCAAAAGAATTACCGAATGCAAACAAATGTAAATTATCGTCATTGTCACCTTGTTCTGATAGCCGCAAAATAGCCGAAAATCCTTTAGACACAAATGTAAAAGATGTTTATGTCATCGATACTTCTAAAGACGATTTCCCCGAAATCCAGATAACCAGAGGCAACAAACCATGCAAAAGATCCCCCCAATCTGTTTACAAAAAGAGATCAACTACTGAATTACCTGCAAAATCTTGGAGTTCCATAGCGGCTTCAAAAAATGTAAAAAAAATGGAAGAGGTAGATAAGAAAATTGATCTTACGGAGAAGAAATTTGGAACATTAAGTTTGAGGGATGAGCTTAGGGATGCCGTGGGTATTCAAAATGAGTTTACGGAGTCTTCCAGTGGGGTGTCGCTGCAGGAGAAATTGGTTGAATTATGCAAAAGAACGGACATAATGGTTGCCGAGTGCGATGCTCCCTCAGAACTGAACTTTGTTGACGAACATCACGCAGTTTTGCGCGAGTTGCCGCCACTAGAGCCTTTAGATTTTGGTTTAGATGACTTCAAACTGGAGGTTATGAGAGACAGTCTATTAGAAATTAACGAAGCAAAAATTACAAGCCCCATATGCAAAATCAACATTGATGATATTTTGTCATCTATAAAAGAAACTACCAATAAGGTTATAGAATCGAGCACTTTCAATTTAATTGATTTAGAAAAGGTTCCAGCGAAAAGAGAAAAAGGGTTCAGTGTTATAGAAAGCCATAAGATAACGTCGCAAGAGGTGAAATTGGATGAAGAAATGAGATCAGAAGAAAAATGTGAAATAATGGAGAAGTCTTCGGACGATGATGTTACCTCACCGCCCGCCTCCACAGACAGTGATAAGGATGATAAGAAAGGTGCTGGCGCTTCTATTGTCACTCTGTCGTCTTCAAAGCAATCGTCTAAGTCTAAGAAACCGCGTAGAAAGAAAAAATAATATCAGCTAATGTGTTCAAGTATTTTTATCGCTTTATATTTTCCACGTGTTGCTATATATTCATTAATTCGTTTAAGTATCAAAATATTTGCTGCTATTATTGTAGTTGTGTTAGTTAAGTGAAGCAATCATTGATATGCACAGGTAAAAGACAAAAAAATATTTAAAGTAATAAGTTAAATAAATAATAAATGTGCTACTCGAGCCTAAAACGCTAACGTAATAGGCAATAACATAATACTTCGAATGTCTTGAGCGTAGTCGTATTATATTACTGTCATATTGAAAAACAATATAAAAATGTAAAAATTTAGGAAAATAAAAAAAAATCTTCGTATTAGGATTTTTATGGAAAGTTTATATTTATATTGATGTTTAATGGCACAGATAGCCGCGAACTACCATGAACTCAAAATGGTTTTTAGTCTATATTATAAAAATAATATAGACTAAAAACCATTTTGAGTTCATGGTAGTTTAATTGCATTTTCATGCACATCACTGTAGTAGGTATTTCTTCATAAAAATTCTAATACGATGCAGCAGTGCTGTTCTAGTACTTATCTCGGTTTGTTTAGTTACAAGGTACATAGCTTGTAGATACATTGCCTTTTTTAGGAGCAATACATTTTCTACAATTATAACAGCAACGTCTAAGTTTATTTAAGGCCAGTACAATAGTTACGTTACCTCATCATTTAGTTCACTTTAACATCGTATGTGTAAGAATCTCTTATATCTCGATACTAACTGCTTTCTGAGTGAACTTATATTTGAATTGCGTTATGCGGTACGAAGGTATTAGAATTTTAAAGCAATAATTTACATGTATCGTGTAGGTGCCTGTATTCGGAATAATGTATAAAAGCGTTTAGATTATTACTCTCCCACTACAGATACTTGAATTACTGTGGGGTGCCAAATTCATAAAAAAAAGCCTCCCGATCATGTATTTGAATATATCAATCTGCCTGCTCCTGTGTTAGTAAATTGTAGCGGGGTAAATCATGTGCCGAATTTGTCAAATTAAATCATTTATGCGATGTTCTTATATCACTGACAGAGCACATTGAAGAAAATTTTATTTGGTATTCGCATGTAGCTAATAGTTAAACGTGAAGATCACGCCCTCCATACATAGTTGGTTATTGCTCAGTCTCCGTTTCTAGTTACACTGTTAAGAAAGAGATAGGGAACCGTTTACTTTTCAGATAACATAAACTGAAATCAATAATGATGATTATGAATTTACATATAAGAGTCTTGGGCTTTCATTAGACAATATTGAAGGTCAAAATTTGTGATTTCTCTTTCTATTCTTGTAACTTGTATATCACAGCTCGTCGAGAAATGAACAAAATTCAACAATAACTCATCAGGCTACCTTTCAAGTGAATGGATGTAGAGAGCTGATGTTTACACTATACACGCGTTTCACACTATGCGCTTTTAACTGCTTGACTATTATTGAGTAGGCGCTTTATAGTAAAGCGTAATATTCGTTACTAGCTATTTTCTTCCCTATTCAAACTGTTCTATCTCGCAGCAGTACAGGAACGTCTTAGTGATTAAAATGTGAGTAACAAGCGCCGCGTTTGTTACCCTTAATTTAATCAATATGTATGCCAGCACAGTATCAGACCGAAGTTGAAAATACTGTCAATATCAGAACGGGAAATTTATGCAGTTTAATGTAAGAAACGTAGTGCGATAAGGTTTTCATTCCTTGTTATGTCATGATAACATGACAATTTAAACCTTAACCCTTTAACCGCCTTATTTTGTTACATCATCATACACCCTAACGCCAGCGGCCTGTCGGCGTAATTTCAAATAGGGTTGGGAAATAGGGTTATCGATTAGTTTAAATGAATAAAAGTACAAAATTTAATTAATATTACAGTATGGGGTTATTCAAGAAAGGCGTGAAGAGGTTCTTACAGGGTCGGCAACGCAAGAGTGACACCCTGGTGTTGCAAATGTCTATAGGCTACGGTAACTGCTTACCATCAGGCAGGCCGTAAGCTTATTTGCTACCTTAGTGGTATAAAAAATTTACATTATATTACCACGTTTCAATCAATATTCTAGCAATGAATCTGGTATAACATCTTCGTTTTCTGATACATCTCTTCGAGCTTGATTTATCAAATTAATAATTTTCATATATAATTCTGATCGTACCTCAGGTCGAACAGTCATTATTTCCTTCTAAAATATTTAATAATTCGTAGTCTTCTAACACGGCAAGGGAACTACACTAATTTGTACAAGGAACGTGTTATAACGGTGACGGCGCCTGAGTAACAGCCATCAAGATATAAATATGGCATCGTTTGACCTAAGCCGCACGTAAAATCACGGTGACGGCGATCGGAGACAATCTGAACTAGTGAAGTTCTCAGTTATCGCTTCTTTATCGAAACAATAAATTATCTTTTATATTTAACACACATTAAAATAAACATTTTTATTGTTTTAACATGCTTCTACTTAGTACGACTATTCGTGCTTCGAGTTTGACGAAATAATTTGGATTTCAATGCAATATTTTTGCTTTCACACCATGATTATTCAATAAAGTTTCGTTTAGATTACGTTGATTTGCTCATCCCTAGTACACGTAATATCACGATATTGGCGATTCGTGTTGGTACGAGTACTAAGTAACACCTTACAGCGATACTACATAATCAACTGCGCAATTTTCTATAAATATCATTAATTGAAACGCAGCAAAATTTGTTAATTATGAGTATTAAGAATACATCCTGGATTGTAATGTACAACGTTTATTGCAACTTAATCTTTAATATAAACGCACCAATAAACAATTTATAAAACTTGACGTGAAATTACGTCTGTGGCGCGTGGAGCACATTTTTCATATCCCGTAATATTACGGGCATGGCGGTTAAAGGGTTAATTGGTAACGAGAGTAATCGCTTCTCACGAAATATTGATTAAAAATGGAGGAGAGTTTGTAAGCATAGTAAACGTTTTAATATTACTTTTTAATTCATGGGTTACAGGTTTTAATATCAATTGCTAAAAAAATTGCAAATTGGGAAATTTTGATAACAATTCAGATGATGTTTCCAAATATAAATAAGCAACGATTAAAAAGCTTTTCACTCTTCTATTTAAGAAAAACTCTTGATAATGTAATTGTTACGAACTATCAACTCACTGCGTCTTATGCCGAAGGGTACAATATTGTATCAGCGTACAGCATATTGATGTTGCTTATTGTTTTTCGAATTCATATTAGAACGTTCGTTCAAAGTTATTTCGTCATGACGATGAGAATTCAAAAAAACGGTCCTATTATTTTGTGATTATGTTTAAACATATGAGTTAATTAAAATTTCCTTTAACTATTGTTTTAATTTAACTCTGAATTAATATACGTAGTTGTCTCTATTTACAAATATTTTACGTTCCTATTATTCATATTTTCAAAGCTATTTTCTGTACATCGTTTAAAAAGCTGCTTAGGACACAAATAAATAAACGTAACTTGTACCTTTTTAATTTTTATCGTTGCATAATATTTTTCATTAGGTTATATGAGAATAATATCTAGCACTATTATTTATTATTATTATTCTGTACTTTTAATAAGTAAATCTTGTAGTCGGAGATAAAGTATTGTTTTGTATAAAAGGTTGTAGAGGTAGGGGAAAGCAACTGAAACGGTTTTTGAGAACATACTTACAAGTCGTATTCACTTGTTTTCACACTGATTGTTATTATACAAAGAGAATCACATGCCTGTTGTTTTTATGCAACAAAAGTGGCAAACAGGCATATGTCTCATTTGATGTGAACAGTTCGGCATGGCTGTGTCGCATTCACAACCAGTAAGCCACAGACGAAAGTCTTGCGTTTATATTCTATTTGAAATGAGCTTATTTCTTTTTTTGCCCTATCATTGAGGTTTACTAATCCTTTCAATAAAACATTATTTGTAAGTTGACGTAACCGATATCATTAAAATTTGTTCTCGCGAACTAGCGCCTGTCGACTATAAACGTTAGTGGGTAGATATCGACCGGCTCTAATTCCAATGAAGAAGAATGAATTGATTGCACAGAGGAAGGTATCATCATATTACCTGTAAATTAGACTTCGTAAATTTGTCCGTAATTTCTGGAATGATTTCATTCAAAGTAAGCCTTCGTCTACGAAACCGCAGATTCATAATCAACTGACAACAAAATAGTCTACATGGTGGATATACAATTCGTATGAATTAGTTATGTTTTGTGGTACGCGACTTTTCTATATCTTTTGTGTTTATATACTTTATTTAAAGTAAAAATAATTCATAAATTGTTCATGATAATTTTAGACCGATAGTGTCCTATTTCAATAATACCATTTTTTTTTCAGTTTTTCTATAATTAGGTATCTTAAATAATTCATTGATGGAAATTAGTTTTGCAAGAATATTATTTTGTTTTCCTTTGAAACTATTATGAATCTGGTGTTAAAAATATACAATAGTTGTTTTGGCAAATTATATTAACATTAAGTTAAATGGAACAGTTTTTGTTGCCTCAGTATTACTCTCTAGACCCAACTGTTAAAAGTGTTTACAGTGACATAGTCACCGGTATATAATACCTAAGTAACGTAGCTGTCTGACCTACGACTGTCTTATGTACAAATATCGAGTAATAATTAATAACGAGTATTATTTAAACGCTGTAATAAAATTATTTTAGTTGTAATATGTTGAATCATGACAAATATTTATTTTTTCTATGTGACTTACACGCTCGATTGAGCGTTGGTATATTTGTAATTATGTAATCATTAATTGTGTAATATTAGTTTATTTAAAGTAGTCGGTGCATAATATTTATATTCATTTTTGTGAAAAACTAAATTTTAGTTTTCTTTTTGATGTTATTTATGAAGTTTTCTTTCTGTACATATATTACGATAATTTTAAACTAAAATTACTAGCCAACTTTGTGTTATTTATTACACTCTTTATAACATATACAGACAAAAGAACGATAGATGATTGGATGCAATTAGTAAGCTTGTGTTAATTTATATGAACTTATCGGATAAATTAGAATCAATGTG
Organism: Pyralis farinalis; assembly: GCA_947507595.1. Classification (NCBI taxonomy): domain Eukaryota; kingdom Metazoa; phylum Arthropoda; class Insecta; order Lepidoptera; family Pyralidae; genus Pyralis; species Pyralis farinalis. Next base: position 7,901,225 of record OX382264.1, read on the forward strand.
ATAGAGTATCCAATGAAGACCTAAACACACTGGCTACGCACGCGTATGTGGGTACTTGCTATTGCGTTGTAGTGTATGGTACTGTATTTAATATTACGACGCATTATTAGTACGTGCATGCCACGCAAGCAGTGTCCCATATCTCACACAGTTCAATTCATTACAACAATAAGCAATCAGTGTGTTTTGGTCCTAAGTTACTGTGCTGTTCATTTATGGACGCCAGCCATCGGGACACTAGAAAAATAAACCTAAAAAATCAACACGGAATATGTAGAATTTTGAATTTTAATTTCTATCGAGATATCGCACCCAATTTCGGCTTGTTACACTGTTGAATATTCCTGTTGATTTTAGTACAGCAAATAAATGTTTACCCTTTGTATAATAACTCTAGAGAATACTGTATTTGACTAACAATTTAAGTATACTCGTTATCTTGAGAAATATAATTTACCACTTATCATTCAGAAGAAACTTCATCAATATGTATGAAAAAAATTACAGTCGAATGTCCCGCCAGTTTAGAAGGTCTAATTATTGTCTTGTATAAACTGATGAACTGTAAAATGTTTACGGATAGCACCGCGTGTACTCCTAATTAGGTTTTGAAGATTTATTTTTTGTATTGTTAAAAGCTGAATAAAGAGGAATTATATAATTCCTTTTTGTTCAGCAAAATAGTGTCTCTTCGTAAATAATATAACAGATCTCAGTGTAGTTATTCCGGTTTGTAGAATATGAATTTATTAAATTAACTATTATTCCGTGACAAAAAGTATCAACACATAATACACTAGTGATATTGATTTTGTTTTAATGAAACAATAATGATTAAATGTGAATATAATGAATTGGGACAGTTTTTGAAAAATTTCTATTGTGATATATGTAGTTAGAATATTAGAGTCCAGTGATGTTTGAATTGGCATTACTTTACATAGCTATTCGGAAATCCCGGATATTACCAATGGATGTTTAATAACCTATATTTAAATATTTAACATTCAATTTCTAATATATTAACATTCGGTTCAAATGGATAGTGTTCGCAAGATAATTTCCTTTTAAATAGTATCATGTATGAAATCTTGTACAGTAGGTATATCTATACAATAAATTGTCTAAAACTCTCTTTTGCGACAGTACAATCGACTTCACATTTATCTAACTCACCTATATAATACATATTGGTATATTTTAGAGTTTCGTACCTTAAAAGGTGAAAAGGAAGCCTTATCACTTGTGTCCGGCTGGTTGTTAGTCTGAATGTCAAAAAATCACAAATCAAAGCCTATAAGGGTGGTCCAGTTAATCAGCAAGCTCTCGCAGCACAAACAAGTGTAGAAAAATTAAAAAATTCGCTATTATATACTTATATATGGCTGTTTTTCGAGTAAATCAATGGCTATAGGATATAGTTGACTTGGGAATCCTAAGTTGACTGGAAGTACCCTTTAGAATTTATAGCAAACGTACTGACAATAAATCCAAAACATGCCATTGCGTGTTTACACCTATCTGTCTATTTACAGCTAAACTGTTTTCAATTCTAAAAGTTGTTGCTAGATGGTAAATTACAGCCATCTCATTGAACTTTTTGATTTAGAATTATTGCCTCTAAATATAGTAAAGGCAAAAATATTTTTGTATGTATGTTTATAGCACACCGACAACCTTCTATTGATGAGATTAAGGTGTGTAATATGTTAGAAATGTATATTTCAATTGATGGTATGAAACACCAGACGCGCAAGTCCCGTTCATAATTTTATATCTTATAATTGTTGTAATCGTTCATAAACTGTTCTCTTGCCAGACTTCATCACATATGGTATCTGTAGTTAAACTATAATAAGATATGACAAAAGAACTAGGGGGTCAGATAAAGGTGAAGTCGGCGATACCTTGGCGTCAGCGGAAGTACAGCCGCATACTAACGACAAAAAATATCGTTTTAATTTTAATAAATCAAAAGTATATACTTATGCTCGCTCATAAAATGTATTTTGACCGCTATTGCAAAATAGAATTGATATAATGTGCGTTGTAAGGGTACAATCACCATTCACACGCTAGGATGCTCACATTTTGGGTACATTTTTTACTCAAAACTGGTATGCACCGATACAGTATACTCCCGATGAGGTGGCCTATACAGCTTGTAAATTAACATATATGTTGGACACAATTTATGTCCTTTACGTTTTATTTATCAGCTTTAAACAAATTTTTTTTTTGAATTTAGAATCATTTTTAGAAGTTATTTATTATTATTAGGAATTTATTTGATGAGATTTGTTTTAAAAAAATTCAATTGTCGTAAATTAAGCGAACAGTGGTTAGTTAGCAAGTCTGTCTGGATATGGCTTGTGGTTGAATATAATGAGTTTATTTGCAAAATAACTTTTGAGTAATTATTAAATTTTCAAATGGATCCATATGTTTGATGTGTTTTATATCTCGTCTTGGTACAATCAGAAATGGTTTATTTATAATATATCCGGGCAAAAGGCGGCCCGCATAAAGTAATGAATCCTCATTACTTTTTACGTGCGGCCGTTTATCAATAAATTGCGACGCGTTTTAACCATAAAATCATTTGTTCATGTCATTCTCTTGTGTGTTCCCCCTTTCCTTCTTATAAATATAATACCCGTGGTATTGTATTTATAAGAAGGAAAGGGGTAGGGTAATTTATTAATTAATTGCCCGATGTATTGAAAATATCACCGATGTATCGGCATTGATTTTGTATGCATTTGCGAAAATGTAAACATTGGAAAAGAGTCGATCATCGATTGCGAGAGATTCATTCAAGGCGTGTGATAAGGATGATTGCACCCGTCTATGTGCTGATGAACCCTATTAGAGTTGATTAATATTTAAGCTTCGCAGAAAATTGCGATTTTATTACGTGATTAATTATAACTTGTTATTATAACGTGTCAACAAACGCAATCCTTAGGGATGGCTGCCTTGACATTCTCTTTCTGAAAGTTACAAGTGTTCATATAAGAATTAAATTGTGGGTACACTCCAAATATTAAAAACTGCAATATTTATTAGCAAAGGGTTCTTTCAGAAATTGAGTGTCATTTGAATTTTTAATAATATATCAATTCGATGCTAACGAATTTGTAGTAAATGTTTTCGGCGTGTTAAAAATATATTAAAACTACACTTATTGGCTGCCTTGTCTCATTTTGTTAATAATTTTATGGAGTGTTTAAAAATCATAGAGTACCTACATACGTAATAAAATGAGAATTCAAAAACAATTTTCTACTTTTTTTTATTTACATCGCTACCTTTTTTTAGAGACTACCACTAAGTGGTGCAGCAGTCTTGGCTTACCAGTCTTTTTGAACTGTCTTTCTCAACACGAATTTCTCGATTTTCTTCTACTTGCTCTCTTATGATGCTTTTATTGGTTTTTTTATAAGACAGTGTCATTTACTAATGATTGATAATTTTAATCACAACTTTAAATTCAATTTTACTTTATGTCATATATGACTGAAAAGCACACCCGCGCTGTCTGCAGACTCTCGGGAGATCAAATTATGTAACGCCTAGTTGAAATCATATTTTAAACATGAAATGTTTTACTTGAGTCCTTGTAAGGTGAAGCACATGCATATTACGTGAACTGAAATAAAGGATTCTGCCTAGTTTGGGTACCAGTTACAAAACATGCTTTTCTACTGGTTTGCGGGAGAAATAAATAAATTTTATTATTATACTCGTATAGGCCAAGACTTACCTGTCATAATCAAAATGATCGTGTTTTATCAGAAGGTGATGTCAGGAGCTTTAGAAACTGGCGACATGCATAAAAAGAGTAATGAATGTTAAAGAAGCGAGTGAGGTTGGTAAGGATCGAGTCATGTGACGCTCGGTTTTCTCTGCCTACCCCACTAGGGATTTGTCGGGCACTTATAGATAGATACTCCTACATGAAAATGAGAGATTTAAATCACTAATTAAGAGGAGGCATAGAGCTAAGTAGCACCCTCATTTTGTTTTTAATAACGCTGAATTTAAAACCAATTCCAAAAAAAAACGCTCAATACTGGCACTGACGAACCATATTTATGTTTTTTGAAACATATCTTGTATTTATTATCTATGTACAAGTAACCATAAATTTAATTATTGCTTATTGTGGCCACTTATAGCAATAATAAAAATGATGTCTAATTATACATAAATAATAAATGCAGAATATGTCTCTAAAGAAAAGAAAATATGGTTCTACAGTGCCAGTAATGAGCGTTTTTTTAATTGGTCTTAAATTCAGAGTTATTAAAAAAAACAAAATGAGGGCGCCACTTAACTTTATGCCCCCTCATTATTAGATAATAAATTTTATTCTGTGTACAACAATAAACCTGCACTTAGTATAATTCATAGTATTGAGAATATTTTTATAAGCTAATTATTTTAAATTACAGCCATTACGGCGAGCGGTCGGTACGAGCCGGAGCCCGAAGAGCTGAGCTCGAGCAGTTTCAGCTCGGCGTCACGCGCATCCCTCGACCCGCCCTCCTCGCCCACGCCCAGCTGCAGTGGGGACAACTTGCTGCAATTCCCTGGGGACTCTAGTAGTTCGGTGTGAACTGATGCTTAAACACCCAACTGGCGGCTAGTCTGCATGCTGTAACTAATGCCACATGTAGGGGTTAATTCAGGTTAGATATGGAACTATTCGATTCGACCTATAAATATTTGCTATGGTTCTATGAAATGGCCACATCGGTTTGGTTATACTAACTCTTTATGACACGAGGAAAACTTTGTTTTTTGCTTAGTTATATCCTGCATTTATTTACTTAATAATAATCAGAATCAGATGCTATTACAAAGAAGTTTCTAATTATAACCGAAATTTGCTTCAACTCGTAATTCGGTCTCAGTATACATGACTATCACTGGTAATGTCCGAGCAGTTTTCCATCTAGACTGAATTGACGGTAATACGTGCACCATTTCTAGCTGAGTTAAAAATTTCATTCGGCATCGTGAATTTTTAAAATATATGGCCCCTTCTAGTCCTGCAGCGGCATTCGGATCTGAAAGTTGGGTGTTTAAAAGTTTGTAGCAGCAGCTTCAGTGTATTATAGATGTGTAGAGACTATGCGGCAACATGGCGTCGAGTAACAATATCAACAATGTTTTAGTGTGGTGATAATACAGCAGATCCAAAAAGTAGTAACTGATGTAGCAAGCACTACGTGGCGTGGGTGTAAAGCGTCCTTTGAATATATCGATAGAAAAAAACAGAATGGCAAAGAAAAATAATAATTGTATTTGTCACAATAACAATGTAAAGTAGGTTTTCGTAGTTGAATTTCAGATATAAAACATTTTCTTCTAGTTTTGGTTCTAGTTTCTTATGTGTGTCGCTCTTGTGGAAATTTGTGTACCTGCGAGATGTGACGTAACAAAATTCTGTGGAGGTATATCCAATAACACTTTAATCATTCATCTAATTATGATGACAACATCATTGGTCATATAGGTGTATAACATATGTATGTATTAGTATATATTTGTAGATTATACAATGAAACGTAGCAATTATAATTATATACTTCACGTAGACATTACTCTTATATACAGGGTAAACAGAAGTTATTTTTGCATTTTTGAAAAATGAATGAAAATTAAAGTACAATATGACTTTGTTCGGTATTTACTTCATTTGATGCACATTTGTCGGCAGTTGGCGACGAGTGTGAACTGCGAAATAATGCTTTTGAAGAAATAAACGCCGTTGGTCATACACTTTTTTTACTGTGAAACGTTTTCAATTGTATAAAAGTATTGCGAATAGTAGTACATTGTTTCAAGCAACTTGAAACGATTAATTGGTTGTAAAGAAAATTGATGTACCTATCACATTGTACACTCGCCGGCACCTAAAGTAGTAAACGCCATTTGTTTATATAGTTCCATATACTTATTTATTATATGACACATAAACTATATGTAAAAATGTTTGAAATTACCATAGTTTCGGTAATCTCAATTTGGTATGTGTAACAATTATTGATTTTTATTTGTTTATATTGAAAATTGCCGTGGTCGATTTCCCGTGCCGGTGTGATCTGCTAAGTAACATACGGTTATAACTTTTATTTTCTTAATTTTTTAAATCGCATATTTATTTATCAAAAGCTACTTATTTCGATTGTATTTCGCTAATACTGCACTAGAACATGACACGTTTTAATTTACTATTAACTAAATTTAATCGAAAGTGACCTCTGTCGAATTGTTTCAACATAATATTAAGCTTAAGCTAATAATGCATTATTAGATGTATTACTGGCCCTGTATGCGATCTAATACTTTAATAGTTAATTAATGTACTAAATAACAGTACTAATGTATAATTAAAACGGTATATGCCCACGGTTAGGTATCTATACCTAGTATTACACATCTCTGAACACTGCGGTCTTGAAACTGTCAATGCTATGATAAAGCACACAATCTCATCACATTTATAATTTTATACATTTTATAAGCGTAACGGCTTAGAAAATTGTCCAAGGTAACGTCATTTTAACTTTTAAAAATGTAATAGAATGTTTTATACGTGAGTAGTAGAGCCATGTGTATGATACTACCTACATGCACGTGGAATCAATCGTTGAGATAATCCAATTAGCCAAACGAATTCATTTGAATATGTTCTGTTGATCAGATTGGTTTGAGACAAGCATGATTTCGCTTGTCTCTGTTTAACGTCAAGGTTTTATTTAGTGGTTGTCTCAGTGTTTGATCCCGGGATAATGGTAGTTTGATCTTGTGACTTAGGTTTACACCCGAAGAGTTAGTTGTAAGTAATTATTCATAATTGGGATGAATGTCATATATTTTGGAGTATTGATAAACGTTTAAGTAAATCGAAAATAGAGACTAAGAGTTCACGATGTTTTTGAAAGATTTGTCTTCACGATTATGACTGTTTTTGGTAGGTTATTTTATTATTTGCGCAGTTTTTCCTGCTGTTTCATTTGTGTCAATAATTTATGTATAATTTAAACGAAAATGGTTCAAACATTTCCTAATTTGCCGTCAAGTTATTGAATTTTATGCATTTTTGTACCATAACTGTGATATAAAATAGAAATTATAGGCGTTGCGTAGGTTATTGAAGGAGGGCTGTTAAGAATTTGAATATGTTGTTCCATAATTAGTTTGAAAGTCGTATTTTATATTTATATTTTCCTTTCCACATTCCAGTTTCATAAAGAACATATTGCAAAATTATCATCAAATCAAATAATAATTATAAACACGTTGGTTTATCAGTGTCGCTTCCGTCGAAAAAGTCTTCCCTTAATTAATGATTTTGCTATAAAAATTCTTTGATTTTCTATTCATCACTTCTGCTCGGAGAGGTTTTTATTTCGACGACTGCCGAAAAATGATTCGAGGAATACATTCTGTGTACTAAGTATCGGGAATTTGTCAATAAAACAAAAAATACAAATTATTCATCTAAATTTATTTTATCGCCTTCAAAGTAGGCCCCATCGCTTGCAATACAACATCTCCACCGCTTCACCCAGTCTTCCATACATTTTTCATAGGCTATTTGCGGTATGGCCTTTAGCTCATTCAGCGAATTTTCTTTTATGGCTTCTATCGACTCAAAACGTTTTCCTCGAAGTGGTAATTTTAACTTGGGAAATAAAAAAAAGTCAGACGGAGCCATATCAGGTGAATACGGTGCTTGGTCGAGAACTTTTGTTGAATTTTTCGCTAAAAACTCTTTCACTATAATGGCTGTGTGTGATGGTGCATTATCATGGTGCAGCATCCATGAGTTGTGTTGCCACAAATCTGGACGTTTTCGGCGGATACTCTCACGCAAACGCTTCATGACGCCTAAATAATATTCTTTATTCACTGTTTCTCCCTCTGGAAGGAATTCGGAGTGAACCACACCACGGTAGTCAAAAAAAACTGTCAGCATCACCTTGATTTTGGAGCGACTTTGCCGCGGTTTTTTGGGTTTCGGCTCGTTTTCGAGACGCCATTCTGAAGACTGTTGGCTTGTTTGCATGTCGTACTCATAAACCCATGTCTCGTCGCCAGTTATTATACGTTTCATAAAGGTCGGATCCGTAGAAGCTCGGGAAACCATGTCTTCAGCGACATGCTTTCGCTGCGCTTTTTGAACAAAATTGAGCTCTTTTGGAACTAGTCGAGCGGCGACGCGTTTCATGCCTAAAATGTCAATGAGAATGTTGTGGACGGACTTAAAAGATATGTTCACCTCACTAGCCAACTCTCTCAGACTCATACGTCGATTTTCGAGCACTAGCTTCTTGATTCTGTCGATGTTTTCTCTGGTCGTAGCGGTTGAAGGTCTACCAGAACGAGGCAAGTCTACTACTACTTCTCGGCCTTCTTTAAAAGCCTTATACCATTCATAAGCCCTTGTTTTCGATATACACGATTCGCCGTAGGTATTTCGCAACATTTTTAGTGATTCACCACATGAAATATCATTTGAAACACAAAATTTAAGGCACACTCTTTGTTCAACAATATTTTCCATTGTAAAAATCGCCGAGGACTCAAAACTATGACCAACAAAAAGTGTAGTTTAAAACAAATTAAATGACAGATCCCGCTCAAATTTTGCGCGCTAAATCAGTACAGTGCTACCAACATGCAGTAAAAAAATTAGAACGACCTCTTTTACGCGGGTCTTTTTATTGACATATTCCCGATACTTTTTACACAGAGTAGTATATATAAAAAAAAACTTTTCTTTTTATTCGAATGAGCGAAATTGGATAAAAGTTTCCTTTTCTACAATGGTTCGAATGAATCATAAAACAGTTATTTGTATGGCAAAAGAAAAGGTAAGTAAATTATCTCTTCTGTGTTTATTACTTATAGCCAGAATTCATTTTAAGGAAAATTAATTTCTTCGCAACCGTGATGGAAAGCATAATTTGTGTATTTATTATGAACTGCTATTGTTCGTTAACATGTTATGGTTATGTAGTATGTTAGTGGCACAAAATAGATGAAGTCAGAGAAGTTCCACACTACTAATGCTCTAAAACGGCCTCGTATTATTTGCCAGTCCATTATCGATATCTTGCAATTTCTGTCCCTGCACTGTACCAACGCTTAACGATACATAACAATACCTAACTATTTGCATACGGTTGGCACTACGGGCCGCGAGAGATGTGCAGGCTCTATATATTGCATATATATAACCTAAAATTTTAAACAGTTTGTTATCTCGTGGAACGGGAAATCTCTGTGTTATCAATATTGAGACAGTGACATTGTTCGTCAAGTATCTCTTGTGTTAAAGATTCGCGTTGCCTGACCATAATTTCCTTTCGGACGCAAGTAGTAAATATATCCGTACATTTAGTTTATACAAATTACCAGCCGCTCGAGAGAAAACGGCTACTATTGTAAAAGTAGGTACTATTTCGTTTATATTTATCTATTTTGCCAGTATTGCATGCTGTAAGATGGGGTTCGCATTTAGAAATATTGTTTAAAAATTTAAAAATGATCTACGTAGGTTATCCATATTGTATTATATGAACAGTAGGTTGAACGCGTGAACCTAGTTGGTACTTAAATTTGAAAACGTACATAAACAAAATTAAATTGTTTAATAAGCATATTGAAATACGCGATAATAAAATAGGGTAAGTTCGCGAAGCGTAGATTTTTATATGAAAAAAAAGTAATGTAACTTAAAAAAATTATAATGTAATTTTAATATTTACTGCTTAAATTTGTGGTCAAAAATTTCCCAAAACCAGACTGAGATTGTCATCGATGATTTTGAACCACCGAATGGATTCCCTCGTCGGGCGATGCCAAAGTTGCGTAATAATAACATAATATTTTTATAAAATTAAACGTTCATAGTTGTATATTTGTAACGTAATATTAGGTATATTTTGTTTTATGTATGCTAGATACGTTACTTATGTAATTATTGTATTTTTTTTATTATTATGTTTTAGAGGCTTTTTGATATTAATGTATCCGCATTTGCGTATATAGTGAGAACATTATGCAACTTTTATTATCCGAGATGTAACCAGGTGAATGTACTGATAAATAATAATTGCTATTGCCGTGTGACCAACTCAAAAATCGATCACATACTTATCAAAAATAACCAAAACATGTGGTACAGATATCGTTTGCAGTTTCTTGGTTGGTTACAAGGTAAATTTTTTTATTCATCATTGATAGCACTTTTGTCTCCGTAGTCGTGTTATTTTACAAAAGGAAAACGATTTCTTTTTTTTTTTTAACGATTTTAGGTTCGAAAATATTTGTCGTTTCCATTTATTTATAGTAGGCACTTATTATATATAATTAATTATTTGCGTGTATGTTTTGTTGTAAATGAAAAGTGTATCGATTTATGTTCATTATTTATTACCGTTATAATACTGACGACGACACATATTGGTAAAATTGATGTCGTAAAGCGAGTGTTGCGCTTGCTGACCACGTTTATCACGATGATGTGAGAAAGTGTCAGTGCTAAGATAAGAAAGGGTTCTCCGTTGGTTCAGACGTGTACACTCCATTCCATTAAAAATACTTATGGTGATTTGCTACCTACAACAAATACAGCTTAACAAATAAAGCTTATTTATTTATATGTGTGAAATGTGCAGAGTACGTTCGTGTAGAGAATCGTTATGGGAATTGGAATGGTGTATAGAAAGATTGCGGGATGAAAAGGATATGAATGTTAAAGAAGAAAGGGTGGAAGGACGAAAGGCAAACAGAACAGAGCGTCACTTTTTGTGGCGCTTGGTTTTCTTTGCGTGATAGCACGTTGGGAATGTGTAGTGGACCAGTCCCAATACTTGAAACACATTTTTATACATTTTAATCGTGTAGGAAGCCCATTTATATTTATTAAAAAAGAAACAAAAACGATACAAATAAAAGATTATTTTTAATGTTTATGATATGATATTACATGGTGATATTTTTTGAAAATAAAATGGGCTTTCTGCTACATGTCACTTAGTATTTTTGGGGTATGCATGATTGAAATTCAAAGATGAGCTGGATCATAAATCAATACAGTCAAATTTAAACTCGAATGCCTATATTGTATAGAACGTTTACAGTTGTTTATATATATGTATATTTATGGTATATTGTAATCTTAATTTTATTGTAAATTAATTCTAATATAACTTACAAAATTTCTTTATTATTGGAGATACCACAATATTAATGTCAGTTTGATTCATTTAAAATCTGTAGTTGAATTATGAGTATGTGAATGTAATTGAAATAAGTAGTATGTTTAATGAAGAAGTTCTTATAAGTAGTCGGCAGAGCTGGGAAAAGGGAGATCTGCAGTCTGCTAAAGCGAACATATACTCGAGGTGAGATGAACCGATTTAGAGAAATTTTAATTATTATCACTTGTAGTTACGACCTATGTCTATAATGTGATGGCAAATTGCATAAACGAATGGAATAATAAATTACGTGAGCAATCCTTTAAATATTTCAAAGACATTTTATTTTGAAACGACATTTACTAAAATGAGACACCATAAAGGGCAACATAGTTATAACGCTTGTTACAAATACTACCCGCTCTTTACAAGAGAATGACAGGTGGCTGTAAGTATGTGCTTTATTACTACGGCGAGGGTGAACGTTACGCAGTAGACATATAGATCAAGAAACGATGCGAAAGTGACCCAACCCTGTTCAGCGCCAGCCACCTTGTCTGTTTTGTCTACCCTGTAATCTGAAACGGCCAGGTCTGCCTTAGATAATGTACTCTGCCTAGCCTATGCCCGTGCTCACTGGGCTGATCGGCCCCGAGCCCCTTTCCCAACACAAAGTAGACTTCCTACATTTTGCAAGCAGTGTCGGTTTGAGCAATATTGAACTTCATTATAATACTACGGAAGTCACTATTAAAATGTATCGATGTCCATTTTCTGCCTATTATTTTATGATTCACGTCATTGCAGAAAGATTTGTATGTGGTAAGTTCGGCTCATCTCACTTCATCCACTGAATGTTGCATCAAAGCAAGGAAGACGCGACAGACAGGATAATTACTAAATCCAATAGACTCATTGCTCAACTGCGCTTATAGAGGACGTCCTAGAAATTATAGTTCAGCGGGAAAATGGTGATTTTACTTTTTAGTATTGAACCAACTTTAAATGGATTAGCTGTTAATTTTTGTATTTGGAAATTATTTCTTTGTTTAAAATTTGTGCACTTTGGGCTTGAGCATAATTTCTAGGACACCATTGTAGGTAATAGTCTATGTTTGTGTTGTTTGCGAAAAGGAGGGAATGTTACACTTTTGTATATTTCTGTAACTCATCTTTTTCTGAGCTACAGTTATCAGAAGGTGGTCTTCAGTGAGAGTCAAAATAGCGAGTGTATCTTGAAGAATCGGAACAGCCCATTATCAAAAAATTACCTAAAAAAATATTTTTCAAAAATGTACCTCTTTTAGATCAGAACCATATTATATGAAAATAAAGGTACATCCACCATATTGACGTCAGGGTAGCGAATGTTTGATAACGCCTTGAGGCTCGTTATATACTTGTTGCCGTAACGCGCATGGCGGAATTCAGCCACCTGTGCCTCGACGGTCAGTATTTATCCATGACTTTATAAATGTAATTATATTTAAAAAATTGGTTGTCTGTAAAGTCGGTTTACGGACGATAATTTTACGTGATAACGTCATAAGAAAACATTCAACAGTTGACAAAACAGTTCACGTGTAGGTTGTGTGCTGCCGCTGTGTCTCTGCTACTCGGACAGTTTGGCCGATGGAGTGGAAGGGAGATAGATGCGTCACAAGCCGAACGATTAGGCCGATCGTGCTTCTCTATCGCTTGTTCCGCGCTCTCGCTTGCACGCTCGGCTCGGGCGGAACGTGACAATGAGTCATGCTTTTTCGTGCGAGCACCCGGCGTTCATCGATTTATAAGACGTTATCACGTCAAAAATGTACGTAAATAGTATTCTAAGTACAAAAAAGCCTGTACTCGATATGTTGATTAGTTCTTGAGCAATAAAGAACTACGTTTCATACTTACTTAGTTTTAAAATGATCACGAAACATTGATTACATATACTTATTTATTTTTACTGATATTTTTTATATTATAAATCTTATTTTCGTTTATCATAAACGGACTTGTTTAGTAACGTTTTAATTTCGTACAAACGTACTTAATGATTAGTGTCATGGGAGTTCTGGTTACAAAATTATTTAAATCATCAAAACATTTTGTAAATTTGTTTTGTTTAGCTAAAAATATTCAAACTAGCATGTTTTACATGCAGTTAGATAATATTTATTAGTAATTATTAAAATAAGTAAATACAAAACATAATTGCTTTATTTCTCAGGAACTAATTATCTATCGAGTATTTTATATTAGGTTTTTTGTACTTAGGGTTCTATTTTTATAAATACATTTTCTAAGTAATGGAAAAATATTGATTTATTAACAAACACCAGCTGTCCTTTAATTTTGCTCCAAATTGATTCTGAATGAGGTACATTTTTTTTAAACGATGTACTGAACAGTTTAGGTACATTTTTTGTTAATGGGATGTTTCGCTTCTATAAGGTACACCCGCCATTTGGATTCGCACTGTATTCAGTAAGAGTGAGTCCAACGACTCTTCAAGCCATATGCGGTAGTCAGTTAGAGTAAGGCTGACCGCTCGTGGGTAAACGAAGCCAACAAGAGTTACTTTGAATTCAACATAATATGAAATCTTTAGTGAGCTATAGGGAACTTGATATATACGTCTGCTCCTGTCATTAATTAGTCTAATTGAACTAACGCCGACTGCCTCCTATCCACTACCGTTAGTACATACGTCAATGTCACGTAGTTACCGGCCAGATCTAGTTCGTAAGGGGAATAACAACAAGATATATTGCCCGTTAGTTTAACTTTACTTTCATAAAATAACATAAATCTATTAGCTATTCAGAGTTTTGATTTTAGAGTATGTACAGTTTAGAGCAGAACACGTTTAACACTCGAAGTGCGATTGTAACTCTTATGGCGAACGACATAAGAACGGTACAAAGGTCAAAGTGTAATGCTTTAACTGCACTTAGCTGTACGTACACCAGGTGAAATTACTTTCTAAAAAGTGGACTCGTATTTACGAGTACTATGAAAAATAAAAATAATAACGCCTACAAATAAAAACCAGTTGAGAATGCGCAAGCTTGCATTGTCAGAGGAACACCTGGTTCGTCAATTATATAACAATTCAATTTTTTTTTTTAATTTGTCGGCCATTTTTGACCATGTTCCTTAAGAGATAGGAACGGTGTTCCTGAACATTCCTATTCTAATTTTTTTGTGCTGAATCCGAATCTGAAGTCAAAATTCGAATATTCGAAATAAACGCACACACAGCAAAACACAAACGGTATTCCTATATATGTACGTGACCTGTAAAACGGCGGATAGAAATGTAATATATTTATATTACTTTTATGTATTCACCCTGATCGCGAGAAACCTTATGCAAGTACCTTGATCTAAAATATGTAGGTACGTACACGAAATAACTTGGGTCAAGCTCATGTATATGTGAATGCAGTCGGTCAATACTATTTAACGTAACCTATTCATTGCTTACTTGATTGCTCATGGGCGGGAAACCTAAACATACTTCGTGGGAGACAATTTATTATGTGATGGTTGGATGTGATAAGGATAATCGCTAGCCTTAGACTAATTGTACATTAAGTTAAATTCCTATATTTATACTAAGCTAGTCTGTAAGTCGGTTTATGTTATTTTAAGATATTACCAATATACCATGGATTCTCAAATATTTTAGTGTTTTTATTTTCCGATCTAGTTAGACCCTTCATCATTTATAGATAAAGGAAATAGTTTACCTTCTGAATAATTAAAAGCTGTATCAATTCATGAGACGTCCGGCGGGAGTTGCTCTTACTCAACGTTCATAACTAGAAAAACGCGTTTTTACAACAGCTACCAGTGCCATTATCCAAATGCACGTAATTTCGTACACGTGGCATACCTATTTGTTACCAAGAAATTTAATTATTTATGTTACGTTAACAAACAGCCAAAACCAGCTGGTTCTGGTTCGAATTCTAGTGTAGTTTTTTTTTATACTACGTCAGGAGGCAATGGCGTGAGATTTACATGCATACATTTGTAAGAGCTAGGCTAATATTTTTCTAGTTCATTTCAATTGTGTTTTCTACTACCAGATATCTTGTCCAGATTTTTAACTGAGACGAAAGGTGTAAGTGTACTTACCTAAGGTAATCTATAAGACTATACAGATAAAAAAATTGCGAGTGTCTGTTTGTAATATTAAAATAACCGCTTTTTACTAAATGCATATGGATGTATACACGGTACATATACCAAAATGAATATTTTTACAATTTTTGTCTGTCTCGTTTGTTCCGGCTAATCTCTGAAACGGCTGGACTGAATTTGACGGGACTTTCATTGGCAGATATCTGATGTAATAAGGAGTAACTTAGGCTATTTTCATTTTAGAAATCAGATTTATTCTTATTAATATAAATAAATAAAAAAATAACTATTCCGCGCGGACGAAGTCGCGGGCACAGCTAGTAAGATATAAGATTGAACCACCACCACCACATCAACCCTTACTCATCCCACTGCAGGGATACGGATCTCCCGTCAACCGAAGGGGTTTAGAGCATACTTCACCACGCTGATCAAATGCAGATTGGCGGAGTTTTTAGACCGCCCGAGGGCCACTGACTTAGTTTAACGACTGTTATCTATCAACTACAGCCGGGACCGACGGCTTAACGTGCCCTCCGAGCACGGAGAAACTCGGGATAGTTAAACCCATCCGTAGACAGGCTGCGGTGGATGTTGCTTAACCCGCGTGTTCGGTTAGAATGGCACGCGCAAGGACGCCATCGAGCTCTCTAGAAGAATGACACACCCTCTTAAATATTGTTATGAATAACAAGTGGCGATATTACTGGTGACTTTTAGTGCGCTTATTCTTTTGTTACAAAGATTTTAGATTACTTCACTTCTCCCGTGATGATAAAACTTCTTTATGTTACATTATAATAAGATAGCCTTTTCCTAAATAATAAAGAAATTCCACCATCAAAGATTTGTACGAGTAATGCCCAATCTATGGCTTTGGGTAATATTGCGATTTATGTACTAAATATTAATGCGCACTTTTAGGTACCGAGTGCATAGATATGGCTAATTTCTAATTCGTGATATTGCAACATTATTAACAAAAATTTCAACAATAGTAATTTAAGAGAGGTAGAGCGCATCAAAGCTATCCGTCTGGGGAAGTACCTCCAACTCACAGACAACCGCAGCCAAATAACAACTACCTAGTGGGTTGTTGTGTTCCTGCGTGTGAGTGAGGTCCATAGATAACAGAAACAACGGGAGATGTGACGAGGGGGCGTGGTTGGTGTCGCCGCAATATGCTCAAAACGAGAACATTGCCAAGAACAGTTAGTTGCAATCAAGTTCGATTGAGATACGTTGCTCCTTGTTTTAGCAAAATGCCAAGTTGTGCTGTTGCCTTTTTGCACAAATAGAAGTGCAGTGGTTAACTTTAAATCAAATGGAATCACTTGTCACCTATAAGTACAAATAATATTACGTTTTATAAGCATAAATACAGAATTAATTTCAAAAATTCTCTGACGCCATTTCTACCAGGGCCTTACCACGATACAAATTATAAATATCAAATTTCTCATTTTTAAATCATACATTGCTTTTCTACCATTACGCAGTCGCCACCGCTCGTTTACCAACACGCAATGTAAAGCGAGTAATATTATTCGTTCACTGTGTGTGCAGTTTCGAGATACGGCCGCTTGTTTCTGCCGCTTTATAAAATGTAGTAGTGCGTACTTACTTGGGTGTTGTTTAAATAAACATCCAATGACAGCGTCTTAAGGCGACACCTCGATCGTGAAGCTTTAAAATGGCTCCGCCCAATCACCCCGCGCCCCTCAATTGACACTCGACGCTCGATTTGTAAAATTTGAAATTAGCGCCTAATAGGTAACCTGGGGTCAACGTATAGTCAATGCAAACGAACAGAAAAGCTACGGAGTCGCGTCACACTTAAATAAAATTTATAATATCAATATTTAATAAAAATTATTGATTTAATTATTATTTAGCTTTATACATACTGAACCAAACATATTTATTTAAGCTAGACGGAAAACAATAGTAATAATAGTAATAAAAAACTACAGAAACGTATTCACTTTTAAAAGTTTATTGAAAGAGAAATCAATGACATCGTTTTATGTTTATATCTCTACAAGTTAACATGTCTCGGTATCTATGTTGTTCTTACTTAGGTCTCGTCCAGTGGCGCCCTCATTGAATAAAAAATCATATCATAGCATAGAAGATAAACATTATGAAATCCTATGTTGCATTTATTACGAAGATAGTAAAGTATTTTTACATCATTAAACCAACACTCAAAATATTCCAATATCGTTGTTATAAGCAAAAGTGCTAAAAGAGGCCGTTTTTGGCAATTATGCCTATAACAATGAAAGCAAAACATTTCAATTGTTGGTTTAATGACGTAAAAGTACGTTATTGTATTTGTAACACACGCAACACAGGACTTTATAATGTTTATCTTCCACGCTATGATACGATATTTTATTCCTTGAGGCGCCACTGGATAGCATGTATCCCCCTTAAGAAGAATGAAACACCAGCTACATAATACAACATTGTTTATCGAGAGGCTAAAGCGGGCCATTTGTTGATTTGGGCACATATGTTCGAGTGACATAATGGCTGAAAGCGCCGAGTAAACACAGGATTTTTTATTTCGAATAAATAAGAGAAATAAAATTATCAAACTGAATTAGAGAAAGTATTCCCGCTATTACTACTAGTTTTTATATAATTTCCGCAACACATTAACATAATGTGACCTCCAGGATTTTTTTCTTTACAATGAAGTTAAGGGTTATAACTTATAACACACACTTTAGCCCCTCTACGTTATACCTTTAATGCCATTTTTTAGAGCACGAAGAGTAAACATTTTATTACAAGCTTTTAGCAACTTTTAGTGCATAAAATGGTATACGGCATCTACACAACTTTCACGCGTCATACCTAACATCGACGAATATATCATTCAGGTACCTACTGAAAGATTGCGTACCTAAATGATAAAGAAATTGTATATTTTGATCATTAAATGTAAATTTAACCTTTACCAAAAATTTGCACTTGGAATCCAATCAGCGAAATGTGAAAAAAACACAACCAATATTTTAGGGTATCCTTCGAAAGAATAAATTATAATGATTAATTTCATCTAATGACATAGATTTATAAATTTATGAAAAATATTTAGATTTAACATTCAATTATCACTAAGATTTTGAAAATTGCTGTTTTTGACCCTAACCGTTATGTAGCTAAATAAATTGATAAAATTATAATTTATAAAATTAATTTTTATTCCTTAAGCCTCTTTAATAAGCACAAATCTTGATTTGGTGCCTTCACAAGTTATTTTACACAGTTAGGTATAGCTCTGGTAGGGATCCTAGTTTTTTCCCAAAATATAATACACTCTCGAATGACTAGGTTTGCGCTTTCACTAACAGTCAATTTAACTTCGCGAATGTTATAAAAAAGTACAGCATGAACGGACGGTAATTTTGCGCCTATTATTTGATAATTTACGTCACCAACTTAGAAAATACTTGTTTTATTGCTTCTCAATTCCACTGCCATCTTATAAAAGTTAAAACAATACGTATTAAGCACGAGAATAACTGAAAACAAATGAATACCGCGAGTACGCGCCGCACTGCCGCGCAACTTGTATAAACATGTTTCGATGCAAGTCGGCACGGGTTATCGTAATCCAAATAAGTTAAAAATTAATTTCCGAGTGTTTTAAAAGCAAATGAACAAAACGAAGACCTATGCGTTAGAAAATAATAACTTTGAAAAATAAGGGACACCCTAATATACATATATACAAAAAGATTCTATAATCTATTCATATTTTCAAAATATAAGTGACAAATCATTTTCTTGCTGTTTCATAACTTTAACTTTAGTTGACTGACTATTATTGTATTTTACTTATGTATACTCTGTGTTTTGTAATGTTGTACGTTTCTTTGTTATTTATTAAACTCTCAAGAACAAAGAACAAGGACCAACTCTGATGTTGCGAAATAAATATGCTAATCCGTACAATAGTTCAATACCAACCAAAATGTATAGAACAGATGATTTTTTTTGTGATTTCAGTGTTGGTTCATAGTAAATATTGTTTGTTTTCACGAGTTTCATGGGTATAAGCATACTAGCTATCTATATCTTCACGCCAAATCCCTCGCGGGTAGGCAGCGAGAATTGAGCGCCACATGACTCTGTACTTACACACCTCGCTCGCTTCTTTTACATTAATAACTCTTTTCATACACGTTCGCCAGTTTTTAGAGCTCCTGGCATCACCTTCTGGTAAAAAATATATATAAACATACTGACTTTTTTTAAAAACTATCAAAATGTAAAACTGATGCCGTAACCATATTTGAGTAGTTATGCTTTTCTCTAATTTGTTCCCTATTTTCGTTAGCATCATGTGGCACATTTTCTTTATGTTTCTGTTGTAGTACGTAATATGGATCCCGAATTGGTTGGTTTCTGGTGAATCGGGGATCTACTAATTCTGGCAGCATGCAGTCAAAATAAAATGTAATTAATTTTGGCTCCATTTTTTCCTTCCAAAATATGTCGTCCTTTATAATTGTTTCTATTTTCATTTTATTATGGCCGTACCATACTGTCAACAAGCATTTTGACATTTGGCAAATGTGCATCTGACCTTGAACTTGTATAAACCAGTCAGAATTCTTATTAATTTGAATCTCGCCACTTTTTTTATCCAACCGCCAGAAATGCATTTTTCCTTTTATGATGGCTTCATCAATACCGATTTTGTATGCAATTATAGGACACTTAATTTCCACCAGAGTGTCATTATTTATTATACCATCAGGCGTCGCTCCTAAAAATGGATGCTCTTTGTCAATGAACAGACCACACGGGTCTATCTTTACGCCTAGTAAATTATACAGTTGTTCCACAGCTATTTTTTCATATGTTCGACCATGATTTATTGAAGATACGTGGCCAATGTCTGGTTTGTATAGCATATTTTTGACTATATTAGTGCAACTATTTGTTTTTATCCTTTTGACAACCTTTCCAAAATTAGATGCTGTCAGAAGATTTCTCCGTAGCTCCATCCATTCTCCACACTCGGTCTGCAGTACCGTACGTGATTGTATTTCATGACGTTCAGCATCTGACTTCGTCAAATTGCTCAAAAACGTTGTTTTTGATATTTCATACGTATCTGCATCCATATCTGGAGTTTCAACGGTTTCGCCGTAATTAAAATCAATTTTTTTTGGCAATAAATTGCGGTTCTTTTTTCTTTTAATGGTTCGGCGGTAGTTTCTTCTTATATTTTTTTTTTCTTCATATAACTTGAGCCTATTTGTCGGGGATTTTTTATAAATATTTTTTGAAACGGTGGTGTGTATTTTTCCGCTGTTGAAAGAAATAACAGCTCCTGCACAACGTCCTTGATATGATCGTTTTAAAGAATAATTTATTCTTTTCCCCCCTATAAATTTTGCAATTACTCCATTGAAACGCTCAACTATATTACTGTCAACGTTTTCTATGAGACTTCTTGCGTGTGAAGCAACATTAGAAGCAAGAAATCTTATTTTATTAAACACGCAAGTGTTGAAAATTTCTGGACATTCTTGGGATACTTTCTTATCTGAGCATATATTTGCATTACATTCGCTGTGCTTGCCAAACGCATGATTAATTGATTGATTAATGTCTGTATGTAGCCATTTTACACTATCTAATTGTCGATTTTTATTACAATATTTTATAGCATCCGTTATATATTTCCTTGAACACAATATTTTTTCAGTTGTAATTTTTTTCCTGTCTTTTAAATTGTATTTGGTTTCACTTTTGATTTGTTGCATTTTATTACAGAAATTTCTCAAAATATGATTACGACAATTAATTTTTTCTACTGTAGTGTCGGAATATGGTCGGGATTCTAAGATTTTGGCATACGTGCTACTGTCCCCGTCTGCTATCATACGTGCGTATATTATTTGGTGCATTTCTATAGATTGTTTAAAACCTTCTGCTAATATGTAGATTCCATGCCTGTAGAATTTCCACTATAATTTTTAAAACACTCGTGTTGTTTAGGCGTTATATTTTTCTTTTCTGACCTCGCACATATGCAGCAATATTTGTTCTTTACGCTCATAAATAGAACTTGACCAAAACGTCTGCCTATTATAGCAGCGGCTCCAGAAAGTGCAGCATAGTTAGTTTTATATGATCGCTTCGACCAGCAACCATCAGCGATGACGTCTATTAATGGAATACCGTCTTTGTTCACTTTACCTTCCTTAATAGCAGCCTCTCTTTCCCTATCACCTGCTGCTTTCATCACATCCCAAGCAGTTGTCTCCCAGGCCTGACATATTTCATTTTGGCAAATACCGTAACTGTAGCCCGATAGAGAAGGCAAATCTAAAGCAGCCGTTATTTCTCCTAATAGCGCGTTGCCACAACCAGCAGCCATCGCACCTTCTACAGCTTTGGCATTCAAATTTTCAAGAGAATTTTTGATAACAAATTCTTTTTTACACAATAAGCATTCGTATGAAAATTTAGAAACTAATCCATGTTTTATTTCTGAAACTAGCTTTAAGGTGTTGAAGGAACATTGAAATAACGATTCATGGCTAGATATCCGCATAAGTTCTTCAGTAAAATATTTAAAGTCCACTATTCTATGATTCCCATCTTTTATCGTCACATTCTGTAACAATGAAACCAATTTGTGATATAACTATACCTATCATACGAAAATAACACCCGTTGTGAAATTACTTCGTTAGGCCAATCCGGATATTCTTCATGAGATGGTTCCGTTATTTTTAGTTTTTTCGCTTTATTGCTCAAGTCTACGGTATTTTTTCTCTTTCTTAATTTTCTGCGAACAAATAGGCCAATTATTTCAAGCAATGTTGCATTTTTTTTCATTTTCGCGTATATATATATATATATTCCATACACCAGCTAGAAAATTCCAGTACAAATCACTGAAGAGAAAGATTTTTAGTAGCTGCTCAGTAAAGTTACCTTTGTGAAACTTTTTCAGATGGGCCAGGTATTTCTTCGTTTTCCTGTTGTCTATTACCATCAATAATGCTATTCGATTGATTCCTGCAAGGATATTATTAAATACCATCAAATATATACTTTTACAGGCAGACCACATCCGAGATATTATTTCGATCAAAATGGTCACTTACCGCTCCTTAACATACGTCGTTGGAATAGCATCTAAATCGAGTAATGTTTCTTTTGG
This sequence comes from Pyralis farinalis, assembly GCA_947507595.1. Classification (NCBI taxonomy): domain Eukaryota; kingdom Metazoa; phylum Arthropoda; class Insecta; order Lepidoptera; family Pyralidae; genus Pyralis; species Pyralis farinalis. The sequence continues at coordinate 7,923,791 of OX382264.1, forward strand.
AGCAGTCTTATTTAGTAAGTTTCTCCTATAAAAGAAAATCAGCAAAATACACTATTTTATTAAATACAAAAAAAAAATATATAAAAATCTCCACTGGTTTTCTATGTTCTGATAGCGCGAACCACATTGGATAAATTTCCAACGTAAACTAACCTTCACCTACGTACAATGTCTAAGTCGGAGTTCGGTCAGCTTATTATGGTTACTATGAGTTTGTCGTCTCGTATGACACTTACGTTAAAGTAGCATCTAAATCGAGTTGTGATTCTTTTGGTGGAATCTGTTTATTTAGTAAGTTTCTCTTAAAAAACAAAACAGCAAAAATATTCTATTTTATAAGTTTTTATTTTAATACAAAGAAATAAAGAGTCTCCACTGGTTTGCTATGTTCTGATAAAGCGAACCGCATTGGTTTAAATTTCCAACGTAACCTGACCTCCACCGACATATAACTTCTAAGTCGGAGTTCGGTCAGATTATAATGGATATAATAGGAGTTTGACGTCCTGTATAGGTACACGGTCAGCCTATGGATACTAATTATCAAATGTTACTTTTTATTCCTGCAAAAGATAACTCTTATTTAATAGTGTTTTGTATAGAGTTATTAAGTAATCAAAATTAAAAAAAAAGTTTTAACAGGAATTACATAGCTTGGGCCAACCATACCTAGGAACTGTTCTAAAACTAGAAATATGTCTACACAATATTACTATAATATGTTTAATGAATATTATAATAAAATAAATAAATAAGTACCTTGTCTTGTTCGCCTCCGCCATTCTACGAACATTTTCTTTGTATTGCTTTTTTATTTTTCTTTTATATATATTCTTTTTAGTGTTCCCCATTATTACAACACTATACAACTAAACCTATAATATTATTTACTACTTATATCTAATAATCATACACTTACACTAAATACTAATATTGAATATTTACAACTATAAATTAAAAAAACTTCGGTATCGCGATGTCATGGAGCGAGCTCGAGCAGAAAGCCGACATAGGTCTTACCTCGAAGCCGGCTGCAGCCGGACTGGCCCATGTAGGTAGTCAACGCGTTTATAATCCTCATTACCGCTCAATAAGGTCGAAAACACGTAGCACCCAAGACGAATGTGATCGCTTAGAAATTGTCAGAAACTTAAAATATTTTTAAAAAATTTCATGTTTCACTTATCAAAATATGCAGCAACCATATTGTAAACATAGATATTACTAATAGATTTAAGTAATTTTGAAGCGTATAAACAGAACAACTTCGTTGTAATTCAAAAATAATGAATTTCAGGAGGTGTTTTCGAAAGGAATTATTATCGAATAAATTTTACACAATCGCGTATTTGAGCAAGCAAATTCAAGATAAAGAAATGAAGTTATTTATACTAAAATCTTAGATCCGTCAGTTTAGTCATTAGCCTATATTATTCGATGAAAGTTGGTCTAATTTTTCGATGTGTCGCCTTAACAAATGTGTGTCGTTGTACTTGTGTGCGTAGAATGATATTTTTTATTTATTTAAGTGTGTGAGTGTTTTATGGTGGGGTGAAACTCGGCGACAACCGTCCCGGTGAAAACTCGCGTGGTATGTCACATCTCCCATTGTTTCTGTTATCTATGGTGAGGTCACTAGCAAGCTCCTAAGGAGTTGCTGTGTTAACAGCAGAGAAGGCATCGTGTGAGTGATACTTAATGTATTACAAGCGTTCACAGGCTACAGTAACCGCTTTACATCAGGTGGGCTGTATGCTTGTATTCCTTTCAACGTTGCATAAAAAAAATATGACGAAACGGTGGCGCAATGCTTAGTAACGCTAATTTGATACTAACGCTCGTGGCTTCGATTACCACACAGGACAGACATCAGACGTCTTGGTCCTGGGTGAAGACGTAGGGGCTACTAAAGAACCCCTCACATAAAACCGCAGCCAAATAATAACTCCCTTGTTGTATTCCTGTAGGAGTGAGGTCACCAGTAAGCTACTAAGGAGTTGTGTTAACTGCAGAGGTGGCATGGCGGGAGTGGTGCTTAATGTATTGCAAGCGTTCATAGGCCGCATAACCGCTTTACATCAGGTGAGCCATATGCTCGTATGCGTCTCGACGTTGTACAAAAAAAGCTTCTGTTACTGAATGATGAGTGTTTGAGACCGAAGGAAGGTTGCCTATATCTTTTTTATTTTATGCTCAATAGTTTGCCGAAATCAGCAATAACTTTTAACAATGTAACCTTTGATTTGTTTTAGATTACATTTTTTTTTCTCCGAGCTTTACAGTACTACTCCGAGGTAGTTCGAACCTGCAGGTCAACCAGTATGAAGTAATAATAGCTGGTGACGTGTTTAGGTGGTTTTAGATTAGCGTATTTTCTACGAAAGAGCGCGTCGGAGTTAAAATAAGAAGAGGCATGCTCCGTTGGTTCATGTAGAACGGACATGTAGAACGAATGCAGGATGAAATAATGACGAAGCAGATATACAATGCAAAAGTGGAAGGACGTAGGAGCCGGGGAAGGCCAAGACTTACCTACCATGACCAAATTGGTCGTGTTCTGTCAGGTGATGTCAGGAGCCCTAGAAACCGGCGAGCGTGCATGTGAAGAGCAATGAATGTTAATGAAGCGAGTGAGATATGTAAGGATCGAGTCACGTGGCGCTCGGTTCTCTATACAATGGATTTGGCGTGAAGTTATAGATAGGTATTTTCTACGCTTGTTTTTGCACACACGTATATGTACGCGCTGTTTACATCACACTCACGCGCAATTAATACGATGGTTGACGCGCTTATACGAGTAAGCGCGTGCCACAAAAGACGCCACCGCGTGCGTACTTTCTCGTTTTTGCGGGCGTCGGCGGTAACGCAAAAAGCAATGTTTCACGCAGAAAAGTGTGCGAATACGCGCGTATTGGAAGCCAAAATATTAAAACGCCCTAACTTTACTATTGCTATATGCGAATTGGAGTTGACTGGACTGCATTTGGACTACGAGTGGGCGAGTCTTTGGATGTAACTGAAATAAAGATAATAGTTCTGTATAAACGTGTATTGAATAAATATAACAAAATACAATAACGTGTAAAATTATTCTAATTTTAATATTGGACAAATTAGATTTTTAATTATAAAATTCCATTTTAAATTTAAATGTATATAAAATAAGTACTGTATGTCGAGAGCGGCCTTGTAATAAAATATTTAAGTACTCGATTAGTTTCCATGTCTGTATCATTTTATTACAAAATATAAATCACACTAAGCATTAAGTACAAAATGTTAGAGCACCTTGACCTTATTCATAGTACAATATATTAGAAAGTAAGTAATTGTGCACATTTGTTTTTCTGGTTAGGTATCAGAAAACTTCTTCGCCTTCAATAAGAAAAATTTATTCACCTATAGATGAAATACCTAATTTGAAAACACTTAGCGGTCGCTTCACATAAATGTTACCTAATAGTCCAATCTTATGAACGATTATACATTTGGCAGACCAACAGATTAAAATAATGCGCCAATAATTACTTACATTTTTTTTTATACGCCGAGGAAGTAATATTATTATTTTTGACCCCACTAACAGAAATAGCAGAGTCCCCTGAATTTGGGTAAACCAAAGAGAAATTATTACAAAATCAGGCTTTTGTAGTTAAAAATTTTGACCATAGTACAAATTCTATTATTTGTGCAATGCATATTACATTATTAATTTTATATTCATAAAAATGAAATTGTGGCGGCTCTAATTTCTGTTAGTGGGTTGAGTGTTTTATGAAAAACTTAAGTATTTCGACCATAAGTAAACTAAGTGTCATAAGGCAAATTAAAGTTAAGTTTCTACAGGATGTAGCCAGATACTACAATGCTTCATATTACCTCGCGAAAATTAAACTTTTGATTATGATTAAATCAACAATTAGAAAATGTGACTCTGTTTTTATATACATATGTATAGCCAGCAAGAAATTACACACATTGGAATTGTAATATTTCTTAGTACTAAACAAAGTTTTCAGATCTTTAAACAATACTTCATCCACAATATGAACTAACACAATTATTTATTATTACAACTAAATAAAGAGATAACAACGTATATGGAATGTTTAAAATATGATTATAACAAATCTGCTCTTACATGCAACATAATACTTTGAGGACAGTACAGGTTATCATTAATTTAATCTTATTTGAAGAAATACTTGTGACTTTGAAAGTCGTCAATATTTTACTAAAATACCACACTAGCTCTTGAGTCTTGACTACCATATTAATGTTCCTTGTGATATAAATTATCAAGAACATATAGACAAAAATTTCTTTTCAAATACTGAGGTGGTACATAACCATATGATGTGCCGAATGGCAGCAGATAACATAACAGCCTGTAGACACCTGTAATGCTAAAAGCTATGTAAAATCGCTTCACGCATTTCTTGGACTGTAAGCATTTAGGTTCTAGTTGCTTTTATACAATACGCACGTACAATAGTTAATAGCTAAATAATTTATGCACGATATGCAGAATGAGTACAAAAGTGGTTCTGTAAAATATTAACAACTATCAAAGTCATATATAATGTACACACTATATTAATTATAATATACGACAGATTTTAAGTCAGACAGGACAATATGAGAAAAAATGTAATAAAGTCTTCGGGATGTATCAAAAGTGGACGACGATAAAATATCAATCCCTACTCATTTAACTGCAGGGATAAGGGTCTCCCTTCATACGAATAAGTTTAGAAAACAACGTGTCGTGAACTTGAAAGTTTTATTGAAAAGGGAGCACGGAAATGAAGTGGACTTCACTGGCTGCTTTCAAATTATTTTTGAGTGTGTTTAATTAGCGCCATTTCGGAGCTGTAAGGTTTAGAAATTGTTATATGAGTCCCTGAGCTCTATTTCACTAAACTCTGTTACAGAGTGATTAATGAGACAAGTGAATCTATGACGGGGTGAAATATTTCGTACATAATTTAAAAGCCAAAGCACACAGGAGCGGGAAAAGTAGGAAAGTAGCAGCGATCCGGGACACTATGTTTTATAACATTCGTGTTTGTATGAAACCTGTCACACAAAAAGCGATCGCTCGGCGCCGGAATACGTTCACTTTCCTGCTTCTTCAGTCTCTACGGATTTTAGCTGTAAAGGTTTACGGTATAGACTACCATAAATCTTTAAAGCTAAAATCTATAAAGACGGAAAAAGCAGACAGGACAATTTGAGAAAAAATGTAACAAAAAGTCTTCGGGAACCATCAGAAGTGTACGACGATAAAATATCCCCACATCAATCCCTACTTATCGAACTGCAGCGATAAAGGTCTCCCTTCAACCGAATAAGTTCAGAGTATACTTCACCACGCTGCTTAAATGAGGATTGGCTGAGGCCAGTGTATTCAAGCCGCCCGAGGGCCTATCGATAACAGCGGAGACCGACGGCTTAACGTGCCCTCCAATTACGGAGAAGCTCGACATAGATAAACCCATCCATAGACAGGCTGCGAAGGACTTTGCTTAATCTGCGTGTTCAGTTAGAAAGACACGCGCAACAACGCTATCGAGCTCTCCAATTATATGTACTTAAGACTATTCCTGGCCGCACAATATAGGAAAAAAATCTTAATATTACTTTGATTGATGATTGATGGACGGAATCTAGTGCAAATACAAAATGCAGCGGCGAGTATAAGTTTCACAGACTCTGACAGAATTTTCTGATCATGTGTTAATAGATTATCACTACACAGACAGAGTCACATACAGACTGCATCTGATAGACGGAAAACTTCAAAGTAGATGATTCTTCTTATTGATACTTTTACTATGATACCAACAACGAAACCGTGGAACTTTTAATGTCACCTCATAAATTGTTCGATCATCTCATTATTTGTATCTTGGTCTAACGGTATATATACTTTTTCTGAGACACATGTATTATATAAGACATATTTTTTTAAGATGCATAAAAATATGTTAATACCAAGTCAACATCTGTCTTTTCAAATAAAATACTGTCGCAACTAGTATCGATCGATCGAAGTTGACCTCAGACTAGGATATAAGCATGAACTTAACACTGAAGGTCCCCTCTATATTAACTTGAGAAAACGGCCACGTGACCACCAGTGCTACGTAAGCACGAATAATTTGTTTTTAATAATTCAGGTAGCCTTGAGCGGCGGGAGAACTCGACTCTGTAGTTAAACTACAATAAATTTACATTATAGAAAGAAAACTAAAGCTAAATAACAATTCCCAATAACACATTTTTACTTTATTTTTTTTACTGTTTGAGCCGGCGCAAATATATGGCGAAGCGCAACGCAGAGTATTTTTCACGGTCATACTTGTTTTCAATTTACTCTTGTCGAAAAATTATTTAACACAACGGGCTCTCAACCACGCATCAAAGCCATGACAGAGGAAAGGTGTTTCTTGATTTTTTAACATTATTTCAACGCAGACGGAGTCCAAAATGGTTTGTTGCTCTGTGTTGCCTCTCTCCATATGTGCCTCGAGTCTTATGCTCCTGATAGTGTGACCAGAGATTTTTTTAGGTAACCAAGGCAACGAGATTCGATTTAGAATTTGAATGAAACCAGCCATTCAAACATGCTCTCACTGTCATACACACCGGATTTGCACTCTAATTACAAGCGTGTCATCTTTAACGAACCCATTCGCGAGGACATCTTTGACCGCCGCATACTCAGTGAAGCCGAATCCACGCAGGCATATATCGGTCGTTGGCTTCTGGAAGGCCATAAGTCTGGAATTGGACATCATCGTGTCCTTCTGCGTGCGGTCAGGGTTGTACTGGTTCACCATAGTGAACGATATGCGACCGTTGAAAGGCCAGTCGAGGCAGTCGTCGAACTCCGACTTCATCATGTGGACATGTAGAGCGAAGCAGCGAGGGTTTTGGGGCGATATGTTAAGGCGCACACAGAACCTGAAAATATACGAAATTGAAAATTAATTAATTAATTCTTAAACACATATTTTGGACATTCTTCTTCTTCGTCTTCTTAGCTTTATCCCGTTTTCCTAATCCATTAGGATCGGTGGGGTCCGGTACCTAAGCCTAAGGATTTGGCGAAGATACTGATTTTTACATGGAGCGAACTGACCTCTGCAACACAGCGGGAAAACCAGATCATTCTTAGGTAAGGTCCCATGTCATACGAAATATAATTTCTTGAACGTGTGGGTTTCCTCACGATGTTTTTCTTCACCGCCGAGCAAGTGATATGTATGTATACAGAAATGTACATAAATCCGAAAACATGAAATTTAGTAGTACACGAGAGGATTCGCACTGCCAACCTGTTGGTCACAAGGCCGGTTCTTTAACCACAGGCATCTGACATATTTCAGAAATTCTAGTAAATAAAAAAAAAAATGAAAACAATGACAAATGAACAAGATAAAATAGTTTTTTTTTAAATTAAGCCTCTAAGTAGTCGCGAAGAACGAAAGACTTTAAAAAATTCGCAGTTTTAGTAGTGGTCTTTCCTTTGAGTAGAGCTGCAAAGTTATTTTCTATTATCTATATATACATATATAATAAATTCGTAACGGAGTCTACTTGTACATGTAATACTTTTTTTAATAGTAGTGTAGCTGGACTTCACTGGACCGGACAATTTTACTGTACAGAACCTAAAATGAGAGGAAGAGCGCATAAAAACAGCCAGTCTGGTGAACCTTCACCCCACAGAAAACCGCAGCCAAATAATAATCCCCTGGAGGGGAGCGTTGCTGTGTTACTGCGTGTGAGTGAGGTCACCAGTAAGCTCCTAAGGAGTTGCTGTGTGCGAGTGATATTAAACGTATTGCAAGCATTCATCGGCTACGGTAACAGCTTTCAATCAGGTGGGTCGTATGCTTGAATGAGGCATTGTAAAAAACACTGATATATATATAAACACTAAATAAAACAATATTACTTTTGGCAAACCTGTTTTGGATATATGCAATGTTCACCGATATTCTGATACAGTCTTTGTACCAAGTATAAATATCCAAAACGAAGCATGTGTGTATGCGTAGTATACTGATTAAGCCGCGAATATGGATTTGCAGAGAAGATGGTTTCGGAACTAGTTGTTATTTGGCTGAGCTGACGATCATGGCGACGGGCCCTTACCTGTAACCATTGGGGGACGTGTAAAAAGCGGGACTATACAGCATACTGTTGTTGTCCTTCAGCATTTGGTCGAGGCGGGCGCTGAAGTTGTCAATCTTCCAGACATAGTTGCCCATGCAGTACCTTATGTTGTTGTGTTTCATAAGGACAGACAGAGTGGACACTTGTTTTGTCAAGTTGGCTATGATGATGTCCTGCTCGCGGTTCCTCTGTTCTAATATCACTACGCGCTCAAACACAGATCTGGAATATTTTTGGTAAGTTTATAATGGATAATCAACCATTATTTGCATATTATTAATATATGCATTATTGTATACATACAAAATAGGCAAACAATAAAACGCTATAGACTTTAAATCATCTTTACACACAAATAAATAATTGTCTACTGACCGCTTGCCAGATGAGCCAAGTAGGCAAAAAGTGTTGCGTTGCTACGGTAAATTTCTTGAAAGGAAACGATACGTAGTAGGCAAAGTTTAAGAAATAATATATTGCATATACAATGCAATTAGCATTGCATCCACCATTTATTTTATACCTACTGAATTGTGGTCAATAAACTTTTAAATAAATAAATACATGCCTTATGAGAGCACTGGTATTGTTGATAGGCGGGGCAGCGGTGCCCTGGGGGTCGTTCTTGTCGGGCGCCTCCCACAAGTACATGGCCTCTTGTTCTTTTGAGTCGATATTTGCGTTTACCATGTCGTTATTCATTTTTAACTCGGAGTATGCGTTCATTAGGTACTGGAAATGGTAATATGGCACTTATTATAAAATAAAATAGAAAGATAAATCATATATTTACATGACATGATATTCAATGGCGCAATTAAGAATTTTATTCATTTACTAGTTGCGCTCGCGACTTGTATGGGAATATCACAAACGGGCGCGTTTTATATCCTTGGATTTACTGACGTTGTTTGTGCAGTTGTAGTAGATAGTTCGTAGCAACTTCCCTCGTCTATATTGTGTATGAACAAGTTTAGTCACAGTTTCTTCTATAATGAATAGATAATCTTATACTAATATATAAAGCAGAAGAGTTTGTTTGTTTGAACATTTGATTAGTTTTTTTTGTTTGCATTTGACAGCCCAATTCTTGAGGAAGGTTGTAGGCTATTTAACATTACGCTACGATGTTTAGACACCGAGGAAAAATAATGAAACTAGAAAAATAAGTTCCCACGGGATACCAGGATACGCGCTGACGAAGTCGCGGGCTGCGGCTAGTACATAATATATTAACTTACGCTCAAATGTTTCTGAGTATCATTATTTAAATGATCATTCATATCCTGCTGGGTGCCAAAGGTATCCTTGCAGCCGATGGTGTGGTAAGAACAAGGCACTTTCATAGCTGCCTGGGAGGACGTGTGGGGCTGGTTGTATTTACAGGATTCCGCATGAGCATCCAGATCTAAAGGCATCACTTTAGCAGTACATCCTGAAAAAATATAAAATGAATATGTATATTCCAGAAATCAAATAAAACCATCGGCTCAGTATTGTTGATTGATAAGTCACTAAAATACGACTATTAAAGAATAATCATACACCTCAAATATAATTGTCTTCTCGATACACTTACTCCGCCGTACGGTGGTCCTGCCATAACACAACTCTCTGAGCTTAAAGTTTAAAAACTATTATTTAGATGCAATTTGATCCAACCTGCTTTGCGTGCTTCCGCCACCAATTAGTTCATGCGGCCTAGCGCCGGCCGGCACCCACCCACTACTGTTAGTACTTGGTACATGCCGACGCTGCCATGGCTGCTCCGGTAGTCTCTGCTTCGGCTGCTGCGGTCGTCCGTCATCTGGAACAGAATCCGCATGCCCCCACCACCACCGTCGCTGCCACGACTGGCCTGGTCGTCGCTGCGACACGTGTTTCGCCTCTCCACGAGGCATCATCAGGCGTTGTAGACGTTAATCGTAAGAATAACATGCTACAAGTGACAAATCCATCGCAGTGCCGTCCCTTATATTGAATTGAGGGTGGGGGTGGATGGTGTGAGCGAAAAGATATTTAATAGTGGGGAATGGTTTACGTCAGTCTGTTTGTTCATGAGAGTAATTTTAGAATTTTTATGTTTATTAATTTCTAATTGTTCCCTAATATTTAGTTTTAAACCTTTGTCTATGGTGTGTAAAATTTGATATGTATTAGTGGGGGATAAGTTATGTCCTTTGTCTATAAGATGCTCGGCGAAGTGTGACCTTTCTGGGCGATTGTTTTTATACGCCGATACGTGTTCGTGAAATCGTGTTATAAAGTTACGACCAGTTTGCCCGATATAAACGTGTTCACATTCATCGCAGAACAGCTTATAGACGCCAGATTTTTTATTGGGCGGGATTTTATCTTTAGTGTTACAAAGTGACCTGAGTGAATTATGGGATTTGAGAGCAACATGTATGTTATTTTTTCTAAATATGTGAACTATTTTGTCAGTGATTTTACCCAGGTATGACAAACTCGCAGTGTATTTATTTGTCGAAATATATGGAACCGCGTACAATAGTCTGTTAACGATACTACTCGTTTTTTTACGCAATAATTTATCGATGGTAGATTTGGAATAACCGTTTGACTTCGCGATCTGATATATTACATCAAGTTCTTTGTTGTAATTATCCTTACTTAATGGAACGCTCATCAAACGGTGTATCATAGTTTTATACGCTGCGAGCTTGTGTTGCCAAGGATGGCTGGATGACACGGGAATCGTGGTATCGGTATGAGTTGGTTTACGGTATATCGAAAATTGATGGAGGGATTGATTTTTAGTTATGGTTAAATCTAAAACTTTTAGACTTCAAAAAGAAGGGTTAGCAATGGGGTCCCCTCTTAGTCCATTGATGGCTGACTTATTTATGGATAATTACGAACGCGAACACATAATCGGTAAACCACACATATTCTATTACTATAGATATGTCGACGATATTCTCATATGCTGGACAGGTACCAATCGTCAATTGGATCTCTTTGTTTCCAAATTAAATAAAATCCACCCTAAAATTAAATTCACTTTAGAAATAGAACAAAATAGTTCACTTCACTTTTTAGATTTAACCATAACTAAAAATCAATCCCTCCATCAATTTTCGATATACCGTAAACCAACTCATACCGATACCACGATTCCCGCGTCATCCAGCCATCCTTGGCAACACAAGCTCGCAGCGTATAAAACTATGATACACCGTTTGATGAGCGTTCCATTAAGTAAGGATAATTACAACAAAGAACTTGATGTAATATATCAGATCGCGAAGTCAAACGGTTATTCCAAATCTACCATCGATAAATTATTGCGTAAAAAAACGAGTAGTATCGTTAACAGACTATTGTACGCGGTTCCATATATTTCGACAAATAAATACACTGCGAGTTTGTCATACCTGGGTAAAATCACTGACAAAATAGTTCACATATTTAGAAAAAATAACATACATGTTGCTCTCAAATCCCATAATTCACTCAGGTCACTTTGTAACACTAAAGATAAAATCCCGCCCAATAAAAAATCCGGCGTCTATAAGCTGTTCTGCGATGAATGTGAACACGTTTATATCGGGCAAACTGGTCGTAACTTTATAACACGATTTCACGAACACGTATCGGCGTATAAAAACAATCGCCCAGAAAGGTCACACTTCGCCGAGCATCTTATAGACAAAGGACATAACTTATCCCCCACTAATACATATCAAATTTTACACACCATAGACAAAGGTTTAAAACTAAATATTAGGGAACAATTAGAAATTAATAAACATAAAAATTCTAAAATTACTCTCATGAACAAACAGACTGACGTAAACCATTCCCCACTATTAAATATCTTTTCGCTCACACCATCCACCCCCACCCTCAATTCAATATAAGGGACGGCACTGCGATGGATTTGTCACTTGTAGCATGTTATTCTTACGATTAACGTCTACAACGCCTGATGATGCCTCGTGGAGAGGCGAAACACGTGTCGCAGCGACGACCAGGCCAGTCGTGGCAGCGACGGTGGTGGTGGGGGCATGCGGATTCTGTTCCAAATGACGGACGACCGCAGCAGCCGAAGCAGAGACTACCGGAGCATCCATGGCAGCGTCGGCATGTACCAAGTACTAACAGTAGTGGGTGGGTGCCGGCCGGCGCTAGGCCGTATGAACTAATTGGTGGCGGAAGCACGCAAAGCAGGTTGGATCAAATTGCATGTAGATTTGACTTTCGCAAAGTAACGCCTGAATCTATTAACTATTATTTAGATAATTAGTTAGATAATACATTAACAAAGATTAAAAAACCACCTACCCCCGTTAATAAATATGTGGCACATTTACTTTTATTAATGACGGCCGGGGGTTCCAACGCAGCAGCGGCGTAGCGTGGGCGTCGGCCGCCCGGGGCGGAAGACAATTTTGCCGCCCTCTTATTTAGGTATTTCAATTTAATGTATACTATACATTACATACATTAATTCTAGAGGCCTTTCGGTAAGAACTGTCGTTATTATTTTGCATTATTCGGGTTAGATTTTAAATTAAAAAGTTACAGTTCACACTCTTGAATATGTACATGCAGCGACGTATCAAAGGTAGACACGTTATACACGAACATTTTTGTATTTTAAAATGGCGCAAGTACTACTATATCGACGTACAGTTATTTATTATCACACTTTGCTCTAAAAAGAGACAAATGATAGGGAATACCTGTCGTTAGAAAGAGATGAATATACATCTTTAGTTACGTATTGATTGCTGCTGAGCGCTCATTGGCGCGAGCACTGTTTTACCGATATGGAGGAGACTGGGGAAAAAGCTCTGGATTTAATTAGTGTTTAAAATAATAAAACCAATTATGTACAAAACATCTATTTTCGTAATATGAATTGTGAACAATGAAATTACAAAATAATATCGAGTCAGTTTGTGAGTGAATAAAAAAAATACGTATTTGATAAAATATTATTCCCTCAAATAAACTTAACTTATTCCTTTTTTGTCTTTTTTAATCAGTTTTCTAATCTAGACTATTATAATGCGCGAAATATATTTTAACTTCACTATAATAGCGCGTATTAGGTGAAACCTGTGATTATAAGTCGGATATTGCTCTAGGAAATGACAATTTAAAGAGGAAAATACGTCATTGCGATATAGGAAACACTTTAAATGACGACTCGAAATTTGACGAGCTCGGTGGCTCAGTCGTGAATGACGCGACTTTGTTACCAACGCTCGTGGGTTCGATTCCCACACAAGACAAACATTTGTGTGCATGAACATGTCAGTTTGTCTTGGTCTGGATGTTTTAAGAAAGGTAGGGCGCATCAAAGCAGCCCATCTGGGGAAGTACCTCCACCTCACAGAAAACCGCAGCCAAATAACAACTCCCTAGAAGGTTGTTGTGTTCCTACGTGTGAGTTTGGTCACCAGTAAGCTCCCAAGGAGTTGTTGTGTAAGCAGCAGAGAAGGCATCGCGCGAGTGATAATTAATATATCGCAAGCGTTAATAGGCTACGGTACCCGCTTCACATCAGGTGGGCCGTATGCTTATATGCCTCCCGACGTAGAATAAAAAAATATATTTTTTTTCATCAATAATCTAAAATGGAAAGAAATAAATGATAAGTAATATTCTATTCGCTTCATTCTTTTCTAGAACGTGTAGTATTACTAGTATCTAATAATTGAAAATAAGGTAGGTAGGCGTATTACTTAATATAACACAAAGTTAGGAATAAATTTAATTCACAATTCTGTGTTCATAACGTGATAGTTAAATTTTCCTCAACTTCCCCTAGCAACGGCTGCCACTAGACCCGCTTTAATATTGCTAAAAACTAAATACATTTACTATGTTTTTAATAAAAAAAACTGTACTTACAAATGAAATGACACGTTTTCCTTGTCTTTAACAGTTGTCGTGTAATTTGTGGACCATCTAAAAACACAGGAAGGCATTTTTGCCAGAAATAACTTATTTACGCTTTGTGGCGAAGTACGTATAGACGTGACGCGAGAGCGTGCCCAACTGAATGCGAGGTGGGCAATTACCTTACTTTCGTGTTGCCATTCTAGAGCGTGTACAACGTATCTATGACTATAAAAACATCTTAGTGTACATGTAGTTGAAAAATTCAATTTTTCACAAAGCTCAATAATTTCACGACCACTACACGTACTTATCTACACAGAAATTACAGTTTTAAAGCGTAACATAAAATTACTATACGCGATCAATAAAATTTTCTTTGAATTGTTAAAGCAACAAGTACTTACTTACCCGTACCTATAGTTTTTAAAATAAAATACCTACGGGGAATCCACGCAAGTCAGTATAGACGGTGTTGCCAGCAGTCGCTACATAATATTTAAAAAAAGGGAATTTCCCGAATTCGTCACAGAATAAGTAATGAAAAAATCCGTGCTCTTTTCAATTGGTCCGAATTTGTAGTTGCGCTAAAAATATGAAATGGTTCAAATATTTTTATTATTTATTGTCAATTTTTGCCGCCCCCTAAAAAGTGCCGCTCGGGGCGGGCCGCCCCTGCCGCCCCCACTACGCTACGCCACTGCAACGCAGTCCACCCAGATACGAGAACAATGTCGAATGAAAGATGATGTAGTGACAAAAATTGAAAACGGTATGCTGATATGGTTTGCACATTTGAAAAGAATGGATGACAAAAGAGTATATCGATAAAAAGTAATTGGAGATAGCGCCAGGGCCCGCTCTAGACACACACGTATGGATCAAATAGCTGATGCTCAAAAAGTACCAAATTAAAAGCACCCCAAACCGAAGAGCATGCGTGGACCTCTCCACGAGTGTGACGATCTTCCACACTCCACGATGAGTGTGGAAGAGGCGAGAGAGGTATGTTTGCATCGGTGTATCTGGCGTTCTATAGTCTCTAACTACCCCAATGGGAGACAGGCGTGATGATATGTATGTATGTTATCATCATTTATTATTCGACTATAGAAACTTATATAGAAAAATAGCTGAGAGTTCGTTGGCGTCGTTGCGTGCGTCATTCTAATCAAACACGCACGTTAAGCAATGTCTACCGCAGCCTGTCTATTGATGGGTTTATCTATCTCGAGTTTCTCCGTTCTTCGGAGGGCACGTTAAGCCGTTGGTTCTGAATGTTGTCGTTAGATGACAGTCGTTAAGCTAAGTCAGTGGTCCTCGGGCGGCTTGTAAACACTGGCCTTCGCCAATCCGCATTTGAGCAGCATAGCGGAGTATGCTCTAAATCACTTTGGTTGAAATAAGACCCGTATCCCTGCAGTGGGATGAGTAAAGGTTGATGTGGTATAGAAAAGAAAACATTCTAATTAAGAAAAGTAGGGCGCATCAAAGTCGCTCATCTGGGGAATCCACCTCACAGAAAACCGCAGCCAAATAACGACTCTCTGGAGGGTTGTTGTGTGAGGAGCGAGTGAGTGAGGTTACCAGTAAATTCCTAAGCAAGTCCTGTCGCAAGCGTTAATTGGCTACGGTAACTACTTTCTGGTGGCCCGTATGCTCGTATGCCTCAATACGACAATAGCAATTGCGAGTTTTTTATATATTTTAATTAGTATATAAAAAAAAAAACTCGAGGAGATATCGACCATGAAGTTTTAAGAATACTCCACCACGTTGCTCAAATGCGGATTGGCAGAGGCTGTTATAAAGCCGCGCGAAGGCACTGATTAAGGATAATGACTGCCATTTATTGACAGTTTAACGTGCCCTCCGATGGAGAAGCTGGAGATAGATAAACCCACTCATGTACAAGCTGCGGTTGCTTAACCTGCATGTTCGGTTGACACATTCTAGAATAGTTAATAGATTCAGGCGTTATTTTGCGAAAGTCAAATTTACATTTACATATGTACATTCTAGAATGACATGCGCCGTCGAACATGCATACTACTGGTATTTTTTGTCATGATTTTTGTTTACTAAGCTACTAAGCAGTTGTGTTGCGATTAACATATTCACTTCCGGTTCTTTTCCCCGGATCTTCGGCATGTGCCGCACTTTTCTATGTGTCTCCAACGTGTATTCAAAGTAATTTTGTATTGATTTGTTTCCAATTGAATCAATTATTTACAATTAATAATTTGCTTTATTTATATAGAAATGAGAGCGCTGAGGAGTACGTGTGGAGTTAGAATGATTGATAGAATAAGAAATAGCACGACACGAGAACTATGTGGAATGAAAAATGATGTAGGGACAAAAATTGAAAAGGGTATGCTGAAATAGTTTGGACATTTAGAAAGAACGAATGACGAAAGAAGTGTATCGGGCTAGAATCAATGGAGTTATCGGCAGGGGCCGCCCTAGATGCACACATATGAATGAAATTGGTGATGTGCTGAAAAAGGGCCAAATCAAAAGCATACATAACCGAAGCGCATGTATGAAGGGGTTGATGAGTGTGGAAGAAGCGACAGAGGTATGTTTGGATCGGTGCACCTGACGTTCCATAGTCTTTACCTACCGCAACGGGAGACAGGTGTGATGATATGTATGTAAAGGGCGTTCAACGTTACGAGGTAAAAATAGTACACACTCCGGTCTTTACGGAGTTCCGTTGGAATTTTTTTTTTTTTATATTGGCTCACCATAGTGGCTCCGCTTCTCTCTAGGGAGTTGTTATTTGGCTGCGGTTTTTTTGTGAGGTGGAGGTACTTCCCCAGACGGCATGCTTTGATGCACCCTACCTCTCTTTAAAAATGTTGTTGTAGGTAGGAGAAACCCAATAAAATCAAGCGATAATAGCGAATTCTAGTCATTCAAGCGATATCCTCATATTCTTTCACAGGCAGGAACGGTGGGGGAACTTTCGCTAAGTGTTGCTGTCCTTAAATTTTGGTACGAGCATCATGTCTGTACCCGTATTCGTCACATTTGGCAAGTCAAATAATATTTACGTGGTTGAGTCGACAATTATTAAATTTTGATAGAAATTGATAATAAAGTAACAAATCCTGTAATCTATACCTGTTTAAGTACGTATTTAGTAATGACGCGTGATTACGGCTGGACAACACACACATATATATATATATATATTAACTTTTTAATGTAAATTTAAGTTTTACAATTTTGTTTATACAAGTTTTGGATAGATTCTGTTGTTATATTTAAGCACACAGGAATTAAGTATTCATCTATCTTTGTTCCGTACAGGTTATTCCATTTCGGTAAAATATATTTATTTACTAGTGGAACTTGCCTCAAATGGTATGGCCTCTTTTTCTCAATAATATATTCAGGGTGGTTAGTTTCAGATAGTATGAGAAATTCAATTTTGCTGTATACATACATTACGTTGCAAGATTTGAATAATTCTATGTCGTTATTTTTGCATTTTTTCTTTATGTGATTAGGTACAATACTTTTTAAGGCTTGTCGTTGTAATTTATATAAGTCATTCAAATAGGTTGCCTAAGTTCTACCGTAACTACTTAAACCATAGTCGATAACTGTATCTGCTAGGACCATATACAGCAGTCGTAGAGTTTTGAATTGTAATTTATATTTTAATACACATAATTTGCTGATAACGGATCTTAAGTTATTACATACGTAATTTTTATGTGGTGCCCAACAGAAACGGCCATCAATCACGAGGCCAATGTAGTATGGACAGGCTACAGCTTGCAAACAGAGATAGAGACAGAGATATTATGTAAGCAGAGATGGTTATGGGCTTTTACGGTTGGTATGAAAGGAGATGTATTGTGCGACGATCGTATGTGTACTATTTTTTTTTGAGCATTAATTACTAGGCCTCCATCATGTGCCCATTTACATACTTGATCAAAATGGTATTGTAAGCGTTGTTCCGCTTCACGAATATCTTAGCTTGCCACGAGAAGACATGTGTCATCCGCGAATTGGTATACAGATCCCGTATTTATTGTGTTAATCATATCGTTAACGTACAGTAAATATTCAGTAGGACCAATTATGGAACCTTGTGCCGTACCTTTAGTTGTTTTTATTTTAGTATTGAGTTGATTTTATACCTTCACTGTCATATGCCGATTGCTATGATATTTTTTTAGTAACTCAAGAAGTGGTCCCTGTATACCTCCTCGCTGTAGCTTGTCCTATAATATATTTTAATTAAGCATATCGAATGCCTTGCTGAAGTCTAGAAATAAGGCGAGTACATGCATTTCATTATTTAAGTAGCCATTAACCTCGTTCGTATCAGTTTATTTTGTGTTCGCAGGTCATTTATATTTCGGACGTGGGTAAGCGCGCCCCGTTATGTAGTAGTCAGCTAGCGCGACGTTGACTACGCCAGTGTAAGCTTCTCTCGCGTGTACTGTACGAACGAACATGTGATCGATGCATGATTTAGTAATTTTATCACGATATTTTTCTACGCGTGTGTAACCATTCATCCCCCTAACAAAACCTAAGCTGCACAATGAATGTAAATACCGATTTGTAATGACTGTTGGTAAATCAACTAAATGTTTCCGAACGAAATGTCGACTTCCTAAATCCTACCCTCTAATTCTATATAATTTTTCCTACAAACCTGTGGGTGGGAGTAAAGGAAGCTCTCTTGACGTTTCGCCGTTGCACCAACGGGTCGAGCTCCGCATGTCTCCCCGAAAATTAACGCAAGCGTTCCAAGCAGCCACAATCAGCCGCGATTCGCGCGCATCATCAAATCATCGTCTCATCACATCAGCAAAGCAAGCGGGGTCGCGGAAGAATCCAGGAAGAGCACGAGCACTAAGCGTCTATACCACCTAGCACGCGGGGCAATCGTGAACCAGGTTTGTCACCCTCTCCCTTCTTGTTTTTCCACCAACTGTTATCTTTTAAGTCGATATTTACATTTCCCATGAGTACATAGTCATACTTATTACTATAATTAGATAACATAGCATACAATTCTGTTACAAAGCGATGTTTTATAGTATTAGGCGGCCTGTATACTGCACACATACCCATCTTATATTTACCTATCGTTATTTCACCAGCGATGTATTCAAATTCACGTACACCATGATTATGTAGCCTATTGAACGATACGGACTTATGCAGGTACAATAAAACCCCACCACCCTTCCTATCAGTTCTTAATTCTGTTTGCAAGCTATAGCCCGGGATTCCGTACATTTGCGCTTCATCTTGTTTTCTATTAGCTTCCGTTACTAATATGACATGAATAGCTTGTTTCGAATTTAACACAATGTATTCGAGCTGGGCAAAGTTTTTTCGAATAGAACGTATATTAACATCAAAGAATATAACGTGTTATTCAACAATGGTAACACATCCGTAAAATCATTCTACGTGAGCCAGTTGAATTCAATTATATCTTTATATTAATTGCAATCTGTTCATATAAGTCCAAATTTTTTTTTATTGTTTATCAATTTATAATGAAACATATGCCTACTTTAAAGTCTTGTCTATATCTTTTCAGTGAATAAGCAATATTTCTACTACCAGCTAGTTTTAGTTTTTAATTATAATATTGTTAAAGTAAATACACAATAAGTTACACTAAATAAAAGAGTATAGATAGCCCAGTGATGGTAACGCTACGAGGAAGAAGACCACTATTATAAAAAAATGTTGCGTACCTTTGATTATTTTATTTACATTGTTTATCTATGTATGGCAGAGAGAGCATGAAAGTAGAATAAATGCGGTCGAGATGCGAGCACTGAGAAAATTTTATGGCATAACGCTTGCTGACCGCGTTAGAAATGATGAAGTAGGAAAGAGAGTTGGTCTGAAAGAGGGTGTCGGTGTTAAGACAAGATAGGGCATGCTCCGTTGGTTCAGACAGGTAGAAAGAATGACGAAACAGATATACAATGCGAAAGTGGAAGGATGTAGGAGCCGAGGAAGACCAAGACTAACCTCAGGAGCCTTAGGAACCGGCGATCGTGCATGAAAAGAGCTGTGAATGTGAAAGAACCGAGTGAAGTGTGTAAGGACCGCGTCTTATGGCGCTCAGTTCTCTCAGCCTACCCCGCAAGGTACCTGGCATGAAGATATAAGCTGTTACCCGCAGCTTCGCCCGCGTGGTCAAAGGGAAACTAAGCGTGTTTTCCTGTTGGAGTAAGATATTTTGCCGCGGTAAAAGTAGCCTATGTCACTGTCGGGCCCTCCATACAAAAAAAAACAACACATCAATGCGTCGCTCCGTTTTGATGGAAAAAAGGACTAACCGACAAAAACATACTACTTTTACGTTCATAATAGTACGAACTCCTCTAAGACATTTGGGTTTTATGACTATATGAATTCTATGATTCTCGACGCTCTAGATCTGTTCGACAGCAGACGTGCATTTGCCCGGAATAAAAGTGACACATGTTTTATCTTATCAATTTATGCGTCACATAAATAATCTCTATACAAAATGGCTATCTTCCAGGAGTTGTTGTCATGGTTCCTGAATAAAAAATCAAATCGGTTCAGTCGTTAATACAATAATCGTAGTTGATATCATAAACCTAAGCAACTTCACATTTCAATTACAATATTCTGTAGACGATATTATAAGGCCGATTACTTTCGGCGAGCACATGCAAATTTTGGGCATTCGAAATTCGGGAGCAACCCACGTAAAGTTGACTAATAATGGGGTATGTCTGGCTATAAAGCAGTTTTCGCGAAGAGGTCATCCCACAGGAACACATTCCGGTGATATGTTCCCGTGGGATAGTAGTAGATGAAAAGTCGTTGATACGTGAAAGCGAAATAAAACATCCATATTTAGTACGATTCAAATATCTAAACGCCAAACTATTCCACGGGAACATATCACCGGGATAAAAAGTAGCCTATCTGTTAATCCAGTACCTCATCTATCTACCTACCAACAACCAACCAACTCCATCCAAACCCGTTCACGCGTTGAGGCGGAACAAACATCCATACTTTCACATTTATAATATTAGTAGGATTTCTGTGGGCTTAGGACAAAGTTGTTTGTATCTTCGGAGTAATGTTCGAAACGGTTAAAACGATTACTGATTTAAATCGTGCAAAGCAAAATAACCATCATATTAAATTAGATTTAAGATAAAAAATATATCAAAATCGGCCTATGACATCATGGTAAGTGCATATCTATTTCTACAGCCAATGCTTACAACTAGGTAAATAGGTAGATGTAGTATGTTGTGATATTATACAATACATACCCTTGCTGGCATAAGGGCATTCCAATCTCTGTTCCTGTATTTCCCGCTTGGTGTAATTGTCGGGGAATATGTCTATCTTCATACTCAGGTTGATGTTGTCAATGGGACAGTGGCCACTATTCCTGCAACATTTTCATATGACACATTATAGCAAAGTTTTATTAAAACCATATTCCAAATATTGCATTATAAATAGTGCATGCATAGAGCTTGGTTATTTTTCTTTTCTACCATTTGAGTAAATTTACAAATTCTACTAATATTAATGAAATTATAATTAATATAATATTCGAGTTGCATAACTAAAAAGAGACTATTGGTCTCCCGAGATGGGAAATTACATTTTTAGGGTTTCATAACACAAACAGTAAGGAGCTCTTGTAGGATCACTTTGTCGTCTGTCTGTATTTTAAGAAATCATAAATTCACCTAAAGAGTACTTACAACTGACTTAGGTTCAGGTCATTTGGCATAGCATTGG
Organism: Pyralis farinalis; assembly: GCA_947507595.1. Classification (NCBI taxonomy): domain Eukaryota; kingdom Metazoa; phylum Arthropoda; class Insecta; order Lepidoptera; family Pyralidae; genus Pyralis; species Pyralis farinalis. The sequence goes on from OX382264.1 coordinate 7,945,655, forward strand.
ATCTCATAGCACAGGTTTAGGGGTCGTTTTGCACTTATCTACTATCTTATACTCTGTCTGTTTTTTATGAAATTACAAATCTAATCTGAAAAGGTACTGGTGACCTAGGATTATAAAATTTGACAGAAAGCAAGGTTTCATAGCGCAAGTGTAGGAAAATATAGTACTAGGTATTTTGTAGTTGGTTGTCTGCCTGTATGTCAAGAACAATATCAAAAACTGTAGGGCACTGCAATATCGAAAACAGAGCTAATATCATATGTTTCACCTACTACGTTGATTCTGTAAGAAACGTAAAAATAAGAAAAATAAATGGCATCACAGGATCAGAGCGCAAGTCTGCATTGAGTGATATGTATATATGGGACACAAGAATTGGATTAAGTTAAGTTACATAAGATGTTACCTTATTTTAAGAGAAGTAGAGCATCAGAGCAGTCCATCTGGGGAAGTACCACTATATCACAGAAAACCGCAGACAAATAACAACTACCTGGAGGGTTGTTGTGATCCTACGAGTGAGTGAGGTTATTAGTAAACTCGTAAGGAGTTAATGTTTATATTAAACGACACACTATACAAGATGTCTGTGGTAGTCTGTTCTTGCCCAACCTTTGCAAATGTCACTCCCACCTAGGCCCATTACTGTACGAGAAGTTTGGAGGAATATTAACAGCCTCAAAGATAAAAAGGCCCCAGGATATGATCTTATTACAAAAGAAATTTTGAGAAAACCCCCGAGGTAGGCACTTGTCTTTTTAACAATGCTTTAGAACGGAATACTAAAGGTACAACATTTTCCGGACCTGTGGTAGGTATCACAAATTATTATGATACACAATGCAGGGAAACCACCCTATCAAATAACCTCGTACAAGCCAATCAGCCTACTACCCATTTTGTTAAAGGTCAGGGAGAAACTAATCCTTCACCGAATTGAGCCTCGACTGGATAGTAATAATACCATCCCCAATTATTAATTGAATTTCAGAAAACAGCACTCTACTATTGAACAAGTACATAGAGTAGCCGAAAAAATAAGAAAATCCCTAGAAGAAAATGAGTACTGTTCAGAGCCTTTAGAAAAGAAAAAAAAGGGCTAGATGCGACTACAAAATGGTTGAAAAGATAGAGGATTAAAGTTAATGTAACAAAATCAGTGCAAGTCACATTCACACTGCCGAGAGGAAACTGCCCCCTGTACACCTTGAAGGCAATATATTGACACACCACGACAATGTAAAGTATTTGGGTCTACATGTGGATCATCGTCTGACATGGTATTCTTTTTATGTTGTTATTCTTAATATGTTGGATATTAAGAACAAAATAGAAGAACTCGAAATACGGCACAGAAATCTATACTGGGCACTTGGACGAAACAACAAGTTATCTATAGATAACAAGCTTTTAATATACAATACCATGTTAAAGCCATGCTAACATTTTAGTTACTTGCACTTCCCCAAAGTTGACGGCCGGATGTACGGTAAGTGCAAGTAACTAAAATGTTGCAATACTGCAGAGGATGCAGAATGCTATACTAAGAACAATAGTGCAAGTCTCGTGGTTCATTACTAATTCAGAAATACACGCAAACTTAAGTATGACCACTGTGAGGGAAGAAATTCAGGTTTCAAAAGTGGCTGGAAAAACATCCGAACATACTAGCGGCGAGTCTGATAAGACGCAGCTATCACAAATGTCTAAAGAGAAAAGACATAATGTAGTGGAACCCCACTCCACAAATAACACGACCAGACACTGATCTTGCATATTATCTACTTATAGTTGTCTACTGATTGCAGATTTAATTTACAAAAAAATGTTCATGGTGTCATGGTAGGGTGCTTGTTGTGAGCCGCTTAGAGGATTTGTAGTGACAGTATTATTTGGTAACGTGGATGTAAAAGTTAAGTACTCTAATGTAATTTTTGTATCAGCAATTTCAGATTTTTCATTTTTATATTCATTATTCTGTATTTCCTTATTTTTCCTGATAAAGGTGAGAACATGTCTAAAGTTAAGTGTTTATTTAAGCCAAATGTCCACACATATTCATTTTTCAATGCGTTTAATGTTAATAATGAATTGAGGTTCTCCACTCTACAATTTTCTAACATTTGCCCCCACATATATATGTTGGTAAGGCTATCATATTTGTATGTGTTATTCCTCTAAGGATTTCTCCAATTTCATATACTAATTATTGTTGTGATTTCATAACATCATACTCGCCTATCATAATGACACTATAATCTCTTTTTGTAAAATCCTTCAAGTTGCATAGTGAGCCCATACAGCAGATTCATGTGTAATACATTAGAAAAATGTTATAAATGATAACCATATTTTAATCTAATCTACCTTTACCAACTTTTACCTTAACTCATATGGCCTGCAAGTACCTTTTCCTGAGTCATACAGATAGATGGATAATAATATGATTAAACTATAAGGGTTTCCTTGTTCCCAGAGAAATACTGTAAACTTACTGAATCCAGGGCGTGATGCAGCTCTTACAGAACTTGTGACCGCATGTGGTGATAACAGGATCACGGAGCCAGTTGAGGCACATGGGGCATTCATAGCGGGACTCTGGTTGGTTCAGCAGTATTGAGTCACTCATTGACGTGATTCCCATAGGCTGTAAGCATGTGTAGCAATGTCCATAATAATATACTTTAAAAATACAATGAGTACTCATGCTGACACAACAGTCCCTCAGAAGTTAGCTGATCATTACTTACATGTTAAAAGTAAAAGAATTACAATAAAATTGCTTTAAAGTTAAAATTCTAGATTAATTTGACATTGTCTTTCCTTGAACTAGTAATTGTTAGAATTTCATAGACTGAGATTCAGAGTACATAACCCATGTGTGCAAACAAGCAATTTTCTCCATACAGAGTAAACATGTCAAATAAGCAGACTGTCTAAGTATGGTTTTAAATATCAATTGTCTACAGAAAACATAATAGTTTTAGTTTTTAAGGTTGTAAATTAACCATTTTTATTTCTTAATCTTGTTAGCATTACAAAAGTTTATTTTAAGTTATAGTGGATTTGATTATCCCAACATCAGTTACATGGATTTGCTACTATCCATTTTTTGAATTGCCATTAGCAATCAAATATCTTTTTAGGCTAGTTCATGTATGCACAGACATGTCAAAATCGGTACTCTATATTTATACACCCTGTGCAATTCCTACCCCATGCATTTCATTAACAAAACAATAAATAATGCAGTTGCTAATATTTGAAATAATATATATTATTAATTTTAAAAATACATATTACCTACTGATTAAAAAAGATCCTTTTAAAAAATTAGCAGGTAATGTTTTTTTAATTAATAATATGTATTATTTTAACTTAGATCAGTTCTAACTTAGCTGAAAAGTATAGTTAATTGTATTTTGTAAATTTAATAATCCAGATTTTCAATAATCTTAATGTCTTACGACAACAATTATTCCAATTAATTTAGTTTTCACTGTTAGTCCAGTTAATCGAGTCTCCACTTTTTTATATCACCAAGGTGGCAAACAAGCGTTCCTTCTGCCTGATGTAAGAAGTTACTGTAGGACATATTACCTAGTATGCTTGTTTGTAATTATCTAAATAGCAAGCGGCGCAAAAGAACAATGCGAGTCGAGTATTTCTCATACTAACGTTAATGTGAGACTGACAAAAGTTTTAGCCAATTTGCCAAGAATTAGAATTTAATTTTCTTGTTAAATTTGCATTTACAGTCTAAAACTTACATGAACAGAGGCGGTGAGAGATACAAGAATTTTGGTAAATGCACTTTTGCGAATTACTATACTTTGTGCAAGGACTAAAAAAAAGAGTATGTACGTAGAACGTATGTCACTCTACCTTGGTAGTTTCACTGGTTAACCTTCAAAGTGAAACACTCAAAATAAAACAAGTAAGTCGATTGGCGGTGAAAATAGCCACGTGAGGTATCTTGTTTTAATAAGTACTAAAATTCTTACCGCTATGCCTTCAGAGGCATCTTTGGTTCTCTGTAGATCCATCACTTCAATCAATCTAATACAGTTCAATCTATATATTTAGACCTGAGAAATACTGATTATTTCTTATACAAATGGAATTTCATAGTATATGAAGTAAGTTGCGATTATACATATTATTTAATTTCGTTTGATGACACATATCATGAATTTATTTAGGTGAATAATTAAATTAATATGCCAATATTGTCTGTCAATGTCAATAAATCATGTCATATGTTGCCAGTATATTTTACTAGTATTTTATTTTATTTATTAGTTATCGAAGAGAGCCAAGTGCTGCATAGGCACGTGGAATGTGAGAGGATAAGATGAGGATTGAGTGATAAGATGAATGAGTTGATGGACGTAATGAATGAGAGACGCTTAGATGCTTTGTGTGTGACAGAGACTAAGCGCAAGGGGAGGGACACCGATGATCTGTCCGGGGGGATAATGGCCCTATGGTCTAGTGTAGACCGGGACGATCATGCCAGTGCTGGTATAGGTGTCATACTCTCCTCTCGCTTAGCCTCTGGTGTGAAAAATTACTGTTTGGTAGGGCCTTGACTTCTCTGGGTTCGTATAAAACTGGTGTAGACCGGAGCGATCATGTCAGTGCTGGTGTAGGTGTCATACTCTCCTCTTGCTTAGCCTCTGGTTTGAAAGATTACTGTTTGGTAGGGCCTAGACTTCTCTGCGTTCGTATAAAACTGGGCATCACGCGAGTATTTCTGGTTGCAGCATACGCTCCCGTAAGCTCAGCGTGTCCCCAAAAACTAGAGAAGTTTTGGGAGTCTGTGAGGGATGTTCTGGATTTAGCTGAAGGGAATGAAAGAGTGATTATGTATGGAGATTTGAATGGATGGGTTGGGACCAAACGAGACGGCTATGAAGCTGTTCTTGGTCCGATGGAGATAAGAGAGTGAACGAAGCAGGTAAGTTGATTCTAGATTTATGTATGGAACGAGACCTCCTCATGTCGAATACTTTATTTCGTCACAAGGATATTCACACGTATACATGGAGACGGAATGACCAAAAAAGGGTGATCGATTTGATTATAATTGATAGACGTCTCCAAAATACTATAATGGATACAAGAGCCGTTAGAGGTCCCACTCTTGAAACGGACAACTACCTGGTGGTAAGCCGGTTTGTGAGACTTTTCAAGAAGTGGAGGCATTGGCGAGTGCGTATCCCTTTCGGAGATCATGAAAGGATAAGGAGTGAAAAATTGCAAGATGAAAGTGTAAGGAGAATGTATGTACATCTGGTAAGCGAAAGACTTGCAAATGCAAGTCTTTCCGACACAGATGTGGATGATTTCTGGAAAGTTCTGAAAGAAAGTATGGTGGATAGTGCAAAAGAGTCATGTGGATGCGCAAAGAGGCATAAAATATTGAAAGGAGATGCCTGGTGGGATGCGGAGATTAAATCCTCCGTAGCAAGAAAGAAGAACGCATGGCTGGATTATGTATCGTCTTTGCCCTTAAATGAAAGTATGAGAGAGAAGAAGAAAGAAATGTACCGTCTATGCAAGAATGAAACCAATGGTTTAGTGAAAGAGAAGCGTGAAAGACAAATCATGAATGAGGAAGAGATGCTGACGAAAAACTTCGAGGCAAATACCAAACTCTTTTGGAGAGAGGTAAAGAAGTCTCGGGGTAGTTCGTCGGCATCCAGTATGAATAAGATTAAGTCTAAAGCTGGTATCATTCTTGCAAACACTCAGGAAGTGTTAGAACGGCGGAGTGAATATTTTGAAGAAATGGATGGATCTAGGACTGGATATGGCAACATTTGGAAGAGAAAGTCTGCGCGAAACCTCATCAGAATTTGGAGTCTCTCCGAGCATTTCTGGTTAAAGCAGCGGCAGAAATATATATAAATGTTGTGCGTGCTGCGATCCATAACTGGCTGCGTCGATTAAGGGCATGTATTCAAAATGGAGGAGGGCATTTCGAATAATGTATATAAAATTTTATTGTACATTTAATTACCTTTCATTTCATATATAACTTTTACATAATTATCAAAAAGTGTATTATTAATTATATCAAAAGTTTTTCACAGAACTTATGACCTGACTAGGTATATTTCTATCCGATTATCTATATATTTTGGCATTAGAATGTCCATTAAATATGACGTCAAGTGACGGACGGGTGCTATCATAGCTAGTTTTTAGCTTAGTTTATATAAATATGCTGTTTGAAAGTTGACAGTAAACATCAAATTTATTGTGACATATTTGCTTGCACTCAAATTGGTAAATTGTAAAATTAGTGTAGATAAAATGAATGCACTCCATTTCGAGGAGTTTTCATTATATTTTTGAGACGTTACATGAAGTAGTATAACAAGGAGACGATTGTTGGGATGACAGTCGTGTAACAATTTGGTAACGGGAGGGGATTAAAAGTAACATAAAAGTTTACAAAAGTAACATTCTGGCAACACCGCGCATCTACGTGTCATTCTAACTCTATTTCAGCAAGAGCAATTTCATTTCGCCCTTTCGTCGAATAGAGGAATGAATTGTCATTCATAATAATTCTGCTTAAAAGTGTAGGCCTTTTTTTACACCATAACACAAATACAATAAATAACCCATATTGTTTTTATACCACTAAGATGACATGCAAGCGTATGTTCTGTCTGCTTACCAAGTTACTGTAACCTATGGAATAGACACTCCCAATACCAGGGGCGTCACTCGCATATTGTCGACTCCGTAAAAACGACGAACCCTTTTTAGAAGTACCTCATGCTGTAGTCTCTTGGGAGAAACTCGGCAGGGAATTCATTCTGTAAGCATTCTCGGAAGAATCATTATCTGGAACGGCCAAGTACGTAACCGTTGTAGTGCCAATATGTGAGGATGAAAATTTTGTTGACGGCTGTATAAGAAGTCGTTGGCATCATAATTAAGCAAGTTTTCGGAATACGACCTATTGTACAAAATAGGTAGAACATACAAAATGAGGCAAAATCTTTAAACTTACGGTCTCAATACTTGTGTTATTGTGGGATCATAGACTCGTAGTTGGTAGTATCCAGATGCTCCCGTCCTAAGGTGGCTACAGCACTTAACGTGCGGTTTGTCTTGAGACATGTACATAAGTGTTTGCTCCGAGCTGCGGAACGGCTTCGTTCTGTTGAGCATTCTAAGCTTCCTGAACGCCAGGTGACGTTGGACAAAAACTACGAACCTGGAGAACTGAACATGCTTGTTGCTCAATGCCCAATGCTTTTTGCAATGGTAAGAGACGTATTCTGGAATTAAGGAATTACGACAAATGGTATTCTGATGTGACTTGATGGAGTTGAACTGGACTTAGTTCGGATACTTTAGTCAAAGTAGGTACTCTCTCATCAATTGATAGCGGTTTCATCCACAAGGGTACAAGGGATGTTAGCATGGCTTGTAGGTATAATGACCCGCTATTTCGCCCGCATGTCTTTGTTGTTTATTGTAATCATTTTTTTATGCTACGTCTGTAGGCATTCAAACATACGGCCCATCGGCTGTAAAATGATTACTGTAGCATATGAACGTTTACAATACAGGAAGTATAGATAGTGCGTTTTTACCCCAGCTGGTAACATAGCAACTCCTTGGGAGCTTACTGGTAACCTCACTCACTCGCAGGAACACAGCAAGTTATTATTTGGCTGCGGTTTTCTGTTAGATCGAGTTACAAGCTTTCATAGGCTACTTTATCATAGGTTAGGTGAGCCGTATGCTAATATGTCTCCCGCTAGATAAAAAAAAACGGGTTTTATTGTACTATCCATCTTGAAAGATTTGTTCTGGCAATGCGCGATTGATGACATTGATGTTTTTGGCAGTCGTAGTGGTATAAAAAGCGGGAAATCAAGAAGATTAAATAATGGTGAGAAAAGAACATGTATAATTATTAAGCACTTATTGATTGATTTACCACATCGTTTGTTAATGTCAATAGTTTTTTATTTCGACAGTGTTCGAGGTGGCGTGCGTGTCGGTTTGAGGATGGATATTATCGAATACGTTACAAGTGAATCACGAGCTGACTATCAAGTTGACCCTAAGTTACGTTAGGCAACTGTCATAGCACTTTTAAACCAGCCCTAGAACAATGAGTAGGTGAACTTTATATAAACGGCTGATTTTTTTATACCTCGGGAGGCATACAAATATACGGCTCTCCCGATGTAAAGCGGTTATCGTTGCGTATGAACGCTTGCAATATGTTAAGTATCACTCGCGCGATGCCACATATCTTCACAAACTAACCTGCTTTGTGTGCTTTCGCCAAAATAATGTTTCCTGGACGGTTGTTGTATTCAGGCGAGTGAGTGACGTTACTACCTCACGGAAAACTGCAGCCAAATAACAATTCGCTGGACAGATGTTGCGTTCATGCGGTGAGTGACGCTACTACCTCACGAAAAATATGCTCAAAACTGCAGCCGAATAACAATTCCCTGGAGGATTGTTGTGTTCATTCGAGTGAGTGACGTTAACACCTCACAGAAATCTGCAGCCAAATAACAATTCCCAAACAAGTTTTCCGTGAGTTAATAACGTCACTCACTCGCATGAACACAATAACCCTCCAGGGAATTGTTATTTGGCTGCAGTTTTGAGCATATTCTTCGTGACTTAATGAGCGTTTTAGCGGGCAGCTTCAACCTGTTTTTTACAGGGCAGCTTCAAACTTTTGTGTTACAGTATCTTAAAATTTCACTCATAATTTTTTCATAACGCGCCTAAAGAAGTATAACTTCAATACAATTTCATAATCATTTAATTTTATTTGAATAAATACATTAATAAATACACGTTTGAATTAATCCTATTTCGACTGTAATTTTTTAAATCACTAATCAGGTAACATGACGTAGGTAATGAAAAAAATGTAGTCAGCTCCTGGTCTATGTACAAAAAATAATTAAGAAAAACTTTGTATTATAGATCCTTGATGATTTCCCTACAGTGAAAAATTGTTTTGTATATAGATAGACTATGCATTTTTGACGATTGTGTAAACTATAAACGACATCCCTACGTGTTTAGGCTATTATCATTCGCTCGGGGCTCGAGTCGGCCTACCTATTTGTTTATACTATGCTGGAGTCCCTGGAGTGGATTACATATTGATGTGACGAGAGTCCAGCTTATATTGGAGCGACTACCGTCTGGCCCTTCTGTTATCTATGGTCTGACCTCTGTAGCTGACGTCTGACGTCTTTCTAGCCTAACTGCAGCTATCCAGTTATTTTGACGAATTAAATCGGTAGGAAAATTAAAAGTAAACAAAATAAGCAAAATGTATTAGTTATAAAAATATATTTGATAATTTTATCGTTTTAAATATTTTATCAAGAGGAAAAAAAGATCCTACTAAAGTCTAAAATTGATTGACTTCATTTGGCATAATATTGACCATTTCGATTTCATAGCGTATTTGAACATTTTTGATTATAATTATATTTGAGCAACTATTACTAGTGATAAGTGATCCCAGGGCATTTAAATATTGTATGGCTCCTACACCACTTCACAACACAGCCTATCATGATGATTTTTAGTTGATTAGTGATAAAAATTAAAACGTACATAAAGATTTGACATGTGCTCGCTTGCGTGACAAATGTTCGACTAAGCGACGCGTGCACACGATCACACGACTTTTAAGCCCTGCCCACTTGTACACGATTTTCGTTGGGTCATTTTTTGAGTGCAGTTACATTTCCTGACTTATTATTTATTCGTAGGTTCCTAGTTAATAAAATTGGTATGGTCCAATACATCTACCATATACGGGTTTGATCGCTTTCTTGCACTTTGCAGAACTGTCGGCCACTGGCTCGGACTCTACACAATAATATGCTTTACCTCCCATTCAGTAATTGAGTGCATAGAATCGTCGGGCATGTATGTGTGGCCAGGAAGGAAGTAGTTTATTTGTAAGATTTCTACATTTTTAGACGTTTCCAAAAAGCAATACAAAGCAGTCAGGATAATTTTATTATTGTTATATCCATAACAAGAATCGCAGTACAGCAATATCCTTTTAACAAGACAACAAGTGCAAATGTGCAACATTTACTATGCATATGTCTCTAAACACCTTCACACATTTGGACATTCACGACCTATTTTTATAAAGTATTATATTCCATTTCCATTATAGCTCGATGGTGTCATTGGGCGTGTCATTCTAACCAAACATGCAGGTTAAGCAACGTCGACCGCAGCCTGTTTATGGATTGGTTTTTCTATCTCGAGTTTCTCCGTGCTTCGGAGGTCACGTTAAGCCGTGCGTCGGTCCCGGCTGTTGTCGATAGATGACAGTCGTTAAGTCGGCCAATCCGCATTTGAGCAGCGTAGTGGATTATGTTCTAAACACCTTCGGTTGAAGGGAGACCCGTATCCCTGCAGTAGGATGAGTAATGATTGATGTGGATTCCAGTATGATCGTATAGGGTGTGAAAATATAGTAAGTCAGTTAAGTCCTGTTTATTGTTTACATATTGTTACCTAAGCGGCGGATTGACGAGACCGTTAAAGTCTTTTTTACACAATAACATGTTCAAAAAATACTGGGTCTTAACAAACAAATTCTGCAGGATATCAAAATTTAAATGATACCGTTCGATAGAGAATTATAAATTGAGTACAGAAAGTTAAAATACCGATTTTCGCTCTTATGACAATTGAAATTACAGTCGACAATACGGTTATTTTTATTATAATGCTCCTAAATAAACTAAACTAAACACAAACACACCTTTACTTGGCAGTCACGTCTGAATCGTGTGTTATATTGAAGGAAATGGGGCGAGTAAAACGCACGATTGTGAACCGCCTAATGTAGGCAAACAAGATTCCCTACCGAAACGTGTGTTAATAAATCTTACTTACTGCTAAATAATATTAAGCGTATATTGCGTTCATATTGTTACATAAGGATATTGTCGCTTGTAATTCCAGACTGATGTGACAGCAAAAGCGTGCCATCGAATTGTGCCAACCGTCAGTGAGAGGGCTGATTCATAAGAATAATCTGCTGGTTGATGAGAATATGAATGAAGATGGTGGCATAACATTTGTGATTTAGTCAAATGTTGCCATGATTGAGCTCCAATTTATTTACGACTTTACGACTAGCTTACTTAATGAGCTCGGTGGCAAGCATTGTTGTCAAAGCCGCGTCATTCACGACTGAATGACGCGACTTGTGGGTTCGATTCCCACACAAGACAAACATTTGTGTGCATGAACATGTCTGTTTGTCTTGGTCTGGATGTTTTAAGAGTTAGGGCGCATCAAAGCAGCCCGTCTGGGGAAGTACCTCCACCTCAGAGAAAACCGCAGCTAAATAACAACTCCCTAGGGGGTTGTTGTCACCAGTACGCTTCCAAGGAGTTTCTGTGTAAGCAGCAGAGGAGGCATCGCGCGAGTGATACTTAATATATCGCAAGCGTTAATAGGCTACGGTACCGGCTTTACATCAGGTGGGCCGTACGCTTGTATGCCTCCCGGCGTAGTATATAAAAAAAAGTAGCCCTAGGACCACCAAGTGTGTAGCAAAATACTTATGAATGATATAGAAGCGAGTGTGACGTGTAAGGACCGAGTCACAAATAAGTCTACTGTAACCGAGTCGTGTGGCGCTCGGCATGTTCTGCCGCACCGCTAGGTACTTGGCGTGAAGTTATAGATAGATAGATAGTTTACTTACCGCGACCGCTCGTGAGACATCTCCTTTCCTTAATCTACGTCTGTAAAAAGACGATCTGCTGATACGTTTTGAAAGAAATGTAAACAAAAGAACACATACGTTTCCCATCAAAATGTTGAAATGCTGCAACATACTAGAACTAGAGTATACCTATGATATCGAGATCTTTACAAGTATACAAATGTCCCATGGAAGCACGCTCAATAGCTACGGGTCCTGTTTCTTTAGCACGTAGAGAAGAACTTTTTTTATACAACATCAGGAGACAGACAAACATACGGGCAATCTAATGTGGACGAGCTCGGTGGCGCAGTGGTGAAACGCGTTGTTACGCTACTTTGACACCAACGCTCGTGGGTTCGATTCCCACACAGTACAAACATTTGTGTGCATGAACATGTCTGTTTGTCTTGGTCTGGGTATTTTCTATGTATAATAAGTATGTATTTACCAAAAAAAAAAAAAATGTATTTACGTATGTTTATCAGTTGTCTAGTACCCATAACACAAGCTTCGCTTACTTTGGGGCTAGGTGGCGCTGTGTGTAATTTGTCCGACAATATAACAATATATAATGTAAGTGTTACTAGTACCTAATAGCGTAGGTACTAGTAGTTACGGTAGTAAGCTATGGTAACCACTTTATATTCAGTTGGCGCAATACAATCACATTGGACCAGCCGCGCACCGCTGCCGCTGCTAACATAGCAGCTTACTGCTAACCACACTCGCAGGAATACAACAACTATCCAGATAGTTGTTATTTGACTACGCTTTTCTGTGATAGGTGGCACTTCCCTAGGCGAGCTGCTTTGATAGCCCCCCCTATCTCTCTTAAGAGATTTACATTTAATTCAAAGTATTTATTCTATAACAACAAAACATTGTATTGAAAATACATACATGCATTTTTAATTACATTTACAACTATCCAAATTAAAAATGCCACAATATAAATAATTAGAAAATTGCTAAATACATTCCAGATATTCAATTTTATTAAAATCGACATAACTAATGTCAGAAGACGTTATTGAAATATTCGTCAACGCAGTAGTACCACTTTTTCGATGGACCCTACTACAGGTTACTCATAATTGTAAAATTAACCTCTCCGAATCCGGCCCTCAGACTTTCCACAGATACCGCACTGGACGGATTCAAATACAAAGAGTTAGGACTTCTGCGCTACACGCCAGGTATCGAGCAGCCCATGTAACCGAAGGCCTCTCTTGGTAGGCCTTTTGGGAGTGCACCCGCGTGTTCAAAGTATTTAGTCCACGCGACGCTCAAATCCGAGGTTTGACCTGTCTCGGGAATCCTTAGACTTGTCGCTTTTTTACCCCCGACGCAAAAGAGGGGTGTTATAAGTTTGACGTGTGTATCTGTCTGTGGCATCGTAGCTTCGAAATGGATGAACCGATTTTGATTTTGTTTTTTTTTGTTTAAAAGGGGACTTAATCGAGAGTGTTTTTGTGTATATCATATAGGTTATTTTTGCGTCGGGGGACAGGAACAAGCAAAATTTAATTAAATTTTGCTTGTTCCTTTTCTACAGGCTGCGGCGCATCACGTTCGTCTCTCAAATTCGGTGACGCAGTAACGGCTTGTAGGGATCAACTGCATAGTCAATGTTAAAAAAGTAGAATCATCAGCAAAATTAGATAACTAGACTATTTAACAATAGATCATAAGTATTTACTGCCTTAAGAAGGACACGGGACATCTAATTTTGATACCGAATGCACAAATAAGTCCTTCATTATTCTACAACCATATTAATGTGTTCTCAGTGACGCTGGTCACACGCACCTCGATTATCAACGTGGTTCACACCAACGCATCAAATTTTATGGCTCTATCTACAATTCATGAGCTCCAGACCGTTGTTATGTAACGAATATGTATGCTGAATAAATTATTAAAATTATATAATTCTGATACCGTAGCCCTGCTGTTAGACGAAGCGATGGAATGTGGGTTTGTGAACATATTTGCGGGTCATTTCATAATTCGGTTATATTTTGTAGGAGACATAATAAATACCTTTTCTCAATATTTAAATGTTTCCTCGCCCCATTTGGGGGGCAAAGGTTCTTATTTAAAGGTGGGTGGGAAAACTCACAGCCCTCCCAATATTGACCGAGTGCTGTTCCTAATTAATGGGTAAGAAAGATTTAAGAAGGCGATGAAAATTTCCGTTACTGTAAAGCCGGTTTTATCCTTATTACAATATTTATATATTGTAGTACCTACCGTTCTGTTATTTTCCATATTTTTTTTTATTTGTGGGAAAAGAACATTTTTAATTTTTACTTGAATAGTGGGGAGTACTATTAAAGTAAAAATGAAAAATGTTCTTTTCTTTAATATTTTGTGTCAGAAGGTTTAGGTTCACAATAGGTTCCAGTTGGTGGAACTGCAATTCGTTTCCAGTATTATTTAATATTAGTTTTGGACAGGGCAACGTTTAATGTTTAAAACAGTAAAATTAGTCAGACCACTTTGGTTACTTAGTATGGTAAGCCCGACTCACACTTGGTGTCTTTTATCCTGTATTGAAATTAGTATTACTATTTAAATTATAAATTAAAATTTAAATTAAAGAAATACTATTTAAGAAAAAACTAATGAATCTACAATTCTGTGGTAATATAGTGTAGACATAAATAATTGTGTATTTAAATAATGGAATGTAATTTCTGATGACTTATAATCATTTGCAGAGCCATCACAAAGTAAACGTACAGCATACCTAAGACGTATCCTTACTGCCATGCCCACCCCACGCTGAGTTGGTAAACCTCTTGATTTACTTATTAGTTCATATTATAGTGAACATCATGAAAGCTGTGATAGCCCAGTGGATAAAGAATCAGCTTTTAAACGACAGCTCCTGGTTTTAATACTGGTGGTGTTTCGGATTTATCTATACATATACGTAATTACTTGCTCGGCGGTGAAAAATCGCGGCGGAAAATATCGTGAGGAATCCCTTACGCCTAAGAGAAGAAATTATATTTTAATAGTCGTGTTCCTAACCTAAGGTCTGATATATCCTCTGCGTTATGGAGGTCTGACAGCACTCGCTTCATATCAAAATCAATATGGTTGTCAAATACTTAGGTTTAGGTAGCGGAACCTGCCGAATCTAATAAATATGAATCTGGGTAACCCTAAAGACAAAGAAGATAGTAAAAATTGTGAAAATGTTTAAGACTTATTCAGAGCAATGTTTTGCGACAATTTCTAGAACGCGGCAACAACAGTATCTATTCATTGCCTAGATTTGCATAAGTAGGTAATTTTTTTAAATAAAAATTACGTCCCAGATATTAGTGTTAACTCCGTGAAGGTCAAATTTTGATTGTTTCTTGTGTTATGCCATAGAAACGAAAATTACGTGACTGTTTGTTTAGCAGTGTTTAACAAAGATTTCATGATAAATGTGTTTCGAAACTACTAAAAACTGGGTCGGTGACACTTTGTAAATTGTAAGATGTGATGTGGAAAAAACATATTTTTATTGAAAATTTATTAGTTTAATTAAAATTATAGATACGTCAAGACGAATTATCATTACAATAGCTCAATTACTCCGACCGCTGCCGCTCAGGAAAACATTGAGCGTCTGCTACTTAGCATTATCCTATTTCCTAATCCATTTGGATTAGGCGGAGTCCACTACCTAAGCGTAAAGATTTGGCGAAGATACTGATGTTTAATGATTATGATAATTACAAATATGTACCAACATAATATTTTTAATTACAAATAATTAAATTTAATTAATTTAAATTTTTATAAATTAATTAAATTAAATTTAATTAATTACAAATATGTAACAACATATTTTTTTCCAAAGTACTACAGCATGGAGTTCTTCAAGAAATGCGTGAAGAGCTTTTTAGAGGGTCGGCAACGCATGAGTGACACCCCTGGTGTTGCAAATGTCCATAGGCTACGGTGACTGTTTAACATCAGGCAGCGGTAGTGGTATAAAAAAAACATAAATCCGAAAACACGAATTTAGTGGTACATGCCAGGTATCGAAGCGGGGACCAATTGGTCAATAGGCAGGACCTTTATCCACTAGGCTATCACTGCTCTTATAGTTTTTGTGTACTTAAACTGTAATAACATTAATATTACTAAAATGTGAACATGCCAACAAATTATTTCCACTTCGGGGGCAATTACAACAACTTACCAAATAGGCTGTTAAAACGCGCTGTATTGCGAAAAGGCACCAAGTCAAGTCAAAGAATCCCTTCGAGATCGTGTTCCTGTTAACTACTGTGTTACTTTGCCAACCTCCGACCACCATAATTATAATATGTCGATTGTTCCATATTAGGTACTGCATTATAATCAAAACTACGCTCTACTTTGATGAAGTGGGTGGCGTACTGGTTCGTAATACTACTTCGACACCAACGCTCGTGGGTTCGATTCTCACACAGGACAAACAATTGTGTGCATGAACATGTCTGTTTGTCTTGGTCTGGGTGTTTTCTATGTATCATACTTAAGTATGTATTTACTAAAATGTATTTACGTTTGTTTATCAGTTGTCTAGTACCCGTAACACAAGCTACGCTTACTTTGGGACTAGATTATTTGTTATATATTTGTTACTACCAAGTATAATAATAATTAGAAGTGGATATTTTTTTTCCATAGATTAACCTCTTGTTTTATATTTATTTCTGATCTGCCAGATTTGGAACGAATTCCTAATTTCTTAATTTTCTTCAGACTCTTGAAAGTTTTTATGGAAGCATGTTTTTCAAAAACGGATAAAGGAAAACTATAGTCTATGCGTTTGAATAAATTAGTAATAATACTATTTAAGCAAATCAATCAATTCTTTACTTTGCCAAAAATTACAGTACTACTATTATTTGGTCTTGTGTTTTCTATGTATCATAAGTAGGTCAAAAAAGAAGTTACGTATGTTTATCAGTTGTCTAGTACCCATAACATAAGCTTCAGTTACTTTGGGGCTAGATGGCGCTGTGCAATTTGTCCAACAATAGTTATTAATTTATTGTTGAAATTATTATTTAGCATATCCTTAAATTTACGGTACGTCCATCGTTGTAATGAAGAGCGATTTGAAATGCTAAGTGAACATCAAATTTTACTGTTTGACCTTCATATTTGTATTTTTGTACACAAAATTGTAACCTGAACACTTACTTTTACCAGTATGTGATTACATGTATTCATAAACGTGTAAAAGTAACTTAGATACTTTCTGATTACAATTTGGTCTACAAAAAAATGAAAGATTACAAATTGCATACCTACCAAGTATAATAGCGTAAAGATAATAACAATTATTTTTATGACTATTGTAACGGCAAAACCGTATCCAATTTAGGTATAACCGAGCGAGTGAATAAAACAAAAACCGAATCGTCATAACTAGATCATCAGTCTAAAGAATTTTATGATAATCTTTAGGGTTCCCCATTGTAAAAGAAGAGCTAGCTATTACAATTAGAGGGAATTTTGAGGTGGATACTTCTTTAGGCACGTTGGGCACTTTTGGGATGGGAAAAAGCACTGAACTGGCATGACCGTCACTCTAGGTTTAAAGAATTTATTCTCAAAAAAGATTATAGATAATCCACTTACATCAGAACCATATTACTTATTGTACGCTCAGTCTAGTTCACATTTCTATGGTGAGATCAGTAGTTTTTAATACTATAATTGTGTAGTTGCGACTTGAAACAGTTAAAAGAGTCTACATATTTAATATATGAAGGTAATTTATTATAATACAGAGGTCCCTCAAAGGTGATCTTTTTTTTCCTAAGTTTGTACGTATCTTAGGTAGTATAAGTAAACTAGGTCGGCGAAGACTGCGTTTAGAAATTTGTGATTTTTCAATAAAAGACAGATTAGTTTGGATGGTTTTACAGATGATTTTCCTGATTAAAATACAGGTGCTATATAGTTGTCGTATGTTCATTATCTTTGTGTCATTATAGATTTTGGGAGTTGATGTTAAATACGGGTAGCAGAAGATAGTTTTTAAAACTTTATTTTGAGATCTTTGTAATGCCTGTAACTTAGTCTTAGCGGCACTGCCCCAAATTTCTATTAAATATAAAAAATGCGATTTGACAAGGGAATTGTAGATATTGAAGCCAATCTTTTTAGGTATGCATTGATTGACATTGCGGACGGAGCCTATAAGAGAAGATAATTTGTTTTTTATATGTTCTAATTTTTTGTTCCATGTCAAATAAAAGATCTCTCAGATACGTATACATAGATGTGTGTAAAAAGTTGCCTTGTTATTAAACTTTATTAAATTGTATGCATTGATGCCATTGAATTGAAAATTAAAATTGAAATATTTTGGCAATAGTCGTCTTCATGTCAGGTTATATTTCCTACTGCTCAACGTACGCGCCCGCTACTAGAGCACAGAGGAATTCAACATGTGCAAATTTCTGTAGGGCTTCTGGATAATCGCTCTTAATAGACCTTGCTGCCATTTTATACAACGTCTGAAAGGTTGTTGTATTCCTGCGTGTGAGTGAGGTCTCCAGTAAGCTTCTAAAAACTTACTGTGTAAGCAGCAGATGTGGCATCGCGCGAGTGAAACTGAATGTATTGCAAGCGTTTATAGGCTGCGATAACCACTTTATATCAGGTGGACTGTATGCTTGTATGCCTCATGACGTTGTATGAAGTCGTCGTCAATGCAAGCCTGCAATAATTACAGGCTTTTCCCTATTAAGGCCTTACCTGTACGAGTACATTGGATATAACTTAGCGCATCGTTCGTAGACTCTACTCTGCCAGGTGGAGTTCCTCTTCCCGCTGCCCAACTGCTCAGGACAGAGTCCTGAGCCAAAGGCAGCTACTCCTTGCATTTCTGTGAGTTTAGTTCCATCTAGCTAGTAGGATGAATGTTATTTGAGAATCAGCCTTCCTCTTTTTTGCCGTTTTACCAACCTGCAGAAAATAACCTTATAAATACATCTTGGTGGATAGACAGTATTAAGCTAAAAAGCAAGTCATGTTACGGCAGGTAAGATACTGTTGTTGCATATAAGGTTAACCATTAAAAAAAGAGACATAGAGTATATCCTTATATATGTAACTAACTGAACCCCGCGACCAAGTCCGAGTGTAGTGTATCACAGTATCGAGTAAGGGTCGCTTTTCCTACCTTATTTTTCGGCTTCTAAGGGTTGTATCGTGGTGTTGTACAGCCTACCCCAAGAATTGGGCTATTAAATGCAAAAAGATTTTTTCAAACCCGACTGACAGTTCCAGAAATTAACGCATTCAAACAAACTTAATTTCTATAGGTATTAATATAGATTGTTCTGTATGTCTATGTCGCTAAACAATAATAAATAATAAATAAATAAAAAAAATAAAAATAAAACTCCTCTTAAACAACTGAACCGATTTTGTGGATTTTTTTGTAAACGTTTGAGTAGGCCTCTACATAATTTGGATTCATAATGGGACCTAGTAGGTGATGCTGTGATCGGGTTAAATATATATTTTTATTTTCTGACAGGACAACATCTGTCGGGCCTGCTAGTGTTTTAAAAATAGATAAGTTATCCTACTCGGCTTATTACGCCAGGTATGGTAAACGCTAAATAAAAATAGGTTTTTTTGTATGTAAATGAGCGACCATTGTCGTTAGGGTCATAGTCACACTTATCTGTTTGAGGTATATCTTGGTAATCAGCAACCGAATCAATGACGAAAGAAGGCTAATGCTCTCGGCTATATAACGCTCCGCGTATGTAGAAATATGGCGATCGGTAGAATATCTCTGCGCCCGATATATGACCAGGAAGGTCTCAGGGAAGCTCAAGAGGTTAAAGAGCCGACAGCTTCATCGCGCTATTTTTATTGAATATTGTTAGGATTGCGATCCAGCGAAGAACAGTTTCTTATAAAAATGTACTAAATTAATAACTTCAGACTAGGTAACTAGATTTTAGCTCGAAGATAGATAAATTTGAATATAGTGAAAAAAAGTAAAATAATAAACTAGATAACTACGGTCCCATGTATGAAGGAGAGAGAGAATGAAAATAAAATAAACGATGTCGAAATGCGAGCGATTGTAGACCTAGTTTGCAATGTTGATGTAAGAAAAAAAAGAGGTTTTAAAAGGAGTATCAGTGTCAAGATAAGAGGAGACATATACAAAGAATGCAAGAAGAAAAAATGATGGAACAGATCAGAAGATATATAACACCACAATTAAAGGATGTAGGAGCAAAGGAGGGCCGAGATCTCAAATATCATTCCCAAGTTTGGTAGGGTTTTGCACAAGGTGATATCAGGAGCCCCAGTGACAAGCATGCATGAAAAGAGCTTTAAATGTCAAAGAAGCGAGTGAAGTAAGGGCTAAATAATGCGACGTTCAGTTATCTCTGCTTTTCCCGCAAGAGAGTGTAAAATATACATAGATAAATAAACCAGTAAGCGCATTCCCATTGCCTCCAAATACTATATTCGATTCGGAAACGAAAAGTTATCTGTCAAAATGTAGGGAATCTGAGTCAAAGTTTTTGAATCTATTTCGAATATGGCTTTTCGAGGCAATATAAATACCTACACAGATGATATATCGATCCCGTAGAAAAATCTGTGTGACTTACTTTTTTTTTATACTACGTCGGAAGGCATTCAAGCATACGCCCTACCTGATGTAAAGCGGGTACCGTAACCTTTAAATGCTTGCGATATATTAAGTATGACTTGCGCAATGCCTCCTCTGCTGCTTACACAGCAACTTCTTGGAAGCTTACTGGTGACCTCACTCACACGCAGGAATACAACAACCCTCTAGGGAGTTGTTATTTGGCTGAGGTTTTCTGTGAGGTGGAGGTACTTCCCCAGACGGGCTGATTTGATGCGTTCTACCTCTCTTAAGAACTTTTAAAATACTTTTAACATAAGACAAGTATTTTCTACGGAATCCTATTTTGGTTTCGATCTCGCGCATACCCGATGTTTTTCCGTAAACGAGGGGGCGGTCGATCAACCTTAACGGTACTTGGTGTTACCGGCGTATGCTCTTCGGTGCTTACATCATTGGACTGTCTCATTGAGCTCTCTGCAACGGTAGTTGTTTGATCGACCATTTGGACATTGAGAAATAATGACGAAACTTTTTATAGAAATAGCCTGCACTTACCTGGGTTCGTTATAAGAATACCGAATAGAACATACATATACATTCTGTGTACTAAGTATCGGGAATTTGTCAATAAAACAAAAAATACAAATTATTCATCTAAATTTATTTTATCGCCTTCAAAGTAGGCCCCATCGCTTGCAATACAACATCTCCACCGCTTCACCCAGTCTTCCATACATTTTTCATAGGCTATTTGCGGTATGGCCTTTAGCTCATTCAGCGAATTTTCTTTTATGGCTTCTATCGACTCAAAACGTTTT
Organism: Pyralis farinalis; assembly: GCA_947507595.1. NCBI lineage: Eukaryota > Metazoa > Arthropoda > Insecta > Lepidoptera > Pyralidae > Pyralis > Pyralis farinalis. The sequence continues at coordinate 7,966,872 of OX382264.1, forward strand.
CCTCGAAGTGGTAATTTTAACTTGGGAAATAAAAAAAAGTCAGACGGAGCCATATCAGGTGAATACGGTGCTTGGTCGAGAACTTTTGTTGAATTTTTCGCTAAAAACTCTTTCACTATAATGGCTGTGTGTGATGGTGCATTATCATGGTGCAGCATCCATGAGTTGTGTTGCCACAAATCTGGACGTTTTCGGCGGATACTCTCACGCAAACGCTTCATGACGCCTAAATAATATTCTTTATTCACTGTTTCTCCCTCTGGAAGGAATTCGGAGTGAACCACACCACGGTAGTCAAAAAAAACTGTCAGCATCACCTTGATTTTGGAGCGACTTTGCCGCGGTTTTTTGGGTTTCGGCTCGTTTTCGAGACGCCATTCTGAAGACTGTTGGCTTGTTTGCATGTCGTACTCATAAACCCATGTCTCGTCGCCAGTTATTATACGTTTCATAAAGGTCGGATCCGTAGAAGCTCGGGAAACCATGTCTTCAGCGACATGCTTTCGCTGCGCTTTTTGAACAAAATTGAGCTCTTTTGGAACTAGTCGAGCGGCGACGCGTTTCATGCCTAAAATGTCAATGAGAATGTTGTGGACGGACTTAAAAGATATGTTCACCTCACTAGCCAACTCTCTCAGACTCATACGTCGATTTTCGAGCACTAGCTTCTTGATTCTGTCGATGTTTTCTCTGGTCGTAGCGGTTGAAGGTCTACCAGAACGAGGCAAGTCTACTACTACTTCTCGGCCTTCTTTAAAAGCCTTATACCATTCATAAGCCCTTGTTTTCGATATACACGATTCGCCGTAGGTGTTTCGCAACATTTTTAGTGATTCACCACATGAAATATCATTTGAAACACAAAATTTAAGGCACACTCTTTGTTCAACAATATTTTCCATTGTAAAAATCGCCGAGGACTCAAAACTATGACCAACAAAAAGTGTAGTTTAAAACAAATTAAATGACAGATCCCGCTCAAATTTTGCGCGCTAAATCAGTACAGTGCTACCAACATGCAGTAAAAAAATTAGAACGACCTCTTTTACGCGGGTCTTTTTATTGACATATTCCCGATACTTTTTACACAGAGTAGTATATTAGAATATGCTTTGGTATTATCTTAGACCTTCAGATTTTTCTTAGGCCTTTTTATTGATCTACTTTGGTGTAAAGTTGCTTCATTGATAATGTATTCTTGCCACTAAATAAACCTTCATTTTTATGGGTTCAGTATTAAGCAAGCGATTCTTATTTTTGTTGCGTCATTCTGTCTGTCTGTCACAGATGCTTCCAAATTATGATAGTTAGAAATTTAAAAAGAGGTATTAATAAAATGAATAATAAAATTTGAAACCGTACAATTAAGGGTACCTCTAGATAGGGCTATTTTTTATTACTAGAGCAACTCATCGTGTAGGGTATCGCTGTACAGGGTTTTCAGAAATATTGAGTGATACATCACATTTTAACGTAACGAAGAGTTGTCGAAATGCCGAGATTTAATGACTTATTGTTAGAATTACCACCCTGCCCGCTCAATAATTAATCCGCTCTATATTTATACTTGGCTTATTGTAAATTATATATTAGTTGATATAAAAATTAAATAAACTAAAATTATTAATCGATTTTTTAGGCTGGACTATAATCTTCATAGGTTGAATTTTCCCTTTACAAGATTCGATTGGCGGTTTTCATTGTTGTTTATTTTAAATTAATTTATTTTAGTTATGTTAAATTGCTATTTAAGAAAGGCATAATCTGTTGGTTCGTGCATATAGACTGAATGCAGGACGAAAGAATGATATACTATGCGAAAATGTAGAAACCGATAAGTCTAGACTTAGGGCGACAAAATTAGTTATGTTTTAACAGAAGGTGATGTCAGGAGTTCTAGGAACCGGCGAGTATGCATGAAAAGAGCGTAAAAGTGTGAAACTTTCATAGCGTTAGCGAAATGAGCGAGGTGTGTAAGGATTACTTGGATTGACGAGCTCGGTGGCGCAGTGGTGAAACGCGCTGTTACGCTACTTTGACACCAACACTCGTGGGTTCGATTCCCACACAGAACAAACATTTGTATGCATGAACATGTCTGTTTGTCTTGGTCTGGGTATTTTCTATGTATAATAAGTATGTATTTACAAAAAAAAAATGAATTTACGTATGTTTATCAGTTGTCTAGCACCCATAACACAAGTTTCGCTTACTTTGGGGTTAGGTGGCGCTGTGTAATTTGTCCGAGAATATTTATTTATTTAATATTATTTATTACTAAATTCGTGTTTTCGGATTTATGTACATATTTGAAATTATCACCAAGCTCGGCGATGATGGAAAACATCGTGAGGGAACCCGCACGTTCAAGAAAATATATTTCGAAAGATGTGTGACCTAAGGAAGATCCGATTTTTCCTCTGGGTTGTGGAGGTATCATGACTCAATGTCAAAATCAGTATTTACGTAGCGGACCCCGTCAATCCTAATAAACTAGGAAACGGGATAACGCTAGAAAGAAGTAGCATAGTATATTTTGTTTATGAGCAACGATTTTAAATTTATAAGTGGAGGTATGCTCAGTTGGTTCATACATGTAGAAAGAATGCGGGACAAAAAACAACGAATTATATAGGTAATGTATACACTGCGAGAATGGAATGCCAAGGAAAGCTAAGAGCACCTACCACGAATAAAGTAGTGGTGTATTACCATAAAGTGAAGTCAGTAGTCCTTGGAACCATAGAGCTTACATGAAAAGAGCTATGTATAACTGTTAAAGACAAGATCTCTGCCGACCTCGCCAGGGAGTTGATGTGAATTATATATTTATGTATACAAGAATTGCTCATTATGATATATTAAGAAAATTTAAATTCTCAAAATTTACTGCAAAAAATACAATGACTTCCCTACAAAATAAAAAAAAAACGACGTCATAACAGGGACGTAATAACCGATCACTAAAGGATTGTAGTGTTCCTGCGAGTGAGATTACCCTGTGATGTTAAAAGGGATAAAACCTCCAGAGATTATAATATCAACGCAGGAGATTAATGCGAGCAAACAGAACTAAAAGCTGTTGCAATGACGTGAATAGTAAATACGTTAATGAACAAAATAAACACGGCGCACGCCCGGTGCATAACATTGTTTATTTTATCTTCGAACTTTGCCCAATTAAGTGTTGAAGGTGTCAGACAAGATTTTGTAGGGGTTATTTTCAAAATTAAATATTAAAAGCTAAAATCCACAGGGGTCAAGCAAAAAATACAGTGACATGTTACAAAAAAACACGAATGTTACAAAAAGACCCATTCCGGATCGCTGCCGCTTTCCCGCGCCTGTGGGTTTTGGCATAAGGATATGCCGATTTGCCATTCCCTAAATAAATTGCATTGAAATGGAAAAAAATGAATGATTTCAATTTCGGCACTGCGACAATGACAATACACGACATGTAGCCAGGAGCAGTTTGACTTGAGGACTGGTCCTTTTGTTGCACCTTAGTCTATGAAACGGTGCATTTATCTTGAGTTTTTCTGTAACTCGCAAGGCAGGTTAAGCTGCCTCCCCACGGTTGTCGATTAAAGGCAATTGTCAGATCAAGTTTAGGCGGCATGAGAACGCTGGTGCCCGTGGTAGAGCTCCGTTGAGCACGGTGTAAAATCCTTTCGAATTAAGGGTTCCACGTCAAGATATTATGATATTAACTTTCTGCGCTCTGCCATTCTGCAGATAAATAATAATCCTCTGTATGTATGGTATGTCTTTTCATATCGTCAAGATGGCAAACATACCTACAATCTGCTAATTTCTAGTTAAGCAGATCAAACAGATTTTCTTACTAACTGCTTGATTGCTAGCCATTACAATAGCATTAGAATACTGAATTTCATGCTGTGGGAGCACTTCCAATGACATCTTATATGCACCTCCTGAACAAGAAACTAGCAAACCATGTACCGAAACGGTCAGGCTTCCTGTAGGATAGCAACTCCGGTAGAGGACCACGATGACAGACTCGATTGAAAATCTTATCTATATTTAGACGGACAGCCACAGTGAGTTTGTGATTCTCAATTATCAAACTCCAACGATATGTTGATCTTCCAGGAGCAGTATGTTTATCAGAGATTTTTCCAATATTATGGAGCTGGAGTTAACGGCGGAAGACCACAGTTTAGGTAGAACTGTCAGTATGCAATTTTGGTTACGAAATATAAAGGTCGAGAAATAGAGAACAAAACGGTTTTTACTATTTTAATCTGCCTAATTTCTTAATTAAAATTTAGCTAAATCTGTCTATCTTGACAGATTTAGCTAAACTTTAATTAATTTAATTATACCTTACGTCAAGACAAAGCCAAGTAGGCATGGAGAGCTGAGCACCACATGACTCGGTCCTCGCTCTCGCTCTTTTCATGCACGCTCGCTATTCCTAGGGCTCCTGACACCATCTCCTGATGACACCCAGTCTATTGGTTATTTGTGTGGCGGGTGAGTCTAGGCCTTCCTATATCTTTCTACTCTCGCGTTGTATTTTTCAGACTAACTCTCTTCTATCTATCTAATTTTAAACAAATGATTACGAATAATGTTTGGTCCCAACGGTATTCATAGCATTCGGGTAACCACGATATTGCTACACAGCGTACATTGCTCGAATAGTTTCTGAATCATAGCACGTTAGAGATTACAGTTGCTATCGGCTATCGAGATTCGAAATACGAGCCTGCCGAGATTAGCCATAGACTCACGGTTCGGATCGGAAGCGTGAGTGCGACCGTGCCGTCAGTCGACGCCGGTTCGGGACACGCCTTGCACAGTGCACGCTGCGTTAAAAACGTAAAACACGTGTTACACTCGCGCGACTGTGGAAAAATAAAACAAAGCGAACCGTCTTTGGATAGTGGTATTGGGATAACAGGACAATTATTTTGTCATCGGTAAAATTGCTTTTTAAATTCTAAAATATTTTTCTACTCATAGGTGTACTAAAAATATTCAAATATTTATTAAATATCAAAAATATATTCTCGATGCGAACCTAATTAGGTATTTAAAATAGTTCACTGTTCCACATAAAGTTTTAGTGATGTATAATAAAAATAAAAGTGTACAAAATTAATGAAATTATGTGCAGATTAATTAATTGTTGGAAAAACGAATTACTTTAATTAGGACTACCTAGCTAATTTTAGTATTTAGTGAATAAGCACAAACATACACTTTTGCTATATATGTATAAAGATTTTGGTAGTGTAAATTTTTTCTATCCGTTTAAATTGTGACATACCCATTGTATTGTTTACTCCGAATTTGGAAACCAGTGTTATAAAATAGATTCTGGTTCATCATATAGTGGCATGTTTCTGACTAAAGTGGTATGCTGTTATGTGATATTAGGGGGCTTGCCCTTGTTTACTCCTGTCGACTGTACGGGCCGACCGTTGATTTATTTGTTAATAATAGTTTCCGCGCAAAGTTCAGTTTTACATAAATTTTAGGAGTAAAAAGTAGCCTAAATATTTTTTTTTTACAATGTCTGGAGACATACAAGCATACGGCCCATCTGATGTAAAGCGGCAACTGTAGCTTATAAACGTTTGCAATTCATATTAAGAATTAGTCGCCCAGTGCCAGCTCTGCTGCTAACACAGCAACTCCTTAGGAGCCTACTGGTAACCTCACTTACACGCAGGAACCCAACAACCTTCCAGATAACAGTTATTAGGCTGCGGTTTTATTTGAGGTGGAGGTATCTACTTTCGCAGAATGACTGCTATGATGCACCCTACCTGACTTAAAAAAATATTCAAGGAATTAAAGCTATGACAGTATGAAAATTCATGAAAATCCATTCAGTAGGTTTTGAGTGATGCGTGAACAATGAAGTGAAAGTCAGGATATTTTTTTAACGACAAATTCGATTTCTTTCAATAATACGGACCGGCTACATCACTATTGCAAAAAAATATTTAATGTAAAACTCGACTCTGTTACAATATTGTTACGTACCATTTTTTATCTTGTTAGTTGTTATTGTGCCACTAGTTTTCTAGTCATGTTTATTCATGTCTATGAGGTAAAAGATATAAGGCCATTTATTTCTTAAAAAGTGTGACTCAAGAGCTTATGACTGTGGCTCCAATGATCGCAAATATTGATACAATGATTCTTTTGTGCTGCATATATTTTTTTATATGCAACGTCAGGAGGCATACAAGCACACGGCCCAGGTGATATAAAGCGGTAACCGTAGCCTACGAACGCTTGCAATACATTGAGTATCATTCGCCTGGTGCCATCACTGCTGCTAACACAGCTACTCATTAGGAGCTTACTGGTGACTTCACGTACTCGCAGGGTCACACCAACCCTCCAGGGAATTGTTATTTGCGGTTTTCTGTGAGGTGGAGGTACTTTCTCAGATGTGCTGCTTTGAGGCGCCCTAGCTCTCTTAAACGCCAGACCAAAATGAACAGAAATGTTCATGCACATAAATGTTTGCCCTGTGGGAGAATCGAACCCACGAGCGTTATGTCAAAGTAGTTTTATCCCCATGTCGGTTGTCTACTGCGCCTCCGAGCTCGTCAAAAATATCTTACTTTAGCAATCTGGATTTATATTCAGCTAGTTATCACCTATTGTGTGGCATATAAAGTTTAAATAGAGAGAGCTTCAATGTGTGTCTAACATTATAGAAGACCGCAGTCAAATAACGATTCCCTGGAAGGTTGATCTGCCCCTTGAAAGTAACTCATGTCGCCAAGAAATAGGTGACTCGCGATCCTTGCAACTGTTAATTTTGTCATCCGCTACAGTATTTAAAAAAAAATATCAAAAATCCTATTGTTAGTAATACGACACAAAAAATCACCTACCTATCATAAATATTAACCTATCTATTATAAAAATAAACCTAACTATAAAATTATTAACCTATTTGTCATAAAAATTAACCTATTTGCCATAAAAATTAACTTGCCTATCATAAAAATTAATCTACCTGTAATGATAATAAAATGTAGGTGAACAAAAGAGATTGTCCAAACTGGCAAGTTACAAAGTTCCGAGTGTTTTGCAAGAGCTGCTATTATCCAATCTTCCTACTTCGGAACAAAAACTGCGATAGCCCGCAGATAACTACAGCCACGGAAGTACAGACAAATCTTTACTAAATACTTATTGTTTACTCTTTTGGACAAATCTTGATAATAATTAATAGTCATCGTAATTATGGCCTTTATGGAGAATGGGCAATCTTTTCATGTCATCTATCACCGTACAATGGTTGAAACCTTTTGTGTACCATCATTTGTAATAATGCAATTGGGGCCTGGGTTAGACTTGGACTATTAGGCAAATAATTGACTGGGGATATGATTAATATGTACAACCATTTTAAATGTTTGCAACAGTAATGTGGGACGAATGTAATGGACGCTTATATTTTATTTCATAATATTAAAATGATAGCTCTTGAGCATGGCCACATAGTCATTAGATAGGAGATGGCTGCATTCAAATATTAGTATTAAAAGTTTGACTGTAGTATTCGAGGATGTATTTTTTTTTATACAACGTCGGAAGGCATACAAGCATATAGTCCACCCGATGTAAAGCGGTTACCGTTGTCTATAAACGCCTGTGATACATTATTTATTCATTCATTCATTTGTTTATTGCTTTCATGTGGTACATTAGGTCTTAAAACTAGATAGCAGCCGTAACATGAACCCTGTAAGGGCATCGCAACAATTTATCACCATAATTATGTACTATTTCCACTTAACAATTTTCAATTCAAAAGTCTTTCAATGCATTATAAAAAAAACCCTGTACAGGACACAGCAAACACTAACTTCAGTACTTCATCAATGTAAGAGAAGACCGCTAGTGTGGTGGACCTGCCCCTTCGGAAACCGTTTTGATTGTCATCAAATATTTTATATTTCTCGCAGAATGAGTGAAGACGTTTGGACATAGAGGATTCAAAGATTTTTGCAAATGTTGGCAACAATGCTATAGGGCGATAATTATTACACTCATATTTCGATCCTTTTTTGTGTGAGGGTTTGACAACTACTAATTTTAATGGATTAGGTAAATGTCCTTCAGTGAATGATTGGTTAACCAAAATGGATAAAGGTATTGCTAGTTCCTGTGCACATTGTTTTATTAGAAATGGTGGAATTTCGTCAAACCCAAAGCTTCTCTTATTTTTCATACTACGTATAATTTTATATATTTCATGAGGACTAGTTGGGGTCAAAAACATAGACTTTTCGTTAGCTAAGCGCCTACCAATGGGTCGGTAGGGGGTGTCATTTTTTGTATGATTTATGCCAATGTTAATAAAATAATTATTGAACGCGTTGGCAATTTGTTGTGGGTCATCTATTTTAATATTATCGATTTCTAGTTGTAATTTTTCTTTATTTTTATTTGTAATTTTATTTGTTTTCTCTTTAACTATTTGCCACATGGTTTTAAGAACATTTTGAGAATTTTTTACTTTTTTAATATATGCAAGTCTTTTAGAACATATTACGGCTTTCTTAAGTAGCTTTTCATATTTCTTATAATTGTCATGTAAAATTTTACTGTCTGTTTGTGAAACAAAGATTTTTAAAAGTCGTTTATTTTTACAAGATATTTTAAGTCCACGCGTTAACCAAAATTTCTTATTGTTATTAATCTTGACTTTAATCTCTGATTTTTTTATACATTTTTCTAAAATTTTATTTATATGATTGCTAAATGCGTTGTAATTATCGTTCACAGTCCGTTCACCAATGATAATCTCAGTCCAATTTGTCTTTCTTAATTCTGTCTTAAAATGCTGGATATTTTCATCACTGAAAAGCCTCTTTTCGATATACCACGTGTCCCGTCTAACGTGTTCCTTTGTTTGGATTTGTGTCAAGATACCGACATGGTCTGAAAACCCATATTCATGTGTCCTGGCGCTAACGGATAATATGTTTTTAAAATTTGAAAATACCAAATCCAAACAAGTAGCACTGGATGTAGTTATTCTCGTGGGTTCAGCCACGTGTTGATAAAAATTTAAGCTCTTGAACTCGTTTAAAAGAGCTACGCTGGTACTAGAACTTTGCAAAATATCTACATTAAAATCCCCGCCAATAAGTATATTACGTTTATTGTATTTCTTAGTCAATAATTTAAGTAATTTGTTTAGGGAGGTGAAAAATATATCCGGCATTCTATTTTTATTCGGCCGATATATGGTTATCAATACTAAATTATGTTTTGGAATTTCTACAGCACAGGCTTCAAATATATATTCCTTTGTCATGTTTGCTACATTATTCAACTCTATGTACTCTATGTTTTTCTTCAGAAATATACAAACACCTCCTCCGTCGTGGTTTGACCGGCAGAAACTTGCAGCTAGGTTGAAATTATCAATTTTTAGTAAATCTATCTTTGCTTGTGTAATCCATGTTTCTGTTAGGCAAATGGCATCTATGTTATCATATTCTTCAGTTGCAGCTTCCAACAAATGTCTTTTATTTTTTATACTTCTTATATTTTGATAAAGTATAATAAAATTGTGCTTATAGTTAGTTAGCGTCTGTATAGGATCCTTCTTCTGCGCGAAATAAATTATCCTCTTGGGTCTCCTGTTTTTCGTTTGATTTCTCTTCTATTTCATTGCATATATCTATTGGACGTGATTCGCTACTATTTTTCTGTGTAATCAAATGGTTTCCCGTATTAGTCTTTATGAGGCTGCTTAGATTCTTGAATATATTTTTTATTCCTTTGTTTGTCAATCTTCCTGTGTAATAAGAGAACATGTCGAATGACAGATCTCTGTTAGAATCGAAAAAATAGGCATAGTTATGCTTATGTATATCGTTCATCAGGAGATAATTGAATATTTCTACTCTGCTATTATAATTCACTCACATTAAGTATCACTTGCGCGATGTCACCTCTTCTGCTAACCCAGAAACTCCTTGGGAGCTTATTGGCGACCTCGCTCACGCGTAGGGACACGGCAACCCTCCAGGGAGTTATTTGGCTGCGGTTTTCTGTGAAGTGGTGGTACTTCTACAGACGCCTGTCTAAAGCAGCCCTGCTTTGTTGTGTCTATTAAACCACCCAGGCCAATACAAACAGACATGTTCATGCACACAAATATTTCTCCTTTGCTGGAATTGAACCACTATGAGCGTCGTTGTCAAAGTCGCGTTATTAACCGCTGCGCCACCGAACTTATCAAAAGTTTAACCGAACTTGTTTTTGAGGCGGGTCCGTATAAAAAAGAAGCTTATGGCGAGACTACGTCGGTTCGACAGCCAGTCATGGACACCCCTCCTTATCGAAGTTAAAGTTATGGTTGTTATTGTTAAAAAGTTGTTAATTGGTTATGTATCTATTACACGAAAAATAAACTGATGTTTCTAATTCTTCTTCCCAGCGTCAACCCGTTTCCGAAGAATTGGAGGGATCCGCTACCTAAGGCTAAGGATTTAGCGATGATACTGAATTTTACACGGAGCGGCTGCCCTCAGATCTCTACAACCCAGAGCGAAAACCAGACCTTTTTAAACGTCTTTCGAAATATAATTTCTGGGACTACGTTTTCCTTCACCGCCGAGCTAGTGTTAACTAAAAATATGTACATAAATCTGTAACACGAATTTAGTGGTACATGTCAGGATTCGAACCGGTGACCTGTTGGTCAATAGAGCGTTTCATTATCCATTGGGCTGTCACTGTTCATCAAGTAACATACTATACTATCTTCACATCAATTCTCTTGCGGGGTAGTCTTTTTTATACAACTCTGGGAAGTATAGAAGCATACGGACGACTTGATGGAAAGCAGTTACGGTAGCCTATGAACGATCGCAATATATTAAGCATCACTCGCGCGATGTCAGCACGGCAAGTCCTTAGGAGCTTACTGGCTGAAAGAACCAGTTTACACGCGGTAAAGGTGACGCGTATGCCGGAAGTTTGGAGAGAAGTCCTTTAACATAGATTCGCCATGTTTATCAATTGCCTCCCCCAGAGGCGCGTCACATACGCTAGAAGATCACCCGTCGATCTAAAGCCATATTGACGAAGCGAGCGTCGTTTACCATCCATAGCTGTTCTCATGGATGTTTGCCGCTTCCTAGGGCTCCTGATAAAACACGACCAATTTGGTCACGGTTGGTGAGACTTGGCCTTTCTCGGTTCCTATAGCCTTCTACTTTCGCGTTGTAAATGCATTCTTTCTACAGACAAAAAAAAACATTTACAATAAAATAATAATCCTTGCTTTGCAGCAGAGTATTGAGCTTAATATATTTAAGACATTAATGGGCTAAGGTAATCGCTTTGCATTAAGTGGGCCGTACGCTTGTATGTCTCCCGGCGTTTTATAAAAATAAGATAGATAATTGTAGTTGATAAAATTTTACGTACGTATTATAGGAATTAGAATGTTTTTGGCTAGCTTTGTTTTAAGAAATTGTCAAAAATTTACGCTCACATAACTGTTTGTTTACAAATGGTTTACCAGTTGGAAACAAACACACTTGACCTTGAGGTTTAGGCTAGTTCGAATCAGGTTTAGGTTAAGTTTGGTGTAGGTTTGGGTCAGGTACTAGTCAAATTTAGTCTTTGATTAGGACTGTTTTATAGAATCTTTAAACATCCTTCAGAAATAAATTTTGTTATGCGATCCGTGAAGCGTACGTAATCCTTGTTTACGTACCTACGCGCTTGACTTGTCTTATTTTGTACAGAGATTATTGTAGAAAAAAAATCTCAGCTCGATATTATCTTAGGGCACAATTGTGTTCTGAGATAATATAGGGTTAGATTATAATTCTATGATTAGAGTTACGAAAGAAGTGTATCAAGCAAGAGTGAATGGTGATGTCGGGCTGGGCCGCCCTAGACGCACACATATAGATCAAATTGGTGATGTGTTGAAAAAGGGCCAAATCAAAAGTACCCAAAACCGAAGAGCGTGCATGAAGAGGTTGATGAGTGTGGAAGAAGCGAGAGCGATATGTTTGGATCTGCCTACCCCAATGGGAGACAGGCGTGATGATATGTATGTATGTATGATAACATAGGGCACTTCTTACGATTTCTCGGGCCGATTCGTAGAATTTTATATATGGCATAGTTAAAGAGAGCCCAAATTATTTATGAGGCTTATAAAATATATTAATATTAATTTGTATAGTATTCAAGGATTTTTTTTTATATGAGAGGTGGGTAAACGAGCATGTGAGTCAGTGCCCATTGACATCAGCAACACCACCAACACTGATCCGTTGCCAGCCTTTTTAGGGAAACATAGGTTCTTTTCTTGAAGGCACCCATATCCAGAGACGTATCAAAAGGAAGACGCGTTATACACCAACATTAATGTATTTTAAAATGGCGCAAGTAGTACTATATCTACGAGTACGTACAGTTGTTTATTATGACACTTTGCTCTAACAAAGAGACAAATGATACCTGTCGTTAGAAAGAGATGAATATCTTAAGACATTTATGGTTTGTGGCGAAATACGTATAGACGCGGCGCAAGAGCGTGGCCAACTGAATGCAAGTTGGGCAATTACCTTACTTTCGTATTGCCATTCTAGAGCGTGTATGACGTATCTATAACTATAAAAATATCTTAGCCCATATCTATTTATTTGGGAACACTGCTGAGGGTAATTTATTCCGCAATTTCACCGTACGTGGTAGAAAATGCTTCAAAAGCGGACTGCAGTGGATTGCCTCTCATTAAGATGGTGAGGGTGAAATTTAAGTTTGTGGCGAGTGGTACGATAGTGGAACTCAGCGGCTGGTAGTAAGTTGAACAGCTCCTCCGAACACTCCCCATGATACAATTTGTTACTGTACAAATTGTATCATGGGGAGTGTTACAAACAGTACACAAAAAGAAGCAACGTCTCTTCGTGTACAAAGCGAGTCCAGCCAGCGGGTCGCCGACCGACGATTCGAACTGCTGTACGTTGCATGCGATCAAATGGAGTAAGCAAATATTGTGGAGCGCCGGCCCAAAGAGATGTAAACTACTGTTTAGCTCTATTGATCACACCAATCTTCTTGGACGCCCATTTTGCCTTGCTCTCCAGATGACCGCGAAACTGTACATCGCTCGATATGACAACACCCAGGATATCAATGCTAGCCGTAACGCTGAGGGGTATACCTTCTAATCGAGGAGCAATGAATGTTACGCACTGGAACAAGTCATTGATATGCAGAAGGAGCAGAGTGGGAGACAACACACAGCTATGTGGGACGCCAGCGTTCAGGGGTAGTGGATCCGAGCACGTACCGTCAACTACGACCTTGATGCTCCGCCAAATGAGAAATCTGGCAACCCATGCACAAGTTTTTCGGGCAGCCCAAAAGAAGGAAGCTTTGAGAGAAGTGCTTTGTGCCACACCCGATCGAAGGCCTTTGCTATGTCCAAACTAACAGCTAAAACCTAGCCGTTGCTGTCTACTGACTCCGCCCAGCGGTGGGTTAAGTATACCAGAAGATCGCCAGTCGAGTGGCCATGACGGAAGCCGTATTGGCAATCACTTTTCAGCTGGCGATCCTCTAAGTTGAGTAAAAGTTGCTGGTTGATGATATTTTCCATAATGGGGACGAATGGGCTCCGTATCTCTCACTCACTGTACGAAACGCAATTTAATTGATAATAGCTTGGCTGTACCATTTCTAAAACTGTTGTTATGTTATCTAAAATCGTCATTTTCGTCATTGCTTTCGCTAGTCTTCCAAAAAAGTGCAGCACTTTGCAAAAAGGAAATAAATCCTAACAGAAACATTTATTTCCTGTCATTTATCATGTTATTATGTGTGCAAAAAGTGAGCAAAAAAGTTATTCGATCTCATGTGCAGCCAAGTCTCTAACTTTACAAATCCTGCATCTTGGTAAAAAAGTTTGACTTGGCCGTTTCACAATTTTTTACATGACAAGATTAAAGCACGGTGAGTTATTTTCTATGCGACATGTGTAAAACAGCTAAGCCGCAATTATTATCAATATGCAGAATTTGTTGAGTTGTTTGTAGAGTTATGGCTTTCAAAATCGGGCGCTTGGATATGCATGACTTTCTAACGCTGTAAGACCTATGAGTTAGTAAGTCTTGGCAACCTATTTTAAATTAAATGTATTCGGTAAAATTTTATTGAATAGAATTATATAAATTTAATAATTAAATTTATAATAAGTAAGCTGTTACGTTTTTCTATAGAGTCAAAGTTTATAATTATAATGTAATTTCGAATAATAATAGCAAATTTAACGAGTCAAAACTAAACTTATATGTTATTACAAAACTCATGTATCTTTAATTAAAGGTTTCAAACATTAAAAGAACTAAATCAAATAACATCACATGAAAGTAGCATACAAAATCAAATGCAATGTCGAAATAGCACATTTCAAAAGACCAATTAGAATGTCACTTATATCAATGTTGGCGGGTGGCCTTTTCAGAGGCGTTCGAGGAAGGTTCGACTTGTCAGACGTCCTGTCACGGCTGTCTGCTATTGCTGATGGCAGATACCGTGATAATTGAATTTATATTCTATTGAAATAGTACGTACTAAGTGAGTAACAGGTGAGTAGTATTCTATGAGAATAGTAAGTACTGTATGTAACACGTGCGTAGTATTCTATGAGAATAGTAAGTACCGTATGTAACATGTAAGTAGTATTCTATGAGAATAGTAAGTACCGTATGTAACATGTAAGTAGTATTCTATGAGAATAGTAAGTACTGTATGTAACATGTGAGTAGAAATCTATGAGAATAGTAAGTACTGTGAGTAGTAATTCGTGATAGTAGTAAATAGGTACTGTATAAAGCAGGTAGTGTTAGTATTATTGATGTTTTTCTTGGGGTGTTGATATTGGAGATTTCATCCTATTCTAAAGTATTTCGTTGTGTTTTGTATTGCTAGTTCCTATTTGTATTACGGATGAGATACCAACATAAGAGTTGTGTTCGAATACGGTACAAGACAAACATTTGTATGCATTAACATGTCTGTTTATCTTACAAAAATGTATGTTTGTCAGTTAGCTAAGGGTAGACCAAGCTTTGCTTAGTACAGCACTAAACTTAGCTGAGTAACGAAAATATTTATTTATGTATATATGATGCGGTTACTGTGTCATCGGAATAGTCACTCGCACCAAATGTGAGGGTGCGTTGGTTGTCAGGCAGTTCGAAATTCTTGATTTATTAATGATTATATATCTATATCTTGCACATCTTGCACACCTCTCTCCTTTCTTTAACATGTACATGTACAGATCTTTGTACGCACGTTCATTTTTAAGTATTGCTATTTTTGAAGATAAGAAACATAAAGATGAGAAAAATATTTACATTACTGGGCCCTCGCGGGCCATAGACACGTTTTACATTCTTTTGATAAAATATATACTATACATATAGTATACTAATCATTTCTCGTAGTATTATTTCTTTTTTTTATCTGCTCGCATTTCAGAAATGACCATTGGCGAAGAAGAAATGCGGAAAGAAATTTTCCAATATAGGTCTTGGTAATAAATGCCTTTTTCCAAATCGTCAAAACAAAAGATCTATCTGTCTTAGAAAATCGGTCTTCCATCATACGCAACTTACTTGCCGCTAAGGTTCTCACATAATTTTGAAAACGACTTTATATTTTTACGAGCTTGTAATATTTTTTTCTTAGAACGGTTCTCTAAGTTCATATTGTAAATAGAATGGATGGGTCATGGATGGCAACAGTATATCATACGACATATGCTGTGAAAGTAGTTGAAGTAGACTACGCGCGTAGTAGCCACGTTCGAAAATTGTCTGATTCTCCTAGCTGCATAATAGGTGGAGCTTACTTTTTTTACCAGTTTATTTATGTGGACTGCCCCCACTGTAATTTGGAGTATATTATAATTCGAGTAATGTTAATAAACTCATTGACAATAATATATTATTAAATAAATATTTTATTGTCAATGAGAACTTTTGTATTGGTAGGAGTCACTCTTGGAAGACTAAATTTTATAGATTTGGCTATACATGAGTTTAAATAAAAGATTTCATTTGAACTAGTTTAGAATGGCAGACGGGACAATGTTAACCTTGTCAATATTAACGGCGAGCAAAATTATTTAATATTTACATATTATAGTAAAAGTTGTTTTTTATTTCGTATACTGACCTTATACCTAATATGTTTCGCATTCATTTGTTTACAATTTACTCGACCAAGAGTCTTCTTTCTTCTTCTTAGCATTATCCCGTTTCCTAATCCATTGAGATTGGCAGTGCCCGCTAAGTTAAGTTAAGGATTTGTCGAAGATACTGATTTTACATGGAGCGACAGTCATTGACCTCTACAACTCAGACTATCGGTGTTATAATAAGAACAGGTAGCTTATATCCATTGGTTCGAATATTTTGACAGATTGAATTAGAAAAGAATGATGAAGTAGATATACTTTGCGAAAGAGGAAGTATCCACGACCAAATATCAAGCGTTTTATAGCGAAAGTCAGGCGAAGTCAGGAGTTCTAGGAACCGGCGAACGTGCATGAATGTTTAAGCAGAGTATGAAGTGTTTAAGTTACAAGTTATATGGCACTCAGATATCTCTGTATATTCCTAAGGGACTTGACGTGAAGATTAGGTAGATAGGTACTCAATATGAGTACACGCGTTGCTTCTCTATTTTCATACTGTTACAACGTGCGCTCACTGGATTTGTTTCCACTAACAAAAACAAAGTGCTCTAATTGTGAATACTTACGCGTATATACGCGCTGAAAATGCGTTCAGTTAAAAACAAATGACGTCTAAAACTTTTTTCAAATAATCAAAAATCTGACTACACCACTTGTAATTAAACTGAATACCTGAAGCTGAAATTTACAGTAATGTACACTATGCACTGAACATAGTAAGGATTCATGACCTTTTATTTTTAGAGGTATACAATCATGCGGACTACCTACCTGATGTAAACTGGTTATTGTTACGCATGAAGGCTTGGACTACAAAAAGTATCACTCACGCGTTGACACCCCTGTTGATAATACAGCACCTTCTTAGGGGCTCACTGGTAATTTTACTCACTCGCAGGATCTAAACAACTCTCTAGGTAGGTGTTATTTGGTTACGGTTTCCTGTGAGGTGGAGGCACTTCCCCAGTCTGGCTGCTTTGATGCGTACTTCTCTTGAAAACTCCAGATCAAGACAAACAAACGGGTTCATGCACATGTTTGTCCTGTGTGGAAATTGGTTGGCGTTAGTGTTCAAGTAGCATTGCTACCAACTTCGCCACCAAGCTCGATCACAATAATAACCGTGTAAAGTAAAAATATGCACATATAGAGTTGCGTTGGGTACTGCACTCATTCCTACCAAGCCCACAAGAACTTCATTAGCAAACCGTTAAGATATACCAATCACTGATTGAATCGGTGTAATGAGAAACGGATAACTTCATTGTATTTCTTCGCCATGTTTTTGTTATGAATCTCACAATAACGGTTGAAGTAACAGCATTTTAATCGGTTGATATAACCAACATAGATAAAGAGAGAACTCCATTAACACCCTTTATCTATACTAATATATAAAGGGAAGAGTTTGATTGGTTGTTTGAACACGCTAATGTTTGGAATTACGAGTCTGATTTGAAAAATTCTTTTGCATTTGATTGCTCAATTCATAAGGAAGGTTATAGGTTATTCAACGTTACGCTACGAGCCTTGGAAGCGACGAGAAAATAAAGATATTTTCCGACGAAGTCGCGGTATTGTAGTTAGTATATGGTTTTTAGGTGTAAAGCCCGCAGGATGTAACTCTGCGCATAAAACTAAAAACTTTGCTGAATGAATTAATGAAGGCGCTATTTAATTGCTGCATAGGATGTGCACGCTGAGATCACCACTTTATGTCTAAGGCCTAACCACGCAGTCACAAACTAAATAACGACTTGACAACGCATAAAGACAAAAATATAGTATTTCTCCCTCACAAAAACCCCTTCACTCACAGATTCCCGTCACTCACAAAAACGCAGTGTTTTATCGTCTAAATATGTCAGTAATTTGAACCTATTTTAACCAATAATCCGATAAGTGTCTCGAAGTGAACTAGCCAATCGGAACTACGCGTTTACATTACCGTGGGCATGTTCCACTAAATTCGACTTTTCGGATTTATGTAAGTACATATTTGTAATTATTTGTTGTTGATCGGTGAAGAAAAACCGTCCGTCTAAGAAATTACATTTCGATAGACGTCTGACCTAACCCAAGAAAGTTCTGATTTTTCCTGTGGTTTATGGAGATCTGCTGGCAGTAGCTCTATGTAAAAATTAATATGTTCGACAAATCCTTAGGCTTAGAGGTAGCAGACCCCGGTAATCGTAATGGACTAGCAAACGGCAAATCGCTAGGAAGAAGAATAAACAATGAAAAAATATATTATTGTAGGAAAAAACAATTACAAACTTATATCTTGTTAAAATCGTGGTCAGTTTTAGAGGTAGTCATCATCACAGTAGCCGGACTGGGGCTGTATCCTTACTTCATAGAAAACCGCAGCCGAATACCAATCCTCTGGAGGGTAATTGTGTTCCTGCGAGTGGGTCAGGTTACCAGTAAGCTCTTCAGGAGTTGCTGCGTTAGCTGTATGGGGTGGCAACGCGCTAGCGATTCTTCCCGTATTGCAAGCGTTCATAGGTCACGGCAACCACTTTATATCTTATGAACCGTATATGTGTGTGCCCCCCGACGTTGTACATTAAAAAAAAACATATATTTTGTTGAGTTCCACATATTGTTTAATTATAAAAATGAAATTTACGAGTACATGTTAAGAAAATATGCCAGTAAAAATATTAGTAATATTAGTTATTTAAAAGTTAATTAAATATTATTAATATTATGAGTTAGTAGATATTAAGAATATATGCCAGTAAAAAAGAAATACAATAACTAATAATAATTGAATAAAATAAAATAGGATTACATTTAAAATACAAATGTAAGATCCACCACCCAAGAGTCTTAGTGCCCACGAGGATTCACTGGCAAATAACTAAAATAACTTTTTTATTGTCTTAGGTTTTCGCGATTGTTACACATTGAATTAAACAATTTTTAACGGAAGTATCGCGTGTTTTATTTATTTTGTTGAACCTGACGTTTCGAATGCTTTGCAGCATCCGTGGTCGCAGGAAGACAGTCTTCCTGTAAATAAATAAAAAACGCGATACTTCCGTTAAAAATTGTTTAATTCAATAACTTTTTTATTTTTATGTTCATCTACTAAGTAAAACTTACTTATCGAAATGGCATAATAAGTTAAGGCGACACATCGAAAAATTAGACCAACTTTCATCGAATAGTATAGGCTAATGACTAAACTGACGGATCTAAGATTTTAATATAAATAACTTCATTTCTTTATCTTGAATTTGCTTGCTCAAATACGCGATTGTGTAAAATTGATTCGATAATAATTACTTTCGAAAACACCTCCTGAAATTCATTATTTTTGAAATTACAACGAAGTTGTTCTGTTTATACGCTTCAAAATTACTTAAATCTATTAGTAATATCTATGTTTATAATATGGTTGCTGCATATTTTGATAAGTGAAACATGAAATTTTTTAAAAATATTTTAAGTTTCTGACAATTTCTAAGCGATCACATTCGTCTTGGGTGCTACGTGTTTTCGACCTTATTGTGCGGTAATGAGGATTATAAACGCGTTGACTAACTACATCCAGCCAGTCCGGCTGCAGCCCGCTTCGAGGTAAGACCTATGTCGACTGTCTGCTCGAGCTCGCTCCATTTACATCGCGACACCGAAGTTTTTATAATTAATAGTTGTAAATATTCAATATTATAGTATTTAGCGTAAGTGTATTATTATTAGATATAAGTAGTAAATAATATTATAGGTTTATATATATTTATTATACTGTTGTAATAATGGGGAACACTAAAAAGAAAATATATAGAATAAAAATACAAAGAAAATGTTCGTAGAATGGCGGAGGCGAACAAGACAAGGTATTTATTTTTTTTAATTATTATATTCATTAAACATATTATAATAACATTGTGTAGACATATTTCTAGTTTTTAGAACAGTTCCTAGGTATGGTTGGCCCAAGCTATTTAATTCCTCTTCAAACTTTTTTTTAATTTTGCTTACTTAATAACTCTATATAAAACTGCATTAATTAAATAAGAGTTATTTTTTGCAGGAATAAACAGTAACATTTGATAATTGGTATACATTATCCACAGGCTGACCGCGTACCTATATAGGACGTCAAACTCCTATTATGTCCATTATAATCTGACCGAACTCCGACTTAGAAGTTGTACGTCGGTGGAGGTCAGGTTACGTTGGAAATTTATACCAATAAGGTTCGCGCTCTCAGCACATAGCAACCAGTGGAGACTCTTTATTTCTTTGTATTAAAATAAAAACTTATAAAATAGAATATTTTTGCTGTTTTGTTTTTTAGGAGAAACTTACTAAATAAACATATTCCACTAGAAGAATCACTACTCGATTTATATGCTACTTTAACGTAAGTGTCATACGGGACGACAAACTCATAGTAACCATTATAAGCTCAACGAACTCCGACTTAGACATTGTACGTAGGTGAAGGTTAGTTTACGTTGGAAATTTATCCAAGCAGAAGATAGAAAACCAGTGGAGGTTTTTTTTTTTTTTTGTATTAAAATAATTACTAGTAAAATAGTATATTTTGATAGTTTTTAAAAAAACTCGGTATGTTTCATGTTAAAGAAGCGAGCGAGGTGTGTAAGTACCGAGTCATGTGGCGCTCACGAGGGATTTAGCGTGAAGATATAGATAGATAGTATACTTATACCCATGGTACTCGTGAAAACAAATAATATTTACTATGAACCAACACTGAAAACACAAAAAAATCATCTATTCTATACATTGTGGTTAGTATTGAACTATTGTACGGATTAGATTTATTTTGCAACATCAGAGATGGTCCTGGTTCTTTCTTCTTGAGAGTTTAATAAATAAGAAGGAAACGTACAACAATACAAAACACAGAGTATACATAAGTAAAATACAATAAATGTCATTATACTGAAGTTAAAGTTATGAAACAGCAAGAAAATCATTTGTCACATGTTTTTTTTAAATATGAATAGATTATAAAATCTATTTGTATATATGTATATTAGGGTGTCCCTTATTTTTCAAAGTTTTTATTTTCTAACGCATATGTCTTAGTTTTGTTCATTTGCTTTTAAAACACTCGGAAATTAATTTTTAACTTATTTGGATTACGATAATCCGTGCCGAATTACATCGAAACATGTTCATACAAGTTGCGCGGCAGTGCCGCACGTACTTGCGGTATTCATTTGTTCAAATTCAAAGTCAAAATCTTTTTATTCCGTAAAAATGGCTACATTTGTTTGGAATCGTCACATTTTTTTTCCCTACCGTGCAGTTTATGACTAGGTGAGCACTGATAAAAATACTGCCAAAAATCTCAGGCATCCCTCTTTTGGTATCCAAACAAATTTACATATTTTGTTAATTACATTATAATTGGATCGACTCACTCCCAGGCATTTTTATCATTAATATAGTCAGATACTTTATAATATGCCCTGCTACACAATTTGGCTTTAATAGTAGTTTTAAATTTGTTTATTGACAAATCTCTTATATTGCTGGGAAGTTTGTTATAGAACCGTATACATTGCCCCATAAAATAATTACTTGTTTTGTGGAGACGGCTTGCATATAACACAAGATTATGCTTATATCTAGTATTTATGCTATGAGTATCACTCTTTTTACAAAATGAGTCTATGTTTTTATGGACATACAAAAGATTTTCATAGATATATTGCGATGCGACTGTTAAAATATTTATTTCTTTGAATTTTTCTCTAAGGCTCTCCCGGGAACCAAGTTTGTAGATAGCTCTTATGGCTCTCTTTTGCAATAAAAAGATGGTGTTAATATCCGCGGAGTTACCCCAAAGAAGAATTCCATATGACATAATACTATGAAAGTAGCTGAAATAAACTATTCTAGCCGTATCAATATCAGTGAGCCGTCTAATAGTTTTCACTGCATAAGCTGCAGAACTTAGTTTTCCTGATAATTTTTCAATTTGTGGGCCCCTTTGTAGTCTGGAGTCAATTGTTATACCCAAGAACACAGTTGTCTCCACAGAGGCTAAATTAGTTCCATTAACATGTACATTGGTAGCCACCTGCCTTACATTAGGTGTTGAGAACTTAATTACTTTAGTCTTTTTATCATTTAAAAGCAGATTATTAACACTAAACCAATGAATAACTTTAGAGAGAGCATCGTTAACTTCGTCATAATTACCTAACCGTCTATTAATTTTGAATGTCAGTTATTCTCGTGATTAATACGTAATGTTTTAACTTTTATAAGATGGCAGTGGAATTGAGAAGCAATAAATCAAGTATTTTCTTAGTTGGAGACGTAAATTATCAAATAATAGGCGCAAAATTACCGTCTAACCGTCAAGTTCTTCCTGTACTTTTTTTATAAAATTCGCGAAGTTAAATTGACTGTTAGTGAAAGCGCATACCTAGTCATTCGAGAGTGTATTATATTTAGGGAAAAAGCTAGGATCCCTACCAGAGCTATACCTAACTGTGTAAAATAACTTGTGAATCTTCACCAGGAGGGAGTTGCAAAAAAATTCCAATTTTCTATTTCAATTTCAATCTAATTCAATCTGATAATTTTATTTCTCTTATTTATTCGAAATAAAAAAATCCTGTGTTTACTCGGCGCTATCAGCCATTATGACACTCGAACATCTATAACTTCAAGCCAAATCCCTTGCGGGGTAGGCAGAGAGAGCCGAGCGCCACGTGACTCGATCCTTACATATCTCACTCGCTTCTTTAACATTCATTGCTCTTCTCATGCACGCACGCCGGTTTCTAGGGCTCCTGACATCACCTTCTGATAGAACATGACCAATTTGGTCATGGTAGCATTTCTACCGCGTTTATTCTACTTTCATGCTCTTTCTGCCATACCCAACTCTCGCTTCCATAAGTTAGCGTTGGGACCAACACTGCATTGTGTATAGCGAGTTGTGCCTTCTGGCTCAGGATTTTACTGCCAAGAAGTTTTCCCAACGCTCCATTCACACTATTCCCAGCACTCACTCGTCTTTCCACATCTGCGGTGTACCTTCCATCCCTGCTGAAAGCGCATCCAAGATATACAAACTCATCCACTTGTTCCAACACTTCATCATCAATCGTAATCCTTACAGTAGTTCTGGATTCTTCTCTTTCAAATACCATTATCTTTGTTTTCTTCGCATTCAGTAGTAAGCCTTTCTCCATACAGTCGTCTTTCATCGCTGTGACCAGTGTTTGCAGTTTAGATGGTGTATCTGCTAACTAAACATATGTGTCCGAATCAACAAATGGCCCGCTTTAGCCTCTCGATAAACAATGTTGTATTATGTAGCTGGTGTTTCATTCTTCTTAAGGGGGATACATGCCGTCCAGTGGCGCCTCAAGGAATAAAATATCGTATCTTAGCGTGGAAGATGTCATGTGTTGCGTGTGTTACAAATACAATAACGTACTTTTACGTCATTAAACCAACAATTGAAATGTTTTGCTTTCGTTGTTATAGGCATAATTGCCAAAAAACGGCCTCTTTTAGCACTTTTGCTTATAACAACGATAGTGGAATATTTTGAGTGTTGGTTTAATGACGTAAAAATACTTTACTATCTTCGTAATAAATGCAACATAAGATTTCATAATGTTTATCTTCTATGCTATAATATGTTTTTTTATTCAATGAGGGCGCCACTGGACGAGACCTAAGTAAGAACAACATAGATACCAAGACATGTTAACTTGTAGAGATATAAACATAAAACGATGTCATTGATTTCTCTTTCAATAAACTTTTAAAAGTGAATACGTTTCTGTAGTTTTTTATTACTATTATTACTATTGTTTTCCGTCTAGCTTAAATAAATATGTTTGGTTCAGTATGTATAAAGCTAAATAATAATTAAATCAATAATTTTTATTAAATATTGATATTATAAATTTTATTTAAGTGTGACGCGACTCTGTAGCTTTTCTGTTCGTTTGCATTGACTATACGTTGACCCCAGGTTACCTATTAGGCGCTAATTTCAAATTTTACAAATCGAGCGTCGAGTGTCAATTGAGGGGCGCGGGGTGATTGGGCGGAGCCATTTTAAAGCTTCACGATCGAGGTGTCGCCTTAATGTTGCAATTACTCAATAACTTATATGAGATAACTTACCTTTTAGATATTGAGCCAATTCAAGTCGAACGGGCACCCGCCATGGTGTATATTATTATGGACCAAGTGAGAAGAGATAGCGAGCGGTCAGACCTCTTAGTCGGCAATGGATCTGATAAGAGTAAACCATTCGACTGTTAGATGAAATTAGTAGAATTAGATAATATATCGTTGTTAGAACATGAATCATAAGAGTAGTTAAACGAAAAGATTGACTTAGATAATTTTGTAGCTCGAGTTGCATTTAACAATCGTTCATGTTAATTTGATAAGCATCGTTGACCAAAATAAGATTAGATATCATTTCATCTTTTTAGCTGATGATTTTCACTTTCTTTGAAGTTGTAGTAACGAAATCGAAGTTACCGACTATCTCTTTTGAACGAATAAGTTTATCTAGATCGTAATGTAGTAAATATTGAAGGTTTAATATCTTTGCTCCTAATATAATAAATTTCAACTTATTACCAGCGAAATCTAAACGCAATATTAAATAAATTTGTTTAATATCAAGTTTTATGCCTGCATTTTTTTAATTAACAGGAATTACAATCTCGAATTTATTAAAACCTTGGACTCAGGCTTTTCCATACTTAGTCTGAATCTCTTGATAATAGTTCCCTCCCAATATAACTATGTTATACGTTTGTAGATTTCTAGTTTTAACCATGTGATGACTGCAGTCTGTATGTTTTGCCGCATACTATGTACCGGCAGAATATCCGTTACGTATAGCTTCTTTATAGGCTTTATTAATGTAACTTGTTCTATTTGGAATGCTTCTCAATGCTAATGTTCTTTGGCATTGTTAAGGTCAGCAGCATTACTTGTAGTTGTGTATGAGAGCTCCCGTAAATATTTTTATAACCAGCGTCGAAGAAAGAAAATTCGCGTTCGCTGTCTTTAGAAGAGTTCTTCAGCAAGCGTTCTAAATTAGGACCCAAAGAGATTTCGAAGTAAAATAAAGTCGTAGTCTCCAGAGCTTACATCAATAATTTTTATGTTTCAATTTTTCAGTGAAGTTTTGTAGTTTAAAATAATTTCATGACATCTCTCCAATGCCTCAACTATTTCTTTCAGAGTGAATGGTTTTTTTTTATCAAATAACATATTTAAGCATAAAATATGCTTATACAAATTCCTACGTTTCATTTACAGAATAAGCATTATGAAGGAAATAAAATTTATCTGTCTCTTATTTTCAAAGACTGTTGGAATCGAATATCGGTATATCACCTATAATTGAAAAATAGCATAAACATAATGTCAACTGACCACGAATACTCTACAAATCTTTTTTACTCGTTTACGGCCAAGCAAAAAAAAAGGAATTTAGCGATACGTGTATGTATGTCATAAGTATGTGTATAAATCAAATCAAAATACTTTACCGATTTTAACAAACGACTCGATCGTTGTCTTGTCTTAGCCTATATTTTTCACCTTTTTTGGGATTGGGTTTTAGCTTAAAAAAGCTTTTATTTGGCAAAATGTATAATAACTGTGCCTTACTACTACTTGTTATTAGTAAACATCATCATCAAACATATTTAAACAACCCTCCTTTTTTTTAAAGCCTGTACCACATTGCACGAAAATGTTTTGTAACATTTTTTTTAAATAGTTAATGTAATACTTGAAATTTTTTAAATTTCTTCCGAGATTGTTTAATTCGTTGATATGAGCAGTGATAATCTAGTGGATAACGAGCCAGCTTATTTAGAGCTAGTCCCTTTTAGTCACCAGGTTCCAATCCTGGTGTGGTCATGTAATACAAAATTGATGATTTCGGATTTTGGACGTATGTATTTATTATTTATAATTAATTCTCACTTATTCGGCGGTGAAGAAAAACATCGTGAGGAAATCCTTACGTGCAAGATGTATTATATTTCGAAAAACGTATCATTAAGTAAAGTCAGGGTTTCCCCTCAGCGTTGTGGTGCATGGCGGCAGTCGTTTCATGTCAAAATCAGTATCTTGGCCAACTACTTATGCTTAGGTAGCGAACCCCGCCAATCCTGATGTCTAGGAATCGGGATAACGTTACGACAAAGATTTAAGATTAGTAAAACATAAACTACGGACGAGCACTATTATTTCTCTAAATGAATAATTTGATGTTCTGTATGATTTTCAGTAAATTTTGTTTAGCATTGATTTCTCGCTTTCTGCTTATGACTTATGTTCAGACTTATTACCGTAGCACGTAATCCCTCCAAGAAGTAAGTGGGTTAAAATAATTGTAGTCTATTTCGACATCGCCAGTTGGAAGGCGGGGACATCAAACGGTAACCGAACCGTTATGCGCTTCTAGTCTAACTGGATCAACCCGGCATCATTGTACTGAGATCTACTACTATATGTACTCTTTGCCAAGCGGCCACTTCTTGATTTTATCGGGTAATACATAATGACGTAGGTACTTGAACTTGGTTGGTTCCACGTGAGTAAAAACAATATTTTACGTCAGTGGGGATTGTAACGTAATTGTTGTTTCGCACGATATGTTCTATGTTTCGATATGAGATTGAGAAAACGTTAGTAAAACATGCTTTGTTGAAATCAAACCAATTATAACACGTTGGCGAATATGGGGTAATTTCGTGTATTGATTCAGCAAGCAGAATTTTTGCATTAATCAAGCTTTGTATGAGTTTGATACTAAATATAAGGAGAAATGGGCATATAATACAAAGTAAAATATACCTCGTGCAATGAATAAGTTAACTTCAAAACTAAATAATAAACGATATGCTTTGGTGACATTCATCACTGGACAAATTAAAATGCTTTAGTTTATGATACTGTTACTTAAAAGAGGTTATTATAATTAAGAGTGTGCGTTTAAAACCGATACGTAACGTACGTGTATGTACGTTTTCTGAAATTCATTTAAATACTTTTACGATTATATGAGTTATGTAGGTGTAGAGGAAGACCAAGTCTCACCTATCACGACTAAATTGGTCGTGTTTTCAGAGGGTTTTTTTTCTACCACTATGGTGCCAAACAAGCATACGGCCTGCCTGATGGTAACCAGTTACCGAAGCCTATGGACATTTGCAACACCAGGGGTGTCACTCTTGTCACTCTTGTGTTGCCGACCCAAAATGGAGGTGCCAGGAGATCTAGGAAACGGCGAACTGTATGTTATGTAAGGGCCGAGTCATGTGGCGCTCGGTTCTCTGCCTACCCCACAAGGGACATGCCCACACCAAGGGACTGGGGATGAGTCGGTTAATGGCATGGTTCTTGTTCTGGTTTCCACTAGGCTACAACTTTTTAGGTTAATTTTTAGGTAGTAAGAATAGTCCACAAACAACAAATACAGAACAATAAACTATTATTATTTAAACCGATATGCGGATACACATAATGGCAAAACATATGCTTGTAGCTGTATAAATCTCGTCGAAAAAAGTTGTCACTAGAAAACCTAAATCAAAGTTAACCCTAAACTAACCTAATAAAAAATAATAATAGTAGGTTTTTGTAAAACGTCCTTTTGTGGAAAACCGGACCTTACCCTCAGTACAGGTCCGGTTTTCCTTAAGTCACAAACTGGACGTTACTGAGGGTAAGGTTCGGCTTTCCTTTTGGATTATGGAGGTCCGGCAGTACCTCTATTTAAAAAATCAGTATTTTTACCAAATCCTTAGGCCCGGGGAGAAAACCGTGCTAATCCCAATGGTTTAGGAAACAGGATAACACTAGGAAGGAAGGTCATACGTAACAGCAGTTGCAGTGTCATATCGACGAAATATAAGTTCATAGAAATTAGTAACTTTGTGCCACACATTCAAAACCAGCTGTCGTTCAATAATAAATTAGCATCGAGTAATCTTATTTTCGAATGACTCAACATCTTCTAAAGTCATCGTGAGATTGGAAGAACGTTTTATAATCCATTTAACGTAATTGTAAAGTGGGGTTTACTAGATTTTATGTTAAGTAATAAACTGAAAAAGATCGGGACGGTCACATTCAGTGCTTGTTTCGTAATACACAAACAATCCATGACTAATGTCTTCGTAATTTGGGCATTATATCAAACGTATTAAACAAGAAGGAAGTGACAGAAATTAATGGTTGTGATCTAACCGTGACTTTTAAGTGGTTTTAAGCTGTGATTGATTTGTAAAATTGTATAGCAGGGCTGGTTGCGATGGCGCTTATAGCACAGCTGCTGGGCGCATCGATGACTCGCGAATATTAAGGTGTATTTCCACTAGAGAGGTGAAATAAGAAGTGAAATTACAATACAATACAATCACAAATTAAATCGTAAATTTCAATTTCCTTCTCGCGGAAATGGATTGGTGAGGATCTGTCAAACGAGAATCGAAATAATTATCAATGTAAGATTGAACCGTAGGGATATGTAGAGTGCATTTTCGCAACACCATGCGCGAGACATTGCTGGAATGTCTGTTGCACTATGCACGCTGAAAAATGGTTTAGTTTAACATCAATTATATGAATTCTCATCTTTGTGTTAATGGCACGTTTAGTAGAAATACGAACGAAGTCCTAATGTACGAGAACTTATTGAACTGAGGCGATGTTAATGCCGCACCTCGTCTTGTCTTTCTGGTAGCCTCCTATAAGTACGTAAGTACATGAAAATTGGTCTCATTTGAAGTTTATTACTGGTTATTATTTCTGTCTCTTGTGTGCATATATAAAAATACAAATTATTTATTTATTTGCAAACGCATTACGTACCTAACGAGTTGCAAGAACTCTACGACTTCAAGCACGTGGGATATCAAACAACAAACGGAACCTCGAAGCACGAGTGTGACTGCGAGACGTGGTAGTGGTAGGTAACTACTATTAATCCAGTGTTTGGCGAACTTTTTAAAATCAAGAAGTTTTAGATCTACCTACTCTTTAAAAAAATATATATTTTTTTTTATTTATTATTATAATTTAAACAAATGTTAAACGCTATTTTTTTTTTAATAATATATGGCAATAGTGTTGCTACTTTATGCCAGTGTCAAAGTCTTCAGTTTAGAACCATTTGAATCTTAATTCTATGTTCCAGCTTCAGGAACTATGCTGAAAAAATACTTGGGAAGGGTATTGTGTCTAGCACAATCAACCCAGTTTAAATACCACCCGTAAAACGATATTGATTTTTACAAGATGTTCTTGATCAACTTATTCACGTCTTCCAAAAAGTGCATAAACGTGTTATATTTGAGTTTTTTCATTACTGTATAATTTCACTAGCACTTATGTTACAAAATGCTATCGAAATTGTCATATAAAACTAATTTTATACTGAACTGTAAAAATTTCAAGTAAAACAACAATGTCACTCATCAAAAGCGCGGGAAGAAGCCTATGTAGCCCGCATAACTGAGCATAGACAATCTAAATTTTTAGCAATCATACTCTGTTCTTAATTCTTCGCCGATGTCTTCACTTAACTCATACCTACGCATATATTATTTGATATGTTCAAAATATTCTGACAAAACTTGGACTTTTAAACTAATGGCCGAGGCATATCAGTGTACTCAATACACGTTAGTTGTCACTTTACGTAATTTCGAAAAATTGCCATTTTCTTGCTTTTTGATAGCACCATAAAAGTAGTGTATTAAAATAGGTTTCTAAAGAATAAACATATATCAAATTAGAGTTCTTCTTTCTCTCTGCCTTGGGACTTAGCGTGAATATGTAATAGTAGTTGAATATGTTAATACAACATGACTTGTTAGGTTCCTTAACCTATTCTATAGTACAAATCTACATATAAACAGGCGAAGATAAAACAGTTCCGTATCTTTTCCTCATCTGTTTTCCTTCTCGTTTTCTTATTTTTTTTTATTTTGTAGTTCTTGATAAGGTTTGGTGTCATCAATAAAAATAATTTGGAAAAAAATATGCAACATAATAATTTATACATGTGCCTCCCAAATTTTAGATAGTCTATGAATATATACCGAAATATGAACGTGCCCAGAAGAGAAGCTAGCATGAAATGTATTTTTTGATATAAGTGAATTAATTACTTAATTAAACATCAAGTGTTATTTCTATCTAAGATCTGGGTTCACGGTTTAATAGAACATCTATAGAACAATATCCTCATAATGAGATCACGGGATGTATAAGGGCTATTGTGAAATGTGTCGGAAATTATACGGTTATGAAATTAATATTAATATCAAATATTATGATCTGCAGGCATTGTTGGTATGGGGTTATTACAGAAGAGGGATGGACGCCTGCGATAACTATCGCTTCTGATTGGTGCTTCCTCACTCACGAGATGGACCTTGAAGTACCACAGAAAATTGGACAGGTGCAGCACTGATGTGAAAAACTCAAGTCGGCGAGACTGTACTGCACTTTTTCTGAAGTTATGTCGTAGTGCATATAATTTGCAATACCCCTCTAGACGGGTAATTGGCAAGCAAGAGTGTTGATTGTAGTCGTGGGTCTTTTGGTGTTTCACTCCAACCTATGAAGTCCCTGATCTACTCTGCAGTACTCTGTTTCCCTGATGTCGATATGGGAAATGAAATGCTTGGTTCACGACTATTACTTTCTGTTCATATTTTCACCAGGCGGTGGTTTAATGCATGCCCAAACCCGGAAATACCAACAAAAGTTAGCCGAGGTGTCCATAGGTGTACTGGGGTTTCTTCAATGTTACTCGCGGCGTTAAGCCCTTGAACTATTTATTAAGCTGCTGGAGGTCTTAGCTCTAATGGCTACTCCTTTCTGAATGGCTAATGAAGGAAAGGCGGAGTTTGTAGTCCTACGGCCTTTCTTGGGTTACCACACCGATGAATGCCGTCACTGACTCTTTGAAGCATTCGGTTCCCGTAACGTCGCTACAAAACACAGCTTGCGATAAGCTACTCTATGAGGAGATTATTACATATTACTGTGGATTTACAATAACATTTTCTGAAATAGTTTTTGCTACATTATTTCTTTGAACTCGTATACCTATAGTGTGCAATAACTACATAGCTTAGATCTCATAGTACATGTCATTCATTACATGTTCACTTATTTAATCTTTATTGACCAGCAACAAAATAAAGATTTTATGCTAAGAGTATTCTCTAGTAGTTCGTCTTTGAGAAAAGTAGACAATATTAATGAGACTTACAAAATAACAGATAATTTATTACATAGATGATGTATATGTGCAGCTAAGAGCTAAACACCCGAAATTTGATTGTATCTCTTATTACGTACGACATATGAACGGTACAAAGGTCAAAGTGTCAAGCTTGATGTGCACTTAGCTGTGCATGTTACAGACCAAAATAAATTTACAGGTCAAACTAGATTGCCGTACTCAGAATTGATTATTTTGAGTATTACATAAGGATATAAGAGCGATCAAAGCTAAGGCAATCCAGAGGTGCCCTGGTGTGCGGGTATCCTATGTGGGGTCTCAAGAGCAACTAACATACAGGCGTATAGTGCGTGTTTTTTTAGGGCCCGACGTAAAGCGACGACCCACGAAAGAAGGACTAACCCACCCCGAGCGTGTGTTAGTCATTCTTCTGAGGGGGGCACCCTCCAGATCATTCGAGCGAGGGAGAAGGTGCATCCTCATGGATACTCGTTCGGCCGGTCAACCTCTCACTGATTAAACACCACTTAGGGACTGCCTTTAGCCGGGAAGGCTTTAAAGCGATCGCCCCAGGGGAAACGGGGCGACGCAAACATAAAGTGCGTTCAAATAGCCGAGATAAACAATGTAAACAAAAATCAGGGGTACGTAACATTTTTTTATTGAGAATAGTGGTCTTCTTCCTCGTAGCGTTCCCATCACTAGGCTATCTCTACTCTTTTATTTAGTGTAACTTATTGTGTATTTACTTTTACAAAATTATAATTAAGAACTAAAAATACGACTAGTACCAAAATTGAAACTACTGAAAAGATACGGTAAAGACTTCAAAATAGCCATATTTTTTATAAAAAATTGACAAGCAATAAAAATATAATATTGGGCTACTTATACGAATATCTATCTATCTATAACTTCACGCCAAATCCCTTGCGGGGTAGGCAGAGAGAACCGAGCGCCACGTGACTCGATCCTTACATACCTCACTCGCTTCTTTAACATTCATTGCTCTTCTCATGCACGCTCACTGGTTTCTAAGGCTCCTGGCATCACCTTCAGATAGAACACGACCAATTTGGTCATGGTAGGTATGTCTTGGTCTTACTTATAAGAATAGATGTTTAATAATATGTAACATTGTCATGTATAGTATTTACATAGGCATAGGTTATAAGATTTGTTGCTCTATTAGTTTTTAGTAATATTTTATTAATTGTCGACTCAATCACCTAGAAATTTCTTGACCTGCCACATGTGATCAATTCATATAAAGACATGATTCCCGTACCGAAATTCAAAGGCAGTAGCACGTGGCTTGATTTGTAACGAAACTCAGTAAAGACCGGAGTGTTCACGATTTGTGTCTGGTATCGTTGAACACCCTTATGTATATATTTTGGTTTGTTATTGATGAATAACATTTTTCCTCTCGCTTTCCTGTAATTTGTGAAAAGGGGCGGAACTTTTGACGAGCTCGGTGGCTCAGTCGTGAATGACGCGACTTTGACACCAACGCTCGTGGGTTCGATTCCCACACAAGGCAAACATTTGTGTGCATGAACATGTCTGTTTGTCTTGGTCTGGATGTTTTAAGAGAGGTAGGGCGCATCAAAGTAACCCGTCTGGGCAAGTAACTCCACCTCACAGAAAACCGCAGGCAAATAACAACTCCCTAGAGGGTTGTTGTGCTGTTGTTGTCCTGTTGTGTTGTCCTGCATGTGAGTGAGGTCACCAGTAAGCTCCTAAGGAGTTGCTGTGTAAGCAGCAGAGGAGGCATCGCGCGAGTGATACTTAATATATCGCAAGCGTTAATAGGCCACGGTACCCGCTTTACATCAGATGGGCCGTATGCTTGTATACCTCTCGATGTAGTATAAAAAAAAAGTATATAACAGCAAGTTGTGGAAGCGCGAGCTATTTGATTTGACCAATGAGCGTGCGCGGTGGTAGAGCTGGTCGTCAGATATTATCAACCCATTGTCGGAGCGGTTGGTACTATTGATTGTATAATTTACAGAATGAGTAATAAATAGCTACATCTACATAACTTATTACAAAGTCTAATCAATTATAATCATAATTTGACTGATTGATTAACTAAAGTTGTCAAAATTTATTGACTGATCGATTGAAAAAAAGATGTCGATAATCACTCAAAACAAGACAGACAATGCTACTGACAACAGACTAATATCAATAGTAAGGAATGATACTTTGTTTCATTTGTAAACGCCTACACTATACTAATCTATAACTTCACGCCAAATCCGTTGCGGGGTAGGCAGAGAGAACCGAGCGCCACATGATTGATTCTTACAAACCTCACTCGCTTCTTTAACATTCATTGCTCTTCTTATGCACGCTCGCCGGTTTCGAAGGCTCCTGACATCACCTTCTGATAAAACACGATCAATTTGGTCATGGTAGGGTCCTACATCTTTCTACTTTCGCGTTGTATATCTGTTTCGTTCTTTCTTTCTGCATATAGAAAGATGACCGAACCAACGAAGCATGCCTCTTCTTATTTGAACACCGACGCATTCTTTCAGACCAAATCTGTCTCTAACATCATTATCGCGGATACGGTCTACAAGCGCTACGCCACAAATTTTGCGCAACGCTCGCATTTCGACTGCGTTTATCCTACTTTAATAAGTTTTAAGTATTAATCAAATAAATACAATGAAATTATTTGATTAATACTTAAAACTTATTAAAGTTTACTAATCAAATAAATGCGTATTTCATTGTATTTACTTGATTTCTCAATTTATAGCTAATTACATGTACGTAAACAAACTATATATTTTTTACTGAACGTCGTTTCCGTTTGAAAAAGTTATTTCATTTCTGTCCGAAAAAGATCTGAATTTCTCGTATATCGCGTCTAAAGAATTTTAACATAAAAAACAAATTTATTAATTACACAGATATTTTCTTTCATATTAATAAGTTCTTAAATATATTTATAATTCCTATTTGAATTCTAGTTGCTTATTATCAATAGGTGAGATGTCAGATGTTACACATCATGTGTGACTGCTGTAAGGTTCGCTCGTTTTTGTTTAATATTTGTCTGATTATTGTCCGGTGTGCACGCATCATGCAATTTACTAAACCGATTTTGGTGGAATACACCGTGATAGATTATCTTCCTAAATTATTACGTGGGCTATTTTAACTTTAAATTATATTAATATTTTTGTGTAAAATATCCATGGACAGCTAATTATTAATAAGTGTATGTTTACATTTCAATATCATTATTTAGGTATTCTGTGCTGAGTCATATATAGGAGATGATTATGGATTGACCATAAAATGAGTATGCAAACTTTTGACCTCATCGAATCATAGGAAGTAATATATCGTGGTACCTTTACGGAGAAATCGGAAAGCTAGGTATTGAAATTTATTGAATAATGCGATCGTAAACTGCGCTGGGTATTTGTAAATAATAAATAAATCGATAAAAACTATATCTAAATAAAATGTAAATGATAAGGTTTCGCTGTTTTAAAACATGAAAAATACTATAAAAAGTTTTTATTTAGGTACTGAAAACAGTGAAAACAATAGAGTGGGTACGAAAATGATTGTAATAAAAATTTAAATAATTTACGATGCGTGTTCGAAAGACAAAAATGTGACGTGATGTGATGCAAAAGAACCTAATCACTAAATTAGTTTTAAAAATGGCGGCATGGGTGTGGTTGGCAGCATTGCTATGTGGTTCGCATGCTGCAGTGTTGCCGCCTCCTTGGGCTGATGTGCGAAGAAATCCTTGCGCTTCACATCCCAGGGGATGGCTGATGCTGTACTGGCCTTCGGATGGCAAGTGCTACACTATTTATAAGGTTAGTATGAGTTGAAATCATTTTATAGTGAATATTTTTTACCCTGACGAATAACAGCAATATTGTTTATGTGATATGTAGGCAGTTACCTACACATCACATAAATCACAATATTACCTAGACTGCTCTCTATCGCGACTTTCTGTTTTTACGCACTTTGAAACTAGTCTATTTAATTCATAAATATGTAAATAGACTAATTCTCAAAGGAATGTAATATATAATCTATAAACATAATAAAATAGAAAGTCGTGTTATGTTTATACATTTAATACTACAAAACTGTTTTTATCGATAACGAAGATTGTAGGTATTGAATAGAAGGTATTTTTTTTAAATGATGATGAATAATAATAATATAATAAATGAGATCTCTGTTGGCCACACAAAGTTTTTTGTATGCTAGGTTATCCTTCTAGGTGATTTCAGAATTGATCTTCGCTGGAGATCTCGTCCCGAAGAAACCCAATTTTCATAGCTATGGTAAAAGGCACATTTTGGAAACGAGTAGAAACGAGTAAACGAAATTACAGCAAATGATAGTTTCTTACCGATGAACATCCGAAGTGTGTTGTAGTCGATGATCTGAGAACCAAGCCACTGGGCATGATGGACGTTAAAGTTTCCCAAATTATAACTCTGTCGTGGGATACTGCTTTATGATTTTGTCAATCGCCACTCTCGATTCAAAGATTTTTTTTTCCAATAACTTGTTTGTCCTTCATCCTGTTGGAATCTAGCTTCAAGTGTTACTCCTGTGTACGTTCATCCTAGGTATACATACACATCGCACGCTATGAAAGCTCTGAGGTCTCTCTGAAACTCTCGATCTAGATAAAGTGACATTCAATGAGCCATAAATCGTTATGGAAAACAAAACATTATCGACTGGGAAAAGTAGAAAAAATAAGTTGCTAGATACCATGACCATCGCCAATTCCATTCTTTGACTTCTAGACTTTCAGCTTGTGTAGGTATTTTACCGTGCCGAAATCATTACTTACTAATAATAAAGTCATGAAACCGCCGGGCACGCACAAAAAACCGCTACTCCTAACCTAAACTGGAACCTCTAAATTGTCTCTACACGACGGCAGGACACGGTGCACAGAGTCCGAGTCTGCTCCGCCACCGCCCTCAAAGCATTTTTGAACAGTTTTGACTGTCAGAATAAGCTTAAAATTATCTTTTTGGACTTCCAGGAAGTGGATCTCCATATCTGAATAAGCACTCGTAGGTTAGTGGATAAAGATTCAGCTTATTAACTGGTCTTCATTTGAATCCTGGTGTCGTATCACAATTTGTAATTATCACTTGCCCAGTGGTGAAGGAAAACATCGTGATGAAAACCCACACGTCCCAGAGATTATCGAAAATATTTCGAAACACCTGAGAACTTAGAAAGATTTTCCCTATGGATTTATAGACAGACCTTTTAACTATCATTGTATTTTGTCTAACCAAACTTGATATTATGAAAAAATAAAAAATGGAAGCAAAATCCGACTGTATAAAAAATTAACTTAAAAGATATGCCCTACTTTACTATCTATTCCCACAGCCCACAAGTACACTCTTGAACTATAAAAATCATATTATAAACGACATTGCATGTAGTCGAAGATATATTCGTAAGTTTAATGAAATAAACCAATGGCTATCGGATTTTGAGAAAACAACGCTTTTGCTAAATGGCTTTTTAAACGACTTAAAAAATAAGGAGATTGTAGGTATTTTTTTTTTCATGCATATATTTTTATTCTTCTTATGATCCGATTTTGAAAATTATTTTTATATTTTATTGATGGAAGTTTATTGAAGATTATACACTTGGGGTAGTCCCATTGTCATCAAGTCAGGGATCATGGTAATCTCATAGAAATTGAAGGAAATTTTCTAATTTTATAAGCATGTACAATTTGCGTTCGAAACTCATTATTTCATGTCACTGGTGATAGAAAAAAAAAATACTTTTTAAAATCCCTTTTTTTCATAAATAAAACGAAACAAAGATATGATATTTCTTACAATAAGCATTTGATGTATTTTTGGCGAATATTTTATGTATATTTACATAACATATGTATTTAGTGATAAATTAAAAAGTTATGTAATAAAACGTTTTAAAAATTCATTAACGTCGATTTACATATTAAATAAATAAAATAAAATAAATATTGTCGGTCAAATTACACAGCGCACCTAACCCCAAAGTAAGCGAAGCTTGTGTTATGGGTACTAGACAACTGATAAACATACGTAAATACATTTTTTTTTGTAAATACATACTTATTATACATAGAAAATACCCAGACCAATACAAACAGACATGTTCATTCACACAAATGTTTGTACTGTGTGGGAATCGAACCTACGAGCGTTGGTGTCAAAGTAGCGTAACAGCGCGTTTCACCACTGCGCCACCGAGCTCGTCAAGATTATTATTGATATTTGCTGGTGCGCAGTTTCAGTGAAGTTGGTTCCACTTTTTTATTCAATACGTTCTATTCAGACTCAGTTGTAGGTAAATATAAAGATACTAACTAATATATCTATGAATATAGGAAGTATAGTGGACCATTTTTATTACTAAGTATTGAAACAAAAATTTGTGAAATATAATTGCAAGCGTTTGAAATTTCACTCTACGCACTACAGGTTGTAGGTCCTCAATCTATACCTAATATATACCTAATCGTCGAAACTGGTCTCCACGCATTTCTTCTCAAGAGCGCCACATAGGAACAAATATACGTACAGATGTTTACGTATCTGCACATTTTTCTATACAACGTCTGGAGGCATAAAAGTATACAGGTCATCTGATGAAAAATAATCACCGTAGTCTATGAAAGCTTGCAATACATTGAATATCACTCCTACGATTCCGCCTCTGTTACTAACACAGCAACTATTTAGGAAGTTACTGACTTCATTCACACGCAGGAACACAACGACCCTTCAAGAAGTTGCTATTTGGCTGCGGTTTTCTGTGAAGTTTTAATGCGCCCACAAACCAATAAACCTATTCATTGATCACGAAGACACCCAAGCGCACAAAAACGTATTTTAGCGCCTACTGACCAATGGGAGAATATTTTAACCAATAAGCCGATAAGTGCCATGATGTTGATCCGAAAACTAGCCAATAAGAGCTGCGCTTTGTACTTTTCCACCCGACCCGTAGCGGTGAACTGAGTTACTAGGTAATAACGACTCATCGCCTCTCCATGGGTTATTTCCTTTCAGGATGCGCTCTACCTCTCTTAAAATTAATCTCATCATAATCTCATTACCCCCCTTTGCGTCGCACAGTTGGGTAAACATACTCTATAAATATTGCTACTCACGTAATTTAATCTACATAATACACGAAACACGTAACTCGGAGATAAGGTGTTTTTAAAATGTATATATCAACGTAAGTAACCCTTTAGATCGTATCTCCGACTTAATCTGAATAATAATGTTTACATAACGGTACACGCATTTTTCTCCAAATGTAATAGCTACGTTGGCTTTTGATAACAACAGTAAAGCATTAAAAAAATATCTTCCCTTCTTACGTTAGACAGATTCTTGGATTCGATACATTGGCTATACAGCAGAAGTACAGGTGTAAATGAAATAGCTTGTGGAACTAATATTATCTATAACTTCACGCCAAATCCCTTGCGGGGTAGGCAGAGAGAACCGAGCGCCACGTGACTAGATCCTTACATATCTCACTCGCTTCTTTAACATTCATTGCTCTTCTCATGCACGCTCGCCGGTTTCTAGGGCTCCTGACATCACCTTCTGATAGAACACGACCAATTTGGTCATGGTAGGTAAGTCTTGGCCTTCCCCGGCTCCTACATCCTTCCACTTTTGCATTGTATATCTGCTTCGTCATTCTTTCATCTCGCATTCTTTCTACATGTCCGAACCATCGGAGCATGCCTGTTCTTACTAATATTATCTATGATATAAATTTAATAAAATAGTAACAGACGGATGTACATAAGAGTTATTAAGAAAAACTAATATCAGGGATCTTCAAAACAGCAAGATAAAGTGTACTCGTAGTTTCCTCGACTCGGACAGCAGCGGATTAAGTAATATTCTGGAGCCTGAATATTAAATCATGGGAAGCATTGAGTATTTTCCTTTTGTGTAACATGGTAATAAGTTGTTTTATTCAAGTCGTTAGTCGTCGTCGTCTACTCTATAAGCACCATTAAGTCGTGGAACTAACTCCCGGTCGAGCTAAAGGAAAGGAAATTTAGGGGGTCGGTTGTATATAGGTTTTTGACAAATATAAATACACACATCAAAAGTGTCTAGGGATCAACATATATTTTTGCAATAACTTTTCTCCTGATTGATATTAATTAAAATTTTCTTTAAGGATTCATCAAATAAAGTGTTTTCGTTTGTCTACAGTAACGATAAACCAAGTCACCTTTGCATTAATAAAGAAATTTGCCATTTTCATAATAAAGGGATTTTTGACATTTGAACCACTAACATTAAAGTTCGAAAAAAAGACTGAAATAACAGTTTTCTTTAAAATTTTATTGGGTAACTTAAACAATTAATAATCCGTGTTTCTACCGCGAACACTAACAACACAAGAACATCGGTTTGGCATACTCAAAATGAGTTCATCCAAATCACGCTGTGGAATGGCCGCCCATGTTCGTTGCAACAACAAAAAAAGGTCTTCTTGCGACTGGATACCCTCCATATTCGGCAGAGCTCTTCTCTGTAGCATATCCCATGCATGCTCAATCGGGTTCAAGTCTGGCGACTGAGCAGGCCAGGGCATGACATTGATGTTAGCTGCGGCGAGAGTCTGTCTTACAACTCTTGCGGTGTGCGGTCGTGCATTATCATGCATTAACTGAAATAAGGGACCGATTTGCACTTGTAGAGGAACAATGACGTCTGATACAATCGTCTCAGCATAAATTTGAGCGTTGAGGTTGCCTCTGATCCAAATCAACTCAGTTCTTCCGCCGATCCAAATACCCGCCCATACCATGATGGTTCCACCACTATAAGGATGGACTTCCTGGCAGGATTTTAATCGCTGTTGGCGTCCAGGCGTTCTCCAGTGTCGTATACGTTTATATATTTTATATATTTTTTTATTACAAAGCCACATCTCAATCTCAAGAAATCCGCATAAAAATGCTTGATCCCTAGACACTTTTGATGTGTGTATTTCATAAAGACTGTTCAGTATTATCGGAACAATTCTGTACTTTCAGCTTTATTTCAAAAATACAATAAATTAATTATTTGTATCTATGAATATCTTCATTCCAGTTCCTGGCGAGGTAGACAGAGAGAATCGAGTGCGACAAGTATTCGTATTTACTTGATTAATTTCATTTCGCCAAATATTTTACGTAACAATGTCTACATGAATTAAAGCGCTTTAAAGAAACAACTGATAACAATTTCAGTTATTACAGTCACCTTAAATCCCGCTGTTTCTCCGATAAGTTGCTTGTACCTTGACCAAACTCGCATTTTGAAGGCTTCACAAACCTTGAAGTTATATGAAAATTGTTGATGAGGTAATTCAGCTTTTTATTTACATAGTTTATTACTTATATTGTGTTATAATTAGGCACACATTACACCGTTCCTATTCACACGACCCGTCCGTCATACTTCCGTGGTGTTTCATTGCGTCCCGTGCCGCCTCTGCCTATTATCAAGTACCTTCGTGCAAGCGTCGTTGGTTTAATATATTATGATAGTTATCGTCCAATGTTACGTTATCAAATGTGAAGAAATATACGGAGATGTGATGATACATATTTGGCTTTATTACACGTAACTCTGTGTACGTTTGGTAGTTTTGAAATGTATATGAGGAAATTTGTTTATTAGCATATCGAGCAAGAGTGAGTGGGGATATCGGCAGAGGTCGCCCTCGACGCACACATGTGGATCAAATAGCTGATGTGCTTAAAAAGAACCATATAAAAACAAAACGAACAGCAGGCGTGAAGTGTGTATGGATCGATGCGCCTGGCGTTCCATAGTCTCTGCCTGCCCCAATGGGACACAGGCGTGATGATATGTATGTATTTATGAGGAAATTCCATATGAAATAGTTATGTCAATAAAAAAATATGCCTGGCGATGATTGTGGAGGGCTAGAGGACAAGTACCGTCTTGGTGTTTATTCTGTACCGAGGGGTAGCCGATCAGCAAGTCAAGTATCGATGTCTGCGGTAAGTTTTTGGATGGATTTAATTATGTTGAGGTAATCTGTGCTACAAAGATATTAAATTTAACACGTGTATGTGGCTCCTTGTTTATTTCGGTGTCAAAGCTAACCTTACCTGCACGTGATGTATCTTTAAAAATCGGCCAAGTACGAGTCGGACTCGCGCACGAAGGGTTCCGTACCATTATCTATAAAAACGGCAAAAAAATCACGTTTGTTGTATGGGAGCCCCCTTAAATATTTATTTTATTCTATTTTTTAGTATTTGTTGTTATAGCGGCAACAGAAATACATCATCTGTGAAAATTTCAACTGTCTAACTATTACCGTTCATGAGATACAGCCTGGTGACAGACGGACGGACGGACGGACGGACGGACGGACGGACGGACGGACAGCGGAGCCTCAGTAATAGGGTTCCGTTTTACCCTTTGGGTACGGAACCCTAAAAATGATGGTGAAAGAGAGGTTGTGTAGTAAGTACACTACAGACGATCTCAGTCAAGTAACAAATCCCTTGAGGTTTGTTGTATTTCTATAATTGAATATGGAGGGAGTTTTCCAGTGACCTCTGTTAGTCACACGAGTACGAGTATATAAGGAGTGAATTGACCAGAAAACTTCTGAGGATGCGATGGGTAGGCAGCCAGACTGGCGAAGTGAGCAATACTTTTTTGTTCTAAGCGTTTACAGGCTCTGACAATCGCTTCATATCGGTGTCAGTACCTCAATCTTCCTGAAAAACATCACCAAAAATAATTGCCTCAATAGATAGCTGTTGCCAGTGAGTCATCTGGATGCGGGATCATGTATAATTGCTATGTCAGCAGCATCATCATAAGCAAAGTAGGGCGCACCAAAGCAGCTCGTCTGAGAACGTACCTTCACTTCATAAAAAATCGGCCAAGTGCGAGTCGGACTCGCGCACGAAGGGTTCCGTACCATTATCTATAAAACGGCAAAAAAAAAATCACGTTTGTTGTATGGGAGCCCCCTTAAATATTTATTTTATTCTATTTTTTAGTATTTGTTGTTATAGCGGCAACAGAAATGCATCATCTGTGAAAATTTCAA
Source organism: Pyralis farinalis (assembly GCA_947507595.1). NCBI lineage: Eukaryota > Metazoa > Arthropoda > Insecta > Lepidoptera > Pyralidae > Pyralis > Pyralis farinalis. The sequence goes on from OX382264.1 coordinate 8,009,546, forward strand.
CTGTCTAACTATCACGGTTCATGAGATACAGCCTGGTGACAGACGGACGGACGGACGGACGGACAGCGGAGCCTCAGTAATAGGGATTCGTTAACGGAACCCTAAAAACTGCAGCCAAATAACAAGTCTGTGAAATGTTGTTGTGTCACTACATGTGAGTGAGGTCACCAGTAAGCTCCTAAGGAGTCGTTGTGTTGGCAGTAGAGGTGGCATCGCGCGAGTAATACTCAATGTATGTAATGTAACAAACGTTCATAGGTTACGGTAAGCGCTTTACGATACTATGGGCCGTTTGCTTTGTATGCCTCCCGACGTTGTGGAAAAAAAATCGGCCAAGTGCGAGTCGGACTCGCGCACGAAGGGTTCCGTACCATTATCTATAAAAACGGCAAAAAAATCACGTTTGTTGTATGGGAGCCCCCTTAAATATTTATTTTATTCTATTTTTTAGTATTTGTTGTTATAGCGGCAACAGAAATACATCATCTGTGAAAATTTCAACTGTCTAACTATCACCGTTCATGAGATACAGCCTGGTGACAGACGGACGGACGGACGGACGGACGGACGGACGGACAGCGGAGCCTCAGTAATAGGGTTCCGTTTTACCCTTTGGGTACGGAACCCTAAAAAACAACGCGCGATCGATTTTTTCTGTGTTGCAAGTGTCCATTCCATATTCTTATGTAAACGGCTCACATGAAGATATTGTATGCTTACCATCAGACGTATACAGAAATTATCATGTGGATAGTTTCTCCGTCTTTATATTTTGTTTATCATTAAATAATAAATGATAGCCATTAAAAAGCACGGCTTATTGTTCTTTATGGACTTCCTTAAGCAAGTTTAGGTGACCGTGGGCAGGCCAGAACCGATGGCTACCGTGGCCGAAAGGTTCCCGAACTACGACCACGATCCGGTAAATGCTAAGTAGAGCGGCCTCTCGCATGACGGACCGATGATATCGTGAAGCTGGGAGCTGGTGTTATAAGCTATATAGATCGTCCTTTTTCGAAATCTGAGGGGGATGCATATATTCAACAGAGTATGTTTTTTGGCTGAAATGATGATGGTTTATAATGATAATGATTCTGTATTCTGAGTGGTAATGATATTCCTCAATGCCAACTTTCGAGATGAAAGATGAATGAAAATACCCCATTTAATCACTAGCCATTTAATATGCTCTCAATGACGATTGTTATAATACAAATAGTTCTTAAATTTATACCTAGTAGTTATTAAAAATAAATATTTGTTTGTTTGTTCGTGTTTTGTGCTGCAATACATTTTATGACATTGTTATAAATTTTTTTCAATTTATTGCTCGTCGCAGTCGCTCCATGTCAAAATCAGTATCTTAACGAAACCAAAAAAATAATAATAATTCCGGTTTTCAAGTGGAAAACAAAATGATAAAAGGGTTGAGTACGATAGTCTAAAAATAAAGAACAATGGCGAAATATTAGTTCAAAAATTTTAGAGCGACCCTAGACGTCAAAATAATCACTGCAAATGAAATATTTTTATACGATTTTTCATATTGTCTTTGTCATTGTTCGAAGCCAAGTTGAATATCAATTATTTAAAAATAATTGTATTGAAAACTACGTTTTCCGTTTGTCACAAAGTACACTTAAAGTGTTGCCTCAGTCGGTATTTATTTTGCTATGCCACTTATACTTTCATATTTAAAAATCGTAATAGTTGCTAATTCACTATTTTTCTTGAATTAGTACAACATAAAAAATATATATAGGTAAGTATTTTATTGTAATAAAGACATTATTTTAAAAATCGGTTGTATTGCAGTCTACACCTACATACAAGGTTTTCCTCGTTTCAATCAAACACAAATATAATGGCAACACTTAATAGACAAGTGAAAGGAAACAAAAATGACAGACAACGACGGTTTTACGAATCGAATACATTTGTTTGTTTGTTCGCTGTTTTGTATACTTGTGTTTCTGTTCTTGATTTTTCTTATCCCAATTGACCGGGCCTCCCCAAGGACTCTGATATTGCCTCTGTGTGACTCGTGCGTACTTACGGACTCCGATTTTTCTTGGATTTGTTTACTGGACTGATCCACGGTAATTGCCGGCAAAATGAGTGCTCGTGGTCGAAGTACACGCATTTTATGCATCAACTGCAACATGTGCGTTAATACTCTTCGCCGATACCCTGCCCTAGAACTGAACACTAGAGTAATTACTATATTATCTAGCTGGGTATACCCGCAAATCGTAAGTACCTACATACATATCATAAATTCTCTTGGGATTACCTCCAAGAGGTACATGTTGTTTCATAACGACGATGAAGTGACAAAAACATCTGACCTTAAGGCGACCCTCTCATCTGACCGACATTTTGATCAAGATTTTACTTATGTACCTATTCAATTGTTTGTATAGGTACATAATTAGAAATAGTTTGAGTGTGCTGCCGAGAACAGCTTTAGCTTTATTTTAAAGTTAATTCATAACTTCTTTATTCTTTTAACTCTATTGAGCGAGTTTTTTTATTTGCTGTTAAACAAGTTTTAGGAGATTGAGGTTTTTGTCATTTTATTATCAATACTTACGTTAAGCATATGCATATTAGGTTGTTGTGATTTAAAAATGTCTATAACCAATGGTTGGTTTTACAATTAAACATTCACATTAAAAGTTGTTCTGAAATGAATTTTAAGCTTATCTCAAACGCATGAAGTTCATTTAATTACTTGAAGTGACTCACCAACTAAAATGACGATATGAAGGGATAGAAGGCTATTCAATTTTCAATTCATATGTTTCTGTAAATGTTCACTGACCTAAGATTTTAAAGTATTTTCTTTAAATTACAATATTGTCGATTTGTAGATCACTGAAGAAGATTATGTCTGCGAAGCATGCAGAGACCTTGCAATGGTAGCAGTAAATACCAACTTGCAGCAAGAAGTTGGTAGCCACGATGGCGAACAAGCTGGACCAAGCCGAGGACATTCTCATGTTTGCCCATTATGTGGTTGTTCCACTCTTCAAAGACGGAGTGACAAAATATTAAAAGACAATCCTACTGAATTGCAACGATTAATGATTGATGTCATAAAAGCCAGAGTAGCGCCTCAACAGGTATGTATTATTTATTAAACATAATATCTATAATGATTTATGTATACCCACACATACAGATAAGGACTACTGTTGTGGCGATGCAATGAATGCGGCTAGTGCAGAGTGACTGTTTGAGTTCAATATATTGATAATAGATTTGCAGAATGGCACAGCACCACAATTATTTAGTTTTTATATAACACTCCTAGTGTTACAAATGTGCATAGGCTGTATTTACTTGTTTAATAAATCAGGCAGATATATACCGTGGTGGTATAAAAATCATAATAGCTTTTATCTATTTCTGTATGGTATGTAATATATATTGAGTTCAAGCTAACCTCATTCCATCTCATCATGAATTTATAATCTAAATGAAATTCTTTTTTTTAGGTAACTGAATCACATCGTGTGTGTCACGCTTGCTGGTTACGTATTAGGCGAGAGGCTTTAAGATTAAATCGCCATGATCGTGCCAAATCTCAAGCTCCTGCAGCTCAGGAAGTGCAAGACCATCAGCCGTTGGTACTAAATGAACCACAAGAATTACCACAACCAGTAGTGGATGAACGTGCAATAAATGAAGCTGCAATAAATGAACCTCCGATAAATGAACCTGCTCCAAATGAACCAGAATTATACGAGCTTGCACCAGAGAATATTGTGAATACACAAAATGTAGTCATACCAGGATATAGACGTGCAGCGAACAGCAACCATCGCTGTGTATTTCCTTACTGCAACAGTATTAGACTGCATAGCATTACTGATAAATTGCGTGCAATTGTATTAAGCAATCACAACTTTTATTTGCCAAATCTGGCTCGTGTATGTGGTGAACATTTGATGAGTAACTCATGGGAGACCTTATATGACTCAGAAAATAGTATGAAAGCATTTACTATTGAGCAGATAGGACATGTTTTTTCATTTGTGAATGCATTCACACCTACACTTGATTTCGAAAATATTCAAGAAATGGAAGATAACATTTTTGAATACTGGATAGGACTAACCAAAGAGAGATTCAATTTAATTATTGATGAGGTACCTAGAGTAGCAGAAATACGAAGAGGACGTTTGGGGCTAGCAGTCCTGCTATTGAAAATGAGGACAGGTGATTCTGACGAAAGAATTTCGTCACTTGTAAATGTCCCACGGCGAACGCTAGAGAATTTGATGGATAATGTGCGAGAGGTACTGCTTCAAGATTTTGTGCCGAGAAACCTAGGTCAACTGACAAGGGAAGAATTGTTACAGCATAGTTTATTAATACCAAATGGACTGTATGGAACTGGAAGTAATGCTATTGTGATATGTGATGGAACATACATATATATTCATAAAAGCTCTAATTATATGTTCCAAAAACAAAGTTATTCCCTGCACAAATATAGGAATTTATTAAAACCTTTTTTGATTGTTGCCTGCGATGGATATATTGTTAATTGTTTTGGCCCATACAAAGCAACTACATCAGATGCTGATATAATGAAGAACTTATTTTGTGATGGCGCCGCTTTAAGATCGTATTTCAGGGAAGGTGATGTATTCATTCTTGATCGCGGTTTTAGGGACAGTATAACTTTGTTACAAGAATGTGGCTATAGAACATGTGTGCCAGATTCACTCCTAGAAGGCGAACACCAATTAACTACAGCTCAAGCTAACAGAAGTCGCTGTGTCACTATTTGTAGATGGGTGGTAGAGGCCGTTAATGGTCACTTCAAGAGAAATTATAAACTTTTTAGACAGGAATATTTTCATCGGGCTCTACCACACATGATGCAAAACTTCCAAATTGCAGCAGCTCTTTTAAACAGGTTTGGTGTTCGCTTCAGGGATAGCATGTACGCTAATGAATTTTTAGATATAATTAGAGAGAGAATGAACTTAGAAAACAATTTGGCTGACATGGTTAATGCCATGAACATGAATAGACGAATAACCTTGTTTCAAAGTATTACTGCAGATCGTAATAATCTCTTGTATTTCCCAACCCTAGAGTATAGAGAGCTTATATTATTCAGCCTGGGAACGTATCAAATCAGACAAGCTCGCTCATACTATGGAGAGCACATACGTTTTCATGGTGGGTACAGAATTGAAGTAACGCGAGAAAATATTAACCCTGCTGAATACAATCTTAGAGGCGGTGCCACAACGTTAATAAGAGGACGAATCAAATCTAGACATATGAGTAGAAAACAATATTATGTATATATTGCAATTGAAAATAATATACCTGGCCGTACAGGAATTACTGAATACTGTTGTAGTTGCTTGGTTGGTCGGCGGACAGTAGGTTGTTGCGCCCATGTGATGACCATTGTGTGGTACTTAGGATGGGCCAGACATCAAGAAAATATTTCAGCGCCGGCTGAATTTCTCGATGATATTATTATAAGAGATGATGAGGAATATTATTGAGATTTCACCTATGTAACCGTGTTTTATTTATCTCCAACTAACACCAAAACTTGTGAACCCATGTGTATTGTGCATTCACAAAAGTAGATTTTTTTTAATCAGATGTTTTTTTTAAGCATGGTGCACCGAGCTCACACCTGGGGGTGTGAGCTCGGTGCACCCTGCCAACTGACAAACGAAGCTATGGCGAAAAGAGAGGTAGGGAGCGTCATTGTAAGCTACCCGACTGGAGAATGTACATACCACCACCTCACAGAATACCGCAGCCACATAACAATTCCCTTGAGAGTTGTTGCGTTCCTGCGAGTGAGTGAGGTCACCAGAAAGGAAGGAGATGCTGCGTTGACAGCGGAGGTGGCGGCGCGCAAGCGATATTTTATTTTACGTGCGTTAATATGGCTACGGTAACCGCTTCACATCAGGCTGGCCGTATGCTTGTCTGCCACCCGACGTAGTATAAAAAAAATATCTCTACCCACCCGATCAAAACAATATATAATTAACTTCAATTTAGGAGCATCCTGGTAACCTCATTCACTGTGAACACAATCCTCCAGGAAATTGTGATTTGGCTGTGGCATTCCGTTAGGTGGTACTTCCCCAGCAGAGCTATCGTGCTATATCTCTGTTTCGCCAGTCTAATTCGCAAAACGGTAGTGTCCACCACGTGCAGGTGAGGATGGCTGTGGTTCTAAATGTGATTGTACGTCTACGACTATATCTCTGTTAACATCGCCAAAGGTATCTATCTTTCACCTCTCCATTCTCATTTAGCAGTTGATGCTATCATGTCATGTAGTCGGAAGCTGTCACTTTCATGAATGTAGAACAGTACTATTACTTATACTGTGGTAGTTAGTACCTAAGTAAGAGGCCAGTAAGACACGGAAGTCTCTATTTTACTGACCGAAGTTGACATAACCTATAAGTTGACATAACCTTTAAGTTGAAATAACTCCTAATCCTGGCCTGTTCCGACAAAAACTCTTCGAGGTACCGGTTTCTGGGACTGGCGGTATATTTATTTTGATTTTTTCATTTAGGGACGCTTCATGTACTACTCAGCTAAAATCATGTATGGGAGTTCGCCATTGTTCTTTATCTAATTCCCATAAAAAAATGTCAAATCCCTCGAAACATTAGCCTATAAAATGTAGGAAAAAGACGATTTAGTAGAAACAAACAGATAATATGAAATAATAAGTATTTATGAGAATAGCAATGAATGTTAAAGAAGCGAGTGAGATATGTAAGGATCGAGTCACGTGGCGCTCGGTTCTCTCTGCCTACCCCGCAAGGGATTTGGCGTGAAGTTATAGATAGATAGATAAATAAGTATTTATATCAACTTTACATAATACATTTACAATGAAGTACACACATACATACATTTGAAGTCAGAATCGACCCTTACTCACGATTCTATGCTAGGAGCTCACAAAGAATTCCCAGCCCTGGTTTTCTGTGAAGGTCAAGAGTTGCAACACAGATCTAAATAAACAAACAACATTATATGATAGATAACTTTACGAACAGCAATGCAAATTTTATTTTAATGCTGCTTACTTTTTGCATTACGCCATCCCCGGCATTATCTGCGGATACGCAGTAGGTCAGCGTATAGGCATGTCACAACAACATCGATCGGTCATGGTCTTTCATAAGATACACGCGAGATGCAACTTAACTGGTTGGACCGGATTTTTTAAACAAGTATGTATTTTAATATATATATGTATGTATGTCTTCACCAGGTCCATTGCGGGGTAGGCTTGCTTTTTTAATATTCATAGCTCTTTTCAAGCACGCTCGCCAGTTCCCAGTTAAATATATATATAATCTTAATAAAAGAATAATAGAGCCCAGGAAGCGAAGACTCACCACGACCAAATTGGATTTGTTTTATCAGAAGGTGATATCAGGAGCCTGATTTATTTTGATATGATTTACAGATTAACTGATGAGCGTGCATAAAAAAAGCTATGAAAGTTAAAGAAACAAGTGATGTGTGTAAGGTCATCTGAATTATGTGGCACACGATTATAACTACCCCACCACACAAGGGAGTTGGCCTGAAGATAGCGTGAAGATATATATATAACTAGTCTGGCCATAGATACTGTTACATAGAAACTTTTCTTTTTTTAACTGTTTATTTGTTTTGAATTTGGAACATATATGAGTATATTATGTTAAAAACTTTAGATTGCCCGCCATTTCACATACTTTTTTCTTGTTTATTATCAAATTACAATACGGAATGGGGTGTTAAAGAAAATAGGATTGCAGTGATAGCTTTGCACAAAGTGGGTATGGAGCCGTCGGATATATTTAAGACACTTCAAAAGCTTGATATCAGCCGTATGTTCGTATATACTCGTAGTACTGTCGACAGATATACCATCACTTCCTCTATTGAAGTCCATAAAAGATTGGAGCGACGGCGAGCTGTTAGAACTACAAAGGCTGTTAGCCACATTAGGTGCCGCTAGGACTCTGCCGCGTATAATAAAACAAGACCTGAAGCTCGGCGCTTATCGTCGATATACAGGACATGCCCTACATCAATCCCTACAGTTGAAGAGAGTGGATCGATCAAAACGTCTTCTGTACCGATACGCAGGTGAAAGGCACATAAATATCTTCTTTAGTGATGAAAAAATTTTCACGATTGAAGAGCACTACAAGCAAAATGACAAAATGTACGTACACAGTTCTGAAGAAGCCGCCCAAGTGGTCGAAAAGGTACAACGTCAAGGATGATGATCCTGCGTCTGTAATGGTTTGGTGGGGGATATCGCATCAAAGAGTCGCAACCTTCATTTTTGTGCAAAAGTAGTGAAGACTTCAGCCAAAGTGTATCAAGGGACTGTCTTGGATCGTGTTGTGAAACCTCTCAGAAATACACTTAAAAAATGTATCGTGGACTTTCCAGCAGGACTCTGCACCGGTCACAAGGCACGAACTACTCATGCCTGCCCCGAAACCAACATTCCGGACTTTATAAGAGCTGAAATTGGCCCTCGTCTAGCCCAGATCTGAACCCCTAAGACTACAAATTATGGTCTTAAACTGACCATAATTTGTAGTCTTATAGGGGTTCAGATTATTTTCAGCAGTTCAGGACATGGCGTCCTTGAAACGACACCCCAATATTTTGTCTCAAGGAATCTCTGGAGCAAACAGTGGCTAAATTTCCCATGGAAACAGTGTGTAAATCCATAGATTCGTGGCCAGACAGATTAAAGGCCTGTATCAAAGCCAAAGGTCGATATTTCGGATAGAGTCATTATTTTATTTTTTGCTGAGACTTCCATAATTATGTACATATAAGTTTTATTAAGATTACATTACTTCATAAAAAACTAAATGCATATTCATTTGTAACATAACTTATGGCCGAACTAGGTATATATATTATTAGGGTTCTGTAGCCATTAGGTGTTAACGAGCTAAAACGTGCTGTCTGTACGTCTGTTCATCAGCCCGTAAGAACTTGAAAGGGTAAAATTCCTGAATGTAACCCTTTCCATACGCAGATATTATTGTAGACAGCTAAAAGTCATACGAAATTAACCAAAGAGTGTGACAAAGCATATATAATAATATTTATAATCTGTCGCTCAAATCAATCCATATTTTGTATCTCATTTTATCACACATTAGACAAAACAGTTCTTGTCATAAAAGTAGGAAAGCGCGCCTCGCGCCCCGCCGCCTCCTACTTCTATGGTTCTTGTATATATTTTGTATATATATACGTATTATCGGATTCAGCATAAAAATGTAGAATAGGAATAGCTGAAAAACCAACCTTCTATCTCTTATCACTTAACATGGTCAAAATGGCCGACAAATTAAAATATTTTTAATTCTCATTCGAAAAGTAAATTGAAAAGTAGAATAGGAATGTCTTAAAAAAGCAATATCATATTTCTTAAGGAACATGGTCAAAATGGCCGACAAAGTTTAAAAAAAAATAATTAAATTGTTATATAATTGACGAGCCAGGTGTTCCTCTGGCAATGCAAGCTTGCGTATTCTCAACTGGTTTTATTATTAAATCTTTTCAAAGTACTCTCCACCAGCCTCTATACAAAGTTTCATGCATCTGAACTAGTTTTCGGAATACTTCTTCCAGTTCGCCGCAGTCACCTCATTTCCAGCCTGCTCGAACTCTGACAGCGGCGACGAAAATTGTATCCCCTTGAGCTTATTTTTTATTTTCGGGAATAAAAAGACGTCACACAGTGCTAGGTCAGGGCTGTAAGGAGTTTGACCGGCGTGCTGTCCAGGAAGTCTCTCGTTTTGACCGCGGTGTGCGCGGGCACGTTGTGGTGATGGAGCAGTAGCCCGCAGAGCCCTGTGTTTGGTCGGTTGTTGCTCACAACAGAGAAAACTTCTGCCAAGAATTTGGTAGTATACCCTTCGCGGGTGATGCTTCTTCGGTTCTCTAAAGGAATTGACACCAGGCAGCCAGTCACATTGAAAAAGCTCGTGATCAAAATCTTCCCCCGCTTCTAGATCGCTTCACTTTGCTAGGCGTTGATTCGTTTTGAGACACCCAAACCGTCGACTGGCACTTCGTTTCTGGATCGTATCGATAAATCCAGGACTCATCACCTGTAATGATGCCGTAAACACGCCGAGACGAGCCTGCTTCTGAGCAACGGTGAGGTTGTGTGGCACGCAGCGTGAAACTTTCCTCCTCACGCGAAGATGCAAGTGTAGAATCTCATGAAGGCTTCCTTATCCAACCTGCAGTATGTGCTGAATCTCCTGATACGTAACTCGCCTATTTTCTTGGATTAAATGTTTCACTGCTAGCACGTTTTCTTCCGTAACAGCCGTTAAAGGGCGACCACTTCTTTCTTCATCCCCGAGCGACCGCGGTGAATTCGTTATACCAACGATACACGGCTGCCTTGGAAGGGCATTCATCCATGAATGTCATTTGAAGTCTATCGTACGATTCGTCCGGTTTCAGGCGACACTTGAAATCGTAGAGCGAAAATGTTCCCGGCGCAGATCCATTTTTCAATGAGACACGATAATTTAAATTAGCTTGCACAAAATGTGGAGGGAAATTTTGAAATTGGAACGTGCCTGTTTTCATAAGAATAAATAGATTATAACTGGCCAGTCTCTCATACATAAAAACTTTTTTTCGCAATACTTTTTGAGTGGCACATTACAGGTATCTCGGAAACCACACTAACGATTTCGATCTATGTTTGTATTTAGATAGATCTATCAATCTATCTATAAGTTCACGCCAAATCCCTTGCGAGGTAGGCAGGGAGAACCGAGCGCCACGTGACTCGATTCTTACACACCTCACTCGCTTCTTTAACATTAATTGTTCTTCATCCGACATCAAATCCTATTTACATAGATAATTTTGCTTTTAAGTTTTTCTATTTTATTTTTCCTGAGACACCACGATTTTACACAAGAAATATAAAAACACCGAGTGAGGCTGCTTTGCTCCTTATTAGAAACAATGTTTTTTACACAACGTCAGAAGGCAAATAAGCGTACGGTTTACCCGATGTAAAATAGTTACCGCACCTTGAGAATGTTTGTACTCCTAGGAGTATCGTTCGCGTATTGCTACTACCGTCACACATGAGTAGGTACATCTACAATACAAGAAATATTGTTCGCCCGTTGTCACCTCTGTTGCTAACACAGCAAATACATGGGAGCTTACTGGTGCCCTCATTCACATGTAGGAACACAACCCTCCAGGGGGTTGTTATTTGACTGCGGTTTTCTGTGAGGTGGAGGTACTTCCCCAGTCGAGATGCTTTGATGCTCCCTACCTATCTTAAAAACATCCAGACCAATACAAACAGGCATGTACATGCACACAATTTTTTGTCTTATGTGGGAATTGAACCCACGAGCGTTGGTGTCCAAGTTGCGTTATTAACCGCGGCGCCATTGTGTTCGTCAAAATCACTATCGTAACAATATTCATACTAAATAGAAGAGCACGCTGTAGCACGTAACATAATGCAGGTACGTGACCCGGCGATGTTTCCTGCAATACACTTCAACCCGGAAAGCACATTGGTGATAAGTTACTTCTGTCTACGGAAATAAACCTATGATGGACCGATAAGACCCATGTTACATAGTAACACAAATCACCGCTACGGGTCGGGGCGTAGAACCTGCAGCTCTCATTGGCTAGTTCACCGATCAACATCGCCGCTTATTGGTTAAAATATTTTCCCATTGGTCAGTAGGCTCGAATCGCTAAGATATTTAGGTGCTAAAATGTAACGTTTTTTTAATAAGTGATGAGAATATTCATATTTTTTTATAATTTATCTTACATAATGTTTTAATATAATTGATCCTCTTTAGGTAGTATAATTGTCAATGGTTTTTAAGAGCACATTATAGTCTTTTGATAAAATCATGTAATACTAACACGGTACATACATCTTTCTGTCGTATGAAAATGTAATACATACGTACAATAAATAATATCTGTTCGCACATCAGGTTCTCACAAACTATAAAAACTAAATGACATTTTTAATGATAATGACATTAATGTTTGCAAAATCGATGAGTAAATGATTTATTTGTAAAAAATAAATCATTTATTCAACGCTTTTACAATGATGATGCCCCTCATTCACTATGATGGATTTTACACACATAAAAATGCACCTTTAGATTCGAAAGGCGCGCATGTTTTACTAATTATATCCTATAAATTTATTAGGTAACAGTTTGGACAAATTGTCATATTCATAGTCAAACGTATTTATTTATTACGACTTAAAAGCGCAAGTAACGAATTATAATTTAATCTTTGGTGCGATAGTGACATAAGTAGGTTCATAACTTCGTAACATTGTCTAGACTAAACACTATACGAGCTTATTGAAATGGACTTAGATAAATGAAGTCTTCTCTACGTAACAATAATAAGGTTAATAATATGCATGTTGCATGTCTGACAAAGAAAGTATAGATTGTCTACATGACGTCGTGTTGACTGACTTTAATAATGAGGAGGTTCATGTTTGACAAGTTCGTTATATTTATGTATGTTATCTCGGAAATACCAGTTAGAAAGTAATTTGGATACAGTGAACTGTAATTAAACTAACCGCGATGGCATTTTGCTTTTGGCAAGTTCATAAGTCTTCTCAGTATCAGGGACGTCAATATTTCCTTAGGCCAATTCTACTAAGAAACCGTACATTTTTTTTTATACAACGTCGGGAGACATTCAAGCATACGGCCCACCTGATGTAAAGCAGTTACCGTAGCCTGCTAACGCTTGTAATATATTAAGTATCACTCGCGCGATGCCTCCTCTGCTGCTTACACAGCAACTCCTTGAGAGCTTACTAGTGACCTCACTCACACGCAGGTACACAACAACCCTCTACGGAGTTGTTATTTGGCTGTGGTTTTCTGTGAGATGGAGGTACTTCCCTAGACGGGCTGCTTTGATGCGCCCTACCTCTCTTGTAACTGCACTGCTGCGCGGCGTGTGTCAAAATGCGTACAGCGTTCAGCGCAGCGCTGCAGTAAATGATTCGCTATTCTGTTAAAAAACCGACGCTGCACTTGCACTTTTCCTACAATATAATCGTATTCTGATGAATTATTTTGATATTTATGTAGCGGTGGCAGAAGTTTTAAAGCAATTTGCAGTTTTGGTAACGTTAGTCTTGAGCAATTTTTGCGAAATGAAACTAGTATTCTGAAGCGGTGATTTATATTACAATACATTTGTTTTGTTTTGGGAGATGTTTGTGGGAATATAATGATTAAGAAACTTCTTTTCAGTTAGAAATACCTCTAACAACGGGCAACGGGGCAATGGGGCTTGTAACTATAGGAGTGAACATTAAGTAAAACTACAATTTATTAGAGTGAAATATGGTAACATGACAGGTGTTAAATAGTTCATTTGCAGTCCACGCACAGTTCCAGCGTAGTCGCAGTGCAGGAAAAAATTAATAGAATACACTGCACTATTCCTGTGCGACTCAAATGACAAGCGTAAACGTGCAGCTGCAGGTTTTTAGTAGAATTGACCAACATATTTGTTTACAAATCCAAGTCATTGTCTTTTCAGACAACAGGTTTATACATTTTTTACAACAGGCCATAGATAAATACCTTAAACTAACACATATATGATATTATAATTATATTATAACCTTAAACTAAAGTAATTCCGTGTTGAGGCGACATGTAGCATATGAAGTTAGGTACCTAACCGTCCTCGGGACTCCCGAAATTTCCTCCGACCGTATGTCATCCTTCAGTCGACAGATGATGAGTTGGAACCCTTATTGAAATTTACTTTGTTGCGAAATTTCAATCGCTCGATCAGGTTTCCAGGCATAGCCTAGACGGCCAACCTGGTTATTGCGGTACCGCACTGCTGGTTGCGGTTGGAGGCCTTCTTCATCATGATCACTTTTAAGAAGCTCACTTATCTCACTAAAAGTTACTGTTAAAAAAACTGCTAAGGCCTAGACCGTCAGGAAACTGTAAAAAAAAAACACAGTTGAATTGCTTCAGCCGTTCAAATAAAAATTAATTGAGGGAAGAAATTTACACTAACAGCATTTGAAGTACTGTCAAAACGGCATCAAGATACTAAGAAGCGAATCGGGGCCAGCTAGTAATATAAATTAATCTATAAATTCACGCCAGTAAAATATATATATATACATATATTTTGACGTTTCGTTAAGCGATCTGACAGCAGCGACGTTTAACGAAACGTCAAAAGGTACGCATTTTGACACACGCCGCGCTGCAGTGCAGTTGGAGTTTTTTAGTAGAATCGGCCTACTGATCCCTTGCGGAGTAGGCAGAGAGACCCGAGCGTCATATGACGCGGTGCATACACACCTCACTCGCTTCTTTAAAATTAAATTAACGCAATGTAATAATATTTCTTTACAGAGTTTTACATTGGTTGTTTCCCACACTAGGCACAACTTGTCTCGTGGAGTCTCGTCTTAGAATTGCCACGATGCAAACAACTGTAGGACGACGTAATTATTTACATAATATAATTTATATAACTCTATTTATACTAATTACAAACTTATTAAACAGAACTTAGAAAATAATATTCATTCCAAAGGAATAACACGCCAGTCATCGTCACTAGAGCGTGATTGTTTTGATGCTTATACCCTATTAAATATTTTACCATTATTCGACGCTTATTAGTATTGAGATCATGAAGGAAATTATCTATGGAGAGCCGATGAGACCGATATTTCGTAGTAAATCAATTCATCGCTACGGGTCGGTGGACAAAGTAGAACGTGCAGCTCTTATTGGCTAGTTCGCGGATCGCGGCACATATTGGTCTATTGGTTTGGTTGAGCTAAGGTCTATTATAATATCTAGAGCAGTGCTTCGGAAAGTGGACATACTACATGGACTCCATGGGGTCGATTGCAACAAATACTTATATACTTGTTGCAATACCCTTACTTGTTGCAATCGACCCCAGAGGCCGCCTCTATCAAAGTCAAACATTTGCTAAGCAGGGGTCTATGGAGAGAGAGAGAAATTATTTGAAATCTCTGGTCTATATAAGTATGTGTGGTAATAAACACACCTGATTACTTTTATATAACTTTTTTTTTTATACAACGTCGGAAGGCATACTAACATACGGCCCACCTAATGTAGCAATTACCGTTGCCTAAACGCTTGCAATTCATTAAGTATCTTTCGTGCGATGCGACCTGCTGCTAACACAGCAACTTCTTAGGAGCTTACTGGTGACTTCACTCACACGCAGGAACACAACAACCCTCCCGGGAGTTGTTATTTGTCTGTCGTTTTCTGTGAGGTGGAAGAAACCCAGACGGGCTGCTTTGATACGCCCTACCTCTCTTAAAAACACCCAGTTCAAAACAAACAGACATGTTTATGCACACAAATGTTAGTCTGGCGTGGGAATCAAACCCACGAGCGTTGGTGTCAAAGCGTTACTAACCACTGCTCCAACTAGTTCGTTTAATATAGTACGGCCGCATTTCACACATACATTTCATTTCATGTGAAAGCAGTATAAGGGAGAGTATTACTGATTATATAAGCGCCTGACGTTAGCATTCACATCAGGCGATAATGAAAATGTGTCAACCCTAATTAACCTCTAACAACAGTAGCTTCTAATTAAAAATTTGTATAGAGTACTCCACCCTATTATTGGCACCCTATTATTAGAAGCGATCTTGAAATAATTAGAAATGTTAAATAGAATCTAATACGATTAAAGTTACTTGTGGAGTAGTTGTCATGAAGTGTGGATAAGTTTCTCAAACTTTTGTCCTATTTTTTTTTATACTACGTCGGGAGTCATACAAGCATACGGCCCACATGATGTAAAGCGGGTACCGTAGCCTATTAACGGTTGAGATATATTAAGTATCCGTCGCCTCCTCTGCTGCTTACATAGCAACTCCTTGGGAGCTTACTGGTGACCTCACTCACACACGGGAACACAACAATCCTCTAGGGAGTCGGTATTTGGCTGCGGTTTTCTGTGAGGTGTAGGGACTTCCCCTGCTTTGATGCGCCCTACCTCTCTTAAAACATCCAGACCAAGACAAAGAGACGTGTTCATGCACACAAATGTTTGCCGTGTGTGGGAATCGAACCCACGAGCGTTGGTTTCAAAGTCGCGTCATTCACGACTGAGCCACCGAGCTCGTCAAAATGCGTCCTAATAAATCGTCCTAACGCTTAGTTAATATAAAAAAAGATTTACGGTATCCACGTTATTTGTATCCACCCAATTGCTGGCTGTGGTATTGGTACTCTATTCTATCCCAAGTACTGGATTCTTCTTCTTACCGTTATCCCGTTTCCTAATCCATTAGAGTTAGCGGGATCCGCTTCCTAAGACTAAGGAGGAAGTCAATTCGAAAACAAATTTCTTGTGATTAAATTCGTTGTGAGTTCCAAGGCAGCCGTAGTTTAACCCCCGGGACAGTAATGGACTTCACTGTTCATTGCCTTTTTGGTGGTCGCCGCCGTATTCTGGCTACACAGGAGACACAGTGGTGGGAATGAGTGGAGGGCCTGTCCCATTAAAAAAAAGCCTAAGGATTTTGCGAATATAGTGATTTTGACATGGAGCTACTGCCGTCAGACCACAATCCACAGGGAAAAAAATCAGACCTTTCTTCTTAAGTTAGGTCACACGTCTATCGAAACATAATTCTTGGACGTGCGGGTTTCCTCGCGATGTTTTCCATCACAGCCGAGCAAGTGATAATTACAAATATGTACATAAACCATACATACATAGAATAAACCAGGACCAATATTGTTGTTGCAAATAGCATGGTTCTTTTTCCACTAAGTGTGTGTTCCAGTCATCCTTTTATGTCGATGGTTCCAGTGCAGATTATTATGAGTATGTATTATTTCGACATTCTACGTGGTGAAAAGGCATTGCGAATAACTTTATGACCGAATATGCAACCTGACCTAAAGCTTGTTCTTATTAATTATTACTTGACTATGGGCGCCACATAACCGAAATATTTGTTGAGTCGTTTGCGACGACGTCTATTTTAAACTGTGGTTCAAGGGTCAAGTTATATAACGCAGCGTCGCCGCCGGCGCAGATGCACGTCTCGGTTTTTGCGACTATAATATGTTCTTAATCTGTACAGTACAGGGGGTTATTGTAACGTTCGTGACTGCTTTTTGTCAGTGTCGTTCTTTGCATATTTTGTATGAATTCATCATCAATTTAGCCTGTATTAGTCCACTGCTTGGTGACGCAGCGGTTGACAACGCGACTTTGTTACCGACGCTCGTGGGTTCAACTTCCACACAGGACAAACATTTGTGTGCATGAACATGTCTGTTTGTCTTGCTATGGGTATTTTTGAGGGAGGTAGGGTGCATCAAAGGTCCGTCTGTCACACGACTGGGCTCTTACGCACTATAATTTGTGATAGATGAAAGCGTGCATGAACATGTCCGCTTGTTTTGGTCTCTCTGTGTTCTCTATGTATCGTAAGTACGTGTTTGCGAATATAATATTTTTACGTACGAGTATATTTATCAGTTGTCATTTGATAATTTCGTTTAATTTGGGATTGTGTCAGGAAATATCTATATAACACAGTCCCAAATTAAACTAAGCTGTACTAGAGTCATCTAGTGACTTTAGTACAGCTTCGTTTAATTTGGGACGAATTAGTATACGTATGGTTTTTGTCTTCAGATATAAAGCGATGTTTAGTATGAAGTTCATGTACTTAGTGGCTAATAAAATTGAGTCTTGTTAGTAGTGATAGCTTAGTGGATAGAGAACTGTTCTATCGACGAACTGGTCCTTGGTTCGAATCCAGATACCTATGCACCACTAAATTCGTATTTCTGGATTTATGTACATATTTGCAACTATCGCTTACTCGGCGGTGAAGAAAAACATAGTGAGGAAACCCACAAGTACAATAAATTATATATTGAAAAACAAATGGCATAACGTACGAAAGGCCTGGCTTTCCCTGTGGATCGTGGAGGTCTAACGGCAGTCGCTCCAAGTAAAAATCAGTATCTTCGCCAAATCCTTAGCCTTAGGTGGCGGACTCCGCCAATGCTAATAGATTAGGAAGCCAAAAAGAAGAAGTTTAGAACGAGATTTATTTCAACATTTAAATTGGTTAGGAGTTCAGAATTTCTTTATATCAAACTATATTTAAACAAAAAATAGGGAAATTGTTCATTTTGAATTATAACAATATAAAAACTATCACAGAAAATAAACATTAGGGAACCATAATAGAGACAACGACCCGCACTTGACCATTTATTTTGTTTTGGTTTGACCTTTTTGACCTCGAAAGACAAAATTCTTATAGGACCGCTTTATTCGCCCTCTGTATTTATGTCAAGAATTCACACATCAATACTTACAGGGTACATAAAGTTGTATAGGTTTAAAGAGAGGTAGGGCCCGACACGGGAAGTGCCTTCACCTCGCAGAATACCGCAGCCAAGTAACAACTCCCTTCCTTCCTTCAAGTAACAACACGTGAGCGATATTCCTCGCGCAAGAGTTCATAGGCTTTGTTACCCACCTTACATCAAATCAAATCAAACCAGTTGAGAATGCGCAAGCTTGCATTGCCAGAGGAACACCTGGCTCGTTAATTATATAACAGTTCAATTTTTTTTAAATTTTTCAGCCATTTTGACCATGTTCCTTAAGAGATAGGAACGGTGTTCCTGAACATTCGCATTCTACTTTTTTTTGTTGAATCCTGATCTGAAGTCAAAATTCAAATATTCGAAAAAAAGCACACACAGACATACACAGACAAACATATAGATTTCATATAGGAACGGTGTTCCTAAAAATGCAAATGATAAAACTGTTTACAATGAGATAATCTGCGAGTAAATATATCAAACTAGGTCGAGGTAATGGTCACAAATCGTAAAAAAAACACGTAAAAAATCATGTAAAAAAATATCATAATCATGGTTCGGTAAAACCATTTTTTACACACCATGTACAGTTAGTTCACAAACTCACTGTAGTCTTATTAAATAATCTGCCGGTATGTTTGCCGCTCGTTTTTCGACTTTACGCACGGAGCATACGGTTTAAAATGAGTTGTTGGTTTTCGTATGTTTCATTATTCGAGCAAACGTTATATCCGTAACAAACATTACGTCGTATGCCTTGTCGTTCATGTCTGTGATAGCCTTTTTTGATCCTATTATAGGATTTATAATTAATGCTAGCTGCAGCTCGCAGTTCAGCGGAGCCTGGGCTCCGAAGCGAAAGCGTAAGACGCGACCGGGATTCACCCTCGGATGATGATGATGATTCTAGCTGCAGCCCGCGAGTTTGTCCGCGCGTATCCCGATATCCCGTGAGAATAACTTTATATTTCTTTCTTTTCCCTCAGTTTCTAAGGGTCGTATCGTGATGTTGAAGAGCCTTATAACCTTCCTCAAGAAAGGGGTTGTTCAAATCTGAGTGGTAGTTGCAGAGATTAGCGTTATTCCGCTTTGTATATTAGAATAGATGTGGATTGTCCTCTTGAGTTTGAATTATTTTCGTAGGTTTATAAGAGCCCGCTGCATCAAAGCAGCCCGCTTTAAAATATTTTTGCATTTGATAGTCTAAGTCTTGAAGAAGGTTATTCGACAATACGAAAGTAGAAAAAGCGATTCCCTCGGGATACAGGGATACGTGCGGACGAAGTTGCGTGCTGCTGCTAGTATCTATACCTATATACATGCTAAAACTCTAATTCGGTGGTACATGTCTACACTGGATTTGAACCTGAGACCAGTTGGTTAATAGCTCCTATGCGAGCTAATCAGGGACGAACTGACGGACAGACACTGTACAGGTCATGTTTCTACTTATCTACCTGTGTATATTTCCACGCCAAGTCCCTTCCGCGGCCTTCGCTTAAAGACAGAAAGAAAGAGCGTTCTTACCTCACTCGCTTCTTTAACATTTATAGCTCTTCTCGGGCATGCTCGCTGGTTTCTAGGCTTCCCGATATCACCTCCATAAAACACGACTAATTTGTTCATGGTGAGTCTTAGCCTTCCTCGGCTCCTACGTCCTTTCACTTTCGTGTTCTATTCATGATTCCTCTTCCTTCATGTCCGAACCAACGGAGCATGCCTCTACTTATTGTAACGCCAATATTCTCTTCCTTCCCAACCCTATTTCTTATTCATTGGATCGATCATAAGTAGATAGATAGATATCATTTTATTTGCATCTTCATTCACATACATAAAATTCTTACAGTAAAATTATTTTTATTACAATGTGTGTGTGTGTGTGTGTACAAGCACATTATGTATGTGCCAAAGTATGACAAAAAGGCTGCAGCTCAGTGTAAGTATTGCTCAAGAGCAAAACACCGGTTTTCATCTGTAACCTAGGGCATAGTAAAATCAAACAAGTAGGTTGTCTTCATAGACACGCACCGCGTTCGGTTTGTATGTGTGCGCGCCCGTACCATCCCGTACGTATGCGTCGTCGCACGCACACGCCAAAGGAACGCCAGTCGTGGCCACAGAGTACATTTGTATAATACGGAAAGTCGTGGCTACACCGTGCTTAATACCGCACGCGCCCACGCATTGACCGCCGCTGCGCTCCCGCTCGTAATAATTTGTACGTGTACCTACTTACTTTAACTACAAATTCGTAAATATGGCTAAAAAGTAAAAAGATTTTTTTTTGTATCAAATGTGTAATTTTGTTATGAAATCACAAATTTCCTACATAAAATAGTACTTTTAATGCCTATCATTTTAGGCTATTGTAAAAATAAAGATTATAATTTTGATATAAGTGTAGTAAATGAAAAAGTAAAAAATAGTTTAGTGTAAAAAAAAATAGGTGCGTGTACTTACTTATGTACGCACGTGAGAAGTTATACTTCTCTCGCATCATCTAGCGACGAGTGCTGTTACTTTTTCTGTTGATGGGAGTGCAGTGCAGACTCTGCACTGCAGAGTGGCCGGCCATACGTTTTCCCATATGTTTTTTTTTTCTAATTGGAACGATTTTGGACCGTTCTTCCTCACCAACGAACATTTAAATTTCAAATTAAAGCATACAAAACTACAATATGTTAGCTATTAGTGTGTCGATTTTGGAGTTTCTCACTATTACCGTCTAAACGCTAGCTGGATGACAGCAGTCTACCCCAAACGGTAATTTTGAGGGTAATGTGGCTCCGCTGGCTATCGCAGCTCTGCCAATAACAACTCCCTGGAGGGACGTTGTGTTTATGCGAGTGAGTGACGTTAGCACCTCACACGCAACTGCAGCCAAATAACAATTCCCTGGAGGGTTGTTGTGTTCATGCAAGTGGGTGTCGTTACTACCTCACGGAAAACTGCAGTCATATAACAATTCCCTGGAGGATTGTTGTGTTCATGCGAGTGAGTGACGTTAACGCCTCACAGAAATATGCAGCCAAATAACAATTCCCTGGACGGTTGTTGTTTTCAGGCGAGTGAGTGACATTACATGACGTTACATGGCTGCAGTTTTCCGTGAGGTAATAACGTCACTCACTTGCATGAACACAATAATCCTCCAGGGAATTGTTATTTGGTTGCAGCTTTGAGCATGTTTTTCATGACTTAATGAGCGGTTTAGCGGGCAGCTTCAACCTGTTACTTTTGTGTTACAGTATCTTAAAATTTCACTCATCATTTTTTCATAACGCGCCTAAAGGAGTATAATATAACTTCAATACAATAGTCAGCTCCTGGTCTATGTACAAAAAATAATTAAGAAAAACTTTGTATTATAGATCCCTGATGAGTAAATTGTTTTGTATATAGATAGACTATGCATTTTTGACGATTGTATAAACTATAAGCGACATCCCTACGTGTTTAGGCTATTATCCTTCGCGCAGGGGTCGAGTCGGCCTACTTGTTTGATTTTACTATGCCTAGGGTCAGCTACAAGATACGCACGCAACAGTTTTACTATTATTAATGCAACATTTCCACATATTAAATTTGCACCGGAATTTCTAGTTAATAGTTTTTTCGTAACAAGACAAAGCAACAAATCACACCAAAGGCAGCTACTAGAATTATATGTCTTGAATATACCATGATGGTAAATCGAGGCGTTGTTCATCTAATAAATTTGAAAATTTTGAAATGGAATACCAACCCTAAGTCCAATAAAAATGTATGTTTCACTTTACAGAAAGGCTACCCATGCCCCGACACGCAAGAACTCAGTCCTGGGCGGTGGGGCGGCAGAACCATAGCTGAATGCAAGTGCCCCCCAGGCACTGCCCAGCTACCGCTCTCTACTACATGTCACAAACTATTCGAGAGAGGACCATGCCGATCTGGGGAGTACTTCGCGCCTGTAGAAGAGTCCTTCAACAAGCGAGGGTAGGTAAGCATCTGAAGGTTTATTATTGGATTTATTTCTGTACCACTATGGGTGGCAAACAGGTATAGGTATGGCCAACTTGTGGCTGTGGAAAAGTGGCTACCGCACTGAATAGAAGTTGAATGGCAAGACGTGCTCCTTCGCAGGAATAGAACAATTGTCATTTGAATTGATCATTTATTCTTCTGTAAGTTAGAGGTATTTCCCAGTTGATCGATTCCACCACGATGTGCCATATGCTATAGCACAGATGTATTCACTTTTACCAGACAGGCAGATACACAGTCATCCAAAAGACCTGAGAATGTGTTTGCATTCATAAAACCTCGGAGTGTAAACGCATCCAGATTTTCGGATTTTCAGTCGGACTCGCAAACGAAGAACGAAGCTCGCGCCACTGTGTAGAAAAAGCACCTTCCTTGTATGAGAGGGATATATGGACGGAGAAACGGGGCCTTAGGCCCTACCCTAATGAGGTTCTGTTGGTACCCTGCGGGAATGGAAACCCAAAAATCGTTGACTTGAAATTTTTAATGATTATTTCTTCTGACTAGAACTGTTTTTTTTAATAATTAATATTAAAAAAAAACAGCCCTAGTCAGAAATATCTTTCGATTTTCCTGTGATAATTACAAAAACCCTTAACAACATTGATTATTTCATAATTTTTGCTTTTTCAACACTATAGATAATGTAGAATGGATACTTTTTGGCGTTCTGATAGACTCTTACGCTCATACCACACACCTTACAGTTTTCTTTGACGTCTTTTTCGGAACTCTAAAAAAGGCGAAAGAAACAGTACGTGGTTATGTAACCAGTTAACCGATGTCGAGTAGCTTGTTGAAAACGAAACCACAGGCATTAATTAACCTTAATACAATACTAATGAACTTGACTAAAAAAAGATTATAAACATGACTTCTTGACCTTCAATATATCCAATAACCTCGATTGGTAATATTGCGAAAATTTAAGAGCTGATGACTAACTGTTCTGTATTCCAGTGAACGTCAGGGCATGTGCGTGAGGCCGCAGCAGTGCGCGGATGAGACCTTGCTCTACTGGCCCGCCGATGGCCGCTGCTACTACAGACTGTCTCAAGGGCCCTGCTACCCTGGTGCTATTCTAGATGTCGGTGACGATGGACTTGCTAACTGCACGGTAATATTATTACACCATACCCTCTCGAAAAGGGACATTTCATTCTGTAAATATATACGTTTTCATAAATAATTACAAAACAAGAAATATAAGTAAATTAAAAAAAAATATGATCGAATAAGATGAAGTCAAGCGCAAATTCTCTTCAAAAAATGTATACCCTTACCTATCCTTAAATAATTAAAAAAATGGGTGCGAGTACTTATGTACGCGCGTGAGAAGTTATACTTCTTTGGCATCACTAAATAACAAATCCCTGGAGGGATGGTGTGTTCATGCGAGTGAGTGACGTTACCACCTCGCAGACAACTGCAGCCAAATAACAATTCCCTGGAGGGTTGTTGTGTTCATGCGAGTGAGTGACGTTACTACCTCACGGAAAACTGCAGTCATATGACAATTCCCTGGAGGGATGTTGTGTTCACCTGAGTGACGTCACGAGTAAGCTCCTAAGGAGTTGCCGTGTTAGCAGCAGAGGTGGAAATACGCGAGGCATACTTAATGTATTGCAAGCGTAAACAGCTACAGTGACCGCTTTAAATTGGGTGGATCGTATGCTTGCTTGTTCATGCGAGTGAGTGACGTTACCACTTCACAGAAATCTGCAGCCAAATAACAATACCCTGGAGGGTTGTTGTGTTCATGCGAGTGAGTGACCTTACTACCTCTCAGAAAACTGCAGCCAAATAACAATTCCCTGGAGGGTTGTTGTGTTCATGCGAGTGAGTGACGTTACTACCTCACGGAATTGTTATTTGGCTGCAGTTCTGAGCATATTTTTCGTGACTTATAGAGCGGTTTAGCGGGCAGTTTCAACCTGTAACTTTTGTGTTACAGTGATGTGCGCGCATCTTAAAATTTCACTCTCATCATTTTTTCATAACGCGCCTAAAAAAGTATAACTTCAAAAAACTGAAACATGCAACTAAACATGCCCACTGTAAAGGTCTTTAATGAATGCATATTTTTTATTATAATCTATAAACAATTAAAAGTATAATGTCAGTTTATTTGACGCTGCGCAAACGTAAACACTTTTTGTTACTGATACGAGATACCATGAAAAACGGTGGTTTCTGTCTCCAGTTACGGCAACCGGATCCCGTGTCGTCGTAACATGAGTGTATACCTTAGGTGTATACGTTTGCGCAGCGCCTTGTATGAGCAGATTATAATTAAAACAAGTGCTGGAGTTCGCGCTTCGCGCAAATCCCACCACTACTTTTACAAAATGTACTTTTTTAAATACTTCCGGTTATCAAATTAAAGCCATTTTGATACCATTAGAAAGATGCAATTTAGTTTGACTTTCTGGTGAAAACCGCATCTCAATCGTATTTATAGTTTTATTTCTAGAGGCCAAAATGTCAGTGCAGAGAAATAGAGGGAGAAACTGTACTATTTTATGGGTTAGGGATAAAGTTTGATTTCATTTAATTCCCTAGGCTCTAGTCTAGACCATAGAAATGATGTGTACATAGAATAGGCCTTTCTATATAAGATACATGACATCATATTTAGTAAGGATCGAGTCACGTGCGCTCGGTTCTCTCTGACCACTCGGCAAGGGTCTTGGCGTGAATGTATAGATTTGTCATCATCATGTGAGCGTTAATCTGTGTATAATGATGTGTGACTATGGCTAAATAAAAGCTATATTTATTTTAATTATAATCAACTAATTTATTATAATTAGTATATAGCATTTTTTTTTATTGTTTATTATTATTTTCATTAAGTCTTGTGTGTAATACAAACTTGATAAAATGTATATGAAATATCCTTGTATGTTCAAAAAAGGCGTGAAGAGATTTTTACAGTTCGCCAATGCACGAGGATACTGATTGTTATCACCGTAGTGGTTTATAAAAAAACCGTAGTCCATTGTGTTCCCTTTTAAAAGTTAGACTTTAATTATCTAGGTAACGGGAAGAAAATTACGTAGCGTATCCATAAAGAAACCAGTTGAGAATGCGCAAGCTTGCATTGCCAGAGGAACACCTGGCTCGTCAATTATATAACAATTCAAATTTTTATTTTTTTAAAATTTGTCGGCCATTTTACCATGTTTCTTACGGTAACGGTGTTCCTGAACATTCCTATTCTACTTTTTTATGCTGAATTCGAATCTGAAGTCAAAATTCGAATATTCGAAAAAAAAAAACGCACACACAGACAAACGCACAGAAAAACGTATAGATTTCATATAGGAACAGTGTTCCTGAACAATTTTCCTCTATATATATTACCGCCTTACAGTATTCCGTAAGTTATGACTTATGGTATTTATTATCTGTACTAATACTACTTAAGGTACTTCCCAAGTCGGGCTGCTTTTATGCTCGCTACGTCTTTAAAAATGTCCAAACATGATCATGTACACAAATGTTTGTCGTGTGTGGAAATCGAACCTATGATCCTTAGTGTTAAAGTAGCTTTGTCACTCCGCCACCGGGTTCGTCAAAAGATCAAACACACTTTACTATCAATTTCCGCAATGACGCCACATAGACTTGTTCTGAAAGGGGCCAGGTTCTTTTGCCGAGTCGTCTATAATTCTTTATATTCTCCGTAAAGAACGTTCTCAATACACTCTGTATTTTCTACCCTTATTCATTTGAACAAATTCAAGAAGCAACAAATTATTTATTGATTCCAGTGTGCCACTGATGGCCCTCATTACTGGGAGGCAGACGGCGGATGCTACGCGCACTACTCGCGGGGTCCGTGCGAAAAGGGGCAATTATACTTGCCAGGGTCCAAATGTGGCTGCGAGACACATCTGCCCCATTACCACAATGCATCGGCGGGTTGTTATGAATTAGGTAAGTTTAATGAAAAGGTGCAATAGTAGGTATTTTTGGCATAATTGCCAATGCTCGTGTTAGAGCGTAGGCCTTTACACTTCAAGCAAGTGAACAGCCATTGATTTAGCTTAAGGGCTGTCATCTATTATTGCCGGGGTGGACGGATAGAAAACCTCATCCATAGACGGGCTCCAGTCGACGTTGTACCTACGTGTTAGGTTAGGAAGACACGCGCAGCGACGCCATTGAGAGCTTCACAGAAACCAAAAGCGGCCATTCGTCACGAGTCGCAGCTGATTGGGCTGTGAATTTTGCTTAGAAACGTATATCGGTTTGTGATCGGCGTGCATCTAATTGTTGCGATCATTTAGGACTTCTCTGATATCTACTTGATCATAGTTATATAGCCACTGCGGTTTTGATTAATACGATTAGAAACTAGTTAGTAATTTCCAATTTCATGAACACTTGTTTACAAGTGCGGATTGATGTTCAGTTGTATACGGAATAAGTGTGACGGTTTTAGATTAAAATAATGTAGGGTTTTATACTACTAAGGTCAATGATATTGTATTTAAAGATGACGTATATTCATACTGCGCGTCGTTTTGTTATTGTTCCTCTACGACATTATAGTACTTACTTACTTTAGAAGGGGATAGATAATACGGAACGCATGATATAGAGAGAGATAGCTATCTGTCAAGAGTTGCGCTTGAAATACGTCAGCGCATCATAGAATAGCGCATATTAGACCAATTGGGTTAATTTCATTGCCTCAGTTTTTGCGCGCTAGTACATACGACATCTACCTCTTTTTAGTACAATATCATTGACTAAGGTGGCACGGGACGTCATGCGTGCCCTGTCAACCTTGTAATCACCTCTAAACGCTTTGAAATAATTCGACACGTTGCTCCATTGCGGATAGGTGGAGTCATTCTTAAAGATAATTGTCTAAATAATGTTCTCACCTTCAATATTCCAGATACAATAGGGCCCTGTCCAAAAGGTCATGTGTTTTCAATCGCGGAGGTGACTGCTATGGGCTCTCGGGCGGAATGTAGATGCAAGTCCTTCCACGCTCAAGCTGCAGACGGCGCCTGCTACAGACTGTACACGAGGGGGCCATGCGCCCACGACGAGATGATTTCAAGAGGTGGACGGTGTACTAAAGTAAGTTCACTAGACCACTAGTAGTAGATAACTATCAATCATCATTGATTAAAATAAAAATCAAGATGTTTCGTTGTTAAGATACCCCGCATGATGATTTAATATATATATCCTTATTGTAAGAGAGGTAGGGCGCATCAAAGTAGCAGGTCTGGGAAAGTGTCTCCACCTGACAGGAAACTGCAGCTAAAACAATATAACAACTTTATGGATTATAGCTGCGATACCAGGTGAGGTGGCATCGCGCGAGTGATACTTAATATCAGAAGTGTTCATAGGCTACAGTAAACGGTTTTATATCAGGTGCGCCGTATGCTTGTATGCTCCCGACATTGTGGACGTATAAAAAAAATCCTATTAATGTAATGAAACTGAAATGAAATTATTATTCTGGTAGCAGATGACAGTGAATTATACACTTACTATACAGGTGGATTAGTTTTATGTTTTTTAAAGCTTGAAACTGTTTTAAGAAGAGGCATGCTCCGTTGGTTCGGACATGCAGAAATAATACAGGAAGAAAACAATTGCTAAACAAATACAGAACGCGAATGTAGAAGAATGTACCAGTCGAGGAAGGCCGAGACTTACCTTCCATGATCAAATTGATCGTGTTTTATCAGAAGGCGAAGTAGAGAGCCGTAGAAACCAGCGAGCGTGCATGAAAAGAGCTACGAATGTTAAATAAGCGATTGAGATGTGTAAGGACCGAGTCATGTGGCGCTCGATTTCCTCTGCTTACCCCGCATTGGAATTGATGTTTAATATCGACTTTATTTTTTTGCCCCCTATTTGTATCACATTATTTTTGAGAACTTAATATTTCATTGTCATTGGACGTTTACTCATACAACACCCAAGTAAGCACGCACTACTACAAACACTGATAAAGCGACTTTGCTGGGACACGCGGGTCGATATGACTTTGTCGATATTGACAACGTTATATCGATCTATGATCTATTAAGAAGTGTAATGTTTGTAATAAAATATTTATGGGGTGTAAGTGGATCAATGTCAACTTAGAGCCAAAGCCAACCCCACTATACTATATAACAATTCCCTGGAGGATGATTGATTTCGTGCGAGTTAGTGAGGTCACAAGAAGTTGAGTTGCTGGATTGGCAGCGGGGGTGACGATGAAAATATTGATGAAATAATAACTACAGTAAAGACTTATAATTTTTATCTAAAACTAGCAGCCTATTGACACTTCGTGTCGATAACTGAAGTCAAAGCGCACCCCTAACCGACGGCAGAAACAAGCGGCCGTATCTCGAAACTGCACACACAGTGAACGAATAATATCGCTCGCTTTACATTGCGTGTTGGGAAACGAGCGGTGGCGACTGCGTAATGGTAGAAAAGCAATGTATGATTTAAAAATGAGATGATGATTATTTCAAATTTGCATCGTGGTAAGGTTCGGGTAGAAATGGCGTCGGAGAATTTTTGAAATTAATTTTGTATTTATGCTTATCAAACGTAATATTATTTGTACTTACAGGTGATAAGTGATTCCATTTGGTTCAAA
This sequence comes from Pyralis farinalis, assembly GCA_947507595.1. Taxonomy (NCBI): domain Eukaryota; kingdom Metazoa; phylum Arthropoda; class Insecta; order Lepidoptera; family Pyralidae; genus Pyralis; species Pyralis farinalis. Next base: position 8,038,712 of record OX382264.1, read on the forward strand.
GTTAACCACTGCACTTCTATTTTTGCAAATTGCAACAGCACAACTTGGCATTTTGCTAAAACAAGGAGCAACGTATCTCAATCGAACTTGATTGCAACTAACTAACTGTTCTTGGCGATGTTCTCGTTTTGAGCATGTTGCGGCGACACCAACCACGCCCCCTCGTCACATCTCCCGTTGTTTCTGTTATCTATGTTCATAACGCTATCTATCCAATGTTACATAATATTGTATTACAACAACAACATGGATTTGTTAAACGGCGTTCTACTATCACAAACTTATTAAGTTATACCACACAATTATTTAATGGAATAGAGAATAATAAACAGATCGATGGCGTATACACTGACTTTCGTAAGGCCTTTGACAGAGTGGATCATAAAATATTGTTAGAAAAAATAGCGTTTAACGGTATACGGGGGAATCTCTGGAGATGGTTCAAATCCTATATATCCTGTAGAACACAAAAAGTAGTTATAAAGGGTTATGAATCTTTAGTTACTTACATTAGTTCTGGAGTGCCTCAGGGCTCAATATTAGGCCCACTCTTGTTTATCATATTCATCAATGATGTTAATAAATGCTTTAAACATTGCCAATACCTATTATATGCGGATGATCTTAAAATATATCGGATTATTGAAAAGAGTGAAGATCATATCGGATTCCAAGAAGACCTTAACAGATTTAGCACATATTGTAAAGACAATGCCCTACAACTAAACCTTAACAAATGCAAAACGATCACTTTTACTAAAAAGAAAAAAATCAGTCAATTCTTATACAATCTTTGCGATACCGTTCTTACTAGGGTGCACACAATTAGGGACTTAGGAATAATTATAGATAGTAAATTACATTTTGATGTCCATATAGAAAACATAATATCTAAAGCTTTTAAAATGTATGGCCTCGTTATGCGATCATCTACAGAATTCAAAAAACCATCTACATATATATATCTTCTGAAATCATTAATTCGACCACAACTTGAATACGCGTCATCTATTTGGAATCCGATATATGAAAAATATAATAACAGCATTGAGATGGTACAAAAAAAATTCCTGCGGCGTATTCAATTTAAGTACAATCGGAGTAGCTACCTATCATACGAGTATTTATTAGAAGAACATAAATTGCTTAGCTTGAAATCAAGACGGATGCAATTCGAGGCCATATTACTTTATAATATATGCAACAATAAATATGATTGTATAGATTTGATTAAGATGATACGTTATAAAGCACCCTTTCGGGTAGTTATGCGTGCTACGCGGGCACATCCTTTATTTGCTGTCACTAGATCTCGCACTAATGCCGGAATTCGATCTCCGTTAAATCGTATAACTGATTGCTATAATAAAAAATTTAACGCAGTGGATATATTTAGGTATAACATCAGATATTACAAGAGGAAAATTATTGATGTATTATTGAACAAATGAACCTTGCTTAATCAAAAAATATTAACTCGTGCTTTTCTGCATCTGGTAGTTTGTATGAATACCACTTCTCGGGGATGCCTGCGTGTGATCGTGTCAGCTAGTAGCCAAAAACACATCCCCGCTTCACATGCACACCAACAAGTATTCTCTATTTCAATTCCTATCGATCTATACCTTCACACCACGTCCATTGTGGGGTAGACAGAGAGAACTGAGCGCCATATGGCTCGGTCCTTGCACACCTCACTCGCTTCTTTAACATTCATAGCTCTTTTCATGCACGTTTCGTCGGTTTCTAAGGCACCTGACCCCAACCTAAAACACATTATACACATGTTGACACTTATACGCACACATACACGCAATCAACACGACCTCGCTAAACACACAAATTCATAATCACAAATAAAAACAGAATAAATAATATTTGTAAAAGTTTTATATACTTAGTTATATTGTGCATGTTAACGTATTATTTGTAACCATTATGTTGGGTTTACAATAAAAATAATAATTTTAGGTTATGTCATAAGATGTAAGCTGTATTGTAAACCTGTTTGTGGTTCTGTCAATAAATAAAAAAAAAAAAAAAAAAAAGTTTGTTCATCTTTTCAGCTGCCCTGCGCCCGAGGCCGGCTCTATGTGCCTGAACGTCGCCGCTGCTACCGTCCTGGGACAGCTGAGCCGTGTCCTGTAGGAGAGGTCGTAGCTTTCGACTTTGAAGCCCGACCTGCTCTTGATGGACTTAGCCATAACGGAGTATGCGCTTGCGGCAGCGGAGCGTGTACTAGGCGAGAGGTAAATTATAAAAAACAATACGTTATTTAAAAATGTACTCAAGCAAATTGACAGAAAGATAGCGAGAGCCAATTTTTTTTGTGGTACGGCTTTCTTTATGCTATGTTGACAAGATCCATAACAGTGTTGTCAACTAGGTTGCCAACTGAGTCGGCGACCTAAACTTCATAATCATCTACTTGACCTTATTGACCTTACCCCTATTTGGGGTTGCCACAGTATGTTCTATTCTTTCATTAAAGTCAAAGTCAAAATCTTTTTATTCCGTAAAAATGGCTACATTTGTTTGGAATCGTCACAATTTTTTTTTTTTTCATTCATTTTTTGTTAATCGTCATCTTAATGACTACTTTATTTGCAGGGTGGTTTGGTGAAGTGATGGTTACTACAAAACTAGTAGACAGAAGAAAGTATTTCCGATCGATTAGATTATATTAATTGTAGTACGGAAATCGTTGATTCAACTTCCTTCAAAAAAATAGCTTAAAAAAATGTTCTTTCAAGTAAAATTCCCATGCGTTTTATACTGATACATCATACAAAATGTACAACTTATTCCGATGTAGCGGTTTTTCGTAGTACATTTTTTTAGTGAGCCCATCTTAAAAAGCAAGTTTTGTCTTCTATGACAAGAAAACATTAATATAATTGTTAATTATAATTGATATAATTATGCTATGCTGAATTTTATAATAAGGTACATTGCTCAGAAACATGATCAATGTATCTGATAATTACAATTTGTTTTAGTGTACACTTAAATTTGTTTACATACTTGTGACTCATCCATACAAACCACACTGAATATCAATTCGATTCAATTTATTTCTTCCTAAATATGGGTAACAAAAATCTTATATAAAGTTTATATACATGAACAAGCCAAATTTTACCTGTAGTATAGGCATGCAAGCATTTTTAACATAAAATATACTCGTATCATTACATGCCACAGTTAAAAAATATTTAAATAAAATATGTCCAATTGCAATTAAAAACTTATATCAGTTAATTAATACATAATGCATAACAAATTTTTGCATAAAATACAACAAATTTATCCTTTAGAAATTCCTCAAAAAATAATAAGTTCTATTAACAAGTATTTTAGCTTTTTCTTAAAACCTTGTATATTTGCTTCAGCTTTGACATATTGGGGTAATTTGTTGTATATTTTTGGGGCCATACCTTCTCTTATCTCCTCCTTTCCTCCTTTGATCATCTTTTCTAGGTTAACTAGTATGTATATCATTTTTCACATATTCCATCCATGTTTTCTTCAGCCTCCATTTGCGCCTGTATTATTTACACTCATGCCTAAATACATGCTAATCAGTTTCCTCTAAGATTATCGGCGGATACCTAATGCTGATTGCCACACAAAGAGCACGTCAGCCTAGTGCATATTGACAATATGCACTAGGCTGATGTGCTCTTAAGGTGAAAGGCCCTGGCAGATCCTGGCTCATGATTGCTTACAGGCTGATTTACACGGATATGCCTGGTGGAGAGAATGAGGTAGCTCTAGTGCTCTCCGAACATGAGACTCTTTTGGAGAGGGACGACATCTTGGAACTGAAGCACTTCACTCAGTGAAACACTCACTTTGTTTGTGACCGTACATTGCTCATTGATGGATTTGTGGTCCATTTGATAAGTGCCTACGCGCTACAGGTCGGTTGTAGCGAAGTCGATAGGATGACTTTTTAGAATCAACTCGGTACAGTGCTTCACTGTCAAAGATTATCGATTTGGGTGGTGAGGTGTAAGCGGAGTTTGGGCATGTTCATGGGGAGGTTTGGATAAGGTAGTCCTAACGCAGAGAGAAAAGATATCCTCCAGACGTATGTAACTGCAGATCTGGCCGTCCATGTGAACAGGTGCTTACAAAAGAAACCTGAACACTTAATCACCATTAATAGGAGCGGGAGGCATACTTTCCAAATCGATTTCGCACTCACTATTGACAGACATTGAACATTGGAGACATTGAACATATAATTTACTTTAATTTTGGTTTTAAACATTATAGGCCCCGCATTACAACTTCATCAGTTATCCTCCGCGAATATTTTAAAACTTGCAGTTGTGTTTTAAAAAAATACGCAATAGCACGCTGCGTAGCACATTTTTCAGGAGCTTCCACCGCAGAGTTATTTCGCTACCTCCCGATTAATGTTTTTATTTTTTAGTAGGGTCTTTCTTTAGATTTAGCGTAGAGTTACTTTCTCTGCGGCTGCTTTTAAGAAAATATTGTTACCGCCTCTTTTTTGCCAGAGGCTCAAGTGCTGGATGTTTTTAAAAGTGATGATTAGTCACTTACTTCCAAATATTAGCTTAGTAGTGTTGATACCGGAATACCCGTAACGATTTCAAATTCCAGGTGGACGTATGCACATCACGCAAAGGCGCAGCTGTATACGGAGGGGCCTGCCATATCCTCCACACGCAAGGGCCATGTCCTGACAACTCCTGGCTCGTAAGGGACTCCAACGGGAAAATAAAATGCCAATGCAGACCTGGAAGGCTGCCGCCTGACTGCATAGAACAGACGTGCCTTGCCGCAACGAGTTGACAGAATTATTATAGATAATACAATGATCTCGAAAGCAGTAGATGTCATAGATTAATTGATGATAAATATGTATTCGTTGTTAAGACTGATGTTAGGGTAAAAGATAAATTATACGTTGAAATTACTAAAATCAGTATTGGGCCGTTAGGTATAAACTATGCTAGTGAATATCGTTGAATAAATATGCTGATAACATTGGGTACACTATAGGAATAGCGTTCTTTGTAACGAAAGAACAATTCTTCCTATGTTTCAGATTAAATTAATGTACTCGTACAAGGGAGAAGGGATTTCAATATTTTTATACGACAACGGAAGGCATGCAAGCATATGACCCACCTAATTTAAAGTAGCTACTGTAGCGTAAGAACGCTTTAAATACAGGAAGAAACGCCCGCGCGTTGCCACCCCTACTGCTAACACAGCAACTCCTCAGACGCTTACTGCCAACCTCACTCACAGGAACACAACAATGCTCCTGGAAGTGGCTATTTGGCTTCGGTTTTCAATGTGGTAGATATGCTTTTTAAAAACACCCAGACCAAGCTCACAGACATGTTCATGTATTCAATTTTTTTTGTGGATGGGAATCGAATATACAAACCTAGGTGTTAAAGTAGCCATGGCTGTTGCTATCGACCACTAGGTTCGACAAAGTTTGGTTTTATTTTAGTTAGTATTAGTTATTTACCGTTATTATGAGAATGACATTGTGATTTTTAACCGTAAAATAATGTAGAGTATTATAATAAAGTTGTCTAGCATCAACAAGGACAACAACACAAGGACTTGAAATTTATACAATTTCTGATCGTTGCATCACCATCACTACGACATTTACGACTAACACATTGCAATTAAATGTATATGACTATAAAGAAATATGATAGATATAATAGAGTTGGTCTAATGACGGAGGTTGTATACATGGCCCTATGGACCCCGCGATGGTAAATTGTAAGCCCGTCTAGTTTGAACTCTTAGATTAGTCTCATCAAACCCGCGGCTTAGTCGTTCTTTTCAACTATAATTTCTTTTGAAGGGCACAGGATAACAAGTGCATTGACAATTAGGATGATTGGCTAAATGGCAATTTATGATTATAACGTGGGAAATCTGACCAAGTGTGTCTGCGACTCACATATGAAAGGACCGTACAGAAAAAACAGCGAAAAAAAAACACGTTTCTTGTACGGAGATTCCTTTTGATTGTATTTTTTTGTTTTTATTGTTTGTAGTTGGTATAGCAGTCATAGTAATACATATTTTCTCAAAATTTCAAGCCCTTACGTACAATGGTTGAAAAGGTACAGCCATAAGGCAGATGTTGCAGAACCGGATAGAGAGAGGATCCATAGTAATAGGGTTCCGTTGGTACACTTTGGATTACTCTAGACATGAACCTATACAAGGTAGGTTCTTGATGATTTGCCATAATTCAAGAAAATATCAAATTAAGTTCATTAACGAACGATTTTAAAAATTGTTAGTATATTTTAGACCTCATGACTAATATAGTCAAAATTAAATAAATAAATCTTATTATTCAGTGTCGAAGCAACGGTCATTGGGTTTGTCAATAGATTTTATAGGCAACGGACTCATTTTCATTTCTTTTGAATATGTTATAGAAATTAACAAATGAAATCGTTAGTTGAAATCTACAAGAAATGTTGACAAGCCCCCCTGTGGGCTTTAATCTGATGAAAGCGTTCTGATAGATATGGATCTGATGGTTTTGGGTGATTAAATGCTACTTTTTAACTCAAATGAGGGGGATTTTATCTAAATTTCAGTTCATGCAATTTCAATTCAAGACGACGATTCGGGTAATCATGTCCAATGATTTTTATGACATGATTTAGTTATAAGCAGTGATTATTTCAATTGTAATAACTCCGATGACAATCAAACAATAAAATGATTTACAATCACTTGTTTATTTTCTTTCAATAACTTAAATTAATCAATTCTAATTCATTCATCAGGTATAAAAGTAGTCAAAGTCTTACTGCTAAATACGCGAATACGTGATGTTTGATTTAATCTAACTATTTACAAACTGTTCTATTATCTAGTCTTTGTTTGAAGCTTTCAATTGTCCTTTAATTTTGTCTGCGTTTTTCCTGAAACAAAAATATATAGTTAAGAAGCAGCACCAATTTGTAAATGGGTTCGGCCCACCACTCATTGCCACCACTGTGTCTCCTGTGTAGCCAGAATTAATAGCGGCGACCACCAAAAAGGCAATGAACAGTGAAGTTCATTGCTGTCCCGGGGGTTAAACTACAGCTGCCTTGGAACTCACAACGAATTTAATCAGAAGAAATTTGTAAGAGTAGGAAGTTTTCGAATTGACTTTTCTCTGTTTTTGTTTGTTTGTACAAATCGCCTTAATATAATACACAAAGTACAGAAAGGTGGAGTTATCTTTATAGGAAACTACCAGCTAACCAAACTGTAGCCACTCTTTGTTATATAACGTCGGGAGGCATACAAGCATACGGCCCACCTAATGTAAAGTGATGACAATCATCTTTTAACTCTTGTAATACAAGAAGCCTCGTTCGCACATTACCATTTTCATCCAGCAAACTCCTTAGGATGAACACTCGCAGGGATTCAACAACCATCTAGGTAGTTGTTATTTGGCTGTAGTATCCCGTTAGTTCTCTAGTCGGATTGTTTATATAGGCCCTATCTTAACGAATTTATACACTCACCAAAATATATCCTATAAACTTTGTTGAACGGCATTTCGATTGTCACTGTGGTCATTATTGATAGCACCAGGATGGTCAGCAACTCCGGCACGTGGAACTGGAAAGACAAATAACAAAATGCATGAGTAAATGATGTTACGTGGGGTTGAAACTGTCTTAACAGCCTACTGCACGTTGGTGTACATTGATGACAGGATGCTTATAAAATATAGCTAGAGCTTAAGAAAGGCCTTCGCACTTAGCTCAGATATTGACGTGGCACAATTTGATGCGAATATTTACGCTCCTGGATTCGATTCTCATACAGGAATCGTGACAGGTCTAGGTTAAGAGCGGTAGGGCGCATTAAAGCAGCCCGTCTGGGGATATACCTCCCAGATATGCCTCCACCAAATAACAACTCCCTAGAGTTGTCGTGGCCTGCGTTGTTGCTGTGTTAGCAGCAGAAGAACCATTACACGAGTGATATTTAATATATAATATAAATATTGTCGGACTAATTACACAGCGCCATCTAGCCCCAAAGTAAGCGAAGCTTGTGTTATGGGTACTAGACAACTGATAAACATACGTAAATATATTTTTTTTTTGTAAATACATACTTATTATACATAGAAAATACCCAGACCAAGACAAACAGACATGTTCATGTACACAAATGTTTGTACTGTGTGGGAATCGAACCCACGAGCGTTGGTGTCAAAGTAGCGTAACAGCGTGTTCCACCACTGCACCACCGAGCTCGTCAGTTTTGCAAGCATTCATGCTTGCCCATCCAAGCTTCATGGACCACAGTAACGGCTTTACATCAGGTGACTCGTATGCCTGTGTACCTCCCGAGGTTGTAAAAATAAAATCACGAATGGTCTAAAAGTTTTCTTAATTCTTACTGAAACTAACAACTTAAAAATATAGATAGGTAGCAGGGGTACTGGTAGTAAGTACAATTTTTCAGACTCTTGAAATATGATTCCCAAGGCTCCAAAGGGCGTAATTGCCATAGATCTCTAAGATTTTTTTACATTTAAGGGAAAGTTATTCTGATGTTGTTATTGCTTCAAAAGTAGAAATTCAAATTTTGATGTAACGTTTCATAGTCTTAACTCGTCTTAATTAAAATAAATAATTAATAAAATCTTAACTAGTTTTGGATATAATCCTGTAATAACAAAAAAATCCGTTACGCTAGGAAGATAAATACACGCTAGTTATTTTTACCAAACGTACCTAAATTAATAAATATTTTGAACAATATTCATTAAGTAATTTAAATAAATCATTCATTAAATTAAATACAAAAGTAAGTGATAAATTATTATTTTATAATTTTAAAATTTACTTCAACTATATAAATTGTGTATATTTTTCAGATCACCATTCAGAGCCTCTTATTTTGATATTCCAGTCGATAAGTCAGAATTTTTTTTCTTCAATCATTAAAAAGTAAGTGTAAAATTTAGCCTCTAATTAAACATTCTGCACAGAATATTCAATTGTCTAGATTGTAAATGGTTACAGACCTCAAGGTAGCCAGTGATACGTGATCTATGGACGGACGTGAAGCAGTGGGACATCTAACTAATATACAATTCGTACTTTGGGTTAGAAACCATAAAGCGATGTACTCACAAGTAGTAAAGGAGAGTAGTGCTCAGCATGCCTCTGAATTCCGACATTGTAGAAGAAAATGGGAAACTGTGTCAGATACACTCCGTACGCTATCTTGTTGAAGAACTTGAAGACGCGCGACTCCACGAACGATGTGCCTATACCTGAAAATAATGACGTAACTGTTAAAAACTTATCTAAATTATCTTCAGATTTAAATGAGGATAGAACTTACATTACTCAAATTGGGAAAGGTGCATATACGCGTCGAAAATGACCCCCTACTTTGTGATAATCCAGCCTTAGATAAATAAATAAATTAATATCTCCATACAAATAACACAGAGCCAATTAGCGCAAAATTATGCGAAGCTTGTGCTACTGTGACAACTTATACATATCCGAAAATCTATGTTTTTTGTAAATAGACACTTATGACCTATCTATCTATTAGAACTTTATACCAACTCCCTTGCGTTGTAGGCAGAGAGAACGGAGCGCCTAATGACTCGGCCCCTACAGATCTTACTAGCTTTTTTAACATTAATAGCTTTCATCATGCACGCTAGCCGATTCCTAGGGCTCCAGATACCACCTTCTGAAAACACCCGATCTATTTATTCGTACCGGTTAGATTATTCTAGTCTAGGTCTCCCTCAGCGCCTACATTCATCTACTTTCGCTATGTATATCTGTTTTTTTGGTCGCTGGCAACACTGGAGTGTAATTGTTAAAATTGTTACTCCGTATTTATTAAATTATAATTATTTCATTTGTGATGTAAATCTGTATTTAAAGTGCATTTTAGCAACGTTAGCGTGTAAAACCCGTGTGTCAGTGTTCGTGAGAGTATTACTCCCGTATACGTAATTATTAAAGGTGTACAAAGTCACGTCGAAGTTAGGTTAACGGCTATCACCTGTTTGAAACTAATTGGAGAAAGGTATTGTTTACGACAATTATTTATACTTTTCCATAATTATCCTTTATTATAAGCATCCCATGAATGCTTGTGTTCTATCTTCACTATACAATTATAGTGGAAACTAGAGTACATACCTAACTTTGACAAACTCGTACCTACGTTGCGGCTTTCACGAATCGTTGATAAAAGAAACTTAAATCTGTCAGTTTATTTATCAATAAGAATAGTTACAAAGATCTTTAGACAATTGGGTACTTGGGCTAGTCGGATATTGCTTCGGAATCAGTGCTAGCTCCCCGTCCTTCGAAAAAGTAGCGAAGAATCTGGGAAGCAACTTCACTGTTACTTGAGTAGTGTTTGGCTGGTGAATTCATCCCAAAGTGCAAAATAGAAATAAAAAACATAGTCATCCACCTACTAAAATAATTAAAAACTTAGAATTGTATTAATTTTGTTGTTGTTCCTGCTGGTATCATTTGTTAACAATTATCGTATTCTTTTCATCCGTGCAGTAGTCGTTCTCTTTAGTTTATCTTTGCTCAATATCTAAAATGGCAACCATCGCTACCCGCGCTGTTACTAGCCGGCAAATTGAAATTAAATTAACAAAGGCCTTACAAGAACTGAAGGCATCAAAAGATCTTAATGAACAATTGTTGCATGAGAGAGAGGAGAGTGAAGAGGAGGTCATGAAGATCTTACAAAAAAACACCGAACTCAAAACTGAGCTCGCAGAACTAGACATTAATTACCATGATGTCCTCGATCAGCGGGACCAACTTCAAAAAACCGTTGAAACTTTTCACCAATGTAGTGACACTCACGAGGAAGCTCTAAGACGTATCACCAACTTGGAAACAGAGTTGAGGGAGGCGTATAAGCTAATTAATCAATACCAACAAGATGCAAAGCATCATGAGTCAGTAGCAGTAATGAACTGTTATGAAGAACTAGTCCACAAGGCTTCCACGTCTGCCTCAACAGGTAATGAGAATGAACATGAAACAAAATATTTGACTAACTCTCATAATAAAATAAAGAAGTATTTAAAAGTTAAGAAATCTGTGTCTAAATTAGAAAAAACATTAAAAACTAAATATCATAACATTTCAAAATATAAGAAAACATCCATGACTAATGTTAAACTTCATTCGGATCTTAAGTTATGTCAAAAACAAATGGTGGAAAGACAACACATGTACGATACTGACATAAAATATCTGCAATGTAAAATTGAAAACTTGAATAAGTCGCTTCACGATTTAACTGCTAAATACAGTTCATCACAAGGCCAAATAAAGGAACATATTTTGGCATTAGATGAACTACTTGAAATCAGTAGATACAATGCAGATAGGTTTGATTCACTAAGTAATCGCTGTACCTGTAGTAACACAAGTGACACCCAACATATTTCAGCAGATGTTCCAGCTAAAAAATATAATAATCTAAATTCAGCTACTAGTGACAGTAGTTTAGTTTCTCAGTGTAAAACCATAGTATTTTCAGATAAAATAGGCTGTAACCTAGGCCCACTAATGAGTAACTATGTAAAAGGCAATATTATTAATTATTGTATGCCAAATTCAACCTATACCCAAATTGTTGAAAAAATTATGAATACACAGGTGGATGACAATACTACCATTGTTCTATTAATAGGGAATAGTACAGAAATCCAAAAAATAGATATTATTAATGCATTAGATAAATTGTACCAGTTAAAGGTTAATAAGATATTATTATGCGCACTTCCATATGTTAGTTGCCAGTTACCAAAAATAAATACTAACATATACAATATTAACAATTTATATCATTTGACATGTTGTCACAATGACAAATTTATATTTTTTGACACTAATAATTTTATTAGTAACTTTTATTTGACAAAAGATATAACATATCTTTCAAAGAAATGTAGAAATAAGATAGCCACTTTAGTGGCCTATAATATTAATAACATAAACAGTTTACAATGTAAACAACAAAATAATTGTATAGATTTGACTGCAGATTTAAACTGCATAGAAAGACAAAAGGGAAGCAAAACCTAAATTTAGTACACCAAAATATCCAAGGCTTTCCTGGCTGTGAACAAATAGTTCAATTATTTTTAGAAAAATGTAATATTGATATTTTATGTTTAACTGAACATTGGTTAAACAAAAGTGAAATGTTATTTGCGATTAACAACTATAAAATAGTAAGTTGCTTTAATAGAGAGTCTTCGATTAGAGGCGGTTCAATGATTATAACAAAAAATTGCCATAGAGCTAAAGAATGTAAGGATATTGTTAGGCTCTCTATTGAATGCGCTATTGAGATGTCATGTGCTGAATTAGATAATTACATAATTATTTGTGTATACAGACCTCCTAGCGGTGACTTTACACAATTTGAGCAGGTAATGGAGGATGCTTTGAGAAAAGTTTTCATAGGTAAAAAAGACATTATAGTCTGTGGTGATTTTAATGTAGACATTCTAGTAAATACACAGATAACCCTTAGATTTTTAAATTTATTTAAATCATTTAATTTACAAAATGTTTTCCTGGAGCCTACACGTATAACAGCCACATCTGCAACTTGTCTAGATAATATCTTTTGTAATTGTGAGCATAGAAATAAATCAATAATTGGCGACTTGCCTTCGGACCATTGTGGTCAGTTAGTGGTATATCAATGTTCGAAGAAGACAGATTTAAAAAGTCATGTATTGTATAGACCACTGACTACCAACAAGCTTATTAAGTACAACAATGTATTGGGGGACAGGTTGCCTTCATTGGATTACTCTGTAGACAATCCTGACTTGTTATACACAAAATTGTTTCATATTATATCCAGTGAATACCAGAAAATATTCAAAAGTAAACAGATTAATGCCACAAATAAATTAAAGTTTAATGACTGGGCAACTACAGGTATATTAATAAGTAGAAACAAAATGTTTGAATTATATGGAGAAAAACCTTATAGATTTGACCCAGACTTTGTTAAATATGTTAAAAATTATTCCAAAATATTTAAAAACGTTTGCAAAGTTGCAAAATCTATGTATATTAAAAATAAAATTAAACAGTCTACAAATAAAATAAAGGCAGTATGGGATATTGTTAAAAAAGAAACAGGTAAAGATAAACCACGGGATAATGAGTATTCTATTAAACATAATAATCAAACTGTAACAGTTGCGAAACAAGTAGCAAATCTATTTGATGACTACTTCCTTAATATCCCTTACAGTACCACTGACTCCCTTAACTCATCTCCACATGCTGCGGATGAGTTATTAAAGGAGAATGTACAACAAAGTGTGGAGCTGTTTAAATTTACACATATTCAGTCAAGCGACATTATTAAAACTTTTAAACAATTAAACACTAAAAACTCAGAGGATCATTGGGGAATGTCTATAAAAGTATTTTATTATATTATTGAGTCAATAGCTCCACACTTGGCACTTATTTTTAATCAATGTATAGATATGGGTGTATTCCCAGACTTGATGAAATTTAGTAAATTGATTCCATTATTCAAGTCTGGTGAAAAAAGTGAACTGGGGAATTATAGACCCATATCTATTTTGCCAGTATTGAGTAAAGTATTTGAAAAGATAATGCTTGACCAATTGCAACTCTATTTTAAGACCAATGAAATTTTTCATAATTCACAATACGGATTTACAGCAGGTAAATCCACTACAGATGCAGGAGTAGCATTGGTCAAGCATGTTCTTAGCGCATGGGAGAGATCCCAGGACGCTATTGGGGTATTCTGTGATCTCTCCAAAGCTTTTGATTGTGTCGACCATCGGACATTATTGCTCAAGCTGTGCCATTATGGAGTTAGAGGTAAAGCCTATAATTTGATTGCAACTTATTTAAGTAACAGAATACAGACTGTTGATATAAATGGGGTCAAATCTAAAGGCAGCAATGTTAATATTGGGGTGCCCCAGGGCTCTATATTGGGCCCCTTTTTATTTTTAGTATATGTAAATGATCTGCCCTACATGGTGCAGAAAATGGCGGATATACTACTATTTGCTGATGATACTTCTTTGATTTTTAATGTTACTCGCCGGTGCGAAAATATTGACAATGTAAATAGTGTTCTATCTGCCATTCTAAATTGGTTCACGTGTAATAATCTTTTATTAAATTCAACCAAAACCAAATGTATAAAATTTAGTCTACCAAATGTGCCTTCTGCCAATACAGAAGTTTTAATTAACAATAATATACTAGAATTTATTAATGATACTGTATTTCTTGGAATTACAATTGACTCCAAATTGCAGTGGGGCCCCCACATAAAAAAACTGACCAGTAAGCTCAGCTCCGCCGCATATGCGGTTAGGAGAATTAGACAATTGACGGATGTGGCTACTGCGCGCTTAGTCTATTTCAGCTACTTTCATAGCATTATGTCGTATGGTATACTGTTGTGGGGAAAAGCGGCTGACATTGAAACTGTTTTTATATTACAAAAGAGAGCCATCCGCTCTATTTATAACATGGGCGCCAGGGAATCTCTTAGAGAACTATTTAAAGAAATAAATATCCTCACGGTTACCTCTCAGTATATTTATGAGAATATAATGTATGCTCGTAAAAATATAGAGTCATTTTCTAAATTTAGTGAAAATCTTAGAAGTAAGAATAGATTGCGCATGCCTGTACATCGACTTGCTAAGACTAGTAGATCTTTCATTGTAAATTGTATTCGATTCTATAATAAATTACCTGAAGCAGTTCTGTCCTTGCCTGAGAATATGTTCAAAAGGTACATCAAAAATACTCTGTGCAAGAAGGGTTATTATAGAATCGATGAATATCTAACTGATAGAGATGTTTGGAAATGATTCAGCACATGTATTAATATATCTTTAAATGTATCACTTGATTTCATTATATGTACACTGACATATATTTATTGTAATATATTTTTAACGATGGAAAAAAGACCCATATTGGCAAGTTTCTTTTGGCATTTCTTCTTCGCCAATGGTCATTTCCGAAATGCTGGTAGATTAAAAAAGAGATTAAAAGTAACAAAAAAAAAAAAACCAAAATTATTAAGTTACAATATGATTTAATTTAAACAATGTAAGACGTGTCTAAGTGCCCGTAAGGGTCTAATGGCAAATAAATGATTTTTATCTTTTATCTTTATCTTTATCTTTCGTTATTCTTTTCTCTTGACATATTTAACCCAAATGAAGACAAATAACTTCATTCACTGGTAGGAACCGAGCAGCCCTCCAGAGAGTTGTTTTTTTACTGCGGTTTTCTATGAGGTGGAGGTATTTCTCCAATCGGGCCGCTTTGATGTATACTACTACTACCTCTGGGTAGTCGTGAGAATGAGTAAGTCACATCAGGTAAAAAAACCTGCTAGAAACATACTTAAATATTTTTTGTAATTGAATATCTCTATCTGTATCTATAACTTCACGTCAAATCCCTTGAAGGGTAAATAGAGAGAACCGAGCGTCACATGACTCGATTATAACAAACCTCACTCGCTTTTATAATATTCATAGTTCTGATTCTGGTTCCTAAGGCTAATTCATGTCCGAACCAACGGAGCATGTATTAAATGAATATTTATATTATAATACATATAAAACATCCGATTCAAAATAAATATACAAATTCATGGTTCGAAATATTTGTCTTGTGCAAGAGTCGAATCCGTGACCCTTGGAGTCAAAATACATATTGTTAGTAAATCGACTACTGGGTTTATATTAAACCATACTGCTGAAGTAAATATAAGAGATTTGAATTTTACCACTGACCAGTGTAATCGTTGCAGATAGCCCAATGTGCCAAGCACATAAACGCCCCCCACAGGACTGGGGAGAAGGCGGAGAACATGGCTGCCGGGCCATGCTCGTACTTGTAGCTTTCCAGGCCCATCTGATAAGGACTGGCAATAGTGAACGCTGCCAGCGCGAAGCAGAACACCCATAATAATCTCACTTGGATCTGGAACATTGGTTTATTGTTAACGACATCTGTTATCATCTCAGTATCAGACCAGCTCGATTGCTTCCTTGCTCATGTTCAGGTGAACTTAACGTTAAGCAATTTTATAGCGTGTCAATTCCGTAGGTGAGTTTGTTTATCTTTAGCTCAGTTATGCTTAAAAAGTAAACTAACGTTAACGTTAAAGTTGCTGCTAACACAGCAACTCCTTAGGAGCTCACGGGTGACCTCATTCACATACAGGAATACAACAACCCTCAAGGGAGTTGATATTCTGCTGCGGTTTTTCCGTGAGGTGAGGGCACTTCCCCAGAAGGGCTGCTTTTATGCGCCCTACCTCTTTTAAAAACACTCGGACCAAGACAACCATACATGTCCATGCACACAAATCTCTAGTCTATGTGGGAATCGAATCCACGAACATTGGTATCAAAGTAGCGTTATTAACCACTGCACCACCGAGCTCGTCTAAGTTCGGCGGTTAAAATATCAAACCAACTTTCACTAAAATCGGCTAAAGTCATTTGCAACCATTAGTCTCATATGTAAAGGTCATCTTATGCGGCTTTTTCCAGACCGTGCTACGTGGTCGATATTCTAGTAGATTACAGTATGATTAGAATAATATTATTACAATAAATAAGGAACAAATTAAATTCAGAACTGCTCCCAGTAAAAAGTAAATGTACTCTCAATGATTTGAAAGGGTCAGTTCAGATCAAGGCCGCATACTTATTTATAACTTAGAATGATCTTAAAATGATAAATTGATTTTTCGTCTTAGCGTTCCCAAGTATCCCGTCTCCTAATCTTTTAGTATTGTCAAGGGCCACCACCTTAGATTAAGAATTTGGCGATAATACTAATTTTTACATGAAGCGACTGTCGTGAAATTTCCACAACCCCGAGGGAAAATCAGATCTTTCTTAGATAAGGTTTACACGTCTTTCCAAAACATATTTCTCACGATATTTTCCTTCACTGCTAAACAAGTGATAATTACAAATACGTACAAGAATTTAGTGAAATAAGTTAGTTAAATTCTGAAATGTTTTCAAAAAGTACTCTCATTGTTTAGAAAGGGTAAACACTTCAGATTAAGCGGGCTTATTAAAACTCGACGTGATATTAAAAAAAACCTGTAAAACTACGAATTTTAATTAATCAATCAATTACGTATATGTGGTCAAGATAGGTTACGGTAACAGTTTATCAATATACAGGCGGGTTTGTTTGACATCTTAGTAGTATAAAAAGGTACATAATGAAATACTTACGGTGGACAAAGTAAAGTTAAGTTTCTTCGTTTTCATAACGTAGGCCATTGCGACACCAATCAGATATATCGTGGCGCGATGTGTGGGCAGTATGTAGGAATATCTCGCCGCATCTAGTAGTTTTTGCACTCTGTAATAAGTAAAATAAAACATTGGTGTACGAAGTATTATACGACTTTATACATAAACGTACTCAGATATCAACATATAAACAGGCATTGTTGGTGGTTAAGTTGAACTTAGCGAGAATTTTAGATTGAGAGATTTATTGAAGTTTGTTTTAGCAAATCAAAATATTTTTTAATTTTTAATGAAACCATAAAGGAGCTCAGTGGAGACAACGATTTTTTTATACTACGTGGGGAGGAATACAAGCATACAGCCCATCTGATGTGAAGCGGGTACCGTAGTCTATTATCGCTTGAGATATATTAAGTATCACTCGCTACCTACCCCGCAAGAGATATGGTGTGAAGTTATAGATAGATAGATAAGGTTTTAAGAGAGGTAGGGCGTATCAAAGCAGTCCGGCTGGGGAAGTTTCTCACAGAATACCGCAGCCAAATAACAACTTTCTGTAGGGTTGTTGTGTTCCTGCGTGTGAGTGAGGTCTTCTGTAAGCTCCTAAGGAGTTACTGTGTTAGCAGCAGAGGTGGCATCGCGCGAGTAGTCCTTAATGTATTACAAGCGTTTATACAGTACATTACATCAGGTGGGCCGTATGCTTGCATGCCTCCTGACGATGTATAAAAAAAACAAGTTGATTGATTTTCGGCAGTATACTGGTGGTCAATCGATCGGTGTTTTTATGGTTCCATGTTGATTAATTACGTTTCTTTTTACTTTCCAGTGAAGTCATCTTTCAATTTTTATTTAACTGTTCTATTAATATGTGTTAAATATATATTTTTTTAAAAGGTATATCTAGCTACTGGAAGAATACAATTCGAGTATTATTGCTATGACAATATAAATATAACATTGTGTACCGAGAAAACACATAAATATTTGTATATTTAAATATTATAATGGTCAAACAAACTTTTCTTCTTAGGTAAATACTTTTCATCTACAGTTTTAAATAGCCGTAACGTAAACACAACGCAATAAATAATTTTCTTGTTTACTTATTACACCAAGGTACAGCACCTTTTAGCATGAATAGATAAACATAATTTGTAAGTTGTTATTTGTATGTTAAATCAATAAACTTTATTGCAATTACTTTTGTGTTCGCTTAGCAAAAACGCTCAACAAAAAATTAGAATAAATCATGCTTATCTTCTCATACAATTGAAATATCGTTAGGTTAGAACAATTTAGGTTTATTGAAAGATAATTAAATAGAAAATGTATATTTTTTTATTAAAATTAATTAAAAGGATAGAATACATGTTTATGATTTTTGTAAGAAAAATAATTGTTTTTGTGAAGAATATAATGTTTTTTTTTTAATTCTCATTGTGAATCGAATATTTTGCGTGTTGAACATTCAGCATAATGCACATTCTGCGTCATGAACATTCAGCGTATTGAACATTCTGTGTATCATATATTCTGCTTATTGAATATTCTAATATTGCAAAATTAAAGAAAAATATACATTTTGCGTTTTGAATGTTTTACGTATTGAATACTCTGCGTCGAGACTTACTTAACTTAATATAACTTATATTATGTACTTGCTACCTGTTTAATTCAACTGTATGTTTTTCTTAAAATATTTGCAAGGTTTTCATCAATTTACTAGACTTAAGGAAACATGCCCTTCATGCAATGACGCCATATAAACTGGGAGCCATAAAATATACCACTGTATTACGAATTTTTCAAGTAAAAAATAATACTTTTAGGTTGCAATATACTTTTCTATTTTCGTGATTAAAAATAAAGCTACTTACGAGATTCCGTAATAGACGAACATACTGATGTCGTACCAATGTATGGCCAAATATCTCAGTACGGTGGAAGTGAGGCCGACCACGAGTATCAGAGAGAGACCCAACTTCTTGTTCTTCGCCAAGACTAGCATGAGCGGTAACGTGGCCACATACAACTGCATATCCATGCCGATCTGGTGAGTGTGAGTAAGACACTGGAAGAGAAACGTAGGAGAACCTTTAAACTATTAAAAAAGTACGAGTATATCAGTTAAGAGCGGTTTCATTATACAATTTTTTTTTTCAGGAACACCGTTCCTATATGAAATCTATATGTTTGTCTGTGCGTGCGTTTGTCTGTTGGTGCGTTTGTCTGTGCGTTTGTCTGGTGCGTTTGTCTGTTGGTGCGTTTGTCTGTGTGTGCGTTTTTTTTCGAATATTCGAATTTTTACTTCAGATTCGGATTCAGCATAAAAAATTAGAATAGGAATATTCAGGAACACCGTTTCTATCTCTTAAGGAATATGGCCAAAATGGCGGACAATATAAAAAAAAATGAACTGTTATATAATTGACGAGCCAGGTGTACCTCTGGCAATGCAAGCTTGCGCATTCTCAGCTGGTTTAATATTACTACTACATGAATTAAAAAGAACAAGTAAATGTATTAAAGTTCTCTGAATGAAATACATACATTCACAATTACAAAATAATGACGGGACAAGCAAAATGCATAAACATCTACTTCGTTCGGACACTGTGGTGTACACAGTTGTCTAAAGTTCGTTGACGTCTGTAATATCGCCAACTCATCACCATTTTGTATGGTGATGATTAAGCGCAAGATACATTTATTTGGGTACATACATTTTTTATTTACCATTATTATATGAAAATCACAGTCATAATTTATTTCAATCATAATTTTTGGGTTTTCCTGGGGACTTCTTCAATTTAGAGAAATTGCCACCGATTACAGCTGTTATGATGAATGAATGTATGTAATGAATGAAACTCATTACTAATGACGAATGTAATATACAATAATATAGCATCTTGGTATATGGTATAATGGTTTCGGTAGGCGGGAGATAGGAAAATTTATGAAATCTAATGTTACATATAATTAAGTACTTTGGAGTGTTCAATTTAGCTAATCAGGTCAATGTATACTGCAAAAAGTGGGGAATGTTTGGAAGATGTCAGACTATTTGACTTTGAAACTTGTTTGATTAAGAGGTAAACAATGTCGGATTGGAGTAGTTAATAGAGATCATACTTGCAAGACAAATTTTCAATAAGATTTCAAAAGATCTTCAAATCTATAATCTTATAAGTTTCGAGTTTAATCTATTATCTACCTAAGATAATATATTGAATAGGTAACAATTTGTATTTCATCGATAAAAACATTAAATTTAATATATTACATTAATGTTCTTAGCGATGAAAATCAAATTAACACACTTCTACACTAGTACACTAGTTTTGTACGTCGTTAAAAAACATTTATTACTTAAAGATGTCACGAAAAAGATTAGGGTCTATCCGTGTGGGAAAACCCAATAATACTTTCTTAGTGAATGCCTATAATCTAGAAAATTCCAAGCAAAAATTTTAATTTGCTTTAAAATAGTGGTGATTGGTATTTCACATACATATCCACGGTTATGTAATCTAATGTAAAGCCAACATTAACAGTTGTTAACACCTTCATCTGGGCGTTAGCCCGTTTCCTAATCTATTAGGACTGGCGGGTTCCGCTACCTAAGCCTGAGGATTTGGCGGAGATTCTGATTTTTACATGGAGCGACTGCCGTTAGAGCTCCACCACCTAGGGGAATAACCAGACCTTTCGTAAGTAAGGCCACACGTCTTTCGAAATATTATATCTTGGACGTGCGAGTTTCCTCATGTAGATTTCACGCGTTTAGACACTTCGTACACATTAAAATAAAGTATTTTTATATAGTATTGGTTTCTCCTAGTTTACATTTTTAAATTTTCAATCTACTAAAATTTCGGAAATGACCATAAGTGAAGGACAAATGACGAGTCTTTTTTTTCAATTATTAATTGACTTAATAAATTTATGTCAGCTTACGTGGTACAGAAATAATGATATCAAGCGGTAAAATTAAAGATGTACAGTTTCCTGTGATCAAATCTCTGTCAATTAGATATTCATCAACACTGTAATAATCCTCTTTACAAAGAGTTATTTTTGCCGGGAAATGACGAAACTATATTATGCTATTTCGGAATGAAATAATAAATAAAGATGTACGGTTGGCTGTGCTGAAATCTTTGTCAATTAGATGCTCATCAACATGGTAATAAGCCTCTTTACAAAGAGATATTTTTTGCTGGGAAAGGACAGAACTCTTTTAGGCAATTTATGTATCGGATAAAAAATAAAGATGTATGGTTGCCTGTACTGAAATCTTTGTCAATTGGATATTCATCAACATTGTAATAAGTTTACAAGGAGTTTCTTGATGTCGGACAAGAACAAACCTGTTTTAGGTAGTTTATGATTTGGGTACAATTACGAGTACAATCAAATTCCTAGCAGTCTTAGCAAACTGGTGTACTGGTACAAGCAATTTATTGCTGCTTCTAAGATTTTCACTGAATTTTGGAAACAACTTTATATATTTACGAGCGTACATTATGTTTACATAAATATACTAAAATCGAAAAGTGGGGATATTTACTTCTTTGAATTCCCCGGACGGATTTCCTGGAACCTATGTAGACGATTCACTGTTGTAAGATATTTTTTTCATTATTCCCCGCTTTTCCCCTTAACATACCATACCATGAACAATATAGTACAATCGCGGGGTGAAATTATGGAAACATTGGATTAGGAAGTTATGAAACTTATCTTCCAGCTTGGCAATGAAGATCGATAAGTATGACGCCACCAATAACCCGAAGAGCATGCTATCTGAAGCTAGACTGAAGCACACCACGGATTATTATATATTAACAGCATGAGCTCGGTGGTGCAGTGGTTAGTAACGCTACTTTGACACCAATGCTCGTGGGTTCGATTCCCACACAGGATAAACATTGTGTGCATAAATATGTCTGTTATCTTGATCAGGGTGTTTTTAAGAGAGGTAGGGTGTATCAAAGCACCCCGTCTGGGGAAAATCTTTACCTCACAGAAAACCACAGAGAAATAACAACTTCTTGTAGGGTTGTTGTGTTCCTGTGAGTGAGGGATTTCACCAGTAAGGTCCTAAGGAGTAGCTGTATTGGCAGTTGAGGTGGCATCGCGCAAGTGATATTTAATGTGTTGCAAGCGTTCATAGGCTACAGTAACTGCTTTACATAAAGAGAGCCGTATGATTGTATGTCTACAGTATGATGTTTGTAATACATCGAATCCAGTATCCTAGGCACTTAGTAATTCTAGCTAATTATAATCAGTATTGAATCTATCTATCTATAGCTTCATGCGAAATCCCTTGCGGGGTAAGCAGAGCGAATCGAGCGCTATATAACTCGATCCTTACCGACCTCACTCGCTTCTTTAACATTCATTGCTATTCTCATGCACGCTCGCCGGTTTCTAAGGCTCGTGATATCACCTTCTGATAGAACACGATCAATTTGGTAACGGTAGATAAGTCTTGGCCTTCCTCGGCTCCTACAGTCTTCCACTTTTGTGTGGTATATGTGTTTCGTAATTCTTTCTTTCTGCATTCTTGTCACATGTCCAAACTAACGGAGCATGCCTTTTCTTATTTTGACACCGACGCTCTTTTCCAGACCAACGTAACGCTTTTGCAACAACTGGTTTTGGTGTCTTCTCTTTCAAATATATCTTTGTCTTCTTCGCATTCAATAATAGTAAGTATTTCTCCATACGATCATCTTTCATTACTGTGACTAGTGTTTGCAGTTCAGATAGTGTTTCTCCTAATATCACGGCATCGTCTGCATACAGCAGTCAGTTCACCACTATGTCACCCATGCGTTGACCTTAATCTCTGCAGACAACTCTCGAGATACAGGATAAACAGCAGATAGCATGCAGCCCTGTTTGACTCCAATTTTGACATTAAACCAGGGTGATGTGCTACCATTCACCACGACCAGTATTGAATATTCTGTTAATTTGATATACAACTCGATGAAAGTCGATGGTGTAGATGCGAGTTATAGTTTTATTGAACAAGAAATTTATGTTCGTCTGCAGAATGTCTATGGATGTGTTTTTTTCTTTTTTATACAACGTCGGGAGGCATACAAGCATACGGCCAACCTGGTGTAAAGCGGATACCGCAGACTATGAACGCTTGTTACATTAAGCATCAGTCGCAAACACAGCAACTCTTTAGCTTACTGGTAACCGAACACACATGCAGCAACACAACAACTCTCTACGGAGTTTTTATTTGCCTGCGCTTTTCTGCGCGGTGGAGGTACTTCCCCAGACGGACTGCCTTGAGGCGCCCTACCTCTCTTATAAAACACCCAGACCCAGACAAACAGACATGTTCATGCACACAAATGTTTGTCCTGTGTGGAAATCGAACACACGAGCGTCGGTATCAAAGTCGCGTTATTAACCGCGGCGCCATCGAGCTCGTCAAAATGTGTTTAGTCGTCTCGAGTTCCTCCATGTCAGAGGGCACGTAGGTCCTGGCTGATTTCTATTGATAGTACTTGTTTAGCTAATAGAAGTAGTCATCAAAGCAGCGTGACTTGAAAAGTACCTCCCAGAAACCGCATCCAAATAACATCCCCTCGAAGGGTTGATGAGGTCCAAGTGAGTAAGGTTACTAACAAGCTTCCGATGAGTTTGTGTGTTAGCAGCAGGTATGGCAATACACGCGTGATACTAACGTGTATTACAAATGCTTATAGGCTACGGCATGAAGGAAATGGAGAATCAATGAGATCGATATTGCGTAGTAACTCAACACGCAGAATAAGAGCTGCGTTCACGGATTGCCAACGCGGCACTTATCGATAAGTTAGTTAAAATATCCTCTCATTGGTCGAAATGTTGAAATATTTAGGGGCTATAATACAACGCTTTTGTGAATTCGGGGTGCCTTCATATGCAGTCAAAGTGGTTTATATAGTCAAGTGGGCTATGGTAACAGCTTTATATCAAATGGGCCACATGCTTGTATGTCGTCGTTGTATAAAAAGAAGATAACATTGTTTCATGTATGTATGTATATCTTTACGTCAGGTCCCATGCGGGGTAGGCTGAGAGAACCGAGCGTCATAAGACGGGGTCCTTACATACTTCACTTGCAGTCATAGTTCTTTCATCGCTTCTATAATATTCATCGCTCTTTTCATGCACGCACACCGGTTCCTAGGGCTCCTGACATTACCTTCTGATAAAACATGACCAATATGGCCATGGCAGGTTAGTCTTTCTTACTCGGCTCCTACGTCCTTCGACTTTCGCATTGTAGGTATATCTGTTTCATCATTCTTTTATCCTGCATTTTTTCTACATTATTTCATGTTCGGTTGAACTCGCTCAATCGGTCGGTTTCTCTCACATATACATATATAAAAAACTATACGTATATAAACAATAAGGATACCTTGAACTGTGACTCATTATGGTGATTGTGATAAAACGCGGCCAAGTCAGAGTAAGTGACGTTACGACATCATCAAATAATGATTAACGAATCATGTCGAGAACACGTTTTCATTGCACTTTGGCCAATTTTTTTGTCGAAAAACGGTATATAGCTTTAAACATACTGACTTTGTATTATTTCGAGGCTTGTTTAACATGTTTTTTACAGACTTGAGCGACCTTTGTACCGGTATTACCTCGTGGTAATAGTGTTGGTTTTTGCAATGCAACGATTACACGTGCCGTGTTGTCGATAGTACAAAGTTCTTGTTGTATACGTTATATGTGAACATATATATTTTACAATGGGAAAACCCTCTTTGTTGGCTGTTTGTCTGTACGTCTTTATGTGTATAGTAAACGAAACTAACCGCTCGCCGACGGCGGGGAGTGCGGTTGCAGAGAAGTTTTCTTCCGAGAACTCTCAAATTGTGGAATGAACTCCCAGTTGAGGTTATCCCAAAGCATGGGGTTATTTAAGAAAGGAGTGAAGAGGTTTTTAGAGGGTCGGTTACGCATGAATGATACCCCTGGTGTTGCAAATATTAGTGGTATAAAACAATTTAGTTACAAATCTGAAATTTGGATATTTAGTGTAGTAAGTAGGTGTAGGATCAAAATATTTTATCAGAAATTTAATTAAAATGTTTTTCTTGGAGGCCTTAAGTTATTTTTATACAATACGTCACAGCTGATGTGGAGTGGTTACCGTAGCCTGAACGCTTGTAATAGAGGAACTTGTGTGTTGACAACTTCTGTTAACGCAGCAACTCCTTAGAAGCTTACTTGTAGAGAAATTATTGGATTTGTCATTACCATGAAGGGAACAACCTACGGGTAACCGTTTAGCCACAGGTTGTTACCCCGTGGTAGGGCGCACCAAAGCAGCCCATCTGGGGAAGTACCTCACAGAAAACCGCAGGCAAATAACAACTCTTTGGAGGATTGTTGTGCTCCTACAACTGAGCGAGGTCACCAGTAAGCCCCTACGGAGTAGCTGTGTTAACAGAAGGTGTCAACACACAAGTTACTCTAATGCAAGCGTTACTTAACAGCAGAGGTGGCATCGCGTTGTATGCCTACCGACGTTGTATAAAAAATAAAACAAAATATATTTCATGCAGCATTTCAAATCGTAACGCAAGTTATTCTTTATACTATATCTGTCACATTACTATACCTAGTCTTGCCATAAATACTGAAACAAAGAAAAAAAAAAAATCTATTGCAAATAACATTTATTACTTTTACAGTGTGTTAGTTTAATACATAAATATAAAACAATTTAAAATATAAAACGTTTATTCGAAGTGGTCTCCATTGGCTGCCATACAGTCCTTTAAACGTTGAGGCCAGTTATCAATAGAAGCACGCACTCTTTCCATGGGAAAATTCTTCACTGCCCATCGTACGGATTGTTTTAGGGACTCCAGATTATCATGGCGTTTAGAGCAAGCTGTATTCTCTAAAACTGACCATAAATCATAATCCAGCGGATTAAGATCGGGATTAGACGACGACCAGTCTTCAGCTCTGATGAAGTCCGAAACGTTCGTTTCCAACCAAGACTGCGTAGACCGAGCTTTATGGCCCGGCGCCGAGTCTTGCTGGAAGGACCATTCTTGGTTATTGAACATAGTGTTGTTAAGGGGCTTCACTACCTTCTCAAGAATAGTATCTTGATATACTTGTGCCGATGTTTTGATACCTTTTTCACAAAAGTATGGCTCAGTCACTCCTTCATAGCTAATACCCCACCAAACCATCACTGAAGTCGGTTAGTGCCCACGTTGCACTCTGTCGACTAATTGGGAAGCTTCCTTAGAGCTTTGAGCATAAATACGGTCATTTCGTTTGTTAAAAACTTGCTCAATTGTAAAAATTTTCTCATCCATAAACATTTTTTTTCTGTGACCTCCCTTTGCGTACCGCTTCAGTAGTTGTTTCGATTTTACCACCCTATTCTTTTTTAAATTATCAGTTAAGAAATGACCAGTACGTCTCTTATAGGCTGCAAGTCCTAAGTCATCTTTTAAAATACGCGACATGGTTCTAGGTGCTATCTTCATCTCCCGAGATAAAATCTTTTGCTTTCGGACAGGATTTCTTCGAATTCTTTCCCTTACTGCTTTGACCGCCTTTTTCGTACAAACACTACGTGGACGGCCAGATCTTTTTCTGTCACAAACAGAGGAGGTCTCATTGTACCTATTAATACACACGGTACACAAACATTTTACTAATACCAAGCGTATGGAGAGTTTTAAAAATTGCATTTGGTTCCATACCTACTTTGTGTAATGCAATCACAGCGATTCGGTTCTCTTTATCACCCCACTCCATTTTAATATCACAAAATATTGTACAATGTATTGGCGCCAAAATGAGAAAACTCAATGAACAATCATATAAAAATGACAGATTCCAAATTCAAATGTAATATTTTGTTTATTTTTAATTGTAACAGTATTTATGGCCAGACAAAGTACACACATCAAAAGTGTCTAGGGATCAAGCATTTTTATGCGGATTTCTTGAGATTGAGATGTGGCTTTGTAATAAATTTATGATTTTATAAATTTATATGGATCCTTTTTGGTGCATTTCATAATTTGAAACAGGAACTGTCAATCAAATTCGAGTAAAAGATGAAAATCAGCTGTCAATATTTTCCCTATAAAAACATACAACGCATTGAAGACATTATTAGTGCTACTGTTTCCCTACTACTGATTAAAACCAACGTTATTATGGAGCGGCGACGTCATTTAAGCAGGGAAGAAATGCTCAGAGCCGTGGGAATGATAGAAGCTGGTTCCCGGCAACGTACTGTGGCTTTAGCTCTGAATACAAGTCAGAGTGTTATCAGTCGACTTTGGACACGTTACCGAAGCACTGGTACCGTGGCTGAGCGCCATGGAGGACGGTATCGCTGCACCACACGGAGACAAGACCGATACATTCAAATCACAACTCGAAGAGCTCCAACAATAACCGCCATGATGTTAGCCGTGACGCTTCATCACTCTTCAGGGAACTTAATTAGCGACCAAACAGTCAGAAACCGCTTGCATGAAGTGAACCTTCATTCCCGAAGACCGCTAAGGGTACCACCTATAGCAATGCACAATCGTAGGATTCGATATCAATGGGCTCTTGAACACAGAAATTGGGCAGAAGAACAATGGCGTTTCGTGTGCTTTTCTGATGAGTCTCGTTTTGGTATGAGACCGGATACAAGACGTATACGACACTGGAGAACCCCTGGACGCCAACAGCTATTAAAATCCTGCCAGGAAGTCCATCCTTATAGTGGTGGAACCATCATGGTATGGGCGGGTATTTGGATCGGCGGAAGAACTGAGTTGATTTGGATCAGAGGCAACCTCAACGCTCAAATTTATGCTGAGACGATTGTATCAGACGTCATCGTTCCTCTACAAGTGCAAATCGGTCCCTTATTTCAGTTAATGGATGATAATGCACGACCGCACACCGCAAGAGTTGTAAGACAGACTCTCGCCGCAGCTAACATCAATGTCATGCCCTGGCCTGCTCAGTCGCCAGACTTGAACCCGATTGAGCATGCATGGGATATGCTACAGAGAAGAGCTCTGCCGAATATGGAGGGTATCCAGTCGCAAGAAGACCTTTTTTTGTTGTTGCAACGAACATGGGCGGCCATTCCACAGCGTGATTTGGATGAACTCATTTTGAGTATGCCAAACCGATGTTCTTGTGTTGTTAGTGTTCGCGGTAGAAACACGGATTATTAATTGTTTAAGGTACCCAATAAAATTTTAAAGAAAACTGTTATTTCAGTCTTTTTTTCGAACTTTAATGTTAGTGGTTCAAATGTCAAAAATCCCTTTATTATGAAAATGGCAAATTTCTTTATTAATGCAAAGGTGACTTGGTTTATCGTTACTGTAGACAAACGAAAACACTTTATTTGATGAATCCTTAAAGAAAATTTTAATTAATATCAATCAGGAGAAAAGTTATTGCAAAAATATATGTTGATCCCTAGACACTTTTGATGTGTGTATATATACATTCAATGGCTGCAGTAACCGCTTTTCTTCAAGTGGGCCGTATGCTTGTATAACTCCCGACGTTGTATTAAAAAAAAGATCGCGTCATGTGGTGCTTCGGTCTCTCTGCCTACCCTGCAAGGGACTTGGCGTGAAAACATACATAGATAGAATAATTTTGTAAGCAAGCAAAGTATGTAACCAAAACTGACAGCTTGTGTGTCTCATCTCGTCTAGTGGGTATCATGAGTATTTGAATAAAACACACGCTATGGTATGCCACTCTAGATATTGGCAATGTGTGACACAGGTGGCACAACGTTATATAACTCATGGGAACTGGAGTAAAGTGTTAGTATGCGACCATTGTTCTTCGCCAGGAGAATGATTTGTATCTCGTACATTATGGGAGGAGAATTGATGCTGTTTTATGTTAACAGGCGATTTTGTTTTAATACTTTCAGCAACACCGTTCCTATATGAAATCTATATGTTTGTCTGTGCGTTTGTCTGTGTGTGCGTTTTTCGAATATTCGAATTTTGACTTCAGATTCGGATTCAGCATAAAAAGTAAAATAGAAATGTTCAGCCATGCAATTCTGTAAGAGCAAACATTCTTACAGCCTCGGAAACATCGGCTGTTACAGCCTTGAACACAAAATTGCAATTCTTTGGTGTCGCTTTTCGTGGTTGTGCGACACTAGCGCCGCAAGGCTGCGTTTGGAATTGGAATTCTACAAGGCAAACAGCCTCGCGTACGCTTACAGCCTTATAGAATACCAAATAATTTAGCCGTGATCGCAGTAGACGATGTCAAAGCTGTGACATCTGTGATCACAGTCACGCACACAGCCATTACGAGTCGCTTAGAGAACTGCATGGCAGGAACACCGTTCCAATCTCTTAAGGAACATAGTCAAAATGGCCGACAATATAAAAAAAAATTGAATTGTTATTCAATTGACGAGCCAGGTGTTCCTCTGGCAATGCAAGCTGGCGCATTTTCAACTGGTTTACTATGTAATCTTCTTGATCTCGTGAACTTTAATTATTGTAAAAAATAAATGAGTCGTTACAAGCCCATTAAGTAAAGACGTAACTAAAGAGCTCACTAGAACAAGTCAAACTAAATGATGCTCAATCAAACACAGAGGTCCTGACCTCTAACCTCCATCATCATACCAGTTCCATGATACTGGTATTTGGTTTTTATATTGTTTTTTAATGTATAATTTAATTATGAAGATCCCTTAAAATAAAACAATTTGAAATTATTGCAATGCGATCATTTAGTTTTTATATCATGAATAAAGTTATCGACTCCCGTTATCACTACAACTCTATAGCGCCATAATATTGTATTATCGTCTGAACACACAAGAAACATGTTTTAAGATGATAACAATAAGTGGATAAAGTAAAGTGTTTGACTTTCCACTCCTTGTATTTATTTACATAATTACGTACATGTCGATAGATGACCGTCTATAAAAGAATATAAAAAATTACAAAAACTGTTTTATATTTCATCGGATTCCTTATTTTCATCATGATTTTTGTATAAGAAAACGTTATTTTGTTACGATATCTTCTGCTAAGACAAATCTATTCTTACACATACACGCTGTATCGAACTCAACCTCCTTTTTTCAATTCCATAATTATTTATTTAAATAACTTTAGTGTCAATTTCAACTTACCATTTCTTCGAAACCAAAATAGTTATGGATGAATAGAAAACTCTTCCACATAGTCTTTTCACAGACTCGGCTGTGCTCCTCCACCACTAGGTTCCACTGGGGTCCGTTGTTGATGTCAGGTAAGATGTATGTGCAAAACAACATCAGACTGAGGAATAACGGGAATAACCTAAAACAAACAAACATCAAAGTAAAATCAGACTGACGAATAATGGGAATAGCATGAAACAAACAAACGCCAGAATACAAAATAACGGATATGATTTAAACAAACAAACACATCGAAACAATTAAACAATTGAAACACGTGGTACAAAGATAATTTTTGGGGTAAATTGAAAATAAATAGTATTTTAATAGGATATTAATTAATCATATTTATTTGCATTTATGAATATAGCAATTAAAGAGGATTATTCACGCACGAGTATTCGATTAAAGAGTAATTATAATAACGATTATGGTTTGAATGCAGATAAGGAAAATAACTTTAGTACCATATATTATTTTTTATTTAGTTCATGAATGCATAATGTGCAACAACCAATAAGTAACTCAAAAAACTAGGTACTAGGTACAGAGAGTACCACCAACCAACAATTTTAAATTAAAAGTTACATATTTTTTAAATTACTAACTTTCACATAAGCCACTAATCCGAAAGTTGAGTCGGATTAAATTACGCACAGACACTGTAAAAATGCAAACTGTGCAAAAAATTCAAAAAGAAAATTGTGTGCGAAATTTTCTTTGTATTTGTATACCCACGGACACACAGAGAAAGCTATTCTCTTATAAAATAAAAGGGAGAAAAAGCTAAAACTCGACTGTAGAAAAGTAGAAAACTAGCTATGTATGCAAACAATACATTAATTCGTAGGTTTGTGTCACTCACTGTATTTTAATGCCGCTAGTGTTGTGAGACGTATCAGATTCTTGGTGCGTGTCGATATTTTGATGTTTTACAATTGAATACGATCTACATCATTACAGTGACAGAAAACGATGAACAAAACTAACTTGTTTTCAAATTTTTCGTAGTTGGGCTATATTTTTTTATGCTTCATTTTACAGTTTTGGTGATCAATGGTTTTACTCTCATGCCAAATTGTAGATTTAGCAATCACACTATTTTTGTAATGATCATAGGGATTATGTGACAGTAGATGATTATAAATAGTCCATTTAGAGCAGATGACGTTCAAGCATTTTTTCCACAGGCTTCTTGCGTATAAATTTTCTGTTTTTCGTGGAACCCGAGTTATTAGTGCTTGCATTTTACGGACGTCTATCAAGTAGAGATCAAAACCTGAAAGGTCATCACTTAAGTATGATTTACGGAAAAAAAGGGAAAGAAAGTGGTAATGGTAAGTATTTTTCAATCTTATATACATATCATTACGCCTGTCTCCCATTGGGGTAGACAGAGACTATGGATACGCTAGCTGCACCGATCCAAACATACGCACATCTCGCTTCTTCCATACTCATCAATGTTCCATTCATCTTTTTCAATTTCTTCTAGGTTTATTGCTTTTTATTAAAGACGAAGCACGTTTAATAAACATGATGCAATAGAGAAATAAAAACTCGAACGCGAGAAATACGTACTCCTTAAAATTCAAAAAATTAAAAGCAGCTACGTTATTAACTTAAATTAGGAGAAGGCATGTTTTCCAAAAATAAAGATTTTCAAGTTCCAATTTCACGTACCTAAACCATCTTGCAAGTAACCTGCTTTTGACATCGATAGTGCCCTTTTTGTCGAGGTCTTGCAAAAGATTGTGGGCGTTTAAGAAACCACTGAGATATAGGAAACTGTCCGTGTACAATATGGCTGAGCGGCCGATGACAGCCCACGGCATGCCGAACACCTGAAAAGTACAAACACCCATAAACAAATGTAACAGAGAAAGTGAACCTTGAACACAGAAAAAAAGAACTATATAAAAGGGGCATGGCTGTGTCGTGGACACGGCCGTAAGTTTTACGTGAATAGGTCTTCGGAATGGATAAACGGAAATCAGTTATACTAAAAGAAAATTATATGATGCAGCTAAATGATAAAAACATGGCAGCGCTTTCTCTCCACTGAGCGCGATGCGTCACAGTCCTGACTCAACGTAACGAATTATTTGATTCTTTAGCTATAAAGTTACGAGAGCTATAATTTTGATTTTGTTATCATCAGTTTTCTGAATTACTATAACTATACTATAACTTCACTTCTTCAGAGAGTACCGAGCGCCATAAGACGCGGTCGTCCTTACTTTACTTGCTCTTTAACAATCATAACTCTTTTCATGCCCGCTCGCCGGTTTCTAGGACTCTTGACATCACCTTCTGATAAAACACGACCAATTTGGTCATGGCAGGCTAGTTGTACTTGGACTTCCTCGGATCCTACAAGTACATCCTTCCACTTTTGCATTGCATAACTATTTCGTCATTCTTTCATCCTGCATTCTGTCCACATGTTCAAACCAACGAAGCATGCCTTTTCTTATCTTAACTCCGACACTCTATTTAAGACCAACTCTCTTTTATTCTACTTTCATGCTCTCTCTGCCATATCCACCTTTCACTTTCATAAATTTGCGTTGGGATTACTACCGCGTTGTGTACTGCGAGCTGTGCCTTATGGCTTAGATTTCGGCTGCCTAGAAGTTTACCCAACGGTCCATTCACGCTGTTCCCTGTGCACTCACTCGGCGGCACATCAGCGGTGTACCTTCCATCGCTGCTAAAAGCGCTTCCAAGATATACAATCTCATTCACTTGCTCCAACACTACATCATCAACCGTAATCCTCGTGTTCATTATGGTTATCTCTCTTTCTAATACCATTATCATGGTTTTCTTCGCTTTCAATTTCAAGTCTTTCTTCATACAATCAACTGTCATTGCTGTAACTTGTGTTTGCAGTTCGGATGGTGATTCTGTTATTAATACGGCGTTGTCTGCATAAAGCAGGCAGTAGACCACTGATGCTCCCATTCGCATTCCCATAATCATATTTCGGATTCTCTGAAGACAACTGTCCAGATATAGAACGAATAACCGAGGCGACAGCACGTATCCTTGTCTGGCATCAATGTATCTATGTATGTATATGGCTGACCCAAAAAATAAGTATGTATGTATGTGTATGTGGCATAGTCCATACGTGAATTCTTGCCTTTCCATAATGGGAGGCAGTTTTCTGAATTGCCTGTCATTATGGAAGCAAACTTAAAGATGTATTTACGTCAAAACAATAATATAAATAATAATATACACACAGGTAGTGTCTAAGCATCCGTGAGGGCCCAATCTTTATAGACATAATTCTTTTGTACGTTTGTGTGCCACTGTACTCTTGTTAAAATATAGCCTATTGATTTTGATTTTTTTTTTGTGTATTATTGAGTGGACGGTTTAGATTCACAACAGGTATCGGTAGGTGGCACTGCAATGGGGTTCTAAGATTTTATTTATTACGACCAAATGGTCGTGGGTCTGCTAGTAGCAAACAAATATTCCTTTTTTGTCTTTCATCACATCAGGTGTGTGTAGTACCGGGGATAAATTCATAGTTCGTGGTGACATTACCCGAATAAGAAGACCAGAATTCCCCACACGATTGATATTTATTTATGGTTTTCTATATGGTAGAGGTACTTTCTAGTCGTTAGTCAAATCAAACGAAAATAATTCACCTAATTTAATTAAGACCTTACTACTCGTAGCTAGAATCGATTCCTTCATTATAGCATATCAAGAGCCCATTAATTTCCGACAAATTTCCAATAATACCTGCCGAGACCTGCTCTTGAGCATATTCCTTCATTGATATCGCGGATTGGATTGACGTAATGTAATGTACAACATAATGTAGTACATAATAGGGGTTAGAGTATGAAATTGCCTTTTTATAGTAATAGATATTTTAAATTGACATTAAACCTTCGTGGTGTGAGATTTTCGAGTGAAACTTTTTTCATATGATACCTATGAGAGTTTTCTTTTAAAAAATGTGCAACATTTGATTTTCGAATTTCAATTGCGTTTTTTATTCGGCTTAGACGGGAAAGATGGATACTTCGAAAATTCGAGTAGTTTTTGAATACGAGTTCCGACGCGGAACTAACGCAGTAGAACAATATCAACTGCGTTTGGAGAAGAGACTGCTAATGAAAGCACCGTGCGTTTTTGGTTTAAACGCTTTCGTAGTGGAAACTTCGACTTGAAGAACGAACCACGTGGAAGTCCGCCCACACATGTGAATAACGCTGAATTGAAGGAGATGGTGAAAGCCGATACGAGTCAAACTATTCAGGAATTAGCGACATGGTTTAACGTTACCTTACCTACAATATTGACTCATTTGCATCAGAATCAATAAGATAAAAAAAATATCAATAAGATAAAAATGTGTGCCATACAGCGGTGCCATATGATTTGACTGATCTGCAGAAAGAAACGCGTGTTGAAACTGTGTTGTCTTGTTGAATCGGTACAGAAATGAAGGAATATTGAATCGAATTGTGACATGTGATGAAAAGTGGATTCTTTACGATAACCATAAGCGAAAAGTGCAATGGCTGACACCAGGTCAAACGCCGCACCAGTGCCCTAAAGCAAAGCATACCAATAAAAAGGTAATGTAACTGTTGGGTGTCTCTTCATGGCGTTATTCACTATAGCTTTCTCAGATCTGGTTAAGCAATGACAGCAGATGTTTACTGTGCCGAACACTGAACAATGATGGCGAAACTGGCAGTGAAACAGCACCGACTCCTCGATTATCCTTCGTACTCGTTAGACCTTGTTATAACTGACGACAGTTTTTTTCGTGATTTAGACTATTTTCTATGGGATAAAAATTTTTCTTCCCAGGAGGCAGTACAAAATGCTTTCACACAGTTTGTCGAATCTAGATCCCCAGAGCTCTATCGCAAAGACATAAATAAACTTCCGATTAGATAGCAGCAATATATAGATAATGAGGGTACATTTTAATTAAATAACATATTTATTTAATTAAATGTTAAAATATATAAAAATATGTTATTTAATTAAAATGTACCCTCATTATCTATACATTGCTGCTATCTAATCGGAAGTTTATTTATGAAAAAACGAGTTTTAATTTTTCACTAGTAATTGACAATTTTATACTTTAACCCCTAATATTATATTAATCTTATCAGGGGATAAGGAACCGGCCTATTGACCAATTGGTCCCCGCTTCGAATCCTGGCATGTACCAATAAACCCATATTTTCAGATTTATGTATATACACACTGTGTTACAGAAGTCTGAAGGCAGTCGCTCCATCTAAAAATATGTATCTTCGCCAAATCCTTAGGCTTAGGTAGCGGACCCCGCCGATCCTAATGGGCAAGGAAACGGGATAACGCTAAGAAGAAGAAGAATTTATATGGAGCAAACTGCCGTCAGACCTCCACAACTCGGCGGTGAAATCATACTTTTCTTAAGTTACACGCCTCTTGACATACACACCTCACAATGTTGTTCTTCACCGCCGAGCAAGTGATAAATACAACATTGTACAAAAAACCGATAACCCGAATTTAGTGATACATGCTCACAACAGATTTCGAAACAGGGACCATCAATTAACAGGCTAGTTCTATATCTCAGTGGTTTCTTAAACGCCCACAATCTTTTGCAAGAAATCCAGTGGGCTATCATTATTTCTAACTGATATAATAATTATGAGCAAGTTATCAACATGAATACAACAGAATTAATAGCAATTTTCCAAGTTTCATTCCGATAATGTCAAGAATTTTATTAAGGACTAAAACTCGCAAAGTTCCTATCAGTTTTGTTGTAACAAAATCGAAAAGCGTTGAAGCCAAAGTCTGTATCCAAATTAAATTCCTCCGGGTAAAGGCTAGGCGATGCAAATTTAGGTTGCGCGGTTTATGGGCTCACGGCATGCGGAAATTTCTTTCCTCATGTACTATTTTTTAGTAATTACGTTAAATTGATATAAGCTTTATTTAATATTAAAGTTTATGGAAAAAAAGCAGAGTATTCATTATAAAATGGATTATTTACTAGTGTACATACAATATTCTATGTTTTTGTTTAAAAAATATTGAGGGACAAACAGACATCCGGCCTTCTTGATGTAAAGTGGTTACCGCAACTTACAAACAATAGCAATACAATGGCATCCTTTGTGATTTACCACCCTGCTTTAATATAGGTGCTTCTAGTTACTGGAACCTCACTCACTCGTAGCAATACGACAACCCTGCAGGGAGTTGTTATATGGTTACGATTTTCTGTGACTTGGAAGTGGTTATATGAATTCGAAAGATGTCTACTTCTGTCTTCTACTGCCTACTTCTGACGACTATCAAATAAGACTCTTGCCAATAAAAAAATATATAGTACAGTTCAGTGATAATAGTTTCTCTTCTGTTTGGAAACTGTAACGTGTTAATAAAGAAAATTGGGAAAAGAAAGATACATGCAAATTTGAATGGTTTCGTCAAATTTCGGGCGAATATCGAACGTTGGGGCGAACACTGTTAACATTAAATTGGCGAAATAGTAGTTTATTACTGAAATTATGCAACTTACCGCCGAGAAGGTGACTTTGTTGACGTAGGGGTTGTGCGCCATAGCCATCGACTTGTGAGCTACAATCAACGCGAACGCGTTCATACCCCTAAACGCGTCGACTCCCTTGACTCTCGTCGGGGAGTCGGACAAATCGAAAACTTTCCTTAAATTTCTCTTCAAGGAGAACGCGTTAAGGAGTTTTTCGAAATTGGTCGCACCTTCCTTCCCGTCGTCGAGGATCGTTCCCAGACTGAGTAGAAGAATTATTGCCAGGAAAAATGTGCTGCAATTAAAAATTGATGTAACATTAGAATTTATACATACAGGATTTAAGTGGTTCGAGATTCTTTAAAATGTACAAGCTAAATATAAAATTTTGATGAGGTCGTTGGCGCAGTGGTTAGTATTCGATTCCGGCACAGGACAAACACTTATGTACATGAACATTTATCTTTGTCTTGGTCTAGGTGTTTTTAATAGAGGTGGGGCGCATCGAAGCAGCTCGACTGTCGAAGTAATACCTCCACCTCATAGACAATCGCAGTCAAATGACAACTCCCTGGGAGGTTGTTGTGCTCCTGTGCGTTAGTGAGGTTACTAGTAAAGTTCTAAGGAGTTGCTGTGTAGTAGTGAGTACGGTGCGTTACCCTAAATTTATTTATGAAGATATTGATTACACAACCCGGAGGGAAAACAAGATGTCTTTAATTAGGTCCCAGGTCCTTTTGAAATGTATTTTCTCATGATGTTTTCTTTCATCCCCAAGCAAGTGATAATTTCAAAAATGTCTGTACATAAACAATACATAAATTTAGTGGTACATGCTTACGCCAGGATTAAAACTGCGGACCATTAATAGGTTGGTTCTTTATTCACTGTGCTATCATTGCTCAAATATCCCTATATGCAATCTTTAAAAATAATATTTTAGCATTCAAAAAACTTTCAATTATTAGTAGAACAAAATCCAAAAATTTACTCAAATAAAACACAGGTCTGATGTAACATTGATCGTAGTAATATTTCAAAATTACTTACATAGACAAAGTCTTGCCGAAAGAGTAAGGCCGCTTAAAACTTTTCACAGTACACATTGTATTGTGTACTCTCACCGAAATACCGAGGCTGGAGAGCCTGTGGGACAACTCCTCCTCAAGATCAAAGCTGCTGCACGAACTGGGGATACACACGCCCCACAACAAACTGGAGTATCTGGGGACACGGTGCCCCATCTGAAAAAAAAGAAACATAATTTTGGTATTTATGCAAATCAATTCAAACTGATCTATAATTGTAAAAGTAGCAAAGTGCGAGACGATGATGAAACATTAAGGATAAACATGTTTGTAGTATAAATACAAACTGATGGTAAAAGAGCACACCCCGCAAGCCTCATGCGTATATCGGGTCCTACGAGGGTCAAAATGGTATAGATCGCCTATGCAATATATCCTCTCTCAGCGTTGAATTTTCCCCAGTACATATATTTCCCACTGAAATTCGAGGCGCTGAGTAGACATACATGGAAAAATCTGCGAATTAGTTCAGATTGTTCATAACAATTAAACCACGTAACAAACCATATTGGCATATAATAGAGGTGTGGTAGTTCTTTCATAAAAAAAAACAATTCGGTAAATACTTATATACTTATTCGTCGAAGTTTCTTTACTGTCTACTTTTTTGAGCGTTCAAGCATAAGGTACACTGTACGTACATAGGCTACCTACGTATATAAACACGTACGTGCACTACGTACATACACACAAATTGCTAGCGTAATCATTGGACGGATGCGCATTTTATTTCGTTGCTAAAATTAAAAACATTTGATTACCCATCAAATCCACATCAACCCTTACTTATCCCACTGCAGGGATACGGGTATACTCCACCATGCTGCTCAAATGCGGATTGGTGGAGGCCAGTGTTTTCAAGTCGCCCGAGGGCCACTGACTTAGCTTAACGACTGTCATCTATCGATAACAGCCGGGACCGACGGCTTAACGTGCCCCATCAAATATACTTTGTAATTCCAAAGTAGTGTTTGTTGATCGATTCTGTTAAAAGTTTATTTTAGATATTGCCTCCAATATGGCTAATTCTGTGGTGGAAATCTGAGACGGGTAGATTAAATGATAAACAGACGCCATGTCGCGGTGTGGAAAATATGAAATTCCTTTATTAAACATAATATGTAATTATGATGTCACATTACTCGAGTTTTGACAGTTGTCATGTGACAACTAGACTACCAGGGACTCTATTGAATCCTCCGGGAAACATGGCTCGATTTTTTAACGTATAATTCTTACAATTTTTTGACAATGCAGGACAGGAATTTAGTTTAGAATGTTTGAAAAAAAATCCAAAAGGCTCGATTTCCTATTATTTTAGGCAACTATCTAATTTTTTCTCAAGAAAACGAAGCGAAGCAAATACGGAACCTTTCACTGTGCGTGGCCCGACATGCACTTGGGCGGTTTTTATTATTTATGGCGCCGAGTAGTCAAATTAGATAGGACCTGCTCTGAATTTCCAAGGCACATTTATCAGTTACGTGCATACCTAATATAATAAGAAATTATAGGCAATTTTTCACGTGTTATTCAAACACATTTTTAGGCAACCGGACTATTCTGACCTATTACGGAACCGATTATAATTTACAAACAAATATTTAATTTGACCTTTCTAAACTTTCCTAGCAAATTTATTCAAATAAAACGAGTATTCTATCTAATTAGCTGGAAACAAAACCTCGCAGGTTGTCTGCTGCAGAACATATTTAATTAGTGTTACGCCTACTACAACAAAGCGAAATTAGCAAGACCGCCTCGAGGTTCACTTACCTGTGGTTCAAGAGTTAAGAGCCGCCAGATCTACCTCATTTTACGAACAATAAAATTTTCCGTGTAAATAGTATGTTGTACGACAATTTGTATGTTAGGTACTTATGAAATTAGCAGCAAGGAACATTCATTAAAATTTCAAAATATGAATTTTGTGATACTATTTTTTTCATTTCACCGTTTCTGTGATTATATTAAAATTTTAATCGTTTCCGTATTGGAAACTTTAATCTCAACAATGAGCCCTGGCTGAAAGGAGACAGAAGTCGATAACGATTGATAAAACTGCAATTTTATACATATACATACATATATCGTCGTCATCAAATTGTACCTAAAATTGATAGATCTCGAGCAAAATTAATCTCTATTTTTTTATACTACGTCGGGAGGCATACAAGCATATGGCCCATCTGAAGTAAAGCTGTCCGGCTATTAACGCTTGTAATATATTAAGTATCACTCGCGATGCATGCTCAGCTGCTTACACATCTGCTTGGGAGCATACTGGTGACTTCACTCACACGCAGGAACACAACAATTCTCTACGGAGTTGTTATTTGGCTGCGGTTTTCTATGTGGTGGAGGTACTTCCCCAGACGGGATGCTTTGATGCTCCCTACCTCTCTTAAACATCCAGACCAAGACAAACAGACATGTTCATGCACACAAATGTCTGCCTTGTGTGGGAATCGAATCCACGAGCGTTGGCAAGTAATCAAATTAGCAGGCTTATTAATCCCCATACAGAGACGCACACAACTGTTAGGCAAGGTAAGAATGAGAAAGAAAAAAATAAAGAAATAAAAAATATCTACAAAAAGTATACTAATAATGATGGCTAAAAAAGTATACTAATACGAATATAAATCAGCCTAGCCAGCGAAATGATAGCACAATTTACCACCGCCGATACCAAAAGCTGTCAAGTAAAGCATCCAATCTGTACCTCCATCCAGTCTGTCATTTAAAGAAAGTTATCAGTTTATGACTTCAACATCAAATAACAGTAACACATTACTATTGGAAGTATACTAACAGTCAAACTCGAGATAAGATGCTACTACTACTACTATAACTTCACGCCAAATTCCTTGCGGGGTAGGCAGAGAGAACCGAGCGCCACGTGACTCGATCCTTACATACCTCACTCGCTTCTTTCATTGCTCTTCTCATGCACGCTCGCCGGTTTCTAGGGCTCCTGACATCACCTTCTGATAGAACACGACCAATTTGATCATGATAGGTGAGTCTTGGCCTTCCTCGGCTCCTACATTCTTCCATTTTTGCGTAAATAAGATACTAATTTACAATAATGAAGTACAAGGATGTATACTTATTTTTGCCTTTGACTGCATATCAAACAAATTGAGATGCATGTTTTGTTTAAAGGCTACAACAGACAGATCGGAAATCTTTAATGACATTAGTTATTCTTGTCGTATATGGTATAATTCTTGTTCTACGTGGTATTCATAATAAGGTGCCACACGATAATAACTCACCGGTTTAAATTATAATGACAGTTTTGGACATGTTTACTGTTGTTATGTTAACCGACTTTTATAAAAGAGGATGTATGATCGTGGTTTTGAGTGTCATCGGATGTGTATGGATGATCCGATGAAATTTTATTGAAGGTTTGATTGAGGATAATAAACTAAGAAGTTTTGAAATGCAAACGTAGGAATATAAAAATAAATCTGAACTGATTGAAGTTCATGTGAATATGTATAATTTTTTTATTATCTAGTTATCTATTCGAAGGAGAAAATGAAAGATGCAGAAAAAATCTTTGTTTGCTATTGGACCCTCGCATTGAGACGCATCATACATGACTAAAATCAAATCTTATTGCGTTTTATTTATTACTCTTATGGGTTATTTTCGTTTTTCTTTATTGATTCACTAGGAAAGACAGAAAATCACCTCAATTTTTTTATTCAACGTTGGGTGACAAGCATTTGTCAACTAATGCGTTGCAAAATAAAATGCGCGCAATAATTTTTTGAATTAATTTGTTTTTCTCATAATTTTTAAACTACAACGATAACAATTATCTACAAAATCAAGAGTTACACGCAATTTTGCTAATATACAGTTTCCCTTAACAAATGTAATAAAACACTTTGATATGAACTACTTTGTCTGATTGCACCACCAGATATATCATGCGAATTATCGCTAGACGGAACGGACGGAACTATCTACTAATGGTAGGGCGACTACCATTAGTAGATAGTTCATGTCGTCGTTGCCATGACTACTCTAGTTGACTCTGCTTCGGCTGCAGAGATCGTCTCTATGATTGTCCGTCTACCGGAACATCACATGCACCGCTGCATTTCTGGCTGCTCTAGTATGCAACGTCGGGAGGGATACAAGCATACGCCTCACCCGAAACGCTTGCAAAACATTGTATGTCACTCACATGCACCGCTGCAGCCCTGGCTGCTCTAGGTCTCTGTAATCAGGTCGATATCCAGAGCATGCATCTTCTGACTAAAGTTACAAGAGGTTGAGAGCCGACCGGAACTAGTCTGTATAAATTTAATTAGCAGTGGCACATAAAGTAGTTTACAAGAAATTGCCTGTAAATTTGACGTCCGCAATGTAACAACTGAATCTATTAACTATCTAATAAAAATGTACTACATGGTACTCCACATCTCATTGCATTGAATAGCACCCTCCAATTACAATTAAAACAATAACAATTGCATTATTGATTGTGTACAAATACAAAGTCGGATTTTCAATAGAGAAGGAATGCTTTGTGTCTTCAGATATCAGGCAGTTGAGGACCATTGTTTTGCAACTATTGTGTTTGAAATTCAGGACTAAGACGGCAGCACTTTGTCCGCCGGCTGAATGTTAAGTGCGGACCTTGATGCCGCTTGCACGTCTCAGATCGGTATGATATATGAGTCCATGTTATTGTTTATTTATTGCAATGAAAGATTTATGTGTGTCAAAGAGGCGTAAATTTTACTATGGGACAGATCTTTATTGAATGAGGTTTGTGTTAAAGATATAGTTCCTTGTACATTTGCATAAAATTTTAATACGATATACATGGCATACGTTTGTTTATCCTAATGATATTTACGTATAACAGCTTACGCATTTTTTTAAGCATAATTTCTCTAAGCATAACATGTCAAAGCATAAATTTATTCACGCATAATGATATTAAAGAATATTTTCATAGGCATAATAATAATATACTTAGAGAACAGGTAAGCGTTCTAAATTTGTTATATGTATGTAAAACATATTGGCGACTTAGGGGTGGCCCAAGGTCCACCCCCAGCCGTGCCTTAACTTGATATACTACATTACACAAATAATATTAGGCTAATAGTCATTATGACTAGTAACATTATGCGAATTAAAATTATGTGCCAAAACAAATTAGCCTAAAAGTAAACTACATATATCAACATAAATGTATGTCAAAAAATTATTATGGCTAAGTATTTACGACAAAGTATATTAGGAAAAAAAACATTATGCGTAAAGAAGGGATCCCTAAAGACTTACATGGCAGAAACGTTAAATGTGTTAAATATTTGATTCATTTGCAGTCTACTATCATTTTATGGCCGTCGATTGTTGCATTTATGAATATTCTATGTCTTACTCTCGCATTCGCTGGGATACGAAAACCCTCCAGGGTTTTTGATAGCGTTTTTCTGTGAGTTGGTGGTACTGCCCAGTCG
Organism: Pyralis farinalis; assembly: GCA_947507595.1. Taxonomy (NCBI): domain Eukaryota; kingdom Metazoa; phylum Arthropoda; class Insecta; order Lepidoptera; family Pyralidae; genus Pyralis; species Pyralis farinalis. Next base: position 8,082,465 of record OX382264.1, read on the forward strand.
AAATGCTTTCCCGCGGCCTGTCTTTCTGTCTTCTGTCAGGTGGCTTGTCTGCCACCTAGACGAAGACAAACAGATATGTTCCTGCACCCAAATATTTAAGCTGTGCGTGAATCAAACCCTCGGTGTTAAAGTAGCCATTGCTAACCTAACTCAACCACCGGAAACCTTCAATTCTCGTCAGTATAGGAGACAGGATCATGAAATCATATTATTTTAACGAATAGAATGGAATGGATGTATATTTTTTTTTTATACAACATCGGGAGGCATTCAAGCATACGGCCCACCTGATGTAAAGCAGTTACCGTAACCTATTAAAACTTGTAATATACAAAGTATCACTCTTGCGATGCCTCCTCTGCTGCTTACACAGCAACTCCTTGGAGCTTACTGGTGACCTCAGTCACATGCAGGAACACAACAACCCTCTAGGGAGTTGTTATTTGGCTGCGATTTTCTGTGAGGTGGAGGTACTTCCCTAGACGGGCTGCTTTGATGCGTCCTACCTCTCTTTAAACATCCAGACCAAGACAAACAGACATGTTCATGCACACAAATGTTTGCCTTGAGTAGGAACACTCGAGCGTTGGTGTCAAAGTCGCGTCATTCACGACTGAGCCACCGAGCTTATCGAACTCTTCTACTTAGCGTTATTCCATTTCCTAATCAATTAGGATTGGTTCATTTCGCTACCTAAGCCTAGGGATTTGGCGAAGATACTAATTTGAACATCGAGTGACTGCCGTTAGACCTCCACAACTCAGATGGAAAATCAGACCTTTCTTTAGTAAGAACATGTCTTTCCAAATATAATTTTTTGAATGTGTGGGTATCGGCACGATGTTTTACTTCATCGCCGAGCAAGTGATAATTACAAATATGTACATAAATTCGAAAACATGAATTTAGCGGTACTTGCCAGGATTTTGGTATTGATGCATAATATACTCTATGATATGATACTCTTGAGTGTTATCAATAAAAAATTGGAAACATTCAAATTCCTTGTACATGAAGAGTCGTACAGTCGCTACTCTCGTAACTCCTTAGGATCTCACTCACACGCGAGAATACAACAACCATCCAAAGAATTGTTATTTCGTTGCGGTTTTCTATGTGGTGGAGGTACTTCCCCAGACGGGCTGCTTTGATGTACCCTACTTCTTCTAAAAACACCCAGACCACAACAAGCAGATATGTTCATGCGCACAAATAATTGTGCTGTGTGGGAATCGAACCCACGACCGTTGGTGTCAAAGTAGCGTTACTAACCACTGCGCCGCCGAGCTCGTCAAGACTTGACATATATTTGTCTATTTCTGACTTTATAGAGATATTACAGGCGTAACTTAGTATTCCTAGGTATCGTTAGGATTGGTCAGGATATTGACAATGACATTGAGGGTGAATGACCACGGAGTAGCTCCTGGGGCGCTGGACTAGAACTTGCTCTACTGGTTCATACACACGTAAAATAAGTTATACAGTATTGCATGATTGCTAGATATAGTAAATATAACCTGCTCGGGTCAGGTATAGACTCTATATATTAGACATTCTTCTTTTTCGCGTTATTCTGTTTTATAATTGACGAGATCGGTACTTGACGAGTCGGTGGCGCAGTGGTGAAACGCGTTGTTACGCTACTTTGACACCAACGCTCGTGGGTTCGATTCCCACACGGTACAAACATGTGTGCATGAACATGTCTGTTTGTCTTGGTCTGGGTATTTTATATGTATAATAAGTATGTATTTACAAAAAAAAAGTGTATTTACGTATGTTTATCAGTTGTCTAGTACCCATAACACAAGCTTCGCTTACTTTGGGGCGAAATTGCGCTGTGTAATTTGTCCGACAATATTTATTATTATTTATAATCCCTTAGGATTGGCGGCGTTCGGTGCATAAGCCAAAGGATTTGGTGACGATATTGATTTTTAAAGGGAACGACTGCCGCTATACTTTCATAACCCAGAGGAAAAACCAGGCCTTTGTTAGGTTAGGTCACATGTCTTACGAAATATATTTCTTTCCTTTATTGCTGCGGTAGTGATAAGTACAATGGGGGATGTACGTTCACCGCACAGAAAACCGTGGCTGTATAACAAATTTCTGAAGGGTTTTGTGATCCTGCGTGAGAGTGAAGTTAAATAAGAACCCTCGTTATGAGAATCCGGGAGCGATAATTCCGATATTGCAGGCTTCATCTGCTACGGTAACCACTTTACATCAGGTGAAGCGTATCCTTAGATATGGTAAGCTGGGTTGGTTTTATACAACGTCGGGAGGCATATATACGGCCCACCTGTTGTAAAGCGGTTACCGTAGCCTATGAACGCTTGCAACACACTAAGTATCACTCGCGCGATACCACTTCTGCCACAGCTACTCATTGGGAGCTTACTGGCGATCTCACTCACTCCCAGGAACACGACCACACTCCAGGGCCTGTGGTTTTCTGCGAGGTGTATGTACTTCCCCAGATGGGCTACTATGATGCGCCCTTCCTCTCTTAAATTATTGCTGTAGTATTGCTAGCATTCACAGACTACGAAAACTGTATCATATCAGGTTGGTCGTGTATTCGTTCGCACCCGACATAGTACAAAAAATATATTGATTAATCTATACCAATATAATAAGTAATAATAACATAATAAACGAAAAAAGCTATGAATGTCACAGGAGCGAGTGAAGTATGTAAGGACCGCGTCTTATGGCGCGCGGTTCTCTCTGCCTACCCCGCAAGGGACTTGGCGTGAAGATTTACATACATACATAAATAAAAATAATAATAACAATATAAGTTTAAATCGTGCGGATAAGTATGAAAATCTTAAGGCCGTCTTAAAACGGGTTATTCAAGCGACCGATACAATACTTAAAATGCTACAATGAACTTGGGAGTTCGTAAAATACCTGCGTTTATTGACACACATGTTGGTTGCGCAATGGTCGTGATAATTGACTGCTGAGTCGCTCGCCGGTAATCTGATATTTTGCTTAATTGCACCAAATAAATGAATAATTACACTAAGTACAGTGCTTCTATTCTCTTAATTGCCTTCGGGAATCATCGGGTTTCCGAATGCACGCGAATATTATTGTGCATTAAAGCCAAAACCCACAAGGGCGGGAAAAGCGGGGAAGCGGCAGCGATCCAGGATGGGATTTTTGTAACATTTGTGTTTTTATGCAACTTGTCACATAAAAAACGTGCAGGATCGCACCCGTTTTTAAGTGTGACAGGTTGCGTACAAACACGAGTGTTACAAAGAAATCCGTCCAGTGGGGTATTCTCGGATTCGAAAACTTGCCTGTCAAAATGTATGGAATTTGCATACATTTTGACAGGTAACTTTACGATTCCGATTTGACTGTGGCTTTCAGAGACAATGTGAATACCCACTGATCGCTGCTACTGCGAAAGTCAAAATCTTCAGGAGCGGGAAATACGGGATTGATCCCGACACTGCGGGGTTTGATTATCATAATATAAGTATAATAACTTGAATTGAATGAGATTAAGTTGTTCGGCGGTGAAGGAAAACATCGTGAGGAAATCTGCACATTCAAGAGATGAAAAGATGACCTAACTTAGCAATGTTCTGGGTTTCCCTCTGGGTTGTGGAGGTCTAACGGAAGTCGCTCCATATAAAATAAGTACATGGAGTACGCCTTTAGCTTAGGTAGCGGATCCCGCCTATCTTAATGGATTTAGGTTGACTTTCTTAGGTTGACTTAACCTTAAGAAATGACTGATTTTCGTCACGTTTCGACACGCATTTCGAAATATAATTATTTGGACGTGGGGGTTTACCAACGACATGCATTGCCTAGCATACGAGATAATTACAAATCCTACTAATATTATAAATGCGAAAGTTTGTATGTATGATGATGTTTGTTGCTCTTTCACGCTTAAACGGCTGAACGGATTTGAATGAAATTTGGCACGTAGATAGATTATGATCTGTATTAACACATAGGCTACGTTATTTGACTCCACGCGGGCGGAGCCGCGGGCAACAGCTAGTATATGTATAAATCTGAAAATCTGAATTTGGTGATACATACACACATGCATGTGGACTGTGGAAGGCTGTCGAAACAAAATAGTATAATTCTTTTATTACATAAATTAAATAAACTAATTATTAAGTAGCACCATGTTACATTAATTATCATGACAGTTATCAAGAAGTTTGTATTCACACGTTAATATCTAAGTTTTATTGATTATCTGCCTAGAAGTAGCATGGCCTTTCACTTGTAATGTATGTCGCGAGCAAAGTATTGCTCGCGACATACATTACAAGTGTTCATAGGCCACGGTACATTTAATAACTTTACATTAGGTGAGTCTTATGCTCGTATTCTTCTCGACATTGTATTATAAAAGGAACTGTTTAACAATGTTACACACAACTTTAAACATATAAAATTTGTTGGTTTAAACAATAAGTTGGACAATAAGTTTTTATTTGCCATTAGGCCCTTGCGTGTATTGCAATCGAGGGGGGCACTAGAAACCATAGGGTCAAATGAATCAAATTATTGTATTGTCATCAATGTTACTACTTGTAGGCACTTGTGAAGTGTCGAATCGATATGATAATTTGAAGTTGTTTAAATGTTACTTTTAAGATATGATTATATATATAGTTACTGCGGAAGCTAATAAAAGCGTCATAAAAAGAGCTAAAAAATAAAGTGCTAAAATGCGACTAAATAGATAGCCTTGAGCCTATGCAAATCAAAGCCGCGATCAAGTGCTAATTGTTATTAATGATATAAGATGTATTGACAAAACAAAAATTATTGCCCAAATAACCGACGTTACGCACGCTATTTGAATAAAAGCAATTTATCCGAAATAATCATGGCAACAAACTATTGCTACACTAAACTAGTAACTTGTCTATGCTATTATAATTCGGTACGTCGAGTCTATGACGACTATGGTGTCGTGTTTCGAATTGCTAACGTTAAGAATACGATGTTATGGTAAAGAAACCATTGATAAACCTTGAATGATTTTTTAGTTCCGCCAATTTGAATAATAATGATTCTGACGATCTTGTGATGGTTAAGTTATATTTAATGATATATTAAAATGGATGATTCGTAATTTGCTACCAGTAAAGCAAAGTTGGTGGGTATTCCGTGCAAACACAGTTCGACTTTTTTACTTTCGAGTGATTGAAGATCGTGATGAAGGTATTGTGATAGTGTTTTTTGGCCTGCGAGACTTTGAAATATGTTCGTAAGAAATTATACAAAAACACGGTTTAAAAAATCTTTTCTTCTGTCAGTGACTTTGTATATTAATAGATACATATTTGCTTCTGTACGTTGTTAACGATTCCAGTTAAACTTTCATTAAATTGATGGTTTTATGAAATTTTCGGTGATTTTAACATTAAACTTCTACACGGGAAAAAATGAAAAATATATTTTTTACAAAAATCGTATCATAAATCGTTTACATGATCGTTAATTAAGAAATTATCTAAATATAAATAGTATACTATATATAAATAAAGTAAAGCTGTTTAAGTACCTTTAGTACGTCGTAAAATAAATAAAGTAAAATAAATGAGAATTTTTGTAGATTTAAATTTCACGTTAAAGAACAAGAAAAACTTGATTTTTTTTAAACGAATGAGATGTAAACTTTTTGTCTATCACATGTTAAATGTAACTTGAAATGGGTAAATAATATAATACAACGTACACAACTTATTAACAAAGAATATTATAAACTTTTAAAAATATTTATTTCTCTCACACGATATCATTTTTCCAAAAGTAAAAATCAGGATTCCCTTAAGTTTCAAAGGGATTTGAACTATACTAATAACCCTTTCGATTGTCATTCTAAAATACATATGACATTCTACTCATAACTAAAATTAATGAGCAATATATTCATCTTGTATGTCATTATTTTATTATTGTTCAGTGCTTTTTTCCCAAATTTTCACTAAGTTTAATACTAAGGTACACAAATAAAATAAACAATTTTTTTCTGAAAGTGTACGAAGGAAACTCTTGCAATTAACAGATTGAACGTACGTAATATAAGGGTAAAAGAAAGTTTTCAACTTTTAAACAATTTTCTTCTGTTATTTTGTTATCGTGAAATATTGAGGTTATATTATACAGTTATTTTAAATTTTATAAACTTTATCAATGCTGGCAGCATATATAATATCATGTAAATAAAAAGAAAACTATTACTTTCTCAAACACGGTGAGAGAAAAAATTGTGTAAAATCACATTTAACGCATCATTAGCAGTAAAGAATATTTTCAACGTTTGAACAAAGACATACAACTGTTACTTAGATTATTAAACAAATAATTACTAGCTGGTGTATGCACTTCCTCAACCCTAAATAAAAAAAAATGTCTTTAGCTCTCAGGTACGTATAGCAACATATGCATTAGTAAAAGAGATTTTAAAATCGGTTTAGTTTCAGATTACTGAAAGATTATCAGTTACGTCATCAGTTTAATTTAAGGAAGGCCCGTGAAAATGTCTATACATTAGTATCCTCAAGATTATCCGTTATAAAATTTTATATAAAATTTTATTTGTTAGGATGTAACGGATAATTTTGAGGATACTAATGTATGACATTTTCCTTAAATTAAAGATACAATATACTAGCAGCCCTACTGATGATTACGCAGCTAGCCTTTGTATTTATTCATAAATATCTCAGTATACTTATAATACAATTATATCGAGAACTTGTCCATATTTGACATAATATATAAAAAATAAAGCTAGTTTTCGACTATGTCTATTTTAAATCTGGTTACTGTGCTTAATTTTAAGTCCGGTTCCGGTTAATTTTAAGTCCAGTCCGCTCAGGTCAGTATTAAGTTGAGTAAAGATCAGATTTAGACTTGACTAAAGTCGGGTTTATACTAGACTTAGCTCTCGCTTAGACAGTTTAAGTCCAGTTTAGATCAGGCTTAGGCCGAGCAAACGTTGGTCTTAGATCTAAATTAATTACGCCTAAGGTCTATTAAGTTCGGTTTTGGTCTGATTTGGGTCCGGTTTAGATATAGTGCCTTCAATCGAAAACTTATCATTAAAATATAACTAAAATAGCTTTATTCGGTACAGAGCTATGATGTCACATAAATGTACGGGTAATTTTGGATTGGGAACTAAAAATAACGAAAACCGGTGTATTGACCTGAGTAGGTATTGCAAGTCATGTACGTATAAATAAGATTCCGTACTATTGCCGTCATCAACATGGGTCATTATGCCAAATTGCAAGTTTTTACGTTATTCAACCCTAAAAACAAACTTGCTTTCAAGATCAGTTAGTTATACAAAATACGAAGATCAAACTTGTATCCCTTGTAGCGTTTTGTAATAATACTTCAATACTTTGAAAAATTAATGCTCATGTAAACTAGAGGTCAGGCTCAAGGGACAAACTGAGCGTTCACGAAGGAGCTCTCCGAAACTGCAAATGTAGATTACAATTTTTTATACGTTGTATATGTGTCTATGTCTCTCTGCCTACCCCGTAAGGGATTTGGCGTGAAGTTATAGATAGATAGTATATGTGCACAATTTTTTGCATATGTTAAACTGTTTATAATACGCAAACAAGACAATAGACATTACTGAACATTTCTTATACATAAAAGACAGGTTATTTACGGGTTTAGTTTTTATCGCGACAGTAAAAGTGCGCTCTATGTCGCTGCTTGCGTTATTTTTTCCCATTAGAAGAAAAGAAGAAGAAGAAATAAAATAAATGTTATCCGTGAATTTACTATGGATCGTTCAATTGCTGTAGTATATTCCACTCAACAACAAATTTATTTCAAATTCATTTATTTAATTTTCTGCACAACAATAATGTCAATTTACTATGTTATACCTAAATACACAAACAAATATGTCATGGTGATGTGACCTACAAGTAAACATTGAAAAAACAGCTATGTTGTTGAGAACTGGTGCCTGAACTAGATATCCGAAGAACCTGTATCACAAGTCACCAGGTCCACCTGGTGTTGTAAAACAAAGTATCAAATGTTAAATGCATACATGTCTTAAAAACACTTAATGTTTTGCCTATTCTATGGTCATATAGATGAGGAATAGATTTGTTAATTTTTTTATACAGCCTACGAACTCCTTGCAACGTATTACGTGGGATGCTTACAAATCAGATTCGAGAAGTTATTTGACTATTTGTCCCGAACCGTGCTAGAATTGGACATGCGGTGGGTTTAATTGTTGACCTAATTACACATTTCAAACTGATTAACTGAACCCTGTTAGAATTTTTTAAAATGACTGTTGGTTTACCTGTTGAGGATAGCTTTAATATAACCTTTTTATACTTTTGTAACTCTATATTTTTACACTCTGGTATTATTCATTCTTTGGTTTCTGCTGTCATATTTTTTGTCATCGTTCATCTTTGGTAAGCAGTATTATTGTAACTCCCATCTCCTAAATAAATAGAAAATACTCTGATATCTGGTCTTTTACCTATCTATTACATACAGTCCACCTTTCTTTAAAACCCGTTCTTTACATTACCTGTGAAATTACAATTTTTTAAACCATTAAGATCGAAAACAAGCATACGGCCTGCCTGCTGCCTGCATACGGTAGTAAGCAGTTACCGTAGCCTACGGACAGTTGCAACACCAGCGGTGTCACTCGTATGTTGCAGGCACTGTAAAAACCTATTTACGCCTTTTTTAAATAACCTCATGCAATGAAAATAATTGTCCCTAGAGAAAACCTCGGCAGGTGTCCGTAACAGAGGAAAAATCTAAATTGCACCTTGTACAAAATTATTTCAGATCTTTTTCGGAATTTGGCTAATTTGTGGGAGAGGTGAATGCTTCCATAATAATAATGTTCAAAGTGATTTGGAGGCTCAACTTGCGCGGTACCATAAACAATTATAAAGCTGGTATAAAATATATTGAACATATTTTTTCCCCCCATTTAATAAGCGAGTCCATACGAAAAAGATTAATGAGTGAAGTCCCGCGGGTCTAGTTTGGAGCGATTTCAGTTGAGCAAAGAGCTACATTTTATTATACTTGTTCCGCGATATTTATTATTCAACAGGTCGTGATGCGATGCAGAAAAACGAAATAAATATGAAAACCGGTAAAGGCGTGGTCTGATAGCTGTACGCGTGTAAAGGTCAACTACCCACCTTATGTAAAATCATGTATAACTATATGTAAAGAGTTGTGTATAAACTTTGGTTTGGTTTGGTTTTTGTTGGGCCGATAATGATATTTTTTTTGTGAGTATTTGAGCGGGTCTTAAATTATATTATTATAAAATTATATTAATTACATATAGGACAACATCCGTTGGGTACGCCAGTATTGTCGTAAAGATTTTTATGGTTCAGTACATATTTAAAGGTAAAAAAGACTTAATAGAAAATTGAATACGAATGTCTAATGTTTTCATTGGGCAATGATATTTACCTTTTTTGCCAAATTTCGTCAGAAGTTATTGTCCGAGTTATCGACGCGAATGGTAACGTTTTAATTTTTTTTAGGGTTCCGTACCCAAAGGGTAAAACGGAACCCTATTACTGAGGCTCCGCTGTCCGTCCGTCCGTCCGTCCGTCCGTCCGTCTGTCACCAGGCTGTATCTAATGAACGGTGATAGTTAGACAGTTGAAATTTTCACAGATGATGTATTTCTGTTGCCGCTATAACAACAAATACTAAAAAATAGAATAAAATAAATATTTAAGGGGCTCCCATACAACAAACGTGATTTTTTTGCCGTTTTTATAGATAATGGTACGGAACCCTTCGTGCGCGAGTCCGACTCGCACTTGGCCGATTTTTTTTCCGTCCGGAGGCAAATGAGCTCGTAAGGTTTCTAAATTATGAAAACGTAACATCGAAGGAGAACCATATCAAACAGCTCTGAGTAACTTGCGTATTGCTAGATCTCACTATCGTGCTGCCGTAGAAAAATCTAAAGGTTCTAATAATCTAAAAAAAAAAATTGTGAGGGACCGTGGTCTCCCCTGTATCATGAATTTAAGGCAAATAGGAGCATTGATCAGGTCTTTGTTTCTAATATTAAACTTGATTGACTTTAATCATCACACCTGATTTAAAGCGGTTACCGTAGCCTAAGAACGCTTACGTTAAGTATCACTCGCGTGATGCCACCTATGCCGCTAACACAGAAGCTTACTGATGACTGCACTCGCACGCAGGAACACAACAACCCTCTAGGGAGTAGTTATTTGGCCGCGGTTTACTGTGAGCTGGAGGTACTTCCCCGGGCAGGCAGCTTTGATGTGTCCTACCGTTCTTAAAAAAATCTTAAATTTTGCAATAATAAATAGGTAAAGAGATATTTTTGGCCGTAAAATATAGTGCCTTACGTCGTCAACAAACATTACCGCTAAGTTTCATTATTGACATTACTTATTCTATACTCTATTCTTGGGTCTTACTGGTATTTGGTCTGTGCCACGAACTTGTAGATGCACGAAGAGAATTAAGTCAATACTTGCGTAATATACGTAAGATATTTCTAAGATCGATATTTTTGACGAGTTCGGTGGCTCAGTGGTGAAACGCGCTGTTATATTACATTGACACCAACGCTCGTAGGTTTGATTCCCACACATGACAAATTTGTGTGCATGAACATATCTGTTCGTCTTGGTAGGGTGTTTTTCATAGAGGCGTATCAAAGCAGCTCGTCTGAGTCAGTACCTTCACCTCACAGAAAACTGCAGCTAAATAACAACTCCCTAGAAGATTGTTGTATTCCTGCATGTGAAAGCTCCGAAGTAGTTGCTGTGTTAGCAATAGAGGTGATATCGCGCGAGTGATACTTAATGTATTGCAAGCGTTCATAGGTACGGTAGCCGTTTTACATCAGGTGGGCTGTATACTTGTATGTCTCCCGACGTTGTATAAAAAATATATCACAGTAGATCTGTGTATTACGAGCGTAACATAAAGTTATTTATAAGTAAAAATGTAATATCTCAGATTGCAGATTTGGAATCGAACGTAATAAAAGAAGAATTACTTATACGTTGTATAAAAAAATATCACAGTAGATCTGTGTATTACGAGCGTAATATAAAGTTATTTATAAGTAAGAATGTAATATCTCAGATTGCAGATTTGGAATCGAACGTAATAAAAGAAGAATTACTTATACGTTGTATAAAAAAATATCACAGTAGATCTGTGTATTACGAGCGTAATATAAAGTTATTTATAAGTAAGAATGTAATATCTCAGATTGCAGATTTGGAATCGAACGTAATAAAAGAAGAATTACTTATACGTTGTATAAAAAAATATCACAGTAGACTACTACTACTGTGTACTAGGGGCACACTAAAAGTTTTGCACTTCTAGCTAATCGGAACTATTTGAATTTCGAATATTATATTTTTGAAACGTTACAACCTACTTAGTAATAAAAAAAAACAATTGGCGGGAAATCATTTGTCAATTGTTTTTTATCACACATCAAAGTTCTACGTACGCAACGAAAATGGAATTGAGTCGAAAAGATTTTAGAGCGATGATTTTTTATGATTTTAAAAGTTCTCTCTCTCCGCAAGACTGTGCTGCTCGTCTTCAAAATGCTTTTGGGAGAGAAGCACCTTCTTTGAGCACCGTGAGGCGATGGTTTGCTGAATTTGAGAGAGGTCGAGTTTCTTTACATGACGAATTTCGTGAAGGGCGGCCTTCAACTGCTGTCAACGTAAATAATGTGGCTACTGTTAAGCGGCTAATTGAAGAAAACCCGCGGATTACCTATGAGACAATTCGAGAACTATTGGGGATTGGTATGAGCCAAATTCAGAAAAATTTACACGAAGAATTGAAAGTTCGGAAACTTTGTTGTCGTTGGATCCCTCATGAACTGACAGCGGAGCAGAAGCGGGCTCGCGTGGAATGGTGCTCACAGATACTACTGAAGTACGACCACGGACATTCTAATGCTGTTTATGACATTGTCACAGGAGACGAAACGTGGATTTATTGTTTTGAACCCGAAAAAAAAACAGCAATCTTGTGAATGGGTGTTTGAAAATGAGAACAGGCCAACAAAAGTGAGGCAGGCGAGAAACGTTGGTAAAAAAATGATCGCGTTTTTTTTCTCAGCTACGGGTCCCATCTGCACAATTCCACTTGAAGATCAAAAGAGTGTTACTGCCGAGTGGTATTCTACCATTTGTTTACCCAGGGTGTTAGAAAAAGTTCGCGAAAGACGACCAAAAAGCCGCGTTCTCCTACATCATGACAACGCTTCTTCACACACGGCCAACAAAACAAAGTCATTTTTAACTTCCGAAAAAATACAACTCGTTACCCATCCTGCGCATAGCCCCGACCTAACACCCTGTGATTTCTGTATTTTCCCCAAAATCAAAGATTTGATGAGAGGTTTCACTTTTACCAACTCCGAAGAGGCAGTGATAGCGTTCAATCAGCACGTAGAAAACATGCCTTCAGATCTGTGGTCCTCCTGTTTTAAAAAATGGTTCGATCGCAAGAAAAAATGTTTAAAATGTAAAGGAGAGTATTTTGAAAAGCAGTAAACATAATATTTTGGTTATAACATGTTGTTTTTTTAAGTTACGCAAAACTTATAGTGTGACCTACGTATTACGAGCGTAATATAAAGTTATTTATAAGTAAAAATGTAATATCTCAGATTGCAGATCTATCTGTAATCGAATGTAATAAAAGAAGAATTATTTATAAGCGCGTACCTAATTTTGCGATAAATCAATTTCTTTACATTATTGTCCTCAAACAAGTATCCAGGTTAATTAGGTTAACTATAGCCACTAATAATTTATAAGCATTAATAACAAATACTGATGTTTATTCGGCTTAGACACATTTTTAAAAGATAATACTTCGTCAGTGTTGAATTCCATGGAAGTGGTGTTAGATCGGCTGGAATCACTTGGCAAAGAACCTCCTTCGTTTCGACCTCTTGCTGCAGTCCATGAAGTCTATTCTGTGCCGGTGGCCACTCTTGGAAGGAAGATCATTAATCGCCGGCTGCTGGGTGTTGCGGCAGGCCACAGTTTAAGCGATCATTCGAGAATGTGATCGCTGGATTAGAAAATTAGTCACAATTTTTTTTACAAACATTCGAAATCCTAGTTGGCAAGTCGTCAATATCCATATTTTCAATATTTGGTAGCAACTGCATCAGAGTTTGAAAGACTCGACGACATCTGTGTCAGATTTACTGTTCTTAAGAGGGCGTACAAAGCTAAGTGGTGCCCTCATTTTGTTTTTATTAATAACGCTGAATTTGAGACCAATTCCAAAAAACGCTCAATACTGGCGCTCAAGACTCATATTTATGGTTTTTGAAACATATCTTGTATTTCTTATCTATGTACAAGTAACCAAAATTTTTATTATCGCTTATTGCGGCCACTTATAGAATATAAAATAAAAAATAATCAGGTCAATGCAAATTTAAAAAGAATAAACATCTCGTAGTAGTCATACTACGCGGTTGGATGTTCGACGTAGACGTTCAGTCCGACTCACATACGCAACTAATCGCAGCTAATTTAAAAAAAATAAACGTGGAAACGTTCCTTAACATTTTCATATAAAAATCATATGTGCAATATTACAGCAAAGTAGTTAAAAATTTCAGTAAAGAGAAAATACAACAAAAAAATCAATTTAATAGCTTTGGCGTAGCACCGTACTTACAAAAACATAATGTATTAAAAATAACAAAAAAGTACCTACATAAAACACTTAATACGTACCTTGAATTTGAATATCCATAGCAAAACAACGAGTTATAAATGATTTAAAAGCGGAAAACACGGGTCACGTATTAGGTTAGTTAGCGCTTCGTAGGTAGGCTAATGGCGATAAAATTCTATCCACTTACTTCCGATGCACAAAAATAAACGTAGCAAATAATTAATTGCAATTATTTTAATACCCTCAAGTAGTATGACTGTTAGTAAGTATTTAAGCGAGGTATCATGGCACTATTCAAGCATCGTCATTAGATCCCTATGACCTACTACGGGACCACTGTGCATTGGGGCGAACACTACATACATAAAACACAACTAAGTCGAACGAACGAACATTTCAACAAATGTTTGTGCTTGATTGAGCGTGGTCGACTCCACGATCCCTGGTATTAAAGTAGTGATTACTTATCTCTCGACTATTAGGCTCATTTCTGTTAATGCTTGTTATACGTCGGGAGGTAAAAAAAAAAAAAACCGGCTAAGTGCGAGTCGGACTCGCGCACTAAGGGTTCCGTACCATTATCTATAAAAACGGCAAAAAAAACGTTTGTTGTATGGGAGCCCCCGCTAAATATTTGTTTTATTTTAATTTAATTATTTATTTTTAAAGTGAATATATAACTAAATATTCTGTGAATATTTCAAGCGTCTACCTATTGCCGTTATCAATATCGAGCAAAACCGAGCAAAAAAATCACGTTTGTTGTATGGGAGCCCCCTTAAATATTTATTTTATTCTATATTTTAGTATCAAACAGAAATCAATCATCTGTGAAAATTTCAACTGTCCTTAACTTAACTATCACGGTTCATGAGATACAGCTATGTGACAGACGCACGGACAGCGGAGTCTCAGTAATAGGATCCGTTTTACCCTTTGGGTACGGAACCCTAAATACCGAATTTCGTCTGAAGTTAAGTTATTATTAGATTTATCGAATAATAACTTAACTTTAGACTCGAATGGTTAGGTTTTCATTTCTTTTAACTACGTCGCCCGGAGGCATAGAAGCATACGACCCACCCAATTTAAAGTACTTACTGTAGTATATGAACGCTTGCAACATAAGCAGTATCGCTCGCGCGTTGTCAACCACTTTGCTAAGATGGCAACTCATCAAAAGTTTACTGGGAACATCTGCCACTCGTAGGGACACAACAGTTGTTATTTGACTGCGGGTTTCTGTGAGATACTTCCCCAGACGGTCTGTTTTGATCTGCTCTATCTCTCTTTCCCCAGAGCCTGGTTTGTGAACAAGCTGGGTGCGTCACGTGCTGGCGAGGTTGACTTTGGCTCTAAAGACGATGGTGACAGACTTACACCCGGAAATACTGCCGCAGCCAAATAACAACTCCCTAGAGGGTTCTTGTGTTCCTACGAGTGAGTGAGGTTACTAGTAAGCTCTTAAGGATTTTCTGTTTAGCAACAGAGGTGGTATCGCGCGTGTGATGCTGAATGTATTCCAAGCGTTACATTCATATATAATCAGGTGGGCCGTATGCTTATATGCCTTCCGTCGTTGTATAAAAAAAACACGACTACCATGATATAATTGTGAGTAACTAGCCACATAGGAACTTAAACTCAATCACCAACCGTCTGCTAAATATTTGATCACTAGTTAAAATAACACATTCATTAATACATACTCATTTAAATAATATTAATATATAGACATTTTAATAATGACGATTATTTTTTACATTCTTCATATTCCGCGATTTAAATTAGTGATGTGATATGCTAAGTAAATAACAGGTTAAATTTGCATTCTAATGTTTAATTCCTGTAAGGAACTAGTTTTTTAAAGTAGTTCCTTTAGACGTTACTTAATCAGAACTAACGTATTTCCTTGTCTTTGTTCACGTGGTTGGTTACAATCACCAAATATCTGAATATATAATAGAGGTAGGGCCCATCAAAGCAGCCCGTCTGGGGAAGTACCTCCACCTAACAGAGAACCGCAGCCAAATAATAATTCCTTATAGATTTGTTGTGTTTCTGCGTGTGAGTGAGGTCACCAGTAAGCTCCTAAGGAGTTGCTGTGTACGCAGCAGAGGAGGCATCGCGCGAGTGATACTTAATATATTACAAGCTTTAATAGGCTACGGTAACTGCTTTACATCAGGTGGGCCGTATGCTTGTACGCCTCCCGACGTTGTATAAAAATAAAAATAGCGATCACGGTTGCCCCACAAAACGTTGTTTTTGGTTAAGTTTTACATGTTTCTAAGTTATTTACTCTAAATTCTAAAATTATGAATCGGTTCGGATGTATGAGGTATCGTCAAGATCCTTATGTTATTTCGATTAACATAGGCTTCGTGTCGTGACGTCATAATAAAACTAATATGGCGGAACATGTAGATAGATACTCCTATTAAAAATCTTCCGAATCCGTACGAATAGAAAAGGAGTTAAAAGGTGATCTGAAAAATATATATGTCACATTTACATATTTAAAGCTACATTTTAATTAAAAGTGATTGTAATCCAACACTTTTATTAATTAATTTATATGTTAAATTCATTCATTTCTGTATTAGCTGTGTATGTTTTTTTTAAGTCTATCTCTTAAGTCTTAAGTCTATCTCAGGCTAATAACTAAACAACAAAAAAGGTCTACCGAAATCGGTCCAGCCATATTCCCGAGTTGCGTGTTTAAGAAACGTGATTTTAAAAGTTTTTAATTATTCTCTTCTTCTTGTCGTAAATTAGGATATAGATTTTTTCAAGTGTTTTACTACATAGACCACTTCGTTCTATTATATTAAGAGAAAGGCCGAAAATACTTTTTAATTTAATAGCCTCCGCTGCTGTATTGCCTTTTCAGATGTGTTTTTTAGTGATTTACCCACCCATTAGTGGCCCTCGTGGCGGCTTGAAAACACTGGCTTCCGCCAATCCGCATTTGAGCAGCGTGGTGGAGTATGCTCCCCCTTCGGTTGAAGGGAGACCCGTATCCCTGCAGTGGGGGGTTGATGTGGTAGTGTAGTAGTGAGATTCCAATAAAATATCGCAGTACCTTACTTTAATTTTCACAAAAGCCTCGTTGAAAGCTTGTCAGGAGTATCACGTGCTTTTGAGGCCGGCTTTAACACATACTTGGCCCTAGAAGCTAACGTAATTCACTTACTAAATAATAAATTCACGATTTGGATATATATTTTTATGCACACTTTTTTTATACAACGTCGGGTGGTAGACAAGCATACGGCCCACCTGATTCAGTTACCGTAGTCTGTAAACGCTTGCAATATAATATGTATCATTCCCGCAATGCCACCTCTGCTGCTACCACATCAACTCATTAGGATCTCACTCACATGGCATAACAACCCTCCAGAGAGTTATAATTCGAGATCCAGACCAAAACAAACAGACGTATCCATGCACACAAATGTTTATCATGTATGGGAATAGAATTCATGAGCGTTTGTATCCAAGTAGCCTTACTAACCACCGCACCAACAAGCCGTCAAAACCATCGATGTATAGTCAAAACTAACATCGGCTATCACAGTAATCTTGAAGGACCTTAGGCTTACTTGTCACCTCGGGTGTTCTCAGAAGTATAACCATTTTTTACGGATTAGTGTATCTGCGATTAGTTTCCCATTTCCCAGTCGTTTTCTAAATTATATATAAATGTGTCCAGTAAAAAGCCAAAAAGAACTTTTATGCATTAACTCGAATTTCCACCTCGACGTGGGGCTTAACTATTAAAACGTTAAAAATTATTTACGCAGCCATATACTTAGGCTGAATTACGTACGGTTCACCTGCATGGGCTGATAGAACTGTGAGCACTGAGGCACTGCCAGTGCTGGCAGGCGTGTTACCAGTTGAATTGGAAATACAACGACGCGCTTCAATGTACTACACCTCTAAAAACATGCACCCTGTTTTTCTAAAACACCGCGGTCATAACAAAATACTTAAACCAATTGACGAGGTACTTGAAACTTTGCTGTCTGAATGGCAAGAAAGATAGGAAACTTCTACTAAAGGACGCTACTTGTATCTGTTCTTTCAATTAGTGCGAGACAGAATAAGTAAAGAGTGGTTAGAAGTCGATCATCCTATTGCGCAATTTTTAACAGGGCATGGAAACTTTAGTGCGAAGCTCTTTTCGTTTAGACTTGTGTCATCGCCTATATGTGAGTGTTCTACGACAAATCATGAATTCGAGCAAACAGCACATCATGTTCTCTGGGAATGCGATCTCTGGCGTCGGGAGCGGGACGATATGTTAAATTCCTTGCGTGTCACATCCGGGCTAGTACACTATTCTGATTTGGTGGCAACAAGGGAGAATTACCGGGCGTTTAGGCGGTTCTGCAATCTATATTAATGGAATCGATGTGTTAGGTAACATCTCACAGTTTAGGTCCCAATAGTGTTAGATATTTGATAAACCGTGGTGCACGGTAGTAGAGCTTCACTTGACCAGCCATCTCTTTGAGGTTTTTAAATGCCTTATTTGTCATATTGCTGTCTCTCACTTTGCCAACAGGAGAAGTCAATTCCAAAATTTCCTATTCCTACAAATTTATTCTGATTAAATTCATTGTGAGTTCCAAGGCAGCTGTAGTTTAACCCCCGGGACAGCAATGAACTTCACTGTTCATTTCCTTTTTGGTGGTCGCCGCTGTTAATTCTGGCTACACAGGAGACACAGTGGTGGGCCTGTCCCGTTAAAAAGTGAGTAAAAAACAGTAAAAAAAGTGTTCAAATCTGTTTGTTGCTGGGCGTGCCACGGGAAGGTTACCTTGACTTTGTCTATAAATATGGTCACTTACCCCAAACAAATGCACATTTTTTCTAGAATAGAGCATGGATATAGATTTTTGCGCGCTTCTTGTATGTCTATAATACACTTTTTTATCTCGTATCATTTAAATGGCGGTACGGATTTTGATAATTACGGTGTTATTAGATTCATCTTGGTCACTTAAGTGTCTTATGATTTATGACTTAAATGTCGCAGTTATTTTAATGTTTTTTAATTAATGTATGTTAATAAACAAAATGCACGTCTAAAACACTCTTAACAAAAGGGCTTATTATACAATCGATGAATATCTGACTGACAAAGATGTCTGGAAATGATTCAGCACATGTATGTATTTTTATTTAGATAATGTTATTATTTTATCAATTGACATTCATAATTCTTGTTATACTGATATATGATTTATTGTAATATGAATTGAAAAAAGACCTAAATTGACAAGTTTCTTTCGATATTTCTTCTTAGACAATAATCACTTTCGAAATGCTGGTAATTCAAAAAAGAAAAACGATATGCATGAGGATTAATAAAATACAATAAGATTTGATTTTATAAATGTAAGGTGTGTCTAAGTGCCCGCGGGGAGCCAATGGCAAATAAAATTTTATAAGGCACAGCTCACCATACACAACACGGTGCTGATCCCAACTCTAATGTATGAAAATAGTAGTTGGGTTTGGCAGAGAAAGCATGAAAGTAGAATAAGCAAGGCGAGCCTTCATGAATAGGGCTATAAATGTTAAAGAAGCCTGTGAGGTGTGTAAAGACCGAGTATTTTTTCTTTCATGTATAAACGTCAAGAGGCTTACAAGCATACGGCCTACTTGATCTAAAGCGGTCACCGTAGCCTATGAACTCAACACATTAACATTAATGCCACCTCTACTGCTAACAAAGCAACTCCTGAGGAGCGTGGGTGGCGCACGGTCCTCTCTGCCTACCCCGCAAGGGACCTGACGTGAAGATACATTAACATACTTACATCACTGACGTTGCTTCTAATGTAATGGCCACTATGCACCAAGTGATCCAGCTGGTCGTACTTGGGGTCCTGGAAACTGATCTGCAGCGAGGCCAGGCAGTACCTCCCCCGGACGGGCCCGTCCACACTGAGGCACTCGTCGAAGTCTCCATATTGGTTGCCGTTTCCGCTCAAGATGCCCGAAGGGGGCTTCGCCGTCGCATCGAACACTGAAACAATGTAATGTTTTCATACAACTCCTAGTTCCATCCCGTTTCCTGGTGATAATATTGTTTCCATTTTATTTGTTCCTTTTAAACTATGTAGAATTATTAAATTTCTATTATTCCAAAATTGGTTTTATAATTTTCGTTTACCGGCTGCGCCATGTCAAGTGGCGTGTGTCAATTAAACAAGCGTTAGAGGCAGACTGCTTTATTCACTATCGACTATCATGCATTAACATTTACTTATGAGGGTAGTGGACATACCCTACACTGACATATCCATTAGGATTGACAGAGCTTGGTGCATAAGAGAATGGATTTGAAGATACAAATTTTTACATAGAGCGACTACCCTCAGACCTCTACAACTCAGAGAGAAAACCAGACACGTTTTTCGAAATATAATTTCTTTGACGGACGAGCTCGTTGGCTCAGACGTGAATGACGCGACTTTGACACCAACGCTCGTGGGGTCTATTCCCACACAAGGTAAACATTTGTGTGCATGACCATGTCTGTTTATCTTGGTCTGGATGTTTTAAGAGACGTACGGCGCACCAAAGCAGCCCGTCTGGGGAAGTGGCTCCATCTCACAGAAAACCGCAACCAAATAACAACTACCCGGAGGGTTGTTGTGTTCCTGCGTGTGAGTGAGGTCACCATTAAGCTCTGAAGGAGTTGCTGTGTGGGCAGCAGAGGAGGCATCGCGCGAGTGATACTTAATATATCGCAAGTGTTAATAGGCTACGGTACCCGCTTTACATCAGGTGAGCCGTATGCTTGTATGCCTCCCGACGTAGTATAAAAAAAAACCGGAGTTGTTATTTGCCTGTGATTTTCTGTGAGATGGAGGTACTTCCCAATCAGATTGCTCTGTTGCCCATTCCCTATTAAAAACACAAAAACCGAGACAAACAAACATGTTCATTCATATAAATATTTGTCTCGAGTGGGAAACGAACCCACGAACCTTGGTGTTAAATTAGCATTGTTATCCATTCGGCCACCGAGTTTTTCTTATTAAAAACAAAATCGGTTATGAACTTACAGGATGAAAACAAAAGTCCTACTTCACTCTACGATCCCATAGCCCGTACTTACACTATTGATAATCAAACTTAATACTCTCAAGTTGTGGATTGAACTGCCTGCCGAGATTTTTCTATCTGTCAGCATGAGGTCTTACTACGGTCTTCAAAAAAAGTGAGTGGAGATTCGTCGTCATTTTGTTATTTTTCACACACTGTATTGAGACCTTGAGTTTAAGAAGAGATTTTGTCTACCTTTGCGTATTCTACCAATTGTACAATTGTATTCTGAGGAGGAGGAATTACAAATATGTACATAAATCCGAAAACACCAAATTACTAGTTCAGCTAAGAGCAGATTACGCTTAACACTCGAAGTGCAATTGTAACTCTTATTACGTACGACATAAGAACGGTACAAAGGTCAAAATGTAAAGATTGACGTGCACTTATCTGTACATGTCCGCACCAAGATTCGAACCAGATACCGTCGGAAAATTGGTTGGTTCTTTAACCACTAAGCTATCATCACTCTCTTTTCATTCATAAAACATCGAAAGGCAAACAATGATAATGGTCCGCCTGATGTTATTGAAGTAAAACTTCTTTACGCACGCTTGACTTGGGGAGTAAGCTGGTGAATGCGTGACGAGAGCGTTACGAAAAGTGTGATCGGGTGAGGCGAACGGAAGTTGAGAGGGAGATATAAGTTAGTGAAGATAGAAAGAGAGAGAGTTACGTTTCGTGTATTACTGTAGAGGCAAAAGAGAGAGGTGCGAGCACACATTTTCTTTCTCGCTTTCTCTCATAGCGAGTTAAGTTTTGTATATCTAACACACACGCACAGACACAGTGCCGGCCTATTGTCTGTATGACACTATGGAGCTAAAGAAGTTTTACTTCAGTTGTGTGATCTAAAGCACACTAGTTTTTTAGGGTTCCGTACCCAAAGGGTAAAACGGAGCTTACTACTAAACGGAATTACTGAGACTTCGCTGTCCGTCCGTCCGTCCGTCCGTCCGTCTGTCACCAGGCTGTATCTCATGAACCGTGATAGTTAGACAGTTGAAATTTTCACAGATGATGCATTTCTGTTGCCGCTATAACAACAAATACTAAAAAATAGAATAAAATAAATATTTAAGGGGGCTCCCATACAACAAACGTGATTTTTTTGGCCGTTTTTATAGATAATGGTACAGAACCCTTCGTGCGCGAGTCCGACTCGCACTTGGCCGATTTTTTATAGCTTATAAACGTTTGCAATTCAAAGCGTATCGGTCGCCAACCACTCTTATTTTGCTAATAAATATCTTTGAAATCGTGCCTAAAGAATATGTCCTTGTGCTATTTGATTTATTTGACAGAAATCGTTCTGAATAATATATCGTTATTTAATGGCTACCTATTAGATATTTTTAATAAGTCATTTATATAATTATATTTCTTATACAACGTCAACAAACATCTATACAGCCTGGCTGATGTGAAGCAGTACAAAAATACTGGCAGATAAAAAAAAAAGAAAATAATTACGTAAGAGAATAAAGATACAATAAGATTATATTTTAAAAATGTAAGACAGTAATTTTTTTTTATAATTTATCTTTAAAATAGAGTATAATCCATGCGTTGCCATCCCCACTGCAAACACAGTAAGTCCACAGGAACTTACTAGTGACTACACTCATTCACACTACAACCCTCTAAGGGTACAACCCCCTTATTTGACTGCAGTTTTCTGTGAGATGAAAGTACTTCTCTCTTTGTTAAAATCTTATTTAGCACGGTGCGACCATGACCAAACTGGTCGTATTTTATCAGAAAGTGATGTTAGGAACCCTAGGAACTAGCGAGTATGCACGAAAAGAGCTATGAATGTTAAGAAGCGAGTTAGGTGTGTTAGGATCACGTCTTATGACGCTTGGTTCTCTCTACCTACTCCACAAGGGACCTGGCGTGAAGATATACTTACAGGTACAGGTAAAGTAAAGTGGATGCTTAATACCCCAAAATATATTAAATAAGGAGGTACTGTAATTGTGTATGAATCTTCAGCAGTATAATCTGTACATATCTTCACGTTAGGTCCCTTGCGGGGTTGGCAGGGAGAACTGATAGCTTCTTCTTCGAAGGAAACCTATGTACTGACGAGCGTGCACGGCAAGAACTATGAAAGTTATAGAAGAAGTTTGACGAGCTCGGTGGCCCAGTGGTTAGTAACGCTACTTTGACATCAACGCTCGTGGGTTCGATTCCCACACAGGACAAGCATCTGTGTAAATAAACATGTCTGTCTATCTTGATCTGGGTGTTTTTAAGAGAGGTAGGGCGCAAAAAGTGACCCGCCTGGGGAAGAACCTGCATCTAACAGAAAACCGCAGTCAAATAACAACTCTCTGTATTTCTGCTTGTAAGTGAGATCACAAGTAAGTTCTAAGGAATTGCAGTGTTAGTAGCAGAGATGGCATCGCGCGAGTGATAAAATATTACAAGCGTTCATAGGCTATGGTAACCTCTTTACATCAGGTGAGTCTTATGGTTGTATGTCTACCGATGTTGTATAAAAAAACAGAATAACTTAGTTAATTTATGATCTACGAAAGGAGTATATATTTTATATATATTTTTTTTATACAACTAGCAAACAAGGATGCGGCCCGCATTAGATGGTAAGCGATCAAAGCAGCCTATTGACGCTCGCAATAGCGAGGATGTTACTTGCGCGCTTGTGACCTAAGGATGTTTCGTCACAGTACCCAGTAATCTCTCTGCCATATCTCACCCTACAAATCGGAACACAGCTATATAAATATAGCTGCTTGGCGGTTGGCGGTAGAAATAGGTATGAGGTATCCATGCAGACGACTTTTGTACAAAGTCTCCCTCTGGTATCTGATGTTTATCTCGATTCAGGGTCTCCATGGACTACGTGGACGACCGTTGAACCTCATTATGTCACGGATGGTGAAATGTTTCGGACGGTGCATTCGAAATGCGTCACCGAAGGTAGTCGACACGACATTGGCGTGACCGGAATTCTACGGCGGTACGGAACCCGAATAACAATGGACCCTCCGCAACATTTTAGAGTAATTAATTCTAGTAGCTGGCTAATTGCGCGTTCGAAATGTGAATGATTAACGGTTTTTAATTCATTCATTTGTTTATTTCGAGTTCTGCCAGCGATCTACCGGATTCTATTATAAAATAAATAAATAAATAAATATTGTCGGACAAATTACACAGCGCCACCTAGCCCCAAAGTAAGCGAAGCTTGTGTTATGGGTACTAGACACTGATAACATACGTAAATACATTTTTTTTTTTTTGTAAATACATACTTATTATACATAGAAAATACCCAGACCAATACAAACAGACATGTTCATGCACACAAATATTTGTACTGTGTGGGAATCGAACCCACGAGCGTTGGTGTCAAAGTAGCGTAACAGCGCGTTTCACCACTGCGCCACCGAGCTCGTCAAACTACACATAATATGTATGTCTACCTTATCCCACATCAACCATTACTCATCCCACTGCAGGGATACGGGTCTCCCTTCAACTGTAGGGGTTTAGAGCATACTCCACCACGCTGCTCAAATGCGGATTGGCGGAGGCCAGCGTTTTTAAGCCGCCCGAGGGCCACTGACTTAGCTTAACGACTGTCATCTATCGACAACAGCTGCGACCGACGGCTTTACGTGCCCTCCGAAGCACGGAGAAACTCCAGATATATAAACCCATCCATAGACAGACTGCGGTCAACCTGCGTGTTTGGTTAGAATGACACGCGCATCATCTGTC
Source organism: Pyralis farinalis (assembly GCA_947507595.1). NCBI lineage: Eukaryota > Metazoa > Arthropoda > Insecta > Lepidoptera > Pyralidae > Pyralis > Pyralis farinalis. The sequence goes on from OX382264.1 coordinate 8,107,116, forward strand.
TACCTTATCACCACATCTTATTGCGATTCAAAAACTGGTTTATCAATAAGAAGTGTTTTTTTATACAACATCGGAAGGCATACAAGCATACGGTTCACCTGATGTAAAATGTGAGACAGTAGTCTTTGATACTTGTAAGGAAGTAATGCTCACCAACTCTGCTGCTAACATAGCAACTTCTTAGGAGCTTACTAGTGACCCTGCTTACTCGCAGTAACGCAACAACCCTCAACGACGAGCTCGGTGGCTCAGTCGTGAATGACGCGACTTTAACACCAACGCTCGTGGGTTCGATTCCCACACAAGGCAAACATTTGTGTGCATGAACATGTCTGTTTGTCTTGGTCTGGATGTTTTAAGAGAGGTAGGGCGCATCAAAGCAGCCCGTCTGGGGAAGTACCTCCACCTCACAGAAAACTGCAGTCAAATAACAACTCCCTAGAGGGTTGTTTTGTTCCTGCGTCTGAGTGAGGTCACCAGTAAGCTCCCAAGGAGTTGCTGTGTAAGCAGCAGAGGAGGCATCGCGCGAGTGATACTTAATATATCGCAAGCGTTAATAGGCTACGGTATCCGCTTTACATCAGGTGGGCCGTATGCTTGTATACCTCCCGTAGTAAGTAGTCTAAAAAAAACGGAGTTGTTATTTGCCTGTGATTTTCTGTGAGATGGAGGTACTTCCCAATCAGATTGCTCTGTTGCCCTATCCCTATTTAAAAACAAAAACCGAGACAAACAAACATGTTCATTCATATAAATATTTGTCTCGTGTGGGAATCGAACCCACGAACTTTGGTGTTAAATTAGCATTGTTATCCTATCGGCCACCGAGTTTTTCTTATTAAAAATAAAATCGATTATGAACTTACAGGATGAAAACAAAAATCCTACTACACTCTACGATCCCATAGCCCGTAGCTAACACCATTGATAATCAAACTTAATACTCTCAAGTTGTGGATTGAACTGGCTGCCGAGATTTTTCTATCTGTCAGCATGAGGTCTTACTACGGTCTTCAAAAAAAGTGAGTGGAGATTCGTCGTCATTTTGTTATTTTGCACACACTATATTGAGACCTTGAGTTTAAGAAGAGATTTTGTCTTCCTTTGCGTATTCTACCGATTGTACAATTGTGTTCTGAGGAGTTGTTAGACAACAGTCTCATTTTACAAATGCGAAGCTCGCCGACGGCTAGCAGTTCATCCTCATACACTGAAACCGCAGTGGTCGCGTACTGTGAGGTTGTTTTCTACCGAGAACTATTATTATGTGAAACGAGCACCTCAGGTTTTCTTAAAAATGTCCATAAGCCACGGTAACTGTTTACCATCGGGCAGCCCGTACGCTTGTTTCCCACCTAAGTAGTATGAAAAATATGTTCGTTTTTATCGGATTTCTTGTTAGTTTTATTTTTTAATTGTTTTATTTTTACACTTTTTTATTATTGTAACTATTGCAACCCAACTTTCGGAGGGTTTTTTATTTCATTCACAGAGTTAAGTTGTGACGATTATCATTAGTAAGTTACGGTTATCTAAGCTACTGTTAATTAACCTCTCCAGAAACCTGACCTGTCTCAAGGTTATACAGGCTTGACCTTTAGCATAAAAAAATAATTGATGGCCTATTTCAATGAGGCAAGGTTTTTAACTTTTTGCTTCATCACATTATGTAGTCTGCTGGGCGCCATATCTAATGTTGATTACTAGCATGTCTTCATTGTCAATCATCAAAATCGACGCACTCGCTTCTACTACAGCGTCCCAAAGTAATAAATATAGACTGATAAACACATTACTCTCCTTTGTGTCGCGCAGTCGGAATACAAACAGATAGTCTGTCCATCTGTTGTAAGTTGTAAAATATTGATAAATTTCGTAATTATAGTAATAGCCGGGATTAGCTTTTGTCATATGCCTTTCTCTAAGACCATTATTATACTGAATTTTTGTATGTATAGTTAAAAAATTTGGTGTTGAAATCGTGATGAACATACAGAGTTGCCTGAACATTTACTGATTTAGAGCAAAAGACATACTAATATGTACCTACTCATTACTCTATTCCAATTGCGAAGTCCCATAACGATTTTCTACATGAACATTTCACATACAAAATAGATAGTCCTTGCTAGTTGGTAGTTAATCATACGTAATTGTAACTTATTGGGAACACGCAATTTGATCCAACCCGCTTTGCGCGCTTCCGCCACCAATTAGTTCATGCGGCCTAGCGCCGGCCGGCACCCACCCACTACTGTTAGTACTTGGTACATGCCGACGCTGCCATGGCTGCTCCGGTAGTCTCTGCCTCGGCTGCTGCGGTCGTCCGTCATCTGGAACAGAGTCCGCATGCCCCCACCACCACCGTCGCTGCCACGACTGGCCTGGTCGTCGCTGCGACACGTGTTTCGCCTCTCCACGAGGCATCATCAGGCGTTGTAGACGTTAATCGTAAGAATAACATGCTACAAGTGACAAATCCATCGCAGTGCCGTCCCTTATATTGAATTGAGGGTGGGGGTGGATGGTGTGAGCGAAAAGATATTTAATAGTGGGGAATGGTTTACGTCAGTCTGTTTGTTCATGAGAGTAATTTTAGAATTTTTATGTTTATTAATTTCTAATTGTTCCCTAATATTTAGTTTTAAACCTTTGTCTATGGTGTGTAAAATTTGATATGTATTAGTGGGGGATAAGTTATGTCCTTTGTCTATAAGATGCTCGGCGAAGTGTGACCTTTCTGGGTGATTGTACAATTGCGTGTGGATTTGACTTTCGCAAAGTAACGCCTGAATCTATTAACTATTTATTGGGAACATTAAATTAAGAAATGTATTTGAGTTTAATATTTAATAAACATATTTAATATACTAAGATAAACAAACTTGGTCTTAAAGAGAGTATCGGTGTTAATGTTAATAAGAAAAGGCATGCTCCGTTGGTTCGGACATAGAAAAAATGCAGGTTGAAAGAATGACGAAACAGATACACAATGCGAAAGTGGAAGGATGTATCAGCCGAGGAATACCAAGACTAACCTACTATGACCAAATTGGTCGTGTTTTATCAGAAGGCGAGGTCAGGAGTCCTAGAAACCGGCGAGCGTGCACGAAGAGCTATGAATGTAAAGAAGCGAGAGAAGTGTGAAAGACCGCGTCTTATGGCACTCGGTTCCCTCTACCTACCGCGCAAGGGACCTGGCGTGAAGATATACATACAAAATAAAACTATTTAAATAATAATTAAAAATATTAATCAACGTGAGTTAAATAACACATTATTAATTTTTACTGGGACTTTGTATTTGTAATGGAGTGTAGATGCATTATTCGCCTCATCGGTTTTCGATATGTTGTACTGCGGCGAGGTTTAATTAAATTGCAATAGACAAAGTGTCTGCCAAGTTTAATGGAAAATGTTTATCATTCCATTCAGTTCCTTATGACGTTATGACACGGCTCCATTTGCATAATGATAACGTCTTTGAAAATTTTGACAAGCTCGGTGGCGCAGTGGTGAAACGCGTTGTTACGTTACTTTGACATCAACACTCGTGGGTTCAAATCCCACACAATACAAACATTTGTGTGCATGAACATATCTGTTTGTCTTGGTCTGGGCGTTTTTATGAGAGGTAGGGCGCATCAAAGCAGTCCGTCTGGGGAAGTGCCTCCACCTCACAGAAAACCGCGGCCGAATAACAAACTCTCTGTAGGGTTGTTGCGTGTGAGTGTGGTTACCAGTAAACTCGGAGTTGCTGTCTTAGCATCAGGGGTGGCATCGCGCGACTGATAGTTTATGTATTCGCAGCGTTTAAAGGCTACGGTTACCACTTTACATCAAGTGGACCACATAATTGCATGCCTGCCGACGTTGTAAAAAAAACACTTACTTCGACAGACGGCTATATGTCATATATGTATCTGACGAGCTTGGTGGTGGATCAATTATCAATGCTATTTTAAATCTAAGACTCGCGGGTTCGATTTCCTCACATGACAAACATTTGTGTTACTAGTAAGCTCCTAAGGAGTTGCTGCAGCAACACAGCAACTTCTTAGGAGTTTACTTGTAACTTCACTCACTCGCAGGAATACAATAACCCTCCAGGGATTAAATAATAAAGCCCTGTGGTTTACTGTAAGGTAAAGTTACTTCCTCAGTTGAACCGAGCCCCAAGCCAAGACAAATATTTATTTATTTATTTATTTATTTATTTATTTATTTAATAATTTAATTCACTAAATAGACATGTTCACGCACAGAAATGTTTGTCCTCTGTATGAATCGAACCCACGAGTTTTATTAGGGTATTAAAGTGACTATTGCTAATCACTAGACCCCCGGCTCGTCACTAACTAACTAAAGATAATTTTTTGTTTATGTTTTTTGTTAGCAATAATAATCCACGGACCTGTCTTGGGAGGTGTTTTGATCCTAAATAATTATATGCATTCATACTCATGACATCGCAAGGCCAAAACGTTGTATGATGTAATTTTTAGATGGTCAAATTTGCATTGCCCGTACTATAGAGACCTTCACTTGCATTGATATAAAATTGAGAGAAGGTATCACTCGCCAAATATATACAATGTTCCATTTCATTGTTACACGGGCACATCGTTTCGACGCATTCGGGCAAGGCTACGATTTGATGACATGATTTATTTAGCTTACAACATACATGCACAGTTCATAAACTCTGCATTTTGCATTTTAACTAAACCCTTCGTTAATTTTCTTTATTTCTGCGGCCTCCTTCCTACTCATCTCGGCCCACATGCCAACATTCTCTGGTGAGTTGGCCAATTTAGGAATCCTATAGAATGGGACGCTGAGGGCGATGCCGAATATCCGATAGCGCCAATATCACTAATTCTGGGTATAGTGTTTGATAGGGAACTGTGTTATATTCGCAGTAAACGTGTATGGATACTTCATCGGCGACAGTTACGGCGTTGTGCATGCCTTCGAGTACAAAGGACGGCGATGCAAATCGTTTGTTTTGTAATGAAACTCAGTAACGCCGGCGTGTTTCCAATTTTCATCTCATCTCGTTGAAGGTACTTTATAAAAGCCATCATTGTAGGTATTTCTGAATCATATCTCTTGTATGATGGATGTTATTGGTAGTGTATAAGGAAACTCGTGTGAACGTAATGTTACGGGATCTATCAGACATGGTAGAGGTACGTGATAAGAAGAGATAACGATATATATTTAAAACAGCAGACGTGTGGAGTGTGAAAAGAGAATCAAAACATTGGTAGTGTTTTATGTCAGGCATTCCACATCTGCTCAGATTACTCTATTTTAGGGTTCCGTACCTCAAATGGAAAAACGGACCCTTATAGGATCACTTTGTTGTCCGTCTGTCTTTATGAATAATATGAAAAAATATGAATTAGCAGTCAATCCTTAAATGTTTCGTTGTCCACAATAGGCATATCGGCTGTGTTTGTTTGTGTCATCTTTCCAATGATTATAACTTTTTGTTGAATTGTCGCGCGCTTAACAATATTTATTAAGGGGCAAATAATTGTTCTGTTTGAACAAAACATAAGTGTCGGCGAAACTGCTCGTCGATGCATATAACCGTAAGTATTTTTAACTATTTTTTTGTTGAATTAACTTAAGCAGCGATGAGTTGAAATAGATTTTTAATTATTATTTTGTAGTCTGTTGGACAATGGATCAGGCGTTATGAAGACATGGGTGGCGTGCAGTGATGTTACCAAAAAATCAAATGACTCTAGAGAGATTCGATCTCAGAACTTATACCTAATAGCAAGTAGCTTAGCCTTTGCACCATTGCTGTTAAAAACGCATTTATGAAATTTTGTATCACATATACCTATATACATTGATTGCACGTTATAATTGCACCGATTTGGCCCGACGACACACGATGACATTGCCCTTGTACTAACATCGAGGTGTATACTTTACTTTGTGACTTTGTGTACTTGCCCAGATGGGCTGCTTTAATGTGCCCTACCTCTCTGAAATCTCATGCTTCTGATGACTGACTAAATTGATTTTGGTGACTTGACTTTCAAATTGAAAATAATGAAGAGCTTGGTGGCGAGGTTAGCAATGCTTCTATGACACCAAAGATCGTGGGTTGGATACCACACAGGACAACATTTGTGTACATGAACGTGTCTGTTCGTAATAGTCTGCTTGTTCTCAAGAGTGAAATGTCGTATCAAGGCAGCCGACTGAAGAAGTACCTCTACGTCACAGAATACCGCGGCCAAATACCTCCTAAACAACTCCTTGAAGGGAAGTTATGTTCCTGTGAGGGACTGAGATTGCCAGTTAGCTCCTAAGGAGTTGCTGTGTTATCAACAGTGGTGGCAACGAGAGAGCGATAGTTCATACATTGCAAGCGTGTCGTCGTATGCTTGCATGCCTTCCGACGTCGTCGTATAAAAAATATTTTATGACATCACCACACGAAAATAGAATAGGTAATGCACTTATTATCTATTCTATTTTCCTGTGGTGATGTGTAGTTTTAAAGTATTTTTTTAATGACGAATATTTATTACGTAAAGAAAAAACTCTTTTTTTTTCTTTACGTAATAAATATCCTACTAATATTATAAATGTGAAAGTTTGTATGTATGGATGTTTGTTGCTCTTTCACACTTAAACGGCTGAACGGATTTGAATGAAATATGGCACGTAGATAGATTATGATCTGGATTAACAGTTATTTGACTCCACGCGGGCGGAGCCGCGGGCAGCAGCTAGTGCTTTATAACTACACATCACACGAAAATAATAATAATATAATAATAATAAATATTTATTTCTCCCATAAATTGTACAAGAAACAGAATATTACAAATTGCTTTCTTCATAGTTATGGGAGACTGGTGCCTATGCTAGGCAAGCCTGTATTTCAGGACACCAGCCCTCCACCCTAGGTTATTGGCTTAGTGAAACAATATTCCAATTTGAGTAACATTAATTAAATGAACACAGAAAAAAAAAGTAAAAGAGTATTTGTGTGTAAAATAGAATAACCAAAAGCTCCTGAAACCGAACAGCATGCGAGAAGACGATGTGTGGTGAGTGTGGAAGAGGCGAGAGGGGTGAGTGTGGAAGAGGCGAGAGGGGTACGAGTATGTTTGGATCGGTGCACCTGGCGTTCCACAGTAAAGTCTTGACGGTGGACTTTAAATTTGTGAGATTTGTCACAGCTAAAGTTAAACACGAGAAGGAATGCAGAAAGATAAATTGTGATATGTGAAAATATCAATAATGTTCAATGTTAATCGAATTTCGACCGCAATTCATTGAATTGTTCAATGAATTACGGTCAAATGTCAACCACTGGCTGACCGCTAGTTACAATGAAGCTAAAATTATTCTATTTCCCTTCTAATTACGAGTATAATCAAAGTTTACTGGAATATTAAAAAAAATATTACACTACCATTATTTTTCAGTAGCTCTTAATTTGAAAAATTGCAAGTCCTTGAAATCTGGGAATTCATTGTAGATTTTATAACAAAATCTTTTTCTACTTCTTGGCGTTATTTTTAATCCATTAGGATTGACGGGGTCCGCTACCTAAGCATAAGGACTTATTAGCGAAGATGCCGATTTTTACATGGAGCGACTGCTGTCTGACCTCCGCAACCCAGACGGAAAATCAGTTCATTCTTAGGGAAGGTCATACGTATGTATAAGTATGTGTATAACTTCACAACAAATCTCTTGAGGGGTAGGCAGAGAGAACCGAGCGCCACGTGACACGATCCTTACATACCTCACTGGCTTCTTTCACATTCATTGCTCTTCTCATTTTCAGGGAAGAAATATAATTTCAGACGTGCGGGTTTCCTCACGATGTTTGCCTTCACCGTTGATAATTACAAATATGTACATAAGTCCGAAAACACGAATTTTAGTGGTACATTAATTTTATAACAAATTATGAAGGTATTATGAGATACGTGTGTTTGTTCCCGGGGTATGTAGAATATTTCTGTACACCACGCGGAGATTTCTACTTGAGATTTCAACTTAATAGAGAGTTCGTAGAACTGTTGTTTTAATCCTGGGATCAGACGAAGATATAAGTTATATTGCGGTAGCTCAGCTCGCGAGGTCATGCCTTGAATTTTTATTATGTTTAATAAGTTAACGGATTCATTCTGAGGGGGTGTGAAGAGGGAAGAGATACTGTCTTGGGTTTATAAATGTTAAATTAAATTCACAATTCTCAGCGCCTTTATTTTTAGAAATCGTCGGGAGGCAAACAACAGACTACTTGCTGCAAAGTGGTTAACGTAACCTATAAACACTTGGAATATATGAATAATGGTCGCGCGTTGCCAGCGTCGCTGCGTACACAGCAACTCTTCAGGAGCTTCCTAGTAACTTCACTAACTTTTTTTTATACACAACGTCGAGATGCATACAAGCATAAGGTCCACCTGATGTAAAGCGGTTGCTGTAACTATGAACGCTTGCCACAGATTAAGTATCACACGCACGATCCCACCTCTGTTGCTTTTTACGGAACACTAGGTGCGCGAGTCAGACTCGCACTTGACGGCTTCTTTACATATTTATCTTAAGCTATGATTCTGCTATGTTAGCAAAAGATGTATCATCGCGTGAGTGATACTTAATGTATTACAATTAGGTGGGCCGTATGCTTGTATATCTCCTGACGTTGTATTAAAAAAATTCAAGCGAAAGTAGAAGGATGTAGGACCTGAAAAGGCCAACACTAACCTACCAAGATCAAATTGGTCGTGTTTTACCAGAAGAAGTAAAAAAAATAAATTAGAGTAGTTTCCAAACTCAAGGAGGAAAGTCGCTAAGTTGAAGTTGAAAAATTAAGTAAGTTATGGATTTATTTATTGTTAACATTTTATAATTGTGATTTTATGTTCCTCTTCTGTATACCTACCATTAGTTTTATGAAATTTTGTAGAATCTTCAGTTCTTGTGCTCGGGAGTATGTTTGGAGCTATGCACTAAATATGCACCAAACAGCTCGGCACTTTAATTATATACATTTCGTATAAATTGAATACGCGTTGATTGATTGCGTAGTACGCGAATTACCGCCAACCAACATACACCATACCAAACCAACCAAACGCGTATTCAAATCACCAATATTTACCAGTTAACCGTATAACCAGTTTACCAGTTTAGTAATAAGTGACTTTTATATTTAGTAGATTTAATAATAAACCATTTTTACATAAAGACTATCAGTGAAATTATATCGTCTCCACCAACAATCACCAGTACATAACTCAGTGGGTATACCATCTGCCGAACCAATCTAGCAGAGCCCATTACATGGGCTAAATCAGACTGGTCCTACTTTAGTAACAACTACATGCATATTCCCGCCTAATATGAAGCTGTTACCGTGACGTATGAATTCGTAGGTATATGTCCAGTCAGGTCAGGGCCCTTTTCCCTAGAATGACATGACGAAATTAGTCGTGTTTTATCAGAAGGTGATGTCAGGAGCCCTAGGAACCGGCGAGCGTCCGTGAAAAGAGCTATGAATGTTAAAGCGAGAGAGGTGTGTAAGGATCGCGTCTTATGGTGCTCGGTTCTCCCTTCCTACCCTGCAAGGGACCTGACGTGAAGGTATACATACTAATTAAATATATACCTATTATTCATATCACATGGACGGCGGAATGTTAACTCGGTCTTGCAGTTTGCTACCCTTTTTACTTTGAAACTCCTGAATTTCCAATCGATTTTATATTCTTCTTCATGTTCCAGATTACCTGTGCACCATATTTCATTATGTCTACAATCGATGTGAAAATTACCAACAGCCAACGATCATCACGTCAGTACAAAATTCAGTATGTTGGCCAACATACTGAATTATGTACTGGCGTATTTATAATTGTAGATTATAATGGCGGATACAGGCTTGTGGTCGCGAGGCCAAAGTTTAGATCGTAATCTGTCTGTCTCAAAAAATCAAATTTTGGTTTTATTATTTATCACATACGCACGCACGCGACATGACCTTCAATACTATGTTTTTCAAGGTCATACCAAACCAGTTGAGAATGCGCAAGCAATGCAAGCTTGCGCTGGCTCGTCAAGTATATAAAAATTCAAAATTAAAAAAAATTAAAATTGTCTGCCATTTTGACCATGTTCCTTAAGAGATATTCTACATTTTTATGCTGAATCCGAATCTGAAGTCAAAATTCGAATATTCGAAAAAAACGCACACACAGAGACAAACGCACAGAGAAACATATAGATTTCATATAGGAAAGGTGTTCCTGATAACAAGGCATTAGCTTAACGACTGTCATCTATCGACAACAGCCAGGACCGACGGCTTAACGTGCCCTCTGACGGAGACTCTAGAGAAAGATAAACCTATCTATATACAGGATGAGGATGGCGTTGCTTAACCTATGTATTCGGTTAGCTTGACACGCGCAACGACGCTATCGAGATCTACAAGCTAGTTAGAATCATCGTTCCATTTTTATTACATAAGCGGACGCAAATGGACACTATTTACGAATTTCTGATACGGTATTTGTGTTTTTTTTGTACAACGTCGGGAAACATACAAGTATACGTCCGACCTGATGTAAAGCGATTACCGTAGGCTATAAACGCTTGCATTACATCAAGTATTGATCGCGGGAAGCCACGTCTGCTGCTAATACAGCAGAGCCTTAAGAGCTTATTCGTAACCTCAATCACTCGCAGGACTTTAATAACTCTCCAGGGAGTTGTTATTTGGCTGTGGTTTTTAAGTAGTGATGTTTCCCCAGACAGGCTGCTTTAATTGGCTCTCTTCTCTTTTAAGACAAATTCATGTACACATATGTTTGTCCTGGGTGAATTTCTTGGGTTATGAGATTTCTAATAAACGGTACAAAATAGGTCCTTCTACAATAGGCAGGGGGATGTTATCTGTAACAGGCGGAAGACTGTAGTCACATTGCATGCACTTTTTTTTTTTTTTTTTTTTTTTTTTTTTTTTTTTTTTTTTTTTTTTTTTGACCTATGTAGTTAGCCCCGAGTGGGCTGTCACTACGTCACCGGACTAGAGAGGCGGGCGTGAGGCGCCACAGCCTAGAAAAACAAAGTTAAGCGACAGCCTAAGGGCCCCCGAGAGGGGTCGGACCTCGGCTCAGGACGTCGCTGGAGAAACAAATCGAACACGGGGGTTCGTGCCTGAAGGGCCTGTCGGAGAGATTGCATGCACGTAAAATAGTTCCTTTTATACTTGTTTTATGCGACCCTAAAATACAGATTTTATTATTTCTACAATAACAATAAATTCTCGATTGTGTCTAACTCGTATAAGGAAATAATAATAACAAAGCGAATCCATATATTTTTTGTATACTCATTATACTGGCACAGGTGTTGATGAATATGGATGAACAAAATTGCCTTTACCATTTTTTAAATCAACGTATTCAAATATATTATTTACCCATGCTATAATATAAACTGGTTTGGTAAATACTTTAAACATGTACTAAAGTTTACGAGCTGTTACCAGTAGCTTCGTCCGCGTGGAATCCCGTTGTCGCGGTACAAAGTACCCTATGTCCATCTCCAAATACCATACTTTCACTTTTCACAAATATTTTTTTCTTGCTAAATAAAATAATATTATTAAATAAATATTTTATTAAGTAAATATTAAATGTTTAGAGACATCACACTAAGTATTATCAAATTTGATCCATACTACTAACCCTGCTAATTGGTTTAACACAGGGATGTTCTTTTTTCATTTACAAATAAAATGAATATTTTATTTTGCTTTTGCTTATATTATATCTATTGACATTGTTGATGGTCTACTCTGACTAACTTGATACATTTTTTGAACGCAAATGCAAAAAAGAGTATATAGTTCTACACTAAAACAGTAGGTAAGAGATAATAGTTATGTAAATTATGTAAATTATTAAATTCGTAATATTAAAATTTAATTTTAAAAGTATTTGTTTTTTCCCATACAAAATACAATTTATCTTCTGATTTTAACTTTATCAGGGATCCTAAAACTTGAGTATATCTCAAGTTTTAGGAGTTTAAATACGTTGGGTAGACTCAAACTGTACAACATTATTTTCGATTGCTACTTTATTAAAGAATGTTGTTTCGCTTCATGTTCAAATAAAACCAGTTGAGAATGCGCAAGCTTGCATTGCCAGAGGAACACCTGGCTCGTCAATTATATAACAATTCAATTTTTTTTTAATTTGTCAGCCATTTTGACCATGTTCCTTAAGAGATAGGAACGGTGTTCCTGAACATTCCTATTCTACTTTTTTATGCTGAATCCGAATCTGAAGTCAAAATTCGAATATTCGAAAAAAAAACGCACACACTGTCAAACGCACAGACAAACATATAGATTTCATATAGGAACGGTGTTCCTGATTACATATGCAGATAAGATACAGCACGGAATTTTTTAATACCACAGATGTAGCAAACATACTTAAAATCTGTCTGACTGTAAGCGGTAACGATTACTGTAATAATACAGTTACTCTAATGATTGTAAACGTACAATAAAAAAAGGATATATTTAAAAAAATATTGTTTTTTCTGAAATATTAAACTTTTATCATTATTTACATTATTAATTTATTCATATTATTAATACAACATCATATTGAAAGATACGAGTTGTAAGATAAAAATATTATTCTTTATTTTCCATTAGGCCCTTCAGACATATTTAAAATAACCTTAATTTCTTCTTTTCTTATTTTCATGATTCTTAATATCTCATTGTATTCGTCTTTTTTCAATTAATAATGATTAAAATGAACCCTGTTGACGTCCAATAAGCATAATACATACATATCATCACGCCTGTCTCCCATATAGGCAGAGAGTATAGAACGCCAGGTGCACCGATCCAAACATACCGCTCTCGCTTCTTCCACACTCATCAACCTCTTCATGCACGCTCTTCGGTTTTGGGTACTTTTAATTTGGCCCTTTTTCAACACAACACCAATTTGATCTATATGTGGCGTCTAGGACGGCCCCTACCGATATCACCATTCACTCTTGCTTGATACACGTCTTTCGTAACTCTTTTGTCATTCATTCTTTCTAAATGATCAAACCATCTCAGCGTACCCTTTTTAATTTTGTGTCTACATCAACTTTCATTCCACAGAGTTCTCGTATCGTGCTATTGTTATTAATCATAATATGAAATGGTTATTTTCGCAAGAGAAATAAGAAAAATACTAAATTCTGGAGATATCGGCAGGGGCCGCCCTAGAAGTACACATATAGATTAAATTGATGATGTAGTGAAAAATAACCAAATCAAAACCACTCAAAACCGAAGAGCATGCATGATGAGGTTGATGAGAGTGTCAAATAAGCGAGAGAGGTATGTTTAGATCGATGCACATGGTGTTCCGTAGTCTCTGCCTACCCCAATGGGAGAAAGGCGTGATTGAATATTTAGTATATATATACTAAATATTCAAATTAGGCGTACCTCGGTATATAGAATTATTTTATCATAATATACTGAGATTTTGAAATTATCTAACTAGAATATTAATGGGGGCTTTCGTATGAGCATTTACTAATATATTTTTACCAAAAATCTAAACGAAAAGTCGGAGGCAGAGTCGTAGGGAGAGGGGTCCGAGCCCGCATGACTCGGTCCTTACACACCTCACTCGCGTCTTTACGTTAATAGTTCTTTCTTTAAGCTCACTGGTATCAAAAGCTCCTGACACCATCTTCATTTCACCTTCTTGACACACGATTTTATACCAGTTCCCACCAATATACTTTAGAACTGTTGTTTTAATGGCATCAAAACGGTTTGCTAACGGTATCACGAAAATACGTGGAATTAATCTCTTCCTTGATCGGTTTGAAAAGTTCGAATCTCTTTTACATCGACAAATATTTGTGAATTTTTAAAGAGGGCAGCCGTTAGTTATAAATATATAAATCTGAAAAAGCGAATATAGTGACATTTGCCTACATCAGGATTTGAACTAGGGGCCAGTTGATTAATCGTTAGCCTCTAAGCTATCGTTCCTCGCTGCTGAAAATATATTAAAACTACTTATAAACACATGAAAGTCATTTCATATCCAATCTTTTGTACCATTCTCGATTTTTATTTTGAAGGCGAATGGTCCGTGGTCCATTCCATATCATCGTCATCATTATCAGTTCAGCCTGTATTCATCCACTGCTGAACATAAGCCTTCTTTCTAGAGTGTCATTCGTATTAGTCCTGTGCCACCAGTATCCATAGACTCCCTACAAATCTTGCGGTTATCGCTTCACCTGATGAGGGGTCGTCCCACACTGCGTATAGTACTACTACTACTAAGGGGACGCCATTCGAGAGCCTTTCTTCCCCAGCGGTCGTCGATTCTACGAAATATGTAGCCGGCCCACAGCCACTTCTGTTAGTATATCCTTCGGGCTATGTTGGTTACCTTAGTTCTAATGCCAATATCCTCATTTCTGTTTCCCCTCTTAGCATATCCCTTTCCATAGCACGAGGAGCGACCTTCAGCTTCCAAATACGGCCTGCACTGAAGGGCCACGTCATTCTATACCAGTCCAGTAGTCCAGACTATACAGATTTTCAGATATCAGCATTCGGATCCTGCTGAGGAGTTACTGCATTAGCAGTACGAGTGGCAATGTGAAGGCGATCCTCCTTAGCTAGCGTTCACTGCTCCCGACAACCTTTTATATAAAGTAATTCATATGCTTACTTGTTACCTTGATAGCTTGTGTAAAAAAAATAATTATAATAAACTATGCAGTAATACTATAGGTAGGTATTATACTGAATGAAATAAAATTGCGATCATAGCAAATAGGTATCGGTAGGTAATATGCTAAATTGAATATTTCCATTTCATGCAACGAGTAGTATCATTTGTTTCAATTAGTATGTCAATGAACTTATTCTACGTGCAGGAAACTTGTTACAAATAGTCTTTTTTTACAATACATTAAGTATCACTCGCGTGATGCCACCTTCGCTCAACACAGCAACTCCTTAGGAGCTTACCGGTGACCTCTCTCACACATAGGAACACAAAATCTCTCTAGGGAGTTTGTTATTTGGCAGCGGTTTTCGGCGAGTCTTCCCCTCTTAAAAACACGCAGAAAGACAAACAGACATATTCATGCACATAAATATTTGTCCTGTGTGGGAATCGAACCCACGAGCGTTGGTGTCAAAGAAACTTAAAAGCGCGTTTCGCCACTGCGGCATCGAGCTCGTCAAAAGTTTATATAATTAACCGGGTAACACACGATACTGAGTCTTCAGAGCTATAGCATAACCACCAATTGACAATGAACCGCGAATTTCATTCATTGCAGCTCCATTCATTCATTCGTTCATAGCGGTCCCTACAAACCACAAACCAGTAACCTCTTGACGTCACTAGGAGGCCGCTTCACTCACTAAAACGTGTTTTAGCGCCTAAATATCCCAGCAATTCTAACCTACTGACCAATTAGAGGATATTTCAACCAATAAGCCGATAAGTGACGCGATGTTCATCCTTAAACTAGCCAATCAGAGCTGCGCATTCTTCTTTACCCCCGACCCGTAGCGGTGAGTTTTTTTTCCTATACAAAATCGTGTCATTGAGTTTTTATAGATTATGTATGTCCTCATGCTTGAAATTTTTTTTTTTTCAGGAACACCGTTCCTATATGAAATCTATATTATGTTTGTCTCTGTGTGTGTTTTTTTCGAATATTCGAATTTTGACTTCAGATTCGGATTCAGCATAAAAAAGTAGAATAGGAATGTTCAGGAACACCGTTCATATCTCTTAAGGAACATTGTCAAAATGGCCGGCAAAAAAAAAAAATGAATTGTTATGTAATTGACGAATTTTAATCTTTTGTATATATATATTATTAACTTTTATATTGATGTTTGTAACGTTATTGTATGGAATCTAAATAAAGCTTTATTATTATTATTATCTTTCTACTCACGGGTATTAATCCCGGTCATTTGATAGGCTTGCGCGGGGATAAAGATCCAACGCGTAGAGGCCCCTTAGAAAAGATTGTATGTAATGTTGTACACCTGCCGTGATCCGCTCCAGGGGATATCAATAGGGCAATATACCAATGAACAGGCCACGGCAGGTATTGGGACTATTGGAAATATGTCGGGAAAAAGTGGGCTATTAAAGTGAGATTTGGAGGTATTATTAGAACCGGGCTATTGCAGAAGAGGGACGGACACCTGCCATAACTATCATATCTGACTGATACTTTTGGCAGGCGGTGGCTCGCCACTCACTAGATGGACCCCCGAAATGCCAGAGATAGTCGGCCGGGGGCAACACCGGTGTGAGTGACTCAGGGGTGTCGAGAGGTGTGCTGCGCTTTCTCCGAAGTTAATCGCAGCGTTATGCCCTTTAACACTTCCACCCCTGGAGCATATCACCTGCTAGAGCAATATACTCTATTATTATTATATAATTGACGAACCAGGTGTTCCTCTGACAACGCAAGCTTGCGCATTCTCAACTGGTTTTTTTTATTCATGTGACCTAACCTATGATAGATCTGGTTTTCCCCTTGGGCTGAGGTCTGACGGCAGTCTCTCCATGTAAAAATCAGTATCTTCGCCAAATCCCTAAGCTTCGGTAACGGACCACGCCAATCTTAATGGTTTAGAAAACAGCATAACGCGAAGATGTCAGTCCTATACATAGGTATAATCTGTTTTTATACTAAAAAATAATTGTAAGTTATCGGTTCTTTTAAAAAAATTAAATTTTTATTAATTTTTAAGTACAAACCTACAAAAGTTACAATTCTTGTTTGTGTACACATTGGTACACGCACCATTTATTTGTTTATAAAGTATAATTACATCCTTTATAATTATGTTCTTTATAATAACATTGCTTCCTGTCAAATTTCATGATACTAGATCATTGTGGTAGTAATTTTACTTGCGATGTGTTAAAATATAAGGTAAAAATATAATTAGTCGATTTTTTTATTCCCTTGACTTAGAAGGTTGGTTTTTTTATAGCTGACCCAGACACTGCAGACATTTGTATTGAACACACGGAAGCGCACGAAGTAGATTAGATCAAACTAGTCGCCTGGTGTTCGAAACTCTACCATAATTCATATAATTTTTTTCAAGTACTTTAGCAAATATGTACGCATGTTATTGTAATTTTTTTACCCGCATTGTTAATGAAATATAAATAATTGTCGGCACGTGTTAGCCTGACCTTACAAGCAATTTTTTTTGTCTTCCGACTGCAGTTTACTCTACATTTGATCACGATACATAATATTTTCTATTCATAACATTCACCTTAGCCTCGATAATCGGAAATTGCTCGCGTTGAGGAGCTCGATAGCTTATGCGCGTGTCAGTTTAATCAAACACGAAAGTTAAGGAGTGTCGACCGCGGTCTGTCCATAGATGGGTTAATTCGAGTCTCTCCATGGTCGGAGGGCATATTAAGCCGTCGCTCCCGACTTATTTGGACAGATAATCGTCGTTAATCTAACCTAAGAGAAGTAAGTAGGGACTCGTTATGTGGCTGTAATGTCCCAGGACGGTCTGCTTTCATGCTATCTCTCTTAAAACATCCAGCTCAAGACAAACCGTCATGTTGGTGTACACAAATGTTTGTCCTGCGTGGGTGTCGAACCAACGAGCGTTGGTGTCAAAGTAGCGTTACTAATCACTGCGTTACCGAGCTCGACAAAACAATGTACTCGTATTAACATAAACAAGACATCCGTTTAATAACACCGGCGTTTATTATCATCAACGATTTCTGTTAAATAAAGCAAATAGCATCGTGGCATAGTCTTTTGGGACAATTGCAAAGGTATGTATGTATATCTTCACGCCAGGTCCCTTGCGGGGTAGGCAGAGAGAACCGAGCGCCATAAGACGCGGTCCTTACACACTTAACTCGCTTCTTTAACATTCATAGCTCTTTTCCTGCACCAGTTCCTAAGGCTCCTGATATCACCTTCTGATAAAACACGACCAATTTGGTCATGGTAGGTTAGTCTCGGTCTTCCTCGGCTCCTACATCCTTCCACTTTCGCATTGTATATCTGTTTCGTCATTCTTTCATCATGCACTGTTTCTACATGTCCGAACCAACGGAGCATGCCTTTTATCTTAACACGGATTTAATTAACCGATTTAAGACATTGCAAAGGTAATTTATCTAAATCCGCTTCGATTTAAAGGAACTTTTTAAGCCTAATGGCTCAGTGGTTAGCTATAGTCACGAAGGAACGTATGGTGAACCGATGAGACTGTTCTGCAATAGTAACTCAATTCACCGTTACAGGTGGGGGGTAGAACGCGCAGCTCCGATTTGCAAGTTCACGGATCGACGTCGCATCCCATCGGGTTATTATATTTTAGTACCTAATCTTAACCAGTTGAGAATGCGCAAGCTTGCATTGCCAGAGGAACACCTGGCTCGTCAATTATATAACAATTTTTTTTTTTTAATTTGTCGGCCATTTTGACCATGTTCCTTAAAAGATGGGAACGGTGTTCCTGAACATTCCTATTCTACTTTTTTATGCTGAATCACAGCAATTACTTAAGCGCTTACTGGTGACCTCACTCACATGCGGTAACACAACAACCCTCTAGGGAGTTATTATTTGGCTGCGGTTTTCTATGAGGTTGAGGTACTTACACAGATGGTCTGCTTTGATGCGCCCTACCGCTCGTTATATAACATTTAGACTAATACAAACAGATATGTTCATGCACACAAATGTTTGCCGTTTGTGGGAATCGAACCCACGAACGTTGGTGTCAAAGTCATATTATTCACTATTACGCCACCGAGCTCGCCAAAATGCAGCAGAATGCGACCAGAAGTGCCATCACTTTTAATACAGTTCCTTCTTAGGGATAGTTTACCTGAGTCAGTCAGTCAGTCAATAGTGTCTCGCGTCTTTACACGCGTGGACGAGCCTCGAGCTATCAACTCTTTGCTCCAGCCGAACTTCGAGGGCAAACCGCATGCGGGTACCCTGTATGAGAGTTATTGAATATTTATGTAATATACCGGCACGACATACATGGTAGAATTAAGCATACAACCCGCCTCATGTGAAGCACACATCAGGCGAGCTGTGTGCTTTTTTATTTCTTAAAGTTAAGATAAAAAGAGTCCTGAATCGAACTCACTCTCAACGCACAGAGGATAACCTCAATAAGACTGAGTGAATTTATAGTTATAAAAATAGTGCAAGATTTGAATTATTTTCCCTAATGGCTGCCCACGTTATTATTTACACAAAACTAAAATTTATAAACATTGTTTAAGCCGCTCAAAACAGTAAGTAAGTAGGTAAGCACTTCAGTTTCTTGTCGGTTTTTCTCTGCGTTCGAAACCGGCGGCGGTAGTAAATAGAGTGCCCGTCAAGTTCTTATAAATTTTAAATAAGTAAGTATATGCACAATTTTAAGTTTTGAAATATTCTCTGCTGGAGGATATTAGGCGGATATAGATTTATTTGAACCTCTCGTACATTCAAGTGATGATATTTATCGTGATTGTTTATACTTGAATTATAGATCACACAAGATTTCGTGTCACTTTCATCCTATTATCGAGGATTTATTATTAAGAGATTAAGATATTTCCATTTCTCACTTGTCACTATCCGGAGACGATAACATATTTTCAATATAACTCCTTCACCGCCTGTCAAAATTTCAAAGCTAATTGTTATTATGCCGGTAATAGAGACAATGCCGTAAACTACATATTTCTTTATTTTACTTAACTTTAAAAAAATGAATTTTTAGCTTCTTTTTAAGTACCTACGTGAATATGATATATTTTTAATTTTTTTACACGAAACTAATAGGATTTGCTTCGGGCACAGAACCTTTTGTATCGACTGAAAAGGAAGATATTCGCAATAAAAGGCGTAATCAATTTGCATAACTAATAAATATAAAGATAATGTAAAATTAATAATAGATATTATCGAGAAACATTATATTTTCCATAATCGTAAATATAATATACATAATCCATATCGAAAATATTCTACCAACTAATTCCGGCACATGAAATCTCAATGAATGCTAAAATATTAATACCATATAATTAAGACAAGACTAAAATTTGAATATAATTATACAAACCCAATATCCACCAATTCCAACTGTATCTTTTCTTGTGTGTATCTTAAACGATAACTTCGCCAATTGCGAATCAATTACGAAATTTATTTTTTCATCGGAAGGTCTTAGCGTCCGATTGATCCTATATAAACATGGCGAAGATACGATTTTAATAAGTCAGTTTGAAAGGTTTTTGAACCTTTATAATTATGAAAATTTTTATTTGTTGTGAAAATCCTAGTGTTTGATTAGTCTCTTATAAGTTTGGTGAGGTTATGACTTCATTTGAAGTCGGCAAGCACAGTTTTTATTCTATTAACATTGTAATGATTGTGAATGGAATTTTGGTAAAGCTTTATTAACATTATTATCGCAAATCAGTCTAATTATAAGGAGATAGTCAAAAGGCAGGAGCCGATTTCAAGGTGCTGAGTTAATTTCATTGTCCTTGTTTAAGCGGGTCAAACTTTCACGGCCGGGCGCTGGGCCCAGAAAGTAGTTTTGTAATAAAATGCAAGTTTTTTAACACATTTTTAGCACTTAGTAAATTATAATTATAAGGAAAATTTTACATGATCTACGAAGCTTTATCAGCTTTTGAAATAAATCACATAAAACTCTTATTGATTTTATGTGATTGAAAAATGTTTTAGTGAGAATTAGTATACAGAAGATAAGTTTTAAATATACGTACTAATTATTCTACAAACATATACCTCTTCGTATAATATTATGATCAACAGTGATAGTCCAGTGGAAAAAGAACCGAGCTATTGATTAACTGGTCCACACGATGCTTTCCTTCACCGCCAAGTAGAAGATAATTACATACATGTACATTCGAAAACACGAATTTCCATACCATCACCTACGAGAAGAACGTGTGAAAAAGATCATGGTTAAAGAACAGTCGAGCTCTACAGATTGTAGCGAAATCCAGATTATTACTCCGGTGTGTTTGGTGATGATTTCAAAACCATCGATTCGGATTTCTACTGCAAACAACTGATGAAGAAAGTAAGAAATAGAAGAAAAAAACAGCCGCATTGATCAGATGAGGTTTTAAATGCCTTATTTGTCATATTGCTGTCTCTCACTTTGCCAAGAGGGGAAGTCAATTCCAAAACTTCCTACTCCTACAAATTTCTTCTGATTTAATTCGTTGTGAGTTCCAAGGCAGCTGTAGTTTAACCCCCGGGGCGGCAATGGACTTCACTGTTCATTGCCTTTTTTGTGGTCGCCGCTGTTAATTCTGGCTACACAGGAGACACAGTGGTGGGCCTGTCCCGATAAAAAAAAGCCGCATTGATCAACAGAGAGAGAGTGATTCATCTTTAGCCACTCAGCAAATACCTGCAGCAAAGCCCTGGGCTTGCACCCTCAGATTTTCACCTGTTTTGGTCTTTTCAGAATTATTTTTATTTGGTTATATTAGGTTTACATCAACTGTAAAAACTACCTACTTGTCGCAGTTTTTAGATCAGAAGCCCCAAAATTTCTACAGCGATGAGATTATGTCACTATTTACAAAACGTTATCAACTTGTATACGTATATTATAATCTTCTTCTTCTCCTTCGCGTTATCCTGTTTCCTAATCCACTGGGATTTGCGGGGTCCGCAACCTAAGTCTAACGATTTAGCGAGGATACCGATTTTTACATGGCGCGACTGCCGTCAGACCTTCACAATCCACAACCCAAAGGGAAAACCAGACCTTTTTAGGGTTCCGTACCCAAAGGGTAAAACGGAACCCTATTACTGAGGCTCCGCTGTTCGTCCGTCCGTCCGTCCGTCCGTCTGTCACCAGGTTGTATCTATTGAACCGTGATAGTTAGACAGTTGAAATTTTCACAGATGATGTATTTCTGTTGCCGCTATAACAACAAATACTAAAAAATGGAATAAAATAAATATTTGGCAGAGCTGCGATAGCCAGCGGAGCCACATTACCCTCAAAATTGTCGTTTGGGGTAGACTGATGTCATCCAGCTAGCGTTTAGACGGTAATAGTGAGAAACTCCAAAATCGACACACTAATAGCTAACATATGGTAGTTTTGTATCCTTTAATTTGAAATTTAAATGTTCGTTGGTGAGGAAGAACGGTCCAAAATCGTTCCAATTAGAAAAAAAAACATATGGGAAAACGTATGGCAGGCCACTTTGCAGTGCAGAGTCTGCACTGCACTCCCATCAACATTCCATACCATCACCTACGAGAAGAACGTGTGAAAAAGATCATGGTTAAAGAACAGTCGAGCTCTACAGATTGTAGCGAAATCCAGATTATTACTCCGGTGTGTTTGGTGACGATTTCAAAACCATCGATTCGGATTTCTACTGCAAACAACTGATGAAGAAAGTAAGAAATAGAAGAAAAAAACAGCCGCATTGATCAGATGAGGTTTTAAATGCCTTATTTGTCATATTGCTGTCTCTCACTTTGCCAAGAGGGGAAGTCAATTCCAAAACTTCCTACTCCTACAAATTTCTTCTGATTTAATTCGTTGTGAGTTCCATGGCAGCTGTAGTTTAACCCCCGGGGCGGCAATGGACTTCACTGTTCATTGCCTTTTTTGTGGTCGCCGCTGTTAATTCTGGCTACACAGGAGACACAGTGGTGGGCCTGTCCCGATAAAAAAAAGCCGCATTGATCAACAGAGAGAGAGTGATTCATCTTTAGCCACTCAGCAAATACCTGCAGCAAAGCCCTGGGCTTGCACCGTCAGATTTTCACCTGTTTTGGTCTTTTCAGAATTATTTTTATTTGGTTATATTAGGTTTACATCAACTGTAAAAACTACCTACTTGTCGCAGTTTTTAGATCAGAAGCCCCAAAATTTCTACAGCGATGAGATTATGTCACTATTTACAAAACGTTATCAACTTGTATACGTATATTATAATCTTCTTCTTCTCCTTCGCGTTATCCTGTTTCCTAATCCACTGGGATTTGCGGGGTCCGCAACCTAAGTCTAACGATTTAGCGAGGATACCGATTTTTACATGGCGCGACTGCCGTCAGACCTTCACAATCCACAACCCAAAGGGAAAACCAGACCTTTTTAGGGTTCCGTACCCAAAGGGTAAAACGGAACCCTATTACTGAGGCTCCGCTGTTCGTCCGTCCGTCCGTCCGTCCGTCTGTCACCAGGTTGTATCTATTGAACCGTGATAGTTAGACAGTTGAAATTTTCACAGATGATGTATTTCTGTTGCCGCTATAACAACAAATACTAAAAAATGGAATAAAATAAATATTTGGCAGAGCTGCGATAGCCAGCGGAGCCACATTACCCTCAAAATTGTCGTTTGGGGTAGACTGATGTCATCCAGCTAGCGTTTAGACGGTAATAGTGAGAAACTCCAAAATCGACACACTAATAGCTAACATATGGTAGTTTTGTATCCTTTAATTTGAAATTTAAATGTTCGTTGGTGAGGAAGAACGGTCCAAAATCGTTCCAATTAGAAAAAAAAACATATGGGAAAACGTATGGCCGGCCACTTTGCAGTGCAGAGTCTGCACTGCACTCCCATCAACAGAAAAAGTAACAGCACTCGTCGCTAGATGTCGTACAGGGTTCCATATATTTAAAAAAAATTAAAAATAAAATATTTAAATATTTTTAAATTTAAAAAATATCAGCTCTGCCTACACAGCTTGCTGTTATTTACTAGTTAAGGGGGCTCCCATACAACAAACGTGATTTTTTTGCTCATTTTTGCTTGATATTGATAACGGTAACAGGTAGACACTTGAAATATTCACAGAATATTTAGTATATTCACTTTATAGAATAAATAATTAAATTAAATTAAAACAAATATTTAAGGGGAGCTCCCATACAACAATCGTGATTTTTTTTTTGCTGTTTTTATAGATAATGGTACGGAACCCTTCGTGCGCGAGTCCGACTCGCACTTGGCCGATTTTATATATATATGGCAATAGTGTTGCTACTTTATGCCAGTGTCAAAGTCTTCAGTTTAGAATCGTAAAACAACAATGCCACTCGTCAAAAGCGCGGGAAGAAGTCCCAACCAGACCTTTCTTAGGTTATATCACACGTAATTCGAAATACAACTTTATGAACGTACAGGTTTCCTTACGATGTTTTCCTTCACTGCCGAGCAAGTTATAATTACAAATATGCATAACTTTAAACAAGAATTTAGTGATACATGCCAGGATTCGAACCGGTACCTAGTTGGTCAATAGGCAGTTTATTTATCCATTGGGCTATTACTGTTCACATGTATGGTATAATCAAATGTAAATAAACTATGATAAAAAATGTCTTGAATTTGTATATAAAAATACTATATTTTTGTTCCTTGACCTTTTACATCTGTACTATAGAATTGTTCTGTTGTATCTATTAAACAAGCTATCTTGGGTACATTTTTTAAAATTATAGAATGAGAATATAGATTTTGACGAGCTCGGTGGCGCAGTGGTGAAACGCGCTGTTACGCTACTTTGACACCAACGCTCGTGGGTTCGATTCCCACACAGTACAAACATTTGTGTGCATGAACATGTCTGTTTGTATTGGTCTGGGTATTTTCTATGTATAATAAGTATGTATTTACAAAAAAAAAAAAGTATTTACGTATGTTTATCAGTTGTCTAGTACCCATAACACAAGCTTCCCCAAAGTAATTTGGGGCTAGGTGGCGCTGTGTAATTTGTCCGGCAATATTTATTTATTTATTTACAAATGAGCAGGTAGTAAAGATGATTTTTCTTCTATACATACAGTAAAAGAAAGGACGAAAGAATGACGAAACAAATATACAATGCAAAAGTGGAAGGATGTAGGAGCCGAGGAAGACCGAGACTAACCTACCATGACCAAATTATTGTCGTGTATATTATATGTAATATAAATTGGTCATGTTTTATCAGAAGGTGATGTCAGGAGACCCAGGAACCGGTGAGCGTGCATGAAAAGAGCTATGAATGTCACAGAAGCGAGTGAAGTGTGTAAGGACCGCGTCTTATGGCGCTCGGTTCTCTCTGCCTACCCCACAAGGGACTTGGCGTGAAGATATACATACATACATATAGTAAACCTGTAACGGAGTAGAATCTGTACATATTTCAAAATACTGTGAATGTGTTCTGGAAAATCTTATTGTGATAATCATTATTATCAATGCAGAGTCAATAATACATTATATTTTTTTATTTGTCTGTATGTTACCGCATCACATGAAAACCATTTAATGGATTTTGATGAAAGTAAGTTAGTCATAGACACAAATATTTGTCCTGTGTGGGAATCGAACCTACGAGTTCTGGTGTCAAAGCAGCGTTACTAACCGTTACTACTAGTATTAAGTCCAGCTGCAGATTTAAAATATTAAATCGTGCAAACTCCACCTTAATTTATTATAATATGTAGATGGAGATAAAACATAGCTGCAAATTAAAGGCAGATTTATAGGTATTTGTTCAGTTTAAACTACACACATCAAAAGTGTCTAGGGATCAACATATATTTTTGCAATAACTTTTCTCCTGATTGATATTAATTAAAATTTTCTTTAAGGATTCATCAAATAAAGTGTTTTCGTTTGTCTACAGTAACGATAAACCAAGTCACCTTTGCATTAATAAAGAAATTTGCCATTTTCATAATAAAGGGATTTTTGACATTTGAACCACTAACATTAAAGTTCGAAAAAAAGACTGAAATAACAGTTTTCTTTAAAATTTTATTGGGTAACTTAAACAATTAATAATCCGTGTTTCTACCGCGAACACTAACAACACAAGAACATCGGTTTGGCATACTCAAAATGAGTTCATCCAAATCACGCTGTGGAATGGCCGCCCATGTTCGTTGCAACAACAAAAAAAGGTCTTCTTGCGACTGGATACCCTCCATATTCGGCAGAGCTCTTCTCTGTAGCATATCCCATGCATGCTCAATCGGGTTCAAGTCTGGCGACTGAGCAGGCCAGGGCATGACATTGATGTTAGCTGCGGCGAGAGTCTGTCTTACAACTCTTGCGGTGTGCGGTCGTGCATTATCATGCATTAATTGAAATAAGGGACCAATTTGCACTTGTAGAGGAACGATGACGTCTGATACAATCGTCTCAGCATAAATTTGAGCGTTGAGATTGCCTCTGATCCAAATCAACTCAGTTCTTCCGCCGATCCAAATACCCGCCCATACCATGATGGTTCCACCACTATAAGGATGGACTTCCTGGCAGGATTTTAATCGCTGTTGGCGTCCAGGGGTTCTCCAGTGTCGTATACGTCTTGTGTCCGGTCTCATACCAAAACGAGACTCATCAGAAAAGCACACGAAACGCCATTGTTCTTCTGCCCAATTTCTGTGTTCAAGAGCCCATTGATATCGAATCCTACGATTGTGCATTGCTATAGGTGGTACCCTTAGCGGTCTTCGGGAATGAAGGTTCACTTCATGCAAGCGGTTTCTGACTGTTTGGTCGCTAATTAAGTTCCCTGAAGAGTGATGAAGCGTCACGGCTAACATCATGGCGGTTATTGTTGGAGCTCTTCGAGTTGTGATTTGAATGTATCGGTCTTGTCTCCGTGTGGTGCAGCGATACCGTCCTCCATGGCGCTCAGCCACGGTACCAGTGCTTCGGTAACGTGTCCAAAGACCTTTTTTTGTTGTTGCAACGAACATGGGCGGCCATTCCACAGCGTGATTTGGATGAACTCATTTTGAGTATGCCAAACCGATGTTCTTGTGTTGTTAGTGTTCGCGGTAGAAACACGGATTATTAATTGTTTAAGTTACCCAATAAAATTTTAAAGAAAACTGTTATTTCAGTCTTTTTTTCGAACTTTAATGTTAGTGGTTCAAATGTCAAAAATCCAAATTTTGGGTAAAAACAATTGTTAAATAAAATTGTGAAGTGGAATCTGTACAAGTGCAAGTATTAACATTAACGCGATGTCTTCAAAATTCCACCAAGTGCCTACAATCAACAGTATCAACATAAAAGTCAAAAATCCCTTTATTATGAAAATGGCAAATTTCTTTATTAATGCAAAGGTGACTTGGTTTATCGTTACTGTAGACAAACGAAAACACTTTATTTGATGAATCCTTAAAGAAAATTTTAATTAATATCAATCAGGAGAAAAGTTATTGCAAAAATATATGTTGATCCCTAGACACTTTTGATGTGTGTATAATCAACTTTAAACTATAAATTGATCAAATACCAAGACGCTTAAAGAAGTAGAAATTATAATAATAAATTCTTATCCACAAACGACATCGTGTATTTATAAGTTGTTTTTTTATTATATAATATTGTGTTTTTAACATTGTACCTGTTCTGATGTGACCGGTAACCGGTATGTTCGAGATTCTTCGAGATGTGTGTAATGCTAACCGATTAGACATCAATTGAGGATTTCCTTTGTTTTAGACTGTTGTAAATTAATTAAAAAGCAATACACGATTTTTGATGATTGTCAGGAAAGGCTGGGAATCTAGGAGTCAGACATAATGTAACAACAAAATAATTGTGCCATGTTAAAAATGTTTTATCAGAAGGTGATGTCAGTAGGCCGATTCTACTAACAAACTGCAAATGCCCTGCAGCGCAGCGTGTGTCAAAATGCGTATATTTTGACATTTCGTTAAGAGATCTGATAGCAGCGACGTTTAATCTAACGTCAAAATGTACGCATTTTGACACACGCCGCGCTGCAGCGCAGTTTAGTAGAATTGGCCTACAGGAGCTGTAGAAACCGGCGAGAGTGCATGAGAACGCTTTTTCTTCCTAGCGTTATACGTGACGTTATAGATAGACAGAGATAATGTGTAAAAGGAATCAAATATATCACTCCACATGGGTGTTAACAAAATTCTTATTTAAAATTTCATATGTAAAGATAAACTTTTAATCGCAAATGTCAAATCTGTTACATATACATACAATGCCAACCTGCGAATATGTGATCGGGATACACAAGTCTGTCAAGTTTTCACGATTGACATAAGGACTAAGGCGTACTTCTCGGAACTGTTCAAAAGAACAGTTATATCAGAGAACACGGGCATGTTCCTTATATCCACCATCATTACCTTCCTAGTATCTACTGCCTGCTCACTGAACATAATATTCCAGTTCCAGCTGTTTCACCAGCAGGTCGGAACAGATGAATTTCTATTTACGCCAAGTAAAGAAACAGTCACATCAAAAGGCTTGTCTTTTGAGAAATAAATTAGGCGAAAAGAAACAGTGCACTTGGACTAAGAACAATATTCCTGAATTTATCCTGCACTTATTTTTTTTAAATTAATATATATAAATAAATATAATACTGTATAAAATGTAGTAAAACACCCATGAGCATAGCAAATAACTAGCTGCAGCCCGTGACTTCGTCCGCGCGTATCCCGGTATCCTGTGGGAACGGCTTTTTCTTACTTTCTTTCTTTTTCCACCCCTTCTAAGGGTCGTATTGTGATGTTGAATAGCCTATATAGTATACAGATTAATCGACATTTTTTCCTTGCTGACGAGCTCGGTGACGCAGCGGTTAATAACGCGAGTTTGACACCAACGCTCATGGGTTCGATTCACTCACAGGACACACATTTGTGTGCATGGACATATCTGTTTGTCTTGGTCTGGGTAGTTTTAAGAGAAGGAGGATGCATCATAGCAGTCCTCTGGGGAAGTACGTCCACCTCACAAAAAACCTCAGCCAAATGTTATGTTTTAACAACTGCCTGGAGGGTTGTTGTGTTCCTGCGTGTGAGTGAGGTCACCAGTAAGTTCCTAAGGGGTAGCTGTGTTAGCAGTAGAGGTGGTATCGTGCGAGTGATACTAAATATCACAAGCGTGCGTGGGCTACGGTAACTGCTTTAAATCATATGCTTGTATGCCTCCCAACGATGCAAAAAAAAACCCTCTAACAAAACTACTTTTCATTTTATAACAATTTTATGTTTTATAACAATTTTATGTTTTATAACAATTTTATGTTTTATAACAATTTTATGTTTTATAACAATTTTATGTTAACAATTTAATGCTACTTTAACGCCAACATCTCACACACACGACGGTGGCTCAGTCGTCAATGATGCGACTTTGACACCAACGCTCGTGGGTTCGATTCCCACACAAGACAAACATTTGCGTGCATGAACATGTCCGGGTGCATCAAAGCAACCCACCTGGGTAAGTACCTCCACTTCACAGAAAAACCGCAGCCAATTACAATTCCCACGGTTGTTGTGTTCGAGCGTGTGAGTGAGGTCACCAGTAAGCTCCTAAGGAGTTGCTGTGTACGCAGCAGAAGAGGCATCGCGCGAGTGATACTTAATATATTACAAGCGTTAATAGGCTACGGTATCTGCTTTACATCAGGTGGGCCGTATGTCTGTATGTCTCCCGACGTTGTAAAAAAAACTGTACTAGCGAACATTAACATCTGTGACCTTTCAGAACTTGGAAACTGATTTATGTAAACGAGAAATAACAACGGTCCCAGAATACTTCCCCGCGGAGCGCCTACTAACGTTTCTATATTTTGATACTGTCCTTCTTCCTGTATATATTAGATCGATCTAATATCATAATTAGTGTGGCTCGTTTTCTGTTCAAATAGTTAATAGATTCTGGTGTTACTTTGCGGAAATCAAATTGGTTTATACGGCAAGCAGCTGGCTTATACGGAAGTAC
The DNA here is from genome assembly GCA_947507595.1 of Pyralis farinalis. Classification (NCBI taxonomy): domain Eukaryota; kingdom Metazoa; phylum Arthropoda; class Insecta; order Lepidoptera; family Pyralidae; genus Pyralis; species Pyralis farinalis. The sequence continues at coordinate 8,137,007 of OX382264.1, forward strand.
ACAAAGTAGTATAGATTAAATTGCCAGTTCTATTGCTTAAGCAGCATTATGAATTTTGTTTTTTAATGTGATATTGTCCACATGTAATTTTATTTAAATAAACTATAGTATGGTATGGTTAACGAATTTTTTTGTAACTACTTTATTCTTCAACTGAAATATTATTTTTTGATACATCTATAATTGTAAAGCCTTTCTTAGATAAAATTCCCGAGTGGAGAATATTAGAATGAGGAGTTATAAATCCGTAAGAAGTTATTATTTCCCTATCTTGGTTTTTAAACCCAGGTTTCGATTAAAATTTTTGTACATTTTAACGATTGTAATTGTATTTTAAATTTGTCTGTAAATACACCATGTAAATACATTCATTAGAGATATTTTTTTTATACAACGGCGGAAGGCATACAAGCATACGGCCCACCTGCTGTAAAGCGATTATCGTAGCCTATTAACGTTTGTAGTATCACTCGCGTGATGCCTCCTCTGCTGTTAACACAGCAACTAGGAGCTTACCTGGTGACCTCACTCAAACGCAACAACCTTCTAGATATGAACAAGCATTGGGACTATAGCTACTTATTCAAGAAATTTTAATTAATATCTCATTGTAACAGTAACTAAGGAGGTACTAAACTGTGGCACGTACTATAATTTCAATATGCGTTAGTCAAACTGATCGTTAATATACTTTAACATAATGAGGTAAAAGTGGATTCTTCGATTGTCAATTATGACATCAGCCTAATCGTAATTATAAATCGTTAAGGATTTAGTCACAGTAGAAAGATATAAAGCGTAAAATAACAAAGCAGTGATGGTCCAGTGTACGAGAAACCGGCCCGTTGACCCACTGGTTCCCGGTGCAAATCCTGGCGTGTACCACGAAATTCGTGTTTTCGAATTTATGTACATATTTGTATTCACTTGTTCGACGTTGAAGGAAAACATCGTGAGAAAACCCGCACGTCCAAGAAATTACATTTTGAAAGACGTATAACCTAACCTAAGGAAGGTCTGGGTTATCCTCTGGCTTGCCGATGTCTGATGACAGTCGCTCCATAGCAAAATCGGTATCTTCGCCAAATCCTTAGGCTTAAGTAGCGGACCCCGCCAAGCCTAATGGATTAGGAAGCGGGACAGTGCTTTGAAGAAGAAGAAAGATAACTCCACACAGGAACTTTTGAAATCGTTCCATTCGGGCACAGATACTCGAATGTACAAGTTTTCAAGCGATGCTAGCCGTCTACAACGGGTTGTGTTCTGAAGAATTGTTCGAAATGATGCCGACAGCCACTCTTTATAACCGCACCGCTCGCCGACGGCGGGGAGTTCACCCGTGTGTACTGTGCGGTTCCAGAGAAGTTTTCTTCCAAGAACTCTCAAGCTGTGGTATGAGCTCCCAGCCTACAGCATGGAATTCTTCAAGAAATGCGTGAAGAGGTTTTTAGAGGGTCGGCAACGCATGAGTGACGCCGCTGGTGTTGCAAATGTCCATAGGCTACGGTGACTGTTTACCATCAGGCAGGCCGTATGCTTGATTGCCACCTTAGTGGTATAAAAAAGGTCTAATCATCTGCGATTGGCGCCTCGAATGGAGTAGACGAGTTTTACTTTCTGTATAAAACCCCGTGTAACTCGCTACCTTAACGTTGCTTGAAAAAAGACGTAATTGCGCTAGTTCCCATACTGATCTATCTATTCTATTTCAATCTAATTACGAGCTCTCAAAACGAATCTATACATGAACGTACTCTGCTTGTTTCGCGTATATATAAAGATGAACTATGTTTGTTTATAGTAAATCAACATATTTTTAACAAGACTTCGTAATTGAAATGGAGTATAAAACGGATAATAAAGTAAGCACATGTAAAAGTAATTAGGAATGAGTACTGATAAAAAAAAACACGCCAATCATATTGATACGTGATTTTTCGAGGTTATTCATTTGATACCTAACGACTTTTTTAAGATGCTAAGTTTGTCACCGGCGATACTGTAAGGAATCAAATGATATCCCATATACTCGTACATACCCTCAGAATATAAGGAGTAGATTTCAAGTATTGCCACACCCCCCGCCAAATCACTGTAGCGTAAAATTTATAGGTCTGTTTTATATTTTTTTAGTACCTGCGTGAGCTCTTACTCATAATAAAAAAAAAACACAAGTTCATTGACAGGATTGCAACACCGTATTCACATTTTGCATGATTGCCTTGATTTGTGTTCATTTATTTGTAACACAGATTAAATAATGTGCAATCATTACCTTTTTGTCAACTAATGTTATATGTTTATTCACACATTGTGAAGTACTCACTTCATGTTACTCATTCATATTGCTTTTTCTTAGCGTCAACCGCGTCAACCCGTTTCCTAATCTATTTGGATTAGCGGAATCCGCTACCTAAGATTTGGTGAAGACAGTGATTTTTACATAGAGCGACTGCCTTCAGACCTCGACAATCCAGAGGGAAAACCAGATATTAGGTTAAGTCGCACGTCGAAATGTAATTACTTGGACGTGTGGGTCTCCTCACGATGTTTTTCTTCACAGCCGAGCAACTGATAAATATGTACATAAACCCAAAAGCACGAGTTTGTGGTTCGAGTAAGTGGTACATGTCCCGTCAATATTTGAACCGAGGACCACTGGTCGTCGGTTTGTAGCTTTGGCAATCTTCAATACAATTATACCCACAAATGCACAAATAAAATACATTGTAATTTTGAACCACTCTTTACTTAGCTACAATGTTACGTTATGTTATGAAATTAGACTTCTGATTAGATCCTTTCAGAATAAGTTATAATATAATATATAATGTACAAGTACGAAATATATACCAGAATTATTTGGAGAAGCAAATTTCACTGCATCTAAAGCAAAATCGTAATGGTATAGTACAAGATTTAATAGAAATTAGATAATTAGAACATACTTTTTAGGGCCCACAGCTCGAGTCTCTCCAGGCTGTCCAGGTATAGTTGGCTGTCCCGCCGGCACTGTTCGCTGGTTCCATTTTTTGGTACAACAATTTTCGGGAATCTATCGTACAAGTCCATCACATTAATACGGTTGAAATCATCGTTCGTTTCGTTTATCGCACTCAACCTAAGTATTGTTCCATTGAAGATGGAGTCGGTTAGAATGTTTTTGTCTGATAAAGTAAGTTCTATGCACTCGCGGGCAGTAGCGGCGGTGGCAATGAGGAGCAGCAAGCATGCGCGCGCAGCCATGTCGAAGCGTACAATGATACCGCGCGGCCGCAAAGTCGTCAGTTTAAACTGCGAACTCCGGTAACCTGCGACGATTCTCCGCATAGATGACAAAGGGATTGTGAAATTTATCTATTTACCTAAGGTCTTTTAATTGTTTTGTATGTTATATATGCTCAAACATAATTAGACATCCGGCCAAGTGTGGTCGGACTCGCGTTTGAGGGTTCCGTACTAAATGGTGGATTATAAAGGTGAGGGATAAATGTGAGTCATTTACAACCCAAAATCAAGGCACGTTCAGCGTTTAATGTATTCGTTATGGAACATGCCTACGACCAGGATTCAAGTTACTTTATTTTTTATACTACGTCGGGTAGCATACAAGTATACGGCCCACATGATGTAAAACGGTATACCGTAGCCAATGAACGCTTGCAATACATTCAGTATCACTCACTCGATGCCACCTCTGCTGTTAAGACAGCAACTTCTTAGGCGCTTGAGGGTGACCTCAGTCACATGTAGGAACTCAACAACCCTCTAGGGACTGCTTTGATGCGTTTTACCTCTCTTAAAAACACCCAGACTAAGACGAACAGACATGTTTATGCATACAAATAATTGTTCTGTGTGGGAATCGAATCCACGAGCGTTGGTGACAGGGTAACAGCGCGTTTCATCACTGTGCCACCGAGCTCGTCTTTGCATAGTGATTTTCAGCTTTGAGTCATTTCGTTTTCGTCTATGAGGAAGTTTCCTAAATACCTCTCAGTGTAGTAGCATGTGTTTATCGATTTGTTTGTTGATATCACCCTTGTTTGTTATTTTAATGTATTGATATATTGACTGTAAGGGGTTTTTGTTGTTAAAATAAATAAATATCTTACAAACGTATATACATACATATCGTTACTCCAGTCTCATATTGGTATTTTACAAACAAACATAATTTGTTGGCTGATATTCTATCTCTGTGAAAACTTTAAGTTCACTGAATATCTTGGAGGCAATGAAAAGGTCCTAAAACTGAGTTATAAAGAAAATGTATTTATTATATTTATATGTAAGGTACGAAGAAAACAAATAATGCCAAAATTTTTACTTTCTCAAAACTGAAAAGTAAATTAAGTGTTTTCGAGATTTTCCCAAGGGACTACAGTATACGGTTCTTCAAGAAACGTGTGAAGCGGTGTTTACAGGGTCGGCAACGAGTGACACCCCTGGTGTTGCAAATATCCATAGACTACGGTAGCTGCTTACCATCAGGCGGACCGTATGCGTGTTTGGCACCTTAGTGGTATATAAAAATCCGTCAGATGCGAGTCTGACTCCCGCGCCGAGGGTTTTCGTAATTTTATTTTGTGTCATGTATCTAAGCGGTTTTCGGATTTTTTCCTTTATTTGTGCTACATGACATTGCATCTTACCAAATTTCATGATTCAACGGGAAGCACCCTATAGGTTTTGATTCCCTTACGAGTGTCAAAATATGCGCATAAACGAGGCATAAACAGCCGTATCTTTTGAATGCGTTGACTTAAATAATAATAGAATAAACTACAAAAAACTTTTATTAGTTTAACCCAACAGTTAATTAGTTCCGGTATTTATTAAAAATAATTAGATATTCCGTTGGGTGGATAGATTAGGCATTCCGTTGAATCGTAAATTCCACTCTAGCATTTTAATTAAAGCTGAAATGAACTTGACCTGCACGTGTTCCAGCATGCTGATTAACAAAACATGGACCTGGAGAAAGAGTAGGGACGACGTAGTAGGGTTTGACGAGGAACACACTGGGGTACTACTTGCCTAGTCAGTTCCTTGTCAATTATAATTTAAATAAAAGTTAATTTTTAAGAGTGGTAGGGCGCAGCATAGCAGTCCGTCTGGGGAAGTACCTCCAGCTCACAGAAAACCGCAGCCAATCAACAACTCCCTAGAGGGTTGTTGTGTTCTTGCGTGTGAGTGAGGTCACCAGTAAGCTCCCAAGGAGTTGCTGTGTTAGCAGCAGAGGTGGCATCGCGTAAGTGATACTTAATGTGTTGCAAGCGTTTATAGGCTACGGTAACCGCTTTACATCATGTGGGCCGTATGCATGTTATGCCTCCCAGCGTTGTATAAAAAAATAATAAGGAGTACGATGTCCAAAAGACGGAATACAGTTTGTTTTGCTTCATTTTTCCATGTTGTTCACAAAAAAGTTACTTTGTTTTTGAAAACGTTGGGCTAATATGAAAGGAGAATGCCCATTGTTGTATGGAGTTTGAATTCAATATTATTTTTGTTGTACACGAATGAAAGCGGCTGAAATCTGTGGAGCTTCGACTATGTATTGAAATAAAAGTATCATTGTTCATAAATAGCTCCGCGTTTACGAGAAATACCTACGCTAACAAAGTTCTTTAATTTAGGTTATTTTTTGATAGGTAAATAACATCTACATTTTTCGATTTTGTTTTACGTAGCTGCTAGATATAACGTATTTAAGGCACAAGTGAGTCAACCATTCTTTATTTGGCTTCGCACGGGTTGAATATACGTAGTTCCCAGAAAATTCATCCTTAAATTGGCTAATAGATGATATGAAAGATACTGATTTCTGAAGTTACGATGTGTAAAAATATGTAGAAGGTAATGAAAGTATACGATAATACTCTTCTTCTTTTTCCCGGAATTGGCGGGGTCCGCTACCTAAGCCTATGGATTTGTCGAAGATACTGATTGTCACATGGAGCGACAGCCGTCAGACATCCACAACCCAGAGATAAAACCAGATCTTTCATAGGTTAGTTAGGTCACGCGTCTTTCGAAATTTAATTTTCTTGACGTGTGGGTTTCTTCACGATGTTTTTCTTTAGCGTCGAGCAAGTAATAAATCCTACTAATATTATAAATGCGAAAGTTTGTATGTATGGATGTTTGTTTTCTTTCACGCTTAAACGGCTGAACGGATTTGAATGAAATTTGGCACATACATAGATTATGATCTGGATTAACACATAGGCTACGTTATTTGACTCCACGCGGGCGGAGCCGCGGGCAGCAGCTAGTAGTACATAAATTCGAAAATACGAATTTTGTGGTACATGTCAGGATTCGACCCGGGGGCAATTTGGTCAAATGGCCGGTTCCTTGTCCACTGCTATACTATAATACTGTTCTCAGGAATTTCACCCCGGGATACAATACAGTATGAGACTTTGTGTGAAAGTCTGCGAGTTTTGTAATGAAAATGCAAAAAATATAATTTGTCAGATTATGGTTTAAAGATGAAATTTTACAATAGTATACTTTTTTGAAATTTGAACCCTAAGGGGACAAAAAGGTGATATAATAAATATTGACCTAGCACCCCAGTACTCGTATCTATCGCCGAACACGAATCCTTCAGTTTCTATGACCATGTAAACTAAGTTTTCTTCCGCGAACTCTTAATTTGTGGAATTGCCTCTCTGCCAAGGTTTTCCCAAGGGTCGACACCATGAGATACTTCAATATAGGTAATTTCAGATTTTTATAGGGTTGACAATAGTCGAGTGGTGACTCTAGTGTGATAGTCTGCTGTAATTTTTTTTTAATATAATGTATATAAAGCATACAACCCTCCTGATATAAAGCAGTTAACCCTAATTTCTTGCAATACATTAAGTATAGCTCCCACGATGCCATGTCTGCTGCTAACATTGCAACTCCTTAGGTGCTTACAGGTGACTCGACTCATTCGCAGGAACACAACAACCCTCCAGGCAGTTGTTATTTACCTCAAATAACAACTAACAAAAAGCCTCGGCTGGGAGCTCATTCATGAAAACTTCTCTGGAATCGCACAGTACGCGACCATTGCGGCTCCAGCGTGTAAGCGTGAACTCCCCACCGCGTCGGCGAGCGGTGCGGTTATAAAAAGTAGCTGTCGGCATCATTTCCAACAATTCTTCAGTACCCAACCCGTTGTACAATCGGTAGAACACACAAAGGGAGGCAAAATCTCTCCTTAAACTTAAGGGTTCAATACCGTGTGTGAGCTTAGGTTTGTCGACAGAGTGTATGGGAATCGAACCCACGAGCGTTAGTGTCAAAGTCGCGTTTTAACCGCGCTCATTAAAACGCGGTAGGCTTTGGTAAGCGCGATATGCATATTCTTCACTTGTCTCAATTTACACAATATAAGATTATTATTTACGAGTTTGATTACCATCGCAATTATAATGTTGATCTACGGCCGATTGTGCAAGTTCGTAGATAAGTGCCCATGTGCAGGCCAGTGATGGGATACAGGTTCCCTTCAAACGAACTGGTTTAGAACTTAATTCGTCACCCTGCTTCATTGCGGCTCGGAGACCAGTGTTACCAAGTCGTCCGAAGGCCATTGACTCGGCTTAATGACTGTCATCTGTCTGTACTAATAGCAATCTATGTCTTGCCCCCCCCCCCCCCCCCCCCCCCCGAAGGAGGGAGATATAAAGAACTTTGGGATATATATACCCAGCTCTCATTAAGGTTACGTGGTTAATTTGCCCTCTTTTTATATAAGCTCAGCATAGTGGCTTCGCTTCGCCTGATGGTAAGCGAAAGAGGAGTCCAATTCGCAGCAGCAACTGACAAAAGACTGCAGTGTCCTGTCAGTTGACCTGCCATGCTAGCCCGAAAGGTGCTTTTTCACGCTTCGTTTGAAGGATCCCATGTTTTGTAAGAAAGAGCAAACACAACTTCCTTCTGAAGTAAGGATATATATATTAAGGTTCTCAGGATATATACCTAGTCAGGTCTGTCAAAAACTTTTGATTATAGTTTAAAAGTTATATATGAAATGAAAGGTAATTAAATGTACAATAAATTTTATTTACATTATTCGAAATGTCCTTCTCCATTTTGAATACATGCCCTTCATCGACGCGGCCAGTCATCAATTTCAGCACGCACCACATTTATATCTATTTCTGCCGCTGCTTTAACCAGAGATGCTCGGAGAGACTCCAAATTCTGATGAGGTTTAGGGCAGACTTTTTCCTCCAAATGTTGCCATATCTTGTAGTCCACTGGGTTTAAAACTTGACTAGAAGAGGGCCAGTCTTCATGCCTGATGAAGTCCATTCCACGGGCGGTCAACCAGTTTTGAGTGCTTCGTGCCTTATGAGCTGGTGCAGAGTCCTGTTGGAATATCCAGTGTCTATTTTTGAACATTGTTTGAGAAAGAGGTGCTACTATGTTGTTAGGACGGTATTTTGGTAAACCACGGTTGGTTTTCACACCTTTTTCACAGAAAATCAACTCATTTAAGCCTGAATATGATACTCCAAGCCAAACCATCATTGATGAAGGATAACGCCCTCGCTGGACCCTCGGAATACGCGCGCTTGCTTCTTCACAACTGTGGGCATACATCTTATTTTGTTTGTTGTAACTTTCTTCGATGCTAAAAACTTTTCATCTGAAAACAAAATTTCGCGGTATTTCTTTCCCGCGTACCGCCGTAACAAAGCGCAGGATCTTTCCATCCTAATTTTTTTCAAACGCTCGTTCAAAAAATGTCCGGTTTTTTACGATAAGCTCGTAGTCGCAGGTCTTCATTTAACACTCTTTTGACAGAGGTTCTGCTTAATCCCATCTGAAGAGCTAAGATTTTTTGTTTACGCACGGGATTTCTTTGGATTCGCGCCTTCACTGCTCTGATGACGGCTGGTGTCCTAACTGTGCGAGGTCGGCCGCTCCTCTTACGATATTCGAAGCTTGAATCTTTAGTATATCGTTTGATAGTGCGATAAATAAACCGTAGTGTTATTTTCAATTTTTGTAGAATGTTGAAAATCTCTTTTAGCGCGTAACCACAGCGGTGCAACGCGATAATCGCGACTCTATCTTCCTTCTTCGACCACTCCATATTTGAAAATTAATGAAAATGAATTTATTTTTTATTTTCAGCAAGCGGGAACTTTCTATTTTTTAAATTAGTCAAAGTATTTCTGACCAGTATTCCAAAATAAAAATAATAAGGTTTTGACAGAACTTATGACCCGACTAGGTATACCCAGCTTGGGCCAAGGTTTACGTTGATTAAAGTACGTACTTTATTAAATGGGCATAAAAATTTAAATATTTGGTTTATTTTGTTCAAAAGAAAATAAAAGATTTAGGCAACTCTTCTACATAAAACCAAGCAGGATCTTTTGCAAAAAAGAGCATTTTGATTTTTTATTTCAACTCAAAGGTCTGAGGACACTGACCTCAACATACCACTGCACCGACCGTTTTGAAAAAATTTGAATCCATTTGATTGTTGAAATTTTGACGCTGAATGCCTAAAATATGTTAATTGAGCGACGAAAAAACCTAAACCTCACTCTATTTATGTGATCTCTAATACTAGAGATCACATAAATAAAATTGGTATAAAGGATACTCTCAAAGCACTTCAAAGTGAAAAATGTTGGCATTTGTATGTTGCAGCCGATCACTGTGTAATTTCGAGATCAGTGCCTTCGGCCAACGAACGGACTGGTCTCCGAGTTAAGACCTGCAACTTGATATAGCCAGTCATTATTTATAATTAGTTATTACTTGCAGGCATTGATGTACAAAAAGAAATAGAATGCCATAGACTGCTATGGTATGGTGCTATTTCAATCGGCTGTTTGTGTGTATTTGCAGCGGGCAACATTCTTACGTGATATTTATATAAAGTAGGTACTTATATGACATTTTGGCGAGAATTAGACGAGTAACATTGTTATTCAGCAGTATTTTTTATATTATTATTATTATTTTTTGTTGTTCAATAATAAAGATAGTGCTTACCTTGTTATTTATTTGCGCTACTTCCTATTCTTAGAGTAATCTTGTTTCCTAATCCTTTAGGATTGGCAGGATGGCAGGAGTAAGGTGAATGACATAAAGCGACTGCCGTCAGATCTCTACAATCCAATTTCTAGTACTAGTAGTTTAGGCTGTGCGTTGATATATCAGACAATCAGGACTTTGAATTTTATATGTATAGATTTTAGAGAAACATTGAATAATATTAGGAGATACCTCAAACACGATGATGTGATTCCAAAAGTAAAGAAAAAAGGACGGATGTCCTTAAAGAATAAAGTGAAGATTTATTAGTGATTTTTTATTTACGTTTATATTTACGTAGATTTTGTATTTATTTCTGATTTTTCGTATTCATAAGGGATGAGTCTGGAGATATTTTGAAATATGCAAATCGGGTCCTGTCATATGATACCCAACTTGAATTAATACTATATTTTGATAAGCTATTGCTATTTGCTAAGGGGTCTTTACTACTTTGGGAAGGAACCTAAACGGGGGTTTTACTAGTACACTGCGTTCCGAGTAGGTCAGCTTCGGTTTTTAAGGACAGAGGATTGTATAAATCAAATATTTATATTGTTTAATTTTTTTTCAATTCAAGTGTTACTTTAACGATTTGCTTAACGACTTCCCCGAAACCACAATCTTCTATTGTATTTTTATGATTGTTGTGTTTTAGTGCGCATATTATCACGTAACTAAGATTTTATCTCAAATTTGTGTTTTCATTTCTTAATGGTGTCAATGATTATTGCGTAATGAAAAAGTACAAGATAATAAATGCAAACAGAAGACGACTAATAAGAGTATGTTCCCGTTTTTCTTTAAGTTTTAATATTAAGTAAGCCGCATGAGTATGCATGAGAGATCATCTTCTAGGATTACCGCCTTTTTTGGAAAAAGGATAGTATTCTTTATTTAAAGTAGCAAAAATGTAGCACTCTCTCTGAAATTCAGGAAAAAAACACTCATTTATTTTTCACATTTATTTTACATTACATTATTTTACACATTTTATTTAATACATAAACGTTTCAACATTTAATTTTTCGTGTGTATTTGTATTACTTTTCGATTTGGATGACAAAGTTTTTTTAATAATTGTAGGAATCCGTACAATCTAAATCAATATTAAAATAAATTAATAGTTAATTTTTAATTAAATTAATGAATGTTATATTTTTTTCTTCTTGCTATTCCACATTCAATACAGAAAAAAAAATCCGTAAAGTCAGAAGTTGCAGGAACGAGTTAAAAATACAAATGTATTAAATGTACTCGTTGAATTTGTACCTATTTGTGCTTTTGATTGTGTTAAGCATGAAAATATAGTATTTTTCGTAGTATATTATTTTTCTATAATATAAAGTACAATTGACTATAATATAGTAAGATACAATACAATACAATAAACTTTATTGCATCAAAAGAAAAATACATAAAAAAAAACAACATAAAAAAGTATTAGTGCAACGGCGGCGGCGGTCTTATCACGATGCGATCTCTTCCAGACAACCTTAGGGTAGAGAAGTGAAGAAACAAGGTACGGTGGCGTAGAGCATAACTCAAAGGAAATAAAATATTATATAAATAGATATAAATAAATACATATAATATACAAAAATATACACATATGATATACATAAATATACACATACACACAAATTTATCAAAATGATACATATAATGAATATGCACACAGTAAATGAGACTGTGGGGAGAAAATACTATGTATTATAGTACGGATGGGAAACTTATCACCATTTCTTTCGAAATTTTTTGTTTGAAGGTATACAAACTACACATCTAACTATACACTAGCGATACACATGCGTCTTATGCCGTTGTAGTAAAGGTAAATTTTGAACGCATTTGTACGTGATTTTATCTCACCCAAACACTTCTTTTAAGAGGATGAACTAGAATCAGGGTTCAAGTGCATGCATGATTTTGTATAAAGAAAAATTGTTTTATTATTTACACTATACCTCATTTATTATTCTGATTCAGCGATTCTATGAAGCTTCTGGGCTTTGTGATAAGAAAGATTCAACGTTCCCTGTCCTGCTCGATTTCTTGCCAGTAAATGGCTACAAATTTTCGCGGATAAGCTTTCATTCTATCTTTCCAACATTACAAGTATTCTAAGCGGAGGTCTATCAAGGTTTACGATCAGTCGATTGTATCTGTATTTAATCAGATAACTAATTTTGATAGACCTTCCTACTTTCAAATCTGTGCCTGGTGACCTTGTTGGACCATGTGGCCACAATACGGTGCGAGGCCCAGAATCAAAGTCAAGGTTGGGAAGAATTCAAGGTCACTGGATCGTCTGAGCTACGTGACATACAAGTATGCCGTTACATCACTCAGTGAGTAATACGCTGGCCGATACAGACAAATGAGTTTTTGGACTACGTTTATGTAACCTTGGGTTCGTGAAATACGTGCTTGTACATGGATTCATCACAGAACACTTGTAGGTTTCCGTACTCAAAGAGTAGCAACGGTCTGCCAGTTTGTCTGTTCGTTTGTCATAGAACCTTATCAGTTTCACGTTAAATATAGGCCATAGTGATACAATATGTATAATATTACACAACTACAAATAATATAAAATTGTAGATTATTCTGATTTAATAAGAAAAGAATAGTTCGTTGGCAAGTCCGACTCGCTCTGGTAGAATTTTTATACAACATCGGGAGGCAAACATGCAAGCGGCCCGTCTGTGGCCTGCTTTGTTTTACATAATCTCTACATAGTATAAAACTAAGTTGCTTCCCGCCGTATGTACGCGTAGATCTTTTAAACTACACAACGGGTTTTAAAGCGGTTTTTATCAATAGACAGAGTGATTTAAGAGGAAGGTTTATATGTATTATACATGCATATTATAGTAAAGGAAAGCCGAGAATTTAAAAGACTTGTAATATGATGTCGTAAAAAACATATTTTTGTGTGCTGCAGTAAATTGCAAACGCTGACTAAACATTACGAGATAGATCATAATAATCTACTACGGAATTGTATACCTTAAAACGATCTACAAAAAAGTCTGGAATGGTATGTGTCTCTCTCCTAAGGATAACCTACAGTAACCATTTTCATCTCTTACATATCACAAATAAATAATAGGTTATTTACGAAGCTATTTTAAACAATACAGTATTATTCCTTATCCAATTAAATACATCAGATACGTTGTTCATTTAAAATCGCTCCTAACTGGAAACAAATTAGTATCCACATTGCACTCGTGCGAAGCCGGAGTAGGTCGCTAGTTTGTTATAATTTAAGATAAAAACTTATTGGTTTATATAATGCTAATTATTTATCTCATAACCAATAAACCGTAAACCAAAAAAACTTGTTTGGCTTCTGTTGTTGTAACTGTGTCTATGTAACGTCTGTGTTCTTTGACGAGCTCGGTGGCACAGTGGTGACACGAGCTGTTACGTTACTTTGACACCAACGCTCGTAGGTTCGATTCCCACATATGACAAACATTTGTGTGCATGAACATGTCTGTTTGTCTTAGTCTGGGTATTTTCAATGTATAGTATGTATTTAAAAAAAAAATGTATTTACGTATGTTTATCAGTTATCTAGTACTCATAACACAAGCTTCGCTTTCTTTGGGGCTAGATGGCGCTGTGTAATTTGTCCGACAATATTTATTTATTTATTATTTTAATAAATAAATAGACTCCTCATTACAAAAGTTAAAAACTTTACAATTGGCGAATATATCATGTAATATACACGCAAAAAAATCATACCGGTCGAATTGAGGCTCACTTCATTTATATAGTGGGTTGAAAATAGCTACTGTGATGAGGAACAGGTTCAGCCTGACCGTAGAAATTCTAGGGGCATCAAATTATAACCTGAAGTGAACATATAGATTGTAGTAGATAACGACTGTAGGGTATGCATGTGTATTAGTGAACCCTGGGCTTCGAAGCGAAAGCATGGGACGCGACCGGTATTAACGCTCTGATGATGAACAACTGTAGGGTATGTAAATAGCCTTAGTAGAAGCAAATAGTTCATCGCGGCGCATTAAATTCGACCAGAACCAAATTGAACACGCCACCAAAAATTTTTGGTGAGTCGATGGCAAGAAGGAAGTAATCATGAAAAGAGATTAATTGGATTTGATTTTTGCATAGTAAAACTACTCATCGTTATGGGTCAGGGGGAGGGTGAGGGTGCATAATGAATAAATAAATAAAATACTAAGATATATCATTAGTGATAATAAAACGTCGTAATATAAATAATCTGAGTTTCTTCGTGCTTCGGAGGGCACGTTAAGCCATCGGTCCTGGCTGTTGTCGATAGATGACCGTCGTTAAGCTAAGTCAGTGGACCTCGGGCAGCTTGAAAACACTGGCCTCCGCATTTGAGCAGCGTGATGGAGTATGCTCTAAACCCCTTCGGTTGAAGGGAGACCCGTATCCCTATAGTGGGATGAGTAAGGGTTGATGTGATGAATAGACATAATAAATGGTACATCTTTCGTGCTAATCGGCGGTGTTCCCCACGCGCAGGTGAGATTAGCTTTGGCTCTGAGATTAACGGTGAACCACGTGTACTTTACAATTTACGTGTACATCGCAAATTTATTGGTTATATGAGATTTATATGGTCATATAAAAAAAGTATATTTGCATAATGTATTAATTATATACTAAACATTCTTAATTAATAAGCAATTAATTACTTAGTCATTTTTAACAGAGCTATTTACAATTGCACGTAAACGAACGAGACACAAGAAACTGAGAAATTATCAAATCACATCAATAATAGCATGTATTTTCTTCATATCATTATTAAAATAGGCTTAAACATAATATTTTCTATTGCATAGTTGGAGGTCTTGCTGTTTTTGCCACGACGTTTCACTGAACAATAAGGCATATATCTATTTCAACAGTTATTCGAGAACATTCTCAGCGCATAATCATCCTCTCATTGAAACGTAGGTTCGAAACGGTAAGCTAAATTTGTTTTTCTTTTATACAACGTCGGGAGGCATACAAGCATACGGTCCACCTGATGTAAAGCAGTTACCGTAGCCTATTAACGCTTGTAACATATATCACTCGCGCGATGCCTCCTCTGCTGCTTACACAGCAACTCCTTAGGAGCTTACTGGTGACCTCACTGACACGCAGGAATACGACAACCCTCTAGTAGTTTTCTGTGAGGTGGAGGTACTTCCCCAGACGGACTGCTTTGATGCGCCCTACCTCTCTTAAAACACGTTACTGCTGCACAACGAAGTGTTACTAACCTGTAGAGTGACAAAAATATTTTGTATCATCATAAGTTCATCGAAAAGTCATACCTTAACAGTTTTCATACAGTTTCGAAATATTCGAGTAAAAAATCTCGTTTCGGCACCGGTGAGCTCGTTTCGCTACTTCTGTGTATTAATTGTTCTGGAGAATAAGGTTATGGTCGTCGAACTGGATTTATTGTGAGATTGCACAAAGTTGATGATTGAAGCCCTAAGGAGTACAGGCATACACGCACCTCATGACCGGTCCTCCGAGGGCTGGGTGCTACGACCTTGGGGCGATGAAAAGAGCGATTAAAAAAAATCATATCCACTATTTTTTATACACTATCAGTTGGGGTCAACAACGTGGTCAGATTGGTGTCAAACGGTTACCGTAGCCTACGAGCGTTTTGAAATAAATAAGGAAATATTGAACATCAACGACATATTAAATTATTAATATATTTCTATTATTTTAATATAAGTTGTAAGTATGTCTATTACGTTTGTATGTATCGTATGATTTATATGTATGTATATATATATACACACATCAAAAGTGTCTAGGGATCAAGCATTTTTATGCGGATTTATGAGATTGAGATGTGGCTTTGTAATAAATTTATGATTTTATAAATTTATATGGATCCTTTTTGGTGCATTTCATAATTTGAAACAGGAACTGTCAATCAAATTCGAGTAAAAGATGAAAATCAGCTGTCAATATTTTGCCTATAAAAACATACAACGCATTGAAGACATTATTAGTGCTACTGTTTCCCTACTACTGATTAAAACCAACGTTATTATGGAGCGGCGACGTCATTTAAGCAGGGAAGAAATGCTCAGAGCCATGGGAATGATAGAAGCTGGTTCCCGGCAACGTACTGTGGCTTTAGCTCTGAATACAAGTCAGAGTGTTATCAGTCGACTTTGGACACGTTACCGAAGCACTGGTACCGTGGCTGAGCGCCATGGAGGACTGTATCGCTGCACCACACGGAGACAAGACCGATACATTCAAATCACAACTCGAAGAGCTCCAACAATAACCGCCATGATGTTAGCCGTGACGCTTCATCACTCTTCAGGGAACTTAATTAGCGACCAAACAGTCAGAAACCGCTTGCATGAAGTGAACCTTCATTCCCGAAGACCGCTAAGGGTACCACCTATAGCAATGCACAATCGTAGGATTCGATATCAATGGGCTCTTGAACACAGAAATTGGGCAGAAGAACAATGGCGTTTCGTGTGCTTTTCTGATGAGTCTCGTTTTGGTATGAGACCGGATACAAGACGTATACGACACTGGAGAACCCCTGGACGCCAACAGCGATTAAAATCCTGCCAGGAAGTCCATCCTTATAGTGGTGGAACCATCATGGTATGGGCGGGTATTTGGATCGGCGGAAGAACTGAGTTGATTTGGATCAGAGGCAACCTCAACGCTCAAATTTATGCTGAGATGATTGTATCAGACGTCATCGTTCCTCTACAAGTGCAAATCGGTCCCTTATTTCAGTTAATGCATGATAATGCACGACCGCACACCGCAAGAGTTGTAAGACAGACTCTCGCCGCAGCTAACATCAATGTCATGCCCTGGCCTGCTCAGTCGCCAGACTTGAACTCGATTGAGCATGCATGGGATATGCTACAGAGAAGAGCTCTGCCGAATATGGAGGGTATCCAGTCGCAAGAAGACCTTTTTTTGTTGTTGCAACGAACATGGGCGGCCATTCCACAGCGTGATTTGGATGAACTCATTTTGAGTATGCCAAACCGATGTTCTTGTGTTGTTAGTGTTCGCGGTAGAAACACGGATTATTAATTGTTTAAGTTACCCAATAAAATTTTAAAGAAAACTGTTATTTCAGTCTTTTTTTCGAACTTTAATGTTAGTGGTTCAAATGTCAAAAATCCCTTTATTATGAAAATGGCAAATTTCTTTATTAATGCAAAGGTGACTTGGTTTATCATTACTGTAGACAAACGAAAACACTTTATTTGATGAATCCTTAAAGAAAATTTTAATTAATATCAATCAGGAGAAAAGTTATTGCAAAAATATATGTTGATCCCTAGACACTTTTGATGTGTGTATATATATTTATTTATTTGTACCAAAATGTAAAGTGGTCAATAAAGTTTTAAATAAATAATAATAATAAATTACGAAACATGTCAGGAGTTGCTGTGTTAGCAGAGGTGGCATCGCGTGAGTGGTACTTAATGTATTACCAGTGTTCATAGGCTACGGCAACCACTTTACATCAGGTGAACCGTATGCTTGTATGCCTGCCGACGTTGTATAAAAAAAATGTCAATAGTATAGAAGTATAATTCATTATCACAGTACGGATAATTAGGTATTTATTAAGGCATCTCATCATTTAGAAATGTTTTTAAGTAAAATGCTTTGTCAGCATGTAAACCATTGCGTAATAATATTTTATAGTATTTAATTCTACAATAGTATATTGTGCAACTAGTGCGATAAGTTGTCACTCGAGCGAATGAGCGAAGCGGGTTATCACCCGTAACAACGGGCGCAAAGATATTACTTATCCCGTATAAGTAATAAAAAAAAATGAATTACGCCCCTGGACCCCAATTTTGGACGACGGAATAGTTCCGCATTCGTAATAAAAAATAGTATCTGCAACTCGACTAAAACAACAACAACACAATATACTACTATATCTCGTCAATTTGCGTACGCCAAGTTTTACTTGTCGCACTCAAATGGAGTGTGGTTTAATCAAAACTCATGTTGTATTTTTAAAATGGGCAAATAGCGCCTTATCACCCGTAACAACGTGCGCAAAGATATTACTTATCCCGCATGAGTAGTAAAAAATAGATTATAGTAGTCATTATTCGCAATGGCGTATATGAAAAATAATTTCATCCCTTTATAACTCTCACATGTTCATATTAACGTAAGATAGAATCTCTTGTTTTGTGGCTCCAACTGAAGAACCGACGGTCAATCACTCGATTTTCAACTCTCTGAATTTCATTGTACGGTTAAATTTCATAAAACTTGCTGAGCTAAGAGGAATGACAGAAATGATACCAGTACCATCAAGCTGTTTAAATGTGAGCAGTAATTTTTGGTCCACGAATGGGTCGCAATTTCAACATAATTGAATTTAAGAAAATATTTTTAAATGACATAATGATCATACCTTAATTTCGAGATTCATAATGTAATCTCGATTATCTTTATGACAAATGTTAATATACACTATATCAAAACTGTATACTCAACAGAGCGAAGCGGTACCGCACGTGGAGTACTCTTGTCATCTTTGGGCGGGGGCAGCGATAGCGGGTACGAAGGAGCGCAGAAAGATCAAATTTATGTACCTACAACATTTGCTACAAATACATAAAATAAAAAAAAACCGTCAAGGCGAGTCCGATTCGCGCACTGCGGGTTCCATAAAAAATATATTCGCAATTTTTTTTTTGTGATTTAACTACAAAATAATGGGTTTCAGATCTTTTCCTTTACATGTGTTATATGACATTGCTTCTTACCAAATTTCATGATACTAGGTCAACTGGCAGTACCCAATTCTTTTTTATTCCCTTGCGAATATATTTAGGTAAAGACTTCAGATTGAAACATAAAATGCGGATAATTTAAATCTGTTAATATCAAATAGTTATTAGTCTGTGGCCAAACACTGAGGATTCAATATTATTCAAATAAAATATGCGTGAAGAGGTTTTTAGAGGGTCGGCAACGCACGAGTGACACCCCTGGTGTTTGCAAATGTCCATAGGCTACGGTGACTGTTTACTATCAGGCAGACCGTATGCTTGATTGCCACCTTAGTAGTATAAAAAAATATGCTTATTTACATGCGTACACAAACTTTATATTTTGTCTAACAGATATTTGTGCTTAATATATCAGTGGAATACAGCTTTCTCAACATTCATACAATGTCGTATGTAGATTAATTTGTTTAACAGTAATGTGTATTGATTTATTGTCGCCTTTTCAAGAAACAGGGAATATTTTATTATTTAGTTATATTTCGAATCCGTAGTCACTTTAGGCGAAGGGATGTCTTTAGAATCTCAAAAAGAAAGATGAAATTTTAACTTGAATTGAAATTTTAGGAAATGGTAAGTCAAAACAATTATTTTAAAACGTGCATAAATGCAATCCATCATTTGCTATGACTAGCTCAGAAGCTAAAATTTCGGTTACGAATATCATTATGTTGCTTATCACTGATCAAGTCAGATTAATATAAATTTGAATTCAATACATTTTATATTCTTTATGTATTTGAGTTTAGATTTTATATTTCCCAATATAGCGGTCTATGATATTTAGCAAACGATGAACGATTTTTATCAAAAACAAATACTAAGTACAGGGAAGTTTTGAATCAATATATATTCATT
Organism: Pyralis farinalis; assembly: GCA_947507595.1. Lineage (NCBI taxonomy): Eukaryota > Metazoa > Arthropoda > Insecta > Lepidoptera > Pyralidae > Pyralis > Pyralis farinalis. The sequence continues at coordinate 8,156,773 of OX382264.1, forward strand.
GTCGAGCTATTTCAAGTTCAATAGACAATTTTTGTTTTTTTCAATGGCCAGGTTTTTTAAAATTCAATAACAAATACATAAAAGAGCAAATACGAAGCACGTTTGTTTTCATTTTTTGGATTAATTTTTTATTTTAATTCTATGTAACTTGAAAAAGATAGGCAAATTAACTATGTAGCTAATTGTGTGGCCATTATATCATTAAAAAATCTCAAATAATGCGTTATTGTTTTTAGGGTTCCGTAGTAAACAAGGAACCCTTATAGTTTCGCCATGTTCGTCTGGTTGTCCGTCCGTCCGTCTGTCCGCGGTCTAGCTCAGAGACACTTGACACTAGAAAGCTGTAGTTTGGCATGTATACATATATATATATTAACTATGCTGACAAAGTGGTAGAATAAAATCTTGAAAAAAAAAACTGTTTTGTGGTACCTCTCTTACTCTTATTCGCTCCCACCCCATGGTGTGGGGAGTCGTTAGATAGTTTTTTAAAAACATCGACGGTTTGGGCAGATCATTTTCCGATATAGTGCTTCGTTTGCGAAATATTTATACTAGTATTACAAGTGTAAATTTTTGTTAAACTCAAATGTCATCCCCCTCGCCCCATACCAGCGAAACTGCTGTATTTGAAAATGTAAAAAAAATCATGGAAGTAGTCCATAATTATAGTGAATTTAAAAGGAAAAATATTACGGCTAAGGAGGCTTTACAAGTTAACGAGTAATAGACGATAAACTTTTAAAATATATTTTCTTTTATGAAAACGTACAAATGACATTGCACTTATCTGCACAAGTGTTTTGTTTTCTAGTTTCCAATTTGAACGACCAAGTAGTGAAACTCCCCAACTGCGATACATAGGAAATTTTATAGTTCCTTTGAATTTCATACATAATTTTAGTTACGATATTTTACATTAGATGGCGCTGTTCACAAATTACTTCGATCGCGAAGCAAATACGGAACCCTACTCTGTGCGTGGCCCGACATGCACTTGGCCGGTTTTTCAAATAGATTTAACGAACACAATGTGGTTACATTGTGTTTGTTAAATCTATTTGAAAAATCATTTTCTCACATTTTGATGAAGTAGGTACCTACATCATTTAAATGTGAGAAAATGATTATTAAAAACAGAATACATAACCTAAAACGACTAATCTTTTTTGACAATTAATGAAACCAATTCTTAACTTTGCTCTCCATCTTCATCGATGTCCGTCAACGGATCTTAATTAAAGTCTTTCGAATAACAAGAAGGAAATATGTAGGCGTATTCACATTGCCTCGAAAGACCACATTGTTATCGGAATCGAAAAGATTACGCTCAAAATGAATGGAATTCGTTTCGAATGTGGCCAGGCAATGTCAATACGGGACCTGATGTAAAAATATGCGTAGAAAGCTCATGATCTACTTTTTCTAGAAATGGGCTAAAATGTTTTATTTGTATTTAACAAATAAAACATTTTAGTCATGCAAAAAAACATGCAATGTCGCATTGTACCATTTTATGTACTTATTATATTTAAAGTAACTGCAACTCTCTTGACGCTGTTTTTTAATATCATTTTTAAACATTTTCTGTAGGAATATCAGGTATTCCATTTCGTAACGGGAGTTTGTGTCAGCTGTGCGTTGATATGTCAGACAGCAGTAGGTAGACGACCATCTTCTTTTATTTAAATATGGCTTAGCTTAACTTAGCTTCTTCTTCTTAGCTTAATCTTGTATGCTTTTCTGTTAGGTATGGCGGGGTCCGTTATCAAAGCCTCAGGATTTGGCGAAGATACTGATTTTTTTAAATTTTATTATTTCGAATCTGAAGTCACCTTAAGTGTAAGGACTTCGCTTCATGTTATCTTAAGGGTTAAATTATTAAGTAAAAATAAATCAAAATATTATTTTGAAAACAGTTATAAATGCACTCAATCTTTGCTATGGCTAGCTTGGAAGCTAAAATTTCGTATTTTTTTATACAACGTTCGTATACACTTACGAATATCATTTCAAATAATAATAATAAATAAATAATAATGTTATTATAAATAATCCCCGCAGGGCAGCTTGTGGCGAGCTGTTGGTGCGTAACGACACCACGGGTACCCGAGTGCTCCAGAGAGTCGATCAGGTCCTTCGTCTCCGGCGTGTCTTCGTCGGTCGAAGTGGAAGTAACATCAAATTATGATTGCTATGGCAGGCGTCCGTGCCTCTTCTGCAATAGTCCAGTTCTAATAATACGAGTAGCATTAACAGCTTTTATATTCTTTATACTAGTATATTTGATTCTATATTTGCCGAATATAACGGTCAATGGCATTTAGCAAACGATGAAAGATTTTTATCAAAAACAATTACTACACGGAAGTTATGAATCATTATATTCATTGCCGAACTATTTCAAGTTCAATACAACAACTGTTGTTTTTTAACGGCCAGGTTTCTTTTTGTTTCAATAACAAATGTATAAAAAACAAAGAACGCATGTTTGCATTTTTTTAATTTAAATTTCGTATAACTTGAAATAGATAGAAAAATTAACTGTGTACCCTCGGCTAATCATGTGGCCCGTATATCATTAAGCAATCCCAAGTAATTTTCAAACAATGCGTTATTCTTTTTTAAATATGGGTTAGCTTAAATTAGCTTCTTCTTCTTAGCATTATCCCGTTTCCCTTTATGTTAGTATTGACGGGGGCCGCTACCTAAACCTAAAGATTTTGCGAAGATACTGACTTTTACATGGAGTACCCACTGCCCTCCACAACCCAGAGGGAAATCAGACTTAGGTAAGGTCACACGAAAAATTTCTTGGACGTGCGGGTTTCTTCACGATGTTTTCCATCACCGCCGAGCACGTGATAATTACAAATATGTACATAAATTCGCTAGCGATTCGCTACATGCCGATAATGTTACGCGAGGCTATTGAAATAACAAAACACCCCAATTTCAATAGAGAAGATGGTTGGCAAGCACCACCTGCTTGGGATCCAGTCCTAAAAATAATCAAGTCACAAACTCGGAGATCTACTAAAAAATGCTCGGACACTGTGAGCGATTTTTGTGTGAATCGGAACATATATAATTAATCCATCCATGTCGGTAGATGTAATCATTGAATAACTAATGTAAGACAAATATCACCTTAGTCTTCCTGCGACCACGGACGCTGCAAAGCATTCGAAACGTCAGGTTCAACAAAATAAATAAAACACGGGATACTTCCGTTAAAAATTGTTTAATACAATGTGTACCAATCGCGAAAACCTAAGACGTATTGTCGTAGGAAAACCTAAGACAATACTATATACATAAATCCTTAAATGTAAATTTAGTGGTACACGCCAGGATGCCAACCTTTTTTTTATACTACGTCGCGAGGCATACAACCATACGGCCCACCTGATGTAATGCGGGTACCGTAGCATATTAACGCTTGCGATATAATAAGTATCACTCGCGCGGTGCCTCCTCTGCTGCTTACACAGCAACTCCTTGGGAGCTTACTTGTGACCTGGGACCTGCTGGTCAATAGGTCGGTTCCTTATTCATTGGGCTATTACAGCTTAGCTTGGTTATTCCTTATTTTTCCTATGACGTATTTGTACATGCTTGCAGCTAACATAATAAAGCAAGGAATAAAAAAATATATTTACATTGATAATATTTGACAATGGAACCTTAATAACGTTCAAACATTAAATTAAACTAATTATGGTCTATACGGTCTATACGACCACTAGTATATTTTAATTTATGTAAATACGACTTTGCATGGGAGGATATATTTTATTTAAACGGCAAAAAATGTTTTATCATCGTAACATAATATGTTACCGATCTAATGATGGATTTCTTAATGTTGATTTTAAAATATAGTACATTTTTGTTTGTATGACAAATTACATTGAGGATTTTTTTAATTTATGTATTATTATTTGTTTTTGTAAACAACACTCTCTTGGTATATACACACACTCACACACACAAAAATAAACGCTTACACATTCACAATCACATACCCCTGCATATATATCGTCACACGTATACCCACCCACTTTGTCATTGTATCTACTTTTAACATGTTAAACAACTACCCGTCATTACTATTATATAATTATATTTATATTATATCTATTATATTATATTTACAAAAAAAAATACGAACTGTTATCTAGTACCCATAACACAAGCTTCGCTTACTTTGGGATTAGATAGCGCTGTGTAATTTGTCAGCGACTATTTATTTATTTATTTTAGAATAATTTTAATGAAATAACTAGTAATGAATTACTGTGTGTAGCGAACTTACTGTTTATTTATGGGTGGGTCAACTATTCTTTGCAAAAAACATGTCGCTCTATCAATTAAAAATATTTAACTATGTAAAAACAATTGTTCGCTGTAATTTTATATCCAAACAGTAATTTAGAATACTTAGAATTGATATTAAAGAGCGTTCAACTATATAATTTTAATTATTTTTTATTGCTTTTATGGTAACTTAGGTGACAAGATTCACTCCCCATACAAATTATTCCTGTCCCCACGTCTACTTAAATAGTTCCCTGATGCAATAATTTTAAATTTTAATATAATATATAGTGTATTCATTTCTACTCATGTTATTTTCTACAACGGTTTCTAAACGCCCTTAAATGCTTCCCAGATTTTTAAGTATGATTTTGCTATTTAGAAAAAAATAAACAAATTGTGTCCCAATACTAATACCCAAACAGATGTCCGCTAAGTTACCCTTCTTAAAAGTTATAGATAAAAACATAGATGGCTCTAACAGTCTCAATTGTGGCAATTAATGCCTGAGGATGATGCAATGACATTCCGCCATTTTGTGTGTGTGATAGTGGAACTATTGTTTTTACATAGTTAAATATTTTTAATTGATGGAGGGACATGTTTTTTGCAAAGAATAGTTAATCCACCCATATATATGCGTGTACCCCAGCGTAGTGGGCTACGTCCATTTTCCAATGAGTACACGCGCGGTCAGATCTACCTGGAGACCACCCGTTGAGTCCCGATTGCCATATATATGGCACTCGCTTACGACATATATATGGAGTAACGGTACCACCGGGCCCGAACGGGTTTAAGGTTGACTTTCTTGTGAGTTGTGAAGTTTTGCGCTAGGTTTCACAGAGGAAAACTAGATGGCGCTGTTCACAAACTAAAAGCAACAAATTCACTGCGACGTGTTTCAGCAAATAAACGTCATCCCGTGACTATGGGCAGCGGTTCCTGTCACACTCAATATTTTTTAATACATAATTATATATATATGTCGCAGAGGTAGCAATACCATATTGAGAAGCCCGGAAGAAATCAATCCCCGAGATGCTAGTTTTAATAATAACGGATCAAAATGTCAAGTCGGCGCTTGGGTGGAATCGACATCGTTGAATTGGCAACACCGGTTGTGTTTGTTATGGTCTGCTCGAAATGTCGATTGTTGTCAGTTGTCAAAAAACGTCAAGATGAGATACCGTCATTGGAAGCGGCATTACGAATCGAGCAATGGAGCCAACCGCACGTGTCGCGTCCACCGCATTTTGAATCCGTTGTAATCTACGATCTAAGCATAAGTTTTCTTAAAATTATTTTAGTAATTGACTGATTAAATATTGAGAAGATTAACTACGCTGGTATTTCGCTTTATTCGCCATGAAGAACGAGCCACCTGACGACCATTATATCCACGTTCCGACATATATATAATTATTTAACATATGCGTAATAAGATAGTATATTTTCTATATTGACTTTTTAAGGTTTATAGCTAAAGTATTCTTTCCCAAACGAGGAAGAGATTGAAGCTAAACCTCTAATCAACAACAGTTTTGAGACCGGGTTGTAGATAACATAAATAATAAAAGACAATAAAAATATCTTTCCGAAATAAGTGGGCTATTAAAATGAGATTTAAAGGTATTATTAGAACTAGGCTATTGCAGAAGAGGGACGGATACATGCCACAACTATCATATTCTGATGTTACTTTTATTATTATTTTTCTCTAAAATCACGGCGTTTACTCCGGTCATTTGATAGGCGTGCGCGGCGATATGAATCCAACGCGTAGAGGCCCCTTCGAAAAGAATAATGTAATGTATTATACCCATGAACAGGTCACGGCAGGTATTGGGACTATTGAAAATATGTCGGAATAAAGCGGGCTATTAAAATGAGATCTAGGAGTTTCATTGGAATTGGGCTATTACAGACGAGGGGCGAATTTATTATTATTATCTTATTTCACGGGTTTTAATCCCGGTCATTTGATAGGCGTGCACGGGGATATGAATCCAACGCGTAGAAGCCCCTTCGAAAATAATGATGTAATGGGAGGATATACCCACGAACAGGTCACGGCAGGTATTGGGACTATTGCAAATGTGTCGGAAATAATTGAGCTATTGAAATGAGATCTGGAGGGATTATTAGTACTGGGCTATTACAGAAGAGAGTTGGACATCTGCTATAACTATCATATCTGATGTTACTTCGGCAGGCGGTAACTCGCCACTCACTAGATGGACCTCCGAAATGCCAGAAGAAGTCGGCCGGGGGCAACACCGATGTGAGTGACTCAGGGGTATCGAGAGGTGTGCTGCGCTTTCTCCGAAGTTACTCGCGGCGTTATGCCCTTTAACACTTCCACCCCTGGAGCATATCACCTGCTAGAGCAATATACTCTATCGACTCCTCTCTGGACGGCCAATGAAGGCAAGCCAGAGCTGAGAGTCCTGCGGGCCTTCTTGACTTTTCACTCCGACCGATGAAGACACGCCGGAGACGAAGGCCCTGATCGACTCTCTGGAGCACTCGGGTACCCGTGGTGTCGTTACGCACCAACAGCTCACCACAAGCTTATTACGAGTATTATTATTATAAAATTTTGTATTAGGATAAGGTATTGCCTTTTTAATTTATCCATATACGAAATGCGATTTTACACAAAAAAAAAAACATTAAAAACGCCGAGCAAAGGTCATTCCGCTATTATGTAAATTATATGAGTAACACAATTAGTTATGTGTCCTTGGTATGTAACCAATTTATGGACATATGTCTCATACTTGAAATACCATTATACAAAATAATATTGCGTATCAAATATTTGTCGATCTCTTTGACGCAGTAGTTAGTAACGCAGCTTCGACACCAGAGGTCGAAGGTTTGAATCCCATATAGGACAAACATCTCATATCAGGAGTTCCCGCTCTGTTTTTTCTTTTAAAAATAAGTATAAAAAAATATTTAATGAAATTGCAAAAATCCGAATAGAAATAATAATTATCAAATTATTTTTATTTATCCAATTATTTTTTATGTATTTATATATTTATTTATTCTCATGATTATTTTATTACATTTATTATATTTTAATTTTTAAATTTACTGATTTTTATTATTTAATTAAAAGCAATGTAATGTTTGAATAATTTAGTTTGCACGGCGTCAGACGCTTCTGTCCACTTTGTAAAGGTATCCACAGAATACCAGCGTCGCGGTACTTGTGCCGCGACTTATTGGAAAACTCCAAATAATTGTAAAAGTGCCCAATAAACATATTTTCTTTCTTTCTATTTGTGTTATACATGTTTGTCATGTATAACAAAAATGTTTCTAGGTGTTTTTAGGGCGCATTAAAGCAGTGTCTAGGCGAAGTATCTCCAAAGCACAGAAAATCGCAGTCAAATAACTCTCTCTGGATGGTTGTTGTGCTCCTGTTAGTGAGTGGGGTCACCATTAAGATTTTAAGGAGCTATCCCGGCCAAGAGTAATAGAAACAGTACAACGCTAAGAAAATGTAGAAGCTTCTTAGCAAATTTCATAATCCTAAATCAACTGCAAGTACTTCGTAGGTTTTGATTTCTAGTATTTTTAACAGATTGACTATTAGCGCTATCAATACAAGAAGTGAGCACGCTCGGTGCTACTCCCGTTGCTAACAAAGTAATCTTTAGAAGCTTCCTGATAATCTCACTCACTTGCAGGAATACAACAACCGTAATTGTTACTTGCTGCAGCCGTCTGCAGTACTTCTCTGTACTTTACCAGAGCTGATTCGATGCACCCTACACACCCTCTCTTTCGTCAGTTTCGTTTTTTAATTAGAAATAATTTGGTAGCAGTGAAAGACTATAAAAGCTGCTAATTTGGCAGATGGTCAGATACGATTTTTACATGACGGCTTCTATGCTATATATATATTTCTGTGGCTTCACGCCGGAAACAGTCAGTCCTTGACAATATAATAAAGAGAGAAGTTTTATTTTTAAACTAGAGCTCGGTTGCGCACGGTGACCTCCTCAGTTCTGGTAACAAAATTCGTTTTGCCTTGCAAATTTCGTAGTTTAGAAAAAGTAAGCGGACAAACGAGACGCGAATAGGGACATTAATTTAGGTTAATTTACTAGCCTAACTAATGAGAGCTCGATGGCGTCGTTGCGCGTTCTAACCAAACACGCAGGTTAAGGATCGTCGACCGCAGCCTGTCTTTCGATGGGTTTTTCTATCTTGAGCTTCTCCAGAGGGCACGTTAAGGCGTCGGTCCCGATTGTTGTCAATAGATGACAGTCGTTAAGCTAAGTCAGTAGCCTTGGGCGGCTTGTAAACACTGGTCTCCGCCAATCCGCAATTGAGCAGTGGAGTATGCTATAAACCCTTCCGGTTGAAGGGAGATCCATATCCCCGCAGTGGGATGAGTTAGGGTTGGTGTAGTATTAGCCTAAACTAAAGTTCAATTACGGCGACTCGAAATACCATTTTAAATCATTTTTGACGTTTATCTAAAGGTGCTACTCCGTTGCTGCCCATTGTGTAGAGGCTGCGGCCTATATATAGGTCACATCCCCCACCATGTAAACTTGTGTCGTCTTGCAACACCTGGGGCAATCGCTTCAGAAGAAGCCTTTAAAACCCGGCTAAACACAACCCCTAGGTGGTCTTTAGTCAGTATGAGTCTGACTTAACCCTTACAGCCATTCTAAAGGGTAACCACGAGAGTTCAGCACCCCCCTCTCGAACAGTCGTGAGGGTGGCCCCCTTAGACGAATGATTAAGACACGCTTTTGGTGAATTCGTCATTTTTCTCACCTTCTTATGTGGGTTGTTTATATCGGGTGTAAAAGAAACCAAGCATTCGGACATAGCGGGTTTGTGGTTCGTGGAACGTACGTTGCAGTGGATGGTATCACCATATGTTTTCACTCAAAGGATATCTAAGATAAACGTTTGTGTGGATGAGCACGTCTGTCCGTTTTTAAGAGAGCTGGGGTGCATCAAAATAGCCCGACTGGGGAAGTACCTCCACCACATAGAAAACCGCGGCCAAATGACAACTCCCTGTAGAAATAAATAAATAATAAATTAATTCTTTGTTTTCTCTCAATACATGTCTTTTAAATTATGAGACAAATATATACTCGTGTTGGGGGTCCCTTAGTGCTAATTTTACCATTCTTTTATCTCCCTGTAGGGTTGTTGTGTTCTTCAATTACCAGTATGCTCCTAAGGTGTTGCTGTAGCAGCAGGGGTGGCAACGCGCGAGGGTTACTCCTGTATATATATACCGTACACCTTACATCGGTGGGCCGTATGCTTGTATACATCTAGACGTTGCCGTAGCCTGTGAATGCTTGTAATATTTGTGCAATGGAAAACCATTAACTGTGTGTGGAACTACAAGTCTGCATATTGAGATGAATTACGTGAATAATGATATAACTTATTGTGTAAATTAGCACAAATTAATGAAAAAGTAACTTAAGCAAATATATAATTTACATTGTAATAGTTATTTACATAATGTAGTATAATACCCATTCAAAGTTCGTGTTTACACTACACTAGATGCCGCGACTTATATCTTACTTTTCCCCGACTTTTAAGGATTGTGTCATCATATTGAATAGCCTATAAGCTTCACCTATAATTCACCTATAACCTATCAAACGCAAAAAGATTTTTTCAAATCCGACTGGTAATGCCAGAGATTAGCGCGTTCATAAACTCTTCCTCTTTATTTATTAGTACTGGCTAAAGCCCGCAACATCGACCACTTTTTCTATTTTCTCGGATTTTGAGGGCAGTTTTTTTATACTACGTCACGAGGTATACAAGCGTACGGCCCATCTGATGTAAAGCGGGTACCGTAACCTATTAACGCTTGCTTTATATTAATTACTAGCTGTGCCCGCGACTTCGTCCGCGTGGAATTTAACAAAAAAGTAATTGTTCAGTACGCAGAGTTTGCGATAACTTATTAATAAGCAGAATAAAATAGCGAACAGCAAAATAATAATAGATAGATATTATGTACTTCGTCCGCGCGGAATAGTTATTATTTTATTATTTATTTATATTAATAAAAAAAGATATAATTTCTAAAATAAAAGTACCCTAAGTTAGTCCTTATTACATCAGCTATCTGCCAGTGAAAGTCCCGTTAAAATCATTCCAGCCGTTTCAGAACAAACAGACAGAAAGACAGACAAAAATTGAAAAACAATAATCTTTTTGGTATATGTACCGTGTATAATATTACAAACAGACACTCCTATTTTATTTATCTGTATAGATAGATTTTCACATAATATCTTAATAACGTAATACTAATGTGAATAAATAATTATGATACATCGTATCTTTCATCCGGGGTAGAAGGCATTGACTCTGCAGTTGTTAATGCTGTTTCCACGCAGGTGGAATGTTTAGGTGGAATGCTACCTAACCGCTCAGTAGCTGCGGGGAGGACTAAAATGCGACCGTGATTTAAAAGGTCTTGCATAGAAGCTAAACTTCCCAAGCAAGTTGTAAAGGTTATGGATCACACCTTCTATTGTTAAAGATCGTACTATCTTCCTGATTGAATCGTCTATTTATTACAACCTTGAGTGCAGCAAAAGAGTTCGATTTCATCATTTGCTATTTACAAATCTCTCCTCCGAGAGTTTAGCTTTCTTGTATGATAAAAATATAACAATAATATATGCTTTATTTACTTCTCATAAGGTTACACAATTTTGAGAAGTAAATAAAGTACTTACTCTCACAAGGACTTCACCTTGTGAGAGTCTGGAGTCTAAACTAGGTGTAGATTGTTCCATAAAGCTTCTCCTGTCAGTTCTCCTTGGAACCACCGCGAAAATTGAAAAAAAAAATATAGGATATGAGGACACAATCATCTCAATCATCTCAATCAACCAATTCCAAGTAATTGGAAATGGATTCGATCAGCTTATATGACTATTGCGAAAGAGTGGTATAAATGCAGAGTTTATTTTACAAGAAGGAACCCGGCTGAAGAAGTATACAGAAGAATAATTCTCTGAAATATTGCTGGTGTTTCTGCTAGTAAGGTGCTTGCTTGTAAAGAGTTGCTGCATTAGAAGCAGGATTGGTAAATGTATCGGTGAGGTTACCGCTTCATGTCAGGTGGCTTCTATGGTTGTTTTCCTCCCGACGTAATATAAAAAAATCTAGATACAGAATTAAAAAATATATATGACATTCTTTCACTTACGCTTACTTCTTATTTTACTCACAAAATCTGGACAAAATCCGGATTCGGATCTTTACAATTTGTAACCAAACAAAATGTTACTTGCATATTGACATTAAATATGTCTTATGATATTGTCAAATAAAATGTATAATATTTGTACTTGACATTGGACGTCTGTAATTACATTCCAATAAAATATGGCTGCTACTTCTTGAACAACGGTTTAATTATAATCCAACAAAAATTCACCGTCCCTCCGAACAATACATCCATCGCCCAAAATCAATTCTCAACCACCAGAAGGTCCTTGAGATTTCATACAAGAACCATTTAGAATAAAATCAGTCATACCTATATATTATGTTTAAAAATTTTCGAACAATTACTACAGCGCCATCTAGTCTCAACTTAAGCAAACATTTTACTATGGGCACTACACAACTAATATATATATCTAGATAAGTACGTTCTTTGTATATACTAAGAATACATTTAGACACACACAGACATGTTCATGAATCGCACCAACTACCCTTGACGTAAAAGTAACATACAAGCATACGACTCACCTGGTGTAAGCGGATACCATAGCCTATAAATGCTTGTAATACATTAAGTATCATTCGCGCGACGCCGCCTCTGCTGCTAACACAGCAACTCTTACTGGTGACCTCACTTACTCGCAGGAACACGACAACCCTCCAAGGAGTTGTTATTCGGTCGGCAAACTGATATGTGCATGCACATATGTTTGTACTGTGTGGGAATCGAACCCACGAGCGTTAACGTCGAAGCAGCGTTACTAACCACAGTGCCACCGAGCTCGCCAAACATTTAGAGACACACGAATAAGTTTTGATGTATGTAATTACTCACATGCAAATGAATCAATTAAAACACCGGAAACTATATGACCTTCATTGATATTCTCCATAACTTCCTTGTCTCGTTGGTGGAGTAGTTCATTGGTACACTAAAACTCGTGTTCGATAAGTTCGGGTATTGTTTTGCGGAAGTCAATTTTGATGTTATGATTAGTTGTGTGTATTTTTTCCCCCTAGTGCGTGCGGCTGTGGGCGGTGGTACACGCATTGCGGAACATGTCTCTGCCATGACCTATTGTTAGGAGCATATTAGTCAATTTGTTTTAAAGCTACTTTTCGTGCTCTATTGACCAGTTTGTTCATGCGAACTACCACGCCCGCGGGATAATACCACACAGCATAAACATTGTGTGCATGAACATATCAGCACATGAATTAATATAACTTTAATTGTACCACTTGATATCACTATATGTACACTCATTATATTTATTGTAATATGTATATGATGATTTGAAAAAAAAAAGACCTATATTGGCAAGTTTCTTTCGGCATTTCTTCTTCGCCAATGGTCATTTGAAATGCTGGTAGATTAAAAAAGAGAAAAACTTAAAAAATAATAATGATAAGATATAATATTGAAAATGTAAGACGTGTCTAAGTGCCCGTGAGGGTCTAAAGGCAAATAAAGAATTTTTATCTTTATCTTTATCTTTATATCAGTTTGCCCGTCTGGGGTAGTACCTCCAACCTCACAGAAAAAAGGTAAATAAAAAACTATCTGGAGGGTTCTTGTGTTCTTGCGGGTGAGTCAGGTCACCAGAAAGCTCCTAAGGAGTAGATGTATTAGCATCAGAAGTGGCATCGCGCGAGAAATACTTTATGTATTGCAAGCGGTATTGTAACCATTCATAGGCTATGGTAACCGCTTCAGGTGGGTCTCCTGACATTGTATACAAAAATACGAACTAGGACTGATCGACGACTACCCAGGTTTATATTATACTAGCGGGCACCGCGACTCCGTCTGCGTTAAATTGGAACTTGTTCACAAATCATGGTTTAATTTTTTTCCCGAGTACCCCTAATTCTTTTTCAAAAATAAAAGTACTCATAGCTTAAGATACTCCTTCTAACATCAGCTAGTCGGAATAAACATTCAAAATTTAAACCAGTTAAGAATGCGCAAGCTTGCATTGCCAGAAAAACACCTGGCTCGTGAATTATATAACAATACATTTTTTTTTAATTTGTCGGCCATTTTGGCCATGTTCCTTGAGCAGTCAGAACCCGTTATATACGTTTTCCCATACATTTCGCGGTCGTATTCGACCACCCGGGCCTCGAAGGGTTAAGAGACAGGAACGGTGTTCCTGAACATTTCTATTCTACTTTTTTATGCTGAATCCGAATCTGAAGTCGAAATTCGAATATTCGAAAAAAAGCGACAGACAAACGCACAGACAAACGCACGGACAAACGCACAGACAAACATATAGAATTCATATAGGAACGGTGTTCCTGAAAATTATGAAGTACCGTGTATATTCATATGAATATAGTAGGTAAGTGGCTGTTATTTTGATATTGCCTGCTAACAGACACTTCAATTTTATTTATTTGTATAGATTGCATAGATTTGTATAGAATACATGCCATCACTTCTGCTTTGATCGCCTGTGCTTCGGTCGTCTTCGCGATTAAGACGTATGCTGCTCAACTGCGGATTGGCGGAGGTCAGTGTTTTCAAGCCGCTCAACACCCACTAACTAATATAACTATCATCTATAGGCAACTGCCGGGACAGGCTGTTTTACACGCCCTCCGAGATACGAGGATGCTTGATATAGATAAACTCATTTGTATCCAGGCCGCGGTCGACGCTCTTTAACCTGCGTGTCGAATTGAACTGACCCGCGCAACTTCGTGTTAAGGCGACACCTCGATCGTGAAGCTTTAAAATGGCTCCGCCCAATCACCCCGCGCCCCTCAATTGACACTCGACGCTCGATTTGTAAAATTTGAAATTAGCGCCTAATAGGTAACCTGGGGTCAACGTATAGTCAATGCAAACGAACAGAAAAGCTACAGAGTCGCGTCACACTTAAATAAAATTTATAATATCAATATTTAATAAAAATTATTGATTTAATTATTATTTAGCTTTATACATACTGAACCAAACATATTTATTTAAGCTAGACGGAAAACAATAGTAATAATAGTAATAAAAAACTACAGAAACGTATTCACTTTTAAAAGTTTATTGAAAGAGAAATCAATGACATCGTTTTATGTTTATATCTCTATAAGTTAACATGTCTTGGTATCTATGTTGTTCTTACTTAGGTCTCGTCCAGTGGCGCCCTCATTGAATAAAAAAACATATTATAGCATAGAAGATAAACATTATGAAATCTTATGTTGCATTTATTACGAAGATAGTAAAGTATTTTTACGTCATTAAACCAACACTCAAAATATTCCACTATCGTTGTTATAAGCAAAAGTGCTAAAAGAGGCCGTTTTTTGGCAATTATGCCTATAACAACGAAAGCAAAACATTTCAATTGTTGGTTTAATGACGTAAAAGTACGTTATTGTATTTGTAACACACGCAACACATGACTTTATAAAGTTTATCTTCCACGCTAAGTTACGATATTTTATTCCTTGAGGCGCCACTGGACGGCATGTATCCCCCTTAAGAAGAATGAAACACCAGCTACATAATACAACATTGTTTATCGAGAGGCTAAAGCGGGCCATTTGTTGATTCGGACACATATGTTTAGTTAGCAGATACACCATCTAAACTGCAAACACTGGTCACAGCGATGAAAGACGACTGTATGGAGAAAGGCTTACTACTGAATGCGAAGAAAACAAAGATAATGGTATTTGAAAGAGAAGAATCCAGAACTAATGTAAGGATTACGATTGATGATGAAGTGTTGGAACAAGTGGATGAGTTTGTATATCTTGGATGCGCTTTCAGCAGGGATGGAAGGTACACCGCAGATGTGGAAAGACGAGTGAGTGCTGGGAATAGTGTGAATGGAGCGTTGGGAAAACTTCTTGGCAGTAAAATCCTGAGCCAGAAGGCACAACTCGCTATACACAATGCAGTGTTGGTCCCAACGCTAACTTATGGAAGCGAGAGTTGGGTATGGCAGAAAGAGCATGAAAGTAGAATAAACGCGGTTGAAATGCGAGCGCTGCGCAAAATTTGTGGCGTAAGGCTTGTAGACCGTATTCGTAATGATGATGTTAGAAATAGAGTTGGTCTGAAAGAGAGCGTCGGTGTTAAAATAAGAAGAGGCATGCTCCGATGGTTCGGGCATGTAGAAAGAATGCAAGATGAAAGAATGACGAAGCAGATATACAATGCAAAAGTGGAAGGATGTAGGAGCCGGGGAAGGCCAAGACTTACCTACCATGACCAAATTGGTCATGTTCTATCAGAAGGTGATCAGGAGCCCTAGAAACCGGCGTGCGTGCATGAGAAGAGCAATGAATGTTAAAGAAGCGAGTGAGATATGTAAGGATCGAGTCACGTGGCGCTCGGCTCTCTCTGCCTACCCCGCAAGGGATTTGGCTTGAAGTTATAGATGTTCGAGTGTCATAATGGCTGATAGCGCCGAGTAAACACAGGATTTTTTTATTTCGAATAAATAAGAGAAATAAAATTATCAGATTGAATTAGATTGAAATTGAAATAGAAAATTGGAATTTTTTTGCAACTCCCTCCTGGTGAAGATTCACAAGTTATTTTACACAGTTAGGTATAGCTCTGGTAGGGATCCTAGCTTTTTCCCTAAATATAATACACTCTCGAATGACTAGGTATGCGCTTTCACTAACAGTCAATTTAACTTCGCGAATTTTATAAAAAAGTACAGGAAGAACTTGACGGTTAGACGGTAATTTTGCGCCTATTATTTGATAATTTACGTCTCCAACTAAGAAAATACTTGATTTATTGCTTCTCAATTCCACTGCCATCTTATAAAAGTTAAAACATTACGTATTAATCACGAGAATAACTGACATTCAAAATTAATAGACGGTTAGGTAATTATGACGAAGTTAACGATGCTCTCTCTAAAGTTATTCATTGGTTTAGTGTTAATAATCTGCTTTTAAATGATAAAAAGACTAAAGTAATTAAGTTCTCAACACCTAATGTAAGGCAGGTGGCTACCAATGTACATGTTAATGGAACTAATTTAGCCTCTGTGGAGACAACTGTGTTCTTGGGTATAACAATTGACTCCAGACTACAAAGGGGCCCACAAATTGAAAAATTATCAGGAAAACTAAGTTCTGCAGCTTATGCAGTGAAAACTATTAGACGGCTCACTGATATTGATACGGCTAGAATAGTTTATTTCAGCTACTTTCATAGTATTATGTCATATGGAATTCTTCTTTGGGGTAACTCCGCGGATATTAACACCATCTTTTTATTGCAAAAGAGAGCCATAAGAGCTATCTACAAACTTGGTCCCCGTGAGAGCCTTAGAGAAAAATTCAAAGAAATAAATATTTTAACAGTCGCATCGCAATATATCTATGAAAATCTTTTGTATGTCCATAAAAACATAGACTCATTTTGTAAAAAGAGTGATATTCATAGCATAAATACTAGATATAAGCATAATCTTGTGTTATATGCAAGCCGTCTCCACAAAACAAGTAATTATTTTATGGGGCAATGTATACGGTTCTATAACAAACTTCCCAGCAATATAAGAGATTTGTCAATAAACAAATTTAAAACTACTATTAAAGCCAAATTGTGTAGCAGGGCATATTATAAAGTATCTGACTATATTAATGATAAAAATGCCTGGGAGTGAGTCGATCCAATTATAATGTAATTAACAAAATATGTAAATTTGTTTGGATACCAAAAGAGGGATGCCTGAGTTTTTTGGCAGTATTTTTATCAGTGCTCACCTAGTCATAAACTGCACGGTAGGGAAAAAAAATGTGACGATTCCAAACAAATGTAGCCATTTTTACGGAATAAAAAGATTTTGACTTTGAATTTGAACAAATGAATACCGCGAGTACGTGCGGCACTGCCGCGCAACTTGTATGAACATGTTTCGATGTAATTCGGCACGGATTATCGTAATCCAAATAAGTTAAAAATTAATTTCCGAGTGTTTTAAAAGCAAATGAACAAAACTAAGACATATGCGTTAGAAAATAAAAACTTTGAAAAATAAGGGACACCCTAATATACATATATACAAATAGATTTTATAATCTATTCATATTTAAAAAAAACATGTGACAAATGATTTTCTTGCTGTTTCATAACTTTAACTTCAGTATAATGACATTTATTGTATTTTACTTATGTATACTCTGTGTTTTGTATTGTTGTACGTTTCCTTGTTATTTATTAAACTCTCAAGAAGAAAGAACCAGGACCATCTCTGATGTTGCAAAATAAATCTAATCCGTACAATAGTTCAATACTAACCACAATGTATAGAATAGATGATTTTTTTGTGTTTTCAGTGTTGGTTCATAGTAAATATTATTTGTTTTCACGAGTACCATGGGTATAAGTATACTATCTATCTATATCTTCACGCTAAATCCCTCGTGAGCGCCACATGACTCGGTACTTACACACCTCGCTCGCTTCTTTAACATGAAACATACCGAGTTTTTTTTAAAACTATCAAAATATACTATTTTACTAGTAATTATTTTAATACAAAAAAAAAAAAAAACCTCCACTGGTTTTCTATCTTCTGATTGGATAAATTTCCAACGTAAACTAACCTTCACCTACGTACAATGTCTAAGTCGGAGTTCGGTGAGCTTATAATGGTTACTATGAGTTTGTCGTCCCGTATGACACTTACGTTAAAGTAGCATATAAATCGAGTAGTGATTCTTCTAGTGGAATATTTTTATTTAGTAAGTTTCTCCTAAAAAACAAAACAGCAAAAATATTCTATTTTATAAGTTTTTATTTTAATACAAAGAAATAAAGAGTCTCCACTGGTTGCTATGTGCTGAGAACGCGAACCTTATTGGTATAAATTTCCAACGTAACCTGACCTCCACCGACGTACAACTTCTAAGTCGGAGTTCGGTCAGATTATAATGGACATAATAGGAGTTTGACGTCCTATATAGGTACGCGGTCAGCCTGTGGATAATGTATACCAATTATCAAATGTTACTGTTTATTCCTGCAAAAAATAACTCTTATTTAATTAATGCAGTTTTATATAGAGTTATTAAGTAAGCAAAATTAAAAAAAAGTTTGAAGAGGAATTAAATAGCTTGGGCCAACCATACCTAGGAACTGTTCTAAAAACTAGAAATATGTCTACACAATGTTATTATAATATGTTTAATGAATATAATAATTAAAAAAAATAAATACCTTGTCTTGTTCGCCTCCCCCATTCTACGAACATTTTCTTTGTATTTTTATTCTATATATTTTCTTTTTAGTGTTCCCCATTATTACAACAGTATAATAAATATATATAAACCTATAATATTATTTACTACTTATATCTAATAATAATACACTCACGCTAAATACTATAATATTGAATATTTACAACTATTAATTATAAAAACTTCGGTGTCGCGATGCAAATGGAGCGAGCTCGAGCAGACAGTCGACATAGGTCTCACCTCGAAGCGGGCTGCAGCCGGACTGGCTGGATGTAGTTAGTCAACGCGTTTATAATCCTCATTACCGCACAATAAGGTCGAAAACACGTAGCACCCAAGACGAATGTGATCGCTTAGAAATTGTCAGAAACTTAAAATATTTTTAAAAAATTTCATGTTTCACTTATCAAAATATGCAGCAACCATATTATAAACATAGATATTACTAATAGATTTAAGTAATTTTGAAGCGTATAAACAGAACAACTTCGTTGTAATTTCAAAAATAATGAATTTCAGGAGGTGTTTTCGAAAGTAATTATTATCGAATCAATTTTACACAATCGCGTATTTGAGCAAGCAAATTCAAGATAAAGAAATGAAGTTATTTATATTAAAATCTTAGATCCGTCAGTTTAGTCATTAGCCTATACTATTCGATGAAAGTTGGTCTAATTTTTCGATGTGTCGCCTTAATATATATTTGACGAGGTGGCGCAGTGGTGGAACGCGCTGTTACGCTACTTTGACACCTACGCTCGTGGGTTCGATTCCCACACAGTACAAACATTTGTGTGCATGAACATGTCTGTTTGTCTTGGTCTGGGTATTTTCTATGTATAATAAGTATGTATTTACAAAAAAAAAAATATTTACGTATGTTTATCAGTTGTCTAGTACCCATAACACAAGTTTTGCTTACTTTGGGGCTAGATGGCGCTGTGTAATTTGTCCGACAATATTTATTTATTTATTATTTATTTAATATATGGATAGATTGTCGTAACGTGAGCATTATATTACTGGAGTTCTGAATAATTACAAAAATATTTATAAGAAATTAAAAAGACTTCACGCCTTCAATGTAGTCATAGGTTCACCAACGATGCAGGAGACCAATCGAATATTAGACAGAAAAAAAACGAAAACTGAGTTCAGTGTAGTCGTAATTTCACTGAAGTCAGTTTTTCAAATTTGGCTATATCCACACGTACGATGTAGTACATTTGTCACGGTTAATGTGCAAATTGAGAATTATTAATAAATCACGAAATAACAACAATAATTATTTTTAATACGACGCAGGAAGCTTGGTTGAAGTGATGAATTTGATACATTTACCGGTTTATATTAATATTACCTACATAGTCGTGTTAATTTTAATACATTGAGTTTGGGTCCAAGCACGTTTTGCAAATTTATAATAATGATTATTCACGGATATAACATTTAATTATACCGACTTTTAAAATACGACTTTATTATTACGACGCATAGAATTTATTTTAAAAACGCCTTGCATGCAAAAAAATAACTTTGTATAAAATTATAATTTATTATGTTTTATGAGTTTTGTCAAATAGGAATACTGCCAATTTGTTTACTGGCTGTGCCTGCAACTTGAGCCGCGTGATCTACAGGACAATGTTTACAATACTACTCGATACATCGTTTCCTTTTTTTTTTGTTTTTTTTTTTATACTACTTCGGGAGGCATACAAGCATACAGCCCACCTGATGTAAAGCGGCGTAAAGCGGCTACCGTAGCCTATTAACGCTTGTAATATATTAAATATCACTCGCGCGATGCCTCCTCTGCTGCTTACACAGCAACTCCTTGGGAGCATACTGG
This sequence comes from Pyralis farinalis, assembly GCA_947507595.1. Classification (NCBI taxonomy): domain Eukaryota; kingdom Metazoa; phylum Arthropoda; class Insecta; order Lepidoptera; family Pyralidae; genus Pyralis; species Pyralis farinalis. The sequence continues at coordinate 8,177,423 of OX382264.1, forward strand.
TGGTCTCACTTACACGCATACAGCCCACCAGATGTAAAGGAAATATATTAAATATCACTCGCGCGATGCCCCCTCTGCTGCTTACACAGCAACTCCTTATGAGCTTACTGGTGACCCCACTCACACGCAGGAACACAACAACTCTCTAGGGAGTTGTTATTTGGCTGCGGTTTTCTGTGAGGTGGAGGTACTTCCCCAGACGGGCTGCTTTGATGCGCCCTACCTCTCTTAACCACCACCGTTACCACAGCCTGTCAAAATTTCAACTGCTATTCGCCTTTATAATTTGAAACTGGTGCCGTTGCGTAATTTTGGTGGACATAAATTTCGCAACACAATGGGTAATGCCGAGTTTTAAACTTATTCAATATGGCGGGAGGCAAGATGCGCTTAAAGAATTAAGAAACTCTATGGAATAATTGGTCACATTTTCATACATATTCAGTTACTTCTCCGGGAACGGATATTTTAGTACGAGTATGTTTGACTTAGCTAGGTGGCGCAGAGGTAAAACGCACTGTCACGTTACTTTAACACTCGTTGTTTCAATTTCCACACTTGATAAACATTTGTGTGCATGAACATGTCTGTTTGTCTTGATCTGGGTGTTTTTAAGAGAGATAGGGCGCATTAAAGCAGTCCGTCTGGGGAAGTACCTTCACCTCATAGAAAACCGCAGCGAAATAACAATTTCCTAGAGGGTTGTTCTGTTCCTGCATGTGAATGAGGTCACCAGAAGCTCCTAAGGAGTAGCTGTATTAGCAGCAGAAGAGGCATCGCGCGAGCAATACTTTATGTATTGCAAGCGTTCATAGGCTACGGTAACCGCTTTACATCAGGTGGACTGTACGCTTGTATGCTTTCCGACGTTGTATAAAAAAAATATTTATTTCCACGGATCGATCGTGTCGTTGTGTAGAAATAGTTCTTTCGCAAAGCCAGGAGTATCCATCACTAACCATATCTCTTGGATTACTATATACAGAAGGAATGACGCCTTGCAATGATGTGACTGTTTCACGTATATACTCGGGCAAAATAACATTTCCATTTATTTTTATATGTCTTTTACTTCTGTCTTCGCCTATTTGCAGCAGCAAATGCTTGGGTTAGACTACAATAACGAATAACATTAGCTTTGTTACTGTTTCTAGAAATGTCACAAAAGGTGTTTCAGTAAAGCCACATTACTTGCGAAGTTGCTTCGATGAAGTACTGGTCGAAATTGCCCGAAGTTGGAAGCTCACGAAGCGCCCTACTACACTACTCGGCTCGCTTCAGTTCAGTTCTAAGATTTGTTATATAAATATATTTGTTATGTAAAGGTTTGTTATTAAATAATAATGCCATTTCGAAGCTTAGTCGCCCAGGTATATTAATTAAAATTTGTTCTGTGAATGTAGCATTAGAGTTGGTCTGAGAGTGTCGAGGTTAAAATAAGCAGAGGCATGCGCTCCGTTGGTTCGAACAAGTAGAAAGAATGCAGGAAGAAAGTTTTAGGAAACAGATATACAACGTGAAAGTAGAAAGATGTAGGAGCTAAGGAAGGCCAAGACTTAACCACGTGCATGAGAAGAGCTATGAATGTTAAAGAAGCGAGTGAAGTGTGTAAGGACCAAGTTATGTGGCGCTCAGTACTCTCTGCCTCCGCAAGTGATTTAGCCAGAAGTTATAGATAGATTCGTTTAGTAGTTTTTGCATGATACGTATATATAGACGATATCTATGCGGGCACCTGAGAATTACCTTAGAATACGTCGTCGTGACATAGTGAACAGTGACAGCCCGGTGGATAAGGAACCAGCCTAGTGAGCAACAGGTCCCCGGTTGGAAACCTAGCATGTACCAACTAAATTCGTATTTTCAGATTTATGTACATATTTGTAATTATGACTTGATCACCTAAGGAGGGTCTGGTTTTCCCTCTGGGTTGTGGAGGTTGGAGGGCAGTCGCTCCATGTCAAAATCAAGTTCGCCAAATCTATTTATAATTTAGGCTTAGGTAGCGGACTTTGGCGATCCTAATGGGTTAGGAAATAGGATAACGCTATGAAGAAAAAGAAGACGTCATCGTGACATATTCCATATTCCGTGGACAAGATCAGAGCTTTATAAGCACGGCCTGCTGTCACTGGCGTTAAGTTTACTAAACGCTGTCACTCGCCAGTATCCAGCGTTAGACTTTTCCATTGCCCATTGCATGCAGAACGGTAATAAAATGGTTAGAGTTAAGTCATTAATTTTATTTTAATTGTATTTAATTTAATTGTGTTATGTTGTTAGTGTTCGTTTTATTATTTAATGTATATGTTGATAATTGTTAAATGTGTATTATATGCCTTAGTGAGCAAATTGGGTAACTGTCAAGCTCATTTAGCATTATGGCGAATTAAATAAATAAATTTTACAATCAATTTTAATGGTTTTTGTATTGATATTATATTCGTGTTGCATCAATATTCCAAAATCATTCCATATACTCGTACATTATGCACCGCTGTGATTTTATCACTATACGAGTAAACAAAATAGAAGAATCGATACATAATCCGTTCGACATTGCACGTCGTCGGCGCCACGCCATCGCCATGTCTGTAAACATAGGAAAACCAAATTCCGCATTATTTCCGAAAGAGTTCCGTTGTGGTACCAATGGAGCATGGATAAGACGCAATATCAACGACATTTGCGGGCCAGCTGCTGCAAATGTACATATGATTTATTTTTGGTTTGATCACTTCCGTTCTGCAAATGTCGATCTTAACAGTAACTGACTGAAGTATATGACAATAAATTGAAAACCTTACTGAAGGTGAATCAGATCAACGTTGTTCGGTGGTCGAGTGCTCTGTCGGATCCGTACAGATTGGAGTGCGGGGTGAGGCAAGGGGGGTTAACCTCGCCAGGGCTCTTTAACCTGTACGTAAATGCCCTGATAGAGGAGCTTAGCAGCACACGTGTCGGCTGCCACATTGACGGTGCCTGTGTTAATAATATCAGCTACGCAAATGACATGGTGCTGCTGAGCGCCTCTGTTTGCGGCCTATCTAGACTATTAGGAACATGTGAGCGATACGCTCTAAATCATGGTTTGCTCTACAATGTAAATAAAAGTGAATGTATGGTCTTTCGGGCCAGGGGTCGCAAATGTCCAGATAGTGTCCCACCTATTAGACTAAACGGGACAGAACTTAAAAGAGTTGAAGAGTTTAAATACCTTGGACACGTGGTGACCACTGACTTGAGGGACGATGCTGACATTGAGAGGGAACGAAGGGCGTTGTCTGTAAGAGCAAATATGATTGCACGCAGGTTTGCAAGGTGTTCGAGGGACGTCAAAATTACTTTATTTAGAGCATTTTGTACGTCCTTCTACACTGGCGCCCTGTGGGTATCATATACTCAAAAACAGTACAACGCCCTTCGAATTCAGTACAATAATGCGTTTAGGGTGCTGATGGGGTTGCCTCGGCACTGCAATGCGTCTGGGATGTTTGCTGAGTGAAGGGTTGATTGTTTCTACACAACCATCAGGAAACGGTGCGCTTCCCTGATGCGCAGGCTCAGGGCTAACCCCAACATCATCCTAAATGCATTTGCAAACAGGTTTGATTGTCAGTACATGAACCATTGTTGTATGGTACATGTACGGACAAACAAACAAACAACTATCTGCAATCAAAATTATTAACCTTGAATTTTAATAATATAATACAAAATTTAATCATATGTTATAATTTAATGATAATTTTGAAATTTTATTTAACTTTAAATTTTTTATTAGAAATTTAAAAAAACTGTATAATTTATATGGCTATAACTGCTGAAATAAATGAATTTGAATTTGAAGGTAACTTTATCTAAAATCTCGTCAGAATTAGTAGCAACCTTCAAAAAATCAATGCTGATTATTTTACATCAAATTGGAAAGGTTAAAACGCTCAGATTGTGAATATCGTAAAGTCCCTTAACAATAAGAACAAAATGGCGTCAAAGCTTGCGTTAACTTGTTGAGTTGGCACTCAAATGAAGGATTTCTGAGTTGAATTGTCACTTGTGATATATTGTGAATCCTGTATGACAATCGGAAACGACTGTCGCACTGATTGAGCTGGTATTATTCTTATAACTTCTTAAGAGGTGGTACAACAACTACTTGAGAAGTGTACTATGGAAAACTGCAAATGAAGATGAGAAATCTCAATAGCTCTAGTCTAGTCGCTCAATAGCTCGTCCGTCTTGAATCCACAGGTGGGATCAGAAAGATCGGATCGGAAGAATGATAAATGATCGGCGAAAGGAGGGAAGCTCGCCTTTAGCCACAATACTCATATAATATTGGTCTAATTAATCTACCTACATATTTGGAATTTCGATAAAGTTTTAGTTTGTAAAAAAATCCAATTCTAAGACTTAAAGAATTCATCGATTCCAGACAAAATAAATAATAATAATAAATAAATAAATATTGTCGGACAAATTACACAGCGCCACCTAGCCCCAAAGTAAGCGAAGCTTGTGTTATGGGTACTAGACAACTGATAAACATACGTAAATACATATTTTTTTTTTTTTGTAAATACACACTTATTATACATAGAAAATACCCAGACCAATACAAACAGACATGTTCATGCACACAAATGTTTGTACTGTGTGGGAATCGAACCCACGAGCATTGGTGTCAAAGTAGCGTAACAGCGCGTTTCACCACTGCGCCACCGAGCTCGTCAAAAAAGATTTTAATAGTGGAGGAATCAATGAATTTCCGTTAAAGTTCCGTAAAAAACATCGATAATAGTGGCCAGTATGATAATAGAATTTATATTAAAATAATATTCTTTTAACATTGAATATGAAACCAAACATTATTTTTCTGCCTTTATATTAAGGATCTAATAGTATAGTACAATAAAATAATCTACATTTCCTACGAAAAAATACATTATCATAAAATAAAGTAAATAAAGTGTCCTTAAAGTACAGTACCTAATTACTGATGATAATAAGCATTGAAATACTTAATTAAAAATGTAGGTACACATGTAATTAATACTAATTAATTAATTATATGCACATACATATTGAAAAAATATAAAAAATACATTTATTTTAACTTCTCACTATTATTTCTCTCTCTACCTATCCCTTAGGACTTGGTGTTAAGATATACAAAGATATTAATATTGATAATACTCATTATCTGTGTGTGAATAATGATTTCACATAATTTCTACTGTCTGAGACTGAACTTGGTCCAATTCAACCCCATAAAGACATAAGATTGCGCGTTCACCATTAAGGAAACTCCATTTGCTGTGGTTCCTCAATTCCAGAATACACCACTTAGTATCGCCAAAAGTATTGGGATTCTCGATGTCGAGATCTCAAGTGAAGTTCAACACCGGCATCTTCTGGAGGAGAAACTTGGTATGCTCAACAGGGCTAAGCAGTGCGGTTCCAGCGAAGTTTTCTTCCGAGAACTCTCAAGTTGTATAATGGACTCCAAGCCGAAGTTTTCCCGAGGGACTACAGCATTGGATACTTCAAGGAAAACTTGAAAAGGTTTTTACTGGGTCGCCAACGCATGAGTGACACCCCTGGTGTTGCAAATGTCCATAGGCTATGGTAACTGATACTCACTGATATGACTGATAATCAGGCAGACTTGCGATTGCTATCTTAGTAGTATAAACAAAAGTACAATATGTTAAGTCCTATCACAAGTACTGGTCTCCTGATATCTATACGAAAAAATATTTTTGCATTTGATAGCACAAGTCTTGAGGAAGGTTATCGGCTATTCAATATCACGATACGACCCTTAGAAGCCGAGCAAATACAAATAAAATAGAAAAAGCGGTTTCTACGGGATACGTTTTCTTGTCATTCATAAAATATTATTTAAATTTGTATTTTCTTGTAAATCTATTAATACTTCCTGTCTGAAGTTGATTTCTAATTCTTTTTTAAATAAATGTTAACATAAAACCAATATTGTTACTATTTTTTTTGAATAAAATATTTAAAATTAATAAATATTTACATTTACTTATTTCTACTTTATTATACTACATAACTAACCACTATCGGTGCGAAGTATTCGCACGGGCCATCTAGTATATATATATATATATAACTAGGGATCATTCGGCTAAAATCTTGGTTCTTTATCCACTAGGCTATCAGTACTCACTGTCACTGTGTAAGTTCAGTGCTCCTCATTAACTATTCTATGTCAAAGTCAAGGCCATAAGAACGAAACAGACGATCCGAGTTTTTCGGAGATCCAATATGGCGGCCGGCCAGTTACTTTTCGGGAACACCGTTCCTATATGAAATCTATATGTTTTACTGTGTGTGCGTTTATCGGTGCGTGTGTGTGTCTGTCGCTTTTTTCGAATATTTGAATTTTGACTTCAGATTCGGATTCAGCATAAAAAAGTAGAATAGGAATGTCTGAAATACCAACCTATAGGAGGTTGGTTGGTTGGAGGGTGGTTGGTGGTCTTAAGGAACATGGTCAAAATGGCCGACAAAAAAAAAATTAATTCTTATTTCAGATTCGAAAAGTAAATTAAAAAGTAGAATAGGAATGTCTTAAAAACCAATATCATATTTCTTTAGGAACTTGGTCAAAATGACGGACAAAGTTTAAAAAATAATAATTAAATAGTTATATAATTGACGAGCCAGGTGTTCCTCTGGCAATGTAAGCTTGCGCATTCTCAACTGGTTATGAATGAATAGGTGACTTTGACTTTGACTATATTCAGGACCAAAATTCAAACTATTCCTGAACTAAGCATGCCTGGTTCAGGTGAAAAACTGTACATATTTCGTTTTTATGTAAGTTTTGTTGGATTAATTAGCTAAGAACTTTTAGAACAGTGGTAGTCAGAAATCGATCTTGGTGCCAAGAGCAATAAATATGAACCCAAAGCAAAATAAAACTTTTTTGGTAATAATCTCATGCAAATGTATGACTCACATAATTCCAACTTAATCAAAACAATGAAACCGAATATTAGGCTATAATTAGTCAAGTCAAAGGTCATTTCCGATGTGTTGGTAAATTAAAAAAAAAATACAAGAAATGAATAGATCTTCTTCCTAGCATTATATCGTCTAGTAATCCATTAGGATTGGCGCGGTCCGCTGCTACCTAAGCTTAAGGATTTGACGAAGATACTGAATTTGACATGGAGCGACTGCCGTCAGACCTTTACAACCCAGAGGGGATACCAGACCTTTCTTAGGTTAGATCACACGCCTTTTGAAATATTATTTATTGGACGTGCACCTCCTCACGACGGATTTCCTCACAATGTTTTCCTTCACTACCGAGCAAGTGATAATTTTAAATATGGACATAAATTCGCAAACACGAATTTAGCGGTACATGCTCATAGCAGGATTTGAACCACGGTCCGTCAGCTAATAGCCTGGTCCTTTAACCACTGGGCCGTCACTGCTCGACCACGAGAAATTACTTTATATGATAAAAAATATCTAAATAGCATGTCTAACAAGGGCACAATAGTAAATAAAGAATTTTTATTTGTATCTTTATTGGCAATATAACAAAACTTTATTACAATAGATGCTCGTTCCAAGTACCAGTAGCCAAATTCCAAACAAAGGTATGGCACTTATTACTTTTTGCACTCATTACGACATAACATTAACGGCAGACAAAGGTAGAGAACAGTTAATAGATTCAGGCGTTATTTTGTGAAAGTCAAATTTACATGCATTTTGACCTAACGGGACGGCTGTACGATGGATTTGTCACTTGTATCATGTTATTCTATGATTAACACCTACAGCACGTGTAGATGTGTCGTGGAGAGGCGAAAAACGTGTCGCAGAGACGACCAGGGCAGTCATGGCATCAACGGTGGCGGGTGCATGCTGTCGTTCCAGATGGCGGGCAATCACGAGAACGACCGCAGCAGCTGAGGCAAAGACGACCGGAGCAGCCACGGCAGCGACGGCATGTTGCATCTACTAACGGTAATGGGTGGGTGCCGGTCGGCGCTAGTATGAACTAACTGGTGGCGGAAGCACACAAAGCAGGTTACATGAAATTGCACAGAGAAATTAGAGAATTCGTAAATTCCTGACATTATTTCATAAAAATCATCACCGTTCCATAGTTGCTGTCATTTGAATGGTACGATAGAGCGTTACCATGGCACATTGTGCGACACAACACAATGTGCCATGTGACACAAATTAACACTTGACACAAAAAATTAAAAGGCAGAAACGAATCAGCATGCGATCCGCTTTCCTATGCACTTATTGCATATAGTTCCATTTTAAGTATAGCCAAGTGCAGACCTTTGATTGAATACTTCATTTGACCTTCGATTTGATCATTGACCTTAACCTGACAAAAACCTATTACAGTATCTCCACAACCATAAGGAAAAATTGCAAATTGTCTATAAAATTATTCATGAGTAACGAATACGGGTTTCCTCACGATGTTCTCTTTCAACAACGAGCCTGTTACTAGGACGCTACAAGTGGCGTAGTTCAAGAGAACCATACTAGCAAATTGCAAAACAGCTATATTTTAAACGTTAAGGAATGCTTAATCATCGATATTGCCTATCTCAACTTTTGAGACAGGAGATATTGATTCTTCATGGACGATATATAATTATAAATAATTCTGAATTCACAGTAATTAAGATTGTTGTCAAAGTGTGCAGCCATGCGGTCGAAATAATTATATTCCCGGTCAATAAATTATATGAATTCAAAGACTGGTTATACTCTGAGAACAATCAATCTGAATAATTTTCTACACTCTTTACCGATATTCCTACAAAAACTAATAATGATTATGCAAGTTTTTCTAATATCTAATAGACGTTAATCCTGTTCGGTGATGGCGCCTACATCATCTATATTAATATATAAAACGGAAAAGTTTGTTTGATTGATTGTTTGTTTGTTTGAACGGGCTAATCTCTGGAACTACTAGTCAGATTTGAAAAATCTTTTTGGATTTGATAACCCAATTCTTGAGGAAGGTTTTAGGCTATTTAACACATCATGATATGACCTTCGGGACACGGGGTAAAACGAGAGAAGGAGTTTTGACGAGCTCGGTGAATGACACGACTTTGACACCGATGCTCGTGGGTTCGGTTCCCACACAAGACAAACTTTCGTGTACTTGAACATGTCTGTTTGTCTTGGTCTGGATATTTTTAAGAGAGGTAGGGTGCATGAAAGCAGCCCGTCTGGGGAAGTGCCTCCACCTTACAGAAAACCGCAGCCGAATAACAACTCCCTAGCGGGTAGTTGTCGTGTGAGTAAGGTCACTAATAAGCCTAAGGAGTTGCTGTATTAGCAGCAGAGGCGGCATCGCGCGAGTGATTTTTAATGTATTACAAGTGTCAATAGGCTACGGTAACCACTTTGCATTAGGTAGGGCGTATGCTTATATCCCGACGTTGTATAAAAAAAGGTAGGGAGAGCGTAACGAGGGAACGGTTGTAGATGATTATACGCGAGCGTCTTTGGACGGTAGCGCAGGCGACATCATGTGCGTTGCCGCCCCAGAAGGGAGCAGAATGGTTATATAGAGATATTGTGGAATAGAATCAAATAGCTTGTAGGGAGTTAAGCGTTACCCACGGCACAAAAAGAGCTGGAGCAGTAATTGCCGTGCTGAACTCCCGCGATTCGACTTATATTACCGAGAGGTCGGTGGAGCCATGGGTAAGTGGTGGTGCTTTGTGCAAAGGTCAATGATGTCATACATCAAATCAACAAGTCATCGGCAAAAGTCTAGAATGGGGAGATGGTACCGTATAAAATACTTCTATATCATATTACGGTGCTCTTGCGATCCTATTCATCGTTACCGTTGGATGAATCATTTCGGTAAAAGATTGATATGTTATGTGAAAAAAGTGATCATTATTCACGATTATATGTACTAAAAAGTAAAAATTATCTATTATAAGAGTATTATTTGCAAAGCCTCATACTCAGCGTAAATTGACAGCCGTGACGTTATATATACTATGTTACACTATATAATATACAAAGGTACATACAACCAGAAACTATATACAGACAAACATAAATACGCAGCTGTTTGATTATATTTGAAGTGGTGTTGTGTGTGCGAGTGAATAAGGTGTTTCGAGAAAGTTTCGTTTCCAGCTCAGAATTGTTTAATTAAACAATCAAAAAAATATAACTACATTTAATTTATAAATTTACGATTCTTTTATTTGAAATATGATTAATGCCGAATTTATCAATTAAGGAAGTGACTCATTCATTTCATAAGTTAAAAGTTATTAAAATAATATTGAATCATATTATATATAGTATTTATGCAGTCCAACGAACATTTGGAAACCTAGGACGTATTTTATTTTTTTACAATATTTCGGCATTATTTGTAGGCAGTTTGCACAATATTCATATGAATTTTGAAACGTATGCAAATTCCGTCAACGTCAATCAACCTGCCATGCAACCTATTTTCCGGAAGGTTGAAATACTTCTGAAACTGTTAGACTGTGTGTGTAAACAATTCGATTTCTAGTTGAATACTAGGTGCTGTCCGCGGTTTGACCCGCGTTAAGATCAGCTTTTCAAGTTTTACACAGGAAGACATTTCTGGTATAAAATATACTCTATTTGTATGTGAAACTTCATACAAATTCCTTCAATCGTATTTGTGTTAAAGAAAATAAATATTACAACATCGTAGGTTGACACGATTGACATAGGTAGTTACCAGAATGGGCTAAAATTTAACTTAACCTCCTGTATTTTGATCTATCGGAACTAAATTCATTAAACAATCGACAAGTTTGCAACTGCAGTAGCCGAAATGACTAGCGCAGCTATGTCAGCGACAGTATGCATCGGTAGTGTGCGTCGGCCGGCGCTATTCCGCGTGAAACAATTGGTGGCAGAAGAGCACAAAGTAAGTGAGGTCATATTAGTAAGTAAGTAAATTTATCGTGTTGTACGAACTGCTGACGCATACAATCTTTGCTCGGACACTCGGTAGTACACGACACCAGTCGTCAAGCATCCCCCATACTGTTCCGATTGTCGTCGAGCGTCCCCCGCACTGTTCCTATTATCGCTGAGTATCCCCCATACTGTGCGTATTGTCGTCTAACGTCCTCCGCCCTATTCATATTACCGTCGAGCGTCCCTGCACTGTTCATATTGTCGTTGAGTATTCACCATACTATTCGTATTGTCATCGAGCGTCCCCCGCACTGTTCATATTACCGTCGAACGTCCCCCGCACTTTTCGTATTGTCGTTGAGTATCCCCCATACTGTGCGTATTGTCGTCTAACGTCCTCCGCATTATTCATATTACCGTCGAGCGTCCCCGCACTGTTCATATTGTCGTTGAGTATCCTCCATACTATTCGTATTGTCATCGAGCCTCCCCCGCACTGTTCATATTACCGTCGAACGTCCCCCGCACTGTTCATATTGTCGTTGAGTATCCCCCACACTGTTCGTGTTGTCGTCGAGTGTCCCCCGCACTGTTCATATTACCGTCGAGCGTCCCCAGCACTGTTCATATTGTCGTTGAGTATACCCTACACTGTTCGTATTGTCGTCGAATATAGCACAGTTTTTAGAAATTATCGAATCCTACACGCACTAATGTACGTATGCTTTCCACGGAACGTAAGGAATTATTTTGCGCATTCGACGTGCACTTGACCGGCTTTGTTGATTACGATCGAGCTACTTTTTTATTACGGCGCTAGTTTCGTGTGTCGAGTGTTATATAGAGCGTTTGTAATCAGAATATGTAAGCTGGTTTCCCAACAGTAATGATTAATGAATAAACATTTTTCCCATTATTATTAAGTACACAAGATTTTGTTTTAAATTATTTTGATGAATATCATTAACTAATTAATGGGACCCTTCAACAAAATTTTAATAATAGTCAGTGCCCACCTGTCTGCTAGTAAAAACTTATAATTCCGGCATTTATGTATTCCGTGATTCCGGTTTCCATTTTTATGAATTTACATATTTTTTCTATCAGAATCTTGTTCAATTTGCCATGGCGACATCGTCGCGTGGACGAACGGCAAGACTGGTTTATATTAACATTATCTATAACCAGATAATTTAATCACAAACCATTCGCAGTGTATCTCCGTGTATCCTTCCTGACGATTTTAAAAAAGGCTTTATATTTTTTGTTTTGAGGTTTATGTATGCATATTTGTAATTTCTAAATCCAAATTTCTGTGTACGTAAGTACGTTGAACGACATTTTCAACGATGGTTTTTAGACATTCTTAGGCTATATCTGAATTTGGTCAAAAATATAGGCTTCTGCGGATTCTTACCAAAAAATATACTTTTGTCTGTAAATTATATATAAAGCAAATACTGCATTGCATTTAGAAGTTTGTGAAGGATTTTCTTCAAGTCTAAACTTGGTTCAACGATGTCGATATATCTAAAACTTGCAATCATGTCATATAAACGACCTATCAAGCTATATTAAACTCTCGACGATACTTTTGTAGATGATTGTTCCATAGTAATTAAATGAAATAAAAAAAATACTTAACAATAAAATAAATGACACAATGTGTAATACAATTAAATGGCTGACGATAAACAATTTAAATATAGATAAACTTGACAAAACCAACATTATTTAATTTAAAAACCACAATCTAATGCTTTACCTTTAAATATATATTTTGACACACATAATTGAATTAGTCGACAATACAAAATTCTTAGGAGTTTAAACAAATATTGACATAATATGTAATAAAATAAACAGTTTTGCTAGGCCCTATGAAAACTAACTAACTATGCTTTCTAATGTAGAGATTGCCATAACCGCATATTATTGGTTTGTGAATTCAGACATACGCCACGGAATCATTTTTGGGGGAATTGAACAAACGCCAAAAATGTTTCCAAAAGACAAAAAAGATGCTTTAGAGCTATATTTGATATCAAACCGAGAGATAGTTGTAGGCCCTACTTTAAAAAGTATAAAATACTACCAGTACCGTCACTCTGTATTCTATAATGTTTGGTTTTGTTAAAAAATATTACTATAGATTTCAAAATTTACGAGATACTCTACCTTTGCTCAAAAATTACATAGTAATAACAAGTATATTTATCAGACGGAGAACTAAAGTTGTAGATATAGCTCTCAGAATCGGCAAACTGAAGTGGTAGTGGGCCGGCCACATCTGCCGAGTCAGCGATGGCAGATGGGGAGGAAAATCCTGGAGTGGAGGCCGCGTATGGCACGACAAGACGTTGGACGCGCCCTCCTCTAGATGGACCGATGATATAAAAAAAGCGGTCGGAAACGGCTAGATGTGAAAAGCGGAGGATCGCATATGGTGGAAGGCATTGGGGAAGGCTATATCCAGCAGTGGGTAGATACAGGCTGATGATGATGATATTTATCAGTTCATATTTACACAGTGTTATACAGGAGCAGTGATAGACCAGTGGATAACGAACCGACCCATTATCCGACGTCTGTGGTTCGAATCCCGGTGTGTGCATGTACCACTAAATTCGTGTCTCCGGATTTAAATTCATATTTCTAATTATAACTTGCTCGGCGGTGAAGGAAACCATCGCGAGGAAACCCGCATGTCCACAAACAGAAATTATATTCCGGAAGACGTATGACTTAACCTAGGAAAGATCTGGTTTTCCCTATGGATTGTGGAGTTGATCGCAGTCGCTCCATATACCAACCAGTATCTTCGCCAAATCCATAGGCTTAGCTAGCAGACCACCTCATTCTAATAGATTAGGAATCAAGATAACGCTTGAAAGATGAAGAATTTATCAGTTTACTAGCACGTGGTATCATGAGACTAGATTCTAATTTAAAAAAATGTACATTGCTAATTAAATTCGGTTTTTCTGAATTACTAACGGAAAAATTTCGGTAATAGTCATCTTTGAAAGTTTGAACAATGTAAACATACCCGTCTACGTAATCTTTTGTAACACAATAGGTCTTAGGTCCGTTCAGTTGCGACACTGCCTTCCGAGGGTCAATATCGCCGGCCTGAACAATTAGTGTCTTTGAACCAGGTTCATACACTACATGTGTCTACAACAAAGATTCACTAATGCATATATGCATGATAAACTTCATGCCTTGCGGAAACGGCCAGATTATTTCCACAGCCAATACAATTGGAAAAGTTCGCGTAGCTTGAGCAATTGTTTGTTTTGGATGTTAACCAACTATTTGTAAACAAATTGTTAGCCTATTTTATTGGCTCTAAATATCCTGTATTATTCATTGATTAGCTATAATTAGTCGCAATGATGATGTAAGGAATTGTCAGTGACAGCCTAGTGATTAAGGAACCGGCCCCTTGAGCAAATGGTCCCCGGTTCGAATCCATGCGAGGGCATGTTACCGACCACTAAATTGGTGTTTTTGGATTGGTGTACATATTATGGTGGTGTATATATCGGCAACGCATAAGTGACACCCCTGGTGTTGCAAAGGTCCATAGGCTACGGTGACTCTTTACCATCGGGCAGACCGTATGCTTGATTGCCACCTTAGTGGTATAAAAAATATATATTTTTCACTTGCTCGGCATTGAAGGAAAACATCGTGAGGTAACAAAATATATTTCGAAAGACGGGTGACCTTACCTAAGAAAGGTCTGATGTTCCCCCTGGGTTGTGGAGGTCTGACGGCAATCGCTACATGAAGCTAAATCAGTGTCTTCGCCAAATCCTTGGGGTTAGGTAGCGGACCCCGCCAATCCTTATGGATTAGGAAATGAGATAACGCGAAAAAGAAGATGTTGAGGATATCTTTAATATAAACTTTTTATACTTTTGTAAACTCTATGTTTTTACACTCTGGTATTATTCTTTCTTTTGTTTTCTGCTGTTCATCTTTTGGTAAGCATTATCATTGTAACTCCCATCTTCTAACTAAATAAGTAGAAAATACTCTGATATCTGGTCTTTACCTATCTATTACATACAGTCCAGCTTTCTTTAAAACCCATTCTTTACAGAAGATGATGATGTAAGAATAGAGTTTGAAAGTATTGGTGCTAAAATAAGAAGGGGCACGCAGAAAGAATGCTGGTGGGCAGAACCACGAAACAGATATACATCGCGAAAGCCGAAGGAAGCACCAGGCGAGGTAGGCCAAAATTCACTTACGATGATTAAATTAGTCGTGATGTGACGTGACGACATAAGCCATAGAAACCGGCAAACGTGCACGAGGAGAGCTATGAGTGTAAAGAAGTAAGTGAGGTGTGTAAGGACCGAGTCATGCGGCGCTCGGTTCCCTCTGCCTACCCCGCCAGGGAGTTAGTGCGACCATATAGCTAGATAGCATAGATACAGGTAAGTAGAATCTTGTTAGTTTCCAATTTTTACACTAGGACTTCTTCCCGCGCTTTTGACGAGTGACATTTTGTTCTACTTTAAATTTTTACAATTCAGTATAAAATTAGTTTTGTGTGACAATTTCGATAGTATTTTGTAACATAAGTGCTAGTGAAATTATACAGTAATGAAAAAACTCAAATATAACACGTTTATGCACTTTTTGGAAGACGTGAATAAGTTCATCAAGAACACCTTGTAAAAATCACTATCGTTTTACGGGTGGTATCTAAACTGGGTTCATTGGGTCTAGGTACCCTTCCCAAGTATTTTTTCAGCACAGTTCCTGAAGCTGGAACATAGAATTAAGATTTTCAAATGGTTCTAAACTGAAGACTTTGACACTGGCATAAAGTAGCAACACTATTGCCATATACTCGTATATTATAAAAAAAAAAATGTTAACACTGACACTTTTAAGAGATGTAGGGCGCTTCAAAGCAGCCCGTTTGGGGAAGTACCTCCACCTTACAGAAGTACCGCAGTCAAATAACAACTTCCTGTAGGGTTTTTTTATACTACGAGTATGTCGGGAGGCATACAAGCATACGGCCCACCTGATGAAAAGCGGGTACCGTAGCCTATCAACGCTTGCGATTTATTAAGTATTAAATTGCCTCCTCTGCTGCTTACACAGCAACTCCTTGGGAGCCTACTGGGTTGTTGTATTCCTGCGTGTGAGTATACTCACCAGTAAACTCCTAAGGAGTTGCTGTGCTAGCAGCAGAGGTGGCATCGCGCGAGTGATACTTAATGTGTTGCGAGCGTAAATAAGCTACGGTAATAGCTTTCAATCAGGTGGGCCGTAAGCTTGTATGCCTCCACACGTAGTATAGAAAAAAAGCTAACATCACTGGAAGGTACCATAAGTGCACATGTATTAATTTCAGTTTGAAGGTTTTCTTTTGTCCGTCCGTTTGTCACAAGTTGAAGGTTAGGAAGTTGCCACATGTAACATAGTTGTTACATTAAGTAATTTATATTTAGGGTAAAGTAAGGGGCGTGACATTTACTGCTATTATTTTATTTTGACGAGCTCGGTGGCGCAGTAGTTAATACCGCGACACTTTTTGACACAAACGTTCGTGGGTTCGATTCCCACACAGAACAAAAATTTGTATGCGTGTACATGTCTGTTTGTCTCGATCTGGTTTGATGCGCCTTACTTGTCTTGAAAACACATAGACCAAATCAAACAGACATGCTCATGCAGACAAATTTTTGTCCTGTGTGCGAATCGAACCCACAAGCGTTGGCGTTACTATCACAAAGTAGCGTTACTAATTACTGCACCGAGTTCGTCGAAAACATCGACGTAGAGACAGATAGATATAATTGCAACAAGGCTGCTATTGAATTGAACCCGCGCTTGTGCGATGAGACATTTCTTCTTACGGAACTTGATGATGCTAGATCGCGCAGACCACGCAAGTTTTGATTTCCAATTGTTTTGGAGTATTTTATTTTTTCTGTTTCTGAACTGGAAAGATAGATAGATTCTTTATTTGTATCTCCAGCGATTATGCTTAGGTATATACGTAAAATACAAAGAAACATGTACATTGGAGAGAAGTCATATAGAGTCATATAGACATACAAGAAGCGCGCAAAAAACTATATCCTTGCTCTATTCTAGAAAAAATGTGTATTTGTTTGGGGTGAGTGACCATATTTATAGACAAAGTTAATGTAACCTTCACGTGGCACGCCCAGCCTAACTTGGCTCTAACAAACAGATTTGAACACTTTTTTTTACTGTTTTTTTACTCACTTTTTAACGGGACAGGCCCACCACTGTATCTCCTGTGTAGCCAGAATTAACAGCGGCAACCGCCAAAAAGGCAATGAACAGTGAAGTCCATTGCTGCCCTGGGGTTAAACTACAGCTGCCTTGGAACTCACAACGAATTTAATCAGAAGAAATTTGTAAGAGTAGGAAGTTTTAGAATTGACTTTCCCTCTTGGCAAAGTGAGAGACAACCATATGGCAAATAAGGCATTAAAAAACCTCAAAGAGATGGCTAGTCAATTGAAACTCAATTGCCGTGCACCACGGTTTACCAGATATCTAACACTATTGGGACCTAAATTGTAAGTTGTTGCCTAACGCATCGATTCCAATAATATAGATTGCAGAAGTAGCACAATATGGCTATAGCTCAGTTTTTATTTTTGATGAACAAATCCTACCTATCTATAACTTCACGCCAAATCCCTTGCGGCTAAGGCAGCGAGAACCGAATACCACATGACTCGTTCATTTTACACCTTACTTGCTTCTTTAACATTTATAGATCTTCTCATGCACACTCGCCGGTTTCTAGGGCTCCTGACATCACCTTCTGATAAAACACGATCAATTTGGTCATGGTAAGTAAATCCTGACCTTCCTCGACTTCTAAATCATTCTACTTTCGCGTTGTATATCTGTTTCGTAATTCTTTCTTCCTGCATTCTTTCTACATGTCCGAACCAACGGAGCATTGCACTTCTTCTCTTCTCTTCTTATCTTCTTTTAACACCGACAGTCTCTTTCAGATTAACTCTGTTTCTAACCTCATTATTGCGAACGCGATCTACAAGCGTTACGCCACAAATTTTGCGCATCGCTCGCATTTCGACCGCATTTATCCTAATATCCAACTTTCATGCTCTTTCTGCTATACTCAGTTCTCGCTTCCATGACTTAGCGTTGGGACAAGCATTGCGTTGTGTAAAACGAGCTGTGCCTTCTGATTCAAGCTTTTACTACCAAGATTTTTTCCCAATTCTTTATTCCCTCTATTCCCAGCACTCATTGGTCTTTCCACATCATCATCTCTCGTCCACTCGTTCCAATACTTCATCATCAACCGTAATCCTTACATTTTTCTTGTTTCTTCTCTTTCAAAAACTGCTATCTTTGTTCAACACCAATTTATGAAAGTGAAAGTATGGCAGAGAGGCATGAAAGTAAAATAAATGGGGTCGAGATGCGAGCATTGCGCAAAATTTGTGGCATAACGTTTGCTGGCCGCGTTCGTAATTAATGTGAGAAACGATGTAAGAAAGAGAGGTGATCTGAAAGAGAGTGTCGGTGTTAGGATAAGAAATCCTAATGGATTAGGAAACGGAATAACGCTAAGAAGAAGTAAGTAAGTACATGCAATATCTTTGTTTTCTTCGCATACAGTAGGAAGCCTCTGATGAACAAAACACCGATTATTCCGCTACAGGCACAGGTCTATCAACACACAGACACAACCAAAAATAAATAAAAACGTGTACTATCTATTTTCTAAAATTATGATCAAAGAAATCTGAAAGGTTATCGCGCATTTGTTATGCTATTATACATCGTTCAAGGGTATTTGTGAAGGCAAGTGATTTAATATAGCCTTAGTTCAACTGCACGTTCATTCAAGTTCAATTAAATGGGAGACATTATAAATTGAAGTGCAAGTGCGAGTCGGACTCGCACACGTAGGGTTCCGTACCATTATCTATAAAAACGGCAAAAAAAAATCACGTTTGTTGTATGGGAGCCCCCCTTAAATATTTGTTTTATTTTAATTTAATTATTTGTTCTTAAAGTGAATATATAACTAAATATTCTGTGAATATTTCAAGCGTCTACCTGTTGCCGTTATTAATTTCGAGCAAAAATGAGCAAAAAAATCATGTTTGTTGTATGGGAGCTCCTTAAATATTAATTTGATTCTATTTTTTAGTATTTGTTGTTATAGCGGCAACAGAAATACATCATCTGTGAAAATTTCAACTGCCTTACTATCACGGTTCATGAGATACAGCCTGGTGACAGACGGACGGACGGACAGCGGAGCCTCAGTAATAGGGTTCCGTTTTACCCTTTGGGTACGGAACCCTAAAATCGTGTACTATCTATTTTCTAAAATTATGATCAAAGAAATCTGAAAGGTTATCGCGCATTTGTTATGCTATTATACAGCGTTCAAGGGTATTTGTGAAGGCTAGTTATTTAATATAGCCTTAGTTCAACTGCACGTTCATTCAAGTTCAATTAAATGGGAGGCATTATAAATTGAAAAAAAATGGGTATTTATGCTGAGATGCTTTGGTCATTTAGAAAGAATGAATGGCAAAAGAATTACGAAAGAAGTGCATCAGCCAAGAGCGAATGGAGATATAGGCAGGGGCCGCCCTAGACGCACACATATAGATCAAATTGGTGACGGGCAAAAGGGACAAATCAAAAGCACCCAAAAACGACGAGCATGAATGAAGGGCTGAGTGTGGAAGAAGCGAGAGGTGTATGTATTATGCATGTATGCATTATAAATTCAATTAACGTAAAATACTCAATTAATGTATAATGCATTCGTGGCGGCTGGTGGAATTTATACAAAAATTTATTACACATGTGTTTTTTTTATACGACGTCGGAAGTCATGCAAGCATACGGTCCACCTGATGTAAAGCAGTTACCGTAGCCTATTAACACGTGTAATATTGAGTATAACTCGCGCGATGCCTCCTCTGCTGCTTACACAGCAACTCCTTAGGAGCTTACTGGTGACCTCGCTCACACACAGGAACACAACAACCCTCTAGGGAGTTGTTATTTGGCTGCGGTTTTCTGTGAGGTGGAGGTATTTCCCCAGACGGGCTGCTTTGATGCGCCCTATCTCTCTTAAACCAACCAGACCAAGACAAACAGATATTCATGTACACAAATGTTTGTCTTGTGTGGGAATCGAACCCACGAGCGTTGGTGTTAAGTCGCGTCTTTCACGACTGAGCCACCGAGCTCGTCAAAATGTGTATAGTTTATTTGAGTTTTTACAGTAAGTTTTAATAGTATCGTCACACTAGGTAACAGATTCGCAATCCCCACGTTCGTAACTGTTATTCTCTGCTGACAAATATAGGACAACTGGCCTAGCCGACAGCAAGCAGCTCTCTCAGCATGCACCTCTGACAACAACACTGTTGCCAATCCAGGGCGACAAGCTGCCGTCCACCCACACAAATACTGTACATTCCTCATAAGTGAACTGCACAGCACGGAGCAGATCATCGTTAATCCTATAGCTACTTAAAATATATTCGGAAAATATTTCGTAAACATTTTTCAGTACTGTAGATATGTCGAGTTAATTAGATTAGTATTTCGAAATTAAATAAAATCCACTGCTTTTTAGATTTAACAGTAACTAAAAGTCAAGCAAACCATTAATTCTCAATATATCGTGAACCCGCACACTACGATCCTTGCGTCATCGAACCATCTTTGACAACACAAACTCGCTGGGTAACAGTCTGCGGTACAGTAAAGTTCACGTCAAGCTTGACATTTTGACCTCTGTACCGTTCTTATGTCATACGTTATAATTGTTTATACTCCAGAATATGTATTAAGTCCCCCCAGGGAGTTGTTATTATACGGTTTTCTGTGAGGTGTTGGTACTTCCCCAGATGTGCTGCTTTGATGCACCCTACCTCTTTTAAAAACAACCAGACCAAAGCATTCAGACATGTTCATGAACGCAAATGTTTGCCATGTGTGGGAATCGAATCAACAAGCGTTGTTGTCACAGTAAGGTAACAACGCGTTTCGCAACTGCGCCACCGAGCTCGTCAAAATCACGTAAGAATAATTACAAAGAAGAATTTAATGATTAATGAAATCAAACGGTTACACCAACCAACTATCAACAATTTGTTGCGTAAAAAGACCAGTAATATCATTAATAAACTACTATCTTCTTCTTCCTAGCGTTATTTCGTTTCCTAATCCATTAGGATAGGCGATGTCCCCTACCTAAACCTAAGGGTTTGGCGAAGATACTGATTTCTACACAAAGCGACTGCCATCAGACCATCACAAGCCAGAGCGAAAACCAGACCTTTCGTGGGTCAGGACACACGTCTAGCGGAATATAATCTCTTGGACGTCCCGGTTTTCTCACGATGTTTTCCTTAACCGCCGAGCAAGTGATGACTACAAATACATACCCCACGTCAGGTATCGAACTGAGGGCCAGTTGGTTAATAGGTCGGTCCTTTATTCACTGGACTAT
Organism: Pyralis farinalis; assembly: GCA_947507595.1. Classification (NCBI taxonomy): domain Eukaryota; kingdom Metazoa; phylum Arthropoda; class Insecta; order Lepidoptera; family Pyralidae; genus Pyralis; species Pyralis farinalis. The sequence continues at coordinate 8,198,919 of OX382264.1, forward strand.
CACATTAATAAACTCATATAAATCATAACATAAACCAGTTGAGAATGCGCAAGCTTGCATTGCCAGAGGAACACCTGGCTCGTCAATTATATAACAATTCAATTTTTTTATTTTTTATTTGTCGGCCATTTTGACCATGTTCCTTAAGAGATAGGAACGGTGTACCTGAACATTCCTATTCTACTTTTTTATGCTGAATCCGAATCTGAAGTCAAAATTCGAATATTCGAAAAAAAGCGACAGATAAACGCACAGACAAACAGAATTCATATAGGAACGGTGTTCCTGAAAATATACTGCGAGATTGCCATACCTAGACTAGGTTTGACAATAGGTACTGACTTAGTTCACATACTCACAAAATAGTTAACATATTTAGAAAAAATAACAGACACGCATTGCATTTTAATCTCATGGTAACAGCAAAGGAATCCCTCCTATTAAAAAATCTATTGTTGTTTGAGCCGTTTGACCTATATAAATTGTCGGTCAAATGGGTCATACAAACACAGGACAAACCGATCTCATGATTACTCATCAGCATAAAGAACTATCGATAAGGAAGGTCGCACTTCGCCGGTCATCATTAAGATAAAGGACGAAATTTATCCCCCACAAACAAATATAAAATCCTATACGCAATAGACGAAAAGTTATAACTAAATATTAGGGAACAATTAGACTTTTTTTATGCAACGTCGGGCGTACGGCCCATCTGAGTAAAGTGGTTACCGTAGCCTATGAACGCTTGCAATACAGGAAGTATCGCTCGAGGGTCATACCGAGTGGCTTGGCTCTCGATGCATTGATTCCGCGGGGAAATCTGCTCATGAATTTTCTATGGCTTATGGTTTCTCTCAACTGGTTCACTCTCCCACGAGAATACCAGATATAGAGGACCATCACAACACATCCGAATGAGTATAAAATCTCAGTGGATACACCATCAGACTCATCAGACCACTATCCCCCACGTGCCTTGCACCAGACGTAACCCACCTCGGCCTACCGGATGGCGTCGCATATGGCACTATACGTCAGCAGACTGGATGGATTGCGTGAATTCTAGACATCGTACCCGTGGAGGTAGCTTTGTTTTAAATCGGAGGTACCTGGCCACTAGCCAACAGGTTCGCAGAAATCGTAAAGATCTATCGGTATGTGGGATAGATTATAAAAAAAAGCTATGATTCTGTGCCTCATACATGGCTTATGAAAGTTTTAAGAGTTGTCCAAAATTGATGCAATGCAATGCACCTTCACGAAGTCGTGTAAGGCGCATGGAGAACAGTCCTTCTCAATCCAGGATGCCGATCTATCAACGATAATGAGGAACAAATAGAGATTAAAAGGGAAATATTCCAAGGTGACAATTTTAGTCCCTTGTGGTTTAGTTTAGCCTTGAATCCTTTAAGCACATTTTGGATTCAAGGCTAGGCTACAGGTTGCGAAGGAGTCCTTCTATTCACGTACGATTTGAAACTTTTTGCTTCTAACAAAGACCAATTAATGACGTTACTGAAGGTTACTGAAAACTTCAGTAATTCTATTAATATTCAATTTGGTATAGATAAATGTGCGGTTTTGCATATTAAGAAAAGAAGAATATTGGTATTTGAAAGGCTTGAATCATCAGACACGATAAACCTGAAATCCGTTTCGGAAACTGAAACTCACACTTGAAAATTTGGGAATTATTGAGGCCAATACGAAACAATCTGTATAAGAACATTTCTATAGCCGTCTAAAAAAAGTTCTTAATAGTCTTTTGTCAAGGGGCAATAAGGTTTGTGCTTACAATGATTGGGTCCCAATATATTCCTTTGGCATACTTAAGTGGCCTCAGACTGAACTTGACGCCGTTGATAGCAAAGTCCGATCTCTGTTAACTGCATACCGTATGCATCATCCTCGTTCATCTGTTCTCAGTTCATCTCGGTTGCATATCTCACGAAAATGTGGGAGCGGAGGTTTTTGAACGCTAAGCACCTTCATTCCTCAGAGAATATTTCCTGCACGCTAAAGTGGAAATGCATAGGGATGTAGTTAGTGTGGATCATAGATTGACCCCTTATCTTCGGCGAAATAAAACAGGCACAGACCTGTAATATTAGGTATCGATGATCGCAGGGCTGTATGGCAAAGCAAGGAACTGCATGGTCATTTCTACCAGGCCCTACATGGACCTGACGTAGACACAGTAGCATCCGTATCCTGGTTACGTTTCGGAGACCTCTTTGGGGAAACCAAAGCGAAGGGTTTGTTTGTGAAATTATGGACAAAGTTATTAAGACGAGTAACCACCGGGATTATGTAGTGAAGGATTTCACGCTAGACATTTGTCGAGCATGTCATCTTCATGGGGAATCCATCAGGCATATTATTTCCGGTTGTTCTGATCTTGTTAATGGCGAGTATTTGCTTAGACATAACCAAGTAGCCAGGATAATCCACCAGCAAATTGCTTTGAAATATTGTCTTGTGGTTAATGAAGTACCATATTACACATATATATACCTACACAGGTACATGCCAGAACCAGTTATTGAATATGACCATTCTACATTATACTGGGATCGATCTAATATTACTGACAGGACTATTGTAGCCAAAAAGCCTGACATTGTATTAATAGATCGATCAACGCAGCAAGCATTGATTGTTGTGAAACTTTCTAAGTACCTACGTGGTTATCCCTAACTGTGACAGTTTCGTTTGTTTGCCACCTTAGAGGCATATATATATATATATATATATTTATTATGACACTGTTCTAAGATGGTTTGTTTATCACACTTGACTGGTATTGGTATTGATGTTCATTACACTTATATCATCAGTAGGGAAATGTCAACACATCACAAGTTATCTTTGCATATTAAAATGGATGTGTATGTATGTGTCTTATAGATTAAAAAACAGTTTTGATGAAATTTTTAGGGAATTTTCATATTAGCTCAGCGAATGATCGGATAACCCGTCTGAAGCCGGGGCGCTTGTAGTATATAATTATGTAAAACCTATACGGAATATCATTTTGCATTGGCGAGTTACTAAAACTTTCCGTTTTCATATGTTCATATTTCTTAAATTACTTAAATACTACAGAATCAAATCTGTGTGTACAGAATCAAAGGTGAAAATCAAATGAGGTGTAAGTATTGTAAAGGTATGCGATGAAATTGAGTGATAACTGATTTGTAGGTACCTACCCACGGCTATACACGGTGACGAATGAACACAAACAAACACAACAGACACACAGCTGTCTATCTATATATAAATTCACGCCGACGGGGTAGGCAGGGAGATCCGAGCGCCACATGACTCGGTCCTTACACAACTCACTCGCTTCTTTAACATTCATAGCTTATTTCATGCACGCTCGTCGATTCTTAGGGTTCCTGACACTCCATTTCACACCTTCTGATAACCTGCGATCAGTCGTCGTGGTAGGCCTTTGCTCGGCTCTTACATCATTCTACTTTCGTTGCACACACAGCGTAAAGTGTTGCAGAAGGACTAAAGGGTCCTTAAAACATGAATATATCAAATTCAGAAATTCTACTAACCATACTAGTCAATTAAAAATAAACAAACTTACATTTCTGTAGATATGAAAAATACTTAGGTACATGTTTATTTCAGTCCATAGAATATCCTAATAGATCTTTCATACTTATGCATTTTCATCATACGGATTTAAGAATTTCACATTAAATTTTCAAATTTCCATATTGTTAATAGGTGTACGTTTTACGTAACTAAGAATTTTAATTGTTTAGTTACCTAGTTGTCATGTAACGCGGTGGAAACATAATGCTAGCGTCGAAACCCCTAGAGAATATTCGCGGCAATGTTGTATACGCGGGTGTTTGGTACTAACATTATAAACAGTGCTAGCAATTCAAATATTTTTTATAGAAGAAAAAAAAATGTGTTTTACTCGTTTTGTTCGAATAGACACTAGCATTGGAGATTTGTATGGTTTCTTTGAAGTTAAAGTTCGAAACGATACTATTTTACAGATTATTATTTTATTATTTACGATATTAGCTGGTCGATTGGTATGGTGGTAGTAATAGGAGCTTGAACATTAAAGGCTCCGTGTACTTCTCGAAAAGTTGTAATTTGTGTGTATGAACAATGTCTGTTTATTTTTGTTGCTCGGAAGTGAAGGAAAACATCGTGTGGAACCCCGCACGTCCATGAAATTATATTTCGAAAGACGCGTGACTTAATCTGAAAAAAAAAAAAACTTTAGATTTGCGTCTGGGTTGTGGAATTCTGACGGCAGCCGTTCCATGCCCAAATCAGTATCTTCGTCAGATCCTAAGGTTTAAGTAGCGGACTCTGCCAATGCTAATGGGTTAGAAAATGGATAACGCTAGAAAGAAGAAGATATAACAATGTCTGCTTATTTCGCTCAGAATATTTTCCAAGTGTATATTAAAAAAAAGTATATATGCCTGTTTATCATCAATGTGCCAGAGGCACCTATAGTATAAGCTGTGCTTAGTTTTTAAGTATGGACAACCATTATTGTGCATGAATATGTCTGTTTGTCTTGGTTTCGATCTTTTAAAGAGATGTAGGGCGAAATATAGCAGAACCCGTCTGGGTAAGTACCTACCATCACCTCACACAATAACCGCAGTCAAATTACAACCCCCTAGGAGGCTGTTGTGTTCCTGCGTGTGAGTGAAGTCACCAGTAATTTCCTAAGGAGTTGCTGTGTCGGCAGCAGAGGTGACACCTCGCGTGTGATACTTAATGTATTACAAGCGTTTATAGGCTACGGTAACTGCTTTACACGAGGTGTGCTTGTATGCTACCCGACGTTGTATAAAAATAATATTCATGAAAATAGTATGACGGTCGCAACTGTAAAAGTATGCTATTTTAAATTTACCAACTAGGCATTGTAGTTCATCTAATTATGTATTTATACAAAAGAACAAGTCACTTTAATACAAATTATAATACAGTAATCTATGTCGTCTTTATAATAGTTCCGAACTATTATAATATTATTGTTTACACGAAAAAAGTTAGTCGATACAGATTAAGGTTTGATAATGATCTTTCTAACCAACGCATTTTTTTTTAAATCACCAATAATATCTCCGTTTCCCTTCGATATTTCAGTTTCGTTTTGTAAATTTGGAGTCAGATAATCTTAGAAGTTTGCAACGCAAAAAAAGATATTTACAACTGATGATATCAAAGAAAAAGTGATCGGTGTTTGTAAATAATGCAGTTTTCTCTATCTGTCTATAACTTCACACGTAATCGCTTTAGTCTCTGTAGGTACCTAGAGAGAACCAAACGCCACATTACTTGGTCCTTACACGCCTTACTTCCTTTTTCAACATTCATAGCTCATGCACGCTCACACGCTTTATAGGCCTCAAATATTGTAACTTCAAATTACGTTTGTTGTGAATGATTTTTCTACCCAACAATTTACGTCAAGATACAGCAAGACTCCAGCGTGAAAGATGTAGCATCTGAGATGTTATAATATCGTAATGGTCGTACCTTAGCCAGTTAGTAGTAGTTTTGTTATATTCCAAAATTAATAGATCTGTATACTTATATATATAAATATTTCGAAATAACTCAGTTTTATTATACAATGTATTGTAATCGACCAATCAAAATAGTAATTATGTCAAGCTGGGAGAAGGGAGTGCAGTTAATCCATCGTCATCAAATCAGCGCGCACGGCGGACAATCGCCTCTGCAACACTATTTTAAATTTACATTTGGAAGCTTGCCATCAGCTGTGCCCGCGCGCCGACACGCTAGTACACCAGATATAACTACTGGGTAACGTACCTTTATCAGCTGAAAAATCCTCAAAGTCACCAAATATCGACCTAAAAAAGAAAAACATCAATGAAACTCACCCGGACTTTCAATGAGATGTGTTTAATGTGTGCGATGGAAATAAACGGCCGGGTTTTCGGGTGAAAACTGTTTAGTAGTTCCGACGATGGCGCCGTGAACTCGCGGCGACCATGGCGCGGTATCGGTGGACGTTGGCTCTAATTTTAATCTGCTTACCTATCCTAGCAACGGTGATAACCGCATTCCGTATACGCGATTTACCCAAAGGTTCCCACGATAAATCGGACGTTAAAACGCGAAAGTGTGAAGATTGTGACGTGAACGAAATCAAGGTCGGTCAGAAGTTGCCTAGTGTTGACATCGAAAGTGAAAAACAATCATACGAGCAACTGAAGAAAGCAGTTCGTGAAAAACAACAAATATTAAATCAGAAAAAAAGTGAAAGTAAGATAAGCTTTAAGTTTGAAGATGACAGTGATGATGACGACGACGATGATTCTAACGAGTTAAATTTATTGAGTGGTAGATTAAAACGCCAAGAAACTACAAAAGTAATAAAATCGGGTAAGTCTGATATTGATGCAAAAGCAAAATATTCAAATAAGAAACTCACTATCAAAGATGTCGACGACGACGATGACGAAGATGACGAAGACGATGACGATGATGATGACAATGAAAATGAGAAAACCAGTTCCAGTACTAGCAAAAGGAAAACTGTATCACCTTCAGTAAAACCCAGTGTCGCTTCTCCAACGAAATTTGTTATCAAAGAAGCAACAAGTAAGAAAATTCAAACGAAATCTAAACTCAGTGCTGATAATGATGACGACGACGATGACGATGACGACGACCACGACGACGACGATGATGACGATGATGACGACGAGGATGATGATGATGATGATAACGACGACAATAAAGTATTACAGTTGCGTCTAAAATCACCACATAAGCCTATAGGAAACGAAGGAAAACATCAATTGGATGTCCGATTAAAGAAAGATCAGAAGGATGAATCTCAAATAAAAACATCTACCGGTAAAGATAAAATAGAGAAAATGAGTAATGCTATTAAAGAGAAAGCTAAAGATAAAGAATCAACTTCTGAAACTGTTAGAAAACAACCAAAAAAGGCTGAACCAGTAAAGAAAGAAAAAATACCAGAGTCTAAACAAGAAAAAGATGTTCAAAAGAGCAAGAAGTTGAAGGAAGAAGAGAAAACAAACCCTACCACACCAAATTTGCCAATAAGAAAAGAAAATAAAAATGCACCTGAAATTTTGAAGGAAACTGACACAAAACAGAAGGTTACAGAAAAACATACAGATAAACCTAAAGAAAAACCCAAAGAGCCTAAAAAAGAAGAAGTAAGAAAACCAGAAAACAAAGTTACGGAGCCAAAAGTAGATAAACCAAAAGAAAGCCCTAAATCACAGCCAGAATCCAAAATAAACCGTAAAACTAAAGACAAGTCATTACTTGAGGACTTACATGAAAACCGAGAAGTTTCTTCTAAAAGTGAGACTCACTTGAAAGAAGTTGCTGATGCTGTAAGAAGGCGAAATTTACTACAAAGTGAATTTGAAGATTTCTATGCATTTTTCCCTACATTTGCTCCAAATTTCTCCCGCATTCATAATCCAGAATGCAGACGTCACGGCCAAATACTACTGAGACAATTACGTGGGACGAAATTATGGGCACTAAATAGTAAGTAAACAATATTTTACTAAATATTGTACACACATGTACTTAGGTACTGCGTGTATAAAATCAAGGCATCTCTATAACATTCTAAACCACATATATGAATGCGGATTATTGTAGATATGGATTCCGGCAATTATCATATATAGGTTTGCTGAATGTACTTAATAAATATAGAAGCCAATGAAATATACATTACTTATGATATTCTAATTCATGAATATTGAAATTTATATGTAACTTTACAGTAGGCCGGGCGTATATTTGTTTAGTAGCTTAAAAAAATTAAAACGTACATTTATGTACAAAAAATATTAAAATAATAACTTTTAAATGAAAACAAAAAGAAATGCAAATGAAGTCGATATCTATTTACATCTCTACGGTTACTGGCGTCGACTACAGGAAAGTCGGTTTGATTTTTTATATAAAAGTTTTTATTTTACAAATTTTTAGTTAACAAACTTCATCAAATTCAAGTAGTATAAAACATGAAGCATACACTCACATACAAAAAATATCGAACTAAGAAGTTTTAAATATGAAAGAAGTGAAATCGAAATGAAGGCTGTACTATGTATATCTCTGTATACTCAAATTTTAGGGTTGACTTCAATAAAGTCGGTGTCACTTTTTTATTTAATTGAATTTAATTTTATAACCCTTTAGTTAACAAGCTTCATCAAATTTTAACCAAACTTACATATCAACAATAGAAAGAAAGTAAACTTTTGTTAATAGTAAAAGAATATAAATTAAATCTTAATAAACAGAATATACAATTTAAATTATGCGAATATTTTTCCTTTTCGAGAAGTCGGAAAATCATGTGACTAACACGTTTTTGATCTCGGTTAAAAACAAATACGAACTACTATATCTCACAAGACCGGTTTGCGGCAGTAAGTAACATAATTTATTAGGCTACTAACTTGTGACCTCAACAAAGAGAGACTACGAAAGGTCATCGGCTTCGTCTATAGATATTTTTCGGTGGTTACTGATTGCTGACTTTGGTACAGCATTTGATCATTTCTTTATTTATTTTGGCACATTTTCAGATATTACAAGAACAGATGTCGAGCGTAAAAAACGATATCAATCTTGCAGCTGAGTCGATCAAGGGTACCTTCTGAACGAAATTTAGACAAACAATTAGTTGATTTGTTTATATGTTTGTTCTATATTTAAGAGACCAGTGATAGCCCAGTGGATAAATAACTAAATTATTATCCAACGGTCCCTGGTTTGAATCCTATCATTATGTGCCATTAAATTCGGATTTATATATACATTTGTAATTATCACTTGTTCGGCAGAGAAGGAAAACATCGTAAGGAAACTTATATGCCCAAAAAAATACATTTCGAAAAATGTGTATTAATGTAAAAAAGATCTGATTTTCCTTCTGAATTGACGAGGTTTAACAGCAGTCTCTCCATGCCAAAATGAGTATATTCGCCAAATCTTTAGACGTATTTAGCGGACTCCACCAATGGTAATGTATTAGTAAAATAGGATAATATTAGGAAGAAGTAACTTTGTTATATCTTTATTATACATAAAATAATAATGCTATATCATTATTATTAAATAGCATCAGAAAAAATAATATCCACAGGCGAAATTATCCCTAAAGGAATTCCAATCAACCTAATTGGGACTTCGTAGATGAATGTGAAGGTTATTCAATAAAAAAAAAGTTTTATGATAAAACTATTTTTTTTCGGAACGTTCGTACGAGAACTACGTGATTGATAGGTGTTTCCAGCTTGTTGTTAGTTTACCATTTGCCATATTGTGCATGTTGGTCAGTGTATTAATATTGTTAGTCTAGGAAGCTCGTTATAAGCTATTGCCATTGCCTGGGCAAGGTTTCATATGCCAAAAAGACTTCTATCTATCTATCTATAACTTCACGCCAAATCCCTTGTGGGGTAGGCAGAGAGCACCGAGCGCCACGTGACTCGATCCTTACATATCTCACTCGCTTCTTTAACATTCATTGCTCTTCTCATGCACGCTCGCCGGTTTCTAGGGCTCCTGACATCACCTTCTGATAGAACGCGACCAATTTGGTCATGGTAGGTAAGTCTTGGCCTTCCCCGGCTCCTACATCCTTCCACTTTTGCATTGTATATCTACTTCGTCATTCTTTCATCTTGCATTCTTTCTACATGTCCGAACCATCGGAGCATGCCTCTTCTTATTTTAACACCGACGCTCTCTTTCAGACCAACTCTGTTTCTAACATCATCATTGCGAATACGGTCTACAAGCCTTACGCCACAAATTTTGCGCAGCGCTCGCATTTCGACCGCGTTTATTCTACTTTCATGCTCTTTCTGCCATACCCAGCTCTCGCTTCCATAAGTTAGCGTTGGGACCAACACTGCATTGTGTATAGCGAGTTGTGCCTTCTGGCACAGGATTTTACTGCCAAGAAGTTTTCCCAACGCTCCATTCACACTATTCCCAGCACTCACTCGTCTTTCCACATCTGCGGTGTACCTTCCATCCCTGCTGAAAGCGCATCCAAGATATACAAACTCATCCACTTGTTCCAACACTTCATCATCAATCGTAATCCTCACATTAGTTCTGGATTCTTCTCTTTCAAATACCATTATCTTTGTTTTCTTCGCATTCAAAAAGCAAAAAGACATTATTTTGAAATAAATAAGAATTGAAGCATATTTACTCGTTGCAGTGTCTTTTTAGGGTTCCGTATATTACGTCCATATAGGATCACTTTGTTGTCCTTCTGTCTGTCTGTCCGTCTATCAAGACCCTTTTTCTCAGGGATGGTTAAGATGTACTACAAATTTACGTTTAAAAAATATTTTTTTTTGCGAAAATATTTTTGTACGGTCTTCGGGGCGCGAGCCGGACTTGAAGGTTTTTTAAAGAGCGTCTCAGTACCCATTGGTGAAATCGTATGTATATCTTCACACCAGGTCTCCTGCGGGATAAGCAGAGAAGATCGAGCGCCATAAGATGCCGTCCTTATAATAGTCACTTGCTTCTTTAATATTAATATTATTTTATGCACGCTCGCCGGTGCCTAGGAATCCAGACATCACCTTCTGATAAAATACGACCAATTTGTTTATGGTAGGTGAATCTTGGTCTTTCTCGGCTCCACCATCCTTCCGCTTTCACATTGTATACCTGTTTAATCATTCTTTCAACCTACATTTTTCCTACATGTCCGAACTAACGGAGCATGTCCTTTTTTATCATAACACCGACACTCTCTTTCAGACCAACTCTCTTTCTTACATCATCATTACGAACGCGGATAGCAAGCGTAACGCAACAACTTTTGCGCAATGCTCGCATCTTGATCGATCATTTATTCAACTTTCACTTCTATAAGTTAGCGTTGGGATTAGCAACGCGTTGCTTGTAACGAGCTGTGCCTTCTGGCTTAAATGTCGGCTGCCTAGAAGTTTAGCCAACGCTCCATTCACGCTGTTCCCTGCACTAACTTGCTCCAATACTATATCATCAACCGTAATCCTCATGTTCGTTTTGGTTGCCTCTCTTTCTTCGCATTCAGTTCCGATGTTTGACCCTATTAAATATTTTTTCAAGATTCACAAAACCGCAGAAAACCTTCTGGCCCATAGTCAGATGCTTCTCCAAAATATGAAAACACTTGATCCGTACATCCTCTGCCGTTTCAAATTCCACCCTGCGTTTGTCAAAGCATTTTGTAGAAAATGATTAAAGTGTTTATTGAGCATAATAATATCAAAATTGCGAAAATTGACACCCTTTTTTATATAATGTCGGGAGGCATACATATATACATACGGCCCACCTGGTGGAAAGCGGTTACCGTAGCCTATGAACGCTTGCAACACACTAAGTATCACTCGCACGATTACACCTTTGCTGTTAACACAGCAACTCCTTAGGAGCTTGTTGGTGACCTCATTCACACGCAAGAACACAACAACCCTCCAGAGAGTAGTAATTTGGCTGCGGTTTTCTGTGCGGTGGAGGGTGTTTCCCCAGACGGGCTGCTTTGATGTGCCCTACCTATTTTAAAAACACCCAGACCGAGATAAACAGATGGTGTTCATGCACACAAATGTATGTTATGTGTGAGAATCGAACCCACGAGCGACGGTGTCAAAGTCGCGTTATTATTCGCTGCGCTAATGAGCTCGTCTAGTTACCTTGTTAACTACAAGGTTAGGTAATTTGTGACTAGGTATAAGACTCAAGAGGAAATGTACACTATACACATAGATGTATGTTTAACCGGATGTATTGTTTACATTACGCGAATTCATCAGCAATGAATCTCAATCGGAATGCACGTTTCACATAAATAGAAGTAACTAGGTGGTGACTACTGAGGTATACAAACCATGTGAATACCTATTTAGCTACATATATATATATATATATATATACTAGCTGACCCGGCGAACTTCGTACCGCCTCAGGATCAATAAATGGTGTGTTAACTTATTAGATGGTATAAATTCTTTTAATACTTATTATCCTATTTCGGACGAAGACAAATCCAAAAACACAAAATTCATAAAAATCGGTCCAGCCGTTCTTGAGTTATAAATGGTGTAACTAACACGACTTTGTTTTATATATATAGATATGCCATCTCGTACTTGAGATATCATAAAAAAAGATTTTCATATAAAATGTATGAGAAATGTAATTTACTTTTTTTTTTATTTTTCCATGTTTTAATACCTACTTATTATCCTATTCCGGACGAAGACAAATCCAAAAACACAAAAATCATAAAAATCGGTCCAGCCGTTCTTGAGTTATAAATGGTGTAACTAACACGACTTTGTTTTATATATATAGATATATCCTATATGTTACTGAAATGAATGGACTACAGCTATGGTATTGAGAGATGCAGGGCCATAGATGGGCATTCCGTCGGGATTAAATCCACGTCTGGGAATAAAACCGATTTATGCTCATTTCTTTCCGCTCTCTGGGCATAAATTCGGGCATTTATTCCGAGAAACTGTTAAAAAGTATTTTTTAGTGTTATATTTGTTTAGTGTTGTATTGTTTCATTCCTTAATCATTTAAAATGAAATTTCAATAACACGTCAAATTGCCATTTATAAAGAAACTTAAACTAAGAATACATGAAAATAATGAAACTTCTTTTATTTTCACGCGATTTGTTTGACTCCGAGTAAAAAATTTACGTAAATGTGTTCTTAATTGCATTTTTTTTGACGAAAAAAAAGTGATGTCAAAAAAAGTAACTAGATGACAAGTAAAGAAATCTGAGCCATAAAAACATCCAAACCATTAGTAGTCCAGTCAATAAAGCGGGGAAATCGACCGAATAAAAAAGTTTCTTATAGGAAGATGGATCAAAAAAATTCTTTTTGCATTACCTTCTATGAGTCTTCTAGTTCATTCGTGACTAGCAAGCGAAGTGACTAGCCCCCCACCCATTTAAAAAAAAAAATGCAATATATAGTAAAAGTGAAAATTAAGGACTGAAAATGTCCCCTAATAGGTTTTCGGGGTCGCTGATCACGAATCCGCCATTAGTTTTCCGGAAAATTCACACGGGGCGCGGAAAATCGGAAAATTTGGTTAATTTTCCTACTTTTTACTGCTTTCTTCGGTGTTGTCAAATTGGGCTCGCACCTGAAGATGAATAATGATGTTTCTGATATCAAGACGTAAATTTCGAAAAACTGTGGAAAATCTTCGGAAAACTGTGGAAAATATGGTATAAGAAAATTTTAAATTTGGGTGATATGCGCGTGTAGCAGGTCATTATATGGGTTTTTTGGGTCGCTGTGTGAATTTTCCGGAAAACTAATGGCGGATTCGTGATCAGCGACCCCGAAAACCTATTAGGGGACATTTTCAGTCCTTAATTTTCACTTTTACTATTTTTGCATTTTTTTTTAATATGGGGGGGGGGGGGGGGCTAGTCACTTCGCTTGCTAGTCACGAATGACCTAGAGGACTCATAGAAGGTAATGCAAAAAGATTTTTTTTGATCCATCTTCCTATAAGAAACTTTTGATTTCCCCGCTTTATTGACTGGACTATAGGTTTTTCTGGAAGTAATTGTGCTTGTTTGTAGCATTTGCCACCGTAAGCTTTTTTGTTGAAAACATAATCATAACATGTCAAATCAACAACGCTACCAGTTCCGAGAATTTCTTTTGTCTAAGGCAAGGATATAGGAAGGGGATAGGTATAAACTACTCAAGTAGGCTTGAGTCATGAGGGTCCAAATACCGTCTGTTGGGAAAAGTCAACTGACGGATCTAAAGACTTACACTGGCGCCATTATTTCTACGAAGACTAACTAAGGTATATGGAGACCTGTACACATCGTCATTATAGCCGAGCAACAGTGCAAATAACCCAAGAGCTCAATAAACAATAAACATCTCATCCGGGGCTCTAAAATAGTTTAGAATTGGGAAAGCACCGGGTGAGAACGGCAGAGCTTCTGAAAGCGGGCGGAAGGCCGGTACTTGTATTTCAGAAGCTATTTATTCCGTCGTACTCGTCCACTCCGGTGAAACACCAGAAGCGGCTGCTGCTAACAAAGCAATTCCTTAGGAGCTTACTGGTGCCCTCATTCAACACGACAACCCTCCAGAGATTTGTCATTTGGCTGCGGTTTTTTATAAGGTAAACAAACAAACATGTTCGCGTACACAAATGTTTCTCCTGTGTGGGAATCGAACCCACGAGCGTTGATATCAACTAACCACTGTACCATCGAGCTCGTCATGATAGGTGTTGGTGTATAGGATATAGGAGCATAGGGACGGATAATATATGCGTCATGTAAATAGTTTTTGCTCGAAAGGCAGAATAATTTTTGTATCTTAAACCTTCGAGCTTTTTATAAAAGCTTAGAACATAATTATCTACGAACACGACGCTTTCAATATCATAAGAAAATGGAGTCTTTGAGGCGTAACTTGCAAACGGCCTACATACGTTTCTGAAAGTAATAATTAACTTTTGCCAAACAAACATAAATGACCTTTTAAATTAGAAACTTCGGGCATTAGCCTTGTTCAAACTGCCGCAGGATTTGGGATGCTACGTATATTGTCTAATTTATCACTTCAGACCTACGGAGATACAAATACGGAGCTTACACCTCCGAAGAGAAGCTCCCCCTCTGAGGAGGTACCTCCACCTCACAGAAAATCTCAGACGAATAACAACTTCTTGGAGGGTTGTTGCGTGTGAGTGATATCACCAGTGATATCCTAACGAGATGCTGAGTTAGCTGCAGAGGTGACATTACGAGTGATACTTAATGTATTCCAAGCGTTTTATTGGCTACGGTAACCGAATGCTTGTATGCCACCCGACGTAGTATATATATAAAAAAAATAATAGAAGATTTTTTATAACGTGTGGAGTATCGTGTGCTTGTTGCACACGATTCCGCCTGCTGTGAAGCGGTTATCAAATGTATGAGCAGACCGATTTGCTATAGACGCTTGCAATACGCTGTTAACCGCACATCCTCGATACATTATGGCGATCTTGCATAGTTGAAGGAATAACATTAATTTATTTATTATTAGCATACATAACAGATTACAATCATCAAAATACATATTAACAGATAAATTATAGTATTGATCTGGATTATAATCCAAAAAAAACGTATGCCTAGAAAGTTTTACAATTTCTTGAGTTAAATAAAACTAAAATACGCTAGAATTACATAACGTGCATGCAATTTTGAGACGTACATAATACTGAACAGAAAATCAATAAACAGTTAAGAAGTTGGATAGTGTCACAAATATGTAATTTTTTTAAATGAGTCATTATTTGCCGCCGGAACTTATTCAGAGAGAAGTGATAAATATCTATATCCCTATTGGAGATAAGAATTTCATTATATTGGCGACACATCCTAACGATGGGGTTATAATATGAGGTGTTATTTGAGTAAACGTGTAGAGCGAATGCATTATAATTACGGTTCTATCTATCTATAACTTCACGCCAAATCCCTTGCGGTGTAGGCAGAGAGAACCGAGTGCCACGTGACTCGATCCTTACATATCTCACTCGCTTCTTTAACATTCATTGCTCTTCTCATGCACGCTCGCCGGTTTCTAGGGCTCGTGATATCTCCTTCTGATAGAACACGACCAATTTGGTGATGGTAGGCAGGTCTTGGCCTTCCCCGGCTCCTACATCCTTCCACTTTTGCATTGTATATCTGCTTCGTCATTCTTTCATCTTGCATTCTTTTTACATGTCCGAACCAACGGAGCATGCCTCTTCTTATTTTAACACCGACGCTCTCTTTCAGACCATCTTTGTTTCTAACATCATCATTGCGAATACGGTCTACAAGCCTTACGCCACAAATTTTGCGCAGCGCTCACATTTCGACCGCGTTTATTCTACTTTTATTTATTTATGCTCTTTCTGCCATATCCAGCTCTCGCTTCCATAAGTTAGCGTTGGGACCAACACTGCATTGTGTATAGCGAGTTGTGTCTTCTGGCTCAGGTTTTTACTGCCAAGAAGTTTTCCCAACGCTCCATTCACACTATTCCCAGCACTCACTCGTCTTTCCACATCTGCGGTGTACCTTCCATCCCTGCTGAAAGCGCATCCAAGATATACAAACTCATCCACTTGTTCCAACACTTCATCATCAATCGTAATCCTTACATTAGTTCTGGATTCTTCTCTTTCAAATACCATTATCTTTGTTTTCTTCGCATTCAGTAGTAAGCCTTTCACCATACATTCGTCTTTCATCGTTGTGACCAGTGTTTGCAGTTCAGAAGGTGTATCTGCTATAATTACGGTTACGAGACCTAAATCGAGTATTAAAATTAAGCAGTGAAAGAAGACTGGGGGATTCAGTAAGTCCATGGATAATTGTGAAGGAGTATGAGGTTAATACAATATCGTCGCATGCTCAGAGAAATCACCTGAAAGTACTTTAAACGTTCGTCATAGGTGGCCTGCTTACGGCCCATGCCACATCTGTAACTGAGAATCTTTCAATTCAGATATTTAATACTTCCCTGCGGTATTCCGTAAGGTATTTCTTGTTATGACGAGCTCGGTGGCGCAGTGGTTAGTAACTCTACTTTGACACCGACGCTTGTGGGTTCTATTCCCACACAGGACAAACAAATGTGAGCATCAACACGCCTGTTTGTCTTGCTCTATGTTGATGATTTTAAGAGAGGTAGGATGCATAATAGCCGCCCGTCTGGGGAATTACCTTCACCTCATAGAAAACCATAGCCAAATAACAACACCCTGGATGTTCTCATGTTGTCGTCTTTCTGTGAGAGAGTAACTTCACCAATAAACTTCTAAACAGTAGCTGTGTTTTAACAGTAGAGATGGCATCTCGCTATTGCTACTTAATTTGTTGCAAGCAATCATCAGCTATAGCAGCAGAGTACTAATGAATACGATGCAAGCGTAAATAAGCTATGTTAATAGCTTTATACCAAGCGGACCGTATGCTTCAGCGTTGTGTTATATAAAAAATAACTTATCAAAAGACCGTAGCTAAATATCAAATGTGTATGTATAACTTCACTCCAAGTCCCTTGCGGGGTAGGCAGAGAGAACCGACCGGTATAAGTCGCGGTCCTTGTACACCTCACTCGCTTCTGTGACATTCATAGCTCTTTTCATGCACGCTCGCTGGTTCCTGGGGCTCCTGACATCACCTTCTGATAAAACACGACCAATTTGATCATGGTAGGTTAGTCTCGGCCTTCCTCGGCTCCTGCATCCTTCCACTTTTGCATTGTATATCTGTTTCGTCATTCTTTCGTCCCGTATTCTTTCTACATGTCCGAACCAACGGAGCATGCCGTTTCTTATCTTAACACCGACACTCTCTTTGAGACCAACTCTTTCTCTCACGTCTTCACACCAAATAACAAATGTCTATGCTTATTTTATTTATTTCCCACTGGACACAGAGTAAAAAAAAAATCAGATGTTAATTACCGAGAGTAACATTCTATACCTAGTGTAAACAGAAAGTTATTGCAAGTAATCAACATGAAAAAGTATATAGCCCCAAGGGTCATATCGTGCTGATATATATGTCACGGCCTTGACTATGCGTGTTCGCGCACAGCTCCCCAGGGACCTACATAGTTGAACACCACTGGAATTTTTCATTACAGTGCTCGACGCGACCGCAAAAATCCCCTCGGGACTTCTCCAAGGCAATGGAATACAACTCGGGGACTTCGACCAGTGTTTGGGGAGTCGTGCTCGAGTCCAGTTGGAGACAGGAAGCGTTGTCAAGGTACAGGGGAAGTACTGCTTGGCGAGGCTGGACGTCAGGGCTGAGCACAAGGAGCTGGAGGTAGCCGTTCATCTGGCTCAGGGGAAGAACCTGATCAAAAGCAGGATTGATGATGTGAGTTGTTTGGTTTGTTTGTAATGGCATTAATTTATATTGAGATTAAGAATTTACGAGCGATGTGGCCCAGTGGTTAGTAACGCTACTTTGACACCAACGCTCGTGGGTTCGATTCCCACACTGGGCAATTACAAAAAGAAAATGTATGTACGTTTATCAGTTGTCTGGTACCCATATAGACAAGCTTTGTTCACTGGGACTGGATGGCACTGTGGAATTTGTCCGACAATATTTAGGAAAAAAACATTCGACATTTATTAATTGTGATTACGACAACACATAATTTTAAAATGGAATTTATTAATAAGGTATTTACATCATTATCCTACTAATATTATATGCGAAAGTTTGTATGTATGGATGAATGTTTGTGGCTCTTTCACGCTTAAACGGATTTGAATGAAATTTGGAACGTAGATAGATTATAATCTGGATTAACACATAGGCTACGTTATGTGACTTCACGCGGGTGGAGCCGCGGGCAGCAGCTAGTTAAAAATATATTTGCATACCATCATATTGGCAAATGGTATGGACCTATCTATGATCAAAAGTTGTAGGATCTCATACACTCATATGAACAAATCAAGTACTCATTTTTATTCTTTTTTTTAAATATTACATTTTTCTTTTTTTAAATATCATCCAGTCCCAAATAAGCAAAGCTTGTGCTATGGGTACTAGACAACTGACAAACATACGTAAATACATTTTTTTTGCGAATTACATATTTATGATACATATAAAACACCCAGACCAAGATAAACATACATGTTTATGCACATACATATTAAGCCTGTACGGGAATCGAATTCCATTTTAAATATCTTTATGAATCAATTTCACATAAACTCAATACGTTAAATAAACGAGGTAAATTAACATTTTAGTTTGCTCGTCTTGCGCCCTGCCCCTCGCGATCCGCGTCTTTTGTGGCGCTATATTGTTGTATTAAATTAATTGCTATTCTAATTGACTTATAGTTCAGTACCTAAAAGGAAACATACGCGACCTTGTCCCTTGAAGGGACCTGCCGACCTAAGACTTTTCGTGTAACGTTTTTTCGCTCAAGAACTCAATTTTCGCATAACGTTTGCTCTAAGAATGTTTATATTTGTCCAACAACTATCACGGATAGGTGCAACGTTCGTTTCATATGGAAATCATTTGACGAGCTCGGTGGCGCAGTGGTGAAACGCGCTGTTACGCTACTTTGACACCAACGCTCGTGGGTTCGATTCCCACACAGTACAAACATTTGTGTGCATGAACATGTCTGTTTGTATTGGTCTGGGTATTTTCTATGTATAAGAAGTATGTATTTACAAAAAAGAAAAAAAATGTATTTGCGTATGTTTATCAGTTGTCTAGTACCCATAACACAAGCTTCGCTTACTTTGGGGCTAGGTGGCGCTGTGTAATTTGTCCGACAATATTTATTTATTATTTATTTAATCATCTTAAGTTTTAACCCCTATCACATACCAGATATTGCTGGCATTAAAATATATCAATTCCTTTGCTAAAATGCCGATTTTTATGCTCCTCTACCGAATTTAAAGCAGTGAATATTAAACGCTGTATAAACCGTAAATTCTATAACAATAGACCTTGGTAAATTAGCGCTTGATAAAAATTTACGACGCGGTCTGTTTTTGAATATTTCTCACCATAGAATATAATTTTAAATGAGTATTTTTGTGGTTCAATATAATAATGTAACACTTTGGTCTGAAAGAGAGTGTCGGTGTTAAGATAAAAAAGGCATGCTCCGTTGGTTCGTACATGTATAAAGAATGATGGAACAGATGCACAATGCGAAAGTAGAAGGATGTAGGAGCCGAGGAGGGCCAAGACTAACCTACCATGACCAAATTGGTCGTGTTTTATCAGAAGGAGATGTCAGGATCTCTGGGAACCGAGCATGCATGAAAGGATCTGTGAATGTTATAGAAGCGAGTGAAGAGTATAAGGATAGCGTCTTATGGCGTTCGGCTCCCTCTGCCTACACCGCAAGGGATCTCGCTTGAAGATATACATACATATTTGTAACATTTTTTTTTAATTATAAAAAAATTAAAAGATCGCTTTTATAAAGTGTTCCCTTTCTATGCGTATGCGTTGTATACATTCTTAACCCATCGAGGACCGCTATGTACTTTTTACACGCATACCGCCATAAGCGTGGTCATATATGACCAGTGTTGGTGCTACCCGTGAGACGTAGGTATAATTACATTAACATGAGAAAAATACTTAGTTTAAGTTTCACTCATGCATATATATACAAGTATAAATAATCGAGCAATGATAGCCCAGTGGATAAATAACTCTGGTCTGTTGACCATCTGGTCCCCAGTTTGAATCTTGCCGTTTACCACTAAATTCGTATATCGGATTCATGTAAATATTTGTAATTATTACTAGCTCCGTGGTGAAGGAAAACGTCGTGAGGAAACGTAAGTCCAAGAAATTATAATTCGAAAACTAACCTAAGAATGGTTGGGATTTCCCTCTGGGTTGTGGAAATGTGACGGCAATCGCTACTCTAATCGTATCTCCAAATTCTTAGACTTAGGTAGCGGACTCCGCTAGTTAGAAACGGAATAGCACTAAGAAGAATACAAGTATATATAGGTATAATGTATACAACTATTAAATAAATCTACGTTCAGGTTTTTGTGCTAGAATGAAATATCCTTACAGTATGGCTGTACATTGTTCACATACTTTACCACAATAATTATGTGAAAAATGTATGTAAGGACCGCGTCTTATGGCGCTCGGTTCTCTCTGCCTACCCCGCAAGGGACTTGGCGTGAAGTTATACATACGTACATACATACAAAACAATAAATGTAATAAAATTAATTGTCAATTGTTAAATCAAATAAATTTCAGTAAGTATTGTTTTTCGATTCGAGTCATACCGCTGTACAATAGAATCGTTTTTTACACAACGTCCGGAGGCATACAAACATACGGCCCATCCGATGTAAAGTGGTTACCGTAGCCTATGAACTCTTGCAATACAGGGAATATCGCACGATCTTTGCCACCCGTGACTCTACCACAGCAAATCCTTAAGTTGCGATCTCACTCATACATAGGACAATCCTCTCAGGAGTTGTTACATTATTGCGGTTTCTGTGAAGTGAATCATCGTCATTTTCAATCGAATTCCATTTCCACACAGAGCAAAGATTCTACTTCTCTTTGATGATCATAAAGTCAATATTGGTAGCGCTTTCAGCTATTGCTGCTAAAGACAATGTTCAATTTTCGCTATAAAAAGGCCTATTAATTAGATAAATTACTGACACAGCAATAGAGTTCCATATTATTGGTTTCATAACGTGTATAGCCTAATTATTTATAAGCAAAGTTATTTATTATATAAGTACTTTGTATGAAGTAAATTCTATAATGGCATAAGTGTCGGTACTGAGTATTCCGTACATAGCAATTAAAGTTGTGCGAATAAAAATTATGTCTCAAAATATTTATGCAAACCAATATGGAATGGACTTTTCAATCTGCACATCTTTCGGTCCCACGAAAGGCCTATCTATCTATTCTCTGATCATCTCATTGTCATGTGACTCCAAATGCTTTTCATGCCTGTGACATGACCCATACTCTAATATTGTTTTATTGCATCAGGAACATTACTATTGAAATTAAATTTAATGACAAATCAGTGACAGTCTCGAAGTATTTCATAAATTCGACTATATTAAGCACTCAGAGTATCCTGGCCACTCAGAATAACCCTGTTGATGGTATTTATCTATCTATAACTTCACGCCAAATCCCTTGCGGGGTAAGCATATAGATCCGAGCGCCACATGACTCGATCCTTACGCACCTCACTAACTTCTTTAACATTCATTGCTCCTTCTGATAAAATACAATCAATTTGATCATAGTAGGTAAGTCTTGGCTTTCTTCGGCTCCTATATCCTTCTACTTTCGCATTGTAAATCTGTGTCATAACTCTTTGTTCCTGCATTTTTTCTACATGTCCGAACTAACGGAGCATGCATCTTCTTATTTTAACACCGACAATATCTTTAAGATCAACTCTGTTTCTAACACCATCATGGTGAATGCGGTCTACAAGCGTTAAGCCATAAATTTTGCGTAACGCTCGCATTTCTTATCCATATCCTACTTTCATCTTGTGATGTCATCTTGTCTAAGAATAATTAAAGCTGTATATATATTGTTTATAAAATCTAATAGTCATGCATTTGTTGAGATGTAGCCTAATTTGTTCAGCCAGGTCACTTCGTGCCGCGTTTTTCGACGCTAAGTTGGGGCATATGCGTGCCGTCGGCCTGCAATCCTGGAGATGTCGAGGTGGTGGTGAAAGATGCCTTACTACACTATCAGCATACCAGCGGTCTGGTCATCAGGGTTAAGGTTGACGAGAGCGACTGCCATACGTCAACGGGGAGCGATTGGTGGGAGGACTGGGTGGAAGTTCCAACTCTTCTGACATTGTAAGTTTTTGAAAAACAACAACTTATTATAATCTTCTTTTTCTTGATGTTATCCCGTTTCCTAATCCATTAGGATTGGCAGGTCCGCTAAGCCTAAGGATTTGGCGAAGATACTAAATTTTTCATGGAGCGACTACGTCTGACCTCTACCACTTAGAGGATAAACCAGACGTTTCTTAGATTGGGTCATATGTCCTTCCTCGCAATGACTAAGTTAAGCCACTTAGATACAAAATTCGTGTGTCCTTACACACGTCACTCGCTTTTTTAACATCCATAGCTGCGTCTCTTCCTTCCGGCTCATAGCTCTTTTCATGCGTATCTTCCTCCCGGCTCATAGCTCTTTTCATGCGTCTCTTCCTTCCGGCTCATAGCTCTTTTCATGCGTCTCTTCCTTCCGGCTCATAGCTCTTTTCATGCGTCTCTTCCTTCCGGCTCATATCTCTTTTCATGCGTCTCTTCCTTCCGGCTCATAGCTCTTTTCATGCGTCTCTTCCTTTCGGCTCATAGCTCTTTTCATGTGTCTCTTCCTTCCGGCTCATAGCTCTTTTCATGCGTCTCTTCCTTCCGGCTCATATCTCTTTTCATGCGTCTCTTCCTTCCGGCTCATAGCTCTTTTCATGCGTCTCTTCCTTCCGGCTCATAGCTCTTTTCATGCGTCTCTTCCTTCCGGCTCATATCTCTTTTCATGCGTCTCTTCCTTCCGGCTCATATCTCTTTTCATGCGTCTCTTCCTTCCGGCTCATATCTCTTTTCATGCGTCTCTTCCTTCCGGCTCATAGCTCTTTTCATGCGTCTCTTCCTTCCGGCTCATATCTCTTTTCATGCGTCTCTTCCTTCGGGCTCATATCTCTTTTCATGCGTCTCTTCCTTCCGGCTCATAGCTCTTTTCATGCGTCTCTTCCTTCCGGCTCATATC
The DNA here is from genome assembly GCA_947507595.1 of Pyralis farinalis. Lineage (NCBI taxonomy): Eukaryota > Metazoa > Arthropoda > Insecta > Lepidoptera > Pyralidae > Pyralis > Pyralis farinalis. Next base: position 8,222,338 of record OX382264.1, read on the forward strand.
TCTTTTCATGCGTCTCTTCCTTCCGGCTCATATCTCTTTTCATGCGTCTCTTCCTTCCGGCTCATAGCTCTTTTCATGCGTCTCTTCCTTCCGGCTCATATCTCTTTTCATGCGTCTCTTCCTTCGGGCTCATATCTCTTTTCATGTGTCTCTTCCTTCCGGCTCATATCTCTTTTCATGCGTCTCTTCCTTCCGGCTCATAGCTCTTTTCATGCGTCTCTTCATTCCGGCTTATAGCGCTTTTCATGCCTCTTTTCCTTCCTCCTTCCATCGCCTTCTGATAAAACACGATTAATTGGTCATGGTAGGTAAGTCTCGGCCTTCCTCGGCTCCTACGTCCCTCTACTTTTGCGTTGTATATCTGTTTCGTAAGTATTTTCTCCTGCAATCAACCAACGGAGCATGCTTCTTCTTCTTATTTTAACACTGACACTCTCTTTCAGGTTGAATTATATTTCTATGTCGGGTACGTTTCTAGTAATTATTACGTTGACTGATGTTATAACGTCAAAAACCACTCATAATACATTGAAAACATGTAGCTCAAGACAATACAAGTTAATGCACAATAATGTATGGCCTGCACGGGAATCGAACGCGCTTTCTGTGGTTAACATTATTGATATCGATTGATGATTGACGAGTAGCGAAAATCTTTTGCCTAAATTTTCTTGTTAAAACTTATCGATGACTTTGTGTTGATTAATTACGAATTGTAATTAAATTTAGGCTTATGTGTGACCCGAGTATTTTTTTGAAGTAAAATTTACGTTCTTCGCATGCTAGACTTGGGGAGTAAGCTGGTGAATGCGTGACGAGAGCGTTACGAAAAGTGTGATTGGACGAGGCGAACGGAAGTTGAGAGGGAGATATTAGAACTGAAGATAGAAAGAGAGAGAGTTACGTTTCGTATATTACTGTAGGGGCAAGAGAGAGAGGTGCGAGCACACATTTTCATTTTCTCTTTCTCTCATAGCGAGTTAAGTTTCGTATATCTAAGACACAGTGCAGGCCTATTGTCTGTATCACACTATGGAGTTAAGAAGTTTTACTTAAGTCGTGTGGTCTAAAGCACACTCGTATTTTGTATATTTCTTCGGTCTTTCGATTGGATTCTATAAAGTTATATATTTTATTTTAGACGACTCTTGTATTGCGGTTACAGACACGTTGGATGGGTCAGATTGGTTTCACAGACAGACTTAGCATTAGTACAAACTATAAATCCATTCAGTGGTCCAACATGGATGTCTAGACAGGGCAATCATGCGGGGTGTAAGGGGCGAGAGGGGCATAGTACGTGAGGGGAAATTCTTTATTAGGATGAGAACTTTTAAGGTGACAAAGATGAAGTTAAGTTAAACAGAAAAATACATGTATATGCTTCTATATATTAATATATGATTTGGGGTGTAAATGGCTTTTTGGTTATGTTTATGCTTAACAGTAGGTTAAATACATCGACGGTCTGCCTGATGATAGGAAGTTATCGTAGCCTTTGGAAGCTTGTAACACTAGATATGTCACTCTCGTGTAGCCGGCGAGACTTGCTGTCATCTTTAGAGTTAAAACTACCCTCATTTATACTCGGTGTACTCTTTCGACGAGTAAACGAGGCTCTTGTGAAAGAGAGGTAGGAGGAGGTAGACTGCGGGTAGAAATATATCCATCTTACAGAAGTTTCCAGCCAGTGAGTCTAATTCCTTTACGTACAGGGAAACTCGCTTGAGCTCTCATAGAGTTCGGACAGCAACGTAACTCACTACTAAATGCCTATCGACTTACTCTCACTTAATCACTTTGTCTCACTTAATAGAATTTTATCAAGTTCGAAACTTATTTCTGCCATCTTCTACTTTCTTACAAATTCTTCTTCTTAGCGTTATCGCTTTTGATTGTTTGTTTTTACATAGAGCGACTGTCGTCAGGCCTCCATAACCTAGAGGGACGACCAGATCTATCTTAGGTAAGGTTATCTTTCGAAATATAATTTCTTGGACGTGTGGGTTTCTTAACGATTTTTTTCCTTCACCGCCGAGTAAGTGAATGAACATAAATCCGAAAACACGAACACGAACGGGCATGTACCATGCCCCGGCCAGGATTTGAACCGGGGACCAGTCAATAGACCGGTTCCTTATCCACTGAACTATCACTGAATATTTCTTACAAATTAAAGTTGGTTAAATACATGAGAGCTTTTTGCTCTTAGGATTCTAGGAAAACCCAAAAACAGTACCTGGCCCCCGGGACCGAAGTCACGGACAGCAACTACAAGAAATAATATGAGTGATCCTTTTTGAAAATACCAAAATTTGCCCCTAAGAATTAAAAGACGGTGTTTATAAACTAAAGTCCACGCGAAAGAAGTCGCGAGCAACAGCTATATAAAAATATAATTAAATTAATAAACCACCCAGACTTAGAAACAAAACCACTTCAGCTCATCACCACACCCAGTATCTCCCATAGAAGACCTCTCCTGTAAGTAACATAATCTATTCTTATTCCGAATACAAAGCATAAGAAGTCGCGGGCACAGCTAGTTAAGAATATATTAACAGATATACAATGCGAAAGTATAGAAGGACGTAGGAGTCGAGGAAGGCCAAGACTTACCTATCATGACCAAATTGATCGTGTTTTATCAGAACGTGATGTCAGGAGACTCAGAAACCGGTGCGACCGAGCGTGTATGAGAAAAGCCATGAATGCTGAAGAAGCGAGTGAGATATGTAAGGATTTAGTCATGAGACGTTCAATTCTCTTTGTCGTGAAATTATAGATACATAGAGTCTAGTATACGTGCGCATCGCTGAATTATCTCATCAAATTGCCTGGCCGTGGGTCTCACAATCAATGAAGCTTCATAATTCTCCTTAAAAATGATTTGTAACACTGCGTATATATTCATTTTCAGGGCATTCTACGGTGTGGTCTTTCTGCTGGTACTTGTGGCGTCAGTGCAAGACTTCTTGTCTAGAAGAAAATCTGAGGAAGCTGAAAACTTGGAAGACCCCGACGACAAGGCTGAACCTGTTCAAAAAGAGACAGACGATGACGAGAAAGAGAAAGTATTAGAAAGTAAACAGCCAGGTAATACATATTTTATTTCATTAAGAGCATACAATTCACAAGCTTTTTCAACCAAACGCTCAATTCAGAATTCTTTTAGCGCCTCTATAAATTACATTACGCGTTTGCTTTTTATACTGTAAAACATCATATAGTAGGTGTTTTATTTTAGTAAAATATCAGTGTAAAAAAAGTCCTTAAATGTTTTCGTATGTGTATCCTACCTTTTGAAAACGTACCCAATAGGACAATTTCTCTCGGTTTGAGAAAGACTGGTCTAGACTATCTGCGATAAATTGACCTTTATTTTGCGGTCTCAAGTGTGATATTATCAGCAAACATTTCATATGATACTTATATTCTAGGTTGTCTACGTCAATGTCTAGACCTCCATAGTACAATTATTAGGTATAGCGACTGTTTTGTTTGAGTAGAGTAAGCAATACAGACGTGTGTCTGTTGACCTTACCGAGTCAGCATTAATTACACCTCCTAACCCCTTAATCCATGTATTCATTAGAGCCGAAGATACACAGACCGATATAGCCTAATGCTGTCTGGAATTAACTGTTCTACAGACTTTATTAGACAACATTAATAATGTGTCTTTGTTCTTTCTCCACATTGTCAACCTTTTCAACAACTAAGGTTATTATTAATTGTTTAGACTATTTATTTAGACTATAGTGGTCTAGTAGGTCAGTGATAGGTTAGTTGATAATGAAATGAGCCTATTAACCATTTAGTCCATGGTTCGATTTTTGGTTTGTGAGTGCTTGTTTTCTGTGAGGTGGAGGTACTTCCCCAGACGGGCTGCTTTGATGCGCCCTACCTCTCTTATAGCAGCAAATAATGATATAGTTATAAATTTATTTAATAAAGGTGTAGTAACAAAAAAAACACTCTGTATGTCATCAGTAGAGTGAATAGTATTTTGTATTTTAAGGAAAGTCTAATAATTAATGTTCTTGATTACATAAGAACGCCTTTGTGAACGAGGGTTGTTTTGTTCAAAGTTTGAAAATTTTCTTTCATCTTCATATTACGTATTAACCATCTAACGATGTACTAAATGTAACTTTACACTTTTTTCCCTCGCCGTGCTAGACAGAGAGATGTTTTTGAATTTCGTTTGTGCTAGATAACCTGTATAATAAACAAACGAGATATCCTTTATTTTATAGTGGTGAAAGATACGGTTGTTTGTATACATTAAATCTCTCCAGCATATGTTGTATATGAATTTTAGGAAAACACGAAACGAAACAAAAATGTAAAATTTAAAAATTAAATTTGTTTGACAGAAGAAAAGTTGTTCAAATGTTGAATATTTTATTACCTGTTATTACAAATTACTCTTAATTGCTAGAATTTTGCTCCTAGAATTTTAGAAAAATATTTTTTTTATACTACTAAGGTCAGAAAGCAGCATACGGCCCGCTTAGTGGTAAGCAATTATCGTAGCTTAGGGACATTTGCAACACCAGGGGTGGCACTTGTGCGTTGTCGACCCTGTAAAATGTCTTCACGCCTTTCTTGAACCACCTCATGCTGAGGACACCTCACCTAGGGACAGCAGGAAAAACTTTTACTTGCCCTCGATATTGATCATTTTCATTTTAGTATTAATACAATCGTAAGGGCTTAACTAATTAGCCATTTCAAAATACATATACCCTGTAATGAGTAATGAATGACGAGTTCGATGGTCTGGTCTAGTGGCTAATGATAGGTACTACTTACTCTAACACCAAGCGCGCCGTGGTTTTGATTCGCACGCAATACTATTTAGTTGTGTGAATCATTCATATACCTGACATGTTCGTTATAAACATGTCAGTTCGACTACGTTTGTATATTTTTTATGCATTATCTATATGAATTTAAATCAAAAAATATATATCTGCACTGTAATGATATTATACAATTATAAGAGATGTAGGAGCCAGTAGGACGTCGTGCTGTGCTACGTCTTCTCAGATATATTTTTCCGTATTGGTGAGCATAGCAGGACATTTTATTTTAAATTATCCGTCTGTGGAAGCACCTTCACATTATAGGAGACCGCAGCTAAATAACTCCAGTAGGATTGTTATGTTCCTGCGCGTGAGTAGGTCGCCAGCTTACTGAGAAGCCGTTGTGTGGACAGCGGAAGGACGAACGTGTCGAAACGCCACTAGCAGCGTGGGCGTGGCAGGCTGGTGTGTGGGTCAGGGAGACCCTTTAAAACGGTTGACCTCTGGCCGCCCGCAAGTTAGTAGGATTCCCGAACCCGGGGATTACCTAATCTACGTCCCGGGACGTTGAACCGCCAGCCTAAAGTCCCTGTTGCAGTGGTCGTGCCGGAGAAGGAGACCGGGGTGGACACGGCTGCTGCAGAAGGGGTGTCCGGGGGCCCTTCCGCCTGCCGCGCCAGCAAATCGCACAAACTGCACTGTACTGTGGTGGAAGACACCGCGCTTTTGTTCTTCACTCTGTCCGCCCAACGTCTTCTCATTTCTAAATAACTTCATTCAAAGAAAAAAGAAAGTGGATTTACATCGGCCATTCCCCTGCACAACGTATGTGGCGTGTTGTGTTCACGATTTTGTGTATTAAGTGTTGAGTTACATTGAAAAAGATCAAGGTTGATTATTGCTTTTTTATTTAGTCTGTAATTCAGTAGTACAAAAACGTAGCTATAATATTTATAGATTTTTCTTATAAATAACAATAACAATTTTAGTACCTACAGGGATATTTACAAATCAATAATTTTTTAGACTGTTTATAAATGGATGTATTTTCGCACTGCATTCGTAGGTTTTCACTTATACAATAGATTTGCTAGATTACAGGTAATTAGATAATATAATAACTAATAGAAACTAGAGGATTTTCGTGACTTGTACGTTCCACCATTCTTAGTATTTTTTTTGCACATCACCAGGGAACGGAATGTAGTCTCTAAATACCATTACTCTTTATATTCAGCGGTTTAGTCTGTATATATGCATTGTTTTCTAGATAGTATGTCAGCTAAGGTACTGTTATATAGAGTTATAGACAATTTTCAAGGGTATATACTCGACGATTCAGACAGCGACTCAGTTTTATGGCTACCACTGTTCATTTGCTTCCAAAAAAATATCTACACTAAAATATAAAGTAGAAGAGTTTGTAAGTTTGTACACGCTAATCTCTGAAACTACCAATGGGATTTGTAGAAAATATTTTTGTTTCTAATAGCCTAATACTTGAGGAAGATTATAGGCTATTCACAATCACGTTACGACTCTCGAAAGTCGAGGAAAAAGAAAGAAATAGATAAGCGAATCCTACAGGATGCCGTGTATTTATAAACAAACTTTTATTTCCTTTTTTACCACTTGTTGTGTGTTTCAATAATAAAGTAACATTTAATTGTAGCTATTGATTGAGTATTTCGGTTAAATTTGGTAATTATTCCTGTAGATACGTCACTAGGCATTCAATTATTTAAACAATGACAATAGTTTACTGCATATGCATAATGCTGCATATGTAATGTTCTAATTATGCTATGCATTATGCTAATGTGGTGCTAATGTCAGATATCTAAGTAACATATTTTTTTTCTTACTATCAGTTACTTTAGCAAGTATAAAATAATGTTTAATTCGGTTTATTCGGGAAGGGCATATAAAATATAATTTTTCGAATTATAACGTTTTGACACTACGGTCTCCGCAAGCACTTTGTCATAAAGTCATAAACGACCACTAGTTCTGTCACCTACCAACTCACATTCCCTACAAACTCACATTCGTATGAGAAGCGTTTCCAACGATCATCTAGCGCAGAAAATGACAGCTCGACAAATGGGACGGGCTCGGTTACCAATAACGTTCGCAAGGCGTCTGAGTATAGGACCCAACTTATAGTATCGTCGCTAATAAACATGCAATTATAGACATCGTCACGTTCTTATTATGTTGGTAATAAAGTCTGTAACTGCTGAAACTAACCTGGTTGCAGCTGAGCAACATCTGTTAGCTGAAAGATTATAATACAATACATCAATGGCACTCGTGTACAAGCCAAATGAATCATTTGGCGATAAACTAAATTTTCGTCTCCTAATGTAGGTTAAACCGCTTCAGAGGCGCCCGTCCCTGCTTTGTATAGTGGCATATCTGCCGGAAGAACATTCAGCGGAATTAACTAATACTTCAGCTGCAAAATACGCTCTTATGAAGGCGATTAGATCATCGTCGACGGATTTCAAATTGGTGGGGTAAAAAAGTGGCAAAATCTAGTTATACTACGCGTTTAAAAAAAAATGAATAGGAAAATAGTGTGTTTACCAGTCTTACTCTAATTAAACATGTGACAGCCGGAATTGTGGTGCAAAAACTCAAAGGCAACCCATTCGTGTATTGTCGTTAAAGACTTCGCCGAAACAATAGATGATTCAATTCTTTTGCAAGATTATGTATGTAGCGAAAATACAAAGGATTCAAAGAACATTAACTATTCAGTTTTTCTGACTTCTCTTCTTTTTCCTAGTGTTAAACCGTATCCTTATCCATTTCCTAGTGCTTCGCTACCTAAGCATAAGGATTTAGTGAAGATTTTGCAACTGATCACTACTGACTTTGCGACTACTGTCAGACCTTCACAACCTAAAGGGAAAGCCAGACCTTTCAAAGGTTAGGTCACACGTCATTCGAAATATAATTTCTTGGGTGTGCGGATTTCCTCACGATGTTTTACATCACCGGCGAGCAAAGGATATATAGAAATATGTATATACATCCGAAAATACGAATTTAGTGGTACGTACCGGGATTTGACTCTGGGGCCAGTTGGTCATTAGGCTGGTTCTTTATCCACTGACCAACACTGCTCATCTAGTTTCTTTAGTATTTTGTGTAAAATTGTGAAGGGGTTGTTGCGTGTGTCTCTCAACTTACTTTGAGTGGTTATTTGTTAAATTAAAACGGGAAATTGCTTTATTTTCTTTGACTTTCTTTGGTAGAGATGTTATATTTAGGAACTGAATGAAGAGTTTAAGGGCTGTCCACAACTCCACTAGCGTCAATCAAGTAAACAATTAAGAAATCGCATTTTTTTGTACATTATCGAGAGGCATACAAGCACTCGGTACATCTCATGTAAGGTTGTTACTGTAGCCTATGAACCTCTGCTGATGATAATTACAATACATACATACATATCATAACGTCTGTCTCCCATTGGGGTAGGCAGAGACTATAGAACGCCAGGTGCACCGATCCCAGCATACCGCTCTCGCTTCTTCTACACTCATCAACCTCTTCATGCATGCTCTTCGGTTTTGGGTACTTTTGATTTGGCCCTTTTTCAACACATCACCAATTTGATCTATATGTGTGCGTCTAGGGCGGCCCCTCCCGACATCACCGTTCACTCTTGCTTGATACACTTCTTTCGTAACTCTTTTAACTCATAATTACAAATATGTACAAAAATCCGAAAACACGAATTTAGTGGTACATGCCAGGAATCGAACCGGGACCAGTTTGTCAATAGGCCGGTCCCTTATCCACTGGACTATCAGTGCTCTAAGTTTTTCTGACTTCTATATCTATAACATATACTACTATTATATTCCTTGAACATGCGGTGGTCCGTATTAAGGCAGTGACTTAGTAATTATACCACTGTCTTACACTAATTTTGGTCACATGTCGAGTGTCGTAGGTCACGATCACTAATTGTTTTGAATACGTATTACACGGAATTCTGATTTACGAGACATTGTCGCCGTGTATACGTAATACAACGTGTTAGGTAGACAATAGAAACTGGACCAATGTTAATCTTACACTAATTAAGTCTTTGAATTGGAAATTATGTCAGCTTTAATTTGTATTAATCAGACGATCGGATCTATCGCTTATGCTAAAGATGATATCAATCTCAGACAGATTTGTGCCCAAATTTTTTTATGAGCTTTACTCAATCTCGATGGAAATCTAAGATCACATATTTTTTTATTTCAAATCCCATTTAAAATTAAAAAATCTGTGATTTTTTGTGATGTTTTTTATACGAAACAAAATATATTTTCTAATTTTGGTATTACTAATAAGTTTCATGAGCTATATATACATACATTGCTAATAAGGTTTTCACCTACGCTCTGGCAACTCGTGTTCGCTTTTTTACGCAACGTCGGGAGACATACAAGCATACGGCCCATCAGATGTAAAGTGGTTACCGTAGCCTTTGGATGCTTGCAATTCAAGACGAATCACTTGCGTGTTTCCACCTCCGCCGCACAGCAACTCCTCAGGAGCTCACTGGCAACCTCACTGACTCACAGCAAACACAAGTACTCCCCAAACTGTTGTTATTTTGCCGCGGTTTTCTGTGAGGTTGGATTTGGACTTTGGATTTCTTTTACATACAATACATAATAATTAGAATAATATTATACGTACATTATGTAGATAAAATGACAAATGTTTTTTTTTAAGGAATTATGATCATATTTGAAGACGAGAATCAAAAATTTTAAATCAAAATGAACTGAATAAAACCATTGTCATAGATCCGAATTAAAAATAAGAGTATTAGTTGAATAAATAACTACTCATTATGTGGTCAGAATCATTATGTGGTCCGATTCTAATTATTGTAAAAAAAAAAAAAAAAAATATTTTCGGACAGATCACACAGCGCCATCTAGCCCCAAAGTAAGCGAAGCTTGTGTTATGGGTACTAGACAACTGATAAACATACGTAAATATTTTTTTTTTTTGTAAATACATACTTATTATACATAGAAAATACCCAGACCAAGACAAACAGACATGTACATGCACACAAATGTTTGTACTGTGTGGGAATCGAACCCACGAGCGTTGGTGTCAAAGTAGCGTAACAGCGCGTTTCACCACTGCGTCATCGAGCTCGTCGATCATTTACACATTTTTCGCTGGGCTATCTATCTTTTTCTGATTGTCTTTCCTCTGCTTTGTGTTTGTCTGGAATAATTAATTTGGTGATAAGACGGTGTTTGTACTTACAATTACGTACTATAATTTTAGCATGTTATATTTTATTCTCTTTGGCGCTGTAAAAAATAGGTTATTATATTGTAAATAATTCAATACTTCTAGTAATTTCACGTTCAAAATTTCGTTATTAAATGCTCTACTCTTAATGAGAGCACATACTTCACAATGTATGTGAAATTGACACTCTCCTTTATTATAAGTTAAGGAATTATAACGCATTATGGTTATACTCTTCCGATATCGGATCTTTACCTCTATCTCCCCTATTTCTACCACCAAGCAGCTATATTTATATAGCTGAGTTCTGGTTTGAAGAGTGAAATATGGCAGAGAAATTACTGGGTACTGTGTCGAAACAGCCTTAGGCCACAAGATTGGCAGCGCGCGAGTAACATCCCCGTGGTCTTGCGAGCGTCAATAGGCTGCGGTGACCGCTTACCATCTAATGCGAGTCGCATGCTTGTTTGTCAATCTAGTTGTATAAAAAAATATATCGCTTTAGACTTAGCCTGTACAAGCTTTACTGTTTCAGCAAACGGCTTTTGACTACTCTCTAACCAAAACAAAAGATTATTTTTTAATTCATATCATTTTACCTTAGATTATGATTCATTTTTATATTTAAATAATTAAATCATAACCATAACCTAAGCTAAACTACTTTAACATATGGTATCAATCATATTTATAACTCATTTTAGTCCTTGCATCATGCACGATGTGGTTAATGGTATTGGAAAGTGTAAAACACAGGAACCTTTGGATATGTTAGTTAGAGACAAGCGTCATCTACAGTACTTACCGTGCGAGCGAATGAGATAGAAGTATTAAAAATCACATACATCTATAGGATTTAACGTTCGTGAGAATGTAAAAAAAAAAAATTAGAAGGCATTATGCAGTGTTTATTACAGGGTCCGAGTTTTGTACGTGTGTTAGTGTATGTGTGTGCGAGCCTGCGTATTATGAAACTTGGGATAAGGCGTCATAACAGCCGTGGTGTATTGTACACGTGTATTGTTTACATAAATATTTCATTATTTTGATAAAAATATTTTTCAAGTATGCCGAAAATGGACGCGGAATATTGTTGTGATTCACATTTTTGTAGGTTTCACTTCAATCGCGAGTGAACTGTACACATATATTTTTTACCTTGTTTATATTACGTCAGGAGGCATACAACGTATACGGCGCATCTGGTTTAATACGGTTACCGTGGTTTATGAACGCTTGCAATATATAAAGTTCGCTTTATATATTGCAACTCATTAGGAGCTTACTAGTGATCTCACTCACACGTAAGAAAACAATAACCCTTCAGTGAGTTGTTATTTGGCATAGTTTTTATGTGAGGCGGAGGTAGCCCGTCGGGCTGCTTTGATGTCCTACTTCACTTAAAAACACACCCAGAACAAGACAAACAGGCATGTTCATGCACACAAATGTTTGTCCTGTGAGGGAATCGAACCCACGAGCGTAGCGTTACTAACCACTGGGTCATTGAGCTCGTCACTGTCTCCTGAATACATTTGAAATACATACATCATTGTTTTAGTGTTTTTTATATATTTCGTCCAACAGATGGCTTCGTGAGCGCTTTCTCATTATACCGCACTATTAACAAATTGGTGGCTCCTGGCTCCACGGACGAGATTCCCTGCATCCACGGTGTCCGGGGCTTAGCCACCATCGCACTGCTCATCGCGCACAAGTTTCTGCCAGTTGCTGTCATGCCGTACACCAATAGAGTTAAGATTGCTGAGGTAAAGAGTTAGAGCTTCATTAATAGCTTCGCTATCTTTTTACTAACATGTTAATGTATATATAACTGCTTTACATCAGGTGGTCCGTATGCTTGTATGCCTCCCGACGTTGGATGAAAAAATATTATACATCGTCGGGAGGTATTACAAGGATACTGCCCACCTGATGTAAAGCAGTTACCGTAGCTTATGAACGCTTGTAATACATTAAGTGTCACCCGCGTGATGCTACCTCTGCTGCTAATACAGCAAACTCCGTAGGAGGTTACACAACAACAACAACAATATTAAGCAATTTAATCCTTACAGCATTTTATTTGTTAAGACTAACAGATCTATAGAAACATTTCGGCATACATACATATAAATATAAAGTTATCTTTCCAAGGTAAGTGGTACTTGAACCCGCGATCCCTCGATTAAGGTTAAGTGCTCTTCTAACTGAACTAAAGTCATTGATGTGGCAAATTTTTCCCTTTGCTACTTGATACTGTAAGGCAGCAGCGGTGCCACGTGTCTATTGAATACATGTACTACAAAGTGGGTATATGTGTACTTCGATAAAGAAATTATTTAATATACAAACTCCATCTTGCTAAAATTTATTTTTCACGGTATTCCAGTTTGGTATTTGTCATTGAAATATATAGAAAACTAGCGGCCCTCCCCGGCTTCGCACGGGTGGACATTTATTTTTTAAACATTTTGGGACAAACGAAGAGTAAATGTATCTTTAGAGAGTTTTTTAAATAGTTTTTCTTAAGTAGCTTTTTTTTCAGACAAATTACTTTAAGTGGTACGTACTTAGTGGTATTTAATTTCTTATTAGTTTTTATCCATAACCCTAATTACAATTGGAAAATTTATTTTTTATTTATTTATATTGTTTTTAGTTTTATTTTTACATTTATTTTAATATATATAACATATATTTCGAGACTTTATATTAATTTAATTTAATAGGTTTTACTTTTTTAGTTTCCAATATGTCTACCTTAAGGCTGTATACTATATTGGCTGTGGTATTCGTAGATGGCAACAAAATATATTGATTTTTAGGAATCCTACTCGAGAAAGTGCAACATATAATTGGCTATGAGAAAAGCATTCTTCTCTTAGGTCGATGCCAAAGATCGAGAAAGTTTGTCCCTGGGATTTATTTATTATAAGGGCAAACGATACCTTTACAGGAAACTGTAACCTTTTAAAAAACATGGGCAAATCTGTTGGTATCATCGGGATCCGCGGAATGTGAGCTAGCTGTCCGGCCGTGGGACCGGTGATGATTGTTGCTATAATCAGATTGTCTCGTAATTCCTTTATCAAAAGCCTTGTGCCATTACACATATTGGGAGGGCTTAAATTTCTCAACAGCATAATGGGAGTACCTACTTTTAATTTCAGTTCGTGTGGTGGCAAGCCGGCGGGATAGAGAGAATTTAAAAATTCTTGTAGATAGTGCACTGTATTTTCGATGTTGCACACGTTATCAATAGATTTGTAACATTTAAAATCACCTGGTACTTTTTCAATGATCATTTTGTTTATCTCATTTACTGAGCCGTTTTTCGGTGAGACGATCGCCCTCGAATAGAGCCAATTGAAATTTCTTTCTGTAAGATGTTCGATGTCGGGATAGATTGTCTCTATAAGGATTTCTAGACTGTGAACAGTTTGAGCCAATTCATTATCCAATAATACTTGGAGGCTATGTGCAATTGGAGATGGTAATTTTCCGCTTCCAAGTTTAAGTAATTTTTGTGAGAAATTGTCGTTACCGTCATTACTTAAACGTGCTCTCATATTCGTGCGCAAATTGAGAGTTTCAATTGATTGCCACAAAGGTCATCACATTTGAGGCACGCTTTTCTGAAAAGAACTTTTTAACTGGAACAGAAAAAATGTGGTATGAAAAAGTCAAAACATTCAATGTCGGTAGCGCGCGAATGAGCCGCGCGGGTACCTATCTCATAGATGTGCGCCGCGCCGCCCGCTGCCACGCGCCGTGGCCGCCGGTGTCGCAAGCAAGGGATTGAAACACAGAACAAAATCCGTAATATCTTTGGAATGGAATGTCCGATTTCGTTTATTCAAAGAGTAACCTACAGGCATTGAAACAGTCTTGAATACGAATGATTTATTTGGATAAGGATTAATACCAAGGTACGAATAATGTTGCCTAATTTGTATCGGCATTACTATAGCATATTTTAACATGAAAAAGTAGTTATTGTGACGTAACTGTAATAGTTAGACATATGGTATCGCGGACTTTTTTGTAGATATTGATGTCCTCTATAAAACTGTAGTACATTACTTTGCTCTATTGTCAATAGTTTCAGCAGCGTACGCGGTATAAGGATTTTTTGGTATCTTTTTCACACATTATCGAAGTTTTCATACGGATCCCTAACTATTTTCAAAATATTTTATAGCCTATATTAATCATTTATATAGTAGCATTCTAATGGTGAAAGAATTTTTGAAATTGGCCCCGTAGTTTTTGAGTTTATTCATAACATACATACAAATCTTTCCTCTTTATAATAATAGTATAGATAGTATAGATTAATCGTTAATTGGCGAATCTCCCTATATAATAAGGTTAACCAATTTACAATAATATTTTCTTTATTTCAATGAGAAGTAACTCAGTAAGTAACCAAACTCTGAACAACCATGAAAAAAAACTCCAATTGTTTTTTTTTTCATGGTTGTTCAGAGTTTCGTTCGTTTTTTTAATAGGAGCCCTTTTATATATATACCTATTACGGTTCAAAAGATTCATCCCTGTAACAAACGGACTGCCTGTCAACAGGCATATAGTCGGACTGCCAGATTTTTTTTAATACAATGTCGGGAGGTATACAAGCATACAGCCCACCTGATGTATAGTGCTGAGCCTATGAATGCGAGCAATGGATTTAGAATCGCTCGCGCAATGCTACCTCTGCTACGGACGCAATAAATCCTTAGAAGCTTACTGGTAACCTTAATCACTCACAGGAACACTTCTACACACTACAGGGAGTTGTTATTTAGCTGCGATTTCTGTGAACCGCAAGTACTTCCCCAGACGGGCTTCTTTGAAGTGCCTTACCTCTCTTATAATCCCCCAGATTAAGATGTTCATGCATACAAATGAATTAGTCCATAGTGAAATTGAACCCATGAGTCTTCGTATTAAAATAGCATAACTAACCTCTACACCACTGAGCTCATCAGGGAGACGTCCAGACAAATTGTCAGACAGACTGACAGAACCTTAGTTAAAGAGTCGCGTTGGTACGCTTTGGGTGCGGAACCTTTAGAAGTTACCTTCCCGTCTAAGTGGATTTGAACTCAACTCCGGAATCCCAGTTCCTTTGATTACTGGCCGAGAGGGTACTCAACCGCTAGCGACGTGCCTCTCTACAACCGTTAGTCCCAATGGTGGTAAAGAATTGTGTTCAGTTACGATTTATGTATCATAATCCTAGTGTATGTTGATAATTATTGATAATCGCGTAACACTTGTTCGTAATCAGTCTCATAACCTTCGCGCGAAGTAGGTCGTAAGCAGTTTGTAACGCCCTTGGGCGTGATAGTATTTTTTATTTAATTATTAATCTATGTCAAATCCCAAAGGATTTTTAATCCATTGCCTGGAATTATGAAACATACAAACAAAATACTTTAAGCAGTGATAGCCACCCTTAGCCAAGTAGCCAGAGCTAGCTTATTAACTCGCACTAAATTCGTGATTTCTGATTTAAGGCACATAAATAAATGAATCACGGAAGTACGTCGGTTTTTTCTTCGGCTTGAATTTTCACATTATTAAACAAAACATTTAAATTATGTATGCAATAGGTCTATGGCCTTCAAAATTGTAGATTTTTTTCTAATCTATTAATAGCACCGATGCACGCGCTGATAAGGTCAATTATACATATAGTGTTGCTTTAAACATGTTTTTCTTCTACTTTAATTTTAGTGCCGCTATTGATTCTATTGAATTTCGATGAATTTATTTACGGCACACATAAGATATGTATGCTGATGATGATGTAATTCACAGCTTTATAACAACAAAGATGTTGCTTAAGCAATAAATTTTATTTTATTACCATTGAGGTATAAAGATAGATTGGGACCTACTTAGTCGTGTACGGTCATTTTGTTACTTTACAAGTATATTATTTAAAGTTTCTCAGCTGATATTTTTAGTCATTTCCTCACACACATTGTATGTAAAACTGGCGGTACAAGAATTACAAGCGCGAGTTATTATAAGATAGTCACAGATGAGCTATATGTAATATATTATGTACCTATATTTACATATATCCTACATTACATCTCTGAACGTATACTCTTATATTACCTTATGCGTACGCACATACACACACACATAGAAGGTAAAAGGGAATAAATATAGTAATCATTGACAGGAGAATTTTGAGTTATCATACAAATCAACAAAAAACAAAAACATATACTATTATTATGTACAATAATATAATGAAGTGGCGATCACGGTGATCTAGTCGTTAGAAATGACTACGTTAATATATATGCTTATGAGTTCAATTCCCACCAATAGGTTTTGATCAGGGGGTTTTTAAGAGAGCACATCAAAGCTGGGGAAGTATCTCCATCTCTCAGAAAACTAGACTAAATTTAATAAAGCAAGTCTTGCAAGCTAATTTATCGCGCATATAGTAGGTACTTAAACAAACCATTATGATTGGAATATAAGGTAGGTACAAATGTATGTATTTAAACATACATGTGTAATTATAATAATAATAACCTATAATAACCTAATCCATCTAGTGAGTGGCGAGCCACCGCCTGCCAAAAGTAACAGTCAGATATGATAGTTATGGCAGGTGTCCGTCCCTCTTCTGCAATAGCCCGGTTCTAATAATACCTCCAAATCTCACTTTAATAGCCCACTTTTTCCCGACATATTTCCAATAGTCCCAATACCTGCCGTGGCCTGTTCATTGGTATATTGCCCTATTGATATCCCCTGGAGCGGATCACGGCAGGTGTACAACATTACATACAATCTTTTCTAAGGGGCCTCTACGCGTTGGATCTTTATCCCCGCGCAAGCCTATCAAATGACCGGGATTAATACCCGTGAGTAGAAAGATAATAACCTACATGAGCATTAAGGGAACGTTAAATTTCAAAATACCGAGAATACTAGTGGGAGTTAGTTCAAATAATTGTTTATAAATTAATTTATGGGCGAAACCATATTCTAAAATATCATAGATCATTCTTGATAACTTTCAAGTAAAAAAAAAAAACACATATTTAAGGAAAATTCATTCATCATATATATATATATATATATATCACGATTACTATACTACACACACTACACGATTACTATCGTCAGTCAGTCGTTTTCCTCTTTCTTTCTTACTGCGCAAGGGACCTGGAGTGAAGATATATACCTATATATATAGATCCCTTGCGCAGTAAGCAGGGGAAAACGAACGCCATAAGACGCAGTTCTTAGACACCTCGCTCCCTTCATAATTTTTTTTTATACTACGTCGGGAGGCATACAAGCATACGGCCCACCTGATGTAAAGCGGGTACCGTAGCCTATTAACGCTTACGATATATTAAGTATCACTCGCGCGATACCTTCTCTGCTGCTTACACAGCAACTCCTTGGGAGCTTACTGGTGACCTCACTCATACGCAGGAACACAACAACCCTCTAGGGAGGTATTATTTGGCTGCGATTTTCTGTGAGGTGGAGGTACTTTCCCAGATGGGCTGCTTTGATGCGCCCTACCTCTCTTAAAACATCCAGACCAAGACAAACAGACATGTTCATGCACACAAATGTTTGCCTTGTGTGGGAATCGAACCCACGAGCGTTGGTGTCAATGTCGCGTCATTCACGACTGAGCCACCGAGCTCGTCTTTTTCATAGCTCTCATAAATAATTTAACAAACAGATGATAAAAAGGTACTGAACCATTTTGTCTTTGCTTATTTATATGTAGATTTCTTTTTAAGACAGGATCCCTTCGATATACATGACTACAAATATAAAAATTTGGTTGCATAGGGAATTACCTAAAATAAAATAATCAATCATTGAAAAAATATTTGACTTGATAATTATGTTCGAGTATAATCTTTAATAAGTGTAAACCCCAGCCGCTTTATTTAGGTACCTGTGAAAGTATAATAAAGCAAACAGTATAATATCGACGAAATTATGCTCGCGGTGTTGCCAAGTCTAACAATTCAAAATTCTAATTCAAATAATCTACTGTTCGTAAACTACCTATCAGATTTATATATTTACTTATTAGTGTGTGGGTTTATCAGCATACTGAGTAGGCTAAAACCACAAACTAATACACCACTTGACTGCATATGAACGCACCCGGTACTCACATAAACGTGTTTTAGCGCCTAAATAACATAGTGATTCGATCTATGCATCTTATGATGTTACGGTAAAGGTGAGATGAACAGTTTTGTATACCTTGATCTGTCGCCATGTGTGCATACACGTAAAATCTATACTAATATATAAAGCGGAAAGGTTTGTTTGTTTGAATGCGCTAGTCTCTGGAACTACCTGTCGGATACGAAAAAATCTTTTTGCATTTGATAGTCCAATTTTTGAGGAAGGTTTTATGCTATAACATCACGATATGATTCTTAGAAGTCGAGGAAAAAGAAAGACTGTAAGAAAAAGGCCGTTCCCACGGGATACATACGCGCGGAGGATGTTGCGAGCTGCAGCTACTATTCTTATATAGTGAAAATGACTTTTACTTTGAGCTTTAAATATAAAAAAAAATCGGAGATGGATAATTTCTCCTAGACTATAAAAATAAATATATAATTAAAATTTGATTAATTTGAGACTAATAAGTTATAATATAACGGCCTAAATGACTATTTTTGTATAAACTGCGATTTATTTAATTTAATAGAATAATGAACAATGAAATATTTGGATTTTTTTAATTAAAATGGGGTTTGAATTTTAATAGCCTTTTATTATTTTTGAGTAAACACTGAGTAATTTTAGAGTCATTTAAGTTATTTGGACAATAATTGAAATTAAAGTGAGATTAAATTTTTGACGAGTGTCTAGTATTTTTACCACTGTTTTTTGTTTACATGTTATTTTTTACTATATCTTGTGATTACTTAAAGATACACCTAATCTATTCTAATATATAAAGCAGAAGAGTTCGATTGTTTCAACTCGTTGGTCTCTGGAACTATCAATTGAATTAGATTTTTTTTTTTGCATATGATAGCATTCTTGAGGGAGGTTACGGGCTATTTAGCACCAGGATATGACCCTCAGAAGCCGAGGAAAAAGAAAGAAAGTAGAAAAAGCGTTGCCTGCAAGATACCCGGAGAAGTCAGCTATTATATAATTTGACTCTCTGTACGTCTCTGTGTAGGTCTCTCACCTTCCATATTTCAGCATGAAAAATGTATTCATTTTACTTTCGCTCGGCCCCTTACGGTACGATATCTACATATATACATATCATCACGCCTGCCTCCCATTGGGGTAGCCAGAGACTATGGAACACCAGGTGCACCGATCCAAATTCTAAACATACCCCTCTCGCTTCTTCCACACTCATCAACATCTTGCATGTTCTTCGGTTTTGGGTGCTTTTGATTTTACGATAATATAAAACGATCGTAACTTACGAGGTATGCACTTTTTGTTTTAGCAACAATTGTACGACTTAGAAGCACGGATAAAAGTCAAAGCGTGGCCCATATTCAAAACAATCGTCGTTCCATTCTTCATTTGAGTACCTACTCGCTAACCTTAACCGTGTGTTATTTGGAACTGTGTGCAATTACGTAACGTTTTCGAATTATCGGCATTGTTTTATGCAGTCCATACTTCTGTTATTTGTGAACAAAATATTTGTTCCTTTGTTTATTTAGACTTTATTTAACGCAGTTTAAGGGTATAAAGGCTTATGCTAGTAACATTCCGAGCTCGGTGGCGCAGTGGTGAAACGCGCTGTTTCGCTACTTTGACACCAACGCTCGTGGGTTTGATTCCCACACAGTACAAACATTTGTGTGCATGAACATGTCTGTTTGTATTGGTCTGGGTATTTTCTATGTATAATAAGAATGTATTTACAAAAAAAATGTATTTACGTATGTTTATCAGTTGTCTAGTACCCATAACACAAGCTTCGCTTACTTTGGGGCTAGGTGGCGCTGTGTAATTTGTCCGACAATATTTATATTTATTTATTATTATTATTCCATTTCTTTTACTAACCGTGTGAATTCCTTTCTAAATATAACGCTAGGCAGAATAATTACGTTAACAATGATTTAATTACGTAAAAAACGCATTACAAATATAACTTGTTTTCGAAATATTATGTTATAATAACTATGTTGCAATTGTCGACATATAGAATTCATATATTTAACTTTATACCAGAAGTATTTATTAACAACAATCGATACGATACGATAAGACTAAATTTAAAAATCTTTAGCTAGTTAGGTAATTTTTGCTAGTTATCTCGAAGAGTTAACGTTTCGTATTTGTTATGTTGGCATTATGCCAGAACTGACGGTTGGCGGCAAGTGCGCGTGCGACGTCCAAATGATTCACTTCGGCAACGTTACGAATGAAATGGAATGGGATCAAGGTCCTGGGGTCGAATCTATATAAATAACTAACGTAAATGTTCCTTTGTTTAAAATATTCATGTATTTTTTAGGTTAAATAAAATGTACTTTATATTTGTTATTACTAAAGTGATAGTATTCTGCAACATTACAAATGGAACGGAATACGATCAATGTCCTGGGGTCGAATCTATATAAATAGCTAACGTAAATGATCCTTTGTTTAAAATATTCCCGTAAGTTTTTAGATTTCTTCTTTTAAAAAATGGATTTCATAATTGTGAATACTAAAGTTTAGAATTCTGCAAAATTATAAATGGCATGGAATGGGATCAAAGTCCTGGTATCCAATTCATATAAATAAAATGTAAATGTTCCTTTGCTTAAAAATGTTTGTATAAGTTTTTAGATTTATTGTGTACACTTTCACCCCCCTGCCGGTGGCCCCCTAACGGGATACATGACCGTTTCTTTCGCGGTGACTAGGCGCGGAGCTACCGTTTCTGCCTGAAATAAGGACCTTACATAGTGTTACATTTTAAGATTACAACACTCCACGCTCTATAGGAGGAACCTCCACTACACGACCAATATTAATGAATTAGGAAACGGGATAACGCGAAGTATAAGAATATTTTGAATTTTTTCCTTTTTATTGGACAAATACGGAATCCTCAAAAGCGTGTCCAGTTTCGCTTTATCGGTATCCCATTTTCTAAATCCTTAGGATTGGCGGGGTCTGCTACCTATGCCTAACGATTTGGCGAAGATACAGATTTTAATTTGGACTATAACTGGCGTCAGACTTCTACTGCTCAGAGGGCACAGTAGAAATTTTTACGTTAGGTCAGATGATTTTAGTAACATACTCGTAATTTCTTGAACGCACGCGTTTCTTCAATATGTTTTCCTTGACCATCGAGCAAATGATAATTACAAATATATGTGTTTAAATCCACATGTTTGTAATAAAAAAAAACTGTGGTGCATTCCCACACCAGGGTTCGAGTTCGGAGCAGTTGTTCACTGCTCACATGCTATCCAAATCGTTATTTAATTATGATTTGTTATAATTGGGATTTACTACAAATTTGAATAATTCCCCAATGAAATCTATTGTCAGTGATTATTCATTTACGTATCCACTGAAATTATTACAGCACAAAAGCCGTCACTGGCCGTCGGCCATCAATTAAATTGGCTGCTAATTTTCATATCATCAAATGTTTGCTAATGAAATTCATCAGGCGCTTTTTATAAACTTCATACTTTTTGAATTCATTATTTTATAACCTTTCCTTTAGATACAGAAGTTAAGTCACAATTCATATTGCAATAATGACGAACCTTTTTTTTTCACGATGGGAAAATGCTCATGCATACCATATCGCCAGGGGAATGGCGACGTGGCTACGTTGGACTCCTGCTACAGTCAAAAGGGTCTACTGTTCTGGACGGACCTACCGACTAAAAACCCATCGGTGTTCCTCCTCGGCGCTTATTGGCGAGGTTTCGGGAACGATTTTGGTATCACCTCCGAAACGCAATATGAGGAGCCTGGTGGCGGTGCTTATATCGTTCATTTAACACCAAAGCTCGTATAAATTCGAAAACACGGATTTAGTGTTACTTGCCAGGATTGGAACCGGAAACCGGAAAAATATAATCTCTTTAGAATGATAATCAATCGATAAATGTTATAATGTAAGTAAATTATATTATAAATTGTCATAGTACCTATAATGTAAATTGTCATAAGTAAAATTATATCGTAAATTGTCAAAAATTTGATAATAATAATTATTATTATAAGGTCAAATCACATGTGCCTTGACAAGGTAATTTATAACATATTGACCATCCCGTATACCACTTTTAATAGTACTTAATTAATGTTATAAATTGAAGTGATTATAAATAAATAAATAAATAAACCATTTGGTTAATATGCCGGTTCTTCATCCACTGGGCTATGATTATGACTCTATGGTATGAGTGGTAAAGCAGATTAGAATTGGTTATAAGATATGGTTTGTTGAACTGAACATGTTCGACGAGCTCGGTGGCTCAGTCGTGAATGTCGCGACTTTGACACCAACGCTCGTGGGTTCGATTCCCACACAAGACAAACATTTGTGTGCATGAACATGTCTGTTTGTCTTGGTCTGGATGTTTTAAGGGAGGTAGGGCGCATCAAAGCAGCCCGTCTGGGGAAGTAGCTCCTCCTCACAGAAGACCGCAGCCAAATAACAACTCCCTAGAGGGTTGTTGTGTTCCTGTGTCTGAGTGAGGTTACCAGTAAACTCCTAAGGAGTTGTGTAAGCAGCAGAGGAGGCATCGTGCGAGTGATACTTAATATATTACAAGCTTTAATAGGCTACGGTAACTGCTTTACATCAGGGAGGCCGTATGCTTGTATGCCTCCCTACGTTGTATATAAAAAAAATATGTAATTTTAGGTGGCGAGCTCCCCGCTATGGTCGTGGTGCCGCGCTGGCTGGGTATACACGGACTGCTTCTTGCTTCTCAGCGGGGCTCTCACTGCTCATCGCATAGCTGATAGTGACACGAGTGCTCCCAAAAGACTGCTGTCGAGATATCTGAGGTAACAATGATAACCTTAAAGGCAATTTGATGTACCACTTTATGTGCTATCTACGAGTTAGGGCCGTATCTAGGGGCCTGCATGCCTCCCGACGTAGTATAAAAAAAAAGTTTTTTTTTACTGTGTCGGCAGGCATACAAGCACACTCCTGGTGGAAAGCGGGTACCGTAGCCTATGAACACATGTTATACATTAACCATCACTTGCGCAATGCCACTTCTGCTGCTAACACAGCGACTTCTTTAGGCTCTTACTGATGACGTCGCTCACACACAGGAACATAACAACCCTCCAGGGTGTTTTTATTTGGCTGGCTTTGTCCTTTGTGGGAATCGAACCCATGAGCGTTGCTGTCAAAGTAGTATTACTAATCACTGCGCCACCGAGCTCGTCAATACATTTTTTATACCCCTAAGGTGGCTAACAAGCGTACGACCTGCTTGATGGTAAGCAGTTACCGTAGCCTATGAGCATTTGCAATACCAGGGGTCTCACTCCAGCGTTGCCGACCCGGTAAAAACCTCCTCACTCCTTTCTTGAAGAGAAGAACCCCATACTGTAGTCTAACCCAAAAACCTCTGGGTTGTAAAGGCCGCACGGTATTCGCTCCATGTACTAACCCCAGGAAAAACCTCAGCAGGGAGTCCACACTTTAGAGTTCTAGGCAGAAAACTTCTCTGGAATCGCACAGTACGTGACCATTGCGTCTCCAGTGTATGAGGATGAACGCCCAGCCGTCGGCGAGAGGTGTGATTGTAAAATGAGGCTATTGGCATCATATTGAACAACTCCTCGACACAGCACACAATACAATCGGTAGAACACGCAAAGGGAGGCAAAATCTCTCGTTAAACTAAAGGGCTCCATACTCACAGCTCGTCTTTGCACCGAGTCACAAGGTCGTAGCTGGTATCCAGCCATGCAATTCTCTAAGCGACTCGTAATGGCTGTGTGTGTCGCTGTGATCACAGATGTCACAGCTTTGACATCGTCTACTGCGATCACGGCTTTTTATTTGGTATTCTATAAGGCTGTAAGGGTACGCGAGGCTGTTTGCCTTGTAGAATTCCAATTCCAAACGCAGCCTTGCGGCGCTAGTGTCGCACAACCATGAAAAGCGACACTAAGGAATTGCAATTTTGTGGCTGTGGCATGGCTGGTGCCCCCCGCCCAAAGGTGACTACAGTACTCCATATGCGGTCTGACTTGATACTTATATAACATGAGTCTTTGCCTCGAGCTAAAGTACTGTTTGGCTCCGTTGACATAGCGCCCGGTCGGGAAGCACGTATAGAGCAATATAAATGCCTGTAAATTTGATTTCTACAAAAAAATGTCTAAGTAGATAATTATAACTATTTGAAAACAATTTACCTAAACTTTGAGTCACGTCGTATAGGCCTGACGAGCGCAGTGGTGAAACGCGCTGTTACCTTATGGACCATTTACACGAGGCCAATAGACGATACGGAGCCAAGACATTATGCCAGTTCAATGAAAAATGCATTGTCGTTTACACGTAGGCCTTTCATGGGTCAGTTTTTAGAGTACAACATTCAGGGTAAACTGTTTCTTCGCATTTTATGTACAAATTCAAGATATTTTCATCATAGTTTATTTACATTTGATTACAATATGATCCTACATGTCCGAACTAACGGAGCGTGCCTCTTCTTATTTTAACACCGAGACTCCCATTCGGAACAACTCTGTTTCTAACGTCATAATTGCGAAGACGTTCTACAAGCGTTACATCACAAAAATTTTGGGCAACGCTCGCATTTCGACCGCGTGTCTCCTACTTGCATGCTCTGTCTACCACACCCAGTTTTCCCTTCCATAAGTAAACGTTGGGACCAGCACTGCATTGTGTACAGCGAGTTGTGCCTTCTGGCTTAAGCTTTTACCCCCAAGAAGCTTTCCCAACGCTCCATTCACACTATTTCCACATGTTCAAATCCCATATGTTCAAGTAAAATTGGGGCAAGTCACTAGTGTTTTTCACTTCCTCATTTAACACAACACTTTTTTGGTCATCTACGTCTTTTAGCATACTCGTACTCACTTCAAGAAACAAGTAGGTAGTTGACAAGTCATTATCATCATGTTTTCAGATTCTGCCCACATCTGCATTGTCTGTCAACAACTTTTTGTAGCATTACAAATACATGCAGTATGAGTATAAAGTTGAATACAGTGTTAATTGCTATGCTGTAGGCATATTTTGAAAGCCGGAATAATACAATCATACTATAAATTAGCTAGTGTTTAGCTAAGCCCCGTGACGTACGTCGTTCTTCATTCCACATATCGCTCGATGGATTCGACGCTTGGTCATGTTGTTTCTCCCATGAAGAAAATAATAACGTATGGAGAAGCGATGACATCGATATTACGTAGTAACTCAATTCGCCGCTGCGGGTCGGGGGTAAATAGAGTGCGCAGCTTCAGATCAACATCGCGGCACTTCGATTTATTGGTTAAAATATCCGCCCATTGGTCAGCAGACTCAAATCGCTGGGATATTTTTTTTATACCACGTCGGGAGGCATACAAGCATACGGCCCACCTGATGTAAAGCGGGTACCGTAGCCTATTAACGCTTGCGATATATTAATTATCACTCGCGCGATGCCTCCTCTGCTGCTTACACAACAACTACTTGGGAGCTTACTGGTGACCCCACTCACAAGCAGGAACACAACAACCCTCTAGGGAGTTGTTATTTGGCTGCGGTTTTCTGTGAGATGGAGGTAGTTCCCCAGACGGGCAGCTTTGATGCGCCCTACCTCTCTTAAAACATCCAGACCAAGACAAACAGACATGTTCGTGCACACAAATGTTTGCCTTGTGTGGGAATCGAACTCACGAGCGTTGATGTCAAAGTCGCGTCATTCACGACTGAGCCACCGAGCTCGTCATATTTAGGGGCTAAAACACAATGTTTTTGTGGACGGCGGTGATTTCATTCGCAGTCAAGTGGATTATTGGTTTGTATTTCTCTCTATCCACTACGGCCACCTAGCCCGATCCATCAGGCGTGTACACACGGCGACAGATTTAGCTCTACAAAATCATTCAAAGCTCTCCTTTACTACCACGACGAAAGATGCAGAGCTTAATGTGTTGCTGTGTGAACACAAAACTCACTTTGCCACTTCGAATCGCCTGGGAATTCTTTAGATCTCTATAATCTCTTTTCAATCCCTAAGTCCCGTTGATAACTTTAAACTTAGCAAGTTTGTGTATTTTTTTAAATTACCTTACTAATTTTAATAACTTATGAAATAATATTTTTTATGCGTGAAAGAAGAAAATAAAGAGTCAAATACTTGTGTTACTAAGCAAAGTCTAACAAAGCCTGTCTTTCATCATAATCATTTCACCCTATATTCGTCAACTGCTGAACATAGGCCTCCCTTCTTGAGTACCATTCGTTTCGATCCTGTGCTATCCATATGGGCTATGTCGGTTACCTTAGTTCTACTGCGGATATCCTCATTTCTGATTTTATCCCGCAGAGTAATCTCGAGCATTGCTCTTTCTATAGCCCGATGAGTGACCTTGAGCTTCCCTATATGGCCCTTATTTCAATATACTTTAAAAGTTAATGCGGTTGTCAACCCGCCCGTCAAGCGTGGCAACTATGGCTTGCTTAATAATAATTAAATAATGATGTTTGCGTTTGAGTTGACCTGTTTACGTTGTTGTTTGGAAGTAAAATTACATTTTTTTTACCGTGACTGCAAAGGAAATTCATTTAATACTAGTTGGAAACTCAACTACATGCGGCACGAGAATTGAAGTAGAATAGTAAATACTGTATAGGGGGACGCTTGCATATGTAGTATGCTGGGGACATGTGGAGAGGATCCTAGAGGAAACGGAGGATCATGGTTTACTAACACATTTTGTTCAGCAGACTTATTAATGTTGCGGGTGTCCTTTTGGTGCGTCCTAAATGACTAATTTGGAGGTCACGTTATAGTATAGACGCCTTTAGATACTTTTTGGTACTATGCTACAACTAAATGCTGGAACGGTATTCCGCCTCCAATAAGATATTCATCAAATAAACATAGGTACTTTTAAAAATATTTAGCTTCTTTTTCATTTATTAAATAAAAAAAATAAGTTATGTTAAGTACTATAGCGATATGTTGTCAAGAATCTATAATTATTGCCATTTTTGTATATTTTAAATTATGTTTAAGAAGTGACTTGGATTATTCTTGCATTAGTATACTCATGTGATTATTGTGATTAATTTCAGTGAAGATTAGATGATAAAAATAGTTATTTAATAAAACTATTAAATGAAATGTAAGATGGGCTTGATTGAATTCGGCATCAGTAGACATTAAGACACGACGATCCATGAACAAAAACCTTTGTACACTTTTTAGGGTTCCGTAGTAAACAAGGTACCCTTATAGGAAACTATAAGGTAACCCACCACGCAACGTTCAACCCGGCGGGACGAGAAGAGCTGAGTGTCGTATAAACACATGGAATGTGAGAGGTGGATTACAAGATAAGATGAATGAGTTGATACATATAATGAACGAGAGATGCCTGGATGCTTTGTGTGTGTCAGAGACCAAGCGAAAGGGAAGCGACACCGAAGATCTGCTCGGTGGCATGATGGTTCTGTGGTCCGGGGTGAACCAGGACGATCATGCCAGTGCTGGCGTGGGCGTCGTGCTTTCATCTCGTTTGGCCGATGGTGTGAAAGATTACGTTTTAGTAGGCCCAAGACTGCTGAGAGTTAAAATAAAACTGGATATTACGTTAGTTTTTTTGGTTGCAGCATATGCGCCTGTAAGCTCTACTAATCCCCTGGAGCTCGAGAAATTTTGGGAGACCCTAAAGGCTTTTTTCTGGATTTGGCCGATATGAATGAATTGGTAATTATGTGTGGAGATTTAAATGGATGGGTTGGGACTAAGCGCAGCAGTTATGAGGCTGTGCTTGGTCCATACGGAGATAAGAGAGTGAACGATGCTGGTAAGTTACTTTTAGCCGTATGTATGGAACGAAACCTCCTTATGTCGAATACGTTCTTCCATCACAAGAATATTCACACGTACATATGGAGACGAAATGGACAGAAAAGTGTGATTGATCTGATTTTGATAGATGGGCGCTTCGAAAGTTGTTAATAGATACAAGAGCCTTCAGAGGTCCCACTCTTGAAACGGACCACTATCTGGTGATAAACCGGTTTGTGGGCCTTTTCAAGAAGTGGAGGCACTGGTGAGTGCGTATTCCTTTCGGAGATTATGAAAAGGTGTAAGGAGTACGTATCTACGTCAAGTCAGTGAGAGACTTGCGAATGAAAGTTCTGAAAGAAAATATGGTAGACAGTGCGAAAAGCAGGCTTTACTCGATTTCCTATAATGAAAAGAGCTATGAATGTTAAAGAATTGAGCAATGTGTGCACGGACCGCAGCTTAGGGCGAGCTTTTCTATTTATGCCGATAAGTTTTCTACTCATTGCCTATAAAGTTTTTATGGAAATTTTGAACATCTAATGCATATTTTTTTTTAGTATAATGTTTTGATTTTCAGAATGTACCTGCAACATATATTCGCTATGTTTAGTAAGCTACGTAAAACCAACCAAACCAATAACACCTGTAATGTTTGATTTTCATGTTTTAAAACCAATAGTGTGAAGTGACGAGCTCAGTGGCACAGTGGTGAAGCGCACTGTTACGTTACTTTAACACCGACGCTCGTGGGTTCAATTCCCACACAGGGCAAAAAAATGTGTGCATGAACATGTCTGTTTTGTATTCGCTTAGGTGTTTTTAAGAGAGGTAGGGCGCTTCAAAGAAGCACCTCACAGAAAACTGCAGCCAAATAACAACGTGTGTTCCTTCGTGTGAGTTAGGTCACCAGTAAGCTCTTAAGGAGTAGGTGTGTTAGCAGCAGAGGTGGTATCGCGCGAGTTATTCTTAATGTATTGCAAGCGTTCATCGGCTACGGCAACTGCTTACATCAGGTGGGCCGTATGCTTGTATTCCTCCCTACATTGTATTTAAAAAAAAGGATAAGATGCATTATAGCTGCCCAACCAGGTCCTTGGGGAAGTACCTCCATCGAACAAAAAATTACAGCTAATAACCACTCCTTGAAGAGTTATGGTATTCCTGTGTATGTGGAAAAAAAGTGAATAGGTACCTAGAGTAAAAATTCAGTTCCTTATTATTAGGTCCCTGATGTAGAGATGTAGAGTTATTATTACTGGCTAGTATGGTATATCTATCAAATTATACCTTCACGCAAATCCAGAGAGTAAGCAGAGAGAACCAAGAGAGATAACAGAAAGAGCTGTATAGTGATACTAGAAACTGTTAGTACATTCCACCATTCTATATGACTTGTGTGGGTTACCAAAATTTTTATCGTAATTTTTCCAGTTCTGAAATTCTTCAGCGGTGAGAAACCCAGAATATAGAGGTGATAAATGCCTGTGTGATATGGCGACATTGTTAATTCGCATCTAGTACCAGCAATCTTTCCTATGCAGCTGCAGCAACGAGTGTGATGTCTGTTCTATAAAAGGCATCACATTCTTCTATAGGTGTGTGATGCCGGCAAAACTATTCACAACTGTGCTAGAGGACAGATTTTGTGTCTACCTCGGTCTTAAATGTCAAAACAGTTGGCATCATGTTAATGCAAAGTTTACAACCTACTTCGGTTTGCCGATAACATGGTGGTAATGGCTGGATCGCAGGAGGGTCTCATTAGGATGTTGAACAACCTCAATGCTAATTCTTGGGCTATAGATAAATTTCGTCACTATCAAAGCTTCGTCATCCTTAATTTGGATATCTTTCATATCAGCAATTTGATCAGGGCAATAAGAAGAACAATAGAGCCATCTGATTGAATTGGGTGTAGTTTTGGCAAGTGCGGTATATCTTTAACATCCAAATACCTTCATGCCTAAACTTTTAAGAGTTAAGTAACCAGTGGGACCAGTATCTTCTCCTCAATTTGACTCACGCTCAGACATGGACTCTGACAATTACATAACGAGCGACGAATACAGCTGTGCTGGTGTTTCAAATTGATAGATTCCGGGACAAGGAAATTGGACATAAAACAAAAGTAGTAGAGGTATAGGAGGACAAGGAAATTGGACATAACACAAAGGTAGTATGATAGAGTAGCAGAACACTGCTCATATCTGGCGAGTCTGAGATGGCGTATGGTTCGAGAAAGCGTTGAACAAAAAAAGAAAAATCTGTACAATTCGAAAAAAATGTTTTATTTAAAATATTACTTATCTATATATTTAAATCGTTTATTTATTTATTTATTCATTCATTTATTTTCTGAACATAGGTGATTGCTGATGTAAAAATGGGTAGGATTCTCTATGTCCCGCCGATGGGTACACAAAATTAATTTTACAATACATAATTTACATGCAATTGTCATCAATATGGTATTAAAACAAAATCTAATTTAAATACAACCCTTTCAAAATTACATTTATGATGTTAAATTACATTTATTATAATGTCAATATATGTCAATTTAATCATATCTTGAAGAGCTCACAATGATTTATCAGTCAAATATTCATCCAAAGTGTAATACGATTTTTGAACTAACAGATCATGGAGTTTCCTTTTAAAGGCATTCATTATTGGCTCTTCTCGTATGGATTTTGGTAACTTGTTGTAAATTTGTGGAGCCCTGCAGAATATACTTTTGTTTAAGAGAGCCGTTCTCGAAGGTGTCGTACGTAACCTATCCAGTAGACGAGCACGCGTGTGGAACTCAAACAGTTCCTGGTTGTATTTTACGAACTTAGTCGTTTTTTAGATTAAAATAAATGTTTTTATTTATATCTTACGTACTTTGCTTTTACAAAACCAAGATGATATTTAGGTTAGAGCAAATATCAGGTAAATCTTTCAAGATATCTACAAAGTTATAAATACATACATACGAGTACTACAATAAATTTCGTTCAGATTCGATCATTACTATAAACAGAATCATTGACAATACACTGACTTACACATTGACCGTTATATTTGGGACATAGCGTAGGTTCTATTTCTTAAAATAAGTGGGTTCGGTTCTGAAGAGCCCCCAGCCGAGAAATATATTTAATGCAAGCAGAGCAAACAGACACCACCATAATTGATCGAGTGTATGTGTGTGTGTAGACAGATGGTGTCATTTATATGATAACTACAGATACTCTATTTCACAGATTCCTGACATGTGTTTGAGATTTTTATAATAATTTATGAATACTGTACCATCGCCGATACGGTTACTAATAAAGCGACGTTCTCCGTACAGACCGTTCTATGTTACATCCTGTATACGCTACGCTTGTTAAATGCCCGAACTCTAGTTTAAAAAAAACAATACAAGATTTTTGAAATTTCAGATTAACACCAGCCCTATTTGCGGTAGTTCTATTTTACGCCTACATTTGGGACAATCTGTCTTCTGGACCAATGTGGGGCACCTTGGTGACGAAAAACGCAGAAGTGTGCCAGGAGGGGTGGTGGTGGAACTTGCTCTATGTACAAAACTATTTTGGATTCGAGGATATGGTGAGTTCTTAACATTATGATGCACGAGGTGTCCTTGTTTCAAAAAGTGAGTTACTATACTATCTTCTTCTTCTTAGCGTTTTCTCGTTTTTTTTATTTCGTTAAGCCGGGTTTTATTAGCCGGGTTCCATACCTAAGCCTAAGAAATATATTAACAAGAAAGAAATTGATTTTTGCATGGAGCGACTACTGTCAGACCTACACAATCCAGAGGGAAAACCAGACCTTTCTTAGGTTAGGTCACAAAACGTCTTGAAATATAATTTCTTGGATGCGCGGATGTTTTCACGATGTTTTCCTTCATGGTCGAGCAAGTGGTAATTACAAATATGTACATAAATCCGAAAACGCGAATTTAGGTGTACACGCCAGGATTCCCACCCGGGACCAGTTGGTCAATAGGCTGGTTCCTTATCTGGGCTGTCACTGTTCTTGAGTTACTATGTAAAGTATTATTACATATACTTTTCATCATGCTTGAATGCTTTAAGTTAATATCGGACCTATGGGCACTGAAGCGGCAACTGTAGCCAATATACTCTTCCAACACAATGAGTAACGCCTTCAATAAAGCCCAGCTGCGAGGCGAACTAAGTCATGAAGGTTATGGCAATCAGAGCTTACTGCACGACTACCGGCAGAAGTAATGATAGAGACGTGGCGTACTGGCGATGACCGAGGCTGTTCATCAGAATGAAAAAAATCTTCGTTGAAGCAGTTGGTGTCAACCTCTGGTTATGGTAATGGCAATCAATGGGTGAGAACACGAGTGCGTGGATAATATTCAATTTCAAGGAAAGTTTCAATAGAAGAAATGCCTTTCCGATGAACTAACAGACAAACAACGCACTACCGAAACCGGAAAAATACGGGAAAAGTTATCATGAGAGCAAAACTTTGCTAAATGTGTGGTTAAAAAATCAAGTTACGAGGAAATAGAGTCTCCTTGCCTAACGTAACATTTAACAAAGATCACATTCTCACACAAACACGCACGCACTCACATATATTCACATAACACTACACACACACTCATATACACACACACGAGCGTGAACGCACACCCATGCATATACATACAAGTCACAAGCGTCCTTCACATCCATCCACAAGCGCATCAACATTTTAAACATACAAATACATATTTAATATTTAAATTTTAAATATATTTAGTGAATTTAAATTCACTACAAAATTATGTATACGAAACTATGTATATGAATGAAAGAGCGGTGTAACCCTAAAACAAACATAATCAAATGCTTAACGAGAGATTCCAGCGACTAGTTTTAAGAATGAGAAACTATGAAGAGGAAATAAAGATTTTTGTTTCTTTTTTGTTTTATTTTTGTATTTTTTTAAACCACTTAAGATAAGATATATTACATACCTATAAACAGCACACTTCTTTTTTTGTTTACAAAAAAAAAGAAGTGCAGTTTACTATACACGTGCGAAATCGGGCCAGACGGCCCAATGGCAAAAGATTTTTTTATAAAGGTTATAAGTATGTCGATATACCTTATTCTTCCTCCTAGGATTTGATTGAAATTAATATCATATACATACTAGTTACTATGAGAGTATTTTATAGTATTTGAAACTAATCCGATTTTCTTGTTTCCTTCCAGTGTGCCCCTCAAACGCATCAACTAGCCTTAGATATGCAGTTAACAATACTCGGAGGTATTATCGTGTGGGCCCTGCAGGCCAAGGAGGGAGTCTTCAAGCTCCTGCTGCCAACTATCCATATACTCACTGCTTACTCACGATACACGACCGTTCGTGACCACCGACTCACTATGCTGGCTTATCACGGCGTGAGGTATGCAAACATTTAAATATTATTTATTGTTACACTAATTTTTCTATCAACCCAGTGCCACGAACACAATGCTGGGCAAACTTGGCGGGTAGTTCACTACACAACTCGACAAAGTTTCTAAAAGATAGTCCACCTATACAGTCACAATTATTGAGACTTTTGTGGGAGAATGAGGTTATTGGTTGGGACTCTTTTTTTTTTCGCGCTTAGCAGATATTGCAACAACAAAGGTAGTGTAACTCATTACATACTATTGGAAATTTATTTATGTGGGTGGTTGGAAAAGCCGCAAGTATCTATAATCTTAAGTACCAAGATCAACATCCTCATCTGCAATGTACTATGTCGATTAGCAAATGAGTCTTATGTGACCTGAGAAGTAGACCACCGATAGTTAATATTCAATAATAAGTAGACCGATTGAATTCAACAAAATATACCCACTTTATAGAAACCTTACGAGAGAGGTAGGGCGCAAAGCTTCCCGTCTGGGGAATTACCTCCTCACCCTCACAGAAAACCGCAGCTAAATAACAACTCCCTAGAGGGTTGTTGTGTGTGTGTTGAGGGTTGTAAGTGAGCTCATCAGTAAGCTCCTAAGGAGTTGTGTTAGCAGTAGAGGATTGTTCAGTGAGTTCATCGCGCGAGTGATACTTAATTAGTATTGCAAGCGTTCATAGGCTACGGTGACCGCTTTACATCAAGTGGCCTTCTGATGTTGTATAAAAAAATCCTGTGACTATTATTATCTATGAAACTTGCCGTACAGATAAAAAAAAGGGTGCGTGTACTTATGTACGCGCCTGAGAAGTTATACTTCTTTGGCATTATTAAATAAATATTGAACATTAATAATTTAATAATATTTAGTATTAATTATATTAAATAATAATATTTTAATTTATAAGAAGGGTTATTGGAGTAAAATTAAAAAACGTCTTTCAAGTAGTAGCGGCGATGTTTATGGAATGTATTACATACAAATCAAATGTCAAGTACAAATGTTATACATTTTTAAGTATAGCGCCATCTACCGGTAATACCGTGAAACATTTAGCAGCTTCAACCAATTACTTATGTGTTACAGTGATGCGCGCGCATCTTAAAATTTCACTCTCATCATTTTTTCATAACGCGCCTAAAGAAGTATAACTTCAAAAATACGAAAATTTTCTATTCTGTTTCTATTCTGTTCTGAAAATCTACAATGTAATATATAATTCATGAAGTACCTACCTACTGGATACGTCAATATAAGTATTGTCAGTAAAATTTTATCACTTTAATGGAAGTTCTTTGTGGCTCTGCTATTGAAATTTTGGAGACGGGATTTCATTATCTCTTCAGAGGTGTGTTTTCACCGCCTCATTGAATTTGAAACTTTAGCCTTGTATAAAATACCTAATTTCCGAAAAAAAAAACAGCATTTAAATCAAGGCGTAGTTGAGTATGGTATACCACAGAGTTTCCAGCATTATTTTGTTGTTTTGAGGCGGACCATGTGTGGTGTGCGGATGAGCGTTCACAATCAGTTTCTCTTAGCGATTTCATTCTGGGACATGGTTTGGCTGAACCGAGTACTCAACCAGTGCGACAAATATCGTCGCAATCCGATTCAGAGTCGCCCCTCATTTATATCCAACAAGTTAAGACAGGCGTCGACGTGATTTTGTTATTATTGTTCAGTGAGTTCATTCCACACTCACTTCACGAGGTTATGTCTTTTTAATTTGATTAATAAATTAATCAGTTCCGTTTAATCAACTACGTTGAAGGCTACGGCTTCTACTTATTTATTTATTTTATTTATTTATTTGTTTCCACAGTCACACACGTAGGATACAATGAATCGTTGGCCAATAAATTGTTACAAAAGTTGTGTATTTGAAACGTTTAGTACAGGTATGTGTGTGCTGCAGCAATACAAAAAGGCCATAGCTCAGTATAAAATTTTTGCAAGATGATTTGCAAAAACACTGATTTTCAGCCATAGCCGAGTGCGGGCGCGAGTGCAGCAGGTAGGTTTGATATGGGATAACGTGTTAGTCTCTAGTGATAAGAACGATTAGCATGAATGTGTATTGTAAATATATTTTTTGTTTTAAGCATAGAGGTTAAGTGGCGGTCAATTTTTATTGCAAAGCTGATTGGGAATGAATTATAAACAGAATGCAATTGAACAACATTATATCACGAGGGTAAAATAAAATGAATAATAATAAATTAAATGGAATAACATAGAATTAATGTAAATCGTTACCGACAGCGGCAGCTATAGGCAACTGTATGAAATGCTTATTTTTTTGTTTTTCTAGTAGGAACGCTGATAATTGCTTTTTGAACGAATAGCCAGAGATACAGTTTCTAATAGGAGGTGGTATGTCATTCCAGCATTTAGTTGCCTGATGGCGGAAGCTGCCAGTGAACGCTACAGTTTTGTGAGAATTAACTCTTAGTTGAGACCGAATAGAGCGAGTACCATACTTGTCGCCAAATCGTGAAAAATTTAGCTTTAAGTATAGGTATTCCTGTTGCCTGTGTTTGATAACCCCAAACCAGAGACTCGCGAGATCTCTTATTCTTACAGAGTTTTGGATAAATAGGCTTCAATTATAATTTTTATTTTTTTTATTTAGATATCGATTTTCACATTAACTACTTAGTGTAAGAATAGGCAATCTCATAGGTAAGGATCTAATAAATACCTGGAGCTCTTGTTACTGAGGGCACCAGGATGCTGATGAGTAGTTACCGTATTAGCAGTTGAGGAAGCAACACTTGCAAGCGCGCACAGGCAATGGTGACTACTTCATACACTGATTTGTACGCTTAATTGAAACACGACATAGTGTATATATATATATACCAAAAAGAAGAAGATGCCAAATTCTAGTATAATAGGGAATATGTATGAAAAATTTTTAGGACAGATTTTAAAAGAGGAGATAGAGACAGGAAAATATCTTAAAGTAAAATTTTACTGCGATAATTAGTTTGCGAGATAATGCTGTTTGAAAATGGCATTTAATCACGTGACTTGAAAACACTTCATACTAAGAGGCCGCAGTAGATGACGTCACAAATTATGAAGAAATGTATGGATTTCATGTAAATATTACTCTTATTTCCGCAATTCAAGCATTCACATTAATGCTGTCATAGTAAAACATGTTCAAAATACGACAACAATTCAAATTATGAAGTTTTTTTGGTTAAATAGAAACTGTTTGATTTTTACTATTTTCACACCTCAACTAAACCAAAAAAACTACAAAAACTAAACTACCGAAAAGATATTTTTTGTTTTACTTTTTATATGATAATTGTGTGATTTAAAACGAAAAATAAATTTCATGCATATTCCCTATTCTTATTTTATGATGACACAACTAAATTCATACCATTACATGCAGTCAAGTACAGTAAATGGAATGTTTGTAATCAAGTTCATACACGTGTTTTAGTGTAAGCCAGCTGTACAGAACTGCACGGCTGAGCTACACATCCACCTTTCATCGTTCTACGCCATACATAGTTGGGTTGAGCCTGGGTATGGCCTTGAAGAAACCTTCACAGCATGGCAAGGTGAGCGATAAGCGGTACACTGTTTTAAACATTGCAATTTCAAATTCATCACTGCTGTCCTGCTGCTTGGTGTTCAGCTGACAGTCAGGCTGTTTATTGCGAATTTGATGAGCTGGGTGGAGCAGTGGTTAGTCGTGGGTTCGATTCCCATAGAGGACAAATACTTGTGTGCTCGTGTCGGTTTGTGTTGGTCTGGGTTTTATAAGAGAGATAGGGAGTACCAAAGCAGTCCAAACTGGAGTAGTAACTCTACCTCACAGAAAACAGTAGTGAAACTACTGAAGGATTGTTGCATTTTTTGGAGTGAGTACAAGTTATGTAAAAAGTTGCTGTGATAGCAGCATGGATAGCAATACTTGATACTTCTTGTATTGCAAATGTTCATAGTTAAGTACTTTTCATTAGGTGGGCTGTATGTTTGTATGCCTTCCGACGTTGTATAAAAAACGCAAATAAAAACGTAGGAAGTTGTAGTCCATGACGCTGAATGACGAATTTGCTATAATATTTTTATCAGGCGTATAAAAAACGTTACAACCCTAGTTTTAAAAATCGAACAGTTTTTTGGTTTTACTGTCATTTTTAGACAAAAGTCAGCTAAATCTACACATGATGCATCCTGCCATAAGCTTATTAATATACGAATATAGTTTTGGTGATAAATAATTAGGGCATAGAGATATTTTTCATGAGAAGCCATCCAATTTTTTAATGACATCACATAACTACATCCATTCACATTATTCCATCAAGTTTTGTCGATTTTTTTTAAATGTGTTTTTTTGTTGTTTTTGTATACTTGATTTTCTATTTACTTTTATTTACGTGTTTGGTTATTCGTCTGTAAATACATGTATGTAATATCGGGCCGCAGCTAAAATTATAATTTCTCATTTATGCCACTAAGGTGGAAAAGAAACCTGCGGCCTGCC
Source organism: Pyralis farinalis (assembly GCA_947507595.1). NCBI lineage: Eukaryota > Metazoa > Arthropoda > Insecta > Lepidoptera > Pyralidae > Pyralis > Pyralis farinalis. The sequence continues at coordinate 8,260,409 of OX382264.1, forward strand.
TGATGATAAGTAGCTACGCAGTCTATGGGCAGTTGAAGCAACAGAGGCATCCCTCGTTCTGATCGTATAAACACCTCTTTACCCCTTTTTTGAAAACCCCTGTATAGGGAAACCTCTTGGGGACACTTCAGTAAGGAGTTTATTCTACAACCCACTCTCGAATAGCTAGGGCAACTACTTACCAGGTAGATCGTACGCATGTTTCATCTTAAAGATATAACAAAGCGCGAGAGTAACTCCTGGATAGGTAATGCGTTGTTAGCGGGAATGGCAAGGTACATGTAATAGTCTTTGTGTCACAAGTATCTAGGCTACATAGTTAAAAAAGACAGGTGTCTAGTTGGGATCAATCTACGATGGATTACCTCAAATGCGTTTTAAAGTATCAAAATCTTTATTTCTCTTTTTCAGTTCGTACTGACGTTGGGCTGGCTCTTCAGTTTGGGTCTCTGGAGCTTGGTGTGGTGGTCTGGCTTGGACTCCGGGAGCCCTCAGTACCGATATAGCGCGACTTTTGCTGCTCAGTATGCTGCATTTGCCCCCATTGGATCAGCTTTGGCTATTGCATGGGTCATCTATGTGGTGCATAGTGGAAATTGCGGTAAGATATTCTATATATGTATATCTTCACGCCAGGTCCCTTGCAGGGTAGGCAGGGGGAATCGAGCGCCATAAAACCTGGCCCTTACACACCTCAATAAGAAACTTTTGGAAATAGTAGAAAATAAAGTTGGAAACATACAAATTGGTATATGTTTTGACGAGCTCGGTAGCGCTACTATTAGTAACGCCACTTTGACACGAACGCTTGTGGGTTCGATTCTCACACAGGACAAAAAAATATGTGTATTAACATGTACGTTTGTGTTGGTTTGAGCGGTTTTTAAGAGAGGCAGCGCGCAATTCGACTAATCTACTTGTTATTGTATTATTAAAATGAAAGTTTAAGATTCCATAGCGCCAAGAGCCGAAAAAAATATTTAACTATTCTACGGCAGACAAAGGAGTAAAAATCATTCTAGGATTCCTTGGGAGATAAAAATATCCGAGGATTCGGAGGGATCAGAGTTATAGGAGCCAAGTGGCCGGAGGCAATACTGTACCTAGTATTTTAGGCCGATTCATCATTTTTTATACCACTAAGGTGACAAACAAGCGTACGGCCTGCCTGATGGTAAGCAGTTACCGTAGCTTATGGGAACAATCGTTGACGATATTACATCCTTGTTGCATTAACACTTACGACGTACTTTATGACGCACAAAGTACGCTCGTAAATACTCGTAAGTAATCGTAAGTAAAAATTATATTTTTTCTTTGCAATACAAGTTTATTTTTATACAACGTCAAGAGGCATACCCACCTGATGTAAAGTAGTTACCGTAGCCTATGAACGCTTGCAATATATTAAGTATCACTCGCGCGATGCCACCTGTGCTGCTAACACAGCAACTCCTTAAGAGCCTACTGGTGATCTCACTCACACACAGGAACACAACACCCTGTAGGGAGTTGTTATTTGGCTGCGGTTTTCTGTGAGGCGGAGGTACTTCCCCAAACGGGTTGCTTTGATGCGCTTCAGTTCATGCACACAAATGCTTGTCTTGTGTGGGAATCGAACCCACAAGCGTCGGTGCCAAAGTCGCGTCATTCACGACTGAGCCAAAGTCCTTGTATTATTATTTAGGAAACGTCTTCCAAAACCGAAGAGTTCGAAATGCAATTTTTCATAAAGCGTAATGCCAGTATTACGTGATATCTCAATACGGAAATCTGGATTTCACATTTATATATAGGCTTACGTTTGATAGTATTTTGTAACATAAGTGCTAATGAACTTATATAGTAATGAAAAATACAAATATAACACGTTTATTCCCTTTTTGGAATACGCAAAAAAGTTCATGATCAAAGATAACTGTCTATTTTTCAGCAGAGTTTTTGAAGCTGGGTTATGTAAAATTAAGAAAACCTTTTTGCCTTTAACCTCTGGTATAAAAAGGACCAAAAAAGCTGTAGGAAGCTCCTTAATGAGGTTTTGTTTTAATATTAATTCATACCAATAAGGTAGCAATAAGCATACAGCCTGCTTAATGGTAAGCAGTTACTGTAGTCTATAAACACTGGCAGCACTAGGAGTAACCCTCGTGCGTTGCCGACCCTGTAAAAACCACCTCACACCCTGTTTAAGAATTTCCTGCTGTTTATTCCACAATTTAAGAGCTCTAGGTAGAAACCTCTAGAGCAGCCCAGTAAGTGACGAAGTGAAGATGAATTCTCAGTCGCCGGCGAGCGGTACGATTGTAAAATTACGCTGTTGGGATTACAGCGAGCAACTTATAATGAAATTATACGGAACGTACAGATTGGCAAAAAAGAGTTTGCCGTGGTGACAACTGGAACTAATATTTTTTTATGGCAACACTACTTTCCTGTCGAATTTATGATCGTTTCGTTATACTTGTTGCTTTTATTCTTTATTATTATGTGTATAATACCTACCTACCTAATGTCATAAATATTATGATCTTTATCAAAAAATTTAAAAGTTATAAAAATATCACTATCGTTTTGGTCGTCGTCTAAAGGGTGACCATATGTATGACAGTAGCGCCCTCATTTTTGTTAAACTCTTTTTTGCCAAACTATAACTCATTGTACAAGCAGTAGAACACACAAAAGGAGGCAAAATCTCTCCTTAATCTTTGCCTCGAAACACTATATTCAAATCGAAATCGAAAAGTTGGCTATGAAAATCTATGGAATCTGAATGAAAACTCTTCGACTCCGTTTCGAATGTGGCTTTCCGAGGCCATGTGAATATCCCCACTGGCAGGGCTATCGTGTGTGAGCTTAGGATCATCGACAATTCTCACAGCTCGTTTTTGCACCGAATCACATGATCCTAGCCGGTGTTGTTACGATCTACATATATATTTCTCTCTCCTTACTCATGTCCATGCGTGAACTGTATACGTTACACGTTGTATTTAGAAAAGTATACTTATTTAAATACCTTTGCATACTGTTGTGTCCCACCCACTTTATTAAATAAGAGAATAAAATTTGCCAACTCGACAACGTAATTAGTTATAATTACAGACAATTTTATTATAAGAATAGACAGTGGCGGGGATTCGGAGGATTCAGATGAATAATTATTTGGATAGGTTGAATTATTACGAATAAACCTCACCATAGAAAATTAAATATTATTAAATCATGATCTCGTTCATTCATTTGCCCCCGTCACTACCTTTTATTTGCTCAAAAGTGGTAACACAGCAAAAGTCATTTTAGTGAATCGAATTAAAAGTCTGACTATATTGTTGTTCTAGTGGTCGAAACGGCAACAAAATTATTATTGAAAATTTAAGGGAACATGTACGAATTCATATTTTTAATATTTTTTCTTCTACTGTATCCAATTTTTTTATTGATGATAATAAAATTCGTCAATAACTAAATAAAGAGAGACAATATCGCTTGACAAAGAAAAGATAAAAAGCCATTGAGCTATGACTTGATTTATCTTTGCCTGTTTTTTTATACTACTAAGATGTCAAACAAGCGTACGGCTTTCCTGGTGGTAAGCAGTTTCCCTAAACTATGGATAAAGATAAAGATAAATTGGTATAAATATTTCAATTTTGTTGTGATGTTAGGTATATGTTATATGCTATCATAAACATAGACTGTTAAATTATTTTTTGACGAGCTCGGTGGCGCAGTCGTGAATGACGCGACTTTTCACCAACGTTGGGTGTGGGTTCGATTCCTACACCAGACAAACATTTGTGTGCATGAACATGTCTGTTTGTCTTGGTCAGTTGGATGTTTTTAAGAGAGGTAGAGCGCATCAAACCAGCCCGTCTGGGGAAGTACCTCCACCTCACAGAAAACCGCAGCCAAATAACAACTCCCGAGAGGGTTCTTATGTTCCTGCGTGTCAGTGTGGTCACCAGTAAGCTCCTAAGGAGTTGCTGTGTTAGCAGCAGAGGAGGCATCGCGCAAGTGATACTTAATGTATTACAAGCATTCATAGGCTACGGTAACCGGTCAGGCCGTATGCTTGTATAACTCTCGACGTTGTATAGAATATATATATATATATACGTATGAATTATACAGAGTACGTTCGTATAGAGCCTTGCTTCCCAAAGTGGTCTAAAAGCAAGGGGTCTATCAGATTCAAACACTAGTTAATAGGCAGGGGTCTACGGAGAGCAGAAAATACACAGGCTAATCTCTGGTATAGATAGATAGGACTTCTTAATTGAAATGAAGTAAGAACGCTTCGCAAGTTAACAACATCTGTAAATATGATTATTTGCAGAATTTCTATCGAGTGCTCTGTCCTGGCGTCCCTTGGTATTAATAAGTCGTCTCTCATACGCACTCTACCTGTGCCAGTTTGTGGTATTCCTGACCATTGCTGGCACTGTGAAGACGTCAACCGAGTTCACTTTATTATCACTGGTAAGTATTTCTCCAAACGTATCTTTCTACATATACACTGTTAGAATTAGATGTCACACTTCAGTAATATATCAAAGGTTAATTGAAACATCTGGTCTTAGAATTTCAAATTTGCTTGCGTGCAGTTTTCCTAGACGTTGAGGCCTTGTTTTACAAGATACCAGGACAACTGTTGACTACGTTACGGGCGACAACTATTATTGTAGTGCCTAGCAACCTCACCAACATCCACCACTACATCAACCCTTACTCATCCCACTGCAGGGATACGGGTCTCCCTTCAATCTAAGGGATTTAGAGCACACTCTACCACGCTGTGCGAATTGGCGGAGGCCAGTGTTTTCAAGCCGCCCGAGGGCCAGTGACTTAGCTTAACGACTATCATCATTTACAACCGCGACCGATGGCTTAACGTGCCCTCCGAAGCACGGAGAAACTCGAGATAGAAAAACCCATCCATAGACTGGTTGCGCTTGACATTGCTTAACCTGCGTGTTAGGTTAGGTAGACGCTATCAAGCTCTTCTCACTCGCTTATCAAGGGTTAATTGAAAAATCTGATGTTAGAATTTCAATTTAGTTTCCATGCAGGTTTCTTAGGGGCTGTGGACTTGTCTCACGAGATAGCAGGATGATTGTAGATGATGTTACGAGCGACATCTAATGCTGTTTTAAATGAAAAGAGTAGTAGTAACACAATACTCTAATATACAATAAAATATAAAAATCTAACAGCTAATAAGCCTTTATGGGATAACAACACATACAGGGTAGACGATGTGTTACATGACTTTCAAGCATTTGTTTGAGTTTCACGAGCAACGATATATTATAAACAAGTGTACCTATTTTATTATTATATATTTCAGATCGACATGCAAGAAATTTCGGCCATATTATTGTTTTCGGCAGTGTTGACTTTAACTTTCATAATACCAATGCAATCATTACACAAAATCTCATTCAATTCTAAGAAAGACGACGAAGAAACAACAGAAACACAAGAAAGTGAAGCTTCAGAATTAAAAATAGAAGAACCAGAAACAGAAAAGATAATGCAAGAGAAAGACGAAGAAGAAATTGATCTACCTACAATTAGGAGCAGACAATATCTAGTTGCTCACAGAGAGGTATTAGAAGAGATTCCTGAAGTCGAGGTGGAATACGAAGCTCAAAGAGAAAGTATAGAAGGGCTTGAGGAGATTTTAGAAGAAGAAGAAGATGAAGAAGGAGGTGAAGATGATACACAAGATCACGAAGACGAAGATCTAGAAATTATAGAGGAAGAACAAGGCGGAGAAGATGAAGTTTGGGAGGAGAGAGAGGAATACCCTCAGGGTAGACCATACTCGAGAAACCATGAAGAGGATAGGGATTTAGACGAGTGGGAATGGACAACAAATGGAAGCAGTCGCAGTGGAGCTCAATATTACCGTTACAGCAGATAGCAATGTACACCCATTAAATTAAATCGTTTTAATATGTTACATATTTTATTTATTGGCACGCTAATGTATAGAAGAGAGAGCTGGGTAAAAGAGAGCATGAAATTATAATAAACATGTTAATTTTCACTTTTACTATATTTTGCAATTTTTTAAAAATGGGTGGTGAGAAAGGGGTTAATTTTGAGTTGGGGGGGGGGGGGGGAGGCTAGTCACTTCGCTTGCTAGGAAAAGTGAAAAGTGAACGATGAAAGAAATCATACCAGTTGAAAAAATAATGAAACAGATATACTACGAACAGGATGGTTGTAGTAGGAAGAAACGAGGAAACCAAAATTCACCTTTCATGTTTTGTCTCACCAACACTAGTGTGTTGTGTCAAACCTGCGATGTATGAAAAGAGCTGTGAATGTTAAAAAAGCCGGCGATGAATCTAAGGACCATGTCATGTAAAGGAATTAGCTTAAAGATAGAGATATATAGATTTTTTATTGATTCTAGTTAGATAAGAGCTGAACCAGGGGCGTAGCTACCGCCGTATTTGCCGTATCAATTATACGGGGCCCCCGGGCCACGGGGGCCCCCAAAGTGTGTAAGGAAAAAGAATAAAAACTTTCTAATTTATTTTATTTTACAAATGACAAAATTCTATAAAGCAATTCCTTTTTTTCCCGCCTTAAGCGTGCGTTCAAAAGTTGGCAACACTACATCGTTATGGCGGGCTGCGGGACTTCCCCGTTTTACTTACTTCATCTTCAACTCAGCGGGGAATCCCCGGGAATCCTTCATCGATATCGCGATGTACGTGTACGTTGTTGTACTTTGCATTGGATGTTAAACCACGGAGTGCAGTGCACTGTTTATTTACGCGCTTTATATAAAAGTGCATTACATTGTAATTCAGTACAAACAATATTGTTCTTCTGGTTTAGCAGTATTAGTAGCGATTTGTAAAAGAAATGAGTGAAAGGAAAAGAGATTATCCCAGCGGCGCTGAGAAAAGAAAAATTAAACAGAAAAGGGACGAGGTTATAAAAAAAGTGCCCAAAATTTCTTCATTTTTTCAGAGACAAGATACTGTGAGTGATTTAGATTGGAAAGGTAAGTACTACACTACTACCCAACCCATTTATTAGGGGCCCGTAGTGATAAACAAGGAAATCTTTTAATTTCGGTCTGTCCATCTGTCCGTCACAAAAAGTTGTCTCCCCCCTCGATTTTCACAATTATACTGTTTTTAGGGTTCCGTGCCTTGATTAAAAAAAAAACAAAATTCTAACTTATCTATAGGATCGATTTGTTTTGTTGTTTGTCTATCAGTCCGTATCGTATCGTTAATTGCGTGTTGAGAACTTCAGATGTGCAGACTCGCTTTCGGGTTCTCGTTTTGTATGGCCACTACACTACGCGCTGCGTTTAAATAGCACGCAGGTGTATAGTAATGCACGGACGGGCTGCAGGTTATTTTGTATCTACTAATAGGTACGAGCACAATCCGCGTAGAGTCTGTGTGCGTCTGAACTGAACACTCTCTAACTGTGACCCTTAGTAACGTTATTTATTTATATATAACTCTTTTTAGTTTAGTATCAAAGCATTCGTATTTATTTTTTAACAATTACTCGTTTATTTTTAGATTCTTCTGAAGCATGTTCTTCGTCACATATCCATCCGGAAATAGAAGAAAGCCAAGCACATACTTTATCGGATGTCAGAAATCGAGGAACCCCAAGTCAACGATTCTGATATATCTGCAGATAATGCAGATTGTAATATAATTTCATCAGATAGAGGAAATTTTGGTGACAATTTAACTGAATGCGAACGAAAAATAATTTTTAAATTGGGTCCATTTAAACCACAAGGACCATTACCAAAAGTTTCAGAAAATAACCGACCTTTTTCGGCTTATTATTTTTCATATTTCAATCAGGCAGGCATAAAAATTATAAGACCATGGTTATGTTATTCTAACGTTTTAAACAAACCGTACTGTCACTTCTGTTGGTTATTAGCAGATCGTCAAAACAAATCGTACTCCTCTGCTTGGGTTAACGGTGTTTCGGTTAGAAGCAATTTCACACAAACTATTCTTGGCCATGAAAAGTCACAGCAGCATATTAGTGCCTCACTCTCTTATAATAATTGGTTGCAAGGAAATACCATCGATACTCTATTGAAAAGTGAAATCGATAGTAAAATTACATTCTGGAGAGATGTACTGCATCGTATAATTAATGTTATAATTACTTTAGTATCTTGTAATCTACCTTTGAGGGGGCATGATTCTGATTCTGGCAATTTTATGGCAATTTCACGTCTGCTATCTAACTATGATGTAACTTTAAAAGAACTTCTTCTAAAACCGAAAGGTGAAATAAATTATTTAAGCCCTACGATTCAAAACGAAATTATTAGTTTGCTTGGTACTAACGTTAGGAACAGTATTATCTCAGAAATTAAAAAAGCTCCATTTCTGACAATAATTCTGGATACAACACAAGACTTATCAAAAATTGACCAACTATCTGTAGTTTTTCGACATATCTCGGTTACAGAAAATGATGATAATGTGCCTAAAGAAAAAAAAATCTGTGAGTCCTTTTTAGGATTCATAGCAGTAACCGATTGCAGTGCTGCAGGTCTGAAAACTGTCATTTTAAATTTGACTAAAGAATATGGAATTGATTTGACTAAATGTAGAGGACAGGGATACGATGGAGCAAATGTTATGTCGGGTGTGTATGGAGGATTACAAACCCTAATAAAAGAGCATGCTCCAAATGCCGATTATGTTCATTGTGCTGCGCACGCTTTAAACTTGGTTTTGAACGATGCTGCGAGACATGTTCGTGAAGTATCGACTTTTTTCGATAATTTAGAAAAAATATATACTTTTTTTGGCAATAGTATAAAACGCTGGGCTATGCTAAGTGACGATTCATCTGAAAAATATTTGATTACCCTTAAAAAGGTATGTCCTACCAGATGGTCTTCTAGGAACGACGCTTTATTAGCAGTAAAGAAAAATTTTTTACTAATCATGAAAACTTTGTACCAACTAAATTTAATTTCAAATAAAAAAGATGAACGTGAAGAATGTAAAAGTATAATTAACATTTTAGAGAGTTTTGATTTCTTAGTGCTCGTTACATTTTTTTCTTCACTATTTGAAATTATTAATCCTGTTTCTAAAGCTCTACAGCATGAAAATAATGACTTACAGAAATCTAGTATTTTATTAAGTAATCTTTTAAATAGACTGTGCCAATTTAATAACCTATATGGCAAAACTTTGCTAGCATATAGAATCCCAGACCTAATAAATAAGCTGCCCAAACAAATAAAAACCGAAATTACACAACAAAATATCAAATATAAACTCAAAAACTATTTCTTAAATAATTTAAATAATCTAGCAGAATAATAATAATTAAAAAAAAACCGCCTTACATACGAATCTAAAATGTGTACATATTTAGGCCGCGTCCCGTGCGGGGTAGGCAGAGAGCCAATAATACTCGTATACTGCTAATAATCTGTCTAACCATAATTATAACAAAAATTACAACATATAAGATTGATATATTACATAAATAACACTATGACAAATTACAATCACAAATCATTATTACACATTAAAAATAAACAACATACTGTATGTACATAGTAAGTTACTAACCAGTCCTATTGTACTCCAGTCCACACCACACCCCGCCCGCCGCCAGCTCCGGCCCCTGTCACGTCATATACCAACTGATGCGCGTGGCGCGCTTACCCACCATGTGAATAAAAAAAATAGTCTTGTTTATATCGCGGCTTGTACTGAACGATACTTAGCCACAACAAAAATATATGCGACAACGAGTGTCCAGTATACAGAAAAACTTATTTAAGTTTGTGTTGTACTGATTTTATTTTGTTATTATATTATACAAATTTAGCAATAAAAAAAAAAAAAAAAAAAAATTAAGAAATCAGAATTCATTTAATAGTTTGCTAAATGAATCCAAAGATTTAGCAAAAGAGTAATAATAAATAATAAATTTTTTTGATGAGTTATCACAAGATGAGAGAATTTCCGACCCGGAATCCTATTTCAAAGTCAATGTATACTATTGCTGTTTAGATATATTAATTTCTCAAACTAAAGAAAGATTTCAGAGCCTTTGCAACCTGAGTAGTATATTCGAAATATTACAACCGGAGAAACTCCTATCTTCTTCAAGCGAAGAGATATTAAACGCTTCCAGAAAACTGTCTGCTAAATACAGTAAAGACATCTCACTTAATCTTTGTGACCAATTAAAGGCTCTAAAAACATGCTTAAATTCTGAAATTAAAAAAAGTTATTCCATTAAAGAACTCATTGAATTATTGCTAGTAAAATTCAATAGTCTTGCATCCAGTTTTCCCGAGGTAATCACAGCATGCTTTTTATTCTTGACCCTTCCAGTTACAACCGCAACGGCAGAAAGAAGTTTTTCAAAATTAAAACTAATAAAAAATTACTTAAGAACTTCAATGGGACAAGAACGGCTGTCAGACATCTCACTATTGTCCATAGAGGCAGAAACTTTAGAAAAACTAAAATCATCATCAGCCATAAATTATTTAATAAATCAGTTTGCCGAAAAAAATGCAAGGAGAGTGAATATTTAAAATTCGATTTTTATTTGTAAAATGGGTAAATTATGTGATAAATAAATATTTCTTCTCACAATATTTTTTTTCTTTTGTGTAAAATCTTTACCTCCATATAAGGGCCTCCAAAAAAAATTTTTATACGGGGCCCCGACAAGGCACGCTACGCCACTGAGCTGAACATTGGCATCGGAGATATGGCATAACTAAAAAATCGGCCAAGTGCGAGTCGGACTCGCGCACGAAGGGTTCCGTACCATTATCTATAAAAACAGCAAAAAAAAAAAAACGCGTTTGTTGTATGGGACCCCCCCTTGAATATTTGTTTTATTTTAATTTAATTATTTATTCTTAAAGTGAATATAATATATAACTAAATATTCTGTGAATATTTCAAACGTCTACCTGTTGCCGTTATCAATATCAAGCAAAAATGAGCAAAAAATTCACGTTTGTTGTATGGGAGCCCCCTTAAATATTTATTTTATTCTTTTTTTTAGTATTTGTTGTTATAGCGGCAACAGAAATACATCATCTGTGAAAATTTCAACTATCTAACTATCACGGTTCAAGAGATAGAGCCTGGTGACAGACGGACGGACGGACGGACGGACAGCGGAGCCTCAGTAATAGGGTTCCGTTTTACCCTTTGGGTACGGAACCCTTAAAAGTACATTTGCCTCGGACAAACGTTTTTGCAATAATCAACATTTTTGTTGTGTCGTATCTTTATAAAATATACGACGAATTTAGTGATTTTGTGACTTAACACTGATCTGTTAATTCACAGTCAGAGACGCTATTTTATTATATTAGGATTTCAAAATGAATGTGCCAAAAGGAGATTTTGAAATAAAGGATTAATTTGTCTACGCGAAAAAAATGGTGTTACCACTACACTGTTAATTGTATAAATACCAATTTGCGATGAGTATTTAAAATGTGGTATGATGGATTTGAACATTTTTTTTCATTAAATTAATAATAAAAATTATTTTTTTGATTTAACCTTAAATTAATGAACTCAGATTCATGAAATAATATAGTTTAATAAACTTTAAATTTATTGAATAATGCGATAAATTCACATCAGAAAATTGTGCTAATGGTCTAATATACGCAATATAGTGCGAATAAAAAAGACAAATACATTCTTAGTCTTTTTTGTGACGGGTGTAAAGGCAAGACTGCGCCAGCTATAGGGCTATCAGTTTGATCAACTTAGCAGCAAAAATATATGGAAATGTAATTGAAAGGGGAATGAGGGTGAACTCTGATGAAATGCTGTGAGAGGTACAGGCAGGATTCTGAAATGGAAGGGGATGTACGGATTAAATTTTCTCACTGCGCAATGTCGTAGAGAAGCATCTGGCCACAGATCAGTAGGTTTTCTGTGGTTTTGTGGATCTTGAGAAGCCATTTGATAGGGTTGTGCGAAAGGAACTGTGGTGCATATTGCCGAGATATGAGATTGACGTTTCACTGCTCCGTGCTGTGCAGTCCACCTACAAGGATTGCTCAGCATGTGTGCGAATCGATGGCAACATGTCGCCCTGATTTAATGTCAAAATTGGTGTCAAACAGGGTTGCATGTTGTCTGCTAGGTTGCTTATTCTGTATCTCGATAGTTGTCTACAGAGAATAAGATCGACGAATGTAGGATAACGCGTGGGTGACCTAGTGGTGAACTGTCTGCTGTATGCAGACGATAACGTCCTATTATAGTCCAAGATTCCAGGGCCGCCAGAGGTTTCTTACTTTCTGATGAACAAAATGTGCAAGATTGAGTAGTCTTAATGTGTACTATGGTTGTATAACTACCTGCTACCTTGGCTAGATGGCCATTTTCCAGATATCAGGTAATCAAGGTACATAAAAACACTACTCACCTCACTTAAATTCTGATAGCTGATTTTTACATACATGTTACACAATATCGTTAAAAGTCAGTAATGACTACTCACAGACACTTCCGGTCGGCAGTATTACCTTACAGACGCTTTAAAAAAATGAATTAATCTCACTTATATTCTGATGCTTCATTTTTATAAAACAGACAGACCGATCCAAGGGGCCAAACATCCCCTAGACCCAATTGTAATGCCGCTGTGAGTATGTGCGAGGACATTATCCGTGCGCATCATGGCGTTTAGAGCAAGCCGTACTCTCAAAAACTGACCATAAATCATAATCCAGCGGATTAAGATCGGGACTAGACGACGGCCAGTCTTCAACTCTGATGAAGTCCGAAACGTTCGTTTCCAACCAAGACTGCGTAGACCGCGCTATATGATCCGGCGCCGAGTCTTGCTGGAAGGACCATTCTTGGTTATTGAACATGGTGTTGGTAAGGGGCTTCACTACCTTCTCAAGAATGGTATCTTGATACACTTGTGCCGATGTATTGATACCTTTTTCACAAAAGTATGGCTCAGTCACTCCTTCATAGCTAACACCCCACCAAACCATCACTGAAGTCAGATAGTGCCCACGTTGCACTCTGTCGACTAATTGGGAAGCTTCCTTAGAGCTTTGAACATAAATACGGTCATTTTGTTTGTTAAAATATTGCTCAATTGTAAAAAAATTCTCATCCGTCCAACAAAAATTTTGCGTACCGCATCAGTAGTTGTTTCGATTTTACCACCCTATTCATTTTTAAATTATCAGTTAAGAAATGACCAGTACGTCTCTTATAGGCTGCAAGTCCTAAGTCATCTTTCAAAATACGCGACATGGTTCTAGGTGCTATCTTCATCTCCCGAGATAAAATCTTTTGCTTTCGGACAGGATTTCTTCGAATTCTTTCCCTTACTGCTTTGACCACCTTTTTCGTACGAACACTACGTGGACGGCCAGATCTTTTTCTGTCACAAACAGAGGAGGTCTCATTGTACCTATTAATAGCCCAGTACACAAACATTTTACTAATACCAAGCGTATGGAGAGTTTTAAAAATTGCATTTGGCTCCATACCTACTTTGTGTAATGCAATCACAGCGATTCGGTTCTCTTTATCACCCAACTCCATTTTAATATCGCAAAATATTGTACAATGTATTGGCGCCAAAATGAGAAAACCCAATGAACAATCATATGAAAATGACAGATTCCAAATTCAAATGTAACATTTTGTTTATTTTTAATTGTAATAGTATTTATGGCCAGACTAAGTATTGTATCGAATCACAGTTTCCGCCTTTTTCTTATGGATAACACTCACTGTATTATTTTATCACGTGACTAGTAATAATACCTGTTTCTTTCACCAATTTTCATACTATTAAATTTAGATTACTATTTAATAGCACTTTTATACGCGTAGTGAACACAGAGTGCTTGTTTATGTTGCAGTGCCACTTAGCGTGTCGAGACCGCGTCCGGGTGTGGCGCCACCTAGCGAGTCTAATAAACTTACTATAGGGTCGGTAACGCATGAGTGACACCCCTGGTGTTGCAAATGTCCATAGGCTACGGTAACTGTTTACCAGCAGGCAGGCCGTATGCTGATTACCACCTTAGTGGTATAAAAAAAACTTTAAATTAAATAATTTAAATTTTATTGTGATGGATTTATGTACCTTTGTAATTATAAGTTACTAGGCGGTAAAGATAAACGTCGTTAGGAAATCCGCACGTCCAAGAAAATATTTTTCAAAACGTGTGTGATTTAAACGAAGCAAAGTCTGATTTGTCTCTAGGTTGTGGAGGTCTTGCGACTGTCGCTCCATGTCAAAATCAGCATTTTCGCCAAATCCTTAGGCTCAGGTAGCGGACTCTATCAATCCTAATGGATTAGGAAACGGAATAATGCTTGGAAGTTGATCCAATGTACTTTGATCCCCGGCAGTTATGTTTGCAAAAATATGTAACATCACTGCTTGTTTGTATATTTCTCTATACGAACACTTTTTCTACATGCATAACTTTTAATCCAGTGGTATTGAAATTAATATATGATCCCGTAAAACAAGTAACTAATAAGTTTATTAACAGGGCTCAGTTTTGACATTTTTATAGGACGATCTGCGCTGCGTATCGTATAGGAAAGCTGAAGGTCTTGAGATGGGCTATATTCGGGGTTTCGCTGCGTGATTGAATCAGAAATGACATCTGCCGTGAGACTAAAGTAACTGGCATAGCCCAAAGGATAACTAATCTGAACTGGCACCGAGCCGATCACATTGCTCGTAAAACCGACAAACGCTAGGGAAAAGCGGTTCTTGAATAGCGTCTCGGTACATGCAGTGCCGGACGGCCCCCACTAGATGGAGCGACGACCTCAAAAAGTTTGTAGCGAATAATTTTCTGTGGGTGATTTTGTGTACCTTTCTTATATATCTGAATTTAAAAACATACTACCGTTCAAAGGGTGTCCAACAAGGATATTAAAGTTAAGTAGCGGGTGAGGGCTGTCTTTGACAAGGGTCTGTATTATTATTTCTGAAAGGGTGCGCGCTTTACCTCAGACTTTAGGCCGTCAGGTGTTGCAAGGACATCAGGAGAATACTAGAGTATATATTTTTAGGGTCCTGCAAACAGGGGTGCCAACGGCACTCTATTTTTAATACATTACTGTTTTTTCGTCTGTCTGGAAGTCTGTTATCTATCTGTCAGTCTATCACGAGGTCCCATTTGTTTAATAGCAATAGATTAATAGATGGTATTTTTACACTACACCGTGCGGCAAACAAACGTACAGCCGCTTCTTGATGTGAAGTGTAGCCTACGAGTGCTTGCATTACAAGGAGGATCATCATCGTGTCGCCGCGCTCGCTGCTGCTAATCCAGCAGTTGTTCAAGATTGTCCAGTATTGTCATTTAATAGTGAGAATACAACAGCTCTTCAGAGAGGTGTTATATACTCGTAGTTGCGGTTTTCTGTGAGGGGGAGGTGCAACTCCAGACGGGCTACATTGATTTGGCCTCCCTCTCTTAGAAACTCTTTTTAGCTCAAATAATACAGTCCTTTAAAAATAGCATATTAAATATCGACATACCCAATCTTACTTAAAAAGCTTGCATTATTTTTTACAAAGAACAAAGATATACATGGAGTTATCAGGGAGCTCCTAAGGAGTTGCTATGTTAGCAGCAATGGAAGAATTCCGTAAGCTATACGTTTTAGACTGCAAGCGTTCATAAACATGGCTGCCGACGCTGCATATAAAAGAATATAAAGTGTTTAGAATCTTTCAACGCAAAAGATCCTGCAGGAAATGTAGTAGTTTGAACTGTGACCTAAGATTCACTTTAAATCCATGACATAATAAGGCGTAAAAATACTCTTTGCAGAAGGATTTATTATAGAATTGATAATTATCTGATTGACAAAGATGTCTGGTGATTCAGCAAATGTATATTTCATAATTTATTATTTTAGCACTTTACTAGTATTGTTATATTGACATAGAATTATTGTAACATCAAATGAAAAAAGATCTATATTAGTAAGTTTCTTTCAGCATTTCTTCTTTGTCAGTGGCAATTTTCGAAATGTTCGTAATTCAAAGAAGCAAAACGAAGAGTAAGAGAATTTATAAAATTTGATTTTATAAATGTAAGGCGTCATAAGAGCCCGCGGGAACCCAATCGCAAATAAATATTTTTTATCTTTATTTTTCATAATATTATATATTGACACTGGATATTTTCTATACATTTGTACGGCTTTTCTCCTTAGGGAAAACGTACGAGTTGCGGACCATCACTTCTACTTGGACAGACATTCATGAGCCGGCAAATAAAAGCCGTTTCCATTTGAGAATGATAGAAATATTCAGAATCAAATTGTGGTAAGACCAAGGGTTAGGAGCGTATATTTTATAAACTTCTGATATATTTTTTAATCTTTTAGCATTAATGTGCGCGTTGGACTGACGCATCGAGAATGCTGTTCTACCAAATTATTTTTGCAAGTCTGACTTATACTTGGCTGATTGTTGATTAATGTTGATGACTTTTAGCCGTATGGAGTCGGCATAGAATTGCACCACTCCCTCTCGTCTCGTGGGTGCCGTAGGAGCCGGGTGAGGGAATTACTTTACCGGGTGATGGGCAGCAGCGTCATCTCGTGCACTACCTTAAACTGCGATCACCAACCCGCCTGCCAAGCGTGGTGATTATGCCAAACCTCCCCTTTTTCATAACGGGAGGTCTATGTTCAACAGTGGACGTCCTTCGGCTGATAGACGAGCTCGGTGGCGCAGTGGTGAAACGCGCTGTAACGCTACTTTAACACCAACGCTCGTGGGTTCGATTCCCACACAATACAAACATTTGTGTGCATGAACATGTCTATTTGTCTTGGTCTGGTTATTATCTATGTATAATAAGTATGTATTTACAAAAAAAAAATGTATTTACGTATGTTTATCAGTTGTCTAGTACCCATAACACAAGCTTCGCTTACTTTGGGGCTAGTTGGCGCTGTGTAATTTGTCCGAGAATATTTATTATTTATTTCTTATTTATTATATGATGATAAATCACTTATTTAGCACTATGTACTAAATTTGTTGGTGTAAATAAAACAGAATTTGGATGACGATACTGATTATTACACGGAGACATTGTCGTCAGACCTCTACAACCCAGAAGGAAAACCAGACCAATCTTAGACGAGGTGATACGTCTTTCGGAATATAATATTTTTGTGCGGGTTTCTTCACAATGTTTTCCTTCTCCGCCCAGCAAGTGATAATTACAAATATCAACATAATGTGGTACACGCCAGGAACCGGAAACCAGCTGGTCATTAAGCCGGTTATTTATCCAATGGGCTACCATGGCTCACTGCTCACAAATAAATTACTATATCTCATAAACTCTGTAAGAATATGTTTAAAAATGACACATATTTCACATGTCATAATCACAATTCTATGAAAATTTCGACCTGCTACTTAGTAGTAATCGTAGCCTAGGACCGCTAGCAATACATTAAGTATAGTTCGCGCGATGCCACTTACTTTTGACACAGCAACTCTTTAGAAGCTTACTGGGAACCTCAGTCACTCGCACGAACACAATCCCTCTAAGGAGTTGTTATTTATTTGCGGTTTCCTGTGAGATGGATGGATGCTTCCCCAGGCGGGCTGCTTTTTGGCCAACCTCTTAAAAATCTTTATAGCTAAAAATATAGTCTTTAAAATTAGATTGACTGACAGGCGGATAGACGGATTGTATAGGTTTAGTAATAATAAAGGTTTCTTTGCCAATCTTGGGGTATGGAGCCCTAACAAACATAAGGCACGTTACTCTACATTTAAGCATTACCAGCTCCAAGAGTGGCTGTCACTCGCACAATACAGAGCCGGCTTAACAGGTTTAAGTTATTCACAAAATATAAATTTAATTTATGTTAAAAATGAGTTTCTGAATCGTTCAAAACTGCGATGAGTTTTATGATAATTATGTACGTGTAAGATATTCAAAGTTAAAAACGTACATTTTTTTATATAACGTAGGGAGGCATACAAACAAACGGCCCACCTGATGTAAAGCTAACTGCTTTACAACCCTCATCAGCCTCGTTTTACAATCGCATCGCTCGCCAACGTTAGAACTGAGAATGCATCCTTTCACTGGAACTCAATGACCGAGCACTGTGGCGTTCTCTTTTTTATATATACAACGTCAGAGGCATACAAGCAAACGGCCCACCTGATGTAAAGTGGTTACCGTAGCCTATGGACGCTTACGATACATTGAATATCACTCGCGAGACTGTAGACTAGCCTCATGCACTCGCAGGAACACAACAACCCTCCAGGGACTGGTTACTTCCTTGCGCTTCTATATGAGGTAGAGATACTTCCCCAGGCGGATTGCTTTGATGCGTCCTACTTCTCTTAAAAACTGGGTGTTTTACCTAGACAAACAGATGTTCAGGCATACAAATGTTTATCCCGTGTGGGAAATGAAACCACGAACGTTGGTGTAAAAGCATTACTAACCACTGTGCCACTGCGCTCGTCAAGTGTTCAGAGGATTTGTTCGATATGATGTTAACAGCTTCATTTTACAATCGCACCGCTCACCGACGGCTGAGAATTCATCCTCGCACACTGGAACCGCAATGATGTTGGCCTCCCAAAGTTGTTTATATAAAAAAAGAACGCCATAATGAGCAATCATTGCGGTTCCAGTATGTGGGGATGAATTCGCAGTGGCCGGCGACTGGTACGATAGTAAAACGAGGCTGTCGACATCATCATCATAGAACAATCGGTAGTACATACAAAGAGAGGCGAAATCGTGATATCAGAGATTGTATAAACAATTAACATAGATCATGCAGGGTAGGCAGAGAGACCAGAGCGCCATAAGATGCGGTCCTTACACACTTCACTCGCTTCTTTAACATTCATAACATTAATTTGATGCACGCGTCCGGTAAGCGCTTCCTAGGGCTCCTGACATCAATCCCTAACCCATAAGATAGTACAGTTTCTCCCTCTATTTCTCTGCACTGACATTTTGGCCTCTAGAAATAAAACTATAAATGCGATTGAGATGCGGTTTTCACCAGAAAGTCAAACTAAATTGCATCTTTCTAATGGTATCAAAATGGAGTTAATTTGATAACCGGAAGTATTTAAAAAAGTACATTTTGTAAAAGGAGTGGTGGGATTTGCGCGAAGCGCGAACTCCAGCACTTGTTTCTGATAAAACACGTTCAATTTGATAAATGTAGATGAGTCTTGGTCTTTCTCGGCTCCAACATCAGTTAGTAGTTATATATGTTTCGTCATTCTTTCATCCTGTACTCTTTCTACATGTCCAAACCAACGTAGTGTACCTTTTATTATCTTAACACTGACACTCTCTTTCACACTAACTCTATTTTTTGTACAATCGTTGATAACGCGGTCATCAGTATATCAACGCTGATCAGTAGTATAATACATAGTTTTAGAGTTTCTTCCGCATATAGTAATAAGCGATCATGATTTCACAATACACATTTTACCAGAGGAAGACTTTGTACAAAAGTCGTCTGCATGTGTACCTCTATCTCTCTTATTTCTACCGCCAAGCAGCTATATTTACATAGCTGTGTTCTGGTTTGAAGGGTGAGATATGGCAGAGAAATTACTGGGTGCTGTGACGAAACATCCTTAGGTCACAAGATTAGCAGCGCGCGAGTAACATCCCGGACGGTGACGAGCTCGGTGGCGCAATGGTGAAACGCGTTGTTACGCTACTTTGACCAACGCTCGTGGGTTCGATTCCCACACAGTACAAACATTTGTGTGCATGAACATGTCTGTTTGTCTTGGTCTGGGTATTTTCTATGTATAATAAGTATGTATTTACAAAAAAAAAATGTATTTACGGATGTTTATCAGTTGTCTAGTACCCATAACACAAGCTTCGCTTACTTTGGGGCTAGATGGCGCTGTGTAATTTGTCCGACATCCTTTATATATTTATTTATTTATCCCCGTGGTGTTGCGAGCGTCAATAAGCTGCGGTGACCGCTTACCATCTGATGCGGTCCGCACGCTTGTTTGCCAATCTATATGAACAAAAAAAAACATAGAGTGTACAAGGTATTCTTAAAATGTTTTCATTGAATAACATATGTTGTCATTCAATGAAAACATACAAATTAAACTATCGTAATTATTTATGGCTCTGAAACCGATTAAATTTAAGCAGGTGTTCATCTATGTCGTTATTTTCACGTCAATACAGAAAAACTGAGCGCCGTATGACTAGGTCGTTGTCGTGAAGAAAATAACCTATGTTGAATTGAATTACAGTAGACTCCAAATTACAAACCACTTAAATAAACTTGCCGGTAAGCTCAGCTCTGCTGCACATGCAGTTAGGAGAATCAGGCAATTGACGGAAGTGGATACTGCGCGCTTAGTCTATTTCAGCTACTTTCACAGCATTATGTCGTATGGTATACTGTTGTGGGGAACGGCGGCGGACTTTGAGACAATTTTTAATCTTACAAAAAAGAGCCATTCGCTCTATTTATAACATGGGCTCCAGAGAAGGCCTCAGGGAACTGTTCAAAGAAATAAATATCCTCACTGTTACTTCTCAATATATTTATGAAAACATAATGTATGCCCGTGAAAATTTAAAGTCGTTTTCAAACTTCAGTGAAAAACTTATAGAATTGATGAATATTTAACTGACAAAGATGCCTGGAAATAATTCAGCACAGACTACCTGCCCCTAATAATCTTTAATTTTACCCTTTGATATCATTATTGTACCAATATGCTTTTTGTAAGTTGACTAATTGACAATTTTAAAAGAGACCTATATTGGCGAGTTCCTTTCGGCATTTCTTCATAATGGTCATTTCCGAAATTCCGAACCGCTGAAATATTTAGGCGCTAAAACACAATGTGATGTGAATGTGAGCGCGGGACGGATGTACATCCATCCGCAGTGGTATATTGATGTGGTCTTTGCACACTTCACTCGCCTTTTCAATAATTATAGCTCTCTTCGCTTGTGCTCTGATAAAATAGAATTAATTTGGTCACCGGCTACTACATCCTTATAATTTTTCGCATTGTATATCGCTCTTCATGAGTTTCGGTTTCGGGTACCGGTTTCGGGTTCATTCTGAACTTCTTTTCGAACTTCAGAATGAACCCCAAACCGTTTCAACTTAAAGCACCAGAACATTCTTCAGATATTTTTATATAAATTCTTCATTGTGATTATCCTTAATGGAACCGTTACGTTTAGTTGTGTAAATAACCGGTATTTGTAAAACCTGTCCGGCGAAGGTCCTCCTCATAATACCTGACAAACATTTGTGCGCATGAACGTGTATGTTTGTCTTGTCTGTATATCTTAAGAGAGGTAGGGCGCATTAACGCAGCCCGTCTGGCGAAGTACCTCCACCTCACAGAAAACGGCCGCCAAGTAACGAGTCCCTAGAGGGTTTTTGTGTTCCTGCGTGTGAGTACCTAACACCAGTAAGCTCCTAAGGAGTTGCTGTGTTAGCAGCAGAGAAA
Organism: Pyralis farinalis; assembly: GCA_947507595.1. Classification (NCBI taxonomy): domain Eukaryota; kingdom Metazoa; phylum Arthropoda; class Insecta; order Lepidoptera; family Pyralidae; genus Pyralis; species Pyralis farinalis. The sequence continues at coordinate 8,281,970 of OX382264.1, forward strand.
GCAGAGTGATACTTAATGTATTACAAGCGTTTATAGGTTACGGTAACAGCTTTACATCTGGTGGGCCGTATTCTTGTATGTCTTCCGACGTTGTCTAAAATAAAACCTGATCTTGAAGCATTTTAAATGTATTTTTCAGAAATATTCCTAGAAGAATGATAGACAGATATTTTTTAAAATTTTGTGTTAAAAGATATTATTTTAGAGCCGAATATAATTATAACAGAATATTTTTCTTCTTCTTAAGAGACTATTCTAGTAAGTCTCCTAGTCAAATGTACAATTGTTTAAAAAAATATTGTATGAATGGTTGGACTATAAATAATTTCTAGGATATTAAACATTTGTGAGAAAAGAAGTAATTACATTCGCTTGCTACAATTTTATTTGCTAAACATCATTAAAGAGCCTGCCTGGAGACCCGATGAGATTATTTTACAATATTAATTCAATTCGCCGCTACGGGGCAGTCAGTAGGCCAATTCTACATAGAAACTGCAACTGCACTGCAGCGCGGCGTGTGTCAAAATGCATACACTTTTAAGTTTCGTTAAACGTCGCTGCTGTCTGATTGCTTAACGAAACGTCAAAATGTACGTATTTTTGACAAACGCCGCGCTGCAGTGCAGTTGCAGTTTTTTAGTAGAATCGGTCTATTGATTGGCTCTACATCCCGTCACTTATCAGCTTATTAGATGAAATCTAATTCCCATTGGTTAGCAGGTTTGCTCGCTGAAATATTTAGGCGCTAAATCTACTACGTTTTTGTGAGTGAGATGTGCCTTTATTCGTGGTCAAGTTGTTTATTGCTTTGTTAACATTAATGATCTTTAAAAATGTAAATGTGACGCCTATTTATATGTTGTTTTTAAGAAATAAATGTTATTAATATTGTAATGAGACCATAGATTACATCTCTATATAGTCACACATGGTATGATGTACACGTACACGGAAGTTCGAAGTTCGAATTAAATACAAACAAAGAAACGTTCGCAATTAACTTGATATTATATTTTAACGAGGTCATAAATATGACATAATATCTTTAAACTGTTGCGTCTATACATATAAGATATAGCTAATCTATGGTTGTAATGAATGAAAGTATGTGATTGCATAGAATGCCTATCTTAAAGTATTTGTTTATTTATATGCAATTTAAAGTACTTCTTGTGTGTGCTTTCGCCACCAATTATTGCGTGCGAACTAGCGCCGGCGGGCACTCACCCGCTATAGTTACTAGATGCATCTTGTGGTCTCTGTATCGGCTGTTACGCATATTATTCTAACGACTAACATCTACAGCGCCTGAGGATGCGTCGTGTCGAGACGAAACACGCAGCCATGGCAGCCACGGTGGCGGGTGCATGCGGGTTCCTGTTCAGATGGCGGGCAATCGCGAGGACGACCGTAGCCACCGAGGCAGAGACGACCGGAGCAGCCACGGCAGCGACGACATGATGCATCTACTAACGGTAGTGGGTGGGTGCCGGCCGGCACTAGTTCTCTTGAACTAATTGGTGGCAGAAGCACACAAAGCAGATCAAATTCCGTGTAAACTTGAGTTACGCAGAATAACGTCTGAGTCTATTAACTGTTTATTTCCAAGAGTTAATATTTCCCACAAAAGAATGTAAAAGTCAATTGGAAAATATACAAATCTTACTTAGTGTTTAGGTGATCTCTAATATTATGAATAATATTCTTCTAAGCACCCCGTTTATCCATTAAAAATAGGCCGGGTCCGCTACCTAACCCTAAAGATACACCGAGTTTGCCCAACGTTCCATTCACCCTGTTGCCTACACTCACTCATCTCTCCAAATGAGCGGTGTATCTTCCAACCCTGCTAATATTACGTTAAGATGTACAATCTCATACGGTTGTTATACCACTACATCATAACCTGTAAGTACTAAGAAGTATTAAATCAGCACATCAACCCTTACTCATCCCACTGCAGGGATGCGGGTCACACTTCAACTGAAGGGGTTTAGAGCCTACTCCAAAATGCTTTTCAAATGCGGATTGGTGAGGTGGACGGATTTTCAAGCATTCGACGGCCACTGACTTAGCTTAACGACTGTCATCTATCGACAACAGCCGGGACCGACGGCTTAACGAAGTACAAAGAAACGCGAGATAGATAAACCCATCCATAGACAGGCTGCGGTCGAAGTTGCTTAACCTGCGTGTTCGGTTAGAATGACACGCGCATCGACGCCATCGAGCTCTAAAACAAAAAAAAAATAGGTGTTTATGCGAGTAAACCGAATTTTTGAGTAAAACTAGGTAGACACTTCCGTCTTAACATATATGTGAAGAACTCTTTTAGTGCGGATCCCTAATTGTGTGAGCGTGACTTGCTTTTGACGGGGCTTTAAAGTCAGCGTACGTACAGGCTGTATTAAAGTTGAGGCCTCAAGATGTAACACTATTTGAATTTTAAGTGTTTTACCTCAATAAAGTCTGTAGAAACTTCTTAACACCTTCTCGTCTCTAGGCAATCACGGCGCAAACGTCGTTTACCAATGTTATACCATTTGGATAGCAAACATAAATACGGTTCTCCTAGTATAAAGCAGTCATAACTCAACAACAACGTCATCATGGCTGTACGCAGAAACATGATAGCACGTAGATTCGCGCGCTGCATAGACGAATTAAAACTGACACTGTTTAGAGCATATTGTCAATGCTTCTATACGGTTCAGCTCTGGGTCAACTGCATGAAACGGACTGGTAGTAGCATCAGAGTGCAGTATAATAATGCATACCGAATTCTGATGTTTGCGCAGGCCGGAGTCCCAGATTACTTTGCGACAACAAGGTCTCGAGTCGCAGCATTTTGGACTCAGATCGCAATTCGAATTTCGAAACGAAATCCTCCGTACACTGACCCAGTATCTGTATAGTCCCATTCTGAAATACTGGCTTTCCGTACACCGTGACAGCAATATGAAGTAATTATAATAATCTTTATTTAACCAAGTAACTAATCTATTACATAAATCAGGTTGCAGAGTGCTATATACGTGTTATCTAAGGTTTTATACTGTATTGCTATTTTACACTTGGTAGACTAAGATTCCAGAAAAGCATTTGCAATAACTTTCACACTAGGCTCTTGGTTTGTATTGTGGAAATCATACAAAGTCCATTTTTCTAGGTTGGATTTGCGCTTAGAGAACAATTTGTACCAATATCAAACTTAAATAATTACAAACAAGTAACACAATTAGTAACTTTCTGACGTACTGTATAAGTTTATTTTGTATATTTATTTTTGACATTCTCTTTGATTGTAATTTTATATAGGTTATACCTGAAATAAATACATTATCATTATTATATTATTATTATTATAACCTACAGGCTACTGCGATACTGCAAATACAGAGTATCGCTGGCAGCTTTTTCTTATACAACGTCGGGAAGCTTACAAGCATACGGTCCACCTGATGTAAAGACGTTAATGTAGCCTATGAACGCTTGCAATACATTAAGTATCACACGTGCGATGTCACCTCTGCTGCTAACACAGCAATTCCTTGAGCGTTTAATGGTGACCTCACTTACACGCAGGAATACAGTAGGTAGTTGTTATTTGGCTGCGTTCTTTCAGTCAAGTGGAGGTACTTCCCCAGATGGGCTGCTGTGATGTGCCCGACGTCTCTTAAAAACACTCAGTCCTAGACAAACAGACATGTACATGCACACACATGTTTGTCCTGTGTGGGAATCGAATCCACGAGCGTTGGTGGCAAAGTTATTAACCGCTGCGCCACAGTGCTCGCATGTTTCTCCATTATTACGGTTTGCTGTAAGGGAAACTGTAATTGACTAAGTGTAAGCACGGTGTTAAAGCAGTATATACTCTTTTTTATACTATGTCAGGAGGCATACAAGCATACGACCCACCTGATGTAAAGCGGGTACCGTAGCCTATTAACGCTTGCGATATAATAAGTATCACTGGCGCGAGCTTACTGGTGACCTCACTCACACGCAGGAACACAACAACCCTCTAGAGAGTTGTTATTTGGCTGCGGTTTTCTGTAGGTGGAGGTACTTCCCCAGACGGGCTGCTTTGATGATAACCATCCCCTTTGCAATTATTCTTACATGGTGCATATTGCCAGCTATCGAACAGTGATAGCCTAGTAGATGAAGAAACACCCTACGAACTGAATGGACCCAGTCGAGGTCACCAATAAGGTCTTAAGCAGTTGCTATGTTAGCAGCAGAGGTGGCATCGCGCGAGTGATACTTAAAGTATTGCAAGCGTTCATATGCTACGGTAATCGCTTTACATCCGGTGGGCCGTATGCTTGTCCTGACGTTACATAAAAAACCAGTTGAGAATGCGCAAGCTTGCATTGCCAGAGGAACACCTGGCTCGTCAATTATATAACAATTAAATTTCTTTTTTTCTAATTTGTCGGCCATTTTGACCATGTTCCTTAAGAGATAGGAACAGTGTTCCTGAACATTCCTATTCTACTTTTTTATGCTGAATCCGAATCTGAAGTCAAAATTCGAATATTCGAAAACAAGCGACAGACAAACGCACAGACAAACATATAGAATTCATATAGGAACGGTGTTCTTAAAAATAATAGAATCAATTGTCTAGTTTCTTTGTTATATGTCAGGCTGACATGTTGCTCCAGTGTAATTATAATGCCGGTATAAACTACGACCTAAAACAATAAAGTGATTACAATAAAAGAATGGCGGCGGAAATCATCTTGAGCGGCGTGCAGTGACCACGATTTTAGTTATCTGAAGACATTTACAACAACATTTTCATACTAATCCTACTAATATTATAAATGCGAAAGTTTGTATGTATGGATGGATGTTTGTTGCTCTTTCACGCTTAAACGGTTGAACGGATTTGAATGAAAATTGGCACATAGGTAGATTATGATCTGGATTAACATATAGGCTACGTTATTTGACCCCACGCGGGCGGAGCTGCGGACAGCAGCTAGTATAAAATATATCTATTTTTATACCATATTATAAATGGTAAGGGTCAATGATAGCCTAATTAATAAAGAATTGACCTATTGACAAAATGGTCTCCGGTTTGAATCCTGGCATGTATCACTAAATTCGTATTTTCGGATTTATGTATTAAAACATCGTGATGAAACCCACATGTCTATGAAATTACATTTCGAAGGACGTGTGACCTTACCTAAGAAACGTCTGGTTTTTCCTCTGGGTTGTGGAGATCTGACGGCAGTCGCTCCATGAAAAATACGTATCTTCGCCAAAACCTTAGGCTTAGGGAGCGAACTCCGCCAATTATAATGGATTAGGAAACGGGATTGCGCTAAGAAGAAGATTATGATTGGAAAAGAGCAGTGACTGACTTCCCCTGGTCGGAATCCTGTGACGAAACTCACACTACCAAGAAATAATGTTTCGAAAAGACGCGTTACGGAGGTCTGACGGCAGTCGTTCCACGTTAAAATCAGTATCTTTAGCAAATCCTTAGGCTTAGGTAGCGCAGCCAAAATCCTCTATGTTATAAGCCCAGGTATATGTCTCCTACGATATATAAAAAAATGATGATTTCCTATAGATTTATTGTCATTATGTACAACAGAGATATTACAAACAAGTAAACAAATATTTTAGTTTAGATATTGAATTAAACATTTTTTAACGGAAGTCTCGCATGTTTTATTTATTTTGTTGAACTTGACGTTTCGAACGCTTTGCAGCGTCCGTGGTCGCAGGAAAGACTAAGGTGGTATTTGTGTTACATTAGTTATTCAATTATTACATCTACCGACATGGATGGATTAATTATATATGTTCCGATTCACACAAAAATCGCTCACAGTGTCCGAACATTTTTTTTTAGTTTAGATGTAGGAACATAGGTATGACGAACTGTGGGCCAATTCTGCTAAATAACTGCAACTGCACGTTTACGCCTGTCACTTGAGTCTTGCAGGAATAATGCAGTGCCGATAGGTGTATTCTACTAAAATTTCCTGCACTGCAACTGCGCTGGAACTGCGCGTATGCTGCACTGCAACGGCACTGCAACTACCCTGCAACTGTGCGTATCCTGCAAGTAAACTACTTAAAACCTAAAATGTTGCCATATTTCAATCTAATAAAACTGAATTTTATTTAATGTTGACTCCTATAGTTTCACTATTGACCTTGGTTGCCGGAGTGGAGGTATTTCTTACCGAAAAGAAGCTTTACTTAATTATATTTATCCACAAACATCTCCCAAAACAAAGCAAATATAATTCACCGCCTCAGAATATTAATTTCACTTCGCAAAAGTTGCTCTTGAGCAACGTTACCAAAACTGCAAGTAAACTCCTTCAAAACTGCTGTCACCGGTATACAAATGTCAAAACAATTTATCAGAATACGATTATATTGCAGGAAACGTGCAGTTGCAGTGCAGGTTTTTTAACAGAATAGCGATTCATTTACTGCAACATTCCTGCAACGTCGCTGCTGTCAGATCGTTTAACAGAATACCGAAACGTCAAAATGTACGCATTTTGACACACGCCGCGCTGCAGTGCAGTTGCAGTTTTTAGTAGAATCGGCCCACTGAACGTATCACGATGCCGATATTAAATATAAATAATAAGTTTCGAAGAACGTCACATTCATTTGATGAACTACTTTCTTGTGAAGTGTAAGTACAAGGGAGGTTAAATTGTTCTGGAATTTCAAAACATTAAACGTAATATAAATTACATTAATATAAATCATAAGATTGACAAATTATCTTATTATATTTTGACTAATTGTAGGATAAAATTAGGTGTATATTTTAATTAGTTGTAATATTGACGATTTTGGAAAACAAGCACACGGCCCGCCTAATCTGAAGGCGGCCAAAGTACCTTTATTAAATCTTCCAATATAAGGACAAATGACTAACGGTTTGCCGTGTTATTATTGTAACAACTCCTTAAGTACAAAATGATACGGAACAGTGTTCAAAGCCCAGTCAAGTAATTAATATGTTTATTTGTGTAGCATTTGTCAAAAAATATTAAATAACAAATATTCTAATTTACAATACGTTTCCTATAAAAATTAGCGGTCAAATAAAAGTCATAAACTTTAAAATACAATTATCATTCAAAAATCTTACAATTTGTCATCTACAAGTTCTGTAATACTATAGTACCGTTTGTCAACTAATGATTCAAATAACTCATTTTTAACAATGTCAAGGAAATTCCTTAGGTACCGTGGTAGTTTGTTGTAAAGTATGTACGGGTGCTATACTAATATTTTGTATTGCGCAAAAATATTAGTATGGCACCCGTAGTAGGGGATATAATACATTATATCCCCCAACTTTAAGGGTTGTTTTGAGTACCGTACCGGTCATTTTTTTATTGTTCTTATTTTGTTAAGCAAGCTGAATCGGAGTGGGCGCGGAACTGATAACCGCTGGGAAAGCAAGGTTTTCGAATAGCATCCCCGTAATTGTACACGCAGTATGGGATGATCCCTCACGAGTTGGAAAGACCTCAAGAAATTTATAGTTGATAGATGCAGACGGCACAGGATCAAGACGAATGTCGCTCTAGGGGCGAGGGCTATGTTCAGCAGTGAATAAATACGGGATGAGATGATAATGATGAATTTTGATAAATGAATGATTGGTATTCACATATAAGTGTATACATTTCTTATTTGTATAATTATGATAATAATTTAAAAAGTTTAATCCAGTACGCAGCTATTTATAGTTTTAAGACCATAGATATGTATTCATCTAACACATCTTTTATTTCAAAAATGTAGATCAATCGTTAGAATTGACCAACTTGGACTTGTTCGCTTATTTTACTCACGATACAAAAGAACTAAAAAACCTGATATATGCTTTCATTGCGCTCAGCTTGCAAACATACATTAGGAGATCTTGTGCTCATCTAGCAATTTCGTAATTTCAAAGATGAGTAATTTAAATAGTATCATTAGATAATTGTTTTTGTAAATAAGAGTCGCAGAATCATATCATCCTTGATGACAAACAGTCAATATCTGAATTTCCTTTTTTGGATTTGGATAAATCCCCTGACTAAGCATCTAACTCAGTAGCAACTTCGCATCTCACGTAGAATCTTGACATTATTGGCCGTAAATTGTTTACACATGGATTCATGATTAAGATTAAACCTCCGTTTCTTAAAAACTACCACAAAACAAACTTTGAAAATTAAATACTATGTGTCACTAACATGTGGTTAACCTAGCGGTCAGTAAGCTATTCCTTCTGAATGATTAGTGATCAAAGCCTTCGTCAGTTTACAAAAAGTAGCGGCGCGGACGCACGTCTGAACAATGTTCTGTGCCGCTTTCCTTACGATAGCGTGCGCGCTCACCGCTGCCGCGCAAACCAGAGAGGACTTTCTGAACAGCACTAATATTGACAATAAAGTCATACGACGAATAGCCTCTATATTAGACGCAAACCGAACGGTAACTTCTCGTGATCTAGATTTACTTAACAAAACCGCGATAAATTATGGAATTGATAAAGATATAGTGACAAAGTTGACCGATTTCGTGAAACAGAATATAAGTAGACAGCCTGTTACTGAAGATAACTCGTATGTTTATGAAGAAACGGAGAAAGGAACAGAAACGAAGACAGTGGACGAATCTCCAGATTACGCGTCTTCCGTAGTCTTGGCAAGTGATCTACTGTCTTTGTCGTCAGCTGTTGCTAACATCAAAGAAAAAGTATGCAGGGATCAAGCATATAAATTCTTAGACGGCTTGCTGATGAACAAGAGGTGGGCTTTGAAAAGTAAGTACTTTTTATTTTTCCTACTGGCAAACAATATTATTTTGGCTATATTGGCAATATCACCTATATGAGTTTTATGTGGTTACATTTATATGCCACTAGCTACTCGACCCAGCTTCGCACGGGTGATCCAATCGTTACCAAAATTCACTGAACATTTCATCAAAATCTACCCAGCCGTTTTTGAGTCCATAGAGGACATACAGACAAACATTCAGTTATATATATTAAGAAGACTAGCTACTCAACTCAGCTTCGCACGGGTGATCCAATCGTTACCAAACTTCACAGGATCACCTGCTGGCCTAACCACTGCTGGCTGGAAGATTCATTGAAAATTTCATTAAAATCTGCCCAGCCGTTTTTGAGTCCATAGAGGACATACAGACAAACATTCATTTTTATATATTAAGAAGAAGATAGATAAAAAGATATTTACGTAACGTTTTGTATATATATAAATGTACAAGTCCCAGGTTCTATATAATAATCTAATCTACTACTTGTATAATATAATGTGTACGGTCAGATATAATAGTTGCACCAGGATGTCACTAGACATACATAAATATATTAGCTATAATATGTTATATAACTGTTTGCGACAATCGTTGCTTTTCTAGTTTTATTTCAGATTAGAGATAAACTCTCATTATGTTATCTCATTACTCTCTATCGCACAAACGACTGATATTTTTTTATTGTCAGACTAATTACACAGCGCCATCTTGCTCAGCTAGACAAACAGACATGTTCATGCACACAAATGTTTGCCTTGTGTGGGAATCGAACCCACGAGCGTTGGTGTCAATGTCGCGTCATTCACGACTGAGGCACCGAGCTCGTCTATTACTAATTGCCAATCAACAATTATGACTAAGATACGGAACACAAATCTGCTATTTGTTGATTCGTATTGTGCCCTCGATTGCATACGATATTAGAAAATAATACGTGACCAACAGACAAACTAACGTTCGTGCCGGTATAAACATGCGCCGTCTACGTAACAATATTAAAACAATACGCAATTATTTTATAAGTACTTAGTAAAATATGAATTTGAAAATTATATTTTACTATAAAATTTTGGCCCCTATAGACAAGTCTGGAGAATTCGATGGCGTCGTTGCGCTTTAACCGAACACCCAGGTTAAGCGACTTTGACCGTAGCCTGCCTATAGATGGATTTATCTATCTCGAGCTTCTCTGTGCTCGGAGGGTACGTTAAGCCATCGGTCTCGGCTGTTGTTGATAGATGACAGTCGTTAAGATAAGTCAGTGGCCTACAGATGGTTTGAAAACACTGGCCTCCGCCACTCCGCAGTAGAGCAGCGTGTTGGAGTATGCTCTAAACCTCTGGTATCACTGCAGTGCCAAGATTCTTTTTTTTTGTACAACATCGGAAGGCATATAAGTAAACGGTCCACCTAGGTATAAAGTGTTTACCGTAGCTGATGAATGCATGCAACATAGAGAGTATACGAGCGTTGGTATCAAAGACGCGTTATTAACCACTGCGTCACCGAGCTCGTCAAAAATATTGTTTTTTTTTTTTTACCACCAAGGTGGAAAACAAGCATACGACCTGCCTGATGGTAAGCAGTTACCGCAGCATATGGACATTTGCAACACCAGGGGTGTTACTCTTGCCTACTCTTGTCTTGTATATGATAGGTCCAGTGCGATACTCCGGTGCTCCTTGATATACCATACTCTTACGACAGCTGAATTTGTTTAATGACCTTTTACACGAACTTGTATGAGAGTACAGGTCTGGATGTGTTACTGTTATACTGCGTGATGAGACTGATGAGTGTCACTTGGTGGTTTAAATACCAAAACAACAATAATAATAATAAATAATAATAATAATAAATATTGTCGGACAAATTACACAGCGCCATCTAGTCCCAAAGTAAGCGAAGCTTGTGTTATGGGTACTAGACAACTGATAAACATACGTAAATACATTTTTTTTTTGTAAATACATACTTATTATACATTGAAAATACCCAGACCAAGACAAACAGACATGTTCATGCACACAAATGTTTGTACTGTGTGGGAATCGAACCCACGAGCGTTGGTGTCAAAATAGCGTAACAGCGCGTTCCACCACTGCGCCACCGAGCTCGTCACAATAGGAAATCTTCTTCCGTAATATCATAAAATCTTATTCCGTATCCCGGACTGGCGGTGTCCGGTACCTAAGCGTAAGGATTTGGCCAATATACTGATTTTATATGGAGCGACTCTCATCGTACTTACGTAATTCAGAGGAAAAACTAGACCTTTCTTAATTTAAGTCGCATATATTACAAAATATAATTTCTAGGAGGTGCGGATTGCCTCACGATGTTTTCCTTTACCGCCGTACAAGTAATAATTACAAACATGTACATAAATCATGTAAAAAAAACATGATATTATCCACACCATGTAAGTAAACGGTCCACCTGGGTACCATATAGACTCATTTTGTAAAAAGAGTGATACTCATAACATAAATACTAGATATAAGCATAATCTTGTGTTACATGCAAGCCGTCTCCACAAAATAAGTAATTCTTTTATGGGGCAATGTATACGGTTCTATAACAAACTTCCCAGCAATATAAGAGAATTGTCAATAAACAAGTTTAAAACTACTATTAAAGCCAAATTGTGTAGCAGGGCATATTATAAAGTATCTGACTATATTAATGATAAAAATGCCTGGGATTGAGTCGATCCAATTATAATGTAATTAATAAATTATGTAAATTTGTTTGGATACCAAAAGAGGGATGCCTGAGTTTTTTGGCAGTATTTTTATCAGTGCTCACCTAGTCATGGACTGCACGGTAGGGAAAAAAAATGTGACGATTCCAAACAAATGTAGCCATTTTTAGGGAATAAAAAGATTTTGACTTTGACTTTGACATGATTCCAACCAGGGATCACTTGGTTAATGAACTGGCGGTATATCTAGCTATCACGGCTATATCAATACAAAATGACTGTCCGTCTGTCGGCACAATATGTGACTGTATCCGGTCGGATAGGCTAATGCAAAAACACACATTTTATTTTAATCCAACGTCGGGAGAAGTACCAGTATACTGCCCACCTGATATAAAGCGTTTGCCGTAGACTATGAATGCTTGCCATATATTACTATTACTACGTATCACTCGCGCGTTGCCACCACTGTTGATACCACAAAATAAAAAAACTCCTTAGGAGCTTACTGGTAACCTCACTCCCTCCAAGGAACACAGCAACCTTCCAGGGTGTTGTTATTTAGCTGCATTTTTCTGGGAGGTGGAGGGACTTTCCCAGTCTCTATGGAAAACATTCAGACCACAGACAAATAGACATGTAATAGAAATATTGTGTTAAAGTAGTAATGCCAACCCCTTCCCAGACCTCGTTAAATATCTAATTATAAGTGTGGGTGAAGTAGTAAGCATTGTTTGGTAGTGCTCCAAGGCTAAGGAATATTGTGTTTCTCTATTGGTAGAGATTTGACGAGCTCGGTGGCTTAGTCGTGAATGACGCGACTTAAACACCAACAATCGTCGGTTCGATTCTCAAACAAGGCAAAAATTTGTGTGCATGAACATGTCAGTTTGTCTTGGTCTGGATGTTTTAAGAGAGGTAGGGCGCATCAAAGCAGTCCGTCTGGGGAAGTACCTCCACCTCACAGAAAACCGCAGCCAAATAACAACTCCCTAGAGGGTTGTTGTGTTCCTGCGTGTGAGTGAGGTCGCCAGTAAGCTCCCAAGGACTTGCTGTGTAGGCAGCAGAGGAGGCACCGCGCGAGTGATACTTAACATATCGCAAGCGTTAATAGGCTACGGTGCCCGCTTAACATCAGATGGGCCGTATGCTTGTATGCCTCACGACGTAGTATAAAAAAAAATCGGCCAAGTGCGAGTCGGACTCGCGCACGAAGGGTTCCGTACCATTATCTATAAAACGGCAAAAAAAATCACGTTTGTTGTATGGGAGCCCCCTTAAATATTTATTTTATTCTATTTTTTAGTATTTGTTGTTATAGCGGCAACAGAAATACATCATCTGTGAAAATTTTAACTGTCTAACTATCACCGTTCATGAGATACAGCCTGGTGACAGACGGACGGACGGACGGACGGACGGACGGACGGACGGACAGCGGAGCCTCAGTAATAGGGTTCCGTTTTACCCTTTGGGTACGGAACCCTAAAAACGACGTAGTATATTTCGTTTGTTATATGCATTGCTATGTTAGCTTATGAAACTGGAATAGTAACATAACACAACGTAACCTGATCTACCTTTCTTCATATAACGTTTGGTAGTATAAAGGTATAGGGGCCACCTGATATAAAATGGTTGCCGTAGGTTGTCATCTCAAGCGTCAATAGTCACTGGAACACAACAACCTTCAGGGAGTGTTTATCCGTTTTTTATATGCAACGGCGTGAGACATACAAGCATACGGCCCACCTGATGCGGTTATCGTAGCAATACATAAATGTAATTTGATCTAACCTGCTTCGTGTGCCTCGCCATCAATTAATTCATGCGAACTAACGCCGGCCGGCATCCACTCACTACATAATTGGTGGCGGAAAAACAAAAAGCAGGTTAGGTCAGATTGCATGTAAATTCGACTTTCGCAAAGTAACGCCTGAATCTATTAACAATACATAAATATCACTCGCGCGATGCCACCTCTGTTGCTAACCCGCAACTACTAAAGAGCTTACTGGTGACTTTACTGACATGCAGGAACACAACCCTCCAGAGAGTTGTTCATTGGCTGCGGATTTCTGGGTGAGATGGAGGTACTTCACCAGACGGGATATTTTGATGCACTTACCTACCTCTCTCTTGCCTCTAACCTAACTCAAACTTGACTCAAATCTAACCGAAACTTTAAGGTTAAGTAGAACAAAGGCGCACGCCACATTTTTCTGCAATCATCTCAAACGAAGTTTGTTTTTGAACACAAATACTTGGCAAACAAACTTAGTTTGACGAGATTAGTTTTGACGAGCTCGGTGGCGCAGTGGTGTCACCAACGTTCCTGGGTTCTATTCCCACACAGGACAAACATTTGTGTGTATTTAAACTCAACCACTGCGCCACCGAGATCGTCTGTAATTATGCTGGCTTTCAGGATTCGTTTATAACTTTTTACCGACACGGAACTCAAACAGAATTACAAAAAAAACGCTTTATTTAAGTGGATAAGTCAGCAACGGGAATGGTAACTTAAGGATCTTTTTTATAGGCTACAGCAACCGTTTTATATCAAGCGGGCTGAAAAACGTTTGTTTCTTACCCGAGATAATAACAAATAAGCATTGATGACACCATCATATTGGTATCGGTCGTATCGGTGAAAACACCTAATGAATTGTGCAAATGTTATTCAACGCCAGTAACAGTAAGTATTTAGTATGGAATGTCAATATCTGGCATATCAGTGTCAAAAATATTATAAATCTCGCAAAATCCAAACTATTCAAGATTGTTGATCGAACTCGCTAATATGTCCACTTCCTTATGAATTATGTTTACCTACATCATTAGAACCATAATATTATTCAGTGGGTTGAAACAAACTAAAAACTGAGGTCATTTAACGCAAAGCGTTATTTTGAAGTTCTATCCGAATTATAAATCTATGTTGGGACCTACAAAAAACTAAACCTAATCTTTGACTAAAAAAAGTCTAAGGAAGTTTATACTCACGTATTTATACGCTGTTATAAATACGTGGTAACGTTGAACAAGTCTTGCGGAACAGGTTTTGTGAGCGAGCTGGTGGGCGAATTTTGTTATCACGGGATAACCCATCAGACATAAACATTATTATATGCACCTACCGTATAGCCATGGTATACAGAAAAACATACATATATTTTTCATAAAAACTTAATAAAAGTGCTGGCTTGGAAGTATTGCCCACATACAAGAACGTGTTTTTTGAATGGGCTCCTGTATTTTAATTGCTCCTGCGCTGCAACAGTGGGGATTATAACTCGCAGGCGATACTTTTTGTATTGCAAGTGTCTATACGATACGGTAACTGCTTTAGATAACGCGGGTTCTACCCTTGCTTGTTACTCGACGTAAAAAATATTAATAAAACAGTATTTGTTTGTTGTTGTTATAATGAGTTTGTTTAATGTCTATACACAATGTACTCACTAAATAACTTTTGTATGTTTTTAAAACTAAACTTATATAACTTAATATATATCTCGTTCTGCAATTACTGGGTACAAATATATAGCAACTAGACCACAGCTTAAACGTTAACTAGCTCTTTATTTGCAGGTATCCCGGTGTCCCTTGACAACTCTTATTTTTAATGCCAATAATTCCAAATTTGTTATTTTTAATGCCAATTAACATGCAATGTAACAATTAATATTAATAGCTACTCTAGCAAAATAAAATTTGTTATTTTTATTAATAATATTTATTAAAATAAATTAATAACATTTAAGAGTGGTACGGCGCATCAAAGCAGCCCGTATGGGGAAGTACCTCCACCTCACAGAAAATCGCAGCCAAGTAACAACTCCCTAGAGCAGTGGTTCTCAAAGTTGTCTGCGCTACGACTCATCTAATACAACTTCCCAAACTCGGTTAAATTTTCTATAGGTGGGTCCTATAGAAAATTTAACCGTTACCAATATAACTAAATAAAGGACTTTTCAAATAACAAACAAAGTTTAAGTTTATTTTAAGCGCCGCCCGCGCTTACAATCCGTCCGGGCGGCTGACAGTCGCCCGCTGCCCAGCGGTTGGATCGGTAGGGTGGTGTGCCGTTCTGCAGGCAGGGCCCACTTAATGTTCGCTCGCAACCCACCACTGGGTCGCGACCCATAGTTTGAGAAACCCTGCCCTAGAGGGTTGTTGTGTTCCTGCGTGTGTGTAAGCAGCAGAGGAGTCCTCGCGCGAGTGATACTTAATATATCGCAAGCGTTAATAGGCTACGGTAGCCGCTTTACATCAGGTGGGCCGTATGCTTGTATGCCTCCCGACGTAGTATAAAATTTAAAATTAAGAAAAATGCACGGTATATCTAGACATTGTAGTATTCTTTTCTGTCAAGATACAATTTATCCGAAAGGATATATTGGTACTTCATTCTCAATATGTGTATACTATGATACAAGATATTACTGAGTATGGTGTCTCAAAAAGGCATAAAGATATTTTTTATAGGATTTATAATGCGATTGATTGATGTTGATGTTTGTGGTTTGCCTGTTGATGCAAACGACTTATTTACCACCTCAGTGGTATAACAAAAAGTAAAATAATAACGAATAAAAACATGCTTCAAGTTCAAGTTTTTGTTTTAAGTTTTTGTTACCTTCACTAGTAAACATGTTTGAATCAAAACTTGTAGATAATTGAATTTAAATTTGGTACATTCATGTCTTATATATTTAAACGAGTATAATATAAATATATTTCGTGTATCATAAACGGCTCTAACGATTTGGTAAAATTTTGTATTCAGATAAGATTTAAAAAGAAATGCGATTTTACTAAAAAAAACATTATAAATGCGAATTTCGTCGAACATTAATTTCAGCTATCGACATTATGATTATTGTGTATTCGTTTCCGAGATTTGTACTTTCTATCTTGCACGATCACATAGGTTCTCGGTTCGAATCCCACTAACAGCACACTGTTTTTGCGACATTTTTGTCTATTACTTGAAACACGTCTGTTTGTCTTGGTCTGGATGTTTTAAGAGAGATAGGGATATAGCCACAACTCCCTGGAAGGTTGATGTGATCTCACACTAACACAGCTGCAGAGATGGTATCGCGCGAGTGATACTTATTTTTTTATTTATTTACTGGCTTTTACCCGCGGCTTCGCTCGCATTGATAAAAAATATATATATTTTTTAATAAAAAGTATCCTATTTTACTTTCATATTTCAGATGAAGAATTTCCATCAATATGTGTACAAAGTTCAGTAGTTTTCGAGTGAAAGCGTAACAAACAAACGGACGTTCACATTTATAATATTAGTAGGATTTAAGACATACCAACAGTATACACATCACAATTACATATAGAAATGGATATACAGCTGCATTCTCATGTGTACAACAATTATAGGTACCTACGTACAATTTACACTTAATATATTGGAAAAGCGTTCATAGGCATAGGTAACCGCATTATATCTGTCTCCCGATGTTGTATAAGAAAAGCAAAGGTTACATTCAAACTAACTTGTATAACTTGAGCTGTCGTACTTAGTACAGTAAGTAAATTAATTTCCTTCAAAGGGAATTGCGTTAATTATGGTAACATAAACAGAAACCTGTTTACTCTTGTTCACTGTATGGCGTGTGATCTTTGTATAGTAAAATAGGTTTCATTTATTTATAGAATATAAAAAATATATTAGTAATTGCCAACAAGACAAACTCATTTTTCTTCTTATATTTTCGCGTAGAGTAATCTTCTACGTATATACATCCATATCTACTTAGGTATATTTATATAATTTTTATTTAAACTGGTCAAGCGTGAATGGACCTGCGCACTTTAAACGTGGGGGGGGGGGGGGGAGGGGTTACACGTTGGATTGAAATAAATTTGTTCGCAGAGTATGGCAATACTACTTGAAATTAAAAGTATACAGTGATAGCCCAGTGGATAAGGAATATCGATTAACGAGTACACCGTTCGAATCCTGGCATACCACTGACTTCGTCCGCGGAATAGTTATTTTTTTAATATTTATTTATATTAATAAAAATAAATAATATTCCTAAAATAAAAGTACCCTAAGTTACTCCTTATTACATCAGCTATCTGCCAGTGAAAGTCCCGTCATAATCGGTCCAGCCGTTTCAGAGATTAGCCGGAACAAACAGTCAGACAGACAAAAATTATAAAAATATTCATTTTGGTATATGTACCGTGTATACATCCATATGCATTTAGTAAGAAGCGGTTATTTGAATATTACAAACAGACACTCCAATTTTATTTATCTGTTTAGATTTGTAATTATTACTTGCTCGGCGGTGCGGCGATTTCGATAGACGCGTGACTCTAATCCAAGAAAGTCTGATTCCCTGGGTTGAGGAGGTCGGACGGCAGTCGCTCCGTGTCACAATCAGTATCTTCGCCAAATCTTTAGACTTAGGTAGCGGATCCCACCAGTCCTAATGGATTAGGAAACGCAATAACGCTATGAAGAAGATTACAGGGATTACAGACTTTTCTTAGATATATCCACAATTGTGAAAGTTTGATATTATACATATAATCATTTGCTCGGTGGTGAAGGAAAACATCGTGAGGAAACCCGCACGTCCAAGAAATTATAAATAAATAAATAAATAAATATTGTCGGACAAATTACACAGCGCCATCCAGCCCCAATGTAAGCGAAGCTTGTGTTATGGGTACTAGACAACTGATAAACATACGTAAATACATTTTTTTTTTGTAAATACATACTTATAATACATAGAAAATACCCAGACCAAGACAAACAGACATGTTCATGCACACAAATGTTTGTACTGTGTGGGAATCGAACCCACGAGCATTGGTGTCAAAGTAGCGTAACAGCGTGTTCCACCACTGCGCCACCGAGCTCGTCAAAAAATTAAAAATTATGTTTCCAAAGATAGAGTGTAGCCTAACCTAAGAAAAGTCTGAGTATCATTTTTACTAATGAGGTATATTAGTGAAAATTATATTATGTACATAAATCAGACACAAATAAGACAAATTTGGTGGTACATGCGAACACCAGGATTGAAACCAGTAGCAATCGGTTTAGTAGATTATCAATGCTCTAATAAAAATAATATTTAATGACTTCTAAAAAAAAAAAACTATATTTATATTTAAATAACTCCTAATTTGTACTGGAAAAGGGCGAAATTAAAAGCACCTAAAACCGAAAAGCATGCTTGAAGAGGAGAGCAAAGTATGTTTAGATCTGGCACCTGGCGTTCTATAGTCTCTCCTTACCCCAATGGTGGACAGGCGTGATAATATGCACGTATTTAATTAACTTTTTTATAATTTAAAAATCAATGCAATATGTTTTTTTTAGGGTTCCGTACCCAAAGGGTAGAACGGAACTATTACTGAGGCTCCGCTGTCCGTCCGTCCGTCCGTCTGTCACCAGGCTGTATCTCATGAACCGTGATAGTTAGACAGTTGAAATTTTCACAGATGATGTATTTCTATTGCCGCTATAACAACATGTTGTTATATTTATTTTATTTATAATATTTATTTTATTATACTTTTTAGTATCTCATGAACCGTGAACAACATGTTGTTATAGCGGCAATAGAAATACATCATCTGTGAAAATTTCAACTGTCTAACTATCACGGTTCATGAGATACTAAAAAGTATAACAAAATAAATATTTAAGGGGGCTCCCATACAAACGTGATTTTTTTTGCATTTTTTTATAGATAATGGTACGGAACCCTTCGTGCGCGAGTCCCACTCGCACTTGGCCGATTTTTTTTAATTTAATAAATTCATGTTTTTTCTTTCAAGATTTGTTGGGTTGCAATATAATGACAACGCAGTAAAATGACTTTCAAGGCTAATGTTAATCTGCTGACTCTACCGAGGTATTGTTTAGCAGTGTACGTTCGATATATAATTTATACAGAAACATAGTTAAAATTTGAGGTCAGGTAATCCGGAAATATTTTATGTGGACTTCAAGGTGATATTGATGCGAGGTAGCGATATGTCCGAGACACTGAGTGCCATAGTTTAATCAATGCTTGTAATAAGATTTGATGGTAAATAATACACAACATTTATTATCTGATTAGTTGTGCCCACGACTTCGTCCGCGTGGCTATTATTTAAATATTATTTATTTATATTATTAAAAATAAATAAAAATTCTAAAATAAAAGAAGCCCAAGTTACTCCTTATTACATCAGCTATCTGCCATTGAAAGTCCCTTCAAAATCGGTCCAGCCGTTTCAGAGATTAGCCGGAACAAACAGACAGACAAAAATTGTAAAAATATTCATTTTGGTATATGTACCGTGTACATCCATATATATGCATTTAGTAAAAAGCGGTTATTTTAATATTACAAACAGACACTCCAATTTTATTTATCTGTCAAGATTACTTTCGATACATGGATATATAATATTACGTGTATCTCAGAAACGACTCCAATGATCAGTATCAAATTTTGTATTTAGATAGTTTTGCTTTTTAAGTCTATCTATACAGGTGTATTTCCTGAATATTTAGATACTTATAATTATGTAATTATGTCTTCTGTTCAAGTCTATCTATGTCTATAAAATAACAAATATTTTAATATACAATATGTTTCCTATAAAAAATTAGCCGTCAAATAAAATTCATAAACCTTAAAATACCATTGTCATTAAAAAATCTTACAATTTGTCATCTAAAAATTCTATCTATAACTTCACGCCAAATCCCTTGCGGGGTAGGCAGAGAGAACCGAGCGCCACGTGACTCGATCCTTACATACCTCACTCGCTACTTTTACCTTCATTGCTCTTCTCATGCACGCTCGCCGGTTTCTAGGGCTCTTGACATCACCTTCTGATAGAACACGACCAATCTGGTCATGGTAAGTCTTGACCTTCCTCGGCTCCTACATCCTTCCTTTGCATTGTATATCCGCTTCGTTATTCTTTCATACTGCATTCTTTCTACATGTTCGAACCAATGGAGCATGCCTCTTCTTATTTTAACACTGACGCTCTCTTTCAGACTGTTTCAAACATCATCATTGGGAAAACAATACAAGCATTGCGCTACAAATTATGCGCAACGTTCGCATTTTGACCGCGTTTATCCTACTTTCATGCTCTCGCTGCCATAAGTACGCGTTGGGATAGCATAAGTAAGGTCTGTTCAAGCAAGCGCACCATTCTTAAATATTTCAATGCACTGGTACTATTTAGGTAACCATTAGATCAGTAGACCTTGAGGAAACATCACATACGAAAAAACTTGAACTTTAAAATCAACTAATCGAACGTCTATATGTAGTTTTGGTTGTTTTTATTGTCAAAAATATAATGCTAATAATAAAAAAAAATTGACATTTTTCGTAACAAATGAATTGATTAGACCTCTAAGTCTCGGTCTTAAGAAAATTATTTTTACAATGGGACAAGGACTTCTCCACTAGAATCAAAGTTCACCGCTGACTGGTGAAAAAAATCACGATCAAATAACAAATAAAATGTTAGTTGACATGATATTAAATGTCTCATGGTATTGCCAAATAAAAATGTACAATAATATTTGTACTTTGACATCTGTCACGACGTCTATAGTATTCGACATTTGTCTTTGTCTGTCTTACATTCCAATAAACATGACAGCTCCAATTTGAACGACGTTTTAATTTTAAGCCAACAAAACTTCACCATCTCTCCACAGCAATAAAATCATCGCCGAACTGGAAATGCTAATTGTAAAGATTCTACCTGAATCGTTACTAATTTTATATTAGCCGATCTGTCGTCGATGATAAAACTGTATACAGGTTATTGTCGGTAAGCATGTGACCGTGACTTTGACACAACTTCCGATATCGGCGAAGTAGTAAAACCTTCACTGAGTGTACATAACTGAGGTTCCTGCCGCAAGACATTACACGTATACTACGCCCTATGCGGCTTCAGTTACATGGGCTTTGGAAATCTAAATTTTATGCAGCAATTTTATATATCTTTGAGTTAAAAGTTAGCTATCATTTCATGCAGCATATAAGATGCCGCCGTGTGAAGTTTTATCGGTATATATTCTATATTTTTCTCGCAGAGAGTTGTTACTTGGCTGTTTTTTTTTTCTATAAGTTACTTTCCAGTCGGGCTGCTTTGCCTTCTATCTCTCTTACCTCTGTTCAATATACCAACAAACATGTTCGATATACCTACCTACATTGTGATGCGTGTACAATGGTACATAGACAGATTACCGAACCGCGACTTGGTATACTCTAAACCTTCTTCTTAAAGTCTTTAAAACCAAAGGAAATATTTTCTAGCATATTAAATGATAAATAAATAATAAATATTGCCGGACAAATTACACAGCGCCATCTAGTATCAAAGTGAGCGAAGCTTGTGTTACGGGTACCAGACAACTGATAAACATACGTAGTTTTTTTTGTATATTATGATATATATAGAAAATATCCAGACCAAGACAAACAGACATATTCATGCACACAAAAGTTTGTACTGTGCGGCAATCAAACCCACGAGTGTTGGTATCAAAGTAGCGTAACTAACCACAGCGCCATCAAACTCGTCACATTGTTTTACTGCCTCGTATTTCGGAGAGTAAGTTAAAAACAGATCACAAGGGTTTAAGCCAAGTTTAAGTCTACTCAAGTATTTCCAGTCAGTGAGGTAGCTCGACTGCGGAAAATACTTTCACCTCACAGAAAACTGCAGCTAAATATCAACTCCCAGGAGGGTTGAGGAGACTAAATTCGAGGAGAATTATACTCCTGTATAAGCCCTCAAGAAGTATTCTAACGACGTGTCTATGTATGTTTCATATCAGCGAGGATGTGTCTTTTGGCACTCTACGTAAAAAAATTTGCTTTGCGGTTTGATGCAATAAAGTGGGTAAAATGCGGCTTACATTCTTGCCCGCGAAGGATTCCAATCCCAAGAGTGCGGCGTGCGAAATTAAGATAAGAAATAGACTTTCTTAATTTACTTTTCACTTGTATTAAGTTTGTACGAGCTTTTCGCTTATACCTAGTTATATACCTATATTTTCTTTTACAATGTCGGGAGGTACACAAGCATATGGCCTAGCAGATGTGAAGCTGTTACCGTAGCCTATGAATGCTTGCAATACATGAAATACAAGTATTAGCTGCGCCTTGCCATCCCTGCTGATAACACGGATACTTCTTAGGAGCCAACTGGAGACCTCACTCACTTATAAGCACACAAAAACCCTTCAGAGAGTTGTTATTTAGCTGTGGTTTTCTGTGAGATTGAGGTTTTTCCAAGGTGACCTGTTTTGATGCGCCCTACCTCTCTTTAAAATACCAAAACAAATACAAATGCTTGTACTGTATTGAATCGAAGCCATGAGCCTTATTGGTAAAGTAACGATTGCTAATTATTTCGCCACTGGACTCGTTTACTTATGTATATTCTTTCTTTACTAATTGTAAATTAAAATTAACTTTTTTATTGTAGCTGCCTTGAAATACTGCTACATTTTAAGGGCCATGATGAAAAATGTTAACACGCCTCTGTCCTAACAAACAATGCATGTACGTTCTACGTCACATCAAGTCATTGTCTTAGTGAATGAATGAATTTTACTAATTGATGGTAGATATGGCGATGACGTGCGTTGCTGTGACTCATTCAATTTTATCTGATACGTTTTATGATCTAAGACCATGACGTTTATTATGTGTTTTTCGAACTTGAAACTTGTAGGACTACTACAAGTTCGCAGTTCGAAAAATGCACGCTTTGGACACTTTTTGTCACTCTGGGTTTATTTATAGCTAAGCATTTAAACGTTTTGTTGTTGTTTTGTTTTTGTGGGAGTTATTAATAGTTTTATAAATGATAATAAAATGTTTGTATTGACGAAGCTAGCATTAGTTATATTACTTGATGATCAACTCGATAGATTTAGATCCGGTGTTTATGTTGTTCTTCATAGTGCACATTTTCAGGCTGTAAAATAAGTTGCCTAATGAGTTGAAAGTAATTTAAAGGACCTGTTTAAACCAAAACTGAAGTAATGGTTATTTTAGACTTTAGAGGGATAGTTTAATAAATTTTGCTTCAATTTTATTGTATTTTAATTTTTAACACAATTGTTTTTTGTTTTATTAGTCATCTCAGATGCTTATTTCTGTAATGAGATTTAAGCATAGTTGTCAATAAAATAGGTTGCTTGATTGTGTATGCTACGATGAAGGAGGTGGGTGGAGCATAGGTATACTACTTCTCTCCTCATTTTCTGCCCATAGAGGAATGTCCTCTCTACTCGTGTATCCAAATTTTGCTCATTATCTTATTAGCTATTCTAATAAACAATTCGCATTTCCTCGCCTTTTATCTCTCTCTCGCCCTTTTTATCAAATCTGTTATTTCGTTATTTTCTGGGCTACCAGTTTGATCCTATTGAAAAAAATTCATGATTCGAACGTTGCTGTCGATCCTTTCCTAACCCCCTTCTATTGCTATTTTCATAGCACCAAACGTTATATCTGAGACCGGTATCTAAATGCACCAGTATGGAGATGCCCTTCTGTTACGCGTTCACCAAGGTGTTCCATATGTATCCGCATAAGTATCATCATTGAGGTGTCACATGACATTCAAGATCGATCTCAACTTGCGTACATGGCCGTCATTATTATAAATACTCTAACATTTAAATTGCTTAATTGCTCCCGTTTAATTTCAACTAGAATAAGGAAGTTTTGCAATATTTGATTATACTGTATGTCTTGGTCACTGTGGTCTTTGGATCGCACAATATACATAAGCGTTACATTGCTGTTACCATGCTAAGGGCTGCTATGACTTGCACGAGAGACGAACACTTGGATATAGTGCAATAAAGATGAGCGATGAAGGGCGAAGAAATATATTTTTGAAGTGATAACTTCTTATGGGAGGGTAAACCGCTTCGTTACGTAACGCGTTACGGCGCCAGTCTGTCTGGCTTCCCTTTCTCTCACGCATACGGCAGCTTTAATTATATGTAGATTATTTTAAGTTATCACTTCTGTCGGGCGTCCCGAGACGCACACGTTTTTTTATTTTACTGTATTTTATTTAATTTTATTTATACGACAGGAATATTCAACGAAAAATTAAACCTCTTGTAGCTAGATAATTCTTTAAGGTTTTACGACAAACTTGAAACTATTCTACATCGTTATATTGCGCTTATCTAAAATTGCTTAATCCGCAAGGATACGAGCGCAAATTACGCAATGACAGCATTCCTGATCGGCAACTGCATGGCTTGAAGCTGTCGCAATAACTATGAATCTGAATGAATTAATAAATCCTAAATATTCAAACCATTTCTTGTAAATATAAATTTAAAAAGCATAACATTATATCATACACAAAATATTTATTATTTCATGTATATCACATAGGTGTATTTCCTGAAAAATTAACGCGACTTGAAACAAAATAAAAAGCCGTCAAGTGCGACTCCGATTAGCGCACTGAGGGTTCCGTACAAACTTATAATATGTATGGCAGTTACATACCTTTATATGTACTTATAAAGGTATGTAAATAGTTCGTTCACCACGGGAATCGAGTCTCGATGCAGACGTGATTGTGTGCAGTGATGCAGACCTGTATTTGACATTAATTTCACCTTGATGGCTCCACCCATCCCTGAGAAAAGAGGTTTTGACAGACGGACGACAGACAGACGGACAACGAAGTGATCCTATAAGTTTTTAGGGTTCCGTACCCAAAGGGTAAAACGGAACCCTATTACTGAGACTCCGCTATCCGTCCGTCCGTCCTGTAGCAGGCTGTATCTCATGAACCGTGATAGTTAGACAGTTGAAATTTTCACAGATAATGTACTTCTATTGCCGCTATAACAACAAATACTAAAAAATAGAATAAAATAAATATTAAAGGGGGCTCCCATACAACAAACGTGATTTTTTTGCCGTTTTTATAGATAATGGTACGGAACCCTTCGTGCGCGAGTCCGACTCGCACTTGGCCGATTTTTCCTATTGCGTATTTGATCCCGCCCTATGTACGGTATATGTTGTTCCAAACAAACTAACATCACTTTCTTTAATAATGAAATCTAATGCTCACAATACGTTAAAATAAAAAACGCCGAGCGATACTCGGTCGACCAGGCAAATACTATTTACCTAATGAAGAATGAATGCGGGATGAAAGACAAACGTAACAGACAGAACAGACAGAATGCGGTAGAGGTAGGATGTAGGAGCCGCAGAATGCTAAGTAGCACCAAGCATGCCCAAATTGATCGTATTTCATTAAAAGCATGCAATAGAAGAGACTTCATAGCTCTTCTATTGCATGTTCGCCAATTTGGTACATAAATAAATAATAATAAATAAATATTGTCGGAAAAATTACACAGCACCACCTAGCCCCAAAGTAAGCGAAGCTTGTGTTATGGGTACTAGACAACTGATAAACATACGTAAATACATTTTTTTTGTAAATACATACTTATTATACATAGAAAATAACCAGGCAAACAGACATGTTCATGCACACAAATGTTTGTACTGTGTGGGAACCGAACCCACGAGCGTTGGTGTGTCAAAGTAGCGTAACAGCGCGTTTCACCACTGCGCCACCGAAATTCTATTCACAGTGTTGGAACCTTGTCGTTTCTCTATAAATCTAATGTAAATTGTTGCCAATAATTGGGTGGGTCCCAACGTTTGGACGAATTACGGCATAGAATTTGTCTTTCCTGAAAAAAACTTGATATTATGTAAAAAAAAATCGCCGATCTACTAATACTCAACCGTCCATTTTTAGGGTTCCGTACCCAAAGGGTAAAACGGAACCCTATTACTGAGGCTCCGCTGTCCGTCCGTCACCAGGCTGTATCTCATGAACGGTGATAGTTAGACAGTTGAAATTTTCACAGATGATGTATTTCCCAGGGGCTCCCATACAACAAACGTGATTTTTTTGCCGTTTTTATAGATAGTGGTACGGAACCCTTCGTGCGCGAGTCCGACTCGCACTTGGCCGGTTTTATTGATAATGGTACGGAACCCTTCGTGCGCGAGTCCGACTCGCACTTGGCCGATTTTTTTTTAACATTATAAATGTTGTAATGCTAAGGAATTGCAGACAATGATTATTATATACGTACATAATTTAAAGGTAACTTGAATTTTAAAATGTTATACACAGTTTCCTTTCAATTCGCTTCGCTTCCCTAGCCTCTTCTTCCGTTTACATTGAACATAAGTATGATATTAATGCTGTTTAAGTTAGACTCAAAATCAGGCCTTACAAATTATGTTTACGGAAGACGGTTTACTTTGATTTAACTTTGAAGTTTCCTAAACATAGAATTTATCTTGAAATCAAGAGGCTATTCCTCATGATCGAGTGAGAGGAGTTGTTAAGGGTAAGGTAAGCTCCTCAGGAGTTACTATGCTAGCAGTCCCGAGCGAAAAATCATGTATTGCAGGCATTTATTACTTCGGTGATCACTTTACATCAGGTGAGCCATTCACTTGTATTATTATTGATGTTATATAAAATAAAAATCGGCCAAGTGCCTGTCGGGCCGGGCACAGTGTAGGGTTCCGTATTTGCACTGTACAGTCATATTGGATTTCCTTTAAGAGTTTCGAAAATTTTAGCCTATTAAGTAGAAAAACTATTGTTGGATGTTATGACATTTTGAATGTAACTAAATATCCAAAGGCAAATATAGAAAATGGAATTAAATCTACGACTATCCAGATCCAGAACGCATGGGCACATGAATATTAGGTCATTTTTTACTATGTAGTTGGCCCCTGTGGGCCGTTACTACGTAACAGGAAGAAAATAACTTTTTTTTTTTCGCCCATGAAAATTGAAGACCGACAAAAGAAGGACTAACCCACACCTGATTGTGCATTAGTCATTCTTCCGTGAGGGGCACCCTTCGGAAAATGGGAGGGAGGTGGGGAGATCTTGCATAAGAGATAACATTTCGGAAGGCCGAACTGATTATGTCAGATACCTACTAACTAAAGCACCACCTGGGACCGCCTTTAGCCGGTAAGGCTTTTATTTAATGCTCAATCAGACGCGATCACCCCAGGGATACGGGACGACGCAAAAGAATATTGTATATAATAGACCCACAAAGGAAGGACCATTTCAGACGGCCGAACGAGTTATGCCAGACTCCTACTGACTAAACACCTCCTCGGGACTGCCTTTAGCAGAGAAGGCTTTAAAGGCTTCATCGGAGGCGATCGCCCCAGATTATGCAAAGCTAAATTTTTTTTTTTTTTTTGACCTGACTATGTAGTTAGCCCCGAGTGGGCTGTCACTACGTCACCGGACTAGAGAGGCGGGCGTGAGGCGCCACGGCCTAGAAAAACAAAGTTAAGCGACAGCCTAAGGGCCCCCGAGAGGGGTCGGACCTCGGCTCAGGACGTCGCTGGAGAAACAAATCGAACACGCGGGTTCGTGCCTGAAGGGCCTGTCGGAGAGTCAGAGGAAAAAACTGGCTGACTTCAATAAGATTGAAGGAAACAAAACCATATATAATTTGTGAACAGCGCCATCTAGTGTAAATATCGGGACTAAAATTATGTATGAAATTCAAACGAACTATGAAATTGCCTATGCCCCCATACTATGCCTATGACAATTGTACGTTATCATAAAAAAAATACATATTATAACTTCGTCGACTATTACTCGTTAAATTGTAAAGTCTGCTTAGCACTGCTGCGTGATAGTTTTCCTTTTAAATTCACTATATGGACAATTATCATGATTTTTTTACATTTCCAAATACAACAGTTTCGCTTGCATTGGGACACTTGAGTCTAACAACAAACTACACTTTTAATATAAATATTTCGCAAACGTATCACTATATCGAAAAATGGTCTTCCCAAACCTTCAAAAAAAAACATTTTACGTGTAGGGGAGGTACCACCAAAATTTTAGTAGTAATCAAGATTTTATTCAAAGACTTCGTCAGCATAGTTAATATGTATATACATGACAAATTACTGCTTTCTAGTATCAAGCGTTTCTGAGCTAGGCCGCGGACAGAGGGACAGACAGACAGATGGACATGGCGAAATTATAAGGGTTCCCTGTTTACAATGAAAAAAAAAACTCTATTCGTTATAGTCCCGCAAACTTTGCCGCTGTGGAATGTGCCAGTATGCAATTTTAATGTGCACATAAGAGCCTATCGTTTACCTAGAAACATTTTCGGAAGCTTTCTACTTTTCAAATTTCAATATAAATTAGACATATGTAGATATATAATCGTTTTTATTTGTATATAAACTTTTCGATTCAAATTAAATACGTTGCTTGACCTCTACTAGCTTTTGGGCATAATCATTTTATTATTCATAGAGCGCCATTGTGATCAAGGTGACGTATAGACTGGTTTGTACTTCCGGTTTTGTGATATGATATTATATCATTAGGATGCTGTATCTGTTCTTTCATTTCCATTTTTTTTTAATAAAATAACTAATTTTGAAAGAACATTAAGAAAGCATTCAATATTAAATAAGCCGTTGAACAGTGTTAGAGTCAAATTATCATATATTTAAACTTTTACATCGTTTATGCATTTCATCATCATCATCGCAGTCAGTATTCGTCCACTGTTGAGTCCCCCACACTGTGTGTACCAAAATAGGGCTGCCATTCGAGAACCTTCCTTCCCCAGCGGTTGTCGATTCTACGAACTATGTGGCGGTTTATACATTTACATATTACGAGTATTTTAGGACTACTTAAGTGTTGGAGTACTGGTCTATTAAAAAATCGGCCAAGCGCGAGTCGGACTCGCGCACCATTATCTATAAAAACGGCAAAAAATCACGTTTGTTGTATGGGAGCCCCCCTTAAATAGTTGTTTTATTTTAATTTAATTATTTATTCTTAAAGTGAATATATAATTTAATATTTTGTGAATATATCAAGCGTCTACCTGTTGCCGTTATCAATATCGAGCAAAAACGAGCAAAACAAATCACGTTTGTTGTATGGGAGCCCCCTTAAATATTTACTTTATTCTATTTTTTAGTATTTGTTGTTATAGGGGCAATAGATATACATCAACTGTGAAAATTTCAACTGTCTAACTATCACGGTTCATGAGACACAGCCTGGTGACAGACGGACGGACGGACGGACGGATAGCGGAGTCTCAGTAATAGGGTTCCGTTTTACCCTTTGGGTACGGAACCCTAAAAACCGAGTGAACGTCACCGTTTTTTCTATGGTCGTATTACGTCGGTAGTTCGAATAAAATTTGAATATGATGAGTGCACGATCCGACATCTTTATTCAAAAAATATCAACATCGGCTATGTATTCTATTGTCAAGCGGCTGTGTATATATATGATTCGATTTTATAAGGCTTTCGGTAAATTTGTGCTGGAACCTGACCTGTTATAGAACCTAGTGCCATTAAAATATACTATATCATTGGCACCTAATGTATTACTCTCAATTATAAATTCTCTATTAGCAGATGTTACATTTGGCTTAAGGCTTACTTAGAATGACACAATTTGATGAGGGTACAATTTATCTTGTCAATATTATCACACCGGCGATGAGTCACATTAAAAAATAATGAGGTATTATCGGCAAATAGTACTGATATCTGCTATTTTTTATATCACTTGCATACACTTAAAATAAAATATAAACCTTTGTGTTATCTGTATTTATGTCACTAGCGTATATTCTATTGTTTCAATAAGACGCGATCAAATTCTGGGCTTCACCGTAAACTCCATAATGGCATTAGTCCAGTCAATAAAGCGGGGAAATAAAAAAGTTTCTTATAGGAAGATGGATCAAGAAAATTCTTTTTGAATTACCTTCTATGAGTCCTCTAGGTCATTCGTGACTAGCAAGCGGAGTGACTAGCACCCCCCCCCCATTTAAAAAAAAATTGCAATATATAGCAAAAGTGAAAATTAAGGACTGAAAATGTCTCCTAGTAGGTTAGTTTTCCGGAAAATTCACACGGGGAGCGGAAAATCGGAAAATTTGGTTAATTTTTCCGACTTTTTTGATAATCTTATTTCGTTTAACTCGTTCGTAACACTGAACATTAATTTGGAGCACTTTATTATCAGTAACGACAAAAAAAAAAGAAAATAAACAAGATTTTTCCAATTTTCCACCTTTCATGGGGGATTTTCCAGGAAACTGATAGCATATTCGTGATCAGCGACCCAGAAAAGTGTGTAGTGTATGTAAGTATGCGTGTGTGTGTGTAAAATGTGTATCTAAGATGCATGCAATAGCTGACATGGCTGCTCCGGTCGTCACTGCTTCGGCTGCTTTGGTCGTCTCCGTGATCGGTCCTTCCTTCATCCCTAGTGTATATCGTCCGCTGCCTAATCACAAGGATTGGGCAAGTATACTGACCTCCGCAACCTTGAGGGAAATTTAAACCTTTCTTAGATCATTTGTCTTTCGAAATATATATGTTGTTTCCTCACGATGTTTTCCATCACCGCGGAGCAAGTGATAATTACAAATGTGTACGTACATAAATCTGAAAACACGAATTTAGTGGTACACCTGGCCAGGATTCCATCCACGATTAGTAGGTTGGTTCTTTATCCATTAAGCTATCACTACTACTATGCTGTAATATTTGTTATCCATTAATATCTTGGCAAGTTTGTCCGCAAATTTCTTTATAAACGAATAACTTCAAAAGATTCTCACGTTCAATTGATTTTATTACTACATAGGACCTCACAAGAAGCAGGAAGTTTCTTGAATTGGATAGCCTCAACGAGGAAACCACTCGCAACTACGGTATTTGAATTGTTAAATAGTTCAGGTATACCACCAGGAGTATAAAATCAAACCTCATATAAATCTCATACGGGCGTACAACTTTGTACTATATTCGAACATCTGCTTACTCGAAAGTTTAATCATCATCATCGAAGGAAATAGATAGTGTATCACTCTTACTATTATATATCCGGAAAGACCTGTGACCTAAGAAAGTTTTGAATATCACTCTGGGTTGCGGAGGTCTGACTTCATTCGCTCCAAACTCAGTATTTTTTCCAAATCCTTATAATATATATGTGATGCCGATAGGTCTACAGAACTTTTCTATCACAGAAGAATGTTATATAGACATTATATGGGTAGTGAGAGCGGTAGGGTACAGAAAATAGACAGCCAAAGAACATAATTTTATATCCAAAGGTTTTTAGTCCGACCAAATACAACCAGTTGAGAATGCGCAAGCTTGCATTGCCAGAGGAACACCTGGCTCGTCAATTATATAACAATTGTTTTTTTTTAAATTGTCGGCGATTTTGACCATGTTCCTTATGAGATAGGAACGGTGTTCCTGAACATTCCTATTCTACTTTTTTATGCTGAATCCGAATCTGAAGTAAAAATTCGAATATTCGAAAAAAAGTGACAGACAAACGCACAGACAAACATATAGAATTCATATAGGAACGGTGTTCCTGAAAATACAAGCGCAATAAGGTTTTCGAACTATCACGTATTACACCACATACGTGATTTGTAGCTGTTTCCAAACCATTAGGATTGGCGGGGTCCGCTACCTGAGCCTGAGAATTTGGCGAAAATACAGATTTTTATACGGAACAACTGCTGTCAGCCCTTCACAACCCAGAGGCGAAACCGGACTATTCCTAGGTAAGGTCACTGCTCTACGTGATTCACTAAAGTACCTATCCAAAATTAAAAAAATAACTATGTTAATAATATAAAACATAAATAACATTGGGATCTTTACTATGGAGAAAAACCTCACGGCGCGTACAAAGCTCACACATATCTTATTTTAAATTTTTTGGCGTTATTGTGGTGTACGGGAATATCGAGATATAATGAATCTAAGTTTATTTTTAGGGTTCCGTACCTTTAAAGGAAAAACGGAACCCTTATAGGATCACTTTATTGTCCGTCTATCTGTCTGTCTGTCAAGCCCTTTTTCTCAGGAACCAGTGGAGCTATCAAGCTGATATTAATTATTAAATACTCAGGTCTTTAGTCTCTGCGAGCAGCGAAAAATCAAACTTCTAAGGCAACGCAATCAAAAGATACCGCTGTTTATGTCTCGATGCGCATATTTTGATACTCGCAAGGGAATCAAAACCTATACGGTCCTTCCTGCTGACCTAGAATCATGAAATTTGGTACGAAACAATGCCATGTAGTACAAGTAAAGGAAAAAATTCGAAAACCGTAAATTTGTGGTTCCATCACAAAAAAAAAAAATGCTTTTTTGCGACAATAATTTGCGAAAATATTTTTTTACAGAACCCTCAAAGCGTGAGCCGGACTCGCACTTGACTGTTTGTTTACTTTTATATTGTTTTGCTTTACATGACATGACAAGTAGTAATAATAACACTTTTGTTGACATATAATAATATGTAATATTTATGGATATATACATATAATGAGTCGGCGTGTGTGTGTTATTCTTGTTTAATGTAAGTATTATTTAGATATGATGAGTATGAGTTGGCATTTTTTGTTTAACAATGGCATTGTTTTACTTTAATGTTATCGTGTCAGAATATTGCATAAACCTTTCAATATGAAATAATCTGCTGTGCCGGGCACGCATGTTATTTTATCATAGCTTTTGAGTGTAATTACGATGATATTATGAATATTTTTGTAAAATGAAAAGTGAAAATAAAAACTTTATTTTCTCAGCAAATTATAGAAAGTATAGAAAAAAATGCACAGCGATAAAGCATGTGATATTATGTAACAATTTTAATAGGTTTCATTTGTGTACGCTATCTCGATAAGCGAGGCATAAAGATCCCAATGGCCTTTGCAATTTAAAAAACCCACGACGGAAAATTGTGACATAAAAACACATTAATTAACAACAAAGCTTCTGCTTATACAGCTACTTAATATATATAGTCTACAACACAGATTACGCACGACAGCTGTTAATAATATTCTATTTAAAAACCACATTATGCTCTAATGTCGTGGATTTTTGAATTTTTATATTTCAAGTTTCTTTTATGTCACAATTTTCCGTCGTGGGTTTTTAAAATCTAAATTTATGTTTTATTTGTGGCATTTTAATTTAAATTTTAATGATAAAAGCAATGTATACCGTTTCCGTTTAATAATAAAATTGACTTAACCGTTTTGGAGAAATATGTGTAGGGACTGTAGCGCCTCCTGGCTGTCTGTAACATTAAAACTTACTAAGAATATGCTCAGCAATGAGACTTATATAAAGCAAAAAAACCATTTCAAAATTCATTTCCACGAAAAATGTAAGAGACACATACACACACAAACACCTCTTACCCCAAAACGCATGCACCGTTTCCGTGGCCATCGCGGCTAAAATATCGTAATCTGTCGAATGTTGGCACCCACTCAATTATTGGCGTACTTACATGTATAGACAAATAATAAGAATCTTATTATTTGTCTATAAATGTAAGGACGCCAATGGGTGCCAACGTTTGTACGTACAACGCGGGTAAAAATATGTTTGGGGTAATAGGTGTTTGTGTATGTTATATTTATCGCGGTATTGTCCAGGCCGATTTTAATATGGTTTTTTGCAATAGGTACTTTAGATAGATTGTGCCAATAATTGGGTTTAAGCACGTGGATACCATAAATATTTCTTTTTATATTAACTATTTATTCAGACAGAAAATAATGTAATGATAAAAAGTTTGAGCGACTTATCCACATTCATTAGAAGTAATTTTAATCGATATTTGACCGTTTGACAATAAATATTTCTTATTATTTCAAGATTGTCTTAGAGTGCCAATAATTGGGTACATTACGTTGTGTATGTGTTGAATTATTTGTACATTAGGCAGTCGAAAAGTAGAATATGGCAACTCGAGTTATAAAATCTCTGAAGGTAATTACAATTACTTCGCCTAAAGGAAGTTCGTTATCGCCGAAAAATAATTAACAAATCATAATACTTATTTATATTAGTAAATTGATGTATTTTAGAAATGATGTAATAAAACTATGTCGATACCTTGTTTTTACGTGTGATATTAAAAATAGACATGAACGTTATTAAAGGTATAGGGGATAATATCACAATTAAAAAAAAAAATATGGTTGACTGGAAGAGATCCCGGATGGGAAGTCCGCCATTGTCAAACAATTATTTTCTTATCTGTATTTTTTCTTGTAGTACTATAAAGATTATACAAACAAACTTATTCTGTCTGTTTGTACCTGCGTCTTTTGTAACCGTTACCACATGAAAACACTGGCAGGACTTCAAAGAAAATTAGTTTGATGTCAGCTCATATTCCGAGAGAACACAGAAAACTTTAAGAAGATTAACTATAAAATACTTTTGTAAGCTAAAATTTGGTTTGGCCATATAAGTTCATAATCCTATGATTCATATATAAAGCGAAGAAAAAATGAAATCAAACATACATATGTACACATAAATTATGAGTATCTCTTTCCACTTAATGCGGGGATGATTTTTTTATTAATGCATCTCATAATAAGTAGTACCGTCAAAAGTAAAAAAAAAAATTAATGGTTGCTTATGCCATTTTTTTTTCTTTTTAATGCAATAAAGCGTTGACTAATTATTGAGGTTTACACTTAACATTTTGTTAGAATTGCATATGTGAAAAACTTGACATAAGGGTAGTAGTAATATATGTAGTGACGCTTATCGTTCCTATATGAATTCTATATGTTTGTCTGTGCGTATGTCCGTGCGTTTATCTGTGCGTTAGTCTGTTGTTTTTTTTTCGAATATTCGAGTTTTGACTTCAGATTCGGATTCAGCATAAAAAAGTACAATAGGAATGTTCAGGAACACCGTTCCTATCTCTTAAGGAACATGGTCAAAATGGCCGACAAATTAAAAAAAATAAAGAATTGTTATATAATTGACGAGCCAGGTGTTCCTCTGGCAATGCAAGCGTGCGCATTCTCAACTGGTTATATATGTAACTATAATACTACTAATCTTCTTCCTAGTGTCATCCCGTTTCCTAATCCATTAGGAATGGCGGAGTTCGCTACCTAAACCTAAGGATTTGGCAAAGATACAGATTTTTATATAGAGCGACTGACGTCAGGCCACCACAACCCAGAGGAAAAACCAGACCTTCCTTAGTTTGTATCGCACATCTTTCGAAATATAATTTCTTGGTCTCGCGGAATTCCTCACGGTGTTTTCCTTCATCGCCGAATAAGTAATAATTACAAATATGTTTATAAATTTAGTAGTATATGCCAGGTACCAGTTAACTCTAATACTACTCGTACTAATATATTGGGACTTCTTCCCGCGCTTTTGACGAGTGACATTGTTATTTTACTTGAAATTTTTACAATTCAGTATAAATATAGTTTTGTGTGATAATTTCGATAGTATTTTGTAACATAAGTGCTAGTGAAATTATACAGTAATGAATAAACTCAAATATAACACGTTTATGCACTTTTTGGAAGACGTGAATAACTTCATCAAGAAAACCTTGTAAAAATCACTCAAGTCACTTTGTAACACTAAAGATAAAATCCCGCCCAATAAAAAATCCGGCGTCTATAAGCTGTTCTGCAATGAATGTGAACACGTTTATATCGGTCAAACGGGACGTAGCTTTGTAACACGATTTCATGAACACGTATCGGCGTATAAAAACAATCGCCCAGAAAGATCACACTTCGCTGAGCATCTCATAGACAAAGGACATAACTTATCCCCCACTAATACATATCAAATTTTACACACCATAGACAAAGGTTTAAAACTAAATATTAGGGAACAATTAGAAATTAATAATCATAAAAATTCTAAAATTACTCTCATGAACAAACAGACTGACGTAAACCATTCCCCACTATTAAATATCTTTTCGCTCACACCATCAACCCCCACCCTCAATTCAATATAAGGGACGGCACTGCGATGGATTTGTCACTTGTAGCATGTTATTCTTACGATTAACGTCTACAACGCCTGATGATGCCTCGTGGAGAGGCGAAACACGTGTCGCAGCGACGACCAGGCCAGTCGTGGCAGCGACGGTGGTGGTGGGGGCATGCGGATTCTGTTCCAGATGGAGGACGACCGCAGCAGCCGAGGCAGAGACTACCGGAGCAGCCATGGCAGCGTCGGCATGTTGCACGCACTAACAGTAGTGGGTGGGTGCCGGCCGGCGCTAGGCCGCATGAACTAATTGGTGGCGGAAGCACACGGGGCGGGTTGGATCGAATTGCGTGAAAATCACTATCGTTTTACGGGTGGTATTTAAATTGGGTTGATTGAGTCTGGGTACCCTTCCCAAGTATTTTTTCAGCACAGTTCCTGAAGCTGGAACATAGAATTAGGATTTTCAAATGGTTCTAAACTGATGACTTGGCTGTATGGGCTAGATCCCTTTGCCTTTCCCCTAGGGGATAAAAAGAACAAAAAAAAAACTACTAATATTACTAACTAAAAACAATGTAGGTTTAACCTCTTCCTTCTTTGAGGTCGGTGGAAAATGAAATAAAATGTAGGAGTTGAAACAAAATTCTTGCCTGACTACAATCAACTAATTTACTTAATCTGATTATAAAGGATTGTTAAGCTTTGTTATTGCTAGATTACTTAGAATAAACTTAGCGAGGTCGACACCGTTGATACGCGTGTTAGTCTAAGTTAAGCAGGTACTCACATAGGCGGCCTAGACCTCAGACTACCTATAGTTTGGTTTAGTCTTCTTGAGCTCCCCTGTAGTCGGAGTACGTTATGCCGTCGGTCTTATTTATCTTCCATAGGTGACGTTCGTTAAATTTAACTTAAAAAACGAAAATCCCGGTTCGAATCCTAGCATGTACCACTAAATTCGTGTTTTCGGATCTATATACATATTTGTAATTTGTAATTATCATCAAGCTTGGCGGTGAAGGAAAACATCGTGAGGAAACCCTCACATTCAAGAAATTATATTTTTGAAAGACATGTGACCTTATCTAAGAATGATCTGGTTTTCCCTCTGGGTTGTGGAGGTCTGACAGCAGTGGCTTCATGTAAAAATCAGTATCTTCGCCAAATCCTTAGGCTTGGGTAGCAGACCTCGCCAGTCCTAATGGATAAGGAAAAGGCATAATGCGAAGAAGGTGACGCTCGTCAAGCTATTGGGGAAGTACCTCCACCTCCACGCAAAACCGTGTTTTCTATGTGTGGCTTTGATGCACCCTACCTCTCTTAAAAATACCCAGACCAAGACAGAACAGACATGTTCATGCACACAAATGTTTGCCCTGTGTGGGAATCGAACCCACGAGCGTCGGTGTCAAAGTAACGTAACAATGCGTTTCGCCACTGCGTCACCGAGCACGTAAGAAAAACGATTAGGAAAAATCGACGCGGATATGAAATCTGTGCTGTCATATTTTGTTGATATATAAACAAAACAATTAACTAATCTCTTTTTAATCGGTTAAATACGAAACTAATAAATTAAGTCATTAGAAACAGGACGTCCTGTAGCCTTTCATAAATTTTCTTCCCAATCAAAATTTAATTAAGATGTATGAATCAAAAAAAATATTATCCACTTATTTCATATATGGAAATGAAAAAGTGTTTGTTTCGTAGTGTCAAACAAAAGTTATTTACTAAATTTATATGAATGTATATAGGATGCATATCAAAAAATCTATTTTTATAAGTTATGTGTGTTTTTTTGTTGCGGTCTCCGTTTCACGAGATAGCCGATGTTATAAGGAGCAACTTAAGTTATTGTAAAGTAAGCATCAGAGGGAGACTTTGTATGAAAGTCGTCTGCGTGGGTACCTCTGTCTCACCTATTTCTACCGCCAAGTAGCTATATTTATATAGCTGTGTACCGGTTTGAACTGTGAGATATGGCAGAGAAATTACATCTTAAGTACTGTGACGAAACAGCCTTAGGTCACAAGATTGGTAGCGCGCGAGTAACAACCTATAGACTGCGGTGATCGCTTACCATCTAATGCGGGAGGCATGCTTGTTTGCTAATCTAGTTGTATAAAAAAAGTTACTTGAAAAATTAGGGTACCATAGGAAAAAGATAATTGTACGCGGACGAAGTCGCGGGAGAGCCGCTAGTATATTACATATTATAATAAAAAAAGAGTGTAACAACGTCGGGGAACATAAAGCATACGGCCCACCTGATGTTAAGTGGTTACCGTAGCCTATAGCTATCGTTCGGGCATTGTTCTACTGCAAGCACAGTAACCTCTTAGGAGCTTACTGGTAACTTTGGCTACGGTTTTCTGTTCCCCAAAAAGGCTATTAAAAACTCAACAAAGACAAACAGACATGTTTATGCACACAAATGTTTGTTCCGTATGAGAATCGAACACACGAGATTTGGTATTAAAGCAGCGTCACTAACCACGGTGCTACCGAGCTCGTCAAACTGTTTTGAAGATAGATAAGACCGCTGTGCTTTTAATTATGGTACCACTGTTTATTTGCGCTGTAAAGGGTATTGCTATATATATACAGATGTGATGCAGAAGTTGCAACATTCGCAGGCTTTGATCATGTTTCACTAACTATTAGCCAACAAGCGTTTGCCGGGTGCGGCTCTACATTCAACTCGGTGCATATGGCCGCTTACTGTGCCATTCGTGTTATGTTCAAGTTAGCACGTTCTGGATTGTTAGCTCTGCTAAACAGTTTGGTTGAGTTGGATGTACGTCTTCATAAGTGCACATATTATTATTAAAATGAAACAAATTATAATTAATTCCTCAAACGCAAAATTTTCTTGCTCAAAGAGAGGTAGGGCGCATCAAAGCTCTACTTCACAGAAGACCGCAGCCCAATAACAACTCTCTAGATGGTTGTTGTATTCCTGAGTGTGAGTTAGTTCACCAGTATGCTCTTAAGGACTTGCTGTGTTAGCAGCAGAGGTGACATCGCACGTGTGATATCTACGTAATGTAATACAATCATTCAGAGGTTATGGTAATCTCTTT
The DNA here is from genome assembly GCA_947507595.1 of Pyralis farinalis. Classification (NCBI taxonomy): domain Eukaryota; kingdom Metazoa; phylum Arthropoda; class Insecta; order Lepidoptera; family Pyralidae; genus Pyralis; species Pyralis farinalis. The sequence goes on from OX382264.1 coordinate 8,321,596, forward strand.
AAATCAGGTGGACCGCATGGTTGTACGCCACCCGACATTGTATTAAATTATCTTTGCCTATTTATATATAGATGTCTTTTTTATTTCATACAACGTTGGAATGCATCCTAGCATTTTAACTACCCGATATAAATCTGTTACCGTTAGCGCTCATCGCTTGTAATATATTAATCACTAGCACGTTGCTACCTCTGCCGATAGCATAGCCGCTCTAAAAATATTTAATGGGAATAGATTAAAAAAATAGAGATTTTTCTGAAATAAACTATTAATGAACTATTCCTATCTCAACTTCTTTGTAGATTTTTCTCATTAATGTTTTTGTTAGGATATTTGTTCTTTTATATAATTGTTCTCCGGTACAATCGGTTATAGATACTTAAAGTTACATCAAGTCTATTTTTCATACATTTGGCATTAAAAACAAATTACGGTGTGAAATTGATCCATTAATTGTTAATTTATGTAAGTGCTCCGAAATAAACATATATATATATAATATTGATGTGAAAGGAATTGTAATCAACAAGGTCTGCAGGTATCGACTTTGTACACTTAATAGCAAAAAAATGTGCATTATTGCATTGCTCTAATGTTTTAGACATTTGAAATTTCTTATCTTCATTTAGCAAATTTTTGAAATGAAACGTCTTTCGTTTCGGTGAGTAGGACGTCGCTTGCAAAACAACTGTATCAAAGACAAAGGTAGCCATTTCGAAAATAATATTTTTTTTATTTGTTAATGAGACTTCCATAAATATGTACATATAAGTTTTATTAAGATTACATTACTTGATAAAAAAATAAATGCATATTCATTTGTAACAGAACTTATGGCCGGACTAGGTATAGCTATTCCTCAGCTATACATTGATCAACTCGTGCAAATGTAATATATAATTTGATAGAGTAAATGTAATATATAAATAGTTGTGCCATATTTTGAATACATTGGACGATTACTTGTCCATCGCGTGCGATACGTAACATCGAAAAATGTCGTGCAAGTGCTCGGGTAGCAAAAGAGAGTCCTCAACAATGATTTTGCCCTCAGTAAAACGTGTTCGTATTCATAAGGATAACATTTTGCAGTACTAAACCTTTTACGTATTCTGCTGCGGCTGCGTCCCTTCGTCCCATCCTATTCGAGTCGACTAAGGCGCTCGGTTCTTTCTGCCTACGCCGCGAGGGACCTGGTGTGGCACAGTACATTAAGCAACCCAGTCTGTAAAGTAGTTTAAAGTTTTGCAATGACATAGAGTATAAATAAAATAGACTGGACATAACATTCTCTTTCCGCATAGACTTTATAGTTGTTGATATATTTTGAGTAAACCAGCAGCATTCACGTCCTTGTGGAATATATATAATGTAGTATAGCTCAGTAAGATTTACTTTATCAATTGAATTCAAAAGTCGATATTACCAACCAGTTCATAAATCGACGTCAATGCAATACCGCCGGGATTGTTAGAATAACAAGAAAACGACAATATGATGGTTCAAGTTTCTATTGCTGGTTCTAGGACCTGTTGAATAGAACTCTTTGTTATAGTATCTTGCCGAGAACTCGTTATTGAGGTTTATAAATGACTACGTAGAATTTTTATGCACAATATTGTCTCATCCTTCGCATAAGAGAAAGTTACTGCAGATACATTTGCATTCATGAAGAATTTCACCACCTCTTCGTCACTGTTGATACAGTGTGTCTCGTACAAGGCATCGTATTTTCATCTTTTATGCAATTCCGGGGGCATACAAGCATACAGTGTGGAAAGTGGCTACCGTGGCCTGAGAATGTTCGCAATGCAGGAAGTATTACCCGTGCGGTGACACATCCGCTGCTAAGAGAGGTAGGGCGCATCAAAGCAGCCCGTCTGGGTAAGTACCTCCACCTCACAGAAAACCGAAGCCAAATAACAACTCCCTAGAGGGTTGTTGTGTTCCTGCGTGTGAGTGAGGTCGCCAGTAAGCTCCCAAGGAGTTGCTGTGTAAGCAGCAGATGGAGGCATCGCGCGACTGATACTTAATATATCGCAAGCGTTAATAGGCTACGGTACCCGCTTTACATCAGGTGGGCCGTATGCTTGCATACCTCCCGACGTAGTATATGTTAACCTCGCTTACTCGCTAAACAACGTACGTCCAGGGGGTTGTCTGGCTGCGGTTTTCTCTGAGATATTATCATAGTAGGGCCGTGCCGTACCTCTCTTAATACAAAAAATATAGGTAAGTAATTATTTCCAGCTTCTTTTTTTTCTTAGCGTTATCTCGTTTTCTAATTCTTTAGGATTGGCAGGATCTGCTACCTAAGCTTAAGGATTTGGCGAAGTACTGATTTTTTATACATTGAGCGTCTGCCGTCAGACCTCCCCACCCCAGAAGGAAACCCAGACCTTTCTTAGGTTAGGTCACACGTTCTTAGAAATATAATTTCTTGGTTATGTGGGCTTCCTCACTTTAGTGATGTGACCAACTAATACTAGTTACAAATAATTGAATGATCAAAATAACTTACCTGTAAGTGCCATTCGATCTCAATTATAAGAAGTTGCCGCCTCCTCTGGGAACGTCAAGACATGACTACATAGTTATCAGAGGAGGCGTCAATGAATATAATAAAAATATGAACTGTTTGTACTCGTAGAAAAGCTGATTGACCAAAACGGTTACGTCATTACCCAAATGTCGAGATTTTCCGTCTTCACCAGAAACCTCCTAAGGAGTTGCTGTGTTAGCAGCAGAGGCGGCATCGTACGAATGATACTCAACGTATTACAAGCGTTCATAGACGACGTTAACCGCTTTACATCAGGCGGGCCGTATGCTTGTATGCCTTCCGACGTTGTACAAAAAATATACTTAATATGTACTAATTTTATACACATTTATAACATCTGATGATTTTATATAACTTTTTTTAAAATTTAATTACGGGTGCTTTGGTGCGTAGAGTGGATTTTTGTAGACGGTCGAATAGCCCTGGTTTAAAGTGGTGCTCTTAAATAAATAAATAAATAATAAATATTGTCGGACAAATTACACAGCGCCATCTAGCCCCAAAGTAAGCGAAGCTTGTGTTATGGGTACTAGACAACTGATAAACATACGTAAATACATTTTTTTTTTTGTAAACACATACTTATTATACATAGAAAATACCCAGACCAAGACAAACAGACATGTTCATGCACACAAAATGTTTGTATTGTGTGGGAATCGAACCCACGAGCGTTGGTGTCAAAGTAGCGTAACAGCGCGTTCCACCACTGCGCCACCGAGCTCGTCAAATCTGTCTTAGACTGAAGACAAGGGTCCTACTCCTCTCCCGAGATACACAAAGATGATGGAAAGACATAAAAATACATTTTAAGTGTGTTTATTTCTTGTTCAAATCAGATTTTTATGTATTGCGTAAATACAAGGTCAATTATTTATCCAAAGTATTTGTCTATTAGCAACTCTATATCCATATCAGTATTGCAAATGCGAAAATAACTAATCTATTTGTGAGTATGTCTGTGACATAAGATGCTGGCTGTTATTTGGGATTTAAGTGGTTCATTATCATCATTGGAGTTAAAATCAACCTCGCCTGCACGTGGTGTGCCTCGGTAAATAACAAACCAGGCTCTGGTGAAAGAGAAGCATGATGCATCAAAGCAGCCTCCACTAAAGACAAAGATAAAAATTCATTATTTGCCATAGGACATTATCTTATTGTATCTTATTCAATTTCCTTATGTAACTATTTTTAATCTGCTAGTATTTCGGAAATGACTATTGGCGAAGAAGAAATGTCGAAAGAAACTGGCCAAAATAGGTCTCTTTTGAATCTATCAATTAGATATTACAATAAATTCATGTCAGTTATTCATATTGATACAATAATGATGTCAAATGGTATAATTAAAGATTATTTAGAAAAGGTTGTCTGTGCTGAATTATTTCCAGACATCTTTGTCAGTTACATATTTATCAATTCTATAATAAGCCTTTTTACAGAGCTGTTTTACCTATTGATGTGATTTTTGAACATATTGTTAGGAAGGCACAGAACTATTTCAGGCAATTTATTATAGAATCAAATACAATTAACAAGAAAACATCTCAGTCCTAGCAAGCCGATGTATCAGCATATGCAACTTATGTCTACTTCTAAGTTTATCGCTGAAGTTTGAAAACGACTTCAATTTTTACCGACATATATTATGTTTTCATAAATATAGTGATAATATATTGAGGATATTTATTTCTTTAAATAATTACCTGACTGGTTCTCTGTAGACTATGTTATAAATACAGTGAATGGCTCATTTATGCAAGATAAAAATTGTCTCAATGTCAGCCGCCGTTCCCCACAACATAATGCTGTGAAAGTAGCTGAAATAGACTAAACACGCTGTAGCCACATTCGTTAATTGTCGTATTCTCGTATCTACATATGCAGCGGAGGTGAGCTAACCGGCAAGTTTATTTATGTGGGGGCCCAATTCTAGTTTGGAGTCTTCTGTAATTCCACTCATTCGGAAAACCTGGGCGGATTTGTTTTAAGGTTATATAACCTCGCATTATTGCTTAATAAAAACTTCGCTATTTTAATGAATGCGGCAACAAATTGCATACGCTAAAATTAAATCTAATCCATTGCAAAACTATTGCATACAAAATCTAGTCGATTTCACATCTAATATTCATTTCCTACTAGCGTCTTTTCGAGACTTATTAGGTAACTACTTCTAGAAAAACATTAATTTAATAATAATTTTTATTTCGGACAACTCAGATCACCTATTATTTAAGTAAGAAATACCTACATTAATTGTGATTGTTATTATTAAAATAAAATATTTAAAATCAGAACGCACAAGGGAATACACGTAAGCTCGAGAGGAGTTGATATAGTAGTAGCCAGCGTGGCAAAGCTTGTGCGATACTGCCTATAATACAAGAATTCATATGCTTTGCATCAGGTAGGACATTTGTTTATTTGCTGCCTGATGTTAAATTAAGATAGATATACAGACAGAGCTACTGTCGTATTAGTAATATTGGTATAGATATTGTTGACATGCGATTAGATCTCATCTTTGTGTACTTTCGCCACCAATTAGTTCATGCGGACTACCGCCGGCTGGCACGCACCAACTACCGTTAGTAGATGCAACATGTCATCGTTGCCATGGCTGCTCCGGTAGTTTCTGCCTCAGCTGCTGCGGTCGTCCGCCATCTGGAACAGAAACCGCACGCCACGACGACATGACTGTCCTGGTCGTCTTTGCGACACGTGTTTCGCCTCTCCACGAGGCATCCTCAGGTGCTGTAGATGTTAGTAGTCGTCAGAGTAACATGCTACAAATGACCCATATGGCGGATGACCACAGCAGCCGAGGCAGAGACTACCGGAGCAGCTACGGCAGCGTCGGCATGTTGCATCTACTAAGTGGGTTGGTGACGGCCGGCGCTACGCTGCATGAACTAATTGGTGGCGGAAGCACACAAAGCTGGTTAGATCAAATTGCATGTTATTTTTTTTTTAACCTGCCGTACAGGCCGATGACCCACCAAACGACGAAAAACATTCTTTACGTTTTGTAATGCTGTTTAAATTACTGGAAATATTTTTGCATAATCTGTTACATTTGTGTTATTGTAATAAATATATAATTTTATATAGTAATTCGGTCATATTTGGCATTAGTTATGAAACCTATGTCGAAGTGTTTTTGAATATTAATTATCTGTAACATAAAATTGGGAAGCTTTTTATTAAATTATATACAAAAAGTAGAAGCATTGCAGAAATTGAAGTAATCTATAACGTTTCTAATAAACTTCTGGTTCTGTTAGATACAGATGTAATTTATTGAAGTGCAAATTACTAAAATTCATAAAATGACTTTTTTTTACCACTAAGGTGGCAAAGCGTTTCACCTGCCTAATGGTAAGCAACACTAGGGGTGGCAATCTTCGTTGCCGACCCTGTAAGAAACTCTTCACGCCTTTCTTGAAGAACGCCATATTATAGTCCCTTGGGAAAATTCCACAACTTAATAGTTCTAATAATCAAGTCCATATAAAAATAGGGTTGTTTGTAAATAAAAATTTGTCACAGTATTTAAGAATTCACTAGGTGCATTTTTAAAATTTTCAAGGACTGAATGGTTCGGGTAAGTAGAAAGAATACAGAGATCGATATACAAACAGATAACGCCTTGAAAGGATGTAGTACCAAGCATGGCCAAGACTCGCACAGCCACATTCAGATCACGGTATCTCAGAAACTGATATCGGAAATTCAAAAGCACTAAAATCCGACATGTATACATGAAAACTCACTCACTTCTCCCCCTACTCCACGAGGGAATCGGAGAAAGCATCAAGGACCTGATAAATATATTAATTATATATGAAACTACGAAAAGAAAATAATATGTGAAACTCAATTTGCCTATATCCATCTCTGTATGGAAATAGGCAAAATGATCTTTACATGTAATAAAGTCATACCAAAATTTTATTAAAGTTTCAAGCAAATTTTATTAGCAAAAATGACTTTTTTAGGTTTCCGTTCCTTAATAGGAAAAACGTAACCTTTATATGATCACTTTGTTGTTCGTCTGTCTGTCAAGACCTCATTCGTAGGTACCGGTGGAATTATCAAGCAGCGAATATATTATTTTACGGAACCCTCAGAGCGCGTGTCGGACTCGCACTTGACGGCTTCTTGTCTGTCTTGATAGTTGTATAAAATCGCTAAATACAATTTCAGGAACATTCACATATTTCATAGCGAATATCGCGAAACAACATTAAGGCAATTTTAAATCCCCAAAATGTTTACGTTCACTAATTCATGATGATTTAACCGAGTTCTATTCCTGTAAGAGAATAAGTGAGACGGCAAATAAACTTGGCCAACGTAATTAGACAGTCAGACAGGAAAACGTGACGTTATTTGGACAAGAATATTAATACAGTTAATAGCAGAACACGCTTGACATTGAAAGGCGAATATAACTCTTGTACAGTACGGAATAAGAACGATATAAAGCTTGATACTTTGAGGTGCACTTGGCTGTAGGCAACGCTACTAAGGGATGAACGTGAGGATATTGCCTACCTATGTAAGTAGACTATTCAATGTAATTATCGCTGTTACAATTGCTTCCAGATAAGTTTGTATATAGCTAACATTTTTAGCAATTTATGGACTTTCAAGAGACCCCGGGATTCAAGTACGCATGTATATGGACATGCGTTCCACCTTTCGTGAAGTTTATATAAAAAGCTGTTATTTACATTGTACTGATGCAGGTTATTATCAAACAATGCATTTTTACATCATGGCCTTAGAGTTGAAGCAAGCTATAAAGCGCGCCTTAATAAGCATGAACTATAATCACACGTATAAACAACACCACGTATAAATATCGTTGGGAAATCAGAGATGACATGCTATAATAAAAATGATTTTTAAGTATCATTTAAAAATAATTAATAATATATAAGCATTTTATTCTAATCATTATTTACTTACTACTTATATTATGTTTTGAAGTAATAATACTAATATGTATCGGGCGTCCGTCTCTCTTCTGCAATAGCCCGATTTTAATAATACGCCTTCAGAACCCGTTATATACCTTTTCCCATACATTTCGCGGTCATATATGACCACACGGGTTTCGAAGGGTTAACTCCAAATCTCATTTTAATAGCCCACTTTTTCCGACATATTTCCAATAGTCCCAATACCGGTCGTGACCTGTTCATTGGTATATTGTCCCATTAATGTCCCCTGGAGTGGGTCACGGCGGGTGTACAACATTACATATAGTCTTTTTGAAGGGGCCTCTACGCGTTGGATCCTAATCCCTGCGCACGCCTATCAAATGACCGGGATTAATACCCGTGAGTGGAAAGACAAATACATTACAATACCATATAGTTAATTTGAGTCTGGTGCCCCAGAGACGGGTTCGCCACGGGGCGTGAGATTGGCCGATTGCCATAACATAGAAAAAAGTATACTGACAATAACCTTAAAAGTTGAAGTTGGACTTCTTCCCGCGCTTTTGACGAGTGAATTTGTTGTTTTACTTGACATTTTTACAATTCAGTATAAAATTAGTTTTGTGTGACAATTTCGATAGTATTTTGTAACATAAGTGCTAGTGAAATTATATAGTAATGAAAAACTTAAATATAACACGTTTATGCACTTTTTGGAAGACGTGAATAAGTTCTTCAAGAAAACCTTGTAAAAATCACTATCGTTTTACGGGTGGTATTTAAATTGGGTTGATTGGGTATAGGTACCCTTCCCAAATATTTTTTCAGCACAGTTCCTGAAGCTGGAACATATAATTAAGATTTTCAAATGTTCTAAAACTGAACACTTTGACACTGGCATAAAGTAGCAACACTATTGCCATATATAGTAAAAAAAAAGTTGAAGTTCTTTTCATAATAAAATTAAAGTAAAGAAAAAGACAATGCTCAAAACATAGAGGTTTACAGAGAATAAATCTTAAAAGCTATTTGTTTTGTTAATTTATGTTAGTTTATTTTGAAAATTGATTTAAAATTAAAATTATTTATGTAAAGACTTTCACAGTTTTAATTTACTACATTTACCCATTACCATTTACCCTTCGAAACCCGTGTGGTCATATATGACCGCGAAATGTATGAGAAAAGGTATATAACGGGTTCTGAAGACTTACACACAATGAACGATGCTATACGAATCTATGCCTTGCTTTACCTTTAATATTCCTTGAGAACCGATAACTACAGAAATATCTACCTCCATTTTATACCTACATGTGTATTATGTCTCATTTCACCCGAGCAAAGCCGGGTTTTCATCTAGTGTTTAAAAATTTGCTTACGATCGGCACAACTGACAGGGGAAATACGCGTGCGCTGTAGCTTGCTTATGTATAGTTTTTAATCATTACTTTTTTCATTCAATGCTACTAATACGAACTGGTTCCTGAACGTGTAAATTTTATTATACTTACAAGGTTACAGCCGTGATTTACATCACCAATTATTGTGATAATATCGCATCAAAGTTCACGCGAAGGTTAGCTGAAGATCTTGGGATATTTCTTGGGATTCCATTCAATAACTCATACAAAAAGTATGTACTCGTAGGAATTTCCGAATCAATTTCACATTATACGTCATCTAGTCTTTACATAGACTGAGATTAGGTTTATCAGAAAATAAATAATAAACTTTTTGTGAATACGTACGTTCACGTATATATTGTATTAACACAAAAAAGTACGAATAGCATAAACACACTAAGATAGATGTGCACACAAAATTATTTGACGTACGCTGGAATGAAGCTCACAATCTTTGGTTATCGATGATGAAGCAATTGCTAAGCTACAGGGCTCATAATTTGAAAGTAAAAAAAATGTGTTAACACCGAGGTCATATGATGAAGATTGAATTTCATCGAGTATATTAAAATCTGAATAATTGGGCTTATCCGGGATCAACCACTGACAGGCAGCTAGTAATATTAACTTTTTCCCTCTTCACAAACCAACTCTCTTTGGTGCGTTGTAATATATCTTTTCTACAGTCAAAATCCGTAACCTAACCGTCTATCCCTTAAAATCTGCGTCGATTTTCAACACTAAACTTACCTTCCCAAAGTATTGGCATACTAAAGAAACATCTCAATTTATGACTAACAACAATATCGTTAGAGAGTTACAATTTAGATTTTAACATTTTTTTCATAAAACAAGCAAATTGCTTATGTGTCTATTATTCTTGAAGTAATCTTACATTACCGATTTTGTAATGCTTTTAAAACGGTGTTTTTTTTAATTACTTACAATTATTTCTTATTCCCAGATTTTCTAGTTATTTATGCGAACGTTGACAGTTCGGTTTAATAAAATGTACAAGTCTCTTACTCGAACTACTCTGTATTAGATGTTGGTGTATCGCAAGGTTGTATTCTTTGTCCTCTTCAATTTTCCATATTTATCTATACTCATCGATTCGCTGGTTTCTAATCCTTTGTTGATTTGGATAATCTCCCACTGACTTTTATCACACTCGAATAGAATTTTACCAGTATCAAAGGCTAATTCAAGTAGTTAGGATACACTGTGTATACGCTAAAGTGCATAAGAGATGATTAACAGTAGACCAACCGGTTGCCGTTCAGACAGGATAGTTTAGTCATTTGCTGTTAATAATTTCACCAGTTGTTTTATTGGATCGTGCTATTAATTTCGACTCCTATAACGTAAAAACATTGGAATGCAATTTTGTTATTCTCAATGTCCATCCAATTCTCACGCCTACAGGACACTCCGCACACGCCTACAGGATCTCCGTTCAGGCGGCAACTTCCTGCTTCTTTGTTCCCCTTATAAAATGAGCCATTACAAATTAACTTTACCGCTTTGTATAATCTAGCTCCAAGTATAAGAGCATCTGTGTGGCAGTGGGAATGAACTTATTTCCTAAGTGACAATGCCTTCTCAGTATTCATTCGTTTAATTATAGATTCAAAGCTCCTCGCCTTGGGAACAAAGTGAATGTCGCTATCGAAATCAAATATCAGTCATTTACACGTCACTGTCTAGAAAATTCACTATACAATGACGACAAGTGTGCGACGTGCATACTAATTTGTGCACTACAGTCGGTGTCAAAATCATTGCAACCTATTGGTATAATGATTTATCAGAGTTTGAAAAACACACGGGTGGGTAATGGTGTTTCCTAATATTGTATCTGGGATTCGTACAAGGTAATATGTTTTCACGAGAGAAGCTTTTTTTTATACTACGTCGGGAGATATACAAGCGTACGGGCCACCCTATATAAAGCGGTTACCGTAGCCTATGATTGTTTGCAACCAGTGCTGCTCACACAGTAACTCGTCGTGAGTGAAGTCACTAGTAAGCTCTAGTGACACGCAGGAACACTACAACCTTCCTGGAAGACTTTGTTTGGCTGCGGTTTTCTGTGAGGTGGTGGTTTGATGCATTCTACCTCTCTTAAAACATCCAGAGCAAGACGAACAGACATGTTCATGCACACAAATGTTTGTGTGGGAATCGAACCCACGAGCGTTGGTGTCACAGTCGCGTCTTTCACGACTGAGCCACCGAGCTCATCATAAGATACGTCATAGATGTATTTTTCTGTGAGAGAGTGACGATTTCTAAGAGGTTTGTCTGGATCATGTTGTATACATATGCTTACTGTAATACCTACGTAATTAAAAAAATGTATATCCTTTCCTAGTATCCGATTAAAATAGGACATAAATAAATAGTTATAAGTAGACAAGTGTCCGTAATTTGATACTACTCAAGAGCTCCTGTAAGGTAATGAAAAAATGCAATAAAAATTATTCTATGGTAAGGCAGGTGCCTACAAACAAAACATTACGTAATTTATTCTCCATTTAATTTTTTTTCCAATTAATTCCAATTAGCTTGCCATAAATTGCCACTTCGAATAAATTACCTTGATTAAGTTGTAAAATTGCAAAAGTGTTTGTTTTATACGTAGGTCACACTATAAGTTTTGCGTAACTTAAAAAAACAACATGCTATGACCAAAATATTATATTTATTGCTTTTCAAAATACTCTTCTTTACATTTTAAACATTTTTTCATGCGATCGAACTAGGGCACCGTGTGCCCCATGAATATGTGACCTTGCATTAATAATCAAGTAACATTAAAGAAGAGACCTTTTATTTGATATTAACACAAACCACGGGGACTAGTTATGTGAAGTTTAGCGTAGACGTTTTTTTAAGTGGGCCTTATCTAAAAAAGAATTTTGAAACTAGAGCGTTGTTGTGTTCCTGCGTGTGAGTGAGGTCACCAGTAAGCTACTAAGGAGTTGCTGTGTAATCAGCAGAGGAGGCATCGCGCGAGTGATATATGTTACAAGCGTTAATAGGCTACGGTAGCTGCTTTACGTCAGGTGGATCGTATGCTTGTATGCCTCCCGACGTTGCATAAAAAACCATCCATAGAAATTTAAGCGAAGTTCTCATCAAGCAGCTCAAGCTTGAAAAATGACAGCCCTATCGCTCTACTGTCAGCGCATTTAATTTTTCTTCTTCCTAGCATTTTTCCGTTTTTTAATCCATTAGGATTAGGATTCGCTACCTAAGTCTAAAGATTTGGCTAAGATACTGATTTTAAATAAATAAATATTGTCGGACAAATTACACAGCGCCACCTAGCCCCAAAGTAAGCGAAGCTTGTGTTATGGGTACTAGACAACTGATAAACATACGTAAATTCATTTTTTTTTGTAACTACATACTTATTATACATAGAAAATACCCAGACCAATACAACCAGACATGTTCATGCACACAAATGTTTATACTGTGTGGGAATCGAACCCACGAGCGTAGGTGTCCAAGTAGCGTAACAGCGCGTTTCACCACTGCGCCACCGAGCTCGTCGATTTTGACATTGAGCAAACTGCTATCAGATTTTCACAACCCAGGGGAAAAAATCAGACCTCTCTTCGGTTAGACCTTATTCTTCTTTCGAAATAGCGGCTTTCGAAATATAACTTCTTGGATGTGTGGATATACTCACGATGTTTTCTTTACTACCGAGCAAGTGATAATTACCAATATGTACATGTCTGGGTTATGGAGGCCTGACAGCACTCGCTCTATGTAAAAATCGGTACCCTTGCCAAATCCTTAGGTTTTAATACCTGACCTAGCCTAATCCTAATGGATTAGGAAACGGGATAATACTAGGAAAAAGATTTCGTCGTGGGTTTATCCTATTTCCTAATTCATTACATTGGCAGAGTCCGCTTCATAAGAATTTCGCGAAGATACCAATTTTCACAGAGCTCCATATACTAGAGGGAAATTCAGACGTTTCTTAGGTTATAGCACCCCACAATTTTACTTTTACAATTTTGCAAATAGTTCGGTATCTCCTGGAAGAACCGCTTTACATTTCTTTCGTTTTCCTCGAATTGTAAGGGTCATATCATAATTTTGAATAGTCTATGACCTTTTAGAAAAAATGGTCTATCAAATGCAAAAAAAAAAAATTCAGATGTGACTGGTACATCCTGAGATTAGCGCGTTCAAATAAACTCTTCATAAACACAAGTATAGATTTGGTATAGGTCAGGCTTTTGTTTTCATATAGTTAATACTGGAATGTCAACAACCTGCATTCCTTCCATTTGTTTATTTTTTTATACAACGTCGGGAGACATGCAAGCATACGGCCTACCCGATGTAAAGCGGTTACCGTAGCCTATGAACGCTTGTATACATTGAGTATCACTTGCGCGATGTGTACCTCTGCTGCTTACACCGCAACTCCATTGGTTACTGGTGACCTCACACACGCGGTAACACAACAACCCTCTGTGGAGTTGTTATTTGGCTACGGTACTGCCCCAGACGGGCTGCTTTGATGCGCCCTACCTTTCTTAAACCTTATTGTATACCTTATAATGAAAACACGCGTAAAATTTCACAATTTGGGTCAATATCACACCGCGGGCCGCATGCAGCCGCCACATTACTGCACCGACCGAGTCCCGCTTCTGCTTAGCTATTCGCGACCAGCTCCAAGGTTACGCAGCCGGCGACTACTAATAAGTTGTCTTATCTAGTACGTATTAATAAAAATATTTAGATATTCAATACATAATATATTACCAGACGACATAGCATTGTTACTTCTTGCTGAGTGTCTTTTGAAGTAAAACTTCTTTACGCACGCTTGACTTGGGGAGTAAGCTGGTGAATGCGTGACGAGAGCGTTACGAAAAGTGTGATCCGGCGAGGCGAATGGAAGTTGAGATTGAGATATAAGTTAGTGAAGATAGAAAGAGACAGAGTTACGTTTCGTATATTACTGTAGGGGCAAGAGAGGTGCGAGCACACATTTTCTTTCTCTCTTTCTCTCATAGCGAGTTAAGTTTCGTATATCTAAGACACCGTGCAGGCCTATTGTCTGTATCACACTATGGAGCTAAAGAAGTTTTACTTCAGTCGTGTAGTCTAACGCACATTTGTTTTTTTTTGACCTGACTATGTAGTTGGCCCCCGTTGACTGTTACTACGTCACCGGAAGGGAACAGTGACAGCCCAGTGGATAAATAACCGACCTGTTGATCAACTGGTGCCCGGTTTGAGTTCTGGTATATACCACTAGATTTGTATTCGGATTGGATGTACATATTTGCAACTATTACTTGCTCAACGGTGAAGGAAAACATCGTAAGAACAAGTCCAAGAAATTATATGTAGAGTCGTGCGACGAGCTCGGTGGCTCAGTCGTGAATGACGCGACTTTGACGCTAACGCTCGTGGGTTCGATTCCCACTAAGGACAAACATTTGTGTGCATGAACATGTCTGTTTGTCTTAGTCTGGATGATTTAAGAGAGGTAGGGCGCATCAAAGCAGCCCGTCTGAGGAAGTACCTCCAGCTCATAGAAAACCGCATCCAATTAATAATTCCCTAGAGGGTTGTTGTGTTTCTGCGTGCGAGTGAGGTCACCAGAGTAAGCTTCTAAGGAGTTGCTGTATAAGCAGCAGAAGGGGCATCGTGCGCTTAATACTTAATATATTATAAGCGCTTATAGGCTACGGTACTGCTTTACATATGATATGCCGTATGCTTCTATGCCTTCCGACGTTATATATAAAAAACCTAACTTATAGGTCTGGTTTGTGATGGTCTGACAGCAGTCATTATATGTAAAAATCATTATCTTCGCCAAATCCTTAGGCTAAATTTAGCGGACCCCGCCAATCATAAGGGTTTAGGAAATGGGATGACGCTAGGAAGAAGAAGAAGAGCATTGCTACCTGTCAAGAATCACTACATAACCCTGTACAGTCTGTGTCAAAACTCATTAAAACGAACTTGTAAGTAGTTTAAAAAATATTGTTTATCAAATATAAATAAAACTTCGGCGCGATGGCGTTTTAATGAGTAAACAACTTATGTTTGTGGCATAACGACCACTTTTGCGAAGAAAGGGAATTGGTCTGAAAGAGAGAGTCGGTATTAAGATAAAAAAAACCCTCGCAATGAGGACACCGAAAAAAAAAAATTTTTTTGTGATGTAACGACAAATTTACAGTTTTTAGATTTTTTCCTTTACTTGTGCTACATGATATTGCTTCTTACCAAATTTCATGATTCTAGATCAACGGGAAATACCCTAAAGATTTTGATTCGCTTGCGAGTGTCAAAATGTGCATAAACGGGGCAAAAATAGCCGTATCTTTGATCTTTGATGATTTTCTAATTCTTTCACTGCTCGAAGGGATTGCAGATTTGAGCTCGGCTTGATAGCTCCACCCGTCCCTGAGAAAAAGGGTCTTGACAGACGTACCGACAGACAGACAGACGGGCAACAAAGTAATCTTATAAGGGTTTCGTTTTACTTTTTGAGGTACGGAACCGTAAAAATAGGAATGCTTCGCAAGTTCAAACAAATATAAAGAGTGCAGATTAAAAGAATGACGAAACAAATATTGTGCAAAAGTGGAAGGATGTAAATGCCCAGGAAGACTATGACTAGTCTGAACTTAGAACCGAAAGTAGAACCGGCGAGGGTGCACAAATGTTAAAAAAACGAGCGTGGTGTGTAAGAGCCGTTTAATGCGCTCGTTTCTCTATGTCTACTCTACAAAGATATACATACATATTATGCCGGATTGTTATATCTGTAGTACCGTACCGAGAGCGAAGTAACTAAGGTGCCTCAGTATGAAAATCGATAAAAACCTGAACTTCAAAAGGTTCATATCTATTACAACTGCCAGAACACGTAAACTTATTCACACCATGATCCTTCTGAGAGATGTCACAGATGGCTCCCTCCTGAGAATCGTATATCTATCCCTGTGCCAATCGATAATAAATACATTCTGGCATAGGGTGGCATTGCAAAATCTACTATGACAGAACTGGAAAGAGCCCAGAGAGCGGTTTTGAAGATGTCTCTCAGGAAATCACGCCGGTTCAGTACAGTTACCTATGATGATGACCTATATAAGTAGACATAGTATTTTAATTCGCAGATTGAATATTTTATGCTATTACACGTTGCTGAAATCTATTACTAATATTTACAAATAAAAACATTGATTGTCTGTAAAGTCGGTTTACGGACGATAATTTTACGTGATAACGTCATAAGAAAACATTCAACAGTTGACGAAACAGTTCACGTGTAGGTTGTGTGCTGCCGCTATCTCTCTGCTACTCGGACGCATTGGCCGATGGAGTGGAAGAGAGATAGATGCGTCACAAACCGATCGCTTAGGCCGATCGTGCCTCTCTATCGCTTATTCCGCGCTCTCGCTTGCATGCTCGGATCAGGCAGAACGTGACACTTTTTCGTGCGTGCAGCCGGTGTTCATCGATTTATGAGACGTTATCACATCAAAAAATCTCAATCACCTTCTCTCACATATACTTGCACATACATACACAGAGCGCTGGCCTACACACACTCACTCACATACCTTTAGATATACTCTTAACATAACGACTAGCGGCTTGAAAACACTGGATACCAATCCGCATTTGATCAGCGTGGTGGAGTATGCTCTAAACGCCTTCGGTTGAAGGGAGACCCGTATCCCTTCAGTGGGATGAGTAAGGGTTGATGTAGTTGGTTTTGTTTTTGTATCGTATACTCAAATACTCAGGTTAAAGTTAATTTGTGTAATTTGTTAATATTTTTTTACTAAACGAAAATTATTTGATGTTTATAAATTGCTTGCTTGTAATTACTGTTCGCCGCTACATTGTACTCATTGTTAGGAAACTCAAGTGTTTTGACGCCCACGATTCAGGCCTAGCCTAGTGTTGGGCCATAGCAATTTAATATTCAGGTGTACATGTTTGCTTTGAACAACTTATTATTATTTTAAATTATTATATTATTATATTAGTCTATTTTCTTGCCTGCCCTATAATGGCAAATGGATGAAGATGTACATACAAAGAACAACTTATTTTTTTACGTTACTAAGAAATTACTATTACAATTAAATAGAAAATGTAACCAAGTAAGTAAACATGTATGCTGAGTATAGAGATACACCGACTATATAATTAGATCTATTTATTTAGTGATGCAGAATTACATTCAGTTTACATATATACCGAAAGCTTCAAGTACTAATACGTATATACGTAAGAAAAAATAATTTATTGACAAAAAAAATTAACAAAATGTAACCTCGTGACGAGCTCGGTGGCTCAGTCGTGAATAACGCGACTTGACACCAACGCTCGTGGGTTCGATTGCTACACAAGGCAAAAAATTGTGTGCACGAACATGTTTGTTTGACTTCGCTTGGCTGTTTTTTAAAGAGAGGTGGGACGCATCAAAGCAGCCCGTCTGGGGAAGTGCCTCCACCTAACAGAAAACGACAGCAAAATAACAACTCCCTAGGGGGCTGTCGTGGTCCTGCGTGTGAGTGAGGTCACCAGTAAGCTCCTAAGGAGTTGCTGTGTGAGCTGAGATACATAGAGAAGCGAAAATCGTCATTATTTATCATTTTCTTCGTCCGTCGGGATGCGCTTTTCTCTGAAAATCTTGCAAAACGGAATTGTTGTTGTGTTGTTGCGATTTTTAATCTGAGTAACGCTCAGGAGATGGCGCTTAATTTGGTAAAAATCGACAGCAATTGCAGAGGTTTATTGTGTTTCAGCCACTTTATCTAGGCACTCTCACCCAACCTATGTGAATGTTAATATTGAAGCTTTTTGTTATACGCCGTTGGGACGTATTCAAGCATAAAGTGGTTTCCGTAGCCTATGTTTAAGTATGTAATTTAGTATCACTCGCGCGATGCCACCTCCACTGCTAACACAACACTCCCTATGGTCTCTCACATACACAGGAATACAACAACCCTGAAAGGAGTGGTTATTTGACTGCGGATTTCTGTGAAGTGGAGGTAATTCCCCAGACGGTCTGATTCGGTGAGCCCTATCTATCTTCAAAACACCCAAACTAAGACAAACAGATATGCTTATGCACACAAACGTTTGTCCTGTTTTTGAATCGAACCCACGAGCGTTGGTGTCAAAGGTTGGTGACGAGCTCATCACAAATGGCGAAAAACGAATGTTCTCCAACAGAGGACAAAATGGTCGTCAACGAAACTAGTGTCTTTGGCTCAAGTAGGTACATAACTCTATTTATATTTACACCGTATTACGCTATTTAAAATCAAACACTTGACGAGTACGCCGTGCGCATGCAAATGGTGTTAAATGGCCGTATGATATTTACGTATGTTGTACAAAAAATGAGTAGCTTAGTTTTCCGGCTGACGTTATCATTTTGGTGAATTTAGGTATACCACATCAACCCTAACTCATCCCACTGCAGGGATACGGGTCAACCTTCAACCGAACGGGTTTAGAGTATACTCCGTCACGCTGCTCAAATGCGGATTCGCGGAGGTCCTTAACGACTGTCGACGACGGCTTAACGTGCCCTCCGAAGCACGAAGAAACTCGAGGTAGAAAAACCCATCCATATACAGGCTGCGGTCAACATTGCTTAACCTGCGCGTTCGGTTAGAATGACACGATTTTAGGTATATTTCACACTAACCAAGCACACGGCTCGGCTGTTTTGAAGTGTAAAACATAAAATATAATGCTTGCTATACAAGAAACAGTGGAAATATAAGTCACTCGTTGCAAGACTCGCAAGAAGGTTAGAACAATAATAAGAGTGAGTAATATTACTAGCAAGCTTGTAAGGAGTTGCTGTATTGGCAGTAGGCGCCTGTATCGCGTTCATAGGCTTCTGTAAGCTATTTACATCAGATTGGTCGCTTATTTTATCTCACGATATTATATAAAATATGGTGGTGGTAGACCAGCTTCCCCCGTCAGGTTTTGATGACATATATGTTAATAATTTTATTTTATTGTTTGTCACGATGTGATGTACAATTTAATATAGGTATTATTTGAATTTTGACGAGCTCGGTGGCTCAGTAGTAAATGAAGCGAGTTTGACACCTACGCGCGCGGGTTCGATTCCCACACAAGACAAACATTTGCGTGCATGAACATATCTGTATGTCGTGACCTGGGTGTTGTGACCAGTCAGAACCCGTTATATACGTTTTCCCATACATTTCGCGGTCATATATGACCACCCGGGTTTCGAAGGAGAGCAAGGGCGCATCAAAGCAGCCCGTCTGGGGAAATATATCCACCTCGCAGAAAACCGCAGCCAAATAACAACTCCCTTGAGGGTTGTTGTGTTCCTGCGTGTGAGTGAGGTCACCGGTAATCTCCTAAGGAGTTGCTGTGTAAGCAGCAGAGGAGGCATAGCGCGAGTGATACTTAATTTATTACAAGCGTTAATATGCTACGGTAACTGCTTTACATCAGGTGGGCCGTATGCTTGAACGCCTCCTGACGTAGTATAAAAAAAAACAAAATGTTTGGGTTAATCAATGTTTATTTTTGTTTATCACAACGTAAGGTAACTTCATCAGTTACCGTAACTTTACACACATGAGTGTAAACAATACGGTAACTAACGAAGTGAAGTTAAACACGATACTTTAAATAGTTAATAAATTCAGGCGTAATTTTACGAAAGTCAAATATATGTGCAAGTTGTACGAATATCATTGTACATAGGCGATTTATATTATGATCTAACTAAAGTATCGTATGCAATTTGATCTAACCTGCTTTGTGCGCTTCCGCCACCAATTAGTTATTGCGGCCTAGCGGCGGCCGGCACCCACCCAGACCCATGGCAGAGACTACCGGAGGTAGTGGTTGTAACGGACCACAATGAAATAACATTGTTGCCGTCACAAATAAAAATAACCTTGCAATCATATGGATATATGTAGCCGAATTATGTATAAAATAACGCCTAGGAATGTAGGTACATCGTTCGCTACTTCATTTAATAGGTCATTGTCGTTCATACTTGGTTTGAAAGACGCTTCACATAGTGTTCGATTCTCGCTGCCTGCCTCGCGGGCGAGCGGGCGTGATAATATGTTATTGAAGGTATCACGGCTGTATGCTTAGGAAAAATGTTAACTTGTAAGAGGGTAGACATATACCAGACGAAGTGGCGTGATATTCTTGAACTACCAATCAGCGAGCGGTTACGAGGCTGAGATAAAAGGTGTGTGGTGATTCATAACCAGTATAAACTACTTAAATGGAATGAAATAGATTCGAATATTGAATGACGAGTTGCTATAGAACATTCTAGAATATTTTGGAAAGAGAGACAGAGATACGCAGAGAGGGGTGAAGAGGCTTGATGGTAGGCGAATGATATAAAAACGGGTGGTTCGTTAGTTCATGGCTTTTTTAGTGTGAAATTTTAAGGTAATAAGACGTATCGATAATTGTTCGTGAAGGGCCTTTTTGTCGGTGTGAATCTCTGGGGTCAAAGTCAAAGTCAAAGTCAAAATCTTTTTATTCCGTAAAAATGGCTACATTTGTTTGGAATCGTCACAATTTTTTTCCCTACCGTGCAGTTCATGACTAGGTGAGCACTGATAAAAATACTGCCAAAAAACTCAGGCATCCCTCTTTTGGTATCCAAACAAATTTACATAATTTATTAATTACATTATAATTGGATCGACTCAATCCCAGGCATTTTTATCATTAATATAGTCAGATACTTTATAATATGCCCTGCTACACAATTTGGCTTTAATAGTAGTTTTAAACTTGTTTATTGACAATTCTCTTATATTGCTGGGAAGTTTGTTATAGAACCGTATACATTGCCCCATAAAAGAATTACTTATTTTGTGGAGACGGCTTGCATGTAACACAAGATTATGCTTATATCTAGTATTTATGTTATGAGTATCACTCTTTTTACAAAATGAGTCTATGTTTTTATGGACATACAAAAGATTTTCATAGATATATTGCGATGCGACTGTTAGAATATTTATTTCTTTGAATTTTTCTCTAAGGCTCTCACGGGGACCAAGTTTGTAGATAGCTCTTATGGCTCTCTTTTGCAATAAAAAGATGGTGTTAATGTCCGCGGAGTTACCCCAAAGAAGAATTCCGTATGACATAATACTATGAAAGTAGCTGAAATAAACTATTCTAGCCGTATCAACATCAGTGAGCCGTCTAATAGTTTTCACTGCATAGGCTGCAGAACTTAGTTTTCCTGATAATTTTTCAATTTGTGGGCCCCATTGTAGTTTGGAGTCAATTGTTATACCCAAGAACACAGTTGTCTCCACTGGGGCTAAATTAGTTCCATTAACATGTACATTGGTAGTCACCTGTCTTACATTAGGTGTTGAGAACTTAATTACTTTAGTCTTTTTATCATTTAAAAGCAGATTATTAACATTAAACCAATGCATAACTTTAGAGAGAGCATCGTTAACTTCGTCATAATTACCTAACTGTCTATTAATTTTGAATGTCAAAGAGGTATCATCCGCAAACAATACAATCTCATGTTTATCCTTTACATAATAAGGTAAGTCATTTATATATACTAAAAATAAGAATGGACCTAGAATTGACCCCTGTGGGACTCCCATGACTACAGGGGACCCCGAAGATCTTTTACCATTAACATCGACCTTCTGTATCCTATTGCCCAGATAAGAAGACAGAAGTTCGAGAGCCTTGTTCCTGATACCGTAGTGGTGTAATTTTCTGACAAGAGTGTCATGGTGCACGCAGTCAAACGCTTTAGACAGATCACAGAAAATTCCCAAGGCATCTTGCGAACCTTCCCATGCCGCGAATATACTTTTAAGCAAATGAATCCCTGCGTCTATAGTTGAACAACCTCTCGTAAATCCGAACTGTCTCCTATGAAGCAAATTATGTGTATTAAAATGTCTGAGCAACTGGCTAAGCATTAGTTTTTCAAAAATTTTACTGAGAATGGGCAGTATGGAAACAGGTCGAAAATTCGAAGGGTCCGAACTATCACCAGATTTAAATAATGGAATGATTTTACTATGTTTCATCAAGTCAGGAAATACACCAGATGCCACACAACAATTGAAAATTGTAGCTAAATGTGGAGCGATTGAAATAATAATAGAAGATATGGTTTTGACAGATAGACCCCACAGATCTTTAGTGTTTTTCATATTTATTGATTTAAAAGCGTTCAAAACATCTTTTGGGCTTACAGCTGAAAATTCAAATATTGTGTCGCATTCTACCACGCTCTGTTTGAGAACGAGTTCAGCAGCTATAGAAGAAGACCTAAGATTTCTCGTAGTAATAAGAGGAATGTTAGAAAAATATTTTTCAAACTCAGTCGCAATTTCTACATCATTTTTGATATCTATATCATTTATCTTTAACTGAAAGTCTCGACTACGTACTTTCGCTCTACCCGTCTCATTATTTATCATATTCCAAACAGATTTAATAATATTTGTTGAACCATTAATTTTATTTCTTAAATATATAGACTTAGCATTGGAACAGGCTCGTTTAAATATTTTAGCATAATTTTTTACAAGTTCTTGAAAAGTCGGATTGTGATTACAGGTCCTTTCTTCATAAAGTTCATACAATTTATTCCGACTTTTGTAAATACCAGGAGTTGCCCAATCACTGAATGTCATACGGTCACTTACAGACAGTTGTTTTGGAGTAAAGATTGCATTAAATTCACTAGTAATTAAGCTAAATAATGAACTGTACAAGTGGTCCGGAGTACCGTGATAGGGCAACAATACAATTTTTTCTGCTATATTAGACTTAAATCTTTCTAAGCGGCTTTTACTAAATGGTATATAATTTATTTGCTTTCTTTGTATTTTTGAAGAATTTGGAAATGAAACCAATTGACCTGAATGGTCTGACTGAACTTTATTAATTATAGATTGATATGAAGGTTTTACATTGCTAAATATATTGTCAATACATGTAGCACTTGTAGCAGTTACTCTTGTTGGCTCTGTAAAAATATGATGCAAATTATTTGATTTAAATAAATTTAAAAAGTTGTAGGTAACAGTATTTTTCTCCAAGATATTTATATTAAAGTCTCCACAAATTATAACAGTTTTATGGCTATTAGATAATTTATTTAAGGCATCCTCCATGATATTTGAAAATGTTTCAAAGGGCGCGCTAGGAGGTTTGTACAGGTTCATAACAATGAATCGTTCCAATTCAATGCATGAAATCTCTACAACTCGCTCAACAGAGAGGCTCACAATGTCACACCTTTCTTTAAATTTAAGCAACTTATTTAATAATATTAAGGAGCCACCATGTATACAGTTATCTCTGATGAATGAGCTTGCAACCTGGTGGTTATTGAAGCTGAAAATGAATTGATGGGGTTTTAGCCAGTGCTCAGTTAGACATAAAATATCAATATTGCTACAATTCATAAACAACTCCAATTCTAACTCCTTTCCTATCATCCCCTGAATGTTTTGGTGCACCAGGTTGATACAATTATTATTCTTTCTATATTCTTGACAATTTACAATTGATGGGGATATTGTATTATTATTACTTTTAGTTTCATTTTGAATATTGTTATTATTACTATTTACATTGCCAGAGTATAACTCTATTGTCTTGTAACCTAATTTAAAGAATTTGGAATACCTTCCAAGGTACCATTACATAATGTAATAGTAGTAATGTAATAGGGTGATAGGCGTATCGCTGATAAATCGCGGAACGGTTCTTTTTATCATTAATTTTAATTTCTTTGTGTTAATATTGTGTTGAGAACGGCATTGAATCTGTGCCTTTGAGCTGCGTAGCGAGATATGGGACAATTAAGTTGTCTAATTGATCGTAACGTTAGGCTTGGGCATGGAATCAATGTAATTGTAGTTAACTTAATATTGAATAACCCGGTGTTTAATATTTCGCTAAAATTCAGGTTGATTGTTCAAATTGTGTGCAGCGTGGCCGAACCTACGGTGCTCAGGCGCCGATGGTGGTAGCGTGGGGCATGTTGAGCAATCAAAATGGCGCGGTTTTGTGATATGCAAATTCTAGGAATTGAAACGTAGCATTATTTGTCCGCGAAGGGGGTTTCTTTTATGGAATTTAACTTCTCGTGTTAATTTTGTTTAAGTATAGCGTTGATTCTTTATCTTGAGCATTGTGCACGGAATTGGCGGTACATCTGCCGATTTTTGTGACGCTGCGCTGGGATGTTGATTCAATGTGATCGCGGTTAAGTAATTAGGTCATAAATCGGGTTCTAATATTTCATCGGATTTAGTGTTGGTTATTTGACTGTGTTGTACGAAGTGGCCAGAATTCCAAGGGTCACAGACCTTTGAGTATGGCGGCGGTACCTAGTTAACTAACCAACATTGTCAGGCGAGTTCTAACATCGACAATTTGGTTAAATAGGGATTGTGTTATTTCACACTGAAGAAATTTAGCTCTCTTAGGGACGTAACTTCGTAAAAATACGAGATTGATACCTCACGGAGCCTACGAAGTCTCGTATAGAGTAGGCGTAGGAAGCTGGTAAGCTGTGGGACGGGCCAGCGACTGATTTTGCCCTTAAAGGGATCAGTTACGTCTCCCAGGTGCTTGGGTTCGCGAGCTTTCAAAGTGGTAGGAGCTCGTCGAAGTGAATTCCGTCCAGCGTATGCGGGCCATGGAGATTGATCGCAACCCAACCATACTGGTCTCATTTATTTATATATGTATATATACACACACATTTATTTCCTCTGTTAGGAGTCATGGTTCGTGTCCCAATTAGGTTAGGACCATGACGTACACACAGTTATAGGCAATAGACAAAGTCGAGGCTAACTACCTTGCATACCCTAGTTTCAATTAGCAAATCAACGTTGTACATCGTTGATTTGGGCTTAGCCACCTTATACATCACACGTTTAACGTAATACAAACTCAAGAAGTCATTTTACACGAGTATCTTAGATTAGATATTGTAGGTACACATTTTATTAAGATCTAGTTAGGAGATAGATAGGTAGTCGCGATGAATATACGCGTTATTTAACATACAGCGTGGTAGGCGCGTCAGACGACATTTATAGGGACAGTAGGTACAATTACTGATTAGTTCTTAAGCTAATCGTGACGTGCGTGATAAGTAGCAAGCGGTTACGCTAAGCGGTCGAATCAAGGGTTTCGTTCAGTAAAACGTCCGGGTGATCATATTATCCTTCGGCGTGATGTTGGTACCTTTGCGGTGAGAATAAAGGAGTACGAGGATAGGCGCGTCGCGAGAATAGGCTAACATTTTAGTGGTTGTAGAGTCACGGTGGTGGGCAATAAATAATAGGCTGCAGGTGTCTAGATAAAGCGTAGTCTTGGGGCCTGCAACTTAATTATAACATAGATATGCAGGTAGCCTGATTCTATGCTCATTGCATACTTAAAATTATTAAATTACCTTTTGACTGTGGTTACGAGTCGAAAAACATTTGGCTTAGAGATAAATATTTGAATCTTTTGTGGGTTACATGGTCAGAGCTCGAGGGGTGCTTTATTCTGGTCAACCGATAATCTATACGCGACTACTAAATTAAAGTAGTACATTTGCCGGAATCTAACTCACCCGAGTCTCCAGGATTAGTAAACTCTTCCAGCGGTTTTCATTAACGCTTCTCTAGTGAATCTATGTAGTTCCTTGAGAATTTGCATCCCCGCGCCCGAAAGGGGGTCTCTGTCTTCGGACGAGCGCCGATTGAAACAGGTAATGCTGTCTTTCGGATTCCCGCGGTACGGCAAGGGATTTTCACATCTTAGAAGCCTTATAAGCCTCGTAGGGATAGCCTCGCAGTCGTTTAAGACAACCAAATGTTGGACGGTTCGGACACGGTCAGAGTATTAAATTCTTAATACACAAAACCAGCTAAATGCTTACCATTCAATAATAAAGTAGTGCAAACATTTAAGTGAATTCAATAATTCAACCAAGCCTACCTAATCGAACACAATGTAGATATGTAACTATTAACTTGCTTCTTGGCAGCTCATGCGAACTGAAGGACGTTTGGCGTAAAGAAAATAGTCGAATAGTTTTGTGCGTTACATGTTCAGAGCTCAAAGGGTGCTTTATTCTGGTCAGCCGACGAGTTTTATTCGCGTTTGTTAATCTGAAGTAATTTATTCGCCAGAATTTAACACTCTCACCCATGCGTCGTTGTCGAGCGGCGATGGGTTAACACAACCCGAGTCTCCAGGACTGGTAACCACCCAGCGGCTTCTATTAACGGTTTTGTGTAGAGTTATGTAGTTCCTCTGGAATTTGCAATAACTGCGCGGATAAGAAGGGTTTCTAGGCGTTTCTAAAGAGCGCTGAATGTAACAGGAATGGGCTGACATTCTAGAACCTTGACATGCGATCCAAGTTTCTACATCAGAAACGTTATAAGCCTCGTAGGGACCACTTTGAAGTCCATTAAGACAACCAAAGGTCAGACAGAACAATTGAGCTGTTTCAAGACTTAACCTTAATACTCATAATAGATTACACTAGTCTGGCGGTTTTGCGTTCGGTCGAATTTAGCCTAATGTTTAGGGCGATATCCCGAAGTAGTACACTGCAAATACCGTTACCAAACTTACTAACGTCTCTCAAGTGAGGAGACTTCACTACTGCCGGAAGAGCAGAAAACTTTACTTGATTAATTGTTGTCTATATAATTTAGAAGTCTGGGCCATAGACCCCGTGTGACAGTGGTGACTGAGAAAAGCGCCCTAGCTGTTACATTACAAGACTGACAAATGTATAGATGACGCTCAGAGTACATTTTATTATAAACAAATACGCTATCTGCGGGCGCAACTGAGGGATTTGCCTTATTTATAATAATTGATAGCGGTGGCATAGTGGCGATTTGACCGATTGCAATTCAGTTAGATTGTGCTCAAATAACCTTATACAATCGTTGGGTTCGGTTATCGGGCCAGAATCATGGGATTTGTGCTCTTATAACTGATACTTACCTTGAAATTGAGAATTCAAATTAGAAATAGGCGAAATGCCAAAATTTGACTTAGTGGTTATTGTCTAAAGTAAATGGTAACTTTGCCAACATAAGAGTCGATTACTTGATAGTAAACCTAAATTGGGTGTTTCCTTCAAAGCTCCGTTAATGCTAGTGATGAATTATGAAATACTTGTAAATTGTAATCAAACGTAAATTTAAAATTTCATACTATGAGGTTTATAACTTGCAACATATGAATAAAGTATAGTAAACTTATTGAAATATGTAAAGCGTGTGTAGGCATTCAAAAGAGCCGTTATCACGCCAGTCATTAATATATTGTAAACTTAAACGAGGGTGGCTAATCTTCAATTGGCCATTCAGCCTCGCAAGGAGACGTCTTTGGCTTGGTAGCTTGTCTCGCGAGGAGGAAGCGATGTAAAGTGGATGATCGCTACTGCTTTCGCGTTTGGATGGGGCGTATGCCACTGCCCCGCGAGGCTAGCGCGAGCCAGAGCGTTCTCTATCTTATATTTGAGCTCTAAATTGAATATAGGTTGCTTACTAACCTTCCTCTTTCATATCATTTAATATAGAATATATGCCACTGCCCCGCGGGGCTAGCGCGAGCCAGAGCGTTCTCTATCTTATATTTGAGCTCTAAATTGAATATAGGTTGCTTACTAACCTTCCTCTTTCATATCATTTAATATAGAATATATGCCACTGCCCCGCGAGGCTAGCGCGAGCCAGAGCGTTCTCTATCTTATAGTTGAGCTCTAAATTGAATATAGGTTGCTTACTAACCTTCCTCTTTCATATCATTTAATATAGAATATATGCCACTGCCCCGCGAGGCTATCGCGAGCCAGAGCGTTCTCTATCTTATATTTGAGCTCTAAATTGAATATAGGTTGCTTACTAACCTTCCTCTTTCATATCATTTAATATAGAATATATGCCACTGCCCGAGGGGCTAGCGCAAGCAAGAGTATTCTCTATCTTATAATTGATTTCCAAATAGAATCCTGGTGGTGGGAACTAATATTATCTCACTACCGAAAATAACTATAGCTTACCTTGTCATCGCTTTACGGAACCGTTAACTTGAACTGAACATCGAAATAGTAACAACATTCATTCACACTACAAAGTGACTCCATAGGTTATTTCGCCACGGCATTGTGAGTCCGATAGGAGCTGTGGTGTAAACAATCTAATCTTATACTTAATTCTGATTCGAATGTTAATGAGGAGTATAAATGCCTACTAGATCGATAGCTAAACTATAGCTAAATCTAGGAGACTTACGTTCTAATTCTGAGGGTTCTCTTAAGATTCTAAAGTCCCTGCCTAGTAATAGGATATCATTAAATCAATTACAGTGTTATATGAATATGCATAGACATTAGTTATAATCCAATCAACGTCTAACTACAAGGGTCATCTGATGCTTCAGAACCTCCTTTGGTACGCGCGTCCATCTGTCAGAATGCTGGTCCTAAGCAATAAAGAACCAATCAAAATCCGATAGGGTACGGTACAATTCTAACAGTCCGATTGAGACAGAGGGGTAAAGAAAAGCACACATTAAATCTTTGATATTTTATAATTTCCCCAAGCTAAGTCACCTAAACGCGGAGCGGACGATTGGATCTTCACATATATAAACATATTGAGTAGAGACAGGAAGATAGCCTTAGGGAATAGTTACTCTTTAAAGTACTGCGGTGCTACGTTATTTAGGAAGCTTAACTGGTAGGGTTCTCGAATTGCTTAGCCATCTCAGCCACGAAAAGGACTCTGGGTTGCTGCTCACAATGTAGTTGCCACTAAAACGATCACTGCCAATAATTTAACTTGAGGGTCGACGTGACACAGTCCGAGACACCTAATTAATAAGTTTAGTTAAGTAGATTGATTTTTAGGTCAAGAAATAGTTACAATTAAAATCAGGGATTCTAGTATATATATATCGTCAATACACGAGTGGTAGTTCAGGTAAAGATTAGGTACAGGAGTAGTTAGGTGCGGGGTAAGGAGGTAGATAAACAAATTACTATGTTCAATACATGAACAGTTCTCAGTAGATATATTTCTATAAGAGTGGGGTTCACATAGGTAGGACCATTATATATATCTAAGTTAATAAACCAATAAAACAGGAGGGGGAGACATATAAAGGTAGAGTATAATATTATATAGAGTAGCTCTGTACATAACATAAGTAGAGGCATAAAGTAGGTGAGGTGGTAACGAGGAAATGGGTTAAGTAGATGAAATCAGAAGGCGGGGTTTAGTTGTACACAGGTACCTAGTCAGTTATATATTCAAGCTATTCATATATATATGTAGTAATTAGAGTCTCCCCTCTGTAGCGCATACATAAATAAATAACAAAAAAAATACATAAAACAAAAATAATATAATAAGGAAAAAAGAAACAAGAAAAGGGGGGGGGAAGGTACAATGTGGAAGCCGTGACCAGGATATTCAAAATTACATTTTAACTTAGAATGAGAATAAATGAAAATTAGGTAAACTAGGTTATGAGAGTTGGTAGTTTAAATCGGTATTTATTCATCTAAATTAGGCTGTCTCGGGGGGTCATGTCGGCCACAATTTGTTGCCGCGAAAATGGATAGTGTCTTGAGTGACTAAGCATATGAGAAGTATTGATCTATAGAAAATTAGTGCGGGAGGTGTCTTGAGTAAGTGCTGTTAGGTTGCCGCGTAGTCTGTTGAATGATCAGCATCTTCCGTTGTCTCGTGTCTGCACGTGGATTATCTGCAAAAAGTTGAATTCATTGTATCAGGGTATGAAGGAAACATAGTGTAAAGAAATGATACAGGGAAATTGTGAAAACGTAGATAGTATTAAATTAAGTTATCCAAATAGAATCAAGTTAGTGGTAAAATCTCCGGATAACCATCAGGTGCATTTAGTATTACATTCAAAATATAATTGTTAAATAGTAACAAGAAATAAACATCAGGCTTGTGAAAAAAAAATGATTGAGACGAGGAAATTGAAATTTTGAATTAATTTAATACATAATAAGGCTTACATAATAATTAATTAAAGAGGTTGTATTGTAATAGGCAGTTGAGCATACTTATTAACTTCCACATAACAGTTAGGTTAGGAGACATAAATTAGATAGCAAACAATAACAAGGAGAAAATTGTAATATTAGTAGCATATTGGTACAGTCTCAAATAGGTGTATTAAAGTAAATACATAGTTAAGGCTATCTATATAATAGTTATATCATCAGAGTATTAAATTAAAATTGCATACTTACTTCAGTAAAATGATGTTGATTGATGAGTTGCGTAGACTCCAGTAGGCATATGGTGATAGGCAGATAGAATATCAAGTGATCAGGTAGATTTCCAATATGGGAGTGAATTAGCGCTTGAATGGTCGATTAAATCTGAAAGAGTGAGTATTGCTGAGTGAGAGGTTTATATGAATATAAGGTAACATGCGTCTCAGGGCCAAGGTTATGGGGTCGTAGAGCTAACGGTTAAATAGTTGGTCGGTTGTTACATCCTTAGGTACATAAAACAACAATAATGTAATTTAAAATGCAACACATTAATAAATGTACAAAGGCGGACTTATTCCTATAAGGAAGCTGTTCCAGTCCACTGTTGAGTGTCTAATTGGAACTTAGTAGCGAGTAGTGCGGTTGTATAACATAAACAAACTAGATCAGTATAATAATAAACAAAGTAGTGAGGGTTCCATAAGGACATGTAAATGAATTGGGTAAATAGGTTAGAAGGTTAGGTCCAACCGTTGTTGTATAGATTATTAAACTCAAGAGAATATGGTTAAATGATACGAACTACAAGTCAAAACACATAAGTAGGGGTATAAATAAAACTTACTAATTGTGGTTGGCGCAGGAATCTAGTACGGAACTAAGTTGTAAAGCGATCCTCTGTAAGTTACAAGCACACGGAATGGCGTTTTGTTTCCTCTTAGCACCTCACGTTGTCTCCCTAGGTCGGCGAGGGGTTTGATTGTGCTTGAGAAGATTTGTCAGAAATCTCGGTCCACCACAACATAAATTAGCACATTTGTTCCGTGGTTAAATAGCCTGAAAATTATAAATATCAACTTTTAACTTTCACAACTTCATTAACATAAATTAAGTAGGATTACTATTAACGTGTAATTATGCAAAGTTATTAGTTAGGCTAGTCTGCTTTGCAACTATCGATGGGCTACGGTGACTGCTTACTGTCGAGCAGGTCGTATGTTGATTTCCATCATAATGGTATGGTGGTAGGTAAATGTGATTAGATTCCTTAGGTCTTATTAGCAAAGAGCACTAGATGCGTATAAGGTTAGATAGTGTATGGGTATTAGTTAAAATTGAGTAATTGATTGAAACTTGATTCGACAATGTTAATTCCCAGGGGTTTCACTTTCATTGGATTCTTAGAGATTTTGTCGTATTCACTAGTGGGTGACTAGATTAATAGTTGCATTAGATAAGTAAAGAGTAGGTACTATTGAGTTCTCCACATACAAAATATCCGGAAGTTAATTTAAATACTACTGAAGTGAAATAATGTATAATACATAGAGATAACATGTTAACTGGTAGGAGTTGTTGTTAGAATCGGGTTTCGAGGTAGCGTCATTCTAACAAAATCACTTACTTACACTAGTACCAAAAGAACATTGGTTATAAACTAAGGTTATAATGTATGAATTTTGAGTTTTATAGATATACTATGTTAAATGGGTATACTTGAACGATATTATGCTAATATGATGTGATATGCACGTGAAAATTAAACAACTAGTCTCTAATGGTTATATTTAGTTACCTATATGAAATTAGTTCACTTCTAAAGAAAAAAACTAGTTGAGTACGTAATTGGAACCTTTAGCCACTTTACATAAAACATTATAATAACACGTAACGTGTATAAAACTTTCACTTGTTAGCTTCATGATTCACAAACAAATTATCTGCGCGGTTTTAATTAACAAACAGTAATTCCATAGAGTCGTTCTTCTTCTTAGTTGTAGTTGTTGGCTTTCAGTTGTACATTAAATGATAGGGCTGGCTAGGATTTATTCGGAGAAGGATTATTTGTACATTAATTATTATTCATAGTTCATATACTAAGATAATTTATAAGATAGGAAAGGAAAGTGAGATGAACAAATGAAATAAACGGGTGAATGAATTTTATATCGATGAATGGTAGGTCAAGAATTTTCTCATACTCTCTCATACGATTTCATACTCGGGTTTGAAATAAAATAAGCAAGATGTGGGGTCGGGTTTTCGTTTATGGAATGTTATTGAAAAAATTTACTGCGAATTTTGTGATTAGGACTAGAGATTGTTCGAAGTACTTGAAATATTTCGAAATAAAATGTGCAAGATGGGGGGGTCGAGTCCTCGTGGTTTATTTAGGATAATCTGTTGTAGAAACAAACGTTCCAAACCTTACGTAGTGGAGACCCATGTTAACTAGAAATCAATAATTAGTGTCTAGCCAGGTTATAACACGGAATTAGCTCGGTTGATTTACTCCGGTTCATGGAATTCCTTAAGTATTTAAGTCGCTCGTTGTAGAAGTATGATCGAATTAGGATATTGTGTTGAGATATACAGAACCTCACTACCTTCGTGTCGTCAAGTAAAATAGTGAAGGTAGAGTGATTCTGTTTAAGGTAGAGAGTGAAACAGTGACGTGAGGACGACAGTGAAAATTTGAATATTAGAAGTTTTGTTGGAACAAGTGCGAATATACGATGGAGAGACCAAGTCGTAAGAGAAGAGCGCCGGTTAGATATAGTGGTGTAAATAGTAGTGAAGAACATTTTATAGATAATAGTGGGAATACCAATTCATCAACGGTATCGGAATTGGGAGAGATGCCTTTGCAGAATAATATTCAAGAGAATACACTAGAAACGCACGCCGTGCGAACGAAACGACGTAAAGTAATACAAAGAGAAATCGGTAGAACTAAGGAGGGATCTAGGGTGTTGGTAAATAAATTAAGTAAAACCCTAGGAGCTTTGGCTAGGAAGGTAAATTTATTAAGCGAAGATGTAAGGAAAGTTCGCAAGGTTAATGAGGAGATTAACACAAATCATGTAACTACTTTGGATAAGGCGTCGGAAATGCCGCATACGACTAGAGAGGGAGAAGGGAGCAACGGTCGGGATAATGGATTGATTAATAATGAAATGCTAGAAGTGTTGCCAACACAGAGTAAAGCTATAAATTATAATATCAGGAATATTAGTTTCGAAAAACCAAAATTTGAAGGTAAGAATGACACGCATCCAGTTACCTTCCTGGAAGATCTAGATACGTATTTAGGAAAAGTTGGACATGAAGGCAAGGAATTGGAATTAATATTGGAATGTTTGCACGGAGGAGTGAGAGACTGGGCTAGGATCTACAAGGGTCGTTGGAAGGCTTTGCAGGACTTCAAGTTGGACTTTTTGGCCACTTATTGGGGAGAAAAGGAACAAAATGAGTTGAGGCGCGAAATAGTACAGGGAACTTGGAATCGTGGAGAGTCTTCCACCATGTTAGGGCATTTTTTGAGACTGACGGGACAAGCTCAAATGTTAAGCTTTAAGATTCCGGAAAAGCAATTAATAGCGGACATAATTAGGCAATTTCCTAAATACATCCAACAAGGGTGGTATACTTCAAACCCGGGTAATTTAATCGAGACAGCGGAATTTTTGAGAAAAATGGATGACATAGGGCGTCAGGAGAATTCGACAACGCTTGACCTAGGCAGAACTAAGGAATTAGAAAAAAGGGAAGGGGAATATAAGTACGGTTACCGGAATTGGGTGAAACCTATAGGGAATCAGAAGACTGTGGAACGATCACGATCTGGGACACGGAGCGCCGAGGTGATTGTAGAAGAACCGGTAGGATTGAAACTAAAGGAAATTGAGAGGAAGGTCCCCGGTTCAGCTTCAAGTACAGGGAGCGTTGCTTTAACTATTATGATAAAAATGGGGTGGTGGCCAGGTCAGACATTAGGGAAGGGAAGTAAAGGTATTAGATCTCCGCTAGGAGGTAAAATATTGCATTACGGGGATAGAGAGGGTCTAGGGTATAGGGAGGTTAAGCAGAAAGAACTCCATGTCTCTGGTCAAATAGTAGATATATTAAAATTGAAGATAGAGCAAACCCAGTTAGAACACGTAGGGGGTGTAACGGTTACTACGGTCTTTGATGAGAGGTCAGACGAGGTTAATGCAAATGATTTTAAATCCGAAGTGTTGGTGCAAATTTTTGAGTTAGAAATTATTGCTTTAATAGATACGGGATGTGACGTTACTAGTATTTCGGAAGAGCTTTGGAATGACATTAAGCGGGATGAGACTCGTAGCATACCTACGATTCCAATAAAACCTTTTCATGTCCGAACGGCGGTAGGACACAAAAGCAAAGAGATTAAAAGCCTGATACTCTTACCGGTGAAATTGGGAGACTACGTGCTAGATACGACATTTGTGATAGTTCCTGGATTAGTTAGTCCGTTAATTTTAGGGTTTGATTGGCTAAAATTGAATAAGGTAACCTTGAATATAGGATCCTTCGAGAGAGGGTTAGTTATAGAGCAGGCGGGTCAGAAAAGGATTGTAGGGTTTTTAGAAATACCGGCGGAATCGGTTTTGGAAGAGGATAACTTGAGTGCAGTTCAGAGTGATTTAGATGGGAATTTTAGTGTAGGGGTGAGCTTGGGTGTGCTAACTGAAGATAAACAGAAGGAACAATTAATGGGATTGCTGGATAAAAATAAAAGATTATACTCTTCTAAGCTAGGGAGGGCAAATTGTTATCAACATGAGATAATCTTGAACTCTCAGACGCCAGTTATAAGTAAAAATTATCCAGTGCCATATGCGTATAGGGGAAAGGTCGAGGATAAGTTAAGAGAAATGGAAGAACAAGGGATTATCAGTAGGTCATCCACACCGTATTGTAGTCCGTTAACCTTCACCTTCAAGCGGGATGGATCTGTAAGGGTATTGTTAGATGCTAGAGAAATTAATAAGTACATGATTGCTGAGACAGAGAAACCGCCATTGCAAATAGACGTTATGAACTCGTTTCACGGAGCTACTTACATTAGTACTTTAGATTTAAATAATGCCTACTTTCAAATACCACTTACGCAAAATAGCAAGAGATATACGGGGTTCACATTCAATGGAAAATCTTATGTCTATAATGTGTTACCGCAGGGGTTGAAAACATCTGTGGGGAGTTTTAGCAGAGCTATGGATTTAATATTGGGACATGAAGTGCGGGACTTTTGTGTGAACTATCTGGACGATTTAGCTATTATTACGACAGGGACCTTCGAACGTCATTTAAAACACCTAGATATAGTCATGGGGAAGCTGTTAGCAGCGGGGTTAACGTGTAATCTTGAGAAATGCAATTTTTTCTGTGAGGAGGTGAAAATGTTGGGTTATATCATTTCTATTCGGGGACTGAAAGCGGACCCAAGCAAGGTTACCGCTATTCAAGAGTTCCCTGTACCTAAAAAGGTAAAACAAGTACGGGCTTTTCTAGGGTTGTGTAATTTCTATCGGAGGTTTATACCGGATTATAATAATCAAACAAAGCCATTAAATGATTTATTAAGGAAACACATTCTTTGGACGTGGGGGAAAGTAGAACAGCAAGCCTTTGAAAAAATAAAATCTTTGTTCATAAACACTATATTATTACATCCTCCCGATTTTAGTAAATCATATTATTTGCAAACGGACAGTTCGGGAGTTGGATTGGCAGGGGTATTGTATCAATTAGGATGTAATGACGGCATGAAGATTATAGGGTTTCATAGTAAAGCATTGAGGGGCGCGCAGTTAAATTGGACGGTAACAGAGCAGGAATTCTACTCGGTTATATGTTGCCTAGAAAAATTTGAAACTTATTTACGGGGGTCTAAGGTTATAATTAGGACGGACCATAAAGCTTTAACGTTCGTGAAAACTTGGAAGTTGTATAACGCAAGGGTAACTAGATGGATCAGTTATTTAGAGAATTTTAATTACGAAATAGAACATATTAAGGGGAGGGATAATGTAGTCCCGGATATACTGTCTAGATACCCACCAAAAGGTGATCTTTTACAGGACGAAAAGGTTAGGCTGCCCGAAATTCTATATATGGAGTCACGTGTTAATAGGGGTTTGATAGAAAAATTAAAGAATCTATCAAAATTGCAGGGGGAGGATGCAGAGATTAAAACAATCTTAGAACAAGTTAAAGGGAAAGGTGAGTCTGGCGAGGTAAATTCAATACAATACATTTGTCTAAATATTACCGTTAGATTGAAGCTGAATCGGGAACTAGAAAGGCTTAGTTTAATTAAGAACCGTAGTTAAAGAGGTTATTAGAAAGTAAAAATTAAAATTGTTAGAGTATAGATTAAATGATTAATTGTATAGTAGATAATTAATTGTATATTAGATACAATGTAAGTAAACTGTAGGTTAGATTTGATTGATAAAAATGTTGAGTAAATTGTGAATTAGAATTGATTGGTAAAATTATAACGGTTATCTTGTGTATAGATAAAGGTTGATTGTATAGCTAGTAGTAAGTAATTGTAGTCTTTAACATTAAAGTAATGTGGAAGAGAAAACAGGGAAATTAGGCGGTTCTGGGGAGAGGCCCATGTGATGGTTCCGAAATTGTCTCGAATAAATATAAAATTACAAAACCAAATCTAAGACGGAGAGACCGTAAAATAAATTGTACGAAATTTTCTCATATATTTCACACTCGAAAAATCAACGAGATGAATTGGGAATTGTCAGATGGAGGGGAGTGTCGGCGGTCTCTCTCTTCCCTTTTTTCTTTTTTTTTCATATATAGTCCTAAAAGGTAACCAATTGTCGTGGTGACGATGGTGAGTGGTTGCGTAAACGTTAGATTGAGAAACTAAAACGTTAAAATAAGCTATATCTATTCTATTCTATATCGTGCAGAGACGAGAGAATGGTGCTTGATGATTACGCGGATAATTAGACTAGATCATAGAGGGTTTAGGAGAAATTTAAAATAATGATGGACATTAAGCGGTAGGTGATTCTCTAAACTAAAGATCAAGCTCGGATACTTAGAAAGTTGGTAGTCAAAGTCGAAGGGTAGTGTTCAGTGAAGAGGGATAAAGACAGGTTAAACCATCGAGGTTGAGAGTTAAGTGGAATGAGGTGGAGTTATTTTTATTTGTACTGAAATGAAATTGAAGGGAAAACTTTGCTCCGGTTTAGTTTCACACACCTGTACAAAGTTTTGGGGTCGATTGTAACGGACCACAATGAAATAACATTGTTGCCGTCACAAATAAAAATAACCTTGCAATCATATGGATATATGTAGCCGAATTATGTATAAAATAACGCCTAGGAATGTAGGTACATCGTTCGCTACTTCATTTAATAGGTCATTGTCGTTCATACTTGGTTTGAAAGACGCTTCACATAGTGCTCGATTCTCGCTGCCTGCCTCGCGGGCGAGCGGGCGTGATAATATGTTATTGAAGGTATCACGGCTGTATGCTTAGGAAAAATGTTAACTTGTAAGAGGGTAGACATATACCAGACGAAGTGGCGTGATATTCTTGAACTACCAATCAGCGAGCGGTTACGAGGCTGAGATAAAAGGTGTGTGGTGATTCATAACCAGTATAAACTACTTAAATGGAATGAAATAGATTCGAATATTGAATGACGAGTTGCTATAGAACATTCTAGAATATTTTGGAAAGAGAGACAGAGATACGCAGAGAGGGGTGAAGAGGCTTGATGGTAGGCGAATGATATAAAAACGGGTGGTTCGTTAGTTCATGGCTTTTTTAGTGTGAAATTTTAAGGTAATAAGACGTATCGATAATTGTTCGTGAAGGGCCTTTTTGTCGGTGTGAATCTCTGGGGTGATAGGCGTATCGCTGATAAATCGCGGAACGGTTCTTTTTATCATTAATTTTAATTTCTTTGTGTTAATATTGTGTTGAGAACGGCATTGAATCTGTGCCTTTGAGCTGCGTAGCGAGATATGGGACAATTAAGTTGTCTAATTGATCGTAACGTTAGGCTTGGGCATGGAATCAATGTAATTGTAGTTAACTTAATATTGAATAACCCGGTGTTTAATATTTCGCTAAAATTCAGGTTGATTGTTCAAATTGTGTGCAGCGTGGCCGAACCTACGGTGCTCAGGCGCCGATGGTGGTAGCGTGGGGCATGTTGAGCAATCAAAATGGCGCGGTTTTGTGATATGCAAATTCTAGGAATTGAAACGTAGCATTATTTGTCCGCGAAGGGGGTTTCTTTTATGGAATTTAACTTCTCGTGTTAATTTTGTTTAAGTATAGCGTTGATTCTTTATCTTGAGCATTGTGCACGGAATTGGCGGTACATCTGCCGATTTTTGTGACGCTGCGCTGGGATGTTGATTCAATGTGATCGCGGTTAAGTAATTAGGTCATAAATCGGGTTCTAATATTTCATCGGATTTAGTGTTGGTTATTTGACTGTGTTGTACGAAGTGGCCAGAATTCCAAGGGTCACAGACCTTTGAGTATGGCGGCGGTACCTAGTTAACTAACCAACATTGTCAGGCGAGTTCTAACATCGACAATTTGGTTAAATAGGGATTGTGTTATTTCACACTGAAGAAATTTAGCTCTCTTAGGGACGTAACTTCGTAAAAATACGAGATTGATACCTCACGGAGCCTACGAAGTCTCGTATAGAGTAGGCGTAGGAAGCTGGTAAGCTGTGGGACGGGCCAGCGACTGATTTTGCCCTTAAAGGGATCAGTTACGTCTCCCAGGTGCTTGGGTTCGCGAGCTTTCAAAGTGGTAGGAGCTCGTCGAAGTGAATTCCGTCCAGCGTATGCGGGCCATGGAGATTGATCGCAACCCAACCATACTGGTCTCATTTATTTATATATGTATATATACACACACATTTATTTCCTCTGTTAGGAGTCATGGTTCGTGTCCCAATTAGGTTAGGACCATGACGTACACACAGTTATAGGCAATAGACAAAGTCGAGGCTAACTACCTTGCATACCCTAGTTTCAATTAGCAAATCAACGTTGTACATCGTTGATTTGGGCTTAGCCACCTTATACATCACACGTTTAACGTAATACAAACTCAAGAAGTCATTTTACACGAGTATCTTAGATTAGATATTGTAGGTACACATTTTATTAAGATCTAGTTAGGAGATAGATAGGTAGTCGCGATGAATATACGCGTTATTTAACATACAGCGTGGTAGGCGCGTCAGACGACATTTATAGGGACAGTAGGTACAATTACTGATTAGTTCTTAAGCTAATCGTGACGTGCGTGATAAGTAGCAAGCGGTTACGCTAAGCGGTCGAATCAAGGGTTTCGTTCAGTAAAACGTCCGGGTGATCATATTATCCTTCGGCGTGATGTTGGTACCTTTGCGGTGAGAATAAAGGAGTACGAGGATAGGCGCGTCGCGAGAATAGGCTAACATTTTAGTGGTTGTAGAGTCACGGTGGTGGGCAATAAATAATAGGCTGCAGGTGTCTAGATAAAGCGTAGTCTTGGGGCCTGCAACTTAATTATAACATAGATATGCAGGTAGCCTGATTCTATGCTCATTGCATACTTAAAATTATTAAATTACCTTTTGACTGTGGTTACGAGTCGAAAAACATTTGGCTTAGAGATAAATATTTGAATCTTTTGTGGGTTACATGTTCAGAGCTCGAGGGGTGCTTTATTCTGGTCAACCGATAATCTATACGCGACTACTAAATTAAAGTAGTACATTTGCCGGAATCTAACTCACCCGAGTCTCCAGGATTAGTAAACTCTTCCAGCGGTTTTCATTAACGCTTCTCTAGTGAATCTATGTAGTTCCTTGAGAATTTGCATCCCCGCGCCCGAAAGGGGGTCTCTGTCTTCGGACGAGCGCCGATTGAAACAGGTAATGCTGTCTTTCGGATTCCCGCGGTACGGCAAGGGATTTTCACATCTTAGAAGCCTTATAAGCCTCGTAGGGATAGCCTCGCAGTCGTTTAAGACAACCAAATGTTGGACGGTTCGGACACGGTCAGAGTATTAAATTCTTAATACACAAAACCAGCTAAATGCTTACCATTCAATAATAAAGTAGTGCAAACATTTAAGTGAATTCAATAATTCAACCAAGCCTACCTAATCGAACACAATGTAGATATGTAACTATTAACTTGCTTCTTGGCAGCTCATGCGAACTGAAGGACGTTTGGCGTAAAGAAAATAGTCGAATAGTTTTGTGCGTTACATGTTCAGAGCTCAAAGGGTGCTTTATTCTGGTCAGCCGACGAGTTTTATTCGCGTTTGTTAATCTGAAGTAATTTATTCGCCAGAATTTAACACTCTCACCCATGCGTCGTTGTCGAGCGGCGATGGGTTAACACAACCCGAGTCTCCAGGACTGGTAACCACCCAGCGGCTTCTATTAACGGTTTTGTGTAGAGTTATGTAGTTCCTCTGGAATTTGCAATAACTGCGCGGATAAGAAGGGTTTCTAGGCGTTTCTAAAGAGCGCTGAATGTAACAGGAATGGGCTGACATTCTAGAACCTTGACATGCGATCCAAGTTTCTACATCAGAAACGTTATAAGCCTCGTAGGGACCACTTTGAAGTCCATTAAGACAACCAAAGGTCAGACAGAACAATTGAGCTGTTTCAAGACTTAACCTTAATACTCATAATAGATTACACTAGTCTGGCGGTTTTGCGTTCGGTCGAATTTAGCCTAATGTTTAGGGCGATATCCCGAAGTAGTACACTGCAAATACCGTTACCAAACTTACTAACGTCTCTCAAGTGAGGAGACTTCACTACTGCCGGAAGAGCAGAAAACTTTACTTGATTAATTGTTGTCTATATAATTTAGAAGTCTGGGCCATAGACCCCGTGTGACAGTGGTGACTGAGAAAAGCGCCCTAGCTGTTACATTACAAGACTGACAAATGTATAGATGACGCTCAGAGTACATTTTATTATAAACAAATACGCTATCTGCGGGCGCAACTGAGGGATTTGCCTTATTTATAATAATTGATAGCGGTGGCATAGTGGCGATTTGACCGATTGCAATTCAGTTAGATTGTGCTCAAATAACCTTATACAATCGTTGGGTTCGGTTATCGGGCCAGAATCATGGGATTTGTGCTCTTATAACTGATACTTACCTTGAAATTGAGAATTCAAATTAGAAATAGGCGAAATGCCAAAATTTGACTTAGTGGTTATTGTCTAAAGTAAATGGTAACTTTGCCAACATAAGAGTCGATTACTTGATAGTAAACCTAAATTGGGTGTTTCCTTCAAAGCTCCGTTAATGCTAGTGATGAATTATGAAATACTTGTAAATTGTAATCAAACGTAAATTTAAAATTTCATACTATGAGGTTTATAACTTGCAACATATGAATAAAGTATAGTAAACTTATTGAAATATGTAAAGCGTGTGTAGGCATTCAAAAGAGCCGTTATCACGCCAGTCATTAATATATTGTAAACTTAAACGAGGGTGGCTAATCTTCAATTGGCCATTCAGCCTCGCAAGGAGACGTCTTTGGCTTGGTAGCTTGTCTCGCGAGGAGGAAGCGATGTAAAGTGGATGATCGCTACTGCTTTCGCGTTTGGATGGGGCGTATGCCACTGCCCCGCGAGGCTAGCGCGAGCCAGAGCGTTCTCTATCTTATATTTGAGCTCTAAATTGAATATAGGTTGCTTACTAACCTTCCTCTTTCATATCATTTAATATAGAATATATGCCACTGCCCCGCGGGGCTAGCGCGAGCCAGAGCGTTCTCTATCTTATATTTGAGCTCTAAATTGAATATAGGTTGCTTACTAACCTTCCTCTTTCATATCATTTAATATAGAATATATGCCACTGCCCCGCGAGGCTAGCGCGAGCCAGAGCGTTCTCTATCTTATAGTTGAGCTCTAAATTGAATATAGGTTGCTTACTAACCTTCCTCTTTCATATCATTTAATATAGAATATATGCCACTGCCCCGCGAGGCTATCGCGAGCCAGAGCGTTCTCTATCTTATATTTGAGCTCTAAATTGAATATAGGTTGCTTACTAACCTTCCTCTTTCATATCATTTAATATAGAATATATGCCACTGCCCGAGGGGCTAGCGCAAGCAAGAGTATTCTCTATCTTATAATTGATTTCCAAATAGAATCCTGGTGGTGGGAACTAATATTATCTCACTACCGAAAATAACTATAGCTTACCTTGTCATCGCTTTACGGAACCGTTAACTTGAACTGAACATCGAAATAGTAACAACATTCATTCACACTACAAAGTGACTCCATAGGTTATTTCGCCACGGCATTGTGAGTCCGATAGGAGCTGTGGTGTAAACAATCTAATCTTATACTTAATTCTGATTCGAATGTTAATGAGGAGTATAAATGCCTACTAGATCGATAGCTAAACTATAGCTAAATCTAGGAGACTTACGTTCTAATTCTGAGGGTTCTCTTAAGATTCTAAAGTCCCTGCCTAGTAA
This sequence comes from Pyralis farinalis, assembly GCA_947507595.1. Lineage (NCBI taxonomy): Eukaryota > Metazoa > Arthropoda > Insecta > Lepidoptera > Pyralidae > Pyralis > Pyralis farinalis. Next base: position 8,364,206 of record OX382264.1, read on the forward strand.
TAGGATATCATTAAATCAATTACAGTGTTATATGAATATGCATAGACATTAGTTATAATCCAATCAACGTCTAACTACAAGGGTCATCTGATGCTTCAGAACCTCCTTTGGTACGCGCGTCCATCTGTCAGAATGCTGGTCCTAAGCAATAAAGAACCAATCAAAATCCGATAGGGTACGGTACAATTCTAACAGTCCGATTGAGACAGAGGGGTAAAGAAAAGCACACATTAAATCTTTGATATTTTATAATTTCCCCAAGCTAAGTCACCTAAACGCGGAGCGGACGATTGGATCTTCACATATATAAACATATTGAGTAGAGACAGGAAGATAGCCTTAGGGAATAGTTACTCTTTAAAGTACTGCGGTGCTACGTTATTTAGGAAGCTTAACTGGTAGGGTTCTCGAATTGCTTAGCCATCTCAGCCACGAAAAGGACTCTGGGTTGCTGCTCACAATGTAGTTGCCACTAAAACGATCACTGCCAATAATTTAACTTGAGGGTCGACGTGACACAGTCCGAGACACCTAATTAATAAGTTTAGTTAAGTAGATTGATTTTTAGGTCAAGAAATAGTTACAATTAAAATCAGGGATTCTAGTATATATATATCGTCAATACACGAGTGGTAGTTCAGGTAAAGATTAGGTACAGGAGTAGTTAGGTGCGGGGTAAGGAGGTAGATAAACAAATTACTATGTTCAATACATGAACAGTTCTCAGTAGATATATTTCTATAAGAGTGGGGTTCACATAGGTAGGACCATTATATATATCTAAGTTAATAAACCAATAAAACAGGAGGGGGAGACATATAAAGGTAGAGTATAATATTATATAGAGTAGCTCTGTACATAACATAAGTAGAGGCATAAAGTAGGTGAGGTGGTAACGAGGAAATGGGTTAAGTAGATGAAATCAGAAGGCGGGGTTTAGTTGTACACAGGTACCTAGTCAGTTATATATTCAAGCTATTCATATATATATGTAGTAATTAGAGTCTCCCCTCTGTAGCGCATACATAAATAAATAACAAAAAAAATACATAAAACAAAAATAATATAATAAGGAGAAAAGAAAAAAGAATAGGGGGGGGGAAGGTACATGGTTAATTGGTGGCAGAAGCACAAAAAGCAGGTTAGATCAAATTGCATACGATACTTTAGTTAGATCATAATATAAATCGCCTATATACAATGATATTCTTGTTTATGATTAGATATAACGTGCTTCGATTGACGCTTTTTTAAATTATTTATTTCAATTACTCGTATTTCCCAGAATACACAATTTTTTATATGGTCTTATTAAGGTACATTGGTATATGTAAAAAAAAGTTATGGCAATGCAATTTATAATTAAGTACAGTAAATCAGTAAAATTTACGTTATTATTTACAATATTATAAAGTGTCAAACAGACAGCGTGTCAAAAGTTATTAAAGACAAAAGTTACAGCATGGCGTACTTTGGGCGTCACGCTGCTGAGTAACTTTGCAAAGTACTGCAGTTCTGCAGTGTATGTATTTATGAAGTATGCAATGGAAATAACAACACATCTAACTACAAACCAAAGAATCATTTGACCGCGCATAAGGGCCACCCCTCGTTTACAAAAATGTTATCTTTAGCGCTCATGTATCTCAGCGATTTGAGCCTACTGTCCAACGCCAGAATATTTTAACCAATAAAACCCAATATATATAAGCCAAATAGCCAATAAGAGGTGCGCGTTCTGCTTTACCCTGATCTGTAGCGGTAAAATAACATTTGTCTCATTATTTCTCCATAGGCTGTTTAACTTTATGCATCAAATATAGCTTGATGCTTGAAGTTAAATATCATATGCTTCTTATGTTTACTGTTGCCAAGTATGCTTACTAGGCATCTACAATAATTTGTCGCATTTGTCTAAAATTATCTTTTTATAAGTTTAAGCTAATATCGTTATGTTTTTTGTTTATACATGACAAAGTACTGGCTCTTCACGGACGAAAATAAGAAGCAATAGCGGTATATAGGAAATAAGTAGCATTAGAATAATTTGTAATAATTGTGGGAGTGACTGAAATAAACATGACAAGGATAAATTTAAAACTTGCGAAGATCATAATTTTTTGCTGTATAGTTTTTAGTTTTCTGTATTTGCCTTCGGTTAAGCTTAATTATAAAGCAGAGATCAGCACTATTATTTATTTTTTGTATTATTATCATTAGTGGAACGCAAAAAATAGATCTCAAATCAAGGACTTACCGTGCTGTTTGACTTGGTCTAGGTATTTTCAAGAGGTGCCAGGAGATAGCAGAGGTGTATCAAAGCAATCAGTCTGGGGAAGTAACCCAAATAACAACTACCTGTAGGGTTGTTGTGTTCCTATGAGTGAGTGAGTTACCAGTAAGCTCCCAAGGAGTAGCTGTCTCAACAGCAAAGGTGGCATACGCAAGTAATACGTAATATATTGCAAGCGTTCATTGACTACGCCAACCTCTTTAAATCAAGTGGGCCGTATGTTTGTATGCCTTCTGACGTTGTATAAAAGTAGCGTTTTTATACATAACCTTTTCTGCAACTGTCGCTTGCTGTTTGCCAAAGACTTTATCCGCTCTGAACAAATAATTCATATATGTTCCGTTGATAAGAAAGTAAATATTGAATTTTCTTAATTAACAAATATTTAAAATACTCAAATGGTTACTGAATTTGAATATTTGTGTTTGTAGACTGTTGTTGGAGTCTCTTTTTTATTATTACAAGTTTTTATTTCATTTGTGTTGGTATGTTAAGGCCAAATATTGCAAGGCAATTTTGTTATGAATATAATTAGTCTATTAGTTGAGTTTGTTTATCTTTATTGAATAGTTAATAGATTCAGGCGTAATTTTGTGAATATATAGTTACTTTCAGGAACACCGTTCCTATATATAATCTATATGTTTGTCTGTGCGTTTGTCTGTGTGTTTGTCTGTCGCTTTTTATCGAATATTCAAATTTTGAATTCAGATTCGGATTCAGCATAAAAAAGTAGAATAGGAATGTTCAGGAACACCGTTCCTATCTCTTAAGGAACATGGTCAAAATGGCCGACAAATTAAAAAAATAAAATAATTAAATAGTTATATAATTGACGAGCCAGATGTTCCTCTGGCAATGCAAGCTTGCGCATTCTCAACTGGTTTTTTATATAAGGTCCGTTTCCGTAGACTATGAACGCTTGCAACACATTATGTATCACTCGCACAATGCCACCTCTGCTGCTAACACAGCTACTCTTTAGGATCTTACTGGTGGCCTATCTTTATCTTCACGTCCATTTCTTTACGGGGTAGGTAGAGAGATTTTTACAGATCTCACTCGCTTCTTTATATCATTCATAGCTATTTTCATGTCCACTCGCTGGTTCCTAGCTCCTGGTATTACCTTATGATTACACAAGGCCAATAATGAGAAGTGATTTTTGGCCTTCCTCGGCATCTACATTCTTCTTCTTTCGCATTGTATATGTATTTCTTTCAATGAAATTTTATGTTACAATTATAAATACGTCTCGACTACGACACCGACATCTAAAATCGACACCATGAAGTTGGTTAGTAAATGTCTCTCAAGTTTTATTCGTGACTATATTAAAGGTTCAAATACTTATTTATGAATGTACAACACGTGTTTACAACAATAGTATAGATAAAATATATTTATATATAAATATATATGTGTCTCTGCGTTTTTCAAATATATACGGTGGTGAATGATGATTAATTACATTATCGTTTTGTGTTACAAACGTAGAGTACTTAAATGTTTGGAGTTACTTTTTGTTAGGTTACTAGCTTATGGAACTGAAAGCCGGGTATGGTAGAGAGCATGAAAGTAGAATACATGCGGTCGAGATGCGAGCACTAAAATTTGTGGCATAACGCTTGCTGGCCGCGTTCGTAATGAAGACGTATGAAAGAGAGTTGGTCTGAAAGAGAGTGTCGGTGTTAAGATAAAAAAAGGCATGCTCCGTTGGTTCGGACATGTAGAAAGAATGACGAAACAGATATACAATGCGAAAGTGGAAGGATGCAGGGGCCGAGGAAGACCAAGACTAACCTACAATGACCAAATTGGTCGTATTTTATCAGAAGGTGATGTCAGGAGCCTTGGGGACCGGCGAGCGTGCATGAAAAGAGCTATGGATGTTAAAAAAGCGAGTGAAGTGTGTAAGGTCCGCCTCTTATGGCGCTCGTTTCTCTCTGCCTACTCTGCAAGGGACCTGGCGTGAAGATATACCTACTTATTGTTCCGTGAAAAAAGTATAACTTCTTACGCATATTGTATATCTACGCACATTTTAGTACAAAAAACGCGTTTTATCTTAAAACGGGGTTTTACCATACCATACCATACCGTGTGGTTCCATTACTGTTTACCTCATCGTCATTTCTTGATCTATTTCATTACGTGAGATGATTCAATTCGACATTAGTCACATCTCTAGTCCGTCATTCGTTCATCCGAAATTTCTTTGTTTGCAACAAAGGAATGGGCAGCCTTTTTATTACGGAAAATGGTATGGTCCTTGTGATCGTCCTCACGACCGCCGTAATGGTTTCCCGGTTACATTGAGCTCACAATAGACTTTTTAGATTTATCGAACTCATACTGGCCTCGTTCTAAATCTATAGAACGTATTTAACTTATTAAATTTACTAATATATACAGCGGTAGAATTTACTTATTTGTTTAACCGAGCTAATCTCTCTACCCGTCGGATTTGAAAAGTTCTATTTGCATTTGATAGCCCAATTTTGATGAGCTCGGTGGCGCAGTGGTGAAACGCGCTGTTACGCTACTTTGATACCAACGCTCGCGGGTTTGATTCCCACACATTGCACACATTTGAGTGCATGAAAATGTCTGTTTGTCTTGGTCTTAGTATTTTCTATGTATAATAAGTATGTATTTACGAAAAAAATATGTATTTACGTATGTTTCTTAGTTGACTAGTACCCATAACACAAGCTTCGCTTACTTTGGGGCTAGATGGTGTTGTGTAATTTCTCCGACAATGTTTTATATTATTTATTTATTATTGTGTTAATTCTTGAGGAAGGGTATAAGTTATTCAATATTACGATACGACAACTCTTAGAATCAGAGCAAAAAGAAAGAAAGAAGAAAAAGAGATTGTGGGATACTTTCCGAACGAACGCACAAAGTTGCGAGGTGAAATTTTATATACCTAGATGTAAACCTCTGCCTTCTCCCTTCGGCGGCTTCGCGTTTGCGATTCTTCCTATATAAATAATATTTGCTATTGGCTACAGAAAACAGGAAATAAACTCTTCAAATGTAAACTTACGGTGCCTTCATGTTTCGACCTCAAGTTTCATCTTTTGGAGTTTTCTAAGGTCATTAGCAGCACCCGGTAAATTATTTGAGGACGGTCATTCACCTTAGTCTATTTACAAACCTTTCGGCGAACGCGTTGTATTTTCCCATGTTAGGGCTAACGCATACCGAGAGAGCTCGATGGCGTCATTACGCGTGTCATTAAACACGCAAGTTCAGCAACGTCGACCGCAGCCTGTCTATGGATGGGTTTATCTCGAGTTTCTCCGTGCTCGGAGGGCACGTTAAGCCGTCGGTCCCGACTGTCGATAGATGACAGTCGTTAAGCTAAGTGAGTGGCGTTCGGGCGGCTTGAAAACACTGATCTCCGCCAATCCGCATTTGAGCAACGTGGTGGAGTATGCTCTAAATCCCTTCGGTTGCATGCAAGAACTGCACCCGGGCAAAGCTGCCGAACGCGAAACACAATGCGTTCGGCGGCGAATGCCCGGTAAGAAAGAAGTGGGACGGGTTGGCGCGGGCCTCTGTCGCCTATTGCTGAGATTGCCACGGGGACCACCCGCCAGTATCGAATGGCTCAGACCAACCTACAGAGAAGCCAGCTAGCAACGCACGAATTGCTGTTGGCGGCAGGTGAGCGCAAAATATCTGTCGCACTGCTGCAGGAGCCCTATGTGGGTCGGGTTGGAAGCGTAAGAGACTATCGTGGAGTGAGAGTCTTCCAGGCACTGGGGAACGGCGAGGGTACTGTAAAGGCGGCAATAGCCGTCTTCGATCACGACCTCGATGTCGTACAGTACCCACAACTCACCACAAACAACATCGCTGTGGTGGGGATCCGGACTAGTGCCTGGAGGATTACACTGGTCTCCTACTACTTCGAACCTGACAAACCCATGGAGCCATACCTGGAGCAGCTCAGACAGGTTGAGCGGGAAACCGGACCTGGAAGGTTGGTCATAGGCGGGGACGCCAACGCGAAGAGTTTCTGGTGGGGCAGCTCCCAAGAGGACTCCAGGGGGGAGATGATGACTGGAGCCTTAGGGGAGCTGGGCCTCCAGATACTTAATTCGGGGGACGTCCCGACATTCGATACCGTTCGAGGCGGGAAGAGGTACAGCAGCCATGTCGACGTGACGGCCTGCTCTGAGGATATGCTGAGCCTGGTGGATGGCTGGCGCGTCTCCGAGGCCCTAACGTCCTCTGACCACAACGGCATTCTATTTGAAATCAACTTGGCACGGGCGAAAGGGGTATCCGTGGCGAGGACCACCAGGATCTTCAACACCAGGAAAGCGGATTGGTGTCAGTTTCGTGAGAAACTGGCAGCAATCATGCGGAGGGACCGCCTGAACGTGGAGAGCGTTGAGGCGGTCCAGGTGTGGGAGGACCTGGAGGTAATCGTGGACGGGTATACCCGAGCCATAGCCGAGGCCTGCCAGGCAGCGATGCCCAAAATCAAAGGCGGGGTTTCATTTAGATTGCCGTGGTGGTCGGAGGAACTCGAGGAGCTGAAGAGGCAAACCAACACCAGGCGACGCAGAATCCGAAACGCAGCGCCGGACCGGAGACAAATGGTGGTCAGTTCGTACCTCGAACAGAAGGGCAAATACGAGGCCGCAGTGCGGGATGCCCAGACTGACAGCTGGAGGAAATTTTGCGGGAGGCAAGACAGAGAAGGCGTCTGGGAAGGTATCTATCGGGTCATTGGGAGGGCAACCGAGCGCAAGGAGGATGTACTCCTCCAGGAGGGCGGGAGGACGTTGGATCACAGGGAGTCCCTCGAGCTGTTGGCGGATACGTTCTATCCTGCCGACAGCGAGTTGGACGACGATACAGATCACCGCGAATTAAGGAAAAAGGCCCGCGAGGTAAACGAGCGGGTCGATGATGACCATGACCCGCCGTTTACCATGAGGGAGCTCTTAGCGGCTGTATCGTCGTTCAACCCAAAGAAGGCTCCCGGTGCCGACGGCCTCACGCCTGACATTTGCGCTCGGGCCATCAACAGTGACCCTGAGTTCTTCCTGGCCCTTCTCAATAAATGTCGAGCCCTCCGCTACTTTCCCCGGCTGTGGAAGGGGGCCCTCGTAATTGTCCTTCGGAAACCAGGCAAAGACTCGTATACCTTGCCCAAATCGTACAGGCCGATTGGGCTTTTGCCTGTCTTGGGCAAGGTATACGAGAAAATGCTGATCGCTCGCCTCAAGCACCACATTCTACCGAGGATTAGTACTCGCCAGTACGGGTTTATGCCACAAAGGGGCACCGAAGACTCCCTCTATAACCTGGTGCAGCACATCCGCGCCAAGCTTGACGAGAGGAGAATGCTCACTCTCGTCTCGCTGGATATAGAGGGAGCCTTCGACAACGCCTGGTGGCCGGCAATAAAACTACGACTGGCTGAGGAAAATTGTCCTCTGGGCTTGAGGAGAGTGATCGATAGCTATCTCAGCGATAGGACGGTCAGAGTTAGGTACGCCGGGGGGGAAACCTTGCGGTCCACCACCAAAGGGTGTGTCCAAGGGTCCATAGGAGGACCGATTTTGTGGAACCTCCTATTGGATCCTCTTCTGCAGCAACTCGACCTTGCGGGGGTGCACTGTCAGGCCTTCGCCGATGACGTCGTGCTGATGTTCGACGGCAACACTGCGCTGGATATAGAGAGACAGGCCAATGCCGCTCTCGAGCATGTGAGGGCGTGGGGTGTCAAAAACCGGTTGAAGTTTGCGCCGCATAAGACCAGCGCTATGCTGGTCACGCGCAAACTTAGGTATGACACTCCGCGGCTTACCATGGGCGGGATAGACATTGGCATGTCTCGGCAGATCAAACTACTGGGGTTGACGATTGACGCGGGTCTGACGTTCAACGCGCACGTGGCTACTGTCTGTAAAAGGGCAGTGGCCATATACGGGCGCCTTGCGCGTACGGCCCGCGTCAGTTGGGGTCTCAACCCTGAAGTAGTGAAGATCATATATTCAGCCGTAGTGGAACCTACGATATTGTACGCTGCCGCCGCATGGGCTCCAGCGGTCAATAAGCTGGGCATCCAGAAACAGCTCAACAGCGTACAGCGGGGCTTCGCTCAGAAGATCTGTAGAGCCTACCGCACGGTCTCCCTGAACTCCGCACTGCTGCTGGCCGGGGTGCTGCCTCTTGACCTCAGAGTGCGCGAAGTCGCCTCTTTATACGAGGCCAAGAGGGGGCTACCCCATCCGCTGCTCGGGGACAGGGAGATCGAGCGGATGGCCTCGAAGATCGAGGCCCCGCATCCCGCGGAGCTAGATAGCTTGGAGTTCGGCAGCCTGGTAGACGAGGAACAATGCAGGGCACACTCCAACTTTGCCCTGCGAATATTTACGGACGGCAGCAAGATTGAGGGCCGGGTTGGCGCCGCTGTGTCCATATGGAACGGTGACGCCGAAACCAAGGCCCTCAAACTTGCTTTGTCGTCCTACTGTACCGTCTACCAGGCGGAACTCCTGGCTATCTGCACGGCGGCCGAGTACGCTTTGAGCTGCGATGGACCCAGTATCGGCATTTTCAGCGACTCCATGGCGGCGCTCCAGGCGGTGGCGAACGTCGAGTCCCCCCATCCCCTGGCGGTGCAGACACGGGACGCTCTTAAACTGTGCAAAAGCCAGGGTAAGAGCGTCTCGTTGTTCTGGATCAAGGCACACGCGGGGTTGGAGGGGAACGAACGTGCCGATGAACTCGCCAGGAGCGCCGCACTGGGGTTGCGGAGGCGGCCAGATTATGACCGCTGCCCTGTCTCATTCGTCAAAGGTATGATCCGCAAGGGGACCATTGACGAATGGGACAGGAGATACAAATCGGGAACAACAGCTTCGACGACGAAACTGTTCTTCCCGAGTGCGGCGGAGGCGTACGGCGTCGTGGGCAAAATGGTGCCGTCGAGCATCACCACGCAGGTCCTCTCGGGGCATGGTGGGTTCTCCGCGTATTTGCACAGGTTCAAGTGCGCGGATGACCCATCCTGCTTCTGCGAGCCCGGCGTGGACCAGACAGTGCAGCATATATTGTTTCGGTGTCCCGCATTCTTCAAACAGAGGTACGACTTGGAGCAGGAGTTGGGAATGCGGGTCACCGAAACTACAGTCTCCGAAGTAGTTGTGGGGAGAAATAGGTCAAAATTTTTAAAATACTGCGTCGGTCTAGCCATGGCTGTCATAGATCGGAATAAGCAGAGCAGCTCCACCTAGGACTAATATTGTATACCTCGGCTATACTCAGTATAGCCGACGGAATCGCGGTGGTTAGGTGGAGCTGCGAAGCTCGGTATCGCCCGTGGTTGGACCGATGCAGTATGGGGAGGGAAGTTTGAAAATAGATGTAATTGTTTCACCGGCGTTCGAAGATGGGCCAAATTAAAAATCTTTTAATAATAAAACTGAAAGATTATGAAAGATGATGAATGGAAGATGTATTGTGGAATGAAAGAGAGCATGATGTATGAATGTGTTAGTGCTATCTATGTTATATATAATTTTAGTAGAAAATAGTTACATATGTTGCAAATAGAGCCTTGCCCATGGCAGGGGTGCACGATATTATTATAAAAAAAAAAAAAAAAAAAAAAAAAAAAAAAAAAAAAAAAATCCCTTCGGTTGAAGGGAGACCCGTATCCCTGCAGTGGGATGAGCAAGGGTTGATGTGGTGTGTGTATACCGAGCAGCAACATTTTTTATCATTGACAGCATCGAACGTTCTCGAATATATTTATCATTGACTGCATCGAACGTTCTCGAATATATTTATCATTGACTGCATCGAACGTTCTCGAATATATTTATCATTGACTGCATCGAACGTTCTCGAATATATTTATCATTGACTGCATCGAACGTTCTCGAATATATTTATCATTGACTGCATCGAACGTTCTCGAATATATTGCTGTTTCTCGTCTGTTGCTCGAATATATTGAGTACTTGGACCAAATTAAATGCATCACACATAAATGACGTGTTGAATGAAAATAGGAAACAGTAAATATAATTGCATGTCATTTATTAATAACTTTATTAAAAGGTACGGGACCACTCTTGCCGTGAATTATTCATGTAATTCGAATGAACACAGTAGCATGGGTTTAACAAAGTTTTAATATAATATCGCATAGTAACTTGGACCATTCAACTAAAGGACTTTTATGCAACGTTGAGAGGCATACAAGCATACGATCCACCTGATGTAAAACAGTTACCGTAGCCTATGAACGCTTGAGTATCACTCGCGAAATGCCACCGCCGCTGCTAACACGGCAACTTCTTAGGAGCTTACTGGTGACCTCACTGACAGGCATAAAAGCACGCAGCCCATCTGAAGTGAAGTTGTTACCGTAGCCTATGACCGCTTGAAATAGGCATTACTCGCTGCTAACACTACTCTTGCTACTACCTGAACGAAACGTACTGTATAATGAGCTACTAGAAGTTTACGAGGACATTCCCAGATGAGCTGCTTTGATGCGCACTACCTCTCTTAAAAACATCCAGACCAATACAAGCACACAGTCATGTTCATGCACACAAACGTTTAAGAAGGACTAGCTTCATATGATCATTCGTTCTGTCTTGCTACATGATAATTTAAGAGAAGTAGGGCGTATCGAAGCAACCAGCCCGTCTGGGGAAGCACCTCCACCTCACAGAAAACCGCTGCCAAATAACAATTACGTAGAGGGTTGTTGTCTTCCTGCGTGAGTGAGGTCACAAGTAAGCTCCTATGGGGTTGCTGTGTTAGCAGCAGAGGTGGCATCGCGCGAGTGATGTTCAATGTATTGCAAGCGTTTATAGGCTACGGTAACCGCTTTACATCAGGTGGACCGTATGCTTGCATGCCTCCCGACGTAGTATAAAAAAAATGATCCATTGCGTTTATAAAAATTACTTGACTAATATATTCTATGAGTCTAATAATTGTTTCCGCTCCGTCGCTAAGCGTAGTACAGATGACCAAATTACATCGGATACAGCGCCTCTAGCGGAGCGGTATAGAAACTTTAGCGGAGAGCGGCATGAATTGATATAGTAGAGAGATCGACAACGGGTTACTCATATTAAATATAATAAAGGTGTCTAAGAATATTTTTCGTTTTTTATATTAAAAACAAACCGTCAGAATTAAATTCAACTAGTTTAATTTACTGCTAAATTAAAGAAAGGTATTCAAATTCAGATGAACAACTGTTTGTAAATGCGCATCATCCACTTCTTCAAACTCATTTAGCCTAGAACTAAAATTCAAAATCACATGCTGGAGCTACGTTCTTGGAGTGGAGTTAATTTTGTGAGTGATTCTTTGCTTTAAAACATCCAGATTAGTGTTATAGACTTTACTTTTAAGTAGCCTCATGAGAAATAAACAGCAGGCATTTAGCAGGGGGGCAGTTTATGTTTGCTCGGCGACTTATCACACTTTCAGGCAATGATATTGTATTAAAAAGAGGTAGATGTCGTACTAGCGCGCAAAAACTGAGGCAATGAAATTAACCCAATTGGTCTAATATGCGCTATTCTATGATGCGCTGACGTATTTCAAGCGCAACTCTTGACAGATAGCTATCTCTCTCTATATCATGCGTTCCGTATTATCTATCCCCTTCATAAGTAAGTAAGTACTATAATGTCGTAGTGGAACAATAACAAAACGACGCGCAGTATGAATATACGTCATCTTTAAAATACAATATCATTGCTTTCAGGGAATAAATCGTGAACAGCAGTTGAGGCGTCATTAGAAGTGGCGCCATCTTATTCGAAAAACGTGTTGCGGTTGTAGATATCCAATCTGATTTTGCATTTCGATAATGAAATACGAAAACCAATTCTGAGACACCCTCTACATGGGTGTCGCTCGGCGTTTAACATGTTTTTTTGCGTGTATTCAGGTAATGTCACCTATATATATCTATATATATAGGTGACATTTAAAAATTAATATTAAATACAACCTGATCAAATGCAAAATTTAATAAAAGTATGGTTTCCGCAGATACACGAACTATATTTACCTATATTTTACTAGTACTTAACATTGTAAAGAGGGAAGATCTGATATTTTGTACGTTTGTTTGTTATAGATAAACTTAAAAACACTTTCGTTTTTTTTTTTAATTCTTTTACACATAAAAAGATATATTTTTGGCGGGTAACACAGGCTATATTTTATTTTAAATAAATTAGAGATACCACGAAAATTACAATAATGTAAACCAGGGTATTAAATTTTTGGCTACAAAAGTCATTATTAGGCGTTCGTTACGAAACAACTACAACTTTTTATTAAATGCATATGGATGTATGTATTAATACCAAAAAAACATCTTTTGAAATTTTGTCTGTTGTCCTAATCTCCGAAACAGTTGAACCGATTTTGATAGGACTTTCACCGGCAGATCGCTGTTGTTATAAGGAATGTCTTGGGCTACAAGGTATATTTTAGAAAAATAGGGTTCTGCGAGTAAAAAACAAAACGGAGATAAACCATGACATTGTAAATAAATTTGTATTATGTTTGTTATGCAATAAAGGATATAAATTCCACCAGCTAGCTGGGGAGCTGTTCTTGTACATATATATTTTCAAATACCTCCTTGTGAAATAAGCGCATTACACAAAAAAAATGTAAACTTCATTGCTGAAGTACTTTAGGAGAAAACTCATAGCGGAAATACTCGGAAATTGTACATACTCGGACACACAATTCGAATTTCAATTTTATTAATTACATATCATAACATTTCCTAGAATGGGAAGTTGATAATAATCAAATTTAAATTGTGGCAACACGTAAATAAATTAAATACATTTTTCGCATTTTTCAGTGTTCGATGCGTCGGCAAAGTCTCCTCAAGGTCTACTTTTTGGATCTTCATACCATCTCGGCAATTTCGATGAGTGTGTCGGAATTGATGCTACGGCTGAAGACGGATTGACAGTAGAAGGGCAGTACTGTCTCGCTACCATTACATGGAAGCAGTCCAAGCAAGCTAAAAAGGTAAAGCTATTTATTTATAATAGGGACTTTTTTTAATGCAACGTTAGGAGGAATACAAGTATACAGCCCACTTGATGTAAAGCGGTTACCGTAGCTTGTGAATGCTTGAAATATATTAAGTGATACTCGCGATGCCACCTCTGCTACTAACATAGTACACTCCTTAGGAGCTTAGTGATAAACTCACTCACACTCAGGAACACAACAACCCTCTAGGTAGTTCTTATCTGCCTGCGATTTTCTATGAGGTCCCATCCACCTTATAGAAAATCGCACCCTACCTCTCTTAAAAAGACCAAGACAAACAGACATGTTCACACACACATGTTTGTCACGTTAATAATCAATTTAATAGTTAATAACTAATTTAAGAAAGGCAGGGCGCATCAAAATAAAAAAAAAGGAAGTCTTCCTGCGACTACGGATACTGTAAAGCATTCGAAACGTCAGGTTCAACAAAATAAATAAAACACGCGATACTTCCGTTAAAAATTGTTTAATTCAATGTGTAACAATCGCGAAAACCTAAGACAATCCCAAGAGGGTTGTTGTGTTCCTGCGTGTGAGTGAGGTCATCAGTAAGCGTCTAAGGAGTTTTTTTTTATACTACGTTGGAAGGCATACAAGCATACGGCCCATCGGATGTAAAGCGGGAACCGTAGCCTATTAACGCTTATCACTCGCGTGATGCCTCCTCTGCTGCTTACACAGCAACTCCTTGGGAGCTTACTAGTGACCTTACTTACACGCAGAAACACAACATCCCTCTAGGGAGTTGTTATTTGGCTGCGGTTTTCTGCGAGGTGGAGGCACTTCCCCAGACGAGCTGCTTTGATGCGCCCTACCTCTCTTAAACATCCAGGACAAGACAAACAGACATGTTCATATACACAAATGTTTGCCTTGTGTGGGAATCGAACCGACGAGCGTTGGTGTCAAAGTCGCGTCATTCACGACTGAGCTACCGAGCTCGTCAAAGTTGCTGTGTTAGCAGCGGAGGTGGCATCGCGCGGGTGTTGATACTTAAAGTATTACATGCGTTCATAGGCTACGGTAGCCACTTTACATCAGGTAGACCGTATGGTTGTATGGCTCCCAACGTAGTATAAAAAAATCGATCAACGACCTGTCAAAAATGAATAATACGCTTGAAATAAAAATAATACACGGAAACTAGAATCATGTACAGGATAAATGGAAAACGTCCCTAGTAAAGTGTAAATCGATTACCACATCAATCCTTACTGATCCCACTGCAGGGATACGGGTCTCACTTCAACTGAAGGGGTTTAGAGCATACTCCGCCACGCTGCAAAGGCAGATTGGCGGGGGCCAGTGTTTTCAAGCCGCCCGAGCACCATTGACTTAGCTTAAGGACTGTCATCTATCGACAACAGCCGGGACCGACGGCTTAACGTAACGTAAACCTATCCATGGGCAGGCTGCGGTCGTTGCTTAACCTGCGTGTTCGGTTAGAATGACACGTCTCCTTAAATATTTCAGATTTATGCAGTACATAACGTTTATCGAGTACTTCATATACTTGTCTGTTCCTATAAAGGTATTACGACGAGCTCAGTGGCGCAGGGTGAAACGTGCTTAGTACAAAGTAGCGTAACAGCCAATAAGCAATACTTTTTAAGTTCGCTGGTAACAGCACACAAACGCTCGTGGTCGTTGGATGCCCACACAGGGCAAACATTTGTGTGCATGAACATGTCTGTTGGTCTTGGTCTGTGTCTTTTTAAGAGAAGTAGGGCGCATCAAAGTATAAAGTCTGGGGAAGCACCTCCACCTCACAGAATACCGCAGCCAAATCACAACTCGCTTGAGGGTTGTTTTGTTCTTGCTTGTGAATGCGGTCTCCATTAAGTAAGCATCGCGCGAGTAAAACTAATATATTGCAAGCATTTATAGGATACAGTAACTGCTTTATATCAAGTGGGCCGTGTACTAGTATGCCTCCTGACGTTTTATAAAAAAAAATACCTAGCTGGTATTGGCTTATATCCTATGATGCCATTTGAGCCATTTCGCCTTAACTGCTGAAAAATATTATGAGAAGTGTATGTTGGCTGGTACGAGTGACGCAAGACTAAGTAACTATTGATAATATCATTATGAGAATATTATGAACAAGTTACTAGAATTCTACGTAATAGTTCAGTGTATACAATGTATTTATTTTACAGTACTGATATTTATTTTGTCTCTTTGACATAGACAAAGCGTGCACCGCGCGTTTAATGGCACATCAATATTTACTGTCTGCCTTTGAAATTTGATTTTAAACTCGATTTGAAAATCAAAACAACGTTTGAAGAATACACCTCCATAAAAAATCCTTGTTGGTTTGACGCTGGTCATTTCTGAATAGGGAATTTTTGAAGCTATATGTTTGCTAGGTTCCCAAAAAGAGGAAGTTTTCAATATCAACACTGCAGGAGTAGATTTTAAATATCAAAACTGCATTCAGCGTGTAAAGTTTACGCTAAAATTTACCCAGTTTGTTTACTAGCCTCGCTTGAAATTCCGTGAAATGTATGGCATATTCTGATATGTAGATGTTTCTATTTGCATTCCTAGGAATTTGCTCTCCTCTTCAATGCTTCAACAAATACGTCATGTACAAATATGTCAAATTAATGTTTATGGCCCGCGCATTAATCATCCACATAAATACAATCATACACAGCAGTCGTGCCTTAAACCTTTTTAACGCGTCATTCTGTGTATCAAAAACTTTGAAGCGAAAGGATGTAAATACATCTTTTCATTTAAAATAATATAGTTTTATCTATATAACCTAATAAATGCATACAATATACACAATACATGTCCAATTATATACTATAACATAAAGCGTACCGAGGTCACTAGGGTGAAGGGAAACTGAAAAGAAATGGATAACAAAAGGGTGAGTACAAAGAAAAAAGGGTGAATAGAAAGTCGCTCAAAATTAAGTCAGGTAAAGTCATCAAAAAAAGTTGAATGAGAATACAGTTTGAGCATTTCGAGTATTTATTGGCAAAATATTCCAGAAACGTATAGCTCATAAATAATAAATGCAAATTTCAACTAATTACCGTCAAATCTTCATCAAATCATTAACGAAATTTAATAGAATCACCATACAAAAGATTAATGAAAAAATTATCAAAATCATAAACAAACCAAAGATCCGTATATTTATTTATTGTTCTTATACATAAGAATTATTACACTTATTTATACTTTTTTTATAGCTTTTTACAAATTTTATGTAAGTAATGACAATACTATGTTTTATATATTAATTATTAAGTAATATCCTCTCAAACTAAGATACCCTGTGCTAAGAGAGGACAGGCTTTCCGCTCAATTTTTCAAGATCATCTGATTCATTATTTATTTGAGGCACGGTAAATGCGAAATAGAAGTGCTTAACGAATAAACCAAAAGTAGGGGTTGAACCCTATTTTAAATATACGTTCCCAACTTTTAGGTAGAAATAATATTACATACAGCACGATTTACGCAAAATAGAAACTCAAGAAAAGATATGTAACAATACATACACACATGTGAAACTATTAAATGTATATGTATATAAAATATATCCATAAATGTGCTTACCCTACCTTTATATTATAAACTAGCTGCACCCGCGACTTCGTCCGCGCGGAATAATTTTTTTTCATTATTAATTTATATTTATATAATTATATTAAATAAAATTTCTAAAATAAAGGTAGCCTAAGTTACTCCTTATTACATCAGCTATCTGCCAGTGAAAGTCCCGTCAAAATCGGTCCAGCCGTTTCAGAGATTAGCCGCAACAAACAGACAGACGGACAGACAGACAAAAATTGAAAAAATATTCATTTTGGTATATGTACTGTGTATACATCTTTTTAGCATTTAGTAAAAAGCGGTTATTTTAATGTTACAAACAGACACTCCAATTTTATTTATCTGTATAAATGTGAAAGTTTGTGTGCACATGTCTGTCCGTTCTACTTACCCTACTCAGAAATTATTGAAGGGATTTGGATGAACTTAGCACATATATAGACTCAACTCTGGATCAACGCATAGGTCACTTCTCATCCCGACAATAGGGTTGGGTTCTTGCAAGTTTCAACTTGAGACAGAAGATAGGCAGTATATGTATAACATTAGGATGATATGATATGTTAACTTTGTGGTAAAGTATTAAGTCACTTTGAATTAAACAATTTTTAACGGAAGTATCGCGTATTTTATTTATTTTGTTGAACCTGACGTTTCGAACGCTTTGCAGCGTCCGTGGTCGCAGGAAGACTAATTAACTATTAAGTCACTGTTTTTCGGATTAGTGTCTTTATCACGGCTCAATGCGGGTAGTCAGTAGTCATATTACTGGCAATTTTCAGGCCATAAACTTTAAAAAATATTGTTTCCATTTATCATATTTTCTATCAAATACGACATATTTGTGTGGTAACTTCTTATGGGAGGGTAAACCGCAACCGCAAACGTAACGCGTTACGGCGCCAGTCTGTCTGGCTTCCCTTTCTCTCACGCATACGGCAGCGGATTAGTTTAAGTTATTCTTCTTTCTGTCGGGACACCCCGGATACGTACACTTTTTTTTTACCGAATTTAAAAAAGACTTAAACGTGAAATTATGTGAAATGTACGAGTCAGAATAGCATGACATTTATTTCGATAAAACAACTTCATTGTAAATACCGTTACGTGCCTAAAATTAGTAATGTTACTTACGGCCTTCACAAATTTCTTAGCCTTAATAGGCCTTCGAAACCCGGGTGGTCGTATACGACCACGAAATGTATGGGAAAACGTATATAACGGGTTCTGACTGCTCAAATTTTAATTTTAGATCTAAATATAGCCCTAATTCGATCTTCAAGTATTTTTTTAGGATTTCTTTAAATATTTTTAACAAACATTTACTTATTTATATCGAACTAACTTCCTACCTTAACAGAATGTAGTTTGGACTATCCAAATATCGGTAACAATAAATTAAAAAATATATACGATGACAGTAGAATCCATTTATAAAGTTTACTAAAATATAAATGATGACATATGCTTTACCTTACAGGTGCGCACCGGTCGTGGGGAGACTCTCCGGTGGGCAGTGTGTGTCCCAAATGCTTGCCAGGCCAGCGCCGTAGCGGCCTTCGTCACTGATGTTTTGTCCCACTCTATGAGCAATACTTCGGTGCAAGTGACAGAGAGAGACTGCTACTTGCGGCGGCCACTGATTGTCAAACCTTTGGATGTTGCGTACTTGTGAGTTAATTTTATGCCCTACATAACTTACTAATGTATACGGCGAATAAGAGACTTTGCATGAAGCTTTTGACATAGGCATATCTTTAGCATTCAGTGTAATATATTTTATGTTTACCACTTAGGCGGCAAAGAGCTTACGATGGCAACTTCGATAGAAGTCCTCGAAGTCAGACTCGATCGAATGCTTTCGCCATACGTCTCTCCATTGCCAATATGTAGGTACATGAAAAAAAAAAAAGTTTTTGACCACAGCCATTTTCGATGTTCACATTGTACTTTTGCGTTTATATACATCGTGTACTTGTATCATATGTATAAATATAAAACAAAACGTCAGGTAAAAAGAGGCAGGGCGCATTAAAGCATCCCGACTGAAAAAGTACCTCCATCTCACAGAAGATTGGCGTCCAAAGCGCTTATTTACAAAAAAATATCTATCGATTTCCAAAAAAACTGTGCTAGAAACCTTTGTGAATTGTAATAACTATTCAGGAACACCGTTCCTATGAAATCTATATGTTTTACTGTGTGTATGTCTGTGTGTGCGTGTGTCTGTCGCTTTTTTTCGAATATTCGAATTTTAACTTCAGATTCGGATTCAGCATAAAAAAGTAGAATAGGAATGTTCAGGAACACCGTTTCTATCTCTTAAGGGACATGGTGAAAATGGCCGAAAAATAAAAAAATAATAATAATTGAATTGTTATATAATTGACGAGCCAGGTGTTCCTCTGGCAATGCAAGCTTGCGCATTCTCAACTGGTTTTATGATGAATTCTCTATAATTTATGCACTGAGCGATGTCTCTACGAAATGACTGTAGAAGGACTAAGTGATGCTTCCAGAAGGTATGTCTCCCACATAATCGACGTGAAACATGAAGTGTCAGATCACCTGCCATGCGTAGGTGCGCACTACATCAAAATGGCGTTGATTTATTCATTTGATTCGTGCACTGTTATGAATTCAATCAATAAACCGATTTTTTCTTTCACAAACATTATTTCAATCGGTATAATAATATATTTAATATAATATAAATACGCTACAGCCCATAAATAAGCAGTAATCATTCAGCATGCACGATCCTTATGTATAGATTAATATTGGCATTTGATAGAGAATGCAAATTAGCAATATATCTGTCAATTGTGGCAACTAACTGTGGTATTAACCCCAGTATAAATTATATAAGTTTTTGCATTAATTTCGTAAATGTGTGTATCATTTAGATATTGATAATGTTTGTGCAGAATAGGTTACTTTTATTGTTCTAGCTACAATGAACCAATAAAGAAAAGGAGGGGCGTGTTATCTGAGGTCTATGATCAATCTTCATTCGTCAAAAGTTGTCGATGGGATATCCGAGGGTGTTTTGGCGTCAGATAAAATGTATCGGTTCTTTGGGAACATGTTGCGAATATGTTTTGTACTAAGTGACGTGTGTTATATAGTAATATAACAAATGATGGTGGATATTGGACGGGTCGACGAGCTTGCTGGCTCAGCCGTGAATGACGCGACTTTGACACCGACGCTCGTGGGTTCGATTCCCACACAAGACAAACATTTATGTGCATGGACATGTCTTGGTCTGGATGTTTTAAGACAGGTAGGGCGCATCAAATCAGCCCGTCTGGGGAAGTACTTCCACCTCACAGAAAACCGCAGCCAAATAACAACTCCCTAGAGGGTTGTTGTGTTCCTGCGTGTGAGTGAGGTCACCAGTAAGGGCCGTATGCTTGTATGCCTCCCGACGTAGTATAAAAATCGGCCAAGTGCGAGTCGGACTCGCGCATGAAGGGTTCCGTACCATTATCTATAAAAAACGGCAAAAAATCACGTTTGTTGTATGGGAGCCCCCCTTAAATATTTGTTTTATTTTTATTTAATTATTTATTCTTAAAGTGAATATATAAATAAATATTTTGTGAATATTTCAAGCGTCTACTTGTTGTCGTTATCAACATCGAGCAAAAATGAGCAAAAAAATCTCGTTTGTTGTATGGAAGCCCCCTTAAATATTTATTTTATTCTATTTTTTAGTATTTGTTGTTATAGCGGCAACAGAAATACATCATCTGTGAAAATTACAGCTGTTTAACTATCACGGTTCATGAGATACAGCCTGGTGACAGACGGACGGACGGACAGCGGAGTCTCAGTAATAGGGTTCCGGTTTACCCTTTGGGTACGGAACCCTAAAAACAAGCTGGCTTTGAGAGCTGTACAGACAACAACACACGAGGATTGTCTTCTGGGAACTGTTAGGTTGTGGAATGAACTCCCTGCCGATGTTCTCACAAAATACTATATAATATAGTTCATTGAAAAGGGCATTAAGGGACTACAGTCGTCGAAGCCGCTGGTGTGGCAAGTGCCTATAGGTTACGGTAACAGCTTATCATTAGGCAGGCGTACGTTGTTACATTAGTGGTATAAAAAAGCGACACCCATGGGATATAAACAGCGTCTTCGTATCAAGCTAACTGATTCAAATGAGACCTTTGCTGAATTGTTGTGTCAATCCTGAAGATGAATATCTTGGTATTTTTCTAGGAAATCTATATATGTACATGTATCTTCACGCCAGATCTCTTGGGGAGTAGACAGAGACAACCGAACGCTAGAAAATGTGCCCGCTACACACCTCTCTTGTTTATTTAACGTTCATAGCTCTTTTATTATATGTCCACCACTTTAAAAGATTCATAAATACTGTCTCCCTACTTCTAGCAAATATTTATAAACTAAACCATCCCGATAAAAGCAGCGGCTGAAGCTATATATTGAATTAAATATCAGAGGGAAACGTTAATAAGATAAACGGTCTATAACTTCACGACAAATTCGTTGCGGGGTAGGCAGAGAGAACCAAGCGTCACATGACTCGGTCCTTCCACACCTCACTCTTTAACATTCATAGCTCTTTTCACGCACGCCCACCGATTTCTACGGCTTCCGACGTCACCTTCTAATAAAACACGATCAATTTGATCATGGTAGGTAAGTGTTGGCCTTCCTCGGCTCCTACGTCTTTCTAATTTGGCGTTATATATCTGTTTCGTAATTCTTTCGTCCCGCATTTTTTCTACATGTCCGAACCAACGGAGCGTGCCTCTTCTTATTTTAACACCTCTTGCCTCCTGCCTAATGCCTCTTTCCTTTTTGTTACATAAACGCCTGATCACATATCAATAGCAATATGTAGATATGTTCATATTGCTTGCCAGTAGTTAAACCTTATATGGCACTTATAAAGCTCTTCTATTTTACCGTTTAAAAAATCCCGAATGTAGTTATGAAAAATAGTTAGCATACTTCTATATATCACATATTTAAGTTTAACGCGAAAGTGCTAAAAACGGCCCTTTTTAGCACATGCGCGATAAACAACATATAAATACGCAATAAGTACCTACGTGTAAGTGTGTTTCCTCAAGTTTATGAAGTGTCAAAAACAAACGGTTTACAGGGTTTCCTTATTGTACCTACTAATAGAAAATACGTCAGGCTTTGAAATGTTACAAATGTAAGAATAATGAATGTTATTTTGCCATATATGTTTATTGAGGAAGTTAATTTTTTGTTTCGTGTCTGTATTTACTATGTAATGGTTTGCTTCTGTTCAATTTCTTTGAGATTTTTGTCAAAAGTGAGTTTTTCTGCCGCTAAATTAGGTTTTTCTTTATTAAGGAATTGAATTTAGCAGAGATCTTATTCAAATTACGATGGTTTAAAATCTTTGAAACTTCTATAACGTCTTATCTTATACAACCTCGGGGGGCATACACGCATAAGGTCCACCTGATGGTAACCAGTTTATGGATACCATAGCCTATGAACGCTTCTAAAACAGAAAGTATCACTCGTGAGTTGCCATCCCTGCTGCTAATACAGCAACTCCTTAAAAACTTACTGGTAACCTCACTCACTCGTAGGAACACAACAATTCTTCACTTGTTATTTAATCACGGATTTCTGTGAGATGAGGGCTGCTTTGATGAGCTCTACCTCTCTTGAAACCACCTTTTTACATTTATATAGCTGTGTTCCGGTTTGAAGGGTAAGATATGGCAGAGAAATTACTGAGTACTGTGACGAAACAGCCTTAGGTCATAAGATTGGCAGCGCGCGAGTAACATCCCCGTGGTGTTGTAAGCATTAATAGACTGCGGTGACCGCTTACCGTCTAATGCGTGCCGTATGCTTATTTGCCAATTTAGTTTCATAAAAAGAAACACCCAGGCCTGCACAAACTGCGTGGAAATCTAACCCACGCCTTCGTATTTTCCCACCAAATTATCTAATATTCGACAATTTATTTATATTATGATATTTTCCTACAAAAATTCATTTATGTAATCTGTAATTTGGCGAAGATATCGTTTATACATGTCTTACGCTTGTAAATACAATGTTCCATAATAACGAACCCTTCTCTTTTGGAAATCGATTTGAAGAGTATTGCAATCGTCCATAGGCCTACGGATACAATACTCTTCAAATCGTTTTTGACTGTGACTACCACCACCACCACATACCATCTTAGTCACAATTTTTTTTATACAATATCGGAAGGCATACAAGCATACGGTCCACCTGATATAAAGCGTTGTGTATGAACGCTTATAAAACATTAAATATCACTCGCGCGATGCCACCTCTGCTGCTAACACAGCAACTCATTAGGAGCTTACTGGTCACCTCACTCACACGCAGGAACAAAACCCTTCAGGGATTTGGCTACGGGTTTCTGTGCGACGGAGGTACTTCCCCATACGGGGTACTTTGATGTACCTTACCTCTCTTGAGGTCTTTTTGACGAATTATACCAACTATTTTAGGTATAATAGGATGTTATATTATTATGAGCGTAGTATTATATAATGTAAGGATTACGATTGACGATGAAGTGTTGGAACAAGTGGATGAGTTTGTATATCTTGGATGCGCTTTCAGCAGGGATGGAAGGTACACCGCAGATGTGGAAAGACGAGTGAGTGCTGGGAATAGTGTGAATGGAGCGTTGGGAAAACTTCTTGGCAGTAAAAACCTGAGCCAGAAGGCACAACTCGCTATACACAATGCAGTGTTGGTCCCAACGCTAACTTATGGAAGCGAGAGCTGGGTATGGCAGAAAGAGCATGAAAGTAGAATAAACGCGGTTGAAATGCGAGCGCTGCGCAAAATTTGTGGTGTAAGGCTTGTAGACCGTATTCGCAATGACGATGTTAGAAATAGAGTTGGTCTGAAAGAGAGCGTCGGTGTTAAAATAAGAAGAGGCATGCTCCGATGGTTCGGGCATGCAGAAAGAATGCAAGATGAAAGAATGACGAAGCAGATATAAAATGCAAAAGTGGAAGGATGTAGAAGCCGGGGAAGGCCAAGACTTACCTACCATGACCAAATTGGTCGTGTTCTATCAGAAGGTGATGTCAGGAGCCCTAGAAACCGGCGAGCGTGCATGAGAAGAGCAATGAATGTTAAAGAAGCGAGTGAAATATGTAAGGATCGAGTCACGTGGCGCTCGGTTCTCTCTGCCTACCCCGCAAGGGATTTGGCGTGAAGTTATAGAGCGTAGTATTAAACGTTCTATGTATTTTAATTAGTTATTTTTTCTTTTCAGAACAATGGTGCTTCTCTTCGTCACATTTCTAGTTATCAGTACGCTGTTCGAAATATATACAATAAAATGGGGCAATAAGAAAGGCTCCATCGTCTACGATATATTTATCTCCTTTTCGATCATCAATAACGTGAAAAAGGTCATATCTACCAGTTTAAATAACAGCCTGGGGCTAGAATGCGTTACTGGTATCAAGGCGTTGGCAATGATCTTCATTGTCGCCGGACATGCTTGCCTCTTCATCGGCACTGGGCCTGTTATGAACGCAGAAGCTTGGGACATGGTAAGAATCTCTTCACAATATTCACTAACATTTTGTGCAACCTAAGTACTTACTAACTTCTTCTTATTCACTGTGTTACGCTCGCCACGATAAGGTCCTCCAAATTAGGGACTGATCCTAAGCTAAAATGATAAGATGTGACAAGGATATTGTGTTCCCTACACAGTCCGGTGAATTGTTGGTAGATGCAGTAAGGCGGTGTTCTCGACGCCGCGATTGCTATAAACAACATTCACAAATACTCATTAACACATAATATTTAACACAAATAGTTCAATTCCATTAATTTATTTCATAACCATAAAATATTGTGTTGAAAATGTTGAATACTATTCATAATCACTAATGTCAGCGGGCGCCTTTCAAAAATTCGTCAACGGAGTAGTAGCTCTTTTTCAATAAAAAATGTTTCAATTCATTACTAAATTCTTACTTATAAATAATAGATTTCAATTCCATAGGCAGATTGTTAAACAATTTTATTGACTGATAGACCGTGGCGTGTTTTACGATTGTCAAATTATTGGGTACTTACGAGTATATTTGAGACAAGATTTTTCTTCTTGTTTTTTCTCTCTGTATACGTTGCTTATAAGTCTCAAATTCATGCATTTGTTTAGCTAAGTGGCATAATATAACCATAATATATAGGCTCGGTACAGTCAAGAGCCGTAAAATGCTCTCGGTACGACTCCTGCTGTCGTATACGGGTCATGGTTCGGATTGATTTTTTTTGTAAGATGAAGGCCTTTTTAATATTGTAATAATAAAAACGCAATGATGACACTAAACAAATTATTATAAAAGTCAATGAGATGATACCTCTTCCCCAAAGATAAAATTTATGTTCGCCTTTGACCTTAAAATATGGAAGCCGTCACCCTATAAGCGTCATTACTGGCGGCTGGCAAGCGCAACTGTGTTTCTACAATACTCGTAATTTAGTGACTTTTATGCGTTAACTCGAATTTCCACCTCGACGTGGGGCTTAACTTTTAAAACGTTAAAAATTATTTACGCAGCCACATATTTAGGATGTATTACGTACGGTTCACCTGCATGGGCTGATAGGGCTACCATAGGTAGTGCGCGTCGTAAGTTACTGCAAAGTCAGCGTTTCGCTTTAATATTTTTATGTAAATCGTATAGAACTGTGAGCACCGAGGCACTACCAGTGCTGGTATTTCCAAGTCAACTGGTAACACGCCTAGTTACTAGTTGGCTTGGAAATACAACGACGCACTTCAATGTACTACACCTCTAAAAACATGCACCCTGATTTTCTAAAACACCGCGATCATAATAAAATACTTAGACTGTTCGAACCAATTGACAAGGTACTTGTAACTTTGCTGTCTGAATGGCAAGAAAGATGGGAAACTTCTACTAAAGGACGCCACTTGTATCTGTTCTTTCAATCAGTGCGAGACAGATTAAGTAAAGAGTGGTTAGAAGTGGATCATCTTGTTGCGCAATTTTTAACAGGGCATGGAAAATTTAGGGCGAAGCTCTTTTCGTTTAAACTTGTGTCATCGCCTTTATGTGAGTGTTCTACGACCAATCATGAATTCGAGCAAACAGTACATCATGTTCTCTGGGAGTGCGATCTCTGGCGTCGGGAGCGGGACGATATGTTAAATTCCTTGCGTGTCATATCCGGGGTAGTATACTATTCTGATTTGGTGGCAACAAGAGAGAATTACCAGGCGTTTAGACGGTTCTGCAATCTACATTATTGGAATCGATGTGTTAGGTAATATCTTACACTATGGGGACCTAAACTCACAGTTAAGGTCCCCATAGTGTTAGATATTTGATAAACCGTGGTGCACGGCAGTTGAGCTTCACTTGACTAGCCATCTCTTTGAGGTTTTTAAATGCCTTATTTGTCATATGGCTGTCTCTCACTTTGCCAAGAGGGGAAGTCAATTCCAAAACTTCCTATTCCTACAAATTTCTTCTGATTCGTTGTGAGTTCCAAGGCAGCTGTAGTTTAACCCCCGGGACAGCAATGAACTTCACTGTTAATTCTGGCTACACAGGAGACACAGTGGTGGGTATGAGTGGTGGGCCTGTTCCGATTTTAAAAAAAACATTAGAATCACCATGGTCCAAGACTCGTAAGTAGCGTTCTTCAAAGATGGGCTTCTCGACAAGGCTCATTAAATCACGGTGGATTTGTAGTTCCCACAGCTGCAGTACTAGGTGATCGGGAATATGGCATTCCATGCCTTAGGTAGTTGATCTCTGAAACTACTGACCGAATTTTATTTTAAAAAAGTGTATACTATCTGGAAACTATATTATTTTTTTGAAATGTGTAAACTAATATTTTTTTAGGTTTTTTGTTTAAAATGCCATCCGGGAGGATGAGATGCGATTAGCAATTAGTATCTAATGGTTTCTCTAAGCGGCCGATAATTTTTTTAGGTGTGGAATTTACAAATGTCACTTAGGTGACAACAAGTTATTCAGCAATTGATTACTTAAAAATTAATAAGTATATTTTAATTTATAAATTTAGGTATACTATTTAATACGTTTTTATTATATATATTTGATTAGCGTAGTCTATGGCCGCTTGTGCGTATTGCACCTCGTTGTACAGCTGTTAACGTAGAAATCCCAGCTTTTTAGTAACCTACCTCACTCGCTGGAAAACTGTCCAGGAAATTGTTATCTATCTACGATTTCCTGTTGTCTTAGAAATACTTTCTACGTCGGTGTTATTCTTTATAAATATAACTGTGGTCTGATTTTTCTCTAGAGCTTCTATAAAAGTTACGGCCGCAACATATGTAGATGATGTAGGCTTTAGCTTTTTGAAACAACTCGAGTGCTTTTTTAAACAATTAAACTTTGTCATTTTTCTTTTACAGTTGATTCAGAATCCTGGAAACGCGTTCATGTTGAGTAACTCCCTGCTTGTCGACACTTTCCTGTTCCTGAGTGCCTTTCTATTTTGCCGGTTATTACTTATTGAATTGGATAAACGTCGAGGCAAACTGAATGTACTACCGATATTACTATTTCGATACATAAGGTAATTGTTTTCTTTCATAAATAAGGCAGCGATTGTAAGCATATCGGTCACCTGACGGCAAGTGATTTTTGGCTCCCACGGGTTTCATCAACTAGATGGCGACCGATCCGTCACTACAGAGTCTTTTCTTGGAGGCTACTATGTTCGCTTATTTTCTTATTAACGCATCAATTTTAGGGTGCAGGTGGCTTATTAGACCTTCTAAAACTAAAGCCACTTCACTTGTGCTTAGTGCATAATTGCCTAATAGTAACGAACATGCGAAGAGCAGCCTCTCATACACGATGCGTGTGTGTCCAATATCACACAATGATGCTCATATTGTGTGCTGACAGATGTGACTTCACCGTATAGTTTATGAGCTATTTAAATGTAATCGCTATTTATGAAAAGATTTAAACAAGACTTCAATGTATATCTTTTTATTATAATTGATAAACAAATAAAAATATTGTACTACTTACATATGGATAATATAGATTGTAGTTAAAATAAAGCTCAGTTTTGTTTAGCCACAGTCTCACGTTATTTTTAACATGTTTTTATTAGCTTCACCTGCAGCAGCGTATAAACGCTTGCAACACATTAAGTATCCCTCGCGCCATGTCACCTCTGCTGCTAACACAACAACTCCTTAGGAGCTTACTGGTGACCTCGCTTACACGCAGGAACAGAACAACCCTCTAGGGTGTTTATATTTGGCTGCGGTTTTCTGTGATGTGGAGGTACTTTCCCAGACGGGCTGCTTTGATCCCAAATACCCAGATCAATACAAACATATGAGTACATGTTCATGAACACAAATCTTTGTTCTGTGTGGGAATCGAAACCTCGAGCGCCGGGTGTTAAAGTAATGTAACAGCGCGTTTTACCACTGCGCCACCGAGTTCGTTAAATCTAAATGACGTCACACTAATTATGGCGGATTAGTTTTTATTTAACTATAATATTTTATTAGAAAAAAAGAAAGAAAACGTGTATGTGGACGTAACACAAACACTATACACATATAAACAATACACAATAGATACAACAAAAAGTACTGTGTGGCAGCCCAAATAGGTCCCATCTCAGGATACTGCCATGTCAACACATGACCCGGCGCTGATTTTCAGATAAGACCTGGTTTGTGACACCACGGACATACAAACAAGCACAAAACAGATCAAATTAATTACATTTTTTTTTTTTACCTTTGGCTAAAAAATCTTGTATCCAGACAATAAAAATAATATTTATCTATCCAATCTTCCGAAACCTAATCTTCACACCAAGTCTCTTGCGAGTAGTTGCGAGACTGGCAGGGAGAATCGAGCGCCACATGATTTGGTCCACACATTCTTCTTTAATATTCATAGCTCCTTTCATATACGCTCGCTTCAACTATAACCTACTGATGTACTCATAAATATATATATATATTTAATAGTCTTGTGTATACCTTTCCAATTATTTTTTTTGACATAGAAGAATTTTACTTTAGAATTTTGGTTCGAAAATGAAAAACTACTAAAAATATTTTTTTTTGTAGTTTTCCATTTTCGACCCATTTTCTTTGGGAAAATAGTTCAGTTTCATAGAAATGCGGATGTAAAAAAAAGATTTATCTATAGCAGAACATTTTAAGTCAAAAGGGAACACGCCATTATTGATCCATTCGATATTTACTTCGAAATGGATCGCTTACGCGAACTGTGTGAGCAAATTCCCAATTACCTAAGCATCTTAAAGCTTAACTACCAATATGGGACATCAAAGCCCCTTTTGACCTTGATTGATTTGTAATTGCGTAAAGGGAACTAGATTTGATTGTACTGCTAACCGGTTGTGTGGTAATACACGCATTAATTGCTCAAACTTTAGTTTCTACGCCATACGACCATGTTTGTAGTTGAAATTGTTTAGGAAATATTGCTTCTTGCAATATTTACAGAAGTATCATTTTATACAATGTCTGGAGGCATACAAGAATACGGCTTACCAGATGTAATGTTACCGTAGCCTGTGCAATACCATGGCAATGCCATGATGTATTACTCGCGCGCCTCTACTGCTAGCGCAACAACTTTTTAGGCGCTTACTGGTAACCACACTCTGAGTGAGACGCTCGTGGGTTCGATTCCCACACAGTACAAACATTTGTGTGCATGAACATGTCTGTTTGTATTGGTCTGGGTATTTTCTATGTATAATAAGTATGTATTTACAAAAAAAAAAAATGTATTTACGTATGTTTATCAGTTGTCTAGTACCCATAACACATGCTTCGCTTACTTTGGGGCTAGGTGGCGCTGTGTAATTTGTCCGACAATATTTATTTATTTATTTAGTGAGGTCACCAATAAGCTTCCAAGAAATTGCTGTGTAAGCAGCAGCGGAGGCATCGCGCGAGTGATACTTAATATATCTCAAGCGTTTATAGGCTACAGTACCCGCTTTACATCAGGTGGGCCGTATGCTTGTATGCCTCCCAACGTAGTATAAAAAAAAACACTCACTCGCAGGAACGCAACAACTCACCAGGAAGGTGTTATTTAGCTGCGTTTTTCTGTGAAGTGGAGATACTTCCCCAGTTGGGTAGCTTTGATGCGCCCTACCTCTATTAAAAACACCTCGACCAAGACAAACAGACATGTATAGGTACGCACAAAAATGTTTGTCTAGTGTGAAAATCGAAGCCGCGAGCGTTGGTGTGGAAGTAGCGTTACCACTGTGCCATTAAGCGGCAAAAGAAAATATTTAGATATCATTAATTCGTTTAAATAAACCTATAATTATGGATAGAAACTAAGAGATTTTCTTGACTGCATACAATTCTTTCAGGGTGACCCCTGCATATTTGGTGGTGATTTTGTTCTATATAACATGGTTTCCGAAGGTCGGAGAAGGCCCTCTATGGAATGGCAGGTTGGAGCTGGAACAGGAACGATGTTTAGCTTCCTGGTGGACCAACATACTGTACATTAATAATTACGTCAACACAGACAAAATGGTGAGTTTTCTTCATGGATTAGATAGATGTATAGCATTAAGGAAATACACAATGGAGAAAGTATATATGTATATCTTCACGCCAAGTCCCTTGCGGGGTAGGCAGAGAGAACCGAGCGCCATAAGACGCGGTCCTTGCATACTTCATTCGCTTCTGTGACATTCATAGCTCTTTTTATGCACGCTCGCCGGTTCCTGGGGCTTCTGACATACATACATACAATGGAGAACCGATGAAACAAAATTGCTTAGTAAATCTACAAGTCGTATTTACAAGTGATATTTAGGCGCCAAAACACAAAGTTTTGGTGAATGAGAGTTCCATTATGCGCGTTCAAGTGGTTTATGGCATTGTGATGTACAAACAAATATTTTAATTGACTTAACAGATCTAATGGAAAATAATACACTGTTGTAAGCAGAGTACGTAGGAATATAATACTTCAATATATAATCGATAGTTTCAACACGACAACCATTGCGGAAGACAATAGAATATCATTTTTAATCAATATTCGAACATATGTCAATTACAAATAAACATTATATGACAGTGTACATGTAATAGATTACATACGTACATATTAAACCTACATTAAGATCAGGTTCTACTACCCTATCGAGTTGAATAGTATAGCGATGAGTTCGATACTTTTTGAGGAACTCAAGTATCTATCAACATTTTTATACAACGCCATATAGGAGCCTATGAATGCTTGCAATATAAAAAGAATCACTCGCGCATTGCGCGCTGCTAATATATCAACTTCTCAGGAATTAAATGGTAACCTCACTCGCTCGCAGGAACATAACATCTCTAAAGGGAGTTGCTATTTGGCTGCGGTTTTCTCTGTGGAGATGGATGGAGAATATTAATATCTGTTGACATTTTGTTTAATTTAATTCAATAATTAATAATAAAATACATATATATGATATGGGACGATATGTAACCAATTGACATTTTCATGACTATGTTATGCATAATTTTGTACACTGTAACGATAGAATACGGTATAGAACCTAACATTTCTTGTAACATTATTAATGTGTCCTGTAGTCATGCAAAAATAAAAAAAAATGATTTGAAGCTAATCATCTGTGTTTGTCTATTCTTAAATATTATAAATATTGTCGGACAAATTACACAGCGCCACCTAGCCCCAAAGTAAGCGAAGCTTGTGTTATGGGTACTAGACGACTGATAAACATACGTAAATAGATTTCTTTTTGTAAATACATAATTATTATACATAGAAAATACCCAGACCAAGACAAACAGACATGTTCATGCACACAAATGTTTGTACTGTGTGGGAATCGAACCCACGAGCGTTGGTGTCAAAGTAGCGTAACAGCGCGTTTCACCACTGCGCCACCGAGCTCGTCGAAGAATTCTTAACACATTCTTAGTCCATAAACCCTCATTCATTTGATAATTTATTATTAAGTGATTATAACATAAAGAGTTTTTATTATGTTGTATGAAACAAAAACATGACAACTTGTTCATGCCGATGACTACATGTCTATGACTCCATACCATAAATTATCCTAATTTATTATTCGATATAGAGACAGGAACGAAGAACGTGTTAAATATAATTTATCTATACTTAATTAAATAATTATCTTCATTAAGAATAGATACATTATTCTGGTTTTTAATATAGTTAATTTAATTTCGGAAATTTGACCACATTTCTTTCTACCGGTCTAAGCTTGGATGGCTACCTATTCGTGAGCGTCGAAATCTGAGGTTACTTTGTCCTCTCTATTCTATTCTTTCCAACGCTCATTCTCCAGAGTACTTGAAATGCAAGTTTCAGTATCTCCGTGACTCTCATAATCTCCCACTACGTTCCTACAATTCTCTCTTACTCTCTATCCCTCTTTTCCGCTCAGGCTTCATGTCCAGCTACTTCACTCGGCAATCTATTCAACTCTGGAATGCGTTACCAGTATCTATTAAGAAATCGTGCAGCAAAATATAAAATATAAAAAAATTATGGTATACCAATATCTTTTTGAAAGCTCGACAAGGCAGTAAGACCGTCATCATTGTTTATATATTTCTATTTATTTAATATTTTATTTATAATATTTATATATTTATATATTATTTTTATTTATTTATAATATAAGTTGTAACAGTTATCTATGTCTAATACGTTTGTATGTATCGTATAATTTATATGTATGTATGTACATATATATATATATATATGT
This sequence comes from Pyralis farinalis, assembly GCA_947507595.1. NCBI lineage: Eukaryota > Metazoa > Arthropoda > Insecta > Lepidoptera > Pyralidae > Pyralis > Pyralis farinalis. The sequence continues at coordinate 8,397,030 of OX382264.1, forward strand.
ATTGGAAGTATATGTATGTAATGTATAGCCGCAATCGTGATTCTCTGCACTGCCAAAGGTCGACTGGTAGATAATGCAACTAGCATACTAGCCTATTGTACCAAAATGTAGTGGTCAATAAAGTTTTAAGTAAATTAAAAAAATATATATATTTATGTCTGATAACTCTTGGTATATGGTAATCTAGCTGAAATCAAACCATTATTGAAATTCTGCAACAACATGATGAGTACTTGTCTAGATAAATGTATTATAAGCACAGATTGGAAATTACAAAGGGAACTTGTTTCAGAATTTCAATAATGGCAGTTACGCAGTTGCGTTTTGATCAATGTTACAAACCGATAAATGGCACGAAGGAATTTCGAGATGACAATACTTAAACCACCTAAAAGCTAAAGCTGCTGACGAAAGCATAGATGAGTCATTATATACTAAGTACCCTATATAATTATCTAATTATTGGAAGTCTTCCAATGATGGGAGTAACTTATTCAATTAATAATGGGAGTAACTTAAAGAATGCAGTTAATTAATTTTTTTTTTGAGCTAATGGAACTGTTTTTTATGCCCGGTGGCGGAGTGGTTAAGTGAAGGCATTATCAATGTTTTATTTGGGGTTCGATTTCCACAGAGAACAAACATTTGTGTGTTGTATGTTCATGACATGTTTAGTTGTCTTGGTTTGGGTGTTTTTAAAAGAGGTAGGGTGCATTAAAGCTGCTTTGGTGTGCCCCATATCTCTTAGGAGTCTTAAGTTATAAAATTCTTAATGTTTTTTGCAGTGCATGTTCCAGTCTTGGTACCTCTCAGTTGACACACAGCTGTTCTTCATCGCTCCCATATTCATATACAGCCTGTGGCGGTGGAGGCGAGCTGGACCGGTAATCCTGGGCATCAGCACCTTCATCTCCCTCCTCGTACCATCTATTATCACGTACATAGATGGTCTAGATCCCACCTTTCTAATTTTTGCCAAGTAAGTTCCAGTTTTGATGTACTTACCTGCATCTAATATTTTCCACGACCAAATTGGTCGTGTTTTAGTTGCCAGGAGCCCTAAGAGCCGGTAAGCATGCTTAAAAAGAGTAATTAATGTTAAAAAACGGTTTATGTCTCATTGGGCTCGGTGCTCGCTAACTATCCCGCAAGAGACCTGGCACGAAGATGTTAAATTGATAGTCAGATTTTTTTTTATGAAGCAGTGATAGTTCCATGTATAAAGAACCGAGCTATTGACTAACTAATCTTCGGCTCGAATCCTGGCGTGTACCACTAAAGGCCGTCTTTTAATATTTATTTACAAATACGTAATGAACACTTGCTCGACGTTGAAGGAAAACATCGTGAGGTAACCCGTACGTTCAGGAAATTATATTTCAAAAGACGTGCCAATCCCTAGGCTTAGGTAGCGGCCCCCTTCTAATCCTAACGGATTAGGACATGGGTGAACGCTAAGAAAAATAACGTTTTTTCATGACATCTAGACACACGGCCGGGAGTCAGCCAAGTTTAGAAACGAATCAGGCGACGCATCGACTTACCATGTACATTTACACTTAAAATTTCGAACTACTTTCTATCCTAATATCTAACTATTTAACAACTTTATACACTTGTTATTTTGCACATTTCATTATAATCTCATAGGTATTGGCAATATTTCGTTAGAGTCAAGTAGGTATTTATATCTTAATCACTAGTCACAATTCTAAATCAAGTTTAGGCGAATTAGAGACAAAGGCAATGATCTGAAAACTAGATATTATAGGAAATAAAAACGCCGCTTGTTATGCACCATATTACATATGGCGTCACCAATAAAGGAGTTGAAATTTGAATGGGTGCTAAGTTTCATGGCACTTTTTTACTTAAACGACAAGTATAACAAGGTATGATGTTATTAACCCATTGTTTGTCACTTAAATTTTAAAAGCCTCATCTTGTATCACTAAATATAACTTTCATTAACTGAACGCATGCGGTGCGTTGGTAGCGTGACGTGCAAATGTTATTCAACGCAATGGCGCGTTGTTGCTATGATTATGTTAAATGAATTTCAACGAAAAGGCCAATAACCGAATTTCTATGAGAGAATAGCTAATATTGCGTTATCGATGCGTCTTGGCCAAACATTGAAATGTAAGGCAAATATTCCGTGGATGTGTAATTTTTTTTTACATGCTCGTAGGTTATTGAGCATTTCCATTCTATTCAAGTAATTTCACAAAGCGTTTTCTTCGCGAAACGTGAAGAAGCATCTTGCGAGTCGGCATGGCAGCGTCAACTGACAGGACAATGTGTAGTCTTTTGTCAGTTGCGATTTGGGCTCCCCTTTCGCTTACCATCAGGCAAAGCGGAGCCGCTATGCTGAATTTACCATATACTATACACTTACACTTACTACATATATAAAAATAATGTAGTTACAATTTAAACTAATCTAGTACATATACGTTTATAATATAAAGTATCTTAAATAAAAAAACTGTTAATCACTTGGGCGTTATGAAGCCTATACCGGCCTGCTTAGCGTGCATGTTATGGGCTGTATACGGGCAAGTGTGTTGAAAAATAGTCAAATAGGTAACCCTCTTGGCTTCTGTGTCCGTAGTAGAGTCCAAAAAATATTCAAAGCATAAATTTGATCCTGACCTGATATTAATGTGTGAACATTGTCTTTCCAGAGAGAATACAGATATAGCTGCAAATGTTTATTTCAAAGAGGCCTATATTAAAACCCATATGAAGATGACTACATATTTTATGGGGATATTGACAGGATATATACTTCATCATATCCAGTCGAACAAGTGAGTATATTGGATTTTACTAATCTGTTTCATTATGCCTTTTTACAACGTTAGGAGTTACATAAACATACGATCCACCTGATGTAAAGTGTACATTAAGAATTACTCGCGCGATGCCACCTCTGATGCTAACACAACTCCTTAGGAGCTTACTGGTGACCTCACTCACTAGCAGAAACACAACAACCCTCCAGTGAGTTGTTATTTGGTTTTCTGTGAGGTGGAGGTACTCCCTAGACGGGTTGCTTTATTGCGCCCTACCTCTCTTAAGAACACCCAGACCAAGACAAGCAGACATGTTCATGCACACAAATGTTTGTCCTGTGTAGGACTCGAACCCACGAGCGTCGGTGCAAAAGTGTTATTAACTGCTGCGTCATCGTCAACGTAATTGTACGACAATATTTATGTTTGTTCATTTTCCTTCCAGTTACCAGATCATTTGGTCAATAAAAGTTTTTGCATGGGCTACCAGTATTGTCCTGGGTACTGTCACCCCATTCTCCGTGAGTGTGTTCTACCAGCCCTGGTATGACTACAATGTATTCGAGGCTGCCGCGTACATCTCTTTACACAAGCTCGCATGGGCGATAGCCAATGGATGGCTGATAATTGCCTGTGCCACCGGTAATGGAGGTGAGTTTAGCTTTATTTTGTTCATGAACATGTCAGTTTGTCACGGTTTGGGTGTTTTTAAGAGAGGTAGGGTATATCAAAGTAGCCCGCCTGGGAGAGCACCTCCATCTTACAGAAAACCGCAGCCAAATAACAACTCCCTGGAGGGTTTTTGTGTTTCTGCGTGTGAGTGAGGTCACTAGTAAGCTCCTAAGGATTTGCCGTGTAAGCAGCAGAGGCGGTATCGCGCGAGTGAGACTTAATGTATTACCAGCGTTCAAAGGCTACGGTAATCAGTTTATATCAGGTGGACCGTATGCTTGAATGCCTTCCGAAGTTGTTTAAAAAAAAAGTTGTGAGAGAAATTCATTTATAATTTTTCAGAAATTTTATTTATTTATTCGATTACCCGAACTGTATTCCATAAAAAAATCTATGAAGATATGACGATTGGTTTCATCGTAGCATGATGCAGTTATAAATTGAGTACATCACTTCCATCGATATATTTTGGTTTACTAAATCCATGTATAAACGACAGGAAATGGACACATTTATCGGTCAAAAGTCAAGAATATAGCAATGTTATAAATTCACTTTTTCTTACGTCATCTGTGTAAAATAAGATTTACTTCTATTTGGATAATGATAATACTCTAATATAATAATAGTACCGATAATGACAATACTCTAATATGTACGTATATCTAATATGTACATTTCATTTTACTTTACTTTTGTTTACGTAATGTAGCTCTTTACAAGCTTGGCACAGCATATAACAGCATACTAGACTAAACATTTTAATAGATGACGCTATTCTCTTTATCATGCCTGTATACTCATCTTGTCTGCATGGGTACCTCTGTCTCACCTATTTTTACCGCCAAGCAGCTATGTTTATATAACTGTGTTCCGGTTTGAAGGGTGAGATATGGCAGAGAAATTACTGGGTACTGTGACGAAACAGTCTTAGGTCACAATATTGACAGCGCGCGAGTAACATCCACGTGGTGTTGCGAGCGTCAATAGGCTGTGGTGGCCGCTTACCATCTAATGCGGGCCGCATGCTTGTTTGCCAAAGATTTTTTTTATACAACTAGTATAAAAAAAGTCTTCTTTTTGTACTGTACTGGCTTAAATGATTTTTTTTTGACGTAATCTGTGTTTTTAATTCTTCAAAAAATTTTATAATTAACTAGTCATATATTTATTTTTTTCGCAAAGAACTTTAGTGACGTTACATGTAACGTTTGCGAAAACAGTTTTTTTTTGATGAGAATTCAATGACTTTCCTTACAAATGTTTATTTATAAATATTTACGTTTTCAGGTTTCTTGGGTAAATTGCTGCAGTGGCGTTTCCTCGTGCCGATATCAAGACTGACGTTCTGTGCATACTTAGTTAACGGAATAGTTGAATTATACTACGTCGGCCAGCTGAGGCATCCGATGCATGTCACATTCTTCACTATGGTGAGTTATATCCAACTCTATTATAACGTTTGTTTATAGGAAACTGGAACAACCGACGGATGTACTTCTTTTTCTGCTTAAAATTATTCCGTTTCCTAATCCTAGGATTGGGTCAGTTGCCTTAGCCTAAGAATTTCGCTAAAATACTAATTTTTATATATATTTTTTACCTACAGACTTTGTACTATTCTTTATTTTCTCTCATTTCATGTCTTTTAAATCATAAGACATCCCCAAGAAGTAAAATATGTACTTGTATTGGAGGTGCACTATCTAACCACAAGCTAATAAATCTATTGACTGCGCACGAAGGTCGCTTACTCTTACTCACCAAAGCGTAGTGCCTCTTAATATTTCCAGTAATTTAAGCCTACTGATCAATAAGCTATTTTAACCAATGAGCTGAGAAGCCACGTGATGGTGATCCATGAACTATGTTCTACTTTACCCCTGACCCGTAACGTCGATTTTTACTCTACGCAAAAGCGTGTCACTGGGTCTCCATAGGGTACTTCCTTCTTGTATCTAACGGATTAGAGGTTGATGTACTGCACCGTCTGGTATTAGACGCTTCTCCACGTCTTAATTAGGAAACAAAAAGCTTTCTCGGTATTCCTAGTATCACCGAACTTTATGTGTATATTTTAGTCTCTTTGAAAAGACAGTCAATAAACAGAAGAGGCTGAACATTAAGAGGGCGCCCTCATTTTGTTTCTATTAACTACGCTAAATTTAAGACCAATTCTAAAACAATGCTCAATACAGGCACTGTCGAATCATATTTGTGTTTTTTTTAAACATATCTTGTACAAACTCGGTGGCGCAGTGGTGAAACGCGCTGTTACGCTACTTTGACACCAACGCTCGTGGGTTCGTTTCCCACACAGTACAAACATTTGTGTGCATGAACATGGCTGTTTGTATTGGTCTGGGTATTTTCTATGTATAATAAGTATGTATTTACAAAAAAAAAATGTATTTACGTATGTTTATCAGTTGTCTAGTACCCATAACACAAGCTTCGCTTACTTTGGGGCTAGGTGGCGCTGTGTAATTTGTCCGACAATATTTATTTATTATTATTTATTATACAAGTAACCAAAATTTTTATTGTTGCTTATTGTGGCCACTTATAGCAATAATCAATATTATTAATTGTACATAAATAATAAATACAGAATATGTCTTAAAACATAAATATGTTTCTGCAGTGTCAGTATTGAGCGTTTTTTTGGATTTGATCTTAGGTAATTTCAATGACGTTAATGTAAACAAAATGAGTGCGCCACTTAGCTTTGTACGCCCTCTTAACTCCAACCTCTTCTGTTTATTGACTGTCTTTTCAAAGAGACTAAAATATACATATAAAGTGTACTGACGAAAGATTGCCAGTTTTGTCAGAAAGTTAAGAAGATATATTTTTTATACAACTAAATTGCCAAAGAAGCGAGCGGCCCGCATTAGACGGTAAGCGGTCACCGCAGCCTATTGACGTTCGCAACACCACAATGTTACTCGCGCGCTGCAAATCTTGTGACCTAAGGATGTTTCGTCACAGTACCCAGTAATTTCTCTGCCATATCTCGCCCTTCAAACCGGAACACAGCTATATAAATATAGCTGCTTGGCGGTAGAAATAGGTGACATAGAGGTACTCATGGAGGCGACTTTTGTACAAACTCTCCCTCTGGTGGATATACATAAGAGAGAGTTATGCGAGCTTAATACAATTACTCCAATTTGATCGCTTTTGCTCAATAAGCAGGGTCACATTGTTTTTTCATATTATATTGATTTAAATAATAAATAAATCTATACTAATATGTAAAACGGCTGAGTTTGTTTGTTTGAACACTTTGAACGCGTTAATCTCTGGAACTACCGGTTGGATGGTTGGAAATTATTTTTGTCTTTTATAGCCCAATTCTCGAGGAAGGTTATAGGATATTGCACATGACGGTGCGACCCATAAAAGCCGAGAAAAAAAAGAAAGTAGGTTATGTGATATGGGATACACGCGGATGAAGTCGCGGGGTGCGGGTAGCTAAATAAAATAATAATTTTCTAATGGTATACACGTAAAATTTGTTGATTTGTTGGGTGTATATTGATTATAATTATAAAGAAAATAACTTATAAAGAACAACTCTTATTGGCTAGTGCATGAATCAACATCGCGACACTTACCGGCTTATTGGTTAAAAGGTGAGTGGGCTCATCGTTGAAATATTTAGGCGCTAAAATACAACGTTTTTGTACATACAAAATTAAAACAATATGCGCAGTCAAGTGGTTTATTGATTTGTGTGTATAATGTAAAGCATATATCAAGGGTTGCGAGTTCGATTTCCAACATATCGTCGCTTAAGTTCTAACACCGCGTAACTCATAACATGGTTGTTTTGAGTTACGTACATCATTCGATAGAGGATCGAAAAATGCACCGTTTGACCAATCAAAAACAAGAATTTTATCTAATGGCAACGTTTTTATGTATTTTTAGTTAAAATAAATGTATTGAATAGTTAATTAATACAAAAAGAAACAATTTTTTTACTCTCCTGAATAATCGACCATTATGAGTTACGCGATATTAGAACTTAAGCGACGATACTGTGAGACGTATAATTTGGTCTAATCTGGTGTACCACCTTCATTGTGCGTCAAGTTTTATGGCATAATGCAAACTTTTGTTCGTTTCCAGACGGCGAATGCGATCTCACACTTGGTGCTGACGTTCTTCCTTGCCTTGCTGCTGTGTATTACATTTGAGTCACCAATACACGGCATTGAAAAGATACTACTCAGGATAGTGGGTATGTATAATATTTGTACAGTAAAGTATTCAGTTTAGTGCATAAATACAAGATAACGGATTGTAGTTATGCATTTATGCGTCCCTATACTTTCGGTGACCTCACTCAGTCACAAATATATATACATCTATAACTTCACGTCAAATCCCTTGCGTGGTAGGCAGAAGGAACCGAGCGCCACGTGACTCGATCCTTACACACCTCACTCGCTTCTTTAATATTAATTGCTTTTCTCATGCAAGCTCACCGGTTTTTAAGGTTCAAATATCTATATTAAAATGGAGTTCCTGACTAATTCACTGACTCATCACCAACCAAGGCAATCCCTTGAACCTAGACAGCCGAAATTTTGCATACATGTTACTTTTGTAATGCTCACGAGAGGTAATGAAGATTTTTTATAAATTCAACCTGTAAGGGGATGAAAGGGTGATTGACAGTTTGTATGGAGCAGTAATATTATTTCAAGTTAGTGAGTTAAAACTTTGTACATATACTCTCTATTAGAATCCAAAACAAGTGATTTCAGCATTTACAGAAATTCCAACCCTTAAAGTGAGTAACAGGAGTCAAAAGTACGAGTATTTCTTGAATTAAAAGTTGAACTGTTTCGAATTTTTTTTTTAAGTGAGCTTTTTAGACTTTGTAAATATACTCTCAACCAAGACGTCAAAAAGTAATTTCAGCGTTTTTCAAAATTCGACCCTTAGATGGCTGAAACGGGGGTTGCCACTTTGTATGGAGTAGAAATATTTTTTGAAATTAGTGACTTGAAACTTTGTACAGTTATGTTTTTAAAATAACCAATATTGTGTATTAAGGGGTGCTTTGAGTATATATAGTCAGTATCAAATAATTAATGAAAACCGAACAGATAATAATATATCTTCATTACTACACAAATAAGGGTATTTAGTACTTTTACGAACTATTTAATGCTGAAAGAAGAAGTAAAATGAAAATAAGTAAAACTGCCGAAATTCCAAAACCTACGCGTGCGCAGCCGCGGGCAAAAGCTGGTAAATATATTAAAATATCATCCAGTATTTCTATCTTAAATGAGTTCCCAATTTGTGCAAAATAGAAATGTCGAGAAATGTAAGATTAATGAGTATAACCATTATGCTCACTAAAAGAATTCTGAAAGTACGAGTACAACCTCGATATTTCAATAAGTAAATACTAGTTACAAACTGCAATTTGATCCGCGCGTATCTAGATATTCCGTGAGAACAGCATTTCCTTGCTGTTTCTTTTTTGAAGTATAACTTCTTTATCGTGATCAGGCGAGGCGAACGGAGAGCGGTACTAAAAGAAAAAGAAGAACCAAGGGAAATTCCCAGTCAACACTCACCGTGCATGCGTGCGTACGTGATGTTGAATAACGTATAACCTTTCTCGAGAATTGGGCTATTAAACTCGAAAATATATTTTAAATCTGACTGGTTAAGCTAAAGGCACTGGTTTATAAATCCATCATTAGACCTGTCCTTTTATATGGCAGGGAAGCGTGGCTGGTGCTTAAGCGGCAGAAGCAGGTGCTGCGTGTCACGGAGATGAATATGCAGCGCTGGATGTGTGGAGTGACGCGACAGGATCGCGTAAGGAACTCCCTCATTCCGGGTAGTCTTCGTGTCCGTGATATGGCAGACAAACTGCAAGAATGCCGCCAACGCTGGTACGGCCACGTCTTGCGAAAACCGGCAAGTTACGTGGGGAACAAATATCTAACCGTGCCACCTCCGCCGCGTCCCGGTGGAAGGTGAAGTCTCACTATGAGGGATGCCGAAGACCGTACGAAATGGAGAAGTAAAAGCAGGAAAGCAGACAGTGGGCTCCGAAGCGAAAGCGTAGGCCGCGATCGGGATTAACGCTCGGATGATGATTGTGATGAATGAGTTTCACTACCCCTGAACATTCCTGATTTTGAATAGTTCAGTGGAGCCGTGGTTAATATTGCGACTTTGACAGTAACACTCCTGGGTTAGATTCCCACACAGGACAAACATATGTATGAATGAACATGTCTGTCTGTCTTGGTCTGGGTGTTTTTAAGAGAGGTAGGACGCATAAAAGCAGCCCATCTGGTCACCTCCACCTCACAGAAATACCGCAGCCAAATAACAAACTCCTACATGTAACTAAAGTCACCAGTAAGCTCCTAAGGAGTAGTGTTAGCAGCAGAGGAGGCACCGCTCGAGTGATACTTAATGTATTACCAGCATTCATACGATACGGTTACCACTTTACACCAGGTGGACCGTATGTTTGCTTGCCTACCGACGTTGTATAAAAAATCTTACCTATATAACTCTAATGTATTTAATACCATATCTTATAGTGTTATGTAACTTTTCAGATCGGCCAGTGCTCAGCGACAACGCCGTTCGAGACCAGCCACAAGGACCCTCAAAACATACTAGTCAAACGAAACTAGATTCATAGCATTAATATAGTATTTTAGCTAAAACTTTGTAAGTAATTTTAGTAGAATGAATAATTATTGGAAACAAATCAAATGGATGCAATGTAGATTGATAGACGCTGGTAATATATTAAAAGACTTTGAATACCTATGGAAAAATTGATAGGTGCACATTGTTACGGCAATTTGTACAGTCGGAAAAATACTAAGCTTAATAATTTGACCTTTATACCGTTCTTATGACGCAAGAATAGGGGTTATCGCAGTTGGACTGTTAAGTTTGATGTACTCTTGTACATAGAATACTGTACTATAGAATGATTGACGCCATTTTTAAATGTAATTTTAATTTTTTTTTTTTAATTTACTGTCAAGAATAGTGAATTTACTAAACTTACACACGGTAGGGAATCCTTAAGTTTAAGGAGAGATTTTGCCTCCCTTTGTGTGTTTTACTGATTGTATAACGGGTTGTGTTCTGAAGAGTTATTTACGAGTAATATGATGCCGACAGCTACTTTTTATAACCGCACCGCTCGCCGACGGCGGGAAGTTCACCCTCACATATTGAAACCGCAATGGTCGCGTACTGTTCGGGTCCAGAGAAGTTTTCTGCAGAGAACTCTCAAGTTGTGGAATGAACTTCCAGCCGAGGTTTTCCCAAGGGACTACAGTATAGGGCTCTTCAAGAAAGGCGCGAAGAGGTTTTTAGAGGGTCGGCAACGCATGAGTGACACCCCTGGTGTCGCAAATGTCCATAGACTACGGTGACTGTTTACGGTGACAGGCCGTATGCTTGATCTTGGTGGTTTAAAAAAGAATTATTCCGACAAAAAAATACTACGAGATCGTAAAAACAGAGTTTATGAAAAACGGCAATTAGTTATGCGAACTCAATATTTCCTCTAGGAGAGTTTCACAAAGGACAGTAATGAGCGGTACACTAAGGAATATGAACATAGTTCCTTAGTGTCCTGCAATTAAAACAAAAAAAAGCGCGGCAACAGATTTTTATTCCATTAATTTGGAAAATTGCGATGTTTACAAAGACTGCTTGAGACAGCGGTAGGGGCTACAAACGAGCTTTAATCAGAAACATGGATATTGTTTCTAGTAACAAAAATAAAACCGAATTAGTTTTTACCATTATCGTTTTCCAGTAATCGTACATTGATTCTTTTATAACTGCAAGCTAACATTGTGTTTTGTGGAAGAGAGTTTAACAAAGAGCAGTATTGATTGATGATTATTTTTACCTTTGGTGACATATTTTAAACAACTTTTTTTTTTATACTACGTCGGGTGGCATGCAAGCATACGGCCCACCTAATGTAAAGCGGGTCCCGTAGCCTATTAACGCTTGCGATATATTAATTATCACTCGCGTGACGCCTCCTCTGCTACTTACACAGCAACTCCTTGGGAGCTTACTGGTGACCTCACTCACACGCAGGAACACAACAACCCTCTAGGTAGTTCTTATTTGGCTGCGGTTTTCTGTGAGGTGGAGGTACTTCCCCAGACGGGCTGCTTTGATGCGCCCTACCTCTCTTGAAACATCCAGACCAAGACAAACAGACATGTTGGACATGACATGTGCACACAAATGTTTGCCTTGTGTGGGAATCGAACCCACGAGCGTTGGTGTCAAAGTCGCGTCATTCACGACTGAGCCACCGAGCTCGTCAGTACTGCCATATATAAATTGAATCTCCGTTTTCCATTGTTTTGTAACACATTCAATAATTTCTGTTCTATGCATTTTAGGGTTCTGTACTAAAAATGTAGACGCCATAGGGTTCCTTATGGCGCTAAAAATAAAATCATGGTTCTAAATACTACAGTGTTTTAGATTTCGCCATAAAACTACAAAAATAGCATAAAAATCATCATTAAGTCAAAAATTTGAAAAAATATGCCTATCTACATTAGATGAATATTATAATATTTCTCATTAGCACCGTTTTTTAGATATCATCAAAGAAAATCTGACTGCATACATAAGTTTTTTTATGAAGGTCTTTTCTTCACAAACAAAGTTAGTCTTGCGGTTGACAAAATAACGGTGAGTCTGACTTGTACTTAATGTTTGGGTTAGGTTTGAGCTTAGTTTGGCCCAGATTATGGTCAAGTTTAAGTATCAATGACGTTTATTAAGTATGAATGCATGTATATTTTAACGCCTCTTGCCGGGTAGGCAAAGAGAACAGAGCGCATAAGACTCGATCCTTGCATACTTCACTCGCTTCTTTAATATTCATGGCTGTTCATGCATGCTCGCCGGTTCCTGACATCACCTTATACATCACGACCAATTGTGTCATGGTAGGCTAGTCTTGGTCTTTCTCGGTTTCTACATCCTTCTACTTTCGCATTGTATATTCGGTTCGTCATTCTTTTATTCTGTATTCTTTCTGCCTGTCCGAACCAACGGAGCATGCATTTTCATATCTTAACACCGACACTGTCTTTCAGACCAACTCTTCTTCTTACGTCATCATTACGAAAGCGATCAGCAAGCGTTATGCCACAAATTTTGCGCAATGCTCGTATCTCGATCGCATTTATTTTACTGCTATATCCGGCTTTCACTTCCATAAGTTAGTTTATTAAGTAACACAGTTATTAATTAAACTTAACTATGCCGGGCAAGTAACGTACGGAACCCTCGGGTTGCAGGTCCGACTTGCACTTAACTGGCCTAGTTGTGACTATGCTCCACATTTAGTAAAAAAATCGGCCAAGTGCGAGTCGGACTCGCGCACGAAGGGTTCCGTACCATTATCTATAAAAACGGCAAAAAAATCACGTTTGTTGTATGGGAGCCCCCCTTAAATATTTGTTATATTTTATTTTAATAATTTATTCTTAAAGTAAATATATAACTTAATATTCTGTGAATATTTCAAGCATCTACCTGTTGCCGTTATCAATATCGAGCAAAAACGAGCAAAAAAATCACGTTTGTTGTATGGGAGCACCATTAAATATTTATGTTATTCTATTTTTTAGTATTTGCTGTTATAGCGGCAACAGAAATACATCATCTGTGAAAATTTCAACAACAACAAATACTAAAAAATAGAATAAAGTAAATATTTAAGGGGGCTCCCATACAACAAACGTGATTTTTTTGCCTTTTTTATAGATAACGGTACGGAACCCTTCGTGCGCGAGTCCGACTTGGCACTTGGCCGATTTTTATACGCTCGCCGGTTCGCAGGGCTCCTGACCACCTGATAAAACACGACCAATTGTCCTTCCTTGGCCTCCTCCTTGGCCTGGCGTCGTTCTTTCGTTCCGCATTCCTTTTACTTGCCCGAACCATTGGAGCATTGGAGCACGAGCTCTTTGAAACCAACGCCCGTGAATTCGATTCCCACTCAAAGCAAACATTTGTGTGCACGAACATGTCTGCTTGTCTTGGTCTGAATGTTTTAAGAGAGGTAGGGCGCATCAAAGCAGCCCGTCTGGGGAAGTACCCCCGCCTCACAGAAAACCGCAGCTAAATAACAACTCCCTAGAGGGTTGTCGTGTTCCTGCGTGTGAGTGAGTTCACCAGTATGCTCCCAAGGAGTTGCTGTGTAAGCAGCAGAGGAGGTATCTCGCGAGTGATACTTAATATATTATAAGCGTTAATAGGCTACGGTACTCGCTTTACATCAGGTGGGCCGTATGCTTGTATGCCTCCCGACGTAGTATAAAAATAAGCATATTTTTTCTTATCTTTACGCTCTCTATCAGACCAACTCTCCATTTTACATTGTCTTTGCCGACGTGGTTAGCAAGCGCTACATCGTAAATTTTGCGCAGCGCTTGCATATCGACTGTATTTATTCTTTCATGCTCTCATCGCCATATTCCCTGCCATAAATTAGCGTTCTAATAATGCAGATTATTTAATGACAATAATTCGCACGAATTGTAACTCATATCAGTTTCGAAGCAATATTAATTCACGTAGAATGTGGTTGGCGTTTTACTTCTTCACTATTGGGCAGCTTAACCAGTATTTTCAGAGATTTAAGCGACGTATGATATCCACAGCTGCAGTTTATGCCTGCGGCATCTGCAGCCAATGTCCTAGTTATCCTTAGGAGCTGCTACAAACACTGTAGTTGTAAATTATTGTTCCTTTGAGAGAATCGTTTGGTCGCCACATATTTTTTATAATTTTATCTAGAAATATATATGACTTTTCAGGAACACCGTTCCTATATGAAATCTATATGTTTGTCTGTGTGTGCGTTTGTCTGTATGTGTGTCTGTTGCTTTTTTCGAATATTCGAATTTTGACTTCAGATTCGGATTCAGCACAAAAAATTAGAATAGTAATGTCTGAAAAACCAACTCTCAAGGAACATGGTCAAAATGGCCGACAAATAAAAAAAAAAATGAATTTTTATTTCAGATTCGAAAAGTAAATTAAAAAGTAGAATAGGAATGTCTTAGAAACCAATATCATATTTCTTAAGGAACATGGCCAAAATGGCCGACAAAGTTTTAAAAAAATATTTAAATTGTTATAAAATTATACCTAATTGACGAGCCAGCTGTTCCTCTGGCAATGCAAGCTTGCGCATTCTCAACTGGTTTTTTGTTGAATTAATTCTGTTGGTAAGGTATCTCGTGCTGGTATTCTTTATTAATGGGATTGGTGTGGCAAGCGGAAGCGTGTTGAATAATTCGTACGTACCGATGGTCCTCTCCTCTCGAGAACAGTGCAAAGAAAGCGACCTCGCTACATCTAGAAACTGATCACTTGAAAGTAATGTTACGTACCTACAGTATAAGAACGGTACATAGGTCAAGTTGTTAAATTTAACGTGCAATTAATAGTAGCATGCCTATCTATATCTTCACGCTAAGTTAGTCGCGACGTAGGCAGAGGTAATCGAGCGCCGCATGCGTCGCTTCTTACGTACCACGGCCGCTTCTGCCTGCATATTAAAGCGCTTGAAACATGACCAATTTGCTTGGTATAGATTACTTTTGATCGTATAGGCAACATAAGTACGGTATAAAGGTGACGGTGCAATGTCATACTTAATGTGCTTTTAATTGTACATAACTTTTTAAAATGCTTTCTTGTCGGTTCGTTTTAGAGATTCGTCAAAGATATAAATGTTAGAACTAGATAAAACGTAAGAAGTTAAGAGCGGTGATAGCTTAGTGGATAAAGAACCGGCCTATTGACCAACTGGTACCCGGTTCGAATCATAACATGTATCAATAAAATCGTGTTTTTGGACTTATGTACATATTTATAATTTTATCACTTGTACGGCGGTGAAGAAAAACATCGTGAGGAAATCCGCGCGTCCAAGACATTATTTTTAGGGGAAACGTGTGACCAAACATGACTAAAGTCTGATTTTCCCTCCCGCTGGTGGAGGTCTGCCGACAATCGCTTCCTGTAAAAATGTCTTCGCCACATCCTTTGTCTTAGGCAGCGGACCCCGCCAATCCTAATGGATTGGGAAACGGTACAACGCTAAGAAGAAGAAGACACCATAAGAAGTTAAATAATTGTATATATTATGTATATTGGCAGGACTGAGTACGTAGATTGTATGACTATATTGTATGACTATATTGTATGACTTTGTTGTACGCTGTGTTTTACACTTTTTATACTATAGGTGAAATGGTGATAAAAATGTTGTGATTGTGTTTTTTTTTAATAGTTACCTTTATACCTGTAAAATACTATAAACCTAGGAATAAAATTCTAAGGTCTGTTTGTAGATATAAGTTGCAAGTTATCAACCCATGTCATGATGACAATTAGATTATCAGACTAATAAGAGTCAAAATTCAACCTGAATTTATATATTACGAGCTCGGTGGCATAGTGGTTAGTAACGCTATTTTTAGACCAACGCTCGTGGGTTCAATGCTCACGTATGATAAACATTTGTGTGTACGAATATGTCCGTTTGTTTTGGTCTCGGTGTTTTTAAGAGATGTAGAACACATCAAAGTAGCCAGTCTGGTCAAGTACCTCTATCTCACAGAATATCGCAGTCAAATAACGACTCCCTAGAGGATTGTTGTGTTCCGGCGACTAAGTGAGATTACCAGTAACCTCCTAAGGGGTTGCTGTAGTAGCAGAGATGACATCGCATGAGTGATACTCAATGTGTTGCAAGCGTTTATAGGCTACGGTAACTGCTTCACATCAGGTGGGCCGATTTGATGTGCCCTATCTCTCTTAATGCGCCCTACCCCTCTTAGATCCTGCGTGTGGTTGAGGTCACCAGTAAGCTTCTAAGATTTGCTGTGATCACCAGAGGTGACAACACAGATATTGTAAAAGTTCATAGGCTACACAAACCGCTTTACGTCAGGTAGGCCGTATGCTCGTATGCATTGTCTTGTATGTAAAAAGAAACATCGTAAGGATTTAAAATTTAATTTAATAAAATATTGGTTGTTTAGCTTGGTACCTGGTATATTTGTATTGCTCAATTGTATGTTATTGTATGGCAAAATAAATATTTTTATACCTTATTTATATCTTTTTATTATTATATGTTACTAACACCATTTAAAAGATGTAAAATGGTGGACTTAATAATATAAAATTCTTACTCTACAAGTCTATCTCAGGGAGGTACAGATAACGGCATAATGTAACCAGTAGTTATTAATAGGGATGGGCGAATAAAAAAAAAAACGAAATCGATATTTTTTATAAATATCGATATACGTACAATAAAAAATATCGATATTCCGATATATCGATATTTTTTCCAGGAGGACATGGTAATACTACTTATTAAGTATTATCCGCTGTTGCATACATGCGTCGTATGTACAGAAGTCTTAAAAAATATCGAATTTGATACAATTTCGATACTCTGAAATAAATATCGAAATTCGATGGTTCGAGATTAAATATATCGACGATATATATCGATAATATAAAAAAAATATCGATATATCGATATTTTTACCCAAGCCTAGTTATTACATAAATGACAATACGTAACACAGCACGCATATGCCACCATATATATATACACATACATATACATATGCCATCATATATCCTACTAATATTATAAATGCGAAAGTTTGTATATATGAATGCATGTTTGTTGCTCTTTCACGCTTAAACGGCTGAACGGATTTAAATGAAATTTGGCACGTAGATAGATAATGATCTGGATTAACACATAGGCTACGTTATTTGACTCCACATATATATATGCTCCGCCCGCGATATTAATATAAAAAAATAGCGATACTAACCACTTTGCCACCATATATATATGGTGGCATAGTGGTTAGTATCGCTATTTTGACACGAACGCCACCAACAATATATATATATACTCGAAAAACGTAGTTCTGCCGTATAAATCACTTCTAATTAATTTGTATATTGAATTTTTTAATGGAATATACTCGTACTAATTACGACCTATTCTTATATCTACCAAATACACATAAAAAATCCATAAAAATCGGTCGAGCCGTTTAGGAGACGTGCGACCACAAACAGTGTGACACGAGATTTTTATATATAAGATATATATATTTATATATCTGATATCCCGCATTTTGCGGTAGGTAGGAATTCCAGAGTCGAATCAACTTGCAGAATTTTGAACGACTGGTATGCAAACCCTGACTAACAATGGACCAAAGAAGCCTATCTCGAAGTGATGCGAATATGCTTGCATCTAAAGAGAGATAGTGTACCTCCACCGCACAGAAAACCAAAGTTAAATAACAACTCCCTCAAGGGTTGTTGTGTTCCTGTGAGTCGGTGATGTTACCGCGAAGCTCCTAAGGAGTTATTGTGTTAGCAGCAGAGGTGGCTAGTTCATGTATTGTAAGCGTTCATACGCTACGGTGGGCCGTATGATTGTATGCCGCCCGATGTTGTTTAAATAAAAAAATGAAATTCAGAATTGCGTTGTAAGTAGGTAATATTAAATTCGGTTTAACAGAGATTTGAAATTTGATGAGCTTGATGATAAAGATCCAGAAGAAGAAAGAAGAAGCACGGGTGAGTCTAATCAAATATGCTAGTTAAGCATTTAACCTATCATCATCAAATTCATCAATGAAGCCCGACTGGGAAAAACCTCCGTCAACGATAATACCGCAGCAAAAAAAAAACAACTTCGTGAGGGGTTGTTGTGTTCCTGGGAGTGAGTACGGCTATCAGTAGTTGACATTTATTATTAATAGTTATTACTTTACTAATTAAATATATATTATTACAATGCTCATGTCTGCAATTTATTTTTTCATTTACAAACTTGTGTGCAGTTGGTAATCTAACTGCGAACTATGTCGATGTCCAGCATAACAGCTTTCCAACGGCAAAGTTAAGTTAGCCCTCAATCCAGTTCAAATACATAAGTAATAAAATAACATTGATTTCCTATTTTAAATTTCACCTTTAAAGACGCGAATATAGTAATTATACGTTATGGGGGGGATCTATTACAAAAACGGGAAAAATCGTCGAGACTCGATTCCAGTGATGGACGAACTATTTACCCGTACATACTTACATACAAGTCTGTACGGAACCATCGGTGCGCGAGTGTGACTCGCACCTTGGTCGTATATTAAATTTTATCTACCTCTGTTTAAACGCGATGTATATTTAAAATACATAGCAATCGATCCTGTATTTTATTGTACCTTTCAAATTATACGTCTTTCGTGTTGGTTGAGCAAAGGCTCAATTCCAAAGCGAATATTGATTTAATTAGGCAACCGATCAACTGCGAGTGCTACTCGTATGGTTCCAGCATTTGAAATTTATGATTATTTACGTCATCTTACGTAGCTATTTACCAAATTTCTTCCAAATCAGAGCGCCGGATCAAGAGCTTCTTCAGACAAACGTACAAATATACATATAAAAATGATTTTTCTCCGTGTCGATTAGGAGACAATTATGATTAATAGATAATAATAATAATAATAACCCCGCAGGGCAGCTTGTGGCGAGCTGTTGGTGCGTAACGACACCACGGGTACCCGAGTGCTCCAGAGAGTCGATCAGGGCCTTCGTCTTCGGCGTGTCTTCGTCGGTCGGAGTGAAAAGTCAAGAAGGCCCGCAGGATTCTCAGCTCTGGCTTGCCTTCATTGGCCGTCCAGAGTCGATAGAGCATATCGCTTTATCAGGTAATATGCTACGAGTGGAAGTGTTAAAGAGCATAACGCCGTGAGTAAGTTCGGAGAAAGCGCAGCACACCTCTCGACACCCCTAAGTCTTTCACACCGTTGTTGCCCCCGGCCGACTTTCTCTGGAAGTTCGGGGTGCATCTAGTGAGTGGCGAGCCACCGCCTGCCGAAACTAACCTCCAGATCTAATTTTAGTAGCCCACTTTTTAGGGTTCCGTACCCAAAGGGTAAAACGGAACCCTATTACTGAGGCTCCGCTGTCCGTCCGTCTATCACCAGGCTGTATCTCATGAACCGTGATAGTGAGACAGTTGAAATTTTCACAGATGATGTATTTCTATTGCCGCTATAACAACAAATACTAAAAAATAAAATAAAATAAATATTTAAGGGGGCTCCCATACAACAAACGTGATTTTTTTGCCGTTTTTATAGATAATGGTACGGAACCCTTCGTGCGCGAGTCCGACTCGCACTTGGCCGATTTTTTCCGATATATTTCCAATAGTCCCAATACCTGCCGTGATCTGTTCATGGGTATATTACATTGTTCTTTTTGAAGGGATCCCCGCGTATGCCTATCAAATGACCGGGGTAAACGCCCGTGACTTTATAGAAAAATAATAATAATAATCATTTATTTCAGACAACAGGTTTTACAACACGGGTCTATACATACATTAAATTAAAATAAATAATTATGACATTATAAACTTAACTTATATATCTACAAATTTATTTATAATACTAATTCCACGTCGAGTCGGCGACGTGAAGCGCATGTCATTAGGCAACCGTCCTCGGAACTTCTGAAATACTGATTGATGATTTCTGAAACAGAATTCTTCCTTCACAAAGTCGGCAGATGATGAGATGTAACCCTCACCACAAAGGAACTAAAATTTACTTTATGACGAGAGTCCAGTCGCTCGACTCTGAAGGTGAAGTTGGTCTTCTTCTTCACATAGTGTACAACCTCCTCGACCTTTGTAGACCAGTGTAGTCTGGAAACATACAACGGCGTCGCTGGTATTTCCACGGGTAGTTGTGACGATCCTGTCTGTGCGGTGCCGCAGTAGTTGCGGTTGGAGTGCTTCTTCTTCCTGTCCACTTGTCCCTCTTGGCCTGCTCATCGCACTGGTCCTGGCGAGAACCCAGTTGCAAAGCCTTGCGAGCGGGCTCACAACAACTTCACTTCTCCCGGTGAGGTAGTTCATGTAGTTTATGCGTAATCACGTCCCGGGGTTGTCGTTATATCTTTCGATTGAAAAAAATATTTTCAAATCGATTTATATATGACGTAGTTCTGAGGTAACAAACATAAAAAAGTACAACCGAATAGATAACCTACTCCTTTTTTTAAAGTCTGTTAAAAACGGGTGCAGTGAGTGTGCTTTTTGTGCGGCAGGTTGCATTGGGGATCGCTGTCGCTTTCGCGCATTTCCAGCCTCTGTTAGTTATGCCTTTTAGAGCTAAAACATACTATTACATCTTTTATCTCTTGTAATTACAAAATTTCTCTTTAGATTTTCTAATACACTTGTACCATAAGGATTTCTTCGTTATTAAGTTTCACTGCAAAAAATTCATGACTTGTGATTTCTATGTTTAGAGGTTGATATTGGCGGTAGGGGAGTGGTTAACAATGCTACTTTAATACCACGGGTCGTGGGTTGAATTCTCACATAACAACATGATTGTTATATTCCTGTGAGTGAGGGGTTATTGGCAAAAATCTACTTTCTGTATTTTAAGCGTTCAAATGCTTGGGTAACGCAGTTGGGTCGACGTTGCATTAAAATATATAATGATGCTATAGATTATGAAAAATATATTTTATATATTTAGACCTTTAGATTAGTTACTTTCCACCAATATTGTTTAGCGACTGTACCTCACGTTGACGTGGTGGCGACATTTGGATTCTCGGCATCATAATCTATTCTTAGCGTTATCCCGTTTCTTAATCCATTAGGATAGGCGGGGTCCGCTACCCAAGCCCAAGGATTTGGCCAAGATACTGGTTTTTACATGGAGCGACTGCCGTCTAACCTCCGCAACCCAAAGGGAAAACCAGATCATAAGAATGATCTGGTTCATGCCAGGATTCGAACCGGGAACCTGTTGATCACAAGGTCGGTTCTTATCCACTATGCTATCACTGCTCTAACTCTCAACACAAATCGAAATTAGTCTCCTTTCACGATTAAAGTTCATTATTATTGCTTCAATAATACTACAACTGATTGCGATCACTTGTTTAATAAAGCTTTGGATCTAATTATAAATAGGGATTATTTTATCTTTCAGTTTGCTTATGCCCAAGTGACGCCGCAAAAAATAATACAATACATGCTATTTTATACGATGAGAGCCGTGATAGCCCGGTAGAACCGGCCTATTGTCCAAGTGATCTCCAGTTTGAATCCTGGCCTGGCACTATGAAAACATAGTGAGGAAGCCCGTAATTGCAAAAAAATACATATCAAAAGATATGTGACCTAACATAAGAAAGTTATGGTTTGCCTTTTGGATTGTGAAGATCTGACGCCAAGTAAAACTCAGTTTCTTCGCCAAATCCATTAGGCTTAGGTAGCGAACCCCGTCAATCCTAATGGATTAGGAAATAGGATAATGGGTAGAAAACAAGCTATTATATAGGAACAAGCATGAAAACCGTGATAATTAAATATTTACATTTTGCTAGTGTAAATGTGTACAGACTTAAGATTTTACTACTTTCCTACATCTTCACGCGATGTCCCTTATGGTGAAGGTAGAGAACCGAGCACCACTTGACTCGGTCCTTACATACCTCCTCGTCGATTGCCCGGGCTCCTGATAACACACGACCAGTTTGGTAGTGACCGATGAGTTATGGTCTTACTCGGCTCCTACATCCTTCTTGTTTCGTGTTGTATATCTGTTTCATTATTCTTTCCTCTTATATACTTTCTACGCCTCTGAGCTAGCGAATAATGCCTTTTGTTATGTTAACACCCATACGAAAGATTTTGTTCAGAAATAATATTTCAGATCAAATTTGCATTCACAATTAGACATCATCAATGCTCTACACAATCAAAGCTCTGAACTATCTAAAAATCGATTGCATTTGGTCCAGTGATAGTCTGTACTAATATTTGTCTTCCAGGTGAAGTTTGAGACTTCACACAAGTTGCAGTTTGCAGTGTTGGATAGTTTTCAATTACTGCACCAACTTGGATCTGGTACTCCATTTTCAGTAGGTACTTCAAGTTGGATAATTTTCATTCAGTCCCACAGAAAACTATCTATATGATATATTATATGACATATAACGTGTTTCTCCGTAGAACATTAGGTGAAAAAAAAGCCTCTGGCCCTCATGATGCCAACTTGTCATTGGTAAAAATGGTATACATAAAGAGTAACCAAGTTATCTGCCTATCGGCCCATTAGATTACAAGGAAAAAATATTTTCGACCCAAGTATTTGCTCGCCGCATAATCTTTTGTTTAACTAATAGTTATAAGTGAGTTATATTATGTGAACACCATGTAAAATTCACTTTCGCTGCTACGACATAAGATGCATAGACATATAGCTTGATCTGACTTTGTCTGTACACTTGGTTAGCAATAAAATTTGAACCTTAGTCACTCGCAAGAACGTCGTCCGATACGGAATTGATTCTCATTTGCGCTACTTTTGACGAGCTCGGTGGCGCAGTGGTGAAACGCGTTGTTACGCTACTTTGACACCAACGCTCGTGGGTTCGATTCCCACACAGTACAAACATTTGTGTGCATGAACATGTCTGTTTGTTTTGATCTGGGTATTTTTAAAAGAGGTAAGGTGTATCAAAGCAGAACGTCTGGGAAAAGTATCTCCATCTCACAGAAAACCACAGCCAAATAACAACTCCCTGGAGCTTTTTTGTGTTTCTGCGTGTGAGTGAGGTCACCAGTAAGCTCCTATGGAGCTGCTGTGTTAACAGAAGAGGTGGCATCGTGCTAGTAATACTTAATGTATTACAAGCGTTCATCATAGACTACGATAACTGCTTTACATCGAGTGGGGCGTATGCTTGTATGCTTCCCGACATTGTATAAAAAAAATATGTTTGAGCGCTATAGGCTATTTTTATTTATGTTTTCAGTGTAAGACTTCAAAAGCCGAACTCCACGTGAGCAACAGTCTGTTATAAACATAACTGTTCCATATCTCTCTTTGGCTTGAGCTTCTTTTGATAATCAGCAGGGAGCGCTTCGTGCATGTGAGGTTATAGCTCATCAACCTAAAACCTAAAAGCGTAAGAGAGGTAGGGCACATCGAAGCAGCCCGTCTGGGGAAGTACCTCCACCTCACAGAAAACTGCAGCCAAATAACAACTCCCTAGAGGGTTGTTGTGTTCTTACCAGTTGCCACCTGTAGAGCTCCTAAAGAGTAGCTGTATTAGCAGCAGAGGTGCCATCATGCTGGTGATACTTAATGTATCACCAACGGTCATAGGCTACGGTAACCGTTTTACATTAGGTGGACCGTGTACTTGCATGCTTCCCAACGTTGTACAAAACCTCCTTAACCTTTTGCCGTTGACTTCTCAGCTTTCAAAGTTCAAAAAGCGATTTAGTGGAACTCATGCAGCTTTCGAAGTTAGCCAGTTTTCAATTTCTTGGACAAGTAGCAGAATCGCGGTCATCATTCCAAATTGCATAACCTTGGGGTTGGATCATTGTGATCGGTTGCGGGAATTTTCTGTTCATCGCCATAAATCTTGTGGGAGTTGCTTGTAAGTTTGATCAGACTATAAGATTACGTTACCTGTGACCATGAGTTTATTGACTATACAAAATCGCTACATTGGTTATCTTTTTTGTTTACTACGACGGGAGACATACAAGCATACGACCCACCTGATGCAAAGCGGGTACCGTAGCCTATTAACGCTTGCGATATATTAAGTATCACTCGCGAGATGCCTCCTCTGCTGCTTACACAGCAACTCATTGGGAGCTTACTGGAGACCTCACTCACACGCAGGAACACAACAACGCTCTATGGAGTTGTTATTTGGCTGCGGTTTTCTGTGAGGTGGAAGTACTTCCCCAGACTGGCTGCTTTAATGCACCCTACCTCTCTTAAAACATCCAGACCAAGGCAAACAGACATGTTCATGCACACAAATGTTTGCCTTGTGTGGGAATCGAACCCACGAGCGTTGGTGTCAAAGTCGTGTTATTCACGACTGAGCTACCGAGCTCGTCAAAATTTTTATTATCTAATTAAATTTGAGGAGACGAACCCAGTGGTGATGTTTTTTTTTATACAACTAGATTGGCAAACAAGCATGCGGCCCGCATTAGATTGTAAGCGGTCACCGCAGCCATTGACGCTCGCAACATCACGGGAATGTTACTCGCACGCTGCCAATCTTGTGACCTAAGGCTGTTTTGTCACAGTACCCAGTAATATCTCACCCTTCAAACCGGAACACAGATATATGAATATAGCTGCTTGGCGGTAGAAATAGGTGAGAGAGAGGTACCCACGCAGACGACTTTTGTACAAAGTCTCCCTCTGGTAAGGCTACTTTAACAGTACTCGTGGGTTTGATTCCTACACAAGACAAACATTGAGGTGCATGATATGATATTCAGTTGGAAAATATTCACTGTACAAAAATACATAAACTGGCTCTCGACGTTAATTTAAGGAACCAGTAAAATGAAGTGTCTGTGGGCAAGCCACATAGTTCGAAAAACCGATAACCATTGATAGAAAGGGTCTCTATTGGCGATAACGAAGAGGAAAACACAGCGGAGGACGGCTCTCATGGTGAAATTTATAGATCCATCGCTGTAAAAGTCTAGAGGGGATGAGGCAATGTTCAGTAGTTGATGTACTTCATCTGAAATGATGATGCTGATGATAAGTTTATGTAATAGTAACGAAACATGTGTCGCAATAGATTAAATCTTACGAACAACTGCCACTCCATTTCCAATCTACTTTTTGCTATTTACATGCAATTTGATCTAACCTACTTTGCGTGCTTCCGTCACGTTTGGTGGCGGAAGGACACAAAGCAGGTTAGATCAAATTGCATATAAATTTGACTTTCGCAAAATAACGACTGAATCTATTAACTATTTTTGATATTTGTTATTTGCTGCTATGACCATTTTTGGATCCCTGACTATAGAAAATGTTTCGTAATTAGCTTCTTTCTCGAATTTAGTGGTACATTCATGTCCACATCAGGATTAGAACCAGGAACCACTTGGTTAATAGGCTGGTTCTGTATCTGTTCTGTATCCTAGCCTGTTACTGTTCGTAATTGTTTCCCAATGTCAGATGCGTGATTTAATGAATTAAAAAAAAAATACATATTCATTTCAAATAAAAACAGCCGTTAAGTACGAATCCAACTCGCGCACCGAGGGTCCGTAACAAATAGTTTTCCTTTTAGGTCTTTTTTTCCTTTGCATGTGCTACATGGCATTTTTCTTTACCAAATTTCATGATTCTAGCTCCACGAGAAGTAGCCTGTGGGTTTCGATCCCCTTGCAAGTCTCGAAATATGTGCATAAACAAGGCATAAACAGCCGTATCTTTTGATTGCATAGACTTAGAAGTATGATTGTTTTACTGCTCGATGGGATTGCAGGAACTGAGTATTTGATATTAATTTTAGCTTGATAGCTCCACGCGTCCCTGAGAAAAAGTCTCTTGAGAGATAAACAGACAGACGAACCACAAAGTGATCCTACAAGGTTTTCGTTTTTCCTTTTGATATGTACGGAACCCTAAAAAAATTAAAGTATTCTGAAATTTACAGAAAATAAAAAAGCAATAAATGAGTAAAAAAATTTTAGTATTTTATTTATGTAACATAGTTCTGATGATCTTAATAAATACATGGAAAGTAAGTAATTGAAATCCGAGGTCCAACTTCCCAGGCACACCCCTATCCGATATGTGTATATACACGTTATGTATTTCTTGTATTTGTACTCATATTCAAAAATGCTCTGAAATAAAAATAACTTCAACATACGAGTATAAACGTTTTTAACAGCTGACAAAATTACCCGCAAAATATCGGCCAGCACTTTCAAAGGGAATACACTTGAGTTATTGTTGATATTTTTTACCCTTTTAGAGGCAGCTTGCGCCAACACCTGTGCGTGGCTTAAATTATGTAAATATTCTTTAATTCAAAGTCGCTCGTAACTTCGTAATATAGTCGTATTTTTGGCGGATGGAGGTCGTAAAATAATAGCTTTTTGATGTTCCTTTGAAACGGGTCGCAATGCTCCCACTTTGTTATCCATCCAGACATCTTAGTTGTCGTACAGAGGGCGCTTTAGCTTAAATAATATTTTAAGAGAGTTAGGTTGCGTCACAGAAGCTCAGATTGCAAGGGTTCTTAGGTTACGGTAAAATCGATCAAAATTACTATCAATAACACTGAACTGTACAGGTGTGCATGCTATGTACCTATATATATATTAATATTCATTTATTTATTACATAAATCGAACACTTTGCAGGCTTTTTAAAGAGCAACGAACGAAATATTCCTGTTTTCATTTTTATTAAATGCAAATTTTGACAACAAATATATTCAAATATTTTTAATAATTTTAAAATTGCATAATTGACAGAACTAGACGTTCATATCTTGTTTCTTTTTATATTTTTTTGCTTTCTATTAACCTATATTTCCCCATGTAATGTATTCGTAATAACAGGTCGTGGAAAAAGTTTTTTTCGTATTTTATATACCTACAAATTAAAAATAATAATAATAAATCCGTCTCTCTTCTGTAATAGCCCAGTACTAATAATCCCTCCAGATCTCATTTCAATAGCTCAATTATTTCCGACACATTTGCAATAGTCCCAATTACCTGCCGTGACCTGCTCGTGGGTATATTCTCCCATTGATATCCCTTAGAGCAGGTCACAGCGGGTATAATACATTACATCAATCTTTTCTAAGGGGCCTCTACGCGTTGGATCTATATCCCCGCACACGCCTATCAAAAGACCGGGGTTAACACCCGTGATGAAAGAAAAAAAAATAATAATAATAAATAATAAATATTATCGGACAAATTACACAGCGCCATCTAGCCCCAAAGTAAGCAAAGCTTGTATTATGGCTACTAGACAACTGATAAACATACGTAAATACATTTTTTTGTTGTAAATACATACTTATTACACATAGAAAATACCCAGACCAAGACAAACAGACATGTTCATGCACACAAATGTTTGTACTGTGTGGGAATCGAACCCACGAGCGTTGGTGTCAAAGTAGCGTAACAGCGCGTTCCACCACTGCGCTACCGAGCTCGTCATTCTCACATTCAAGATATGTTTTATCAAAGTTTGTTTGAAGTTGATTATCATATTTAAGTGTAAGCATTGTACAACTAAGTGTCACTCAAGCTTTACACTTGTTGTTGTTGTAATCTCTTTATTATACAAATATACATAACAGATACAGTAACAAATTTTTAGTATGTACAAAGGCGGACTTATGTCTATAGGAAATCTCTTCCAGTCAACCTTTCATCGTTTTTATGCCATACTGAATATGAGTTACAATCGGACTTCGAGTATTAAGTATGATCTGCTTTTATTAAGGACACTCAGAAAGTTTTGTGAAAATAAAAAAGTGTTCTATAGGTAAATATTTTTCCTTTTCAAATCTTTTAAAATTACTCTCCACCAGCCTCTATACAAAGTTTCATGCATCTAAACCAGTTTTCGAAACACTTTTCCAGTCCGCCGCAGACACATTTACAGCCTGCTCGAACGCTGACGGCGCATCTTACAGCGACGAAATTGTTTTTTTTCGGAAATAAAAAGAAGACACACAATGCCAGGTCAGGGCTGTAAGGAGGGTGACCCAGGAGTTTGACCGGCTTGCTGTCCAGGAAGACCCTGGTTTTGAGCGCGGTGTGCGCGGGCGCGTTGTCGTGGTGGAGCAGAAGCCCGCGGAGCCCTATGTTTGGTCGCTTGTTGCTCACAACAGAGAAAATTTGTGCCAAGCATTTGATAGTATACCATTCGTTGATGCTTTTTTGATGATGCTTCTGTAAAGGAATTGATACCAGGTATCCAGTAAAATTGAAAAAGCTCGAAAATCTTGCCCCCGCTTAGCTAGATCGCTTCGCTTTGGGAGGCGTTGACTCGTTTTAAAACACCCAAACCGTCGGCTGGCACCTCGTTTCTGGATCGTATCGTTAAATCCAGGCTCATCACATGTAATGATGTCGTAAACACGCCGAGACGAGCCTGCTTTAAATTTCTTTATCATAATCACAGCACCATTCCACCCGGGCCTGCTTCTGAGCAACGGTGGGGTTGTCCGCCACCCAGGGTGAAACTATCCTCCTCCTAGAATCTCGTGAAGGCTTCCCGATTCAATCGGCAGTATGTGCTGAATCTCCTGATATGTAACTCGCCTATTGTCTTAAATTAAATTTTTCACTGCTAGCACATTTTTTTCTGTAACAGCCATCGAAGGACGACCACTTCTTTCTTCATCCCCCAAAGTTAATCGACCGCGCTTGAATTCGTTATACCAATGATTCACGATTGCCTTGGAATGGCCTTCATCCATGAATGCCATTTGAAGTCTATCGTACGATTCTTCCGGTTCAGGCGACACATGAAGTCGTAAAAAATTATAGCGCGAAAAAGTTCCCTGTCGCAGATCCAGTTTTCAATGAGACACGATAATTAAAATTAGCTCGCAAAAAATGTGGAAGGAAATTTTGAAATTGGAACGTACCTATATTTACTTATAAATAATCATATTTTCAAAATAGATTATAACTGGCCAGTCTCTCATACGTAAAAACTTTTTTTCGCAATACTTTCTGAGTGGCCTGGTAGCTGTACAAAGCAAATGATAATAACTCCTACATTAGTACTTACCTACTGATATTTAATCTTTGGACAGGAGAAGGAGATTTAATGAATAAATCTATAAAACCTACTTAGTGACTTAGAGATAATGTAATTTTAATTCTTCTAGACTTGAATTTGTGGAGAACGTTCGATCTAAAAGAACCGCAGACTGATTGAATTTGAAATCCTAAATGGGGTAAATCAGTCTCGCCGCAGTAACGCGCCGTGTGGACGTATTTGCGTTTTGTGGGCATAAATTTAATATTATCTAAGTAGTTTGAAAAGTAGTGCGTGAACTCGGTGTGCATCAACTTGTACCAATTGCTTAATTATAATTTTATAAATTAATATACACTGAAACATTGTGCTAACGTGAATAAAAATAATGCCAAAAGTGCAACATTCCCCAGCCAAGGATATTGTTAGTGCAGGGGATAAAACCACTTCCAAAAAAGTTGGTATCGTGTCATATTATACAGTGAGACAAGAAAAGAAAAAAAGATCAGAATCAGACAGTGACTCCTCCGTATCCCAAGAACATCGTCGAGATAAATTATCCGACTCCCCGACAGGGGTCATGAAGTCACTGTCCAAATTCAGTGAAGACATGAGAAAAATGCACAACCTTCTAGAGAGCATGAAAGAAGAACAGGATTCCAGATTTAAAAGTATTCAACAACAAATGACGGAAATAAAAACCGACATGAAAAATATAAAAACAACGAACGCCGACATTGAGAAATCTCTCGAATTTTTGGGATCTAAATACCATGAATTAGATAATTTTAGGCGAGAACAGGTAGAAGAACATAAAAAGTATGAAAATAGGATGAAAGACATGCAAGAAAAATGTGTATATTTGGAAAAATGTAACAAGGCCTTGGAAGAACGTATTGATGTATTAGAGCAGAAGGAATTGGGGAAAAATATAGAACTAGTGAATATACATTACAGAGTATCAGAAAACACTAAAGGAATTGTTGAAAAAGTCGCTAAACACCTAAATTTGAACCCCAACGCCATTGAAAAAGCATGGCGGGTAGGAAATGAAAACAAAGAATACCGTCCTATAATAGTAACACTGCGCTCTCAACACGACCGGAATGAATGGTTAAAAAGCCGCAAAACTGTTATCACAAATCAGATCCTAGCCGATAGTGAAGATAAAACCCGTATATACATAAACGAACATGTAACACGACAAGTACGTCAGCTATTCTGGTCAACTAAAATGCAATTAAAAGATACTTATAAGTATATATGGATACAAAACGGCAAAATACTGATTAGACAAAATGATACTAACAAAAAAATACATCATGTCCGCTCTGAGAATGATATAGCATCTTACATTTTAAATAAAAAAAATACGAATGCATAATCGAACAAATCTTTACCAACCAGACAAATTTGTGCTTACAGATATTTATATATACATATACATATATATATGTAAATGCATCAGAATACCAATATGTAATAACGTTCGATTCACAATTTCAAGATATGCAGTACACTGCATTTACAGATATTAAAAGCTGGAATGCTAGTGTAACAAAACATAACTCATCTTTGCAAATTGTGCACATGAATGTTTGCTCCTTACGCAAGCATTTTTGTGAGCTACTTGTTTTGTTGGAATGCTGCTTGAATTATATAGATGCAATTTGCCTAACAGAAATAAATATCACAAACGAGGAAACATACAAATACGCTATAGAAGGTTATACTATGTATTCTATAACTAGAGAGAAACAAAGAGGGGGTGGTATAGCGATATACATAAAAAATAATATACTGTTTTGTAGAAAAAATATATATGCTGAACATTGTGAAATAATACAGGGCCACTTAAGATTAGAAAATAGTACATACTCAGCAAACTTAATTGTGATATATAGACCTCCTCATACTAGGAAAACAAAATTTATTGAGAAAGTGGAAAAAATATTAAGTGACATATAAGGCAACGAAGATATTGTTATGTTAGGGGACTGCAATATAAACATATTGATGAGCCGGGTGGACAACACTGCAAGGAAGTATCTGGATATGCTATCGGAGTATGAATTGCAATGCGGCATTCAAGATGTGACGCGGGAAGCCGTTACTGCCGGCTGCTTAGAAACATCGTGTATCGACCATATTTTTGTGCGGAGCGGGCGAGCGGCTGCTCTCCATGCGTACACGCTGCGGACTAAGGTATCGGATCACTACCTGACCGGACTCTCAGCTGATATCGACAAGCGAGCGGGTGACAAAGTGAGTAAGACGTTCATTAATAACAGTGTGGTGGATAGAATGTTAAAAAATATTGACTGGAATAAGTACACAATAATTGATGATCCAATAGAACTATATAATTGCTTGTGTCAGGATTTTTGCAACATTTATGAGAACGCGTCACAGCAAATAACGACTAATAATCGAAAAAATCAACCTTGGATATCAGAACATTTAAAACGTGTGTTGGCAAAGAGAGATAAATTATTCCGACAATGGAAATCTGATCCCAGTAATATTTTGTTAAGATTAGAGTACACGCGATGTAGGAATAATGCAAATAAACTTGTAAATGTTGCAAGGAATCGCCACAGACGCTATACCATAGAAAATTGTAAAGGGGATTTACGTAAAGTATGGAATACTATTAACGGGTGGCTAGGCAGAAATAGACTGATAATTGATGATATAGTACACAAATACATGAAACAACCTTATGAAAATGTATGTAATAAATTCCTCGAAACATTTACAGACGAAATAGATAACATAAAACATAAATGTAATGAATGTTTTTTGGACAGAAAATCGGATGTAAATGAGGCTAATGTTAGTTTCAGATTTAAAACGGTTCTTCCATCGCATATATCACAAGTTATAGATAATCTGAATTGCAGCAAGTCGCCGGGGTCGGATGGTGTTAGGGTGAGGGAATTAAAACTCGTTAAAAATCAAATTAGTGTTGCATTGGCTAACTTCATTAACATGTGTATTAAAAAAAATGTGTATCCTGAACCATTACAGATGTCTATTATACGACCTGTCCATAAGCAGGGCTCGCGTAGTGAATACTCTAATTACAGGCCAATAGCTATTTTAAATACAATAAACAAAGTTACCGAAAAAGTAATAGTAACTCAAATAAGACAGTTTTTAGAGAACAACAATATTCTGAATGATACTCAACATGGTTTTAGGTCTACGAGGAGTACGGGAACGGCTCTGAAACAATTTGCAGATGACGTAAACATTTGCCTTAATGAAAAAAATACAGTTGTAGTCATATTCATTGATTTTAAAAAAGCCTTTGAAACTCTCGACCACGGCGATCTGTTGCAAGCTTTGAGTGAGTGTGGCATACGCGGACCCATGAATACATGGTTCAGAAAGTACCTTGAAGGCAGGAAACTCAAAGTAAATGTCTGTGGTACTGAGAGTAGAGTAGGGACAGTAAAATATGGGGTACCTACTGGCTCGGTTTTTAGTCCCGTTGGATACATAATTCATGTTAACAGTATGTGTAATATAATAAAAAGAGGTAAAATCTATATGTATGCCGATGACACGTGTTTAATGTATAGTGGTACAGATGTCAACAGAATGCAAATTGAAATGCAACTAGAATTTGATACTGTCATACGCTGGGCGCATGATAACGGGATTATAATTAATACAGATAAAACTAAATGCATGGTTATACATTCCCCAAATAACAGAAATAAGAATTTAAATGTCAACCTGTGGGGACACTCGTACGAATGCTTGCACGGTAATGAAAAAAATTGTCACTGTGATAAAATAGAACAAGTGCAATCATATAAATACCTCGGAATTACAGTCGATAATAAATTTAATTGGAATTTGCATGTTCACATAGTATGTAATAAATTAAGATCCGTTTTAGGTAAACTGAGCAGTTTGAAATATGTCTTGAACAAAAAAGTAATGGCTACATTATACCACGCGCTCGCTGATGCTATTATTGCATACGGATTGGGTTGCTATGGACTTACTTGCAAAACAAATATTCAAAAAATAAAATCAATACAAATTCGGATATTAAAGTTATTAGTAAATAATAAAACAAAGAAAGGTCTTAATAAAGAATACGAAAAGCTCTTTGAAATACTTAATATTTTTCCAGTGGATTTAAAATTTAAAACAATCATACTTTTGGAACAATACAATAATAATAAATATAAATCAAAGGTAGTGCATGGCTACCCAACCCGTGCTTCCAAGAAAAATGTTATGTTTGTACCTAAAATATGTAATTATTACGGAAAGCGCACAAGACGGTGGTTAACACCAGTCCTGCACAACGAGCTGCCGGCGTCAGTTACGTCCATAGAGGCGAACACAAGAAATATTTTTAAAAATACTCTTATTAAACATTACTTGTCTTTGTGCCCATAGCGTATGGTTAATGTCTAATTAGTATATAGTTACTCGTAAGTTAGCAATGTAAGTTTGTAAAGATCACATACGTCCGTTTTAGATGTTAATCTTTGATTTATTCAGTGTAACAGTAGCAAAGAGGATTGATTTGAAAATATATATGTTTAATGCAAGCAATTCCAAAATATATTTGGAATATTATGTTTCAGTGACGGCGTGCGTCTTGTCGAAATATACTTAATTAAAAAATATTATACGGCGAGAATAAAACATTGCCGATAAACTACTATGTAGTTTGGCATACATAACCAGTGTAAAATAAATTGTGATATGAAATAAACCATTAAAAAAAAAAAAATGAAAAATAATGTTTACTTAAAATGCATTTACGCATTTAAAACGTATGTTTCGGTTCTCCTTTTAGGCACAAATATGCCTATGCCAGGAGGATCCGCTTCTCCGGTAAAAAAGTTTTAATTACTGTACACGAACATGTAGGTGTTGTCAACGACATAAGAGAACAGACGCATGAAGTTTTTTAAAATTAGTATTAAACTAGATTAGCAGTAATACACTCGTCCATTCGCTTCCGTCGCTGATCGGATCTAGTCTAAGATAGTAAATACGAGTAGAACAGATAATTATAGATACCTACATATTATTATACACAAATACATATACACACACACTCAGATTATATGTATATGTTATGTACATACACTTGTATATTTTATGGCCAAAAAATTTCAGTTTTATATTGGAATAATTATGCCTACTTATATTTACTATTATAATTTAGATCTAGTACATTTTACTTTCTGGTACAGATATGGTCGAGATCAGAAGCAGGTGTTTGATTTATGCGACCTAGTAAATATAAGTATTTAAATAGTTCATATCGTGCATCTATCTACTTCTATACTTCTATCGCGGACCATACCAGCACCAGCGATAATACTACTCGTAATTGATTATAAAATCTGCATAATAGTGTTAAACAATATTAAATTTATTATTATTATTAAAGCCATTACATTTCATTGTAGATTTAGATGTCAAATATTTGTTTCTTATATTTGATTTTTATTTATTGCTTTTTCATTCATTATTATTATTTACACTGAAACAAAAAGTGGTTCGATTGAAATAAAAATTTAGTACCTGATGTATAAAACAGTACCATGTTTGACCCGCTGTTTCATAGATAATATGTACTTTGTCTGTGAATAGACAAAGTAGAAACAGAGTCGGTTATCTGTCCTATAAAGAGTAAATTACTGGTAGTTCAATTTTCGGTATCAAAGATCAGATCGATTGATATCCTATTACTTTAAAAGAACAATCCTTGTGTATATATATAAATTTATTTCGTGTATCTCTGAAACGTCTCTAGCGATTTGGATCAATTTTGTATTTTTAAGATAACGTTTGCTTTTTAAGTTTATCTATATGCGTGTATTTCTTAATTGGAATAAGATTGCTAGAAAGTCTGGATCTGATGAGAAAACCTAATGGAAATCAAGGAAAATTCTTCAACTTTATAGGCATACACACAATGATTGTTCAACTCAGTAATTTGCATCTGGGAGTCATTCGACCTGGTCATGGGACCATGTACCCCGTTTCTGCCCTAAGGGTCGTCATGGCGAAATACAGGACGAAGAATACGCCTCTGCATGTTCTGTTTTTAGGCATAGAGAAGGCAAACTGAGGTGACTGGCAACACTGAGGTGCAAAAGGGTGCCTGAAACCTATATTGATATTTGCCGAAACATGTATCTCGATTCCGATTCCGTAGTTAGGACTGCTGTTGGCGACTCACTACCCTTCCCGTTCACCGTCGGGGTCCATCAGGGATCTGTCCTTAGTCCGTTTCTGTTCAGCGTAATATTAGACGTAGTGTTGGACAGCATCAGAGATGCACATGTGCAGCCTCCGTCGACACTCATGTATGCTGACGGACGCGAATAGGGGCCGCCTGGTTTGGCGCATGAATACTTGAAGAGGGTCGCTTAAGAACGACGGTCTGAAACCGAATATGGCAAAGATCGAGTAATAGCACAGATCCCACCACGGTCGAGCGCACAGACCGGTGTAATATTTGGGATTAATCCTTCACGTGTCCTGTGACATCGATTGCGACATCAAGGCACGTATTTCAGCGGCTTGGGCTAAATGGCGTGAGATGACTGCTGTCATCTGTGCCCCTAAAATGTCGGTTAAGCTGAAACGACAGGTTTATAAATCCATCATTAGACCTGTCAGGCAGGGAAGCGTGGCCGGTGCTTGAGCGGCACAAGCAGGTGCTGCGTGTCACAGAGATGAATATGCTGCGCTGGATGTGTGGAGTGACGCGGAAGGATCACTTGCTGTTCCGCTGGTATAGGCTACAAAAATATATGACCGCCATAAATGTTATATAGCTACATAATTCCTAAATACAATATGATTTATTTAGGCGTAGAAATGACGTGTGACCATGAACTCATACAAGCAGTCTAATAACACATACGTTCACATCCTGTTTATATCTTTTCAATGTTTTTATCATTTTTTTTCATCAATGTCGGGTACACAAGCATACGGCTCACCTGATGTAAGGCAGTTAGCGTAGCCTATGAACGCCTGCAATACAATACGCACCACTCGCGCGATGTCATCTCTGCTGCTAACACAGCAACTCCTTAGGAGGTTAATGGTGACCTCACTCACGCAGGAACGCAACAATCTTTCAGGGAGTGGTTATTTATTGGCTTTATCCTAGTACAAGTTTTTATAAACTTAATTGGATAAAGCCCACATTTATTTGTTAAAGGACTTGTAAATACCAACAAATCATTTGTATTTGTATTTGGCTGTGGTTTCTGTGAGTTGGAGGTACTTCCCCCGACGAACTGCATTGATGCACCGTATTTCTTAAAAATTTCGTTTTCTTTTTTTAAAATTGATTGACGAGCTCGGTGGCGCAGTGGTGAATCACGTTGTTACACTACTTTGACACCAACGCTCGTGGGTTCGATTCCCACACAGTACAAACATTTGTGTGCATGAACATGTCTGTTTGTCTTGGTCTGGGTATTTTCTATGTATGATAAGTATGTATTTACAAAAAAAATGTATTTACGTATGTTTATCAGTTGTCTAGTACCCATAACACAAGCTTCGCTTACTTTGGGGCGCTGTGTAATTTGTCCGACAATATTTATTTATTTATTTTATTCCTTTATTATTTGTAATCTGTAGTTATATCCTATATTTTACTTACAGATTTACATGGGTTTAGACGTACAGACAAAGCGATGCTATAAAGGTTCCTTTTATATCTTTTTAAGGCCGATTCCTAAACACGACGTGAATAAAAGAGGGAGGAACCGCGTGCGATAGTTCACTTAAAACTTGCGAGTGTCTCCAACTTGCGCCTGTTTTTGTCACAGCTGTCTCATTAATCACCGCGACGCTGCCGCTGAATGGTGCCTCAGGCCTCTTCGATACCCTGGCTCGATGATTTGACCTATATACAAAGTTTGGTTATGAATGACAACGGTGAACGGGGTTCGTAACTTGCTGGGTTGCACGCACTGTACTCAGAACAACATGAAATATGTTTTCCTTGGAAATATCTTTCGAGTTAAAAACCTCGTTTACTATTTCATCAAACGTATGTTTACCATCTAGAGCCTTTTAGTATATGTGTCATAAGAAATGTTAAGCATAATGTAGGTATTGTTATTGTATATTGACTTGCCCACCTGATGTGAAGTATTTTCCGCAGTCTATGAACGCCTGCAACGCAGAAAGTATTGCGCTAGTGTTTCCACCCCTGCTGCTAACATAGCAATTCCTTACCAGTTTACTGGTAATCTCACTTACTCGTAAGAATACAACAACATTCTAGGACGTTGCTTTTTGGCTTCAGTTATGGGGTGAAGATAAGGTATTAGGTACTGCTTTGATGCGCCGTATCTTCAAAACAACAAGAACAAGATAAACAGACGTGTTCATGCACACAAATGTTTATCCTGCACGGGAATCGAATACACGAGCGTTGATGTCCAAATGTTGCTGACATCACCAGGCTTGCTCATTGTGGAACAATCTAACTTTCCGAGAATAAGAGAGAATTCAAGCATGCGTTTTATATTTTAGGCGTTTAATTGTGTATACGTCTTATGTTAAAAGGTATAAATATATTCCTCAATTTTCTGAGAATCCGCCAATATTATATATAAAATCATGTTAGTAAAATATAAACCGTATATTCGTAAAAAAAAGATATTCTAAGTAGCGGGTTCAAATTTTCACAGAAATGTGATAATGACATGTGAAATTGTTTTACATACCTATTATTGAAGAGGTTATGAGTCATAGTGATTTATTTTGAGTAGTGAGCAATAGCTCAGTGAATTAAGAACCGGCCTAGTGCGCAACCGATCCCCTTGTGGAATTCTATCATGTACCACTAATTTCGTATTTTCACATTTACGTACACATTTATAATAGTTTTGATTGTGCTCGGCGGCGAAGGGGACATGTGTGATCTTACCTAAGAAAGGTCTAGTTTTCCCTGTGGGGTGTGGAGGTATGATGGCAGTCGCTGCAAATAAACATCAGAAGCTTCGTTTGATCCTTAGGCTTAGGTAGCGAACCCCACCAATCTTAATGGACTACGAAATAACATAACGTGGAGAAGAAGAAGAGAGATTATTAACAAGACATTAATGATCGAAACAAAGATGTAAAGAAGCATAATTTATATCAAGACATTTCTACTTCCTCGCCTTTCTTAATCGTGTTTTATTAGAAGATGATGTCAGGAGCCAACAAACTGGTGATCGTGTACGAAAAGAGTTCTGAACGTTAAAGAAAGGTAAAGGTTATGGTAAACCAGCTGGGTACCATTCCGCGTACATACCATTCGTGAATCACGGGGAGCACCTAGTGATCATTGTGAGATCAGAGAAGAGAAAGTCGATGTTATGAGCAACAAGCGACCAAGTACAGGGCTCCGCGGGCTACTGCTCCACCACGATAACGCGCTCGCGCGCACTGTGCTCAAAACGAGGGGCTTCCTGGACAGCACGCCGGTCAAACTCCTGGGTCACCCTCCTTACAGCCCTGACTAGCATCGAGTGACTTCTTTTTATTCTCAAAAACAACAACAAAAAAATCTGCTCAAAGGGATACAATTTTCGTCGCCGGAAGATGTGCTGTCAGCGTTCGAGCAGGCTGTAAATGAGGTGTCTGCGGCGGACTGGAAAAAGTAGTTCAAAAATTGGTTGAGACGCATGAAACTTTGTATAGAGGTTGGTGGAGAGTACTTTGAAAAGATTTAATAAATAAATATTTACTTAAAGAACAGTTTCATTTTTATTTTCGCATAACTTTCTGAGGGTCCCACGTATATAATGCACAACACGCCGAGGGCGCTGCTCGGGGGGACTGGCGTGTACCTCTGGAATTCCATCTACATAATATAACTACGCTGGTCCTATAGTTTTAAGTCGAAGCACTTGTGCAGATCAACAAAACTAAGACTATTAAGAACCATAAATATATCAAAAGGTACGGGCGAGCAAAGCCTATAATTTATAATAAAAAAAAACGTTAAAGAAGCGAACGAAGTTTGTCTTATCGTGCTCGAATGTCATTGCCTATCCCGTAAGTGGTATGGCGTGAGAGGTAGATAGATTTCTATAATATAACTTAATTCGTCTAGGTTGGTTAAGCACTTAAGCCGTTCGAAACACATCGGTAAACTTACATAAAAAATGGTATTGTTGTATAACCGCCACATAACAAAAGCTACGTGACAAGTTCTCAAATCCTCACAAAAGCGCACACCAATTGCAAAAAAATGTATCAAATAATTTTCGTACGTCCGATATCCGCTTCCCGATTTGCAGCTATCACAAAGCTCGCTTTGCGCTGCCAGTCAATCTATATTTTGAAAGGATTGGAAATATGTATGCAACACGAATGTGGGGTGGAATCGTAGCTGAGATATTGCATTCCCCGACTAGATATAAATATGTTACATGCGATGCTCTACGCATGCCTTGGCTAACTGACATTAAATTATTTTAATAGACTTCCTTATTTTTCGTACCATTGACATGACAACAATAGATTTTGGTGATAATCATACGGTACAATTCCGGGGATGACGTTGGGATTCTTCCAGCTCCATTATTATGGCAGCATCTACTCAGGAGGCGGTCATTTCAGTTAAGGTCTATGGGAATTAAAGTGCCCAGTACTTCGATTCTCTACTGCTTAATAAAAAAAAACACACAAATCTTGGCGTTGTTAAATTATAGCGTGGCTAGCGATCCGTCTTGGTTTCATAAAGGTAAAACTTAGGTGTTGCTCGAACCGTGGTGAACTAGCCAATTAGAGCTGCGCGTTCTACTTTACCCATTGGACCGTAGCAGTGAGTTAATTTACTACGCAAAATTTGGGATTTTCCTTGATGAGATAACGCTAGGAAGAGAGAGAGATCCATACGTACGGCGGCCATTCATAGTTTTTTACTCAGATCATAGAATATCGCTGACCCGATGTCGTTACGACATTGTCTTGTTGCGCTTAATCCCTAAGATATTCATATAAATTATATGATTTAATATTTAAAATGAATGACTAATTTATTGACAGCTCTATGGCGTCGTTGCGCGTGTCATTCTAACCGAATGCGCAGGTTAAGCAATGTCTACCGCAGCCTGTATATGAATGGGTTCATCTATCTTGAGTCTCGAGTTTATGTCAGATACACTACATATATTGGGGAATCTTAATATATATGTTAATGTAAATTTCGTTCATTAATTTAATCATGGTTATAATTTTGCGACATAACAGAAAATTCAAATATACCTAGTCAGGTCATAAGTTTTGTCAAAAACTTTTGATGTAATTAATGATACACTTTTTGATAATTATGGATAAGTTATATATGAAATGAAAGGTACTGTAAAATATGTACAATAAAATAATAAATGTACAATAAAATTTTATTTACATTATTCGAAATGCCCTCCCGCGGCCAGTCATCGATCGCAGCACGCACCACATTTATATCTATCTATTTCTGCCGCTGCTTTAACCAGAGATGCTCGAAGAGACTCCAAATTCTGATGAGGTTTAGCGCAGACTTCCTCCTC
This sequence comes from Pyralis farinalis, assembly GCA_947507595.1. NCBI lineage: Eukaryota > Metazoa > Arthropoda > Insecta > Lepidoptera > Pyralidae > Pyralis > Pyralis farinalis. Next base: position 8,437,806 of record OX382264.1, read on the forward strand.
CAAATGTTGCCATATCTTGTAGTCCAGTGGGTTTAAACCTAGACTAGAAGAGGGCCAGTCTTCATGCCCGATGATGTCAATTCCACGGGCGGTCAACCAGTTTTGAGTACTTCGTGCCTTATGAGCTGGTGCAGAGTCCTGTTGGAATATCCAGGGTCTGTTTTTGAACATTGTTTGAGAAAGAGGTTCTACTATGTTTGTTAGGACGGTATTTTGGTAAACCACGGCACTGGTTTTCACACCTTTATATCAGAAAAACACCTCAGTTAAGCCTGAATATGAGACTCCAAGCCAAACCATGTTGATAAAGGATAATGCCCTCGCCGGACCCTCGGAATACGCGTGCTCGCTTTTTCACAACTGTGGGCATACACCTTATCATTTTGTTTGTTGTAACTTTCTTCGATGGTAAAAATTTTCTCATCCGTAAACAATTTTTTTCTGTGACCTTCCTTTGCGTACCGCTTAAGTAGTTGTTTCGATTTTACCACCCTATTCTTTTTTAAATTGTCAGTTAAGAAATTACCAGTACGTCTCTTATAGGTGCAAGTCCTAAGTCATCTTTTAAAATACGCGACATGGTTCTAGGTGCTATCTTCATCTCCCGAGATAAAATCTTTTGCTTTCGGACAGGATTTCTTCGAATTCTTTCCCTTACTGCTTTGACCACCTTTTTCGTACGAACACTACGTGGACCGCCAGATCTTTTTCTGTCACAAACAGAGGAGGTCTCATTGTACCTATTAATAGCCCGGTACACAAACATTTTACTAATACCAAGCGTATGGAGAGTTTTAAAAATTGCATTTGGCTCCATACCTACTTTGTGTAATGCAATCCCAGCGATTCGGTTCTCTTTATCACCCCACTCCATTTTAATATCGCTAAATATTGTACAATGTATTGGCGCCAAAATGAGAAAACTCAATGAACAATCATATAAAAATGACAGATTCCAAATTCAAATGTAATATTTTGTTTATTTTTAATTGTAACAATATTTATGGCTAGACTAAGTATATATTTATTTATTGTGGATATGTGGTTATGTGTCGATTATAACTATAATCATATTTACAAACATTTTGTTTTTACCATTAAAGTTTCAACACCTATTTTAAACCTTTAGATGTTGAATTTCCCAAAATCTTTTATTACTGCTTATCTGAGTCGTAAAAGGAACGCACTGTATACATTTCGTGGTTCTAGCTTCGCTAGTTTCTTTGCAGTGTTTGCGTTAATGAGTCAAGTTAATAATGAGTCGCATGAAAAAGGTCTTCCTCTGAAATATTGGTATAGGTAGACAGTACATGTTGTCAAAGTCACAGTTGTCAAAAACAGTTTATGTTTAATACATTCAGGCGTTATTTTGTAAAAGTCCAATTTATTTGATTTGATCTAACCTGCTTTTTATTTGTTCATACGAACTAGCGCCGGCCGGCACCCACCTACCACCGTTACTAGACAATATGTCGTCGCTGCCATAGCTGCTCTGGTTGTTTCTTTCTCGGCTGCTGCGGTCGTCCTCGCGTTTGCCCGCCAAACAAACGTGGTTGTTATTCTAATAAACATGTTATTCTAACGACTGACATCTTGAGTGCATACTCGTAAAGAGGCGCAACACGTGTTGCAGCGACGGGGCAGTCATGGCAGCAACGGTGGCGGGTGCATGCGGTTTCTGATGAATGAAGACGGCCGCAGCAACCGGGGCAGAGATTACCAGAGTAGCAATAGCAGCGACGACGGCACGTTGCATCTACTAACGGTAGTGGATAGGTACCGGCCGGCACTAGTTCGCATGAATTAATTGGTGGCGAAAAGACGGAAAGCAGGTTAGACCAAATTGCACTTTATATTTGTAAACGTATAGGAACCAACAAACTGACTAAAAATGAACGTAAACGCCCAGTTCGCTGGCAAAGTACTCTGACTGCCCCTGATGAAATATGAATTTTTTGTATGAGGTTCCTTTTTGCTGTGGGAACCCATTAATTTAATTCAAATTCATATCATTTTATTATCGTATATCCAGCGAACTCGTATATCAGTTCCATAGATTTTGAGTTTTTTGCATTTTTTCACGGAAGACATCTGTATAGATAAAACTAAAAAGGCAAACATTAAGAAAATATGAAATTTAATCCAAATCTTATCACAAAAATACAAAATTTAACTCTTTAGAACCGTTTCCAAACACGTTCCTTACACGAAATATATTTATAAATATATTTTTTTTACTTTGCATATCAATGACATGCTGCCACTTGGTAATAGACTCATTTTGTAAAAAGAGTGATACTCATAGCATAAATACTAGATATAAGCATAATCTTGTGTTACATGCAAGCCGTCTCCACAAAATAAGTAATTCTTTTATGGGGCAATGTATATGGTTCTATAACAAACTTCCCAGCAATATAAGAGAATTGTCAATAAACAAATTTAAAACTACTATTAAAGCCAAATTGTGTAGCAGGGCATATTATAAAGTATCTGACTATATTAATGATAAAAATGCCTGGGAGTGAGTCGATCCAATTATAATGTAATTAATAAAATATGTAAATTTGTTTGGATACCAAAAGAGGGATGCCTGAGTTTTTTGGCAGTATTTTTATCAGTGCTCACCTAGTCATCAACTGCACGGTAGGGAAAAAAATTGTGACGATTCCTAACAAATGTAGCCATTTTTACGGAATAAAAAGATTTTGACTTTGACTTTAATATTCATTGCTATGCATGCGACAGTACGGTCCATGGGCGATATTTCGGTGGCCTGGTGCTGGTCGAACAGAAATCGGTGAGAGGCGTGAGAGTCTTGTCGTTGAACTGAATCGGGTTTTGGATCTCATTAGTAAATGGGGTTCCAATAACCTGGTTGAGTTTAATGCTGAGAAAATTCAGGTTTGCGCGTTTACAATAAAAATGTCCCCCTTCCTTCCCACTCCCAGTCTTCAGGGTGCTTCCAATGACGTATGCGAGATAGCCTGAATATGCTGGGTATGGGTATTCATTGCGACCTTAACCAGCGTTATTACATCGAGAGCCTTCTTCACGCCGGACCAACTTTGTCTGCTTTATAAGACACAAGTTCGGGCCTGCCTGGAGTATTGCTCGCATCTCTGGGACGGCTCCGCATAGTATCTTCTTGAGGCTCTCGATAGGTTGCAGCGACGGGCTATCCGCATAATTGACGACGAAGAGGTCACCAAAAACCTAGAACCTCTTCAACTCCGTAGGGACATAGGCTCTCTAAGCGTATTTTACCGCCTTTACCATGGCGAGTGCTCTGAAGAACTGTTTTTCCTTATCCCACCCTCTCCCTTCCATCATAGAACCACACGTGCGGGCTTGCGATGTCATAGTTTCACGGTTGAGAATATCTCTTCGCGTACCAAAAAGTTCGGCAACTCCTATCTTTGTCGTACCATTAAAAAGTGGACATGTATTCCCTCCTTCCTACAATATGGGATCCTTCAAACGAAGCGTGAAGAAGCATTTTGCGGGTCAGCATGGCAGCGTCAACTGACAGGATACGGTATGTACGTAAGTATGTTGTCAGTTGCAGTTGCGATTTGGGCTCCTCTTTCGCTTATCATCAGGCAAGGAGGAGCCACTATGCAGAACTAATATATAAAAAAAAAATATGACAATTGCTCGTTTAAATAATAAAATATTGTAATCTTAATCTGAACTAACTCCACATAGAGTCGCCGACGTGTAGCGCACAACGTAAGCGACCGTCCTCGGAACTTCCGAAGTACAACTGTTACTACGAAAGGAATTTCGAAACTTTTCACGTGAAATCGTGATAGGTGCATGTGAAGCTGCGAGAAACCTCTAGTATATTTATAATAAAGCAAACGTATATGGAATGCAGCGTCGCGCGGTGTCGGTCGGGCGCGGCGGGCGTGCCGTATGCGGCGGCGATATTAACAGAAAATCCTGAATACTTCCGAGGATGGCATTTCACCGCACAGAAGCCGCAATATTGGGAACGCAGCAGTACAGAATTGCTATATACATACATATAGATACTAGCAGGTATACCTATGCTATCTTTTTTAGATACTGTGTATTTATTTATACATAAAATGATTTGGAATTATTACGTTCCTGACAGTTATAATTATGGTTAGTGCATTTTGTTATAAACAATACAAAATGCTGTAATGTTACTAGTTGAAAAGAAAAGGGAGTTCTAAAAAGAGCTAACCAGCCAGCCTGCAGATCCGTGAGGGACAACACGGACGTCGCAGTCCAAGATGCAGAAGACGGCAGGCGGTGGGGACCGCCTTGCGGTCCAACGCCGCAGCGGTAAAAGATGCCGTAGTCCACCGCGTAGCCAACACAGCAGGGGCTGAAGTTATTCAAACAATATACAGTTAAGAAAGTATCCGGAGGTTCAGGGGATCGGTAAAAGAGAATAATAATATACCGATGAGTTCACCGGACCCTTCGAATTTTCGACCTGTTTCCATATTGCCCATTCTTAGTAAAATTTTTGAAAAACTAATGCTTAGCCAGTTGCTCAGACATTTCAATACACATAATTTGCTTCATAGGAGACAGTTCGGATTTACGAGAGGTTGTTCAACTATAGACGCAGGGATTCATTTGCTTAAAAGTATATTCGCGGCATGGGAAGGTTCGCAAGATGCCTTGGGAATTTTCTGTGATCTGTCTAAAGCGTTTGACTGTGTGCACCATGACACTCTTGTCAGAAAATTACACCACTACGGTATCAGGAACAAGGCTCTCGAACTTCTGTCTTCTTATCTGGGCAATAGGATACAGAAGGTCGATATTAATGGTAAAAGATCTTCGGGGTCCCCTGTAGTTATGGGAGTCCCACAGGGGTCCATTCTAGGTCCATTCTTATTTTTAGTATATATAAATGACTTACCTTATTATGTAAAGGATAAACATGAGATTGTATTGTTTGCGGATGATACCTCTTTGACATTCAAAATTAATAGACAGTTAGGTAATTATGACGAAGTTAACGATGCTCTCTCTAAAGTTATGCATTGGTTTAATGTTAATAATCTGCTTTTAAATGATAAAAAGACTAAAGTAATTAAGTTCTCAACACCTAATGTAAGACAGGTGACTACCAATGTACATGTTAATGGAACTAATTTAGCCCCTGTGGAGACAACTGTGTTCTTGGGTATAACAATCGACTCCAAACTACAATGGGGCCCACAAATTGAAAAATTATCAGGAAAACTAAGTTCTGCAGCCTATGCAGTGAAAACTATTAGACGGCTCACTGATGTTGATACGGCTAGAATAGTTTATTTCAGCTACTTTCACAGTATTATGTCATACGGAATTCTTCTTTGGGGTAACTCCGCGGACATTAACACCATCTTTTTATTGCAAAAAAGAGCCATAAGAGCTATCTACAAACTGGGTCCCCGGGAGAGCCTTAGAGAAAAATTCAAAGAAATAAATATTCTAACAGTCGCATCGCAATATATCTATGATAATCTTTTGTATGTCCATAAAAACATAGACTCATTTTGTAAAAAGAGTGATGCGCATAACATAAATACTAGATATAAGCATAATCTTGTGTTACATCCAAGCCGTCTCCACAAAATAAGTAATTCTTTTATGGGGCAATGTATACGGTTCTATAACAAACTTCCCTGCAATATAAGAGAATTGTCAATAAACAAATTTAAAACTACCATTAAAGCCAAATTGTGTAGCAGGGCATATTATAAAGTATCTGACTATATTAATGATAAAAATGCCTGGGATGGAGTCGATCCAATTATAATGTAATTAATAAATTATGTAAATTTGTTTGGATACCAAAAGAGGGATGCCTGAGTTTTTTGGCAGTATTTTTATCAGTGCTCACCTAGTCATGAACTGCACGGTAGGGAAAAAAATTGTGACGATTCCAAACAAATGTAGCCATTTTTACGGAATAAAAAGATTTTGACTTTGACTTTGACTTTGACTTTGTAGCCAACACAGCAGGGGCTGGTGGTCTCAGACGCGGTACATCGTGCGTTCCCGATCAAATCTTCCTGTAGACCGCCTTGTTTTTCGTCGTTCGTCTATTCAACATATTTAATTTTAAACATTTGAATTTACAAACTAGTTTTTACCTATTTTGACAATTGACATTTTATAGATGTATAGAAAGACAATAAAAAAGATTGCATATATAACAGTGGCTTGTTTTTAAAGTCGAAGTTTCAATTACGAAAGCGTATAAACCAAAAACGCACGGTGCATTCATTAGCAGTCTGCTCTCCAAACGCAGTGCAGCAGCAGAAACGGCACTCAATATCAACGCGTGCCGTTTCTGCTGAGTTAGTTCGGCCTCAGAACTCGTATTCAAAAATTACTCCGATTTTCGAAGTATCCAACTTTCCTGTCTAAGCTGAATAAAAAAAAACACAATTGAAATTCGAAAATCAAATGTTGCACATTTTGGAAAGTAAAACCTCAGTGAAAAAAGTTTCACTCGAAAATCTCATATCATTGAAGGTTTAATGTCAATTCAAAATATCTATTACTATAAAACTGCAATTTCATACTTATTAGTTTAAAGAGTGTTAACAGCGGGGGTCACGTTGATTCTTGCAAGGGTTCATAAGCTATACGGTATCCATTTTACATCAGGTGCTTGTTTACCTCCCAACATTGTATAAAAATCCACATCACAGTATAGAAATACTCATAACTGAATTTGAAGAAAACTATTCAAATGTAAATAAAATATTTGTAGAACATGACCAGTATAGATGTGAACGCTGCACAAAATCTGTGGGGTAACCCGTGTTATGCGCGATCTAAAAATTGATACAAGAAAGATAGTGGAAAAGGCATGTTCCGCCGGTTCAGATATGTAAAATAAATTTATATTTTGTTGTTGAAGGAGTAGGATTAACTTAAAAATCAACATTATAGTATGCATTATTCTAATAAATATTTAATTCGAACTGCCGGGCCAAATTCCTTTATAGTAGGTAACATTTGCCTCGCTAATAGCTTTGTCATGTTTTCAAAATTGTATAGGCCAACAGTTAGCTGACGTTGAACAGGATTTTCGATATGAGTGTGTGCCACACAATACAAAACCCGCCTTTAGATTATACGTGTTTCAATAGAACATTTTACATTTAACTAGTCTTTGTTATAAATATAAAAAACAATTCCTAATGTAAAAAAATATATCAGTTAAACCGAGTTTTAACTAGAGAAAAGTAGTTATTGTAAATTGACGCAGTTAGGTTACAGAACTCACACCCAGAAACAGGAGGTTCGCAGCGTTAATTGTAACTACGAAGCAAATCAACCTATGGCGAACGTTGAGAGCGATTTTACGTAGCAGCCAACGATATGGGTCGGGGGGTTAAGTAGAACGCGCAGCTCTTATTGGCTAGTTTACGCTTCAACATCGCGATACTTATCAGCTTATTGGTTAAAATATTCTTCCATTGGTCAGTAGGCTTGAATCGCTGACATATTTATATTCTTGGCTAACTTGACCCACACACGGATATTGTAGACATCTAGTTGTGCCGGTGATAAGGATTCATTGTTTTTATAATATGAAGCAAAATTTTACAACACACTGTAATAGATTGAATAGATCAGTTTGTAGAATATCTATCTGTCTATATATAACTTCACGCCAAATCCCTTGCGGGATAGGCATTGTGTATAGCTAGTTCTAGTCTTTCGCTTACTAGATGTCCATACCAACAGCGCGTTTCACCACTGCGCCACCGAGCTCGTCTTATATCCGATGATGATTGCAAACATCTTAATAACCAATTGCCGCTCCGTCTATCCGTTATCTAAAAGGAATCGGTTTCTCATGCCGTTAACCACATTCCAACATACCTAAGTGGCATGCATCGACTCCTAGGTTGCAGTGACTACATTATCCAAATCAGCTTTGGATCTCACCTCAGATTCCAGTTAAGGATCATAATGACCCCTAAAATTTTCAATGGAGTTTAAATCAGGGCTTTTAGAAGGCCATTCAATAATGGAATCTTATTGTTTTTATTTTCGGACATGGCTACGTCTATAGGGTCCGTAAGTATTATATGTATATTTAAGAGAGGTAGGGCGCATCAAAGCAGCCCGTCTGGAGAAGTATCTCCACCTCACAGAAAACCGCAGCCAAATAACAACTCCCTAGAGGGTTGTTGTATTCGTGCGTGTGAGTGAGGTCACCAGTAAGTAAGCTCCCAAGGAGTTGCAGTTGCTGTGTAAGCAGCAGAGGAGGCATCGCGCGAGTGATACTTAATATATCTCAAGCGTTGATAGGCTACGGTGACCGCTTTACATCAAGTGGACCGTATGCTTGTATGCCTCCCGACGTAGCATAAAAAAAAATTCTTCTGTGTGTCTTCTTCTGAGCGTTTCCCAATCCTTTTGGATCGGCGGGGTCCGCTACCTATACCTAAGGATTTGGTGAAAAAACTCATTTTTACACAGAACGACTGCCGTTTGACCTTCGTAACTCAGAGGGAAAACCAGATCACTCTTAGGTAAAGGTCATACGTCTTTCGAAATATTATTTCTTGGACGTGCGGGTTCCCTCACGATGTTTTCCTTCACCGCCGAGCAAGTGATAAATACAAATATGTACATAAATCCGAAAACACAAATTTAGCGCTACATGCCAGGATTTGAACCGGCGAGCTGTTGGTCACTCGATTGGTTCTTTACCCACTGAGCTATCGCTGCTCTTCAATTCTTCTGTACGAGCGTATGTCATTGAATTCTGATACCAACTGTTACAACTGATACCAACGCTCGTGGGTTCGATTCTCACACAGGGCAAAGATTTGTGTGCATGAACATGTCTGTTTGTCTTATTTGGGTGTTTTCAATTGAAGTTATTACATTAAAGCAGCCCGTCTGGGATAGTGCCTCCACCTTACAGAAAACCGCTGCCAAATAACATCTCCCTAGGGGGCTGTGTATTCCGGCGTGCAAGTGAGATCACCAGTAAGCTCCTGTGGAGTCGCTGTGTTAGCAGCAGAGATGGTATCGCGTGGGTGATGTTTAATGTATTACACGCGTTCGTAGGTTGCCTCTTTACATAAGGTATGCCTCCCGACGTTGCATAAAAAAAATATTCAAAAGAGATCTATTTCACACAGTCTACTTACGTTCGTCGAGGTATGAATATTTGCTAGAAATTCAATCCAACAAAACTATGGGTATTTCGAAAATGTAGCATAAGATAACGTCTCTAGTATGTTGTGGAAACACGAGGCACTATATTTTACAGTCAAGACGTCTTTTGTTTTCTATTCTAGAATATTTTCCGAGTACGCAAATAGTACTGTTAGAACACTTTAGATTTAAATACAATATTTCTATATATATACTAATGTATAAAACGGAAGAATTTGTTTGTGCGTGCTAGTTTAGATGCGCTTATCTATGAAATTAGCAATGGGATATGATTTTTTTTTTACATTTGATAACCCAATTCTTGAGGAATATTGTGGGCTATTCAACATCGCAATTTGATCCTTAGAAACCGAGAAAGAAGAAAGAATGTAAAAAATTGGGATATCGGGATACGCGCGGTGAAATCGTGGGCTGCAGCCGGTAAATGATAATAGAACTCAGATTTTATTGGAGAAACATTATTTGTTATGAACATAAGCTCTAATTTGTAGGAAATGTATTCCGCGATTCTGTATTCATAAAGATTGACGACCTTTTAAAAGCCATAAACTGCTGCAACTTCTTTTGACGAGCCCGGTAGTCAAGTGGTTTCCAATAGCTGCTTTAACATCAAGGCTAGTGGGTTCGATTCCCAAAGTGGACAAATATCTGTGTGCATGAAAGATTTAGGACGCAATTAGACAGGCCGACTGGGGAAGTACCTCTACCTTATATCTCATAAATCACATGTTCATCTCACGCTGCAAACACAACTCCCTGGAGGGTTGTAGGGTTACGGCGAGTGAGTGAGGTTACCAGTAAGCTCCTAGGAGTTACTGTGTTGGCAGCAGTGACAACGCGCGACTACCAATTTATAACGTTATTAACGTTAACCAATTTGTATAAGGTGGGGCCATTTTTTTTATATACAACGTCAGGAGGCAAAGAGGCATACTGTACGCCTTCCGACATTCTGTATAAAAAACTTAACCGATTGAAGCATATTTTACTAATTATGTATTTAATATAATCTATATATTACGAAACAGATATACAATGCAAAAGTGGAAGGATGTAGGAGCCGAGGAAGGCCGAGACTAACCTACCATGACCAAATTGGTCGTGTTTTATCAGAAGGTGATGTCAGAAGCCCCAGGAACCGGCGAGCGTGCATGAAAAGAGCTATGAATGTCACAGAAGCGAGTGAAGTATGCAAGGACCGCGTCTTATGGCGCTCGGCTCTCTCTGCCTACCCCGCAAGGGACTTGGCGTGAAGATATACATACATACATACATACATACATGTATTTAATCGGGTATTCGTAAACCGACGACATAGCACCGTTTGGAGAAAAAGGAATGCGATGGTACCTATATATTACAGTATAAAAACGAAAATGGAATTTCAATTAGTTTGTTTATTAATTTTATTAGCTTTAGTACCCTTTTTTTTGTACTACCCTTTGAGTACGGAACCCCAAAAATAATTCTGAACATGTCAATAGTATCTCGCAACTCACCAAATAGCGCGCGCTTTACTCGTGGTAACGATATAAATAGAGTGTCCATTTTAGGAGGAAAATCTTTCCACACCATTTCCCACAGGAACCCGTTCTTATGTGTTCTACAAATTGCAGAGTACTAAAATATCATAATTGTCTTAAAGAGACGTAGGGCGCATCAAAGCAGCCTGACTGTATTGTATTCCTGCGAGTGAATAATGTTCTCAGTGAGATCCTAAGAATTCATGGACTACAGTAACCACTTTACATAAGGTGAGCCCTATGCTTGTATGCTTCCCGATCTCGTATAAAAATATCTGTGCTGATTCTTATACTATAATACACCTTAGAAAAGTATTAAAGAATTACATATATAGGAACAAAATTACGATATCATTATAGCTGTATTCTTTCAAGTAGGTATGAATATGCAATAGACATTTCGCCTTGGAAACCGACTAGCCATCGACACGGGATAAAAACGGCTTCTACTCTACTCCACTATATCAGACTATAGCAATCTTTATCAGGGGTGTCACGGGAATGTTTAACTGGTAGATTTTATCAAGGAGTATATTCGTAATTATTTATTCTATAAATTATATACAATGCGAAAGTGGAAGGATGTATGAGCCGAGGAAGACCAAGACTAACCTACTATGACCAAATTGGTCGTGTTTTATCAGAAGGTGATGTCAGGAGCCTTAGGAACCGGCGAGCGTGCATGAAAAGAGCTATGAATGTGAAAGAAGCGAGTGAAGTGTGTAAGGACCGCGTCTTATGGCGCTCGGTTCTCTCTGCCTACCACGCAGGGGACCTGGCGTGAAGATATACATACATACATACATATTATACATATTTTTTATTTCCTAAAGTAATTACTATAGCAATTTAATCATAACATATAATCTTTCACCGACAGTCATCTTAATTTTTGTTGTAATCGTCATTTTGCATAATATTATTTCGAGTTCAACATGGTGGCCTTGTAATTGGCTTTCATTAGGGCTTGAAATGATTTGACACTTATTTGTCGGGGGTTGTAAACAAAAAAGGTATTTCGCTATTTTGAGCTATATGCGGTTTAACATATACCATAAAATTGAATATATTATAATTGTATTGCCTTTAAAAACAAAAATATGTGTTTCATTAACAGATCAGTTTGAGTAAATCGTGCCATATTTGTTCCAGCCATGCATAAAATAGTCCAAAAACGTATGTATGTATGTATATCTTCACGCCAAGTCCCTTGCGGGGTAGGCAGAGAGAACCGAGCGCATAAAGTAATAGTATAATAATATATAATATATATATATAATAGTCCAAAAACATGTTATTGGAAAAGTGAAATACTCGTACATTTCATTGAAGTCTAACATTTACTGACGTCATCTTCGATGAAGTTTTGAATTCTATTATATTTCATTATATATTTTTAGAACATGTTTGAAAGAATGACGAAACAGATATTCAACGCAAAAGTGGAAGGATATAGGGGCCGAGGAAGGCCAAGACATACTTACCATGACCAAATTGGTCGTGTTCTATCAGAAGGTGATGTCAGGAAGCCTTAGAAACCGGTGAGCGTGCATGAGAAGAGATATTAATGTTAAAGAAGCGAGTGAGGTGCGTAAGGATGCAGTCACGTGACGCTCGGTTCTCTCTGCCTACCCCGCAAGGGATTTGGCGTGAAGTTATAGATATATATATATATATTATAATAACATTGTACACAAAAGTGTAATGTAATGTAGTTATAATCCATATATTTTTGGTGAGGATTGAAGGATCAATCCTCACCAAAAATATACGGATCATCATAATTTACTTCTTTTTCTTCTTCCCAGCGTTATCCCGTTTCCTAATCCATTGGGATTGGCGGGGTTCAATACCTAAGCTAAAAGATTTGGCAAAGATACTGATTTTTAGATGGACGACTGCCGTCAGACCTCCACAACCCGAGAGAAAATCCTTGGGTTAGGCCACATGTCTATCGAAAAATAATTTCTTGGACATGCGGGTTACCTCACAATGTTTTCTATTACCGCTGAGCAAGTGATAATTACAAATATGTACAGAAAATTGAAAACATGAATTCAGTGGTTTATGCCTGAATTTTAACCGGGGACCTGTTATTCAATATACATATACATTCATACAAAAGTGTTAATTCACCAAATTTACGAGCATAATAAAATTAATACATCAGTTAACGTATCCAATAAAGTTTACAAATTCTTTACTTATGTACACATTCATAACTCATTAGGTACGCTAAAACTTTCAACCAATCCTAAGACCATTGGGTTGACAATAGTGTTCTCCATGAATCCATAACAAAGTAGCGAAGCGGAATACGTTCTCAACCTCCTCAATTCTAAGGAAACCTTTAACCTGGCTACGGAATGAGTACGCGTGTATGTAGGAGTATCGACTGTAAATACATGCAAACAAATATCTAAACAGTCCATTGAGAAAGACGTGGAGTTTGAATGTGTCAACCCTAATCTTTATACATAGGCATTTAAACTTTCCTCATAAATATTGACATGAAAGTCGCATCACTATTCATAGCATGTGTCCGTGTGAGGGGTGACCCTTTTTTGTGTCGAGCTATTCACCGGAGTGCCGTCGTTCGAGTCGTGCACTTTTATAAAAGTCTGGTTCGACTATTTCTAGGTAATGAGGGCTTCTTTTGTTATTTTATAGCTGCTGTCCGCGGCTCCACCCCCGTCTTTAAACATCTGTCATGGCCATGGCTGACGCCGACCTATAGGTACTTTTAATTTCATTATCTGCAATGAAGCAAGATCATTTATTTAAAAGAATTTAATATTCTTTTAAATTAACAAATAACTTTAAATGTGCCCCCCAACCGCCAAAATTATCTATCTGTAGTATTGTCTTAGGTTTTCGCGATTGTTACACATTGAATTAAACAATTTTTAACGGAAGTATCGCGTATTTTATTTATTTTGTTGAACCTGACGTTTCGAACGCTTTGCAGCGTCCGTGGTCGCAGGAAGACTAAGGTGGTATTTGTCTTACATTAGTTATTCAATTATTACATCTACCGACATGGATGGATTAATTATATATGTTCCGATTCACACAATAATCGCTCACAGTGTCCGAACATTTTTTAGCTCTTTGGGTTTGGGACTTGATTATTTTTAGCACTGGATCCCAAGCAGGTGGTACTTGCCAACCATCTTCTCTATTGAAATTGGGGTGTTTTCTTATTTCAATAGCCTCTATCTGTCTTATCTATCTGTCTTTAACTTTACGACAAATCCTTTGCGAGGTAGGTAGAGAGATCTGTGCGCAAACTTGCTCCTGACATCACCTTTTTATAAAACACGATTAATTTGGTCATGGTGGGTAAATCATGGCCTTCCGGGAACTACATCTTCTTCTTGCATTAGTTTTATATGTCCAAACTAACGGAGCATCCCTCTTTCTATTTAAAAAAAAACTACAATTTATATAATTTGTTAATACTTTGTCCTACTGGACAAAATTAATCTGTTACTATTTTTGATGTACTTACACAATTCGTTGTAAAATATTTATTACAAAATAATTTCATCAAATTGATGTCGGAAAACTTAGGATTATTTTCTAAGCACCCGTTATAAAAAACACAAGCCAGGCAACACAGTGACATTACCTAAGTAAGTAAGTAAGATGACATCGCGCGAGCTACATTTCAGGTGTTACAAGCTCTCGTAGGCTACGGTATCCACTTTATATACGGTTAGCCATAAGCTTGTATGACAACCGACGTTGTATAAAAAAAAAAATTTCTCGGGACGGCTCAACAAACGATATCCGTAAAAGTCAAAAAATAAGTTAATATGATTCACAGTGTTTTTTTAATATTCTTCCAATTTTGTTTCATTGAATTTGGTAAAAATTAGTTAATTAGTAAGATTAAAGTTATTATACAATCCCTTTGAAACCGACTTTACATCTTTGTTTTGCTAATCTGTTCATGTTTTTTTTTTCATAATTGTACTTTGATGATCCCAAATAATTTAAGAAGAGAAAACGTTTATTGCACCGCCACATTAAGGGCCAGATATCACTAGTACATAGATATAAATTATATCAAAAAGTCTTAATATCTCACACCTTTCTCAAGAATTGGTATTTAAAATTTTCAAAACGGACTGGTAGTTCCAGAGATTTCCAGCGCGTTGAAACAAACAAATTCTTTCCTTCTATGTATTAGTATATACTATTACTTTGTAAATGTAATTTACATTTACTATATGCGGTATATTTGATTAGATAATTACAGAGTTAGTAATTATTTATCTGTTGTCAATTAGAACCACTCCTATCACGACCTTCAATTTAATTCCGCCAAAGTTCCAAACCACAGAATTAATAATTGAATTGTTAAAACAAACTTCTGCCGACAGTAACGTAATTTCACATTAACCTTGCTTCCTGAAGTTAAGTCAATCAATTATAAAAAGAATACTGGTTTGCTTCAATTTTGATAAAGATAAACGAGAAAGAAAACAATACTTTATTTGCAGTAAGTTATTAACTTTCGTTTTGGTATTTTAGTCATTTCTCACAGTTAGTTATTTTTCTTTTAAAGCCAAAACTCACAGGGACGGGAAAAGCGGGAAGGCGGATGGGTTTTTGTAACATTCGTATTTGTATGCAACCTGTCACACAAAAAGCGAGGTCGATCCGGCGCGGTGCGACCGCTTTTTGTATTGTGCGTACAAACACGTATGTTACGAAAAATCCTGTCCCGTGTCACTGCCGCTTTTCCCACCTCTGTTTGTTTTGGCTTTTAAATCTATTAAATAATCATTTTTACTATTGACGAAGAAGATGTGTTTTAAAATCTTACCGACATACGTTAAGTTTCTAACCGTCAATTATATGTCTATACTACATTGGCGTTTTTAGCTACCTTATTATGTGTAAAATCGTGTTATTTCTTTAATAAAAACACATATATAGATAAACTTAACTTAGATCAACTAATAAAAGTTCCAACATGCACAACGCAATTAAATAACAATTTCCTGAATTGTTGTTATGTTGTGAATGTGGTTATGGCACATACCCAACATGTGTAAAAATAATAATGTTCTAATAACATATATTTCGTACGTTTCGTAGAACAAGGGCGCAATTGTAATCCCTTTACAAAAAAGGACTTTATGTTTCCAATTAATTTAGTGAACAGATCTCAAATAATTATAGTATATATAGTATGTATAGTTCATTTCATACAAAGGAAACAGAACAAGATGATTTGAATAGAAAGAACTACTTAAAATGGCTTTATTGTAAAATTGCAAAAGCTGCAATTGTGCACTTGTTTTACTGAAAATTCGATTTCTAAATTAAAAATCGGCCAAGTGCGAGTGGGACTCGCGCACGAAGGGTTACGTACTATTATCTATAAAAAAGGCAAAAAAAATCACGTTTGTTGTATGGGAGCCCCCTTAAATATTTATTTTATTATATTTTTTAGTATTTGTTGTTATAGCAGCAACAGAAATACATCATCTGTGAAAATTTCAACTGTCTAACTATCACGGTTCATGAGATACAGCCTGGTGACAGATGGACGGACGGACGGACGAACAGCGAAGTCTCAGTAATAGGGTTCCGTTTTACCCTTTGGGTACGGAACCCTAAAAAAGAAGAAAAATGTTTGTAAGTCGAATAGAGTTTATTCATGCGTTTACATCATAACGCATGAATAAACTCTTGGGGTCGGTACCAGAAGCGTGCACGTCGCGACCCTGCCAGTCCAACACTGG
Organism: Pyralis farinalis; assembly: GCA_947507595.1. NCBI lineage: Eukaryota > Metazoa > Arthropoda > Insecta > Lepidoptera > Pyralidae > Pyralis > Pyralis farinalis. Next base: position 8,454,274 of record OX382264.1, read on the forward strand.
ACTGCAATTCTGGACTTAAAAACAAACCGCACAGACGCGCGGATTAGGGCGTCCCCCGTAGGCGACGCGCACCGATCCGCCCTCGTCGGTGCGGGTTTAAGTCCATGCGGCGGTGGGGGCCGCCACCCACCACGCAACGCCCAACCTGGCGGGTCGAGGAGAGCTGAGTGTCGTATAGGCACATGGAATGTGAGAGGTGGATTACAAGATAAGATGAATGAGTTGATAGATATAATGAATGAGAGATGCCTAGATGTTTTGTGTGTGTCAGAGACCAAGCGAAAGGGAAGCGACGCCGAAGATCTGCCCGGTGGCATGATGGCCCTGTGGTCCGGGGTGAACCAGGACGATCATGCCAGCGCTGGCGTAGGCGTTGTGCTTTCATCTCGCTTGGCCGCTGGTGTGAAAGATTACGATTTAGTAGGGCCAAGACTTCTCTGGGTTAAAATAAAACTGGGGATTACGCGAGTCTTTTTGGTTGCAGCATATGCTCCTGTAAGCTCTACTAATCCCCAGGAGCTCGAGAAGTTTTGGGAGACCGCAAGGGGTGTTCTGGATTTGGCTGATGCGAATGAACGGATAATTATGTGTGGAGACCTGAATGGATGGGTTGGGACCAAGCGAAGCAGTTATGAGGCTGTGCTTGGTCCATACGGAGATAAGAGAGTGAACGATGCTGGTAAGTTACTTTTACACGTGTGTATGGAACGAAACCTCCTTGTGACGAACACGTTCTTCCATCACAAGGATATTCACACGTACACATGGAGACGGAATGAACAGAAAAGTGTGATTGATCTGATTTTGATAGATGGACGTCTCCGAAAGTCGTTAATGGATACAAGAGCCTTCAGAGGCCCCACTCTTGAAACGGACCACTATCTGGTGATAAGCCGATTTGTGGGCCTTTTCAAGAAGTGGAGGCATTGGCGAGTGCGTATTCCTTTCGGAGACCATGAAGGAATAAGAAGTGAAAAATTGGAAGATGAAAGTGTGAGGAGTACGTATGTACGTCTAGTCAGTGAAAGACTTGCGAACGCGAGTCTTTCCGACTCAGATGTAGACGAATGTTGGAAAGTTCTGAAAGAAAGTATGGTGGACAGTGCGAAAGAAGCATGTGGATGCGCAAAGAGACGTAGAACACTGAAAGGAGATGCCTGGTGGGATGCGGAGGTGGATAAAAAGAGGAGAGCGTGGCTGGATTACGTATCATCTTTGCACCAGAGTGATAGTATGAAAGAGAAGAAGAAAGAAATATACCGTCGATGCAAGAATGAAACCAAAGCTTTAGTGAAAGAGAGGCGTGAAAGACTACTTATGAATGAGGAAGAGAGGCTGACGAAGAACTTCGAGGCTAATACCAAACTCTTCTGGAGAGAGGTAAAGAAGTCTCGGAGTAGTTCGTCGGCATCCGGAATGGACAAGATAAAAGGTAAAGCTGGTGGCATTCTTGCTAACACTCAGGAGGTGTTAGAACGGTGGAGCGAATATTTTAGAGAAATGTATGATTATGTCCAGGGCGCTGGCACTGTGAATGAGTCTGTGACTGATTCGGCAGTGCCAACGTACCATGAAGACATTAGCATGGACGAGATTGAATGGTCGATACGAAGTTTGAAAAATGGAAAGTCAGCGGGAATCGATATGGTAACAGCTGAGATGATCAAACTGGGTGGCACCTACGTTAGGGACGCTTTCTGGTTTTTGAGCAAATTATGCTGGAGAACCGGAAGAGTCCCGAGCGATTGGAGACGCGCAGTCATCGTGCCCTTGTATAAAGGCAAGGGCTCACGTATGGACTGCGCCAACTATAGGGCCATCAGTTTGATCAGCCTAGCAGCTAAAGTGTATGGAAAAATCATTGAAAGGAGAATGAGGGTGAAATCCGATGGAATGCTTTGGGAAGCACAGGGGGGATTTCGAAGCGGCAGAGGATGTACGGATCAAGTTTTTTCGCTCCGCAATATCGTGGAAAAGCATCTGGCTACGGACCAGAAGGTTTTCTGCGGTTTTGTGGACCTTGAAAAAGCATTTGATAGGGTCGTGCGAAAGAATCTCTGGAACATCTTGCCCAGATATGGGATTGACGGTGACCTTCTACGTGCTGTGCAATCCACCTATGAGGATTGCACAGCATGTGTGAGAGTGGACGGCAGCTTATCACCCTGGTTTGATACCAATATTGGTGTCAGACAGGGATGCGTGCTGTCGTCTCGGCTATTCATCCTGTATCTGGACAGTTGTCTTCAGAGAATGAGAAATATGAATGTGGGAATGCGAATGGGTGGCTCAGTGGTTAACTGCCTGCTTTATGCAGATGACGCAGTATTAATAGCAGAATCATCATCCGAACTGCAAACACTAGTCACAACAATGAAAGACGATTGTATGAAGAAAGGCTTACAATTGAATGCGAAGAAAACCAAAATAATGGTATTTGAAAGAGAGACAACCAGAACGAACACTAGGATTACGGTAGATGATGTAGTGTTGGAGCAAGTGGATGAGTTTGTATATCTTGGAAGCGCTTTTAGAAGCGATGGAAGGTACACCGCTGATGTGGAGAGACGAGTGAGTGCAGGGAATAGCGTGAATGGAGCGTTGGGTAAACTGTTTGGCAGCCGAAATCTAAGCCAGAAGGCACAGCTCGCTGTACACAGCGCGGTGTTAATCCCAACGCTAACTTATGGAAGTGAGAGCTGGGTATGGCAGAGAGAGCATGAAAGTAGAATAAATGCGGTCGAGATGCGAGCACTGCGAAAAATTTGTGGCATAACGCTTGCTGACCGCGTTCGAAATGATGACGTACAAAAGAGAGTTGGACTGAAAGAGAGTGTCGGTGTTAAGATAAGAAAGGGCATGCTCCGTTGGTTTGGACATGTAGAAAGAATGCAAGATGTAAGAATGACGAAACAGATATACAATGCGAAAGTGGAAGGATGTAGGAGCCGAGGAAGACCAAGACTAACCTACCATGACCAAATTGGTCGTGTTTTATCAGAAGGTGATGTCAGGAGCCTTAGGAACCGGCGAGCGTGCATGAAAAGAGCTATGAATGTGAAAGAAGCGAGTGAAGTGTGTAAGAACCGCGTCTTATGGCGCTCGGTTCTCTCTGCCTACCCCGCAAGGGACCTGGCGTGAAGATATACATACATACATACATACATCATAAGTGTGAAGAGATATACAGATATAAAGAACAACTATAATGTAATTAGTACATGTGTACGAATTGTAAAGATCAACTATTTACGAACTATTTACCAGTGAAACCGATCCAGTTCAATCAAAACAGTGATAGATGAGAGACGATTACGCAAATAGAATCATCACTAATTAAAATAGTAAAATGTGTGCTACATTATATATCCTTGCCTATATTTGCTTAATAACTATTAATCTACAATAATTAGTAGGTAATAACTCATATACGAGCATCGTGTGTATTGTAACAAAACGAATGATTAGCCCAAAAACATTTGACTTAGTAATTTATCAACTTACATAGTAAGGTAGTAAGTACGCGTATCAATTAATAATTGTCACTTGATTCGTCCACCTGGTAAGCAATAAGACAAAGTTAAATATTTGTATTGATGAAAGGGACTTACTTAACATAAATAAGTATAAGAGAGAGAGACGTTCAAGAGTTTCAGTAGTTTAATTATTACCGGCTAATAAGCTTTTGTACAACCTTATGGATAAGAGTGGAGTTCTAGGTCTAGGTAGGTTCTAGGTAACCTGTGTGTAAAATATTTTAGAAAAGTGAAAGCCAAAACTCACATAAGCGCAAAAGCGAGACAGCGACCGCGACTGGAAAGGGATTTTTTGTCACATTTGTATGTTAACCTGTCACACAAAAAGCAACCGCGCCGTCATGGATCGAGCCCACTTTTTGCGTGACAGGTTGTATACAAACACTAATCTTCTCCATATTGTGACGGATTCATAATATACAAATTATGAACGACTTTCAACATGAAATTAATATGTGCGTTGCGCTTTTCTTTTGTGTTGGTATCCCTCTCTGCGTAAGATTTATGTACTATACTCTAAAGTCAGTACAGTGTTATACCATAGTATAATAATTATTAATAGTGGTAATTATTATACTGTGGTTATACCAAACTCCAGGCGTTGCGTTGGCAGACAAACACTTCTCAGATGTATGACGTCGTTAGTAGATGCAACATGTCGACGCTGCCATAGCTGCTCCGGTAGTCTCTGCCTCGGCTGCTGCGGTCGTCCGCCGGTAGAATGAATGATGATGGTTTACATCATTCAACATAAATTTGTTTTTCATTATACAACGTCGCGAGGTATACAAGTTTCCGGCCCACATGGTGTGAAGTAGTTCCTGTAGCCTTAGAACTCCTGCAATATAGGATTGAACTCCTTAAGAGGTCACTGGCAATCTCACTCACTCATAACCCTCCAGGGTAATGTTATTTCGCTGCAGTTCTATGCTATACGGCCTACTTCTCCCTAACCTAACGACACCCATGGCAAACAAACATGTTCATGCACATAAATGTTTGTCATGTGTGGAAATGGAATTCATTAGCTTTGGTAGTTAAAAATCATGAATGTATTTTTTGAAGGCAAATTATAACATAGTTTACTTCGATTATGTTAACTACTTTAATGTGTGTACTTAATGTTTTACGTTAATTCATTTATTCACGTTAATTACATATTGTAATTAACGTGAATAAATTAATATAAATATCGATATGTCTTAACGCCAAACTCCTCACAGGGAAGGCAAAGGGAACCGAGCGAGACATGAATTTATACACTAAAAATAACATTGCTAATCCAAATTATACTAGTTGCTACTCTATATGCATTACATTCATTTTAAATTCCATAAAAAATATATTAAAGGAGTTTGTTAATATCAGAATACGTTAGAATCGTAATACATTTAAACTGTCATGCGTTCATACTCTAACATACAGTGTACCGTATGAGAGAGAGAATCGCTAACATTTTGACCGGGTAGAGATTGACAGCGACCTGCCCCGTGCTGTTTAGTCCACTTATGAGGATTGTCCAGCATGTGTGCGGGTGGATGACTTGATAGCTTGTCGCTGAAGTTTGGCATCGATATTGGTTTCATACAGGGCAGGAACAGACGTGTTGTCGACTCGGCCGATTCATTCTGTATCTGTACAGTTGTATTCAGAGAATAAGATCTATGAATGTGGGATTGCCAATTGGTGAACTGTCTGCTTAATGCAGACGACGCCGTATTGCACTGCAAATACTAGTGAAAACAATAATATATGACTGTGTGAAGAGAGGATTACAATTGAACACGAATAAAACCAAAATAATAGTATTTAAAGGTAAGGAAACCAGAATGAGCACGAGTGTTGCGAACAAGTGATATAGATTGCAATCCTTGGAAGCGTTTTTAGCAGAAAAAAGTAATCAAAAGACACATGCCTAGTTAATTCCAGCGCAAACTTATAGTAGTGAAAGCTGAATATGGCAGAGAGAGTATGACAGTGGAATAAGCGCGGTCGAGATGTGAGCATTGCACAAAATTAGAGGCGTAACGCTTGCTGACTATACGTTCGCGATGATGATGTGTGAATGAGAGTTGGTCTGAAAGAGATAGTAGTTCTGATATGTAGAGAGAATGCAGATTAAAAGGATGACGAAACAGATATACTATATAAAAGTTGAGTAGAAGTCGGGGAATGTCAATATACATCTACCATGACCAAATTAGTCCTGTTTTATCAGACGGTGACGTCAGGAGCCCTAATAAGAACGTGTATGAAAACAGGTATGAATGTTAAAGAAGCGAGCGATATGGGCACGGATCGCATCATATGGCGCTCGTTTCTCTCTATCTACCTCGCAAAAGACTTGACGTGAAGATATACATACGTACATACATGTTATGTTTTTTTTATATACAACGCCGGGAGGCATACACGCATACGACCCACCTAAAGCAAACCGGTAACCGTAGCCTATGAACGCTTGTAATACATTAAGTATCACACTCTCGATGCCACCTCCGCTGCTAACACAGCAACTCCTTAGGAGCTGACAAGTGACCTCATTCACACGCAGGAAAACAACAACCCTCCAGAGTATTTGGCTGCGTTTTTCTGTGGAGTGGAGGTACTTCCCCAGACGAGGTGCTTTGATGCGCCCTACCTCTCTTAAAACATATATCTCTTAATAATATGTGTGTGTTCATATCACACACATCTAGTAAACAACTGAAGTATTTTCAAACAAAATAATTTACGGCTCTAGCGACTATTCCCAACTGTACACATAACACAAAACCTCAGTTCCACCCACGATCACACAACATTGGTCGGAGGGTTATATACAAACATTCACAAATATTGCGCAAATATGCATATTCCCTTGCCAGCGGCACTGAGTTTCCGATAATTACTGATTTCTATTACGTATTAACCTCATCCTCGTTACCGTTTCACTGTTCGGATTACTATGACTATGTTATGTTTGGCGGCCATTATTATTGTTAAAACATTTATAAATACACACATCAAAAGTGTCTAGGGATCAACATATATTTTTGCAATAACTTTTCTCCTGATTCATATTCATTAAAATTTTCTTTAAGGATTCATCAAATAAAGTGTTTTCGTTTGTCTACAGTAACGATAAACCAAGTCACCTTTGCATTAATAAAGAAATTTGCCATTTTCATAATAAAGGGATTTTTGACATTTGAACCACTAACATTAAAGTTCGAAAAAAGACTGAAATAACAGTTTTCTTTAAAATTTTATTGGGTAACTTAAACAATTAATAATCCGTGTTTCTACCGCGAACACTAACAACACAAGAACATCGGTTTGGCATACTCAAAATGAGTTCATCCAAATCACGCTGTGGAATGGCCGCCCATGTTCGTTGCAACAACAAAAAAAGGTCTTCTTGCGACTGGATACCCTCCATATTGGGCAGAGCTCTTCTCTGTAGCATATCCCATGCATGCTCAATCGGGTTCAAGTCTGGCGACTGAGCAGGCCAGGGCATGACATTGATGTTAGCTGCGGCGAGAGTCTGTCTTACAACTCTTGCGGTGTGCGGTCGTGCATTATCATGCATTAACTGAAATAAGGGACCGATTTGCACTTGTAGAGGAACGATGACGTCTGATACAATCGTCTCAGCATAAATTTGAGCGTTGAGGTTGCCTCTGATCCAAATCAACTCAGTTCTTCCGCCGATCCAAATACCCGCCCATACCATGATGGTTCCACCACTATAAGGATGGACTTCCTGGCAGGATTTTAATCGCTGTTGGCGTCCAGGGGTTCTCCAGTGTCGTATACGTCTTGTATCTGGTCTCATACCAAAACGAGACTCATCAGAAAAGCACACGAAACGCCATTGTTCTTCTGCCCAATTTCTGTGTTCAAGAGCCCATTGATATCGAATCCTACGATTGTGCATTGCTATAGGTGGTACCCTTAGCGGTCTTCGGGAATGAAGGTTCACTTCATGCAAGCGGTTTCTGACTGTTTGGTCGCTAATTAAGTTCCCTGAAGAGTGATGAAGCGTCACGGCTAACATCATGGCGGTTATTGTTGGAGCTCTTCGAGTTGTGATTTGAATGTATCGGTCTTGTCTCCGTGTGGTGCAGCGATACCGTCCTCCATGGCGCTCAGCCACGGTACCAGTGCTTCGGTAACGTGTCCAAAGTCGACTGATAACACTCTGACTTGTATTCAGAGCTAAAGCCACAGTACGTTGCCGGGAACCAGCTTCTATCATTCCCACGTGTTGTTAGTGTTCGCGGTAGAAACACGGATTATTAATTGTTTAAGTTACCCAATAAAATTTTAAAGAAAACTGTTATTTCAGTCTTTTTTTCGAACTTTAATGTTAGTGGTTCAAATGTCAAAAATCCCTTTATTATGAAAATGGCAAATTTCTTTATTAATGCAAAGGTGACTTGGTTTATCGTTACTGTAGACAAACGAAAACACTTTATTTGATGAATCCTTAAAGAAAATTTTAATTAATATCAATCAGGAGAAAAGTTATTGCAAAAATATATGTTGATCCCTAGACACTTTTGATGTGTGTATTACAACTTATGTATTTATACCGTAAAAATCTCAGCCGAACTGCAGCATTAGGCTTCAAATTTATGAAAGTTGTTTTTTTTTAATTGTGAGCTAAATTTCTGACTATAGTCTAAAAGCCTAATCCAGCTAACACACAAATAACTGCTCATAGTAAAGTTGTGTTTGCTGCTAAAATTATTACTGAAACGTTTGATTGCTCCTATATTGCACCGCTCGCCGACGGCGGGAAGTTCACCCTCACATGCTGGAATCCCAATGGTCGCTTCCAGCCAAGGTTTTCCCAAGGGACTACAGCATGGGGCTCTTCAAGAAAGGCGCGAAGAGGTTTTTAGAAGGTCGGCAACGCAAGAGTGCCACCCCTGGTGTTGCGAATGTCCGTAGGCTACGGTGACTGTTTACCATCAGGCAGGACGTATACATGTTTACCATCTTGGTGGTATAAAAAAAAATTGCTCCTATATGCTTTAAAATATGATAAGTTTAAAATTTCTCTTATGTTGATGAGGAAGAAGACGAACACATCATGGCAGTAACAGTGGCGGTTGCATGCGGCGTCTGTTCCAGATGGCGGCCAACCGCGAGCACGACCGTACCAGCGAGGCAGAGACTAGCGAAGCAGCCGTGTCAGCGACGGTGTGTTGCATCTACTAAAGGTAGTCGGTGAGTACCACTGCTAATTCGTATGAACTAATTGGTGACGGAAACACACAAAGCAGGTTGGATCAAATTGCATGTAAACCACACAGCGTCATCAAGCCCCTAATTGAACATGGTTACTAGAGAACTGATAAACATACATAAGCATCTATTAGTTGTAAATACGGACTTATAATATTAAGAAAATAGCGAAACTAAGACAGAAATGTTCACGGATACAAATTTTGCATTGTGCGGGAATCAAACCCACGAGCGTTGGTCAAAGTAGCGTTACAAACCACTTTACCAGCAAGCTCTTCAAATCATCAATGATTCTTCATATAGGTTACGAGTTATCCGAAAGTTAATAAATATAAAAAAAATATATAAATAAATATAAAAATATCTTTTAATTCTTTTCCAGAGAGCTCACGGTGACGGTGGCGCAGTGGTGAGTGACGCGACTATGACACCAATGCTCTGGGTTCGATACCCACACAGGACAAACATTTGTGTGCATGAACATGTCTGTTTGTCTTAGTACGGGTATTTTTAAGAGAGGTAGGGCACATAAAGCAGCCCGTGTGGGGAACTACCTCCACGTCACTGAAAACCGCAGCCAAATATCAACTTCCTAGAGGGTTGTTGTGTTCCTGCGTGTGAGTGAGGTCACTGGTAAGCTCCTATGGAGTTGCTGTTTTAGCAGCAGTGGTGGCATCGCGTGAGTGATATTTGATATAATACGCGGTTATAGGCTACGGTAACCGCTTCACATCAGGTGGATCGTATGCTTGTATGCCTCCCGACGTTGTATAAAAAAAATACTTTTTTATATTAACGGGATATCGGCATGCACCCGAAAAAACTGGCTGGCAATGCAGCTCTTAAAAATAAATTGATTCGAATCGTGAGTGACACTCCTGGTGTTGCAAATGTCTATAGGCTACGGTTACTGTTTACCATCAGGCAGGCCGTACGCTTATTTACCACCTTAGTGGTATAAAAAAATCAACATTCCTTACTTCTAACGTAACATTACGCATCAATAAGCCCAGATTTTCATGAAATACCAACGGAGATTTTCACAAAAATGTTTATAGCATTTTTACAGCTTCGTTCAGGGTCAGGAATCGAACCCGCTTTTACGAGGATTGCAATAAACTAACTAGAACGACTTTGCTTACGGATCTTAAAAGCATTACAAAATGCCGGTTTGTTGAATCTGTTGATAATTATCTGACAGCCAAATAAAACAGACAATGTACGATGCTACGTTCATATGTTCAGTTGTTAAAACACATTTGTTTTGACGTGCCCTGTGAGGTAGTGGTTAATGGCTACTTTAACACAAAGCTCGTAGGTTCGATTCTCACATACGATGAACATTTGTGTGCGTGTTCGTTTGTCATGGTCTGGGTATTTTTAAGATAATTAGGACGCATTAAAGCAGCCCGTTCTGGGGAAGTACCTATACATCACGGAAAACCGTAGCCGAATAAAACTTCCTAGGAGCGTTATTCTATTCCTGCGAGTGAGTGAGGTCGCCAGTAAGCTCGTAAGGAGTTGCTATGTTAGCAGCAGAGGTGGCATCGCGCGAGTGATATCTAATGTGTTGCTAGCGTTCATAGGCGACGGTCACCGCTTTACATCAGGTGGGCCGTATGCTTGTATGCATCCTGACGTTGTATAAAAAACCCGGTGGGGACTTAATCGGAGGGGGGTTAATGGTTACTATAACACCGAGGATCTTGGGTTCGATTATCATACAAGACAAACATTTATGTGCATGAACATGTCTGTTTGTCCTGGTCTGGGTGTTTTAAGAGAGGTAGAGCACATCAAAGCAGTCTGGGGAAGTACCGCCACCTCCTAGAAAACCGCAGCCAAATAACAACTCCCTAGAGGGTTGTAGTGTTCCTGCGTGTGAAGTAATATACAAGTAAACTATACCGAGATATTGGTTTTACGAACCATTTATCCGACAGATTTTGATTTTTGATACAGTCAAGAAGAATATAGTGTTAAATTTTATGTGTTAATTTAAATTGTAACCAATACACAAACCTTCTTATATGGAAGAGCACGAGACCGGCAATTTCCTTTGAAATTCGAATTTGGAGGTAAGTTAGAGTCCCCACTTGGTTGGAGCCGATAAATTTTACTATTTTAAATATTTGCGAAAAAAAAACTAAGTAAAAATAAAGTACGTAATTTATCAGCTAATTTCCGTTTTTAGGTTTCGGTACTACTGTCATGTTATCACTATACTCTGTCACACACTCATTATATGTTTCAGTTTCACGAGAAACGCAATACTAGATAATTAGCTGTCTTTTTCCAACTCATCAATAACATAACATGTTAAAGTAGAATAATAAAATGAACAGAGTATAATGTCGCAATACACGTGCAACCTATATGATGGTATGCAATAACCGCAGTGTCAGTAATATGAAAGATTGCTTGTTTGTTTAAATATTTACAGAATCCTAAAAATATTCCTCATATCACAGTTTTCATTGATATTACCCTAATAAGAACCACAACTTGATACCTCAAATATAAACACAAATGTTAATGCGTCAATGAAAAACCTATAAAAAAGTAGAAAGATTACTTCGTTTTATAGACGGACGAATTTCAAAAGTTAATGTAGACATCGACAGTATAAAATGCTACTAAAGGAGGACATTAAGAAAAACTTGGAAAATGTTACCAATACACCCCAGGCCTTAATTCATATTCATACCAAATTTATAATCGTGGAACATGAGATGGTCTCAAGAAATTAATGAGAACATCATATAAGCATACTATAGGGCAACAGAAGGAGGAACTAGGATGCGCTACACGGTGACAAACCATGTTGCTAACCAGTTGACTTTGCTGTGATCTCTGTTGCAAGCAAGGTCACAAATTTAGTATGTTCAGAACTCGCGTACGGAACGCCCGGTGATATGATGATACACACGGTACCTTGGCTCCAAGCCTTATAAAAATTCAAAAATTTGGCGTGACTTTAGTATTTTTGTTTGCAAATGAGTAAAAAATTGAAAGAATATGGGTTAAGAGCTGGCAGAAATGACAACGAATACTTAGTCATTTCTATTTATTAAATCTGTTGGATTATAGCGACATTTGTAACTTCCTGAGAATGGAGAAGGTAGTTGTCATTTTCACGAGCGTATCACACAAATACCTCGACGTGCGAAGTTGTCACCTACAGCGACAAGTGTGGTTTATAACAGCCCACTATAGGCTCACAACGTTTCATGCAAGGCATGAGCTACACCGGCAAATCAGGTTGCTAACAGAGGTGACTTTACAGGTTAGCAGCTGGTAACCGTGTAACCTTAAATGGCAGTGGTAGTTTATAACAGAGGTCACCGCCAAGTTTTAGTGTGTATGGTTCTTATATGCTTCCTTTGGGACATATAACCAGACCTGACTGTGAAACACAGCTACAATCTGATCAATTGCGGGCCATTCGATGTAATTGTATGCTGGAAGGACTTCGTTTCGAGGTAGCTGCCTCCGCCCACCCACAATTAGTTTTGGTGACAGGTAAAATGAATTATGTACCCGATGAGTGACAAACGCCGAAGATAAAACTGTAAGTACTCAGGATAGCATTTGAAGATGTGATCATGTGACGAGCACTTGAAAGACAACCGCTATATCGTTTTCCCTTGTACAGATGATACAAGGCTCTATTGGTGGCTCTAGACCGTGAACTAGACTTCTACTTACAGTCTAGCCGAGATGTTGCAGTTATTCCTAAACTGATCCTGTACTGATTATCTCAGAACCACACTCGACATACCATATTGGCAGAAAAAGGATCGGAAGAAGCAAAAAGTTTTTGTGTGGATATTATGATATTATTATGAACCTTATACGCAAATACAAGGAGCAGGTGGAAATGTACTACCAGAATCGTATCTTCCAAAGCGATTAAACCTTGGCGTTAAAACAGTCGTTGCTAATTACTAGGTCATCGGGGTCGTCAAAGGTACTCTGGACATAGAGAAGGATATATATAGCTTTTAGACACATCACACGTATGTATGTTTGAATAGCCTTACGGTGAAATTATGATTTATAAGATGGTTATTTTGAAAACTCAGGTTTTTTGATATTGTTATTTCTATTTTTATAATTATTGTTTTTCTAGGAAATTAACTTAATGGCGGAAGATTTCATGAACACCCGATGAGATAAGGTAAGTCTATTTGCCATTTAACATAAAAACAGTTACGTACTCCCCTAACATAATAATTAAATCTAACACATAGCAATAAGAAAGCGTAAGTAAAACAAATTGGGAAGTACAAACTATACAACTTTCTCGTCTCCTACATATTAAAACAGACTATATTTTATAATTCACATATTTAACGCAGGAAATATGTATTACGCTCTCAGAAATAAAATAAAAAATTCTGATCTTCTTAGTCTTCGCTTTCTTAGTCTATATCCTAACCCTAAGAATTTGGCGAAGTTACTGTTTTTTAAATGAAATGATAGCCGTAAATCCTCTACAACACAGAGGGAAAATCAGACCTTTCTTAGGTACCCTAGGGTCACAAGTCTATTGAAATATAATTTCTTAGACGTGCGGGTTCCGCCACGATCTTTACCGCCGGGTTAATTACAAATATGTACCTACGTAAATCCGAAAATACGAATTTAGTGGTACATACGTTGAGTAAACTGTACCAAACTAGTATTTGAGCACAAAGGATTCATCTGTATTTGTTTTGTTTCGTTCCAATCCGTTTTCGTTTCAGTTGAAAAATATCAACTTTTTCATTGCTCTACAGTTTTTCTTCTGACGTCAAGGTAGATTCAATTCAAGATATCAACATAGATGAACATTGATTAAATTTATATTTAGCAGAAATTTACTCTTTTTGGAAACAAACATGTGTATTTTCTGGTTGAGAGTCTTTCGCAATCAACTAAGCGTATTTGTGAAACGGAAAAAAACATTTATATTTTATAGAGACAGTCAATCAGGCTATAAGTACAGATCAAATCTCTTTAACATTGGCTCTAGCTAAAATGTAACAGTACAACAGTGCGGATTCTACATCGAATAGTATTGTTTATTTATACATTTAATGATATATAACCAGTAATTTATACACTAGTGTCTAGTACTAGATAGACCTGTATATAGATAAAATAATTAATTTTATAAATTCTGTCATTGGACAAAATATTATCTACATTTTAAAGTGCCAATCGTGATGGGCATGATTAGTAATCCAATTCATTAACAGTATGACGTATTTTGACTTTAAGAAAAAGCTGCTAAATTATCTATTTAATAAAATTTTGAAATGCAATGTACCTACCAAAAAAATTTGTTACACAAATAACTATTCACGCTGGTGTTCGCCCTATAGTCGAAATTCAATCATTATTGAAAGTTTGACATGAAATTTGTAAATCAAGGCCTCGTCTCTATGTTGTAGATGTAGAAGCAATCCGTGCATATTTTTTTTTTCGAGCTCGCCAAACTACGCCTATACTAATACTCTTCAATAGTTATATAATAAAGAAAAGAAAATTGTTTGATAATGAGAAACAGGTACATACCCAGGACTCTTGTAGAAATTTAACCTTATACAGGACTCTTGTAGAAATTTAACCTTAATCATTTTGAAAATTAGAGGAAATCATAACATGAATTTGCACGTTTCCAACTTTTATACTACGATGGTGTAATAAATGAAGTAACGGCTCGTCTAATTGAAGCGGTTACCGTAGCCTACTAACGTTTGCAATCAATTTAAGGACCGCTTACACGTTGTCACCTGCACTGCTAAACCTGTAACTCTAAACACTGTTAAACTGCAAAAGATAATCCGATGGGAGTTTTTATTTTTATTACAAAGACTATTCGCCATAAGATTTCTTCCTTAATCGGAATGCTCGTCTTTATTTCTGTCCGAACTCGGCCCTTTTTTAGGGTTCCGTAGTAAACAAGGAACCCATATAGTTTCGCCATGTCCGTCGGTCTGTCTGTCCGTCCGTCCGTCCATCTGTCCGCGGCCCAGGTCAGAGACACTTGACACTAGAAAGCTGCAGGTTAGCATGTACATTCTGTGTACTAAGTATCGGGAATTTGTCAATAAAACAAAAAATACAAATTATTCATCTAAATTTATTTTATCGCCTTCAAAGTAGGCCCCATCGCTTGCAATACAACATCTCCACCGCTTCACCCAGTCTTCCATACATTTTTCATAGGCTATTTGCGGTATGGCCTTTAGCTCATTCAGCGAATTTTCTTTTATGGCTTCTATCGACTCAAAACGTTTTCCTCGAAGTGGTAATTTTAACTTGGGAAATAAAAAAAAGTCAGACGGAGCCATATCAGGTGAATACGGTGCTTGGTCGAGAACTTTTGTTGAATTTTTCGCTAAAAACTCTTTCACTATAATGGCTGTGTGTGATGGTGCATTATCATGGTGCAGCATCCATGAGTTGTGTTGCCACAAATCTGGACGTTTTCGGCGGATACTCTCACGCAAACGCTTCATGACGCCTAAATAATATTCTTTATTCACTGTTTCTCCCTCTGGAAGGAATTCGGAGTGAACCACACCACGGTAGTCAAAAAAAACTGTCAGCATCACCTTGATTTTGGAGCGACTTTGCCGCGGTTTTTTGGGTTTCGGCTCGTTTTCGAGACGCCATTCTGAAGACTGTTGGCTTGTTTGCATGTCGTACTCATAAACCCATGTCTCGTCGCCAGTTATTATACGTTTCATAAAGGTCGGATCCGTAGAAGCTCGGGAAACCATGTCTTCAGCGACATGCTTTCGCTGCGCTTTTTGAACAAAATTGAGCTCTTTTGGAACTAGTCGAGCGGCGACGCGTTTCATGCCTAAAATGTCAATGAGAATGTTGTGGACGGACTTAAAAGATATGTTCACCTCACTAGCCAACTCTCTCAGACTCATACGTCGATTTTCGAGCACTAGCTTCTTGATTCTGTCGATGTTTTCTCTGGTCGTAGCGGTTGAAGGTCTACCAGAACGAGGCAAGTCTACTACTACTTCTCGGCCTTCTTTAAAAGCCTTATACCATTCATAAGCCCTTGTTTTCGATATACACGATTCGCCGTAGGTATTTCGCAACATTTTTAGTGATTCACCACATGAAATATCATTTGAAACACAAAATTTAAGGCACACTCTTTGTTCAACAATATTTTCCATTGTAAAAATCGCCGAGGACTCAAAACTATGACCAACAAAAAGTGTAGTTTAAAACAAATTAAATGACAGATCCCGCTCAAATTTTGCGCGCTAAATCAGTACAGTGCTACCAACATGCAGTAAAAAAATTAGAACGACCTCTTTTACGCGGGTCTTTTTATTGACATATTCCCGATACTTTTTACACAGAGTAGTATATACATATTAACTATGCTGACAAACAGGTAGAATAAAAACTTCAAAAAAAAATTGTACTTATCTGCACAATGCGTTTTGCTTACTAGTTTCTAATTTGAAAGGCCAAGTAGTGGAACTCCCTCCCCTGCGATACATAGGCAATTTCATAGTTAATTTAAATATCATCCGTAATGTTAGTTCCGATATTTTACACTAGATGGCGCTGTTCACAAATTACATTGAGCTGTGGTTTCGTTTTCATCAATCTTAGCAAAGCGAAGCAAATACGGAATCCTGCACCGGGCGTGCGTGACCGGAACCCTGCACCGGGCGTGCGTGACCTTACATACACTTGGTTGTTTATCAGCATTTGTAAATATTAGTTAAATATTAGGCAGTGGCAGCCGAGTGCCATAAGATGAATATATCATCTTATGGCGCTCGGCTGTCTCTGCCTACCCCGCAAGGGTATTTGGCGTGAAGTTATAGATAGATAGATATATTATTGCCATTCAGAAGACCTTTTTTATTTAGTAACCTTACAACTGACGCATAAATAGATAATATTGTCTTTTTTACTCGTATTATAAATATTAAATATTAAAGTACTAATACCCGGCATCTCCATCTTTAATAATTCGAAAGTAAACGATGACCGTTAATATATGATTATCATCATTGCTGAGGCAAAATATTTTAAATGTATAATAATATTTTAATTACTACGTTTGAATACTTTCACTTTCCTTATATTTCGTGGCGACGCTAGATTCGTATTGGTTAACATTAATTACTAAGATGTAGTATCTTAGTAATTAATGTTAACCAATAATATTAATATTACTGCACCAACTCTAACTCAAACTACAGGGATAGGGTCTCGCTCCAATCGAAGGGTTTTAGAGCATGCGCTGCTCAACTGCGGATTAGAAGAGGCCATTGCTTTTAAGCTGCCCGAAAGCCACTGACTTAGCTTAACTACAGTCATCTATCGACAACAGCCGGGACCGACAATTTATCGTACCCTCCGAACGTGTAAAAACTCGCGATATGCAAACCCATTCACAGACAGACTGCGTGCGTCGTTGCTTAACTTGCACGTTAGGTTAGATCGACGTCATCGAGGTCTCGAAGTTACAACGTTATTAAGTAATACCTTTTATCACCTCGGTATTCTTGAATAAAGTTTCGTTCAGAATAAGCTACCCAACGATAAATACTTGTTGAAGTTACTATTCAGGTATGTCCATAATAACAGCGTTGCAAGTTTTAGCAATTAATAGTTCTGCAACTCTGCAACTTGTATGCAGGTTAACAGATATTGCAATATTGCTAACTTGGCACATAAATCCTTTAGGTCGGTGTTAAAGTACGTACTTAGAGGCAGAAAGTTGCCACGACTCGTGCCATAATCCTTGTTGTTAATTTATTTGTACACTATAAATATAATTGACGAGCCCTGAGGTGGAATGGCTAGCGATTAGCCAAAGCTCGTGGGTTCATTTCCAAACAGGATAAACATTTGTGTGCATTAACATGTCTGATGGTCTTGGTCTGGATATTTTCAAGAGAAGTAGAGCGTATTAAAGCAGCCAGACTGGTGAAGTATATCCACCTCACAGAAAACCGCAGCTAAATAACAACTCTCTGAAGGGTTGTTGTGTTCCTGCGAATGATAAGGTTACCAGTAAGCTCCTATGGAGTTATCGTGTTAGAAGTAGAGAAATATTTTTTTTTTTATACTTGCACCCCTGGCATGGGCAAGGCTCTGTTTCGCACATATTTATTTATTATACAATTTATTACAATTTTACAATATAAGTAAACACATATGAATGTGTGTGTGTGTGTGCGAAATAAATATGTATGAACATCATACTCTCTTTACTTCCACAATTCATTCTTCCATTCATCATCTTTCAGTTTTATTTTCATAAAATTCTGATTGCCCATTTTAGAACGCCAGTGAAACGATTATAGCTATTTCCAAATTTTCCTCCATAGTACTGCGTCAGTCCAGCCACGGGCGACAGCGAGCTTCGCAGCTCCACCTAGCCACCGCGATCCCAACGGCTATACAAAGTATAGCCGAGGTATACAGCATTAGTCCTAGGTGGAGCTGCTCTGCTTATTTCGATCTATGACAGCCATGGCTAGACTGACGCAGTATTTTAAAAATTTAGACCTATTGCTCCCCACAATTATTTCGGAAACTGTAGTTTCGGTGACCCGCATTCCCAACTCCTGCTCCAAATCGTACCTCTGTTTGGAGAATGCAGGATACCGAAGCAATATGTGCTGCACTGTCTGGTCCACGCCGGGCTCGCAGAAGCACGATGGGTCATCCGCGCACTTGAATCTGTGCAAGTATGCGGAGAACCTACCATGCCCCGAGAGGACCTGCGTACTGATGCTCGACGGCACCATTTTGCCCACGATACTACAGTATCGCACGTATCGTATAGCTTACAAGCCGCCGCCGCACTCGGGAAGAACATCTTCGTTTTCGAAGCTGTTGTTCCCAATTGGTACCTCCTGTCCCATTCGTCAATGGTCCCCTTGCGGATCATACCTTTGACTAATGAGACAGGGCAGCGGTCGTAATCTGGCCGCCTCCGCAACCCCAGTGCGGCGCTCCTGGCGAATTCATCGGCACGTTCGTTCCCCTCCAACCCCGCGTGTGCCTTAATCCAAAACAACGAGACGCTCTTACCCTGGCTTTTGCACAGTTTAAGAGCACCCCGTGTTTGCACCGCCAGGAGATGGGGGGACTCGACGTTCGCCACCGCCTGGAGCGCCGCCATGGAGTCGCTGAAGATGTTAATACTGGGTCCATCGCAGCTCAAAGCGTACTCGGCAGCCGTGTAGATAGCCAGGAGGTTCGCCTGGTAGACGGTACAATAGGACAACAAAACAAGCTTGACGGCCTTGGTTTCGGCGTCGCCGTTCCATATGGATACAGCGGCGCCAACCCGGCCCCCAATCTTGCTGCAGTCCGTGAATATTCGCAGGGCAAAGTTGGAGTGTGCCCTGCATTGTTCCTCGTCCACCAGGCTGCCGAACTCCAAGCTATCTAACTCCGCGGGATGCGGGGCCTCGATCTTCGAAACTAAATGTGTTGCAAGCGTATCGTATCTACAAGGTGGTGTAAAAGTAAAGACACTATTTGGTTCGCTAGTAAGTAAGCGAGTAAAGTATGTAACAATCGAGTCGTGTGGCGCTCGGTTCTGTCTCACTCGCAAGGTCAGATCACGCAAGGTATTTGGCGCGAAGTTATAGATAAAAATATTCCATATACTGTAGGTATCATAAATCAGCAATTATTTTAATTATATGGTTTAGAAAATTAACTCTACGACCAATGTATATACAACAAACAGTGTTTAGATGAAGTTGACTTGATTACTGGCAACTGTTAGATGTCAATAAACTACCCACTGACATAATCAATATCGTTCATGTTAAATTTTCAGAACTCGACTGTAATGCCAGTTCCATTTACTACAGTTTAGCTAACAACGGACAAGTTTCATACATCGGATGAACAAAGTTGAACATATGGAGTTTAAACCGAGAGAGTCTGCTCACAAGTTCACGTTGGGCCAACATCGCCGTCAGCACAAGTTATTAACATTGTTATTGAGACAAATTTGTTGCTGGCTCCAAAGTAATGTTGGTAAGTTTGGTCCAAGTTTTGCGTTGCAGTTTCTAAGTACTTGCACAATTATATCATGCCAGAATTTATAAGCTGCCCATTCCTGAACTTTGTTTACACTTAACCGGAATATTTTTTAGTTTCAGTATTTTTATCAGTTCTCACCTAGTCATGAGGTAGGGAAAAAAATTGTGACGATTCCAAACAAAAGTAGCCATTTTTACGGAATAAAAAGATTTTGACTTTGACTTTGACTATTACAGAACTAATTTTACCCGTGAATTTACCCATATCGGTTAGAGACATAATATTTTTTTATACCACAGGGGTAAAAAAAAATCGCACAGTCTGCATGATGGTAAGCAGTTGCAAGACCATGGGTGTCACTCATGCCTTGTAAAATCTCTTCACGTCTTTCTTGAAGAACCCCATGCTGTAGTCCCTTAGAAAAACCTCGGCTGAGAGTTCATTGCAAAACTTAAGAGTTCTCGAAAGACAACTTCACTAGAATCGCACCGTTATAGAATCACTAGAATATCGTAAGGGAAGTAAGATCTCTCCTTAAACTTAAGAATTCAATACTGTGTGTAAGCTTAGGATCGACAATTCTCACAGTTCATCTCTGAACCGAATCACATGGTCCTAGCTGGAAACCTGCTGCTCCTGCCCAAAGGTAGGCAAATAAAGTACAATAAAGAACTTACCCAGTGGAGTACGTTAGTGTGAAAAGACGCATTTGTACAGAACAACTCAGGAGCATATAGCTTCAGCACTACTGCCGGTATACCGTCTGGCCGCTCGTCTTATGAATACCCGCTAGACATCTCGCTGAGTAATTGAGATTTCTGGCATTGAGCTACCGTACCACGAGATAACAGGTCGCACAGCTCCCCCGTCATTCATATTTGAGTAAGAGGCAAAAAGATTACCGAGTAATTCGGCTTTATCTATAGCACTGTAGGGTAAACTGTCATCCGGTTTTCACAGCGATTTTATGGACAGTTGGCAAAAGTCTTCCTCAGCAGTTTTAGCGAGCGACCAGAAAGCACGGCTCACAGAGGATAGGCTCGCAAGCCGCTCGCCAACTCTGTCTACGAAATCGAATTTAACTCTAGCTATCACCATCTTACTGGATCTGATTGAGTTTACGTTTCAGACCGGAGACATTAGAATCGCCATTACCATACGCCTTCACTACAATGACGAATAAATTACGGTTGCTTTTTAGCTCCCGCAGCAGCCACTAAACGATCGTGAATGTAGCAATCCATGCCATCCAATATCGCCGCAGCTACTGCTGTTGCACAGGCATTAATATCCTCCGATTTGAAGCAAAGCTACCTACACGATGTATAGAACTCAAACGATCCATTCTAGTCTACTGATCTATAGTGTCCGACGTGATGCTATCCGGCAGGCCGAGGTAGGTCACGTCTAGCGCAGCGCACTTGTGTTTGGACGAGACAGTAGTCAGCTGAACCGACATATCGCTGTCTTTTAGGCTGTGCAGTCGCCGACAATAAATATTCTCTGAACGAAGACGCATACGCTAGCATGACGAACAAATAGTTGCTCTAGATTGTTCCTAGGTAATGTAAGTAAAATGTGTCGGCTGGTGAGAATATTTGTGTGTCCGTGAGGAAGAGAATGGCATTCTTTAATTACAACTTCGGAAGGCATACAAAAAAAAAATATGTAATACATTAAATAATAATTAAATACTCTACTACTAATACCTACAGCAACTCCTTAGGAGCTTACTAGTGACCTCACTCATATGCAGGAACACAACGACCGCCCAGGAAGTTGTTATTTGGCTGCGGTTTTCAATGGATGCACTTCCCCAGCTATTGTTCTTTTGATGCGTCCTACCTCACTTTAAAACACCCAGACCAGGACAAATCGACATGTTCATGCAGACAAATGTTTGTCCTGTGCGAAAATGGAACCCACGAGCGTTGGTGTCAAATAAATGTTACTAACCACTGCGCTACTGAGCTTGTTAACTGGTCAGCCCAATAGGCATATCGAAAATAGAAAAGGGCTCGTTATAGAATGATTACCTAACTGACACAAACAATTCAGTAATTGAATTTCTCTAATTTTGCTACTTGATATTTTTTATTGTACCGCTATACTGGTATTGCGTTTATCATTTTCGATTAATGATTTGAAAAAAGACATATATTCGCAAATTGGTTTCGACATTGCTTCTTAATGGTCATTTCTACAAAATTGGCTCAGAATTTAAGAATATTGAATAGAAAATAAAAAAACAACGGTAAAGTGTGATTTGGATTCGCGCTTCAAGTATTCCATGCTACCCCATACAATGAAATCCTTAGCGCAAGCCTGACTTACGCTCGGTTAGTTCTTATTTTTTGTTGTATTACTATAGTTATAGCATGATAGAACAATTTTCCCACCTCCCACTGCTGGGATACTCCATCCAACCGAAGGTGTTTAGAATATACTCCACTATACTGATCAAATATGCCGCTTTTTTCGGCCGCCCTAATGAAATTGGCTTAGTTTAATAACTGTCATTTATCGACAATAACCGAGACGACTAAGTTTAATGTGCCTTCTGAAAATCTGCTCTATGTATGAAGTAATTTCGCGGAATTTAGCATTTTCAAAGTACCTATATATGGTAGTGCAATAATGAACTTTGCCGCATATTTACATATTTGGTAAACGCAATACTCTTGCTTGTTGTCAACAAACGAAATTGAAGAAAGAGGTATTTATGACGAATTTCATAAATTGCCTTATCAAATTTCCAACGTCCAAACCATTAAGAAGATGTTTGGTAGGTAGGTACTAACATAATATTATCTGATAGAGATAAAACGATGTTTGTAAAAGCCATAACGGAAAATTAATAATTTTAGCCTTTGTAATTTCATGGTCAAGGTCCTCTCAAGGAATCGCATTGCCGATCTTGTAAACATCAATTATTCTATGCTCTTCCTAAAAAAAACCTTTATAAAGTAATTACTAGGAAATCAGCAGTTGATTCGGCAGCCGAAACATTCACAAAATACTAAAAGTAGGTACCTAAATACAAAGCATTTGCGTAGAATCACATATAATAATGAAAATAGTAGCAAAATTCGTTCTAACGTGTGCTAATGTTTTCCAGTGGTTGAGAAGCAGTGCAATTGTAGTGAAAGGTCATAGATATCATCGTACTATGCTAAACAAAGGTATTGCATGATCAGTCTCATGCAAAACTATTACTATGCATAAACTACTACATAATTAATTAATGACGGTTCAAACATGATAGAGCAACAACATAAAGCAGTGATAGTCTATTGGATAAAGCATCAGCTCATTAAGAGGGGACATAAGGCTAAGTGGCGCCCTTATTTTGTTTTTATTAATAACGCTGATTTTAAGACCAATTCCAAAAAACGCTCAATACAGGCAATGTCGAACCATATTTATGTTTTTTGAGACATATTTTGTTTTTATTATTTATGTACAATTAGTCATAATTTTGATTATTGCTATAAGTGGCCACAATTAGCAATAATTCAAATTTTGGTTACTTGTATATAGATTCAGAGAAGTTTTCTTCCGAGAACCCTCAATTTGTGGAATGAACTCCCAGCCGAGGTTTTTCCAAGGGACTACAGCATGGGGTTCTTCAAGAAAGACGTGAAGAGGTTTTTGAAGAGTCGGCAACGCATGAATGACACCCCTGGTGTTGCAAATGATCATAGGCTGCGGAATAGTTTTTTAAAAACCGCATCAAAAGCGGTCTAACCAACCGCGAGATAATCGCGGACAAACATACATACAAACAAATATACAGGTCTAACTGAGAACCTCCTTTTTTGAAGTCGGTTAAATAATGACGGTTCACATATTAAGTCAATTAGATTTAATTCATTGGTACTGCAGATCAAACATATGTCACGCTTGATCTGCAGACAAATTTACAAAAAACGCTTAGGGCTCACATTATTCATACCAAACGTAAATCGTTTAAATATTAATGTTAAAACTTTTTTCAATTCGTCGACACGCTGATACCGCTCCGAGCATCAGACGGTTCTTTGAGCTGGCGGCTTTAGAAAACTGAGCATTCATACGATAAATGCAGCTGCGGCTTCACGGCTCGACGAGAGTTTACAATGTGGCATACACGCGTACCGTATTCGCCACATTTTAAAATATAAAACGGGTTTTAAAGTCTTTAACATAACATGCAGACGGGCGGTTAAGTTATAATTTACATGCAATTTGATCTAACCAGCTTTGTGTGCTCCCGCCAGCAATTAGTTCATGCGAACTAGTGACGGCCGGCACCCACCCACTGTCGTTTCTAGGTGCATCATGCCGTCGCTGCCATGGCTGCTCCGTGTTAGATTAAATTGCATGTAAATTTGACTTTCGCAAAATAACACCTGAATCTATAAACTTACAACTTAGTAACACTAATTCTCGCCTCATCGTAACGTATCTAATGAAATCTTGATCATTCTTATTCTTATCTTACTCAATTCTCTTATTTTTTGTTTTTAATCTACTGTCATGTCAGAAGTAAAACTAATACTATAGTATCGAACTTACACATGCTTTGAAACAAGCAAATTCAGTTTCAGAAATATTTTGTCTACTGATATGTCTTGTGTAATTTATATTTAAAACCTGTTGAGAATGCGTAAGCTTGCATTGCCAGAGGAACACCTGGCTCGTCAATTATATAACAATACATTTTTTTTTAATTTGTCGATCATTTTGTCCATGTTCCTTAAGAGATAGGAACGGTGTTCCTGAACATTCCTATTCTACTTTTT
Source organism: Pyralis farinalis (assembly GCA_947507595.1). Taxonomy (NCBI): domain Eukaryota; kingdom Metazoa; phylum Arthropoda; class Insecta; order Lepidoptera; family Pyralidae; genus Pyralis; species Pyralis farinalis. Next base: position 8,478,881 of record OX382264.1, read on the forward strand.
ATGCTGAATCCGAATCTGTAGTCAAAATTCGAATATTCGAAAAAAACGCACATACAGACAAACGCACAGACAAACGCACACACATACAAATACATAGATTTCATATAGGAACGGCGTTCCTGAAAAGCTGTCATGTGCAAGTACGCGCTCTCTGAGTGTTCCTCAGAGCGCAAGTAGAAAGAGGGTATAAAATATTTTCACAAATTATTGTCGCAAAAAAATATTAGTTTTTTATGACGGAACTACACATTTACAGTTTTCAGTTTTCTTCCTTTACTTGTGCTATACATTGTTTTTTTTAACAAAATTTATGATTCTAGGTCAACAGGAATTACCCTATAGGTTTTGATTCCCGTGCAAGTGTCAAAATTTGCGCATAAATGGGGCATAAACAGCCGTATTTTTTGATTGCGTTGACTTAGAAGTTTGATTTGGTCACTACTCGAAGTGATTGCAGACCGGAGTATTTGATATTAATTTCAGCTTGATAGCTTCACCTGTTCCTGAGAAAAAGGGACTTGACAGACTGACAGACATACGGACAACAAAGTAATCCTATAAAGGTTTCGTTTTTCCTTTTAAGGTAATTAAGGAACCCTAAAATCAAAATTTTCCGATTGACTGATGACGTAAAGATGAAATGTGATCTAGAAGCATATAATTTACGCAGCAAGGATCTAAACAGAATATTAAAATTTGAATGAAGTTAGAAATGGTGAAATCAGCTCATTATTGAAGGCAAAATTTACTGAAGTATTATTTTTTTATCATGTGAACCTTAGGGTTCAAAAACCAAAATGGCAAGAAGCAAAAATAAGGTGAAAGTTTGTTTTTAAATTAAATAATCTTCATAGCACCCAGCACGTAAATAAAATCGTTCGTTAAATCTAAACGTACTGTATGATAGAAATCAAAAGCCCAGACTATGTGAAAGGAAGTTTTTCGAAGGCTGAAAATAATTGTATTTCGTTGGCCATGTTCGAAAAAGCATTGTCATGGTGCAACAGGATGCGGCTTCCCGGTCGTTTTTCCAATACTTTCTAGGCACACTGGGTAAACAAATGTTACTGTACCAGTGATAATTAAAGTAACTTCTAATACTCCCTTGGGTACTAATCTATAAGGGGGATAGAGCAAAGGGAACCGGTGCTGGAGAAGATGAAATTATTTTTTACGTCTACGTTTCTCGCATAACTCAATTTAGTATGCTCTCGTTTTTGAACACGCTTTCATAAGACGGCTATTATTTGTCTGAATTAAAATAATAAATCCACGTTTCGTCTCCCATGACAATGTCGTAAACAGCATTGGACTGATCATACTTTAGCAAGATCGTCACCACAAGTCCGTTTTATTTCTGGCAATAGTTCGTGGATATCCCAACGAGCCAAACGTGAGTATACTAAGTTTTAAATGAATACACATATGATTATAAACACCACTAATTCCATTTTCACTACGGCAACGAAGTGCAATATACATACAAACAAATATAATATAATAACTTCACGCTAAGTCCCCCGTGAGGTAAGCAGAGAGAACCGCCACATGACTAGGTCCTTACACCACCCCACCCGTTTCCATAGCATTCATAGCTCTTTTCATACACGCTCGCCGGTTCTTTGGTCTCCGGACACACGGTTATCAGAAGGTGATGTCCGGAGACCAAGGACCAAGAATGGGAACACTGTCAAAAAAGACATCGATGTCACTTTTTTCTTTTTCTGTATGGTTCACTATTTTACCGTATCGTATTTTCGTTTATTGTTTTTGTTGACCTTTTTTGATTTACCAGAGTTGCTTGTGCATTCAAAAATACATAAATTAAATGCACTGCATACTGGAAATGTTCAGAATGCCTAAATAAACAACGAGCTCGGTGGCGCAGTTGTAAATGACGCGACTTAGACACCAACGCTCGTGAGTTCGATTCCCATACTGGACAAATATTTGTGTGCATGAACATGTCTGTCTTGGTCTGGATGCTATAAGAGAGGTAGGGCGCATCAAAGCAGCCTGTGTTGGGAAGTACCTCCACCTCACAGAAAACCGCAGCCAAATAACAACTCCCTAGAGGGTTGTTGTGTTCCTGTGTGTGAGCGAGGTCACCAGTAAGCTTCTAAGGAGTTGCTGTGTTAGCAGCAGAGATTGCATCGCGCGAATGTTATAAATAATATGCGTTCCTAGGCTACGGTAACTACTTTAGATCAGGTGGGTCTTATGCTAGTATGCCTCCCGGCGTTATCCAAAAAAAAAAAACACGTATATGTGTTTTCAAAATATAATATTCGAAATCAAACAGTTACGAGCAGAGCTTTCCAAAGAGAATTATTAATTGACTGAGACCTTCTTTAACGTGAAGCTAATTTCCTAGACGGGTAGTCTGATGCTGAATGTCGCTATTCGTTACTTCCGGAAGAGCCTAGACTGCTAACTACCTACACTGAGTGTATGCGACGATTCAAAAGAAGACTGTGAGTCCCACTCCAAACAGATTCTGATACGAATGTGTTGAAATATATACATATATATATATATATATAATTTCGACAACGTCGAGAGGCATACAATAAACACTCCTCAATAAACGCTGCAATACATTAAGTGTCACGCACTTGATGTCACCTCTGCTGCTAAATCGACTAATATGCAACTCCTTAGGAGCTTATTAGTGACCTCACTCACTCGTAGGAACACAACAACAAGCATCTGGGTCACCTGATGGTAAGTGGTCATCACACAAAGCAACACCAAAAGGTAACTAATCCATTGTCAATCTTTTTAGGTAAACATAGGCTCTTTTCTTGAAGGCTCTCTTTTCTTTTCTTTTTCGTTACTACGAGTACTATGTTACCGACATCTGTTAGATTTTTAATTATTAGTTACTAGCTGCTGCCCGCGGCTCCGCCCGCGTGGAGTCAAATAACGTAGCCTATATGTTAATCCATATCCCTCTTCGCCTGTGAACGCATCGAGAATAGACGTGTTACATATTTTTATTTCAAAGTTGAATAAATTGTACAATCAAAAGTGACCAATATATCAATACGCTTAATGTCTACTTAACACAACTGACTACGGAATATTCCACTCAGAGTACGAGCGCTAACCCGTCACAGCAGCGGTGAATACCGTCTCCCGCTCCTCATTCCCCTCAAGAGTGAAAAGGTTCGTTGCTATTTTAGTCTCCTTCGAACTTGGAATGTAGTGAATGTTTGCTGCATACCTACAAAGCTACGAGACTCAACTACAAGCTACGAAATATCTGTGCTACGCGTGTGCCTACTGCTGCGTCGCTCCTGCAATACGCATCTCCGTGAGTTTTGTTTAACTTATATTAACATCGCTGCTACAACTGTCACGCGCATACAGTAACTAGCACTTTGCAACTCGTCTTCCTAAGCTTATGGCTACAAATAGCTACTTAAATTTTACCACGATGCTTAGATCGCCTGTGAAAATGGACACTAATATAAACAAATCGCTCTCCGATACAAATATTAATTTGGCCGGAACAAAGGTTGCTTCTACACCTGAGTTTGCTTCACAACGTAACAAAAAAAGAAGGGGAGAAGACATTGCCTTGGATATTACCGAAACAAATAAATTTGATTGTTTCAAAGACGAAATTAAGGCGATGATTCAGTCCATGTTCCAATCCCAAGAAAAGGAAATAAAAAAAATCAGTCCGACCCTAATTGAAATTAAAAACACCAATTGTAATATAGAGGCCTCCATGTCCTTTCTCATATCCCAAAATGAGGAATTCAAGAAAAAAATAGAACAGTTGGAGAGACGAAGAAAGGAAGATAAAGAACAAATTACCGTTTTGGAGGAGCGACTGGAGGACATGCAGCGTATAAGCCGGAAAGCGAACTTGGAGATCAAGAATGTGCCAAAAAAATCTGGCGAATCTAAAGAAGATTTAACGGAGATGGTACTACAATTATCCAACAGCATAGGGTGCAACGTTACAAATAAAGATATCAGTGACATCTATAGAGTGAATGCGAAAAAGTCAAATATGAGTAGCATGCCCATAATCGTGGAAGTTTCATCCACAATTTTGAAAACTCAATTTCTAAAGCTCTGTAAAGTTTATAATATCAAACATAAGCAGAAGCTTAGCGTTACGAATTTGGGCATCAAAAAGAACGATGACACCCCGATTTACGTGTCTGAGCAGTTGACGGCCAAGAGCGCTCGGCTTTACTTCCTGGCCCGTGACCTGGCGAAGTCAAAACACTATATGTTCTGCTGGACTTCTTACGGACGGGTGTATGTAAGAAAAGATAACGTTGCACCAATTATTATTTTGAATAATGAAGCTCAAATTCATAGTCTTATACAAGCTCCATGACTACTATTTAAAGTAATGCATGAACTTGGTTTATTTTTAGCATATTTAATTATTTTCTATATACTCCGTGTGCTACTATGTGCAAAGAAGCAAATATTTATCGCTTACTACACAATCACACTCAACACTCCTCCACTAAACATGCATATATATACACACCAGTACTTTCATACTTTCATTCCATATACAATCTCAAAAGCACATACATATATTGAGTCATACATACACATATATTACCTGAGACTGCAATCACAACTATCTACAAGCCTTCTACTATTAAAAATAAATGCAAGTATAATTCTTCAAGAAAAGACCACAAATAACTTAGTTTATGGATAGTCAGTTTTCTAATGTTGAAGAAATAGACAATATGCAAATAGCTGTTTCAAGTGAATGTACAATAGGAGATTTTTGTAAATTAAGCAAAGTGAAAAATACTGATTTTACGATTATAACGCAAAACATTCGAAGCGTCTATACTAATTTTGATGACCTTCGAATTAACTTAGCGAGCCTAAAATTTAATGTTGATTTAATTATTCTTACTGAATGCAGATTGAACCCAAATAAACACTTGCCTCATCTGGACAACTACGTATCATACCAAACTACTAGGCACATAAATAAGGCGGATGGAGTAGTTGCTTATATTAAGGAAAACCATAAAATTAAAGTTAGAGAAGTCACGCTTACTCACGCCTCTTGTCTAGAGATCAAAGTATTACCCGATCTTCTGGTACTTGGTATATACAGATCTCCATCCAAAACAAATACGGATGATTTCACTATATCTTTAAATAATCACATAAATACCATATCGCAAATTAAGAATATCATTGTAACTGGGGACATCAATATTAATTTAACACCTCACAGAGATGAACAATCTCATGTTCGTGTAAACAGATTAGACTATTTAAACATGATGGCTATGAACGGGTTACTTCCGGGGCATGTACTACCAACGAGAGGTAAAAGCTGTCTTGACCATTTCTTTATAAAAATTAAGTCGGAAAACAAAACTGCTGAAATATTTGTCATAAATACATCAATTACAGATCATTCAATGTCTGTTTTAAAACTATCAAATACCACAAAATTGCGAAGAGAAGTCAACACAAGAACAGTATTAAACTTAGATGGGGCGCTAAAACAACTGGAAGGGTGTAATCTATCAAAGCTACTGAAACTAACAAATCCAAATGTGCTTGCAGATGCACTATTATCCAATATATCTCAATGTCTCTCTGAAAACACAAACCAGAAGATCGTCTCTGCAAAGAATAGATTGATGAAACCATGGATGACCCCCGGTCTACTACGGTGTATAAGAAATCGCGATAACATGCAAAGAAAATTAAAACTTGACCTTCATAATGAAACTTTGAGAATTACATATAAGAGATACCGCAACTTTTGTAATAATATAATAAAAAAACAAAAACGCAAATACGATCACCAGCAACTTTCAGAAGCACTTAAAAACCCGAAGAAACTCTGGAAAAAAATAAATGACATTTCACAACATAAATCACCTAAAACATCTAACCTAGAGTTATTAGAATTAGAGTCAACTCCCCTAACTTCATTAAATAAAGTAAATAAATATTTTTGTAATATTGGCAAATTGTTAGCTGAGCAAATCACAGATAGATCTTCGATGAAACTTAATGCGGACACCGATGAGATCACCAACCGACCATCTTCTTCCTTTGCATTGTTTAATACAGACGAAAATGAAGTACTAACTATTTTAATGAGCATGAAATCTGACAGTGCCTCCGGATGGGACAAAGTACCTATAAATTTTTTGAAATCTGCACATAAAATAATAGTTCCTGTGATCTCTTACTTAGCCAATTTGTGTTTTGAGCAGGGAGTCTTCCCTTCGGCTTTTAAAAGGGCACTTATAACGCCGGTGCATAAGGGTGGGGATAAGACTGATCCATCCAATTACAGACCAATAGCAGTTCTCTCATCCATTTCTAAAATTCTGGAAAAATTAATAAATCACCGCCTTATTAGCTACCTTAATAAACTTAATATCCTCTCTCCGTGTCAGTTCGGTTTCAGACAGAAATTATCCACAGAAGACGCAGTTTTGACACTTACTTCCCTTATAACTAACGCAGTAGATAGCGGAGCGAAGTGTCTAGCTGTATTCCTCGATCTCAAAAAGGCATTTGATACGGTCTTTATCCCCACTCTTCTGAACCGGCTTGATAGAATTGGTGTAAGGGGTACAGCGCTTGATTTGTTGACGGATTATTTACGTGGGCGTACACAACAAGTTAAGATAGGTGGACACATAAGTTACGAGGAAAGTGTTGATTTTGGCGTGCCGCAAGGAAGTGTTCTGGGTCCTACGTTGTTCCTCGTGTACATTAACAACATCTGTAGCTTGAAACTTGATAAAGGGCATATAATTTCATATGCAGATGATACGGCCATTGTATTTTCCGACAGAAACTGGGAAAGTGTTCGAACAGTCGCTGAGACGGGCTTGGTGAAGATAGCAGAGTGGTTAGATTATAACCTCTTAACTTTAAATCTCTCAAAAACGGACTATATTTGTTTTACAAAGAACGAACGAACACAACCTCCAAAAAACTTTCAAATAAAAATTCATAAATGCTGCACTCCCGATTACAGCAATTGTTCCTGTACAACAATAAACAAGGTCCAATTCACTAAGTACTTGGGCCTTATGGTGGATCAGCGGTTATCGTGGCATTCGCATTTGGACCTGATTATGAGTAGAGTTAGGAAATTGATATGGTCATTTAAAAACTTACGTCATGTTGCCACAAAGAGTCTTCTGAAGCAAACATATATTTCTCTCGCGCAATCTGTGATAGTTTACTGTCTTACTGTCTGGGGCGGGGCTACAAAAACGAAGTTTTTGGAATTAGAGAGAGCACAGCGATCGCTCTTGAAGGTAATCTTTTTTAAACCCTTTAGATATCCAACAGAAAAGCTATATTCAGAATTGAATCTTTTAACTGTTAGAAAACTATATATACTGCATCTTATATTAAAGAAACACAAAACCATTACATTAAGCATCAAAAATATAAACAGTAGACTAAAATACAAAGTAGCACTTACAATTGCCGTGAAATCTGCTTTTGCAAAACGACAATATGCTAGTTGTTCATCTAGATTATATAACCTAATAAATAAGGAATTAAATATATACCCGCAAAAGTACTTTAAATGTAAAAAGAATCTGACACAATGGCTGCAACCGAAAAATTATGATGAAATAGAGTCCATCATACAAACAATAGGATAAGAAACCTACATTTGCTTTTAAATAAGTCAATGGAAACTACTAGGTATGTAGCAGTTTCTGATCCCAAGACAAAGTCGGAGGGTTGACGCATATATACACACATAACAGTAGTCACACATACATTATAACACAAAATAAGCACTTAACACATATACTAATAATACGCATACACACACATATAAAATATTTATTAATTTTACCAAGTGATTAAGTCTTTATCTAATTATATATTAGAATTAGAACTTTAGCACTTTGTCTTTCTCATTGTTTGCAGCGAAAGAGCGGTGACTTCAAACACAAGCACTGTTTTGCTTAAATGAAGTTGCCAGACACTGTATTATACCTTTTTACGAGAAAAAAAAAAAAAAAAAAAAAAAAAAAAAAAAAAAAAAAAAAAAAAAAAAAAAAAAAAATATCATAATCTATCTACGTGCCAAATTTCATTCAAATCCGTTCAGCCGTTAAAGCGTGAAAGAGCAACAAACATCCATACATACAAACTTTCGCATTTATAATATTAGTAGGATTTATTTAAATTATACTACAACTTTAAAAAGACCTGCATAATACAAACAGGAAAATAAACTCGAAACAGGAAAATGCAAATCGAAATATCGACTATATTTTTAATTAAAGCTGCGTATACTTTCATCTGAATAACCACAACCAACACCAACTGCACGTCGTGCTACTTAGCAAAAAGAAGCTCTGCCAAAGGTCTTCACTAGTGTCGTAAATTTTGTAACGATTAATTTATTTTGCTGTTGATTAGGCAATTGTTAAAAATTGCATGAGGGGTCGCGGAATATGATTCGATTGCATTAGTACTCGATTACTGAATCGATTTCTCGTGTATTAATCGTTGTCACATTATTTGAATCCATTTTATTTAAATACAGCAAAAATTAATAAAACAACTTATATGTGAAAGTTAACTTTATTTTTTTGCGAATTAGACGTGATCCATCTCATATTGTTTGAAATAACTGCACAGTTCGGCATTTTTATACGACACTTTATGATATCATATTTATTCGGGAACACCGCTGAGGGTAGGTGATTACACAATTTCTCCGTACGTGTTAGAAAATGCCTCAAGAACCGTACTGTAGTGGATTGCCATTCGTCAAGATGGTGAGGGTGAAATTTAAGTTTGTGGCGAGTGGTACGATTCTGGAACTCAGCGGCTGGTATTATGTTGAACAGCTCCTCCGAACACTCCCCATCAATCAATTTATACAGTACACAAAGAGAAGTACCATCTCTTCGTGCACATAGCGAGTCCAGCCGAACGGAGATCACTGGGTCGCCGACTTATTCGAACTGCTCTACGTTGTATGCGTTCAAATGGAGTAAGCAAATATTGTGGCGCGCTAGCCCAAAGATGTGTACAGTATTTAATGTAAGGCCGGACCGGGGCCTTATCTTTATAAGGCCCCGGTCGGCCTCGCCTTCAAAAAGTTGAACATCGCCTTCAACTTTTTGAAGGCGATGTTAAGCTGTAAAGTATCGTCTAGCTCTGTTGATCACACCAATCTTTTTAGATGCCAACTTAGCTTTGCTTTCCCCACCCAGGATACCGATGCTAGGCGTAACGCTGAGGGGTATACCTTCTAATCGAGGAGCTACGATAAATAAGGATTTTTTCGTGGTAAATGCGCACACTTGCACAATTCCTATAGGAAAAAAGCCAAATAATAAGTTGTGGACTTCCTACGAGTGAGTGAGGTTACCGTTAACCTTCTGAGGTTTACTTTTTGTTGAGTTAGTAGAGGTGATGGCAACGCGCAGTTTCTGTTGAGCAGCGGAGTTGGCAACACCTTAGCGATACTCATTGTATTTCAAGCGTTCATCAGCTACTACAGCTTCGTTAAATCGCATGGGCCGTCTACTTGTTTGCCTCCCAATGCAAAACGACAACATGCAAAAGAATCCATTTTTGTGTATTTTTCACATTATATAAATAGTTAAATGATACTTAATATCAATATTTTTTAAATGTAAGTTACAATCTTAACACATATGCAGCATAAACTTTGTTGTAATAGCTTTGTTTAATTCTAAACAGTTAAGTAATTATTATATTTTACGACTTTGCTTGTAACAGCTGTCAGCTTGATATAAAGACTAGTATTCTAGTCATTTAGCAACTAAGTCAGAAATATTCGGGTTAACTTCAAAGTTTATGATAATGTTTGGTTCCATAGAGAATAATAATCTTCTAAATATGTATATTCAGCTAGATTGTTGCATTTCGTGACACGAATATTTTTAAATACTATTATAATGTTTAATGATAAAACCATAATAATGATATTTAAAAGAAAGGAAACCAGAACGAATATGAGGATTACGGTTGATGATGTTGGAACAAGTGAGATGAGATGACGATGAGATTATATACCTTGGAAGTGCTTATAGCAGGGATGGAAGGTACACTGACTCACTGAATGCAGAGAATAGTGTTAATGTCACAGCTCGCTGTACACAACTCGGGGCTAATCCCAACGCTAACTTATAGGAATGAAAGCTGGATATGGCATAAAGGTAGAAGAAATGCGGTTGAGATGCGAGCATTGCACAAAACGCTTGTTGACCACTTTTGCAAAGATGATGTTAGAAGGGTAGTTAGTCCGAAGGAAGTGTAGGTATTAGGATAAGAAAAGGCATGCTCCGTTGGGTCGGAGATGTAGAAAAAATTCAGGATGAAAGAATGACAGATATACTGTGCGAAAATAGAAGGATGTAGGAGCCAAAGAGGACCAAGAGTCACTTGCATGACCAAATTGGTCGTGTTTTATCAGAAAGTGATGTCAAGGGCGCTAGGAACCGGCATACATGAAAAGGGCTATGAATTTTAAAAAACGATTGAGGTGTGTAATAACCGCATTTTATGACACTCGGTTCTTTCTACTTACCCCTCAAGGGCCCTGCTGTAAAGGTATACATATTTTTAATACCGCTTGTAGATCGAGTTAATGAATGAAGATATAATAAAGAGAATTTGACCGCATGAGAGTATCGGTGCTAAGAAGACGCATGCTCCATTGGTTCGGGGATGTAGTAACAATGCAAGACGAACGAAGCCGTGGATGCCCAAGACTCACCAACATAACCAAATTGGTCGCGTGCTATCAGACGGTAGTGTCAGGGCCCTAGAAACTAAGTAGGCGAGCGCAACTAGCAATTAATAAAAAAAAACGTGTAATTAAAACGTAAAAAAACGTAAAATGTGTAATTCCCGTGGCAATGACAATTTTGAATGTAAAGTACAATAAAGATATTACAACAACAACAATATTCTTAGCCTGCCTCGCAAAGGATTTGGCGTGAAGATATAGACAGGGAGGTAATACGTAACAATTTCACTGAGGTCGCAAGAAGAGGAGAACGAACTATTTACATACCTTCAAGTTTGTACGGAACATTCGGTGAGCGAGCCGGACTCGCACTTGACGGCTCTTTTTACATCTCATTGGTAACATAAAAGTAAGAGCAGCACCTATAATTTATTTCAAGTCCTATGCATATACGAGGGTCATTTGAAAAGTTCTTAGCCTAACATGGTTAAAGTCATTGGTTTTTTTTTATAACTACCCTCACTTTGTAGTTACATTATTTAGCAACAAGTATGCACAGTTTAGTTTATTCACAGTAACTCATTGTTCATTTAGACGTGATACCGTAAGTCAAGTCAGAGCTATTTTTGAAAATGGATAAAATTGAACATCGTGCAGTGATAAAATACCTGAATTTGAAAGGTTTAACTCCAAAAGCTATACATGAAGACATGTCTGCTACTTTGGGTGAGTCCGCTCCTTCGTATGCGACTGTTAAAAACTGGGTGGCAGAGTTTTAACGTGGTCGTGAGACCATTCAAGATGAGCCCCGTAGTGGCCGGCCTTCGACTGCTTCCACTGATCAAAACAAAGAAAAAATCTGTGATTTAATTTTATCTGATCGTAGATTGACTGTCGAGGAGATAACTAAGACTATAGGCATCTCATCTGAGCGAACACATTATATAATTACTACTGAACTTGGATTCTCTAAGGTGTCTGCGCGGTGGGTACCGCGACTGCTTTCAGTGGAACAAAAACGCAACCGACTCACAACTTCTCGCGACTGTTTAGAGTTATATGAAGCTGACCCCATAGAATTTGTTGAAAGATTTATAACCATAGATGAAACCTGGGTTCACCACAATACACCCGAGACAAAAGAACAGTCGAAATAATGGAAAAGAACAGGATCGCCCACCCCAAAGAAGGCAAAGATGGTTTTATCGGCGGGCAAAGTCATGGCATCCGTTTTTTGGGATGCAAATGGTATAATTCTCGTGGATTATTTAAAAAAGGGTGAAACAATAAACTCCGATTACTATTGCAACCTGTTGCGTCGTTTGAGAGAAGAAATCAAAGAAAAGCGTCCAGGTTTATTGTGAAGAAAAGTCTTGTTTCATCAGGACAATGCGCGCGTTCACACCTCTGTGCAATCCATGGCAGAAATCCATCAATGTGGCTTCGAATTGTTACCTCATCCCCCATATTCACCGGATTTAGCACCGTCCGACTTTTATTTGTTCCCAAAGCTGAAAAAATTGGTTGGAAAATTGGTGGTACACATTTTTTTACAAATGAAGAGGTCATAGCCGCCGTGGACGCTTATTTTGAGGAGTTAGACGAAGATTTTTTTAAAACGAGTATCGAAGCTTTACCGGGTCGATGGAAAAAGTGTTTTGAGCTCGGAGGAGAGTATGTTGAAAAATAAAAATAAACTCAAAATCGTGAGGTTTCATTCAGTATGTTAGGCTAAGAACTTTTCAAATGACCCTCGTATTTCATTTATTTTTATTCAAAATTTTAAGCTTAATGTTATTTTAGAGATAAGATCATTGAATGACCAATTTTCATTTATTTCCTTAAATAAATTTAAAAATATTTACATATTTTAAAATTACAAATGAAACTGACCCTTATATTCCAAATTTAATTTCACATGTACGTGTTCGAGGCACTAAAATCACACATTTTTTTTACAGGACAGACCCGCCACTCATACCCACCACTGTGTCTCCTGTGTAGCCAGAATTAACAGCGGCCACAACCAAAAAGGCAATGAACAGTGAAGTTCATTGATGTACCGGGGGTAAAACTATAGGTACCTTGGAACTCACAACTAATTTAATCAGAAGAAATTTGTAGGAGTAGGAAGTTTTGGAATTGACTTCCCCTCTTGGCAAAGTGAGAGACAGCAGTATGACAAATAAGGCATTTAAAAATCTCAAAGAGATGGCTAGTCAAGTGAAGCTCAACTGCCGTGAACCACGGTTTATCAAATATCTAGCACTATTGGGACCTAAACGGTGAGTTGTTACCTAACACATCAATACCAATAATATAGATTGCAGACAGCCTAAACGCCTGGTAATTCTCCCTTGTTGCCACCAAATCAGTATAGTTTACTACCCCAGATGTGACATGCAAGGAATTTAACATACCGTCCCGCTCCCGACGCCAGAGATCGCACTCCTAGAGAACACGATGTGCTGTTTGGTCGAATTCATGTTTTGTCGTAGAACACTCACAAATCTACAACATTTCAATTTAATTGGTTCAGTAGATTCAGAACGGATTTACGAAACGCTAAAAAGTAAGAGAACGAGACAGTATACCTACCATAATACTAAACGCTATTTTATCTTTTCGAATTCCATTTAAAGTAGCTTTTAAATACTTAAACGCAAATTGACACTTAACTTTTTTCTACATCACGTAATGGCAATGAAATAACGCATTAACCGCGCGTGGCCACTCCACAATGTAAATTAGAGCAGTTTCATTAGGTCCCTGAATAAATTAGGAGATAATGTGTATCGTTATTGTGTCTAACCCTTCTAGCGTTCACGCAGGTTGCTTTTATGATGGGACGATAATTACGGCCATACAAACATGTACTCATTAATTCATTACATGCACGACGGGAACTTAAAGTAACGGGTTTAAACTAAGATTTACTACTACTAGATGCGGGTTTATTATGATACGTAGGTATCATTTTCTGATAGTAAACAGCAGCTGCGTACGGCGCAGTAAAGCAGGATCATTTCAATTTTATTAATAACTAGCTGCACCCCGCGACCTTGTTCGCGTGTATCCCGTGGGAACCGCTTTTTCTTACTTTCTTTCTTTTTCCTCGACTTCTAAAGATCCTATCGTGATGTTGAATATCCTTTGCCGAAATATGGCCTATCAAATTCAAAAATATTTTTTGAAATGCTACAATGTTTCAGAAATTACCGCGTTCAAACAAACAAACAAACTTTTCCGTTTTATATATTAGTATAGAGCTAAGGGCTAAACATATTCAAACAAAAAATATCTTCACATATTCTTTTGTACAGAGATAAACACACATCACTGAACTCGTCCTAAAGGACTGGACCGATTTCGATGTCATTTTTTGTGTGTTGAAGTGGGTCCATGAATGATTTAAATCCACTATTGGTCGGTAGGTGACGCTTCATTATTCATGCACATAACTGGTATGCCTCACTGCGATAAAAGTCACAAGAATATCCGGGATGTTCATCGCTCAAGTTTACCCATAACCAAAACAAAGAGAGTTTAAGTCGAAAGATTGTCAGAGGAAGATGAATGTGATGAGCATCGGAAAATATTAAATAAAAGATTTGAAAAGCTGTACAATAAGGAATGAACTGATATAGAAGAATTTTGGAAGGTGTTTACAGTTAAGACAAATATGTTAATCAAAAAAAGAATGGTATTGTGATGGTATGGTGATGGTAAAATGAGTGACATGATAGCATAAAAGAAGAAAGCGTAGAATGATCTCCGAGGTGAATGAGCTACGAGGGTTTAAAGAAGAGTTCAAGGTGAAGTTAGCTACAGTAGTGAGAGGGCAGAGAAAGAAAGGTATATTTTAAAAACGAGAGTTAAACAGATAAACATATGCATATATTTTTTTAAATACATACTTATGATACATAGAAAACATCCAAACCGAGACAAATAGGCATGTTCATGTACATAAATGTTTGTTCTGTGTGGGAATCGAACCTACGAGCGTTGGTATCAAAGTAGTGTTACTAACCACTGCGCCAGGTGCCTGCTATCAAAGTAGTGTTACTAATCACTGCGCCACTGCGACAGGTGGCATAAGGAATTCGAATGAAGATATGTACTCTATAACTTCACGCCAAATACTTTGCGTGCTAAGCAAAGAGAACCGAGCACAAAAGTTAAACGGATGGTAGAAATATTAAAGTTAAGTCTATTTGAACGAGGTACAAATGAATGAAATTGAAACAAAGATGGAATTTTAATCGTGAAAATAACATTATCACGGAAGAAGTAAATAATGCAATAAAGACAATGAAAATAAAAGGAGCTGCAGGATATGATACGAAATGTTCAATGTAGGAGAAGGAATCGTAGCAGGCCTGTTATACCATTTATTCAACTAACGCTGGCGTTCCAGCCGTGTACACGGCGACTGGGCAAAGGCCGGGTTTGTGCCGCTAAAGGTAAAGGTTCACAGCAGGAATACAAGAATTATCATGGTATAGGCCTACTGAGTTTAGGAGGAAAACTGTATGCAAAAAGATACTGATCGATAGAGTGATTCTATGTGATAGAGAATCGAATATTTGGGATGTGCAAGCGAGGTTTCGAAAGGGGATGGGATATATGGATCCATTCTTTTCCTTAAGGTATACAGCGGAGAAAGCCTCATTAAAATGTAATAAAGTTTTCTACGCCTTGATTGATTTCGGAACTGCTTATGACAGAGTGGCGATGAACGAACTTTTGTCCATACTCTCCATGTGTGAGGTGAGTAGTATTTTGGTAATGGCATTCGAGTCCTTGTACAAGGATACAGCGTCACCTACAGAAATGATGATGACCTTTGAGCTCTCTATGCCGAGTGAGTGTGCTTGAATAGCATGCATTTGTGAAGCGGAGGATGTTCAGTTCATGGACATTCCCAGTAATTTGATATCAGGGATCTAATGCTTACCTTTCTATTACAGACTAAGTGTCGGTCGCAGTTTGCAGCCGCATGCTAATTCGCAGGCTGCAATCCTGTATTCCCAGACCGCAACCCGTAGTGCGTGGTTCCTGGTCGCCTGATTGCTGGCTGCAGGCCCATGGCTTGTGTTTCTGCGCCCAGTTTTGGATGAAAGGAGCAATGCTGGCATTTTTGTTATCATACCCGATGCCCCGCTACAATCAGGTGATCGTTTTAATGTTTCGGAATTATCTATAAAGTGTCAATTATTCTAAGAGATGAATGTTTTGACGCAATAATGCACTCAAAAAGTAACTAGATGTATACAAGTGTACACCTGTTTTATAAAGTGTGCGACTTCATGCATTTGCATAGGTCTAATGCAGTGGGTAAAAGGTAAAGGTAGGTAAATTTAAGTGTATGTGTAATCTAGCTTAAAGCATGATAACCTAAACTAGATGAATATATAAATATATGTTGTCCATATGAAAGGAAATTTAGTTCTTCTTTAATTACATTTAAATATGCCATGTACGATATTATATGAAAATTAATTTATGTTTCCTACTAATTGTATATGAAAGCGAATGAAGAATAAATACATGAATACATTATTTTTATATAAGTTTGTACATTATTTTATCCTCCCTTCCTGATAGGTTTTGGTTAAATCAGATGGCGCTCTAGCTCTATTGTCTTTGAAACAGACTCATTATTGAATTTCCCGGCCTGCAAAACTACTCGAACCCACGCCTTGCGCGCAGACTAGCCGCTGATCACTTTGCCTAGAGTCTCCCACGCCCTCTGCTCTGCCGCCACACACACATAAATGTTACAGTGGTAGGCTGTGAACACTTGCAATAAATTGTATCACTCGCGCGATGCTACCTCTGCCTCTAACACAAGAGTCTTCCTGGTAGTCTCACTCATGAATCCGAACTTCGAACCCGATCGTTTTTAACTAATGGTATATAATAATAGTGTATAATAACTGGCGCAACTTCGGGGTGGCATTTCCTTTCGATTCTGGAAAAAATAAATAAAAAATAAACAAAAGCTGAACTGAGGGACGCGAGCAGTCATGCTCACTAAAATGTCCAGACGCGTGGCGGCGTCGGGGGCAGGTCGCCGAGTTCCCTAAAATATGGTTGAGCACGGCGATGGCTGCCTTCCGCGTCAACTCGTGAACGGGTGCCGCACGGAGGGACTGGTCTGCCCGCATCCCTCACTTCAGCTAAAAATTGTAAGACTAGCTTTAAGCCTGGAAAGGAAAAACGCACCCAAAAAAAAGAAAGCAAAAAAACATGGGAGAAAAAAGAAACTCCTAAAATAAATAAAATAACTGACACCCAATTAATATAAAAAAAAACCCGACGAAAAAAAAACAAAAAACATACCGGCATTGACAAATATATATACACACATCAAAAGTGTCTAGGGATCAACATATATTTTTGCAATAACTTTTCTCCTGATTGATATTAATTAAAATTTTCTTTAAGGATTCATCAAATAAAGTGTTTTCGTTTGTCTACAGTAACGATAAACCAAGTCACCTTTGCATTAATAAAGAAATTTGCCATTTTCATAATAAAGGGATTTTTGACATTTGAACCACTAACATTAAAGTTCGAAAAAAAGACTGAAATAACAGTTTTCTTTAAAATTTTATTGGGTAACTTAAACAATTAATAATCCGTGTTTCTACCGCGAACACTAACAACACAAGAACATCGGTTTGGCATACTCAAAATGAGTTCATCCAAATCACGCTGTGGAATGGCCGCCCATGTTCGTTGCAACAACAAAAAAAGGTCTTTGGACACGTTACCGAAGCACTGGTACCGTGGCTGAGCGCCATGGAGGACAGTATCGCTGCACCACACGGAGACAAGACCGATACATTCAAATCACAACTCGAAGAGCTCCAACAATAACCGCCATGAGGTTAGCCGTGACGCTTCATCACTCTTCAGGGAACTTAATTAGCGACCAAACAGTCAGAAACCGCTTGCATGAAGTGAACCTTCATTCCCGAAGACCGCTAAGGGTACCACCTATAGCAATGCACAATCGTAGGATTCGATATCAATGGGCTCTTGAACACAGAAATTGGGCAGAAGAACAATGGCGTTTCGTGTGCTTTTCTGATGAGTCTCGTTTTGGTATGAGACCGGATACAAGACGTATACGACACTGGAGAACCCCTGGACGCCAACAGCGATTAAAATCCTGCCAGGAAGTCCATCCTTATAGTGGTGAAACCATCATGGTATGGGCGGGTATTTGGATCGGCGGAAGAACTGAGTTGATTTGGATCAGAGGCAACCTCAACGCTCAAATTTATGCTGAGACGATTGTATCAGACGTCATCGTTCCTCTACAAGTGCAAATCGGTCCCTTATTTCAGTTAATGCATGATAATGCACGACCGCACACCGCAAGAGTTGTAAGACAGACTCTCGCCGCAGCTAACATCAATGTCATGCCCTGGCCTGCTCAGTCGCCAGACTTGAACCCGATTGAGCATGCATGGGATATGCTACAGAGAAGAGCTCTGCCGAATATGGAGGGTATCCAGTCGCAAGAAGACCTTTTTTTGTT
Source organism: Pyralis farinalis (assembly GCA_947507595.1). Taxonomy (NCBI): domain Eukaryota; kingdom Metazoa; phylum Arthropoda; class Insecta; order Lepidoptera; family Pyralidae; genus Pyralis; species Pyralis farinalis. The sequence continues at coordinate 8,497,171 of OX382264.1, forward strand.
ATTGCAACGAACATGGGCGGCCATTCCACAGCGTGATTTGGATGAACTCATTTTGAGTATGCCAAACCGATGTTCTTGTGTTGTTAGTGTTCGCGGTAGAAACACGGATTATTAATTGTTTAAGTTACCCAATAAAATTTTAAAGAAAACTGTTATTTCAGTCTTTTTTTCGAACTTTAATGTTAGTGGTTCAAATGTCAAAAATCCCTTTATTATGAAAATGGCAAATTTCTTTATTAATGCAAAGGTGACTTGGTTTATCGTTGCTGTAGACAAACGAAAACACTTTATTTGATGAATCCTTAAAGAAAATTTTAATTAATATCAATCAGGAGAAAAGTTATTGCAAAAATATATGTTGATCCCTAGACACTTTTGATGTGTGTATATATATATATAAAATAATTAACATAAGCACATATTGTAAGCACTTGCGGAGCGAACAATAAATTAAAGTAACAAAACGTGACAAACAAAAAAAGGCACGGGCCAAAGAGCCTGTGGACGTGATTTTTATTAAAAAAAGAAAAACTAATGGTGTGTTCTAATTAAAGCAAAAACTCTCAGGGGTGGGAAAAGTTCATTCATTTTTGTATGCAACCTATTACTCAAAAAGCGATCGTACCGTACCTATTCGGTCCCGCTTTTTAAAGGACAGGTTGCATATATGCGAATGTTACAAATAATTCCATCCCGGATCGCTACCGCTTTCTCACTTTTCCCATCCTTGTGGGTTTTTGCTTTTATTCAGTCAATTGTATTTTCGGAGTCATCAAGTAGGTACGTACTTTTTATTGGAAACACCCACTCTTCGTGAACATTTATAGGGCCGTTTCGGAAAGCCTATGCCTGTTATCTGTAAACGTTTCTCATTTAAAGCCATTTTGGAATTGTACCGTTAAAATTAACATATTTGCACAGCCGACGTTAAATGAAACATTCAATGATGCATTATTATCCCAAGTGATATGCGATTAACGGCAATAATTTAGTAAGGAATGTATTTTTTAATACTTAATAGAAAAACTTTCAAATTCATATCCTTTTTTTATAGTGCGACGAGAAGCTTACAAGCATATACGGTCTTATTGATGTAAAGTTTGCAATACATGAAGTGTCATACGCGTGATGCCACCCGTGCTGCTAACATAGGAACTTCATAGGAGCTTTCCAGCGAGTTGTTATTTAGCTGAGGTTTTCTGTGAGGTGAAATTACTTCAGACTTACTTAACTTACTTGCTTTGATGTGTGCTGTTGCGATGCGAAGGAAATAATAAATGAAGATTCAAAGACACTATTTTACGTAGTAAAACATCTCACCGCTGCGGCTCGGCGTAAAGCAGAATGCGCAGCTCTTATTGATTAGTTCATGGATCAAGATTGCGTCACTTATCGGCTTATTGGTTAATGGGCGATGATTGTATTACTCGGAGGAATGATGAAGTTTTGTTGGATTAAAATTAAAAGCGTCGTTCAAGTAGTAGGCGTCATGTTGTGTATTGGAATGAAATTACAGATAAAGGTCAAATACTTAGACGTCGTGACAGATGTCAAGTACGTATATTATAATCTTTTATTAGGCAACTAGCTATCTGCCCCGGCTTCGCACGGGTGATATGATCGCTACCAAACTTCACAGGATCACCTGCTGGGCTTACCTGAAGATTCACTGAAAATTTCATCAAAATCTGCCCAGCCGTTATTGAGTCCATAGAGGACACACATACAAACATTCATTTATATATATATATATATATAGATACCATGAGACATTTAATATCATGTCAAAGTGTACAGTAGGCAGTTGGTGCAAACTTTACAAATTACACAGGAAATTACATACAACATGAATCAAAGCATGTTATCAAGACAATTAAGCAAAACAAGAGACCAAAAACGAAATTATGAAATCTATTATACCTAAGCCGTATGAACAAAATACAATATGTACTGGTACAATGTAATGAATGATATACATTATTGACTATACACACTACGGCTACTTGATACCTGGTGTATCGCGCATAAGTCTTAAGAGGGGGCATAAAGATAAATCGCCACCCGTAAACTTCAATTTTAGCTAACTAAATTCAGTTGAAACTAACTAAAAAAAAATCTATGGATTCTACACTATAATTGCAAGGTCTTAGATTAATCGACATCACAATTAATAAAAATTTTCTCGATAGAAAAAAATCCCAAAGTTGCCTCGACACAAATATGGATTTTTCATTTTTTGTCATAGTGACGCATGTTAGTGAGCCGAAAATAATTATACTATTTCTTTTATATATTACCAAGTGCCTGTATTAGGGATTTCAAAAAATATATTATAATTTACGAGATATTAACGTTTTTAAAGAAAATTTGTATATGGCGGTTACGTCATTTTTATTCCGCGCGATACAGTTATTTCTGTCTCATGCCACGCGATGTTCCCGATATGTTTTGTTTCAGCGATCAGTCATGATCGCTCGTTTGAGACGTGAACACTGTGTTTATGTGCATTGCAGCCGCGTTCCCGCGTCCCGAAAATATTATTTTTTTATTTTAGTCAGGATAAAGAAATGGCAAATAAGAAGAACAAAAAACAAGCCAACAAACGAGAGCTGAGAAGGAAAAAATTCAAATAATGGCTAATTGTAGAAAGTAAGTAAATTATTATATATTTCGAATGTATTTGGTTTCTAAGTACCTATGTAGGTAAATGTTAATCATCTATAGGTAGGTCTACAGAGATCATAAATTGTTTTTGTAAACGTAAGGTCTCGCATGGAAATTTCGACTGCAGCTTTCAATAATAAATATATATGTAGATGACATACAACACTGACTTTTATACAGTCATTATATATATATATATATATATATATATATATATCATCGACTGGGTAAATACCACCTCTGAAAGATTATTGTGATCTTGCGAGTGATTGAGGTTGCCCGGAACCTTGTGAAAAGTTGCTGCGTTAGCCGTATGCTTCTTACTCACCTGACTTAGTACCAGTACATCAGGTGTGAAAGAAGCATACGGTCTGCCTGATCTGAAGCGGTTTCCGCTACCCCCGCTGCTAACGCAACAACTTTTCACAAGTTTCCTACCAACCTCGCTTTCTCGCAGTAACACTATAATCTTTCAGAGAAGGTACTACCCACAGTCGGGCTATCGCTGTGTCTCTTTTTATTTTTGGACCTCTAGCTGTAAAGCCAGGGCCGCATTTGTTATACGGGAGGGTGCACTACGTGCGAGTGATGTTGACTTTAGCCCTAAAGGTGATGGTAAGAAACTTACACACGTTACATACATTTGATGTACATACAATTGGTCCGATTGGTCGTACTTACAATAGTTTTATTACATACTAGCTATTACTTCCGATATCTCCAAGAATATGTGTACAAAGTTTCATGATGATCGGTTGAATAGTTTTCGCGTGAAAGCTCAGAAACAAACGAAAATTCACATTTATAATATTATACATATATCTACATATGTGCGCATAGTTTTTTTTTTTGGACAAATTACACAGGGCCACCTAGCCCCAAAGTAAGCGAAGCTTGTGTTATGGGTACTAGACAACTGATAAACATACGTAAATACATTTTTTTTTTGTAAATACATTATTATTATACATAGAAAATACCCAGACCAATACAAACAGACATGTTCATGCACACAAATGTGTGTACTGTGTGGGAATCGAACCCACGAGCGTTGGTGTCAAAGTAGCGTAACAGCGCGTTTCACCACTGCGCCACCGAGCTCGTCAAAGTCGTAGTCGTAGTATATGCAAAACACACAGATGTTTTACTTTGACTGCTTCTCTTTCGTCACTAGAATTTCTAGTATTTGCATTTAATTTCATTTCACAATTCATGTGTTATTTCAGATTTGCTGCGAAAATAATATCGGGCCATAGAGTAAACTCCGTTCACGAGACTCCCAGTTTGATTTTGTAAGCATTCTCGAGGGAGTAAAAATCTTAAAAATCAATAATCTTCTTAACGACCTAACGGTTAGTTGCTGTATCATATAATAGGTACTGAAATATTTATAGTAGACCTGATTAAAACCTATTTAAGAGTTGTTCGAGTTAGTTTCTTTTTGATTTCATAATAAACAAGTTCGATATTTATTTTAATTGAACAGAAAACCCTTGCATAATATAAAGTTAAAGTATAATTACTTCTCATATGTACATTTTATGCATTTTCCTCCATATTCGTGTACTTGAAATTATGTGACCAATCTTTTTTTAATGTCTCAGAAAAAAAACTGATATTATCTGAAAATGATCCATAAGTCATTTTTACAATAAGACCCTGCGCATTATAAAAATGACTTGGCAAACAAGCATACGATCTGTCTGACGTGAAATGGTTACCCAGCATATGAACTTCACCAACTCGCATGAACAGAACAGCCCTCCAAGAAATTGTTATTAAGCTGCATTCTGCAAGCGTTGCTGCGGTGTTTAGATTTTTTTGAGTTAATGTTTATCTCATACTTGCATTAAATAAATTATATAACAAAGTCATAACAGTGTTCTATGAGAAGTTGATATCAGAAGTCTTAGAAACTAGCGAGCGTGCATGAGAAAAGCAATAAATGTTAAAGAAGCGAGTGAGATATCTAAGGATTGAGTCATGTAGCGTTCGGCTCTCTCTGCCTACCCCGCAAGGGATGTGGCGTACAGTTACACATCATACATAACTGTACTTTTTTATTATCAACACCAAGGACAACTTCACATAAGTGAAAGAAAGATATGTCTTTTTGCAGTATGGTGTGGTGAAAATCATGGTATTACAGTTGAAGAAATCTTTCGTGATGATGAATTTTGGGAAATGAAAATGGTTGGAAAGCTTACGGAATTTTATATGGAACACATATTGCCAGAGTTGATCGACCCACGCCAAACAAGAAATATGAAACTGAGGTAGCAAATAACACCCAAAAAACGTTGACTGATCCAACAGAGGCTGAGCCCTCAGCAATAGCATTCCGCATGGATGGCAATTGTGATAATGAAAAATCTTTTCATGAACAGTTACAGCGCCCCTGATACAGTTGGAAAAAGTTTTATCCTTGACAGAATATTGATGAAGTGCCACAAATATATGACTACAGTTAATACCACTTCAAACTTGTCATTTTGACGTTTGTATAGTTGTTCATGTTGAGCTAATTTTGAACTACAATATCAAGCTTGATGTGTACATTAATATTCTGGGTAGGTTTATAATAAAATCCTTCACCAAAATTCTTTCTAACCATATTTGTCACATATAGCACAGCGCATTTCTCGACTCTACGACAACATAATATAAATTGTATTATATAAGTTGTATTATTTGAATATCTATAAAGATGTTAAATTCTTTAATTATATAGTATTTTTATTGTCTGTTATCTTACTTACGACAAACAGCATAGTGCTTTTCTTGAACTGACAAAATAAAATTGTCAAGTGTTAGAGATAAGGCCGTGTTCGTAAACCATATTTATTTATAAAAAAAAAACATAATTGATGTTTCCTATTTTAGGTTAGCTATGTAGTAAGTTAATATCGGCGTTAGTAGACTACCATAGGGTCATATTATAGTCTACTAACGCCTAATGTTAACTTTCAATTTCAAGTTCAGACCTTTAGGTTGCAAACTAGCGCCGCCATTATAAATAATTATAGCTCGTGACCGGATTCAAGATTATATTTTTTTTTATCGATCCTCAAGAAGGAAATAACGTATTGTCAAAATTACCGGCCCGCGTGGCTTAATTTCGCCATGCGCGTTACGACGCCAAGTATATAATGGGCCTCAAGGCGTCAAATGACGTAAAATACTTTAGTCTTTTTGAGTGACAAAGAAAAGTTAAGAGCATAACTTATTATCATGACACTGCTGAGGACATGATTTTTTAAATAGCAGCGATAGTGTGCAGCCCAAACTCTCGTAATACATGTATTATGAAATAATCATAAACATATGTTTAGAAATCTCAAAAAATGTAACATGATTCATATAAAATTGGAATGGTTTCTAGTACAAAATTATAAATAACTTTCTACTAATACGTCTAATGGGAAACAACAATACGGCCTTTTTGATGTTACCGGTTACATTACGGAAGCTAGGCGTATCGCCAGCGCGTTGCCACCCCTCTGGTAATGCAGCGACTCCTTCCTATTGAACTCGCTCACACAACTACTTCTACGGGAGATGTCTTATGTCAGGTCCCCTACCTGACATAACATCTCTCGTAGTTGTTGTACTTCGCCAATCCGGCTATCGATGTGCACTACATCTCTTTTGTTTGAAACTCTGGGGCAATTCAGCGCGTCTGGAGAAGTACCTCCACCTCGCAGAAAACCGCAGCCAAATAACCACTTCCTAGAGGGTTGTTGTATTCCTGCATGTGAGTGAGGTCACCAATAAGCTCCCAAGGTGTAGCTGTGTAAGCAGCAGAGGAGGCATCGCGTGAGTGATACTTAATATATTACAAGCGTTAATAGGCTACGGTACCCGCTTTACATCAGATGCGCCGCATGCTTGTATACCTCCCGACGTCGTATAAAAAAAACATGCGCCCATATGCAAATGAGTTTGAGATTGACTTTGACTTTAAATGTGATGGTGTTGTGCATATAGCCCAAAAACAGCTAATTGTATTTTCCTTATGGAAAAATTAGTCAATTATTATCAATACTATGTGGAGTATAAAAAAATACTCTACTTATATATTTATAGTGGTAAAAAAAAATAATAAAAACATACCTACAATAAAATAACATATTGTGAAGAATAAAATCGATTACCTACATACCTTAGTGTATTGTTTCTAATATTCTTCAAGATAAAATATACGACAAGTACGTGATCTCGTTGCAGACGACGACATACAATAACACATTTAGATATTTTATCTCCTTCTTACGCATATACTACGAAGGCTCATCCGTGTGACGTCACTCGTTCGGTGCGCTGTCTGTGGCGCCGCGGTCGTGATCAACCGGGAACACTAAAGGGGCGTGCGGGACGCGCGGGTGAAATTTGAAATTACGCTAGCCCTATGCGCCCTCTTAACTCTACGCACTCGGATCCGCCGAGTGCATATGTATATGTATGAGTGTATATGTGGAGTGTTGGGGTCGGGGTCAGCGAGGTAGGGGGCATTCGTAACCGTAATGCGATCATCGGGATCAAAGAGTGAATTTCGCGGTCGCGGTGAAATTGGTAGCCCGGGCTACCTATGGGTTGTCATGTTGAGAGGCAGTTACGAAGTAGCGCCTAGACACTTCCTTCATGAAACTAATGATGGAAGGGAGTTCAAGGTCGAGATGGAGATCTGCGACCCTGGAGTAAATAGGGGCGCCGATTGCATTGCCAGCATACCGGTTTTGGATGATCTGGAGTTTAGCCAGACAAGAGCGCGCAGCGTGTGAATACACGACGTTGGCGTAGGTGAGGTCGGGGCGGATACAGGCTTTGTAGAGTATACACTTATTTCTAAGTGAATTTCTACGATTCCTGAATATCGGAGCGAGCCAGCCTAAGTAGAACGCGGCTTTCTTCCTAACAGCGGCGATGTGAGGGCCGAACGTCATTCTGGAGTCTAGGATGATACCTAGGTATTTGGCCTTCTCGACTCATGGGATGGATCGGTCGAACAGTGATATGGGGCTCACGGTCCTATGCTGGGAATCGGGTCTCTATACAAATATCTTTTTGTTCTATCCATCAACACATTGTCATCCATCTTGGTCGGTTGGTCTGTAAGGTTGTAAGCTGGTGCTCTCCTTCCAGTAAATACTCTGGCATATGTGTTTTATAGCCATATGCTTTTAATATTGGTAACACACCCCTAAATCCTCTATCTAATTTAAACAGATCTCCTGGCTTGAAAAACGATCGCAATGAGCCCTCCTCATTTTGAAACAAACCTTCCATTATACTAGCATTGTTATTAGTTGCTACAAGGCAATATAAGGCCATACAAATGGCCCTAAACAATCTATAATGTATCCATAACATGATACAATTAAAAAGGGTTTAATTTAATTGATTATGTTTCTGTAAACTGTATGTTTGTATTTAGTATATTATTGGGTAATTCCTACTGCTTTGAACATATATATATGTTCCATCGCAAATTGTAATGGCTGGTTTAGTCTCTCTTGGCATCTGAGCATTACCAAAGAATCCCTTTGGAATTATTGTATTTCCAGCTGCTACATGAGAGGTAGAGCGCATCAAAGTAGCCCGTCTGGGGAAGTACCTCCACCTCACAGGAAACCGCAACCAAATAACAACTTCCTCGGAGGTTGTTTTGTTCCTGTTTGTGAGTGAGGTCACCAGTAAGCTCCTAAGGAGTTGCCGTGTAAGCAGCAGAGGAGGAATCGCGCGAGTGATACTTAATATAGTACAAGTGTTAATAGGGTACGGTAACTGATTTTCATCAGGTGGGCTGTATGCTTGAATGCTTCCCGACTTTGTATAAAAAAATACATGCATAAGTATTACTTGACTGTGTGAAGCAGTTTGAAGCAATGTGCAACAGTCATGACACGATATATCTTCAGGCGATAGCTAAAAGAGATGAAAATAATTGTTAAAGTTATGTTATGATATTTTGTTTACAATAAACTGTAACTGTGTAAACCAAGAGAGCAAGGTATCAGCTCTGTAGGGATGCAGTTTGATAATATTTTTATTTTCAAGAACTGTATCGGAATCAAGTATAAAAAAACCATTTACCTCCGTCGGCGAAATCCAAGAACGTAAACTACTGAGTACATTATCAGTACTAGGCTCTTGAAGCGTATGTACAATACAAATACAGTCAATGCAACGACGATGCAAGTTTTGCCCACGTGCAGCCATGACGCACTTAACACATAATATTAATCGATGGTAGAGCATTATGATAATTTATAATGAGACGCAATCAGACATTCAGACTAAACAAGACTAGATATGTATTTTTATTAATGTTGTTTGTTGGTAGTTTGGTACACAAATATTCTAACAGTCGCATCGCAATATATCTATGAAATACTTTGCATGTCCATAAAAACATAGACTCATTTTGTAAAAAGAGTGATACTCATAACATAAATACTAGATATAAGCATAATCTTGTGTTACATGCAAGCCGTCTCCACAAAATAAGTAATTCTTTTATGGGGCAATGTATACGGTTCTATAACAAACTTCCCAGCAATATAAGAGAATTGTCAATAAACAAGTTTAAAACTACTATTAAAGCCAAATTGTGTAGCAGGGCATATTATAAAGTATCTGACTATATTAATGATAAAAATGCCTGGGATTGAGTCGATCCAATTATAATGTAATTAATAAATTATGTAAATTTGTTTGGATACCAAAAGAGGGATGCCTGAGTTTTTTGGCAGTATTTTTATCAGTGCTCACCTAGTCATGAACTGCACGGTAGGGAAAAAAAATGTGACGATTCCAAACAAATGTAGCCATTTTTACGGAATAAAAAGATTTTGACTTTGACTTTGACTTTGACAGTGAATTCAATTCTCACTTCATATAAATGTCTCATAAATATCTCAAATTCACAACTCATTTAGAATTATAATTGAATTGTAGTTGGTTTACAATATTTTTTGAATTTCTGAACGGAAGTGATAATGGCGGCTGATTTGGATTTGAGTAATAAAAATGTCGATTTTTTATGTGATAATGCTTTCTAGGGAACAAAAAACGTACGGTTCAGTTATGTACTCATTTGTAATAAATCATTTAAGAATTTTACTTACTATTTCGTAGATGTACAATCAGGAGTTCAAAAGCCTCAAAGTTAATCAATCTCCTCTGGCGGATGACGGTATAAGAGAGCGTCATGCCAACTTCCGTCGCGGCATACGGTTCGATTTTACTGCTAAGGCGCACCAATAGATGTATCACATCAAACTATGAAGCAGAGCTTCAATTCCATTGCAAGATTTCAATTAATGAAAAAGGGGAAAAACAGAAACTATTTTCATTTAGTTGCATTGTATGAGATTTAATTGAAAAAGAATATTCATTCACTCGAAAAAATAATATATGAATTAACACATTTACAGGTTAAATATAAACATAAGTATTTACAATTTCATATATATAGCAAAAAGGATTGCATTGGATATTTTGTTGGAGCGTATATATTTCTTTTGTGTTATACTCGTAGTTTTGTACATTGAATTTAATATTTTTGAATACGATTACTTTGCTGAAATGGTAGATTTAGTATAAGTACCGAAATTTAATGTAGACTACAAATGTGAGGATTGCTGGAGCATTTCTTTCTATTTTATTGGTTCCAGTTTTTTTAATTGAAGTTTATTTTTTAATTCGGTCAACATAATTAACATTCAACATAATTCAATTTTATTTTTATTATTTAGGTGTAAGGCGTCTATTTATTTCATGATTTTTTTAAGGAGAGTACTTTATAATATCTTATCTGCCATAACTGGTGGAAATGGTGATTGCATGTGGTATTGAAGTCTAGCTAAGTAGAGATCATATTTAAGCCCTATCTGCCCAGCGATTGCCTACCTTACCGGTATCAACAATAATGTACCATTCGATTTTAAAATCGAGAGATAAAACCCTAGATTAAAGAATACCCGCATTCATACATTTGCGTGAGAATTAACCGGATTTAAACCACTTTATCATGGTAAGCAACGACCAGATATTTTGTTGTTCCCGATTTTGACTGCATAATGGAACAGATTTCAATATTTTAATATTTATAAGCAATTCGTTTGTTATTGGGCCTGCTGCTTTAGCTGTGTGGTTCAAGATTTTTAAAAAAATGTGTTTGTCCTTTTTCTATCCTGTTACTTTCTATTGCTGTCTCTCTCACAATGATTAATGATAATGACTGATAGAAAGCGAAGGAAATAGCCGAGTACGAAATCTTTTAAAAGCATTGGTTAAAACAATCGAATTTATGCAAAGTTCATTCATTCATCGGTTATTCAAGGAATTAAAAAAAATGTTACAATAGATTTAGTTTGAGGTTCAGATAACAAATACCTACCTTATAATTAGTATCTCATAGAATTTCATTAAAAGAGAACGTGTTTTTAAAGTCGCCAACTGGTTAGTAAATGGGTAGCTTCAGTTTCAAGTGCTTTTTTTTTATACTACGTCGGGAGGCATACAAGCCAGTGGCAAAATATTCAAATATCTGAACAATCTTATGCACTTCTTTTGCGCAACAAATGCTTTATGCATCAGTACTAATTCTCCAAATGATAAGCCTGTATCTCAGGATCGATATCTCGTTAGCAAAGTATGCCGTATGGCTTGATGATATTTTGGCTGTTTTATGTAGTACGATGTGAAGCATTTACTTTATTGCAAATACTACTTGTTGTTTCCAATTTAATTCTTGGTCAATAGTAAACTCAGAGAATTTTGCATTATTTTTCTTGTTTTTTATTTTGTTTTAATAAATAAATTCCAGAGATTTTTATTATTGAAATTCATATAACGTAGTATAAAAAAATAATACCATACACTAAGTTGACTTTAACTTATTGTTAGGCATGACCATTTACGAGAATTTAAATTGAAAACATATTTTAATTATATATGTCGCAAATCGGATAAATTTGTATTCGCAATACGTAGACTCAAAATAATAGCCTCGACAGAGACTACCCTGCTAACGTATCATGGATATGTCGCATTCAGTTTGCAGATATGGCATTATTATTTGGGGAAATTCGATTGCGGCAGATAACATCAAGCCCCATCACTGTAAGCCCTTGTTTCAAAACTACAAAATTCCTCCACATATTTTTGGGACTTGTATGATTGTAAAAAACATACAAACCTCTATCCATTGCGTGACGGAGAACTAAACAAAGATAATAGCAGATACCCATTTAAACTATTGGTGATAATGATGAGTAGTGATAGACCAGTGGATAAGAACCAACCCGTGAAAGTAAGCGGAGCAGAAAAATGATAAAGTGTACACCCCGGAACATGTCACGATGAGAATTTTAAAAATAAGAAAAAAAAGTTCTTCAAGAAATGCGTGAAGAGGTTTTTAGAGGGTCGGCAACGCATGAGTGACGCCCCTGGTATTGCAAATGTCCATAGGCTACGGTGACTGTTTAACATCAGGCAGGCCGTATGCTTGATTGCCACCTTAGTGGTATAAAAAAAAAGAATAGATAAAATGCAACTTCATGCGGGGTGTGCATATCGTAATCGTTATTAGGCATGTACATTGCACTAATAATTAACCATAATAATTTTGACGAGCTCGGTGGCGCAGTGGTGAAACGCGCTATTACGCTACTTTGACACCAACGCTCGTGGGTTCGATTCCCACACAAGGCAAACATTTGTGCGCATGAACATGTCTGTTTGTCTTGGTCTGGGTATTTTCTATGTATGATAAGTATGTATTTACAAAAAAAAAATGTATTTACGTATGTTTATCAGTTGTCTAGTACCCATAACACAAGCTTCGCTTACTTTGGGGCTAGATGGCGCTGTGTAATTTGTCCGACAATATTTATTATTATTATTATTTTATTATTATAATAATTGTCCTCACAGAAAACCGCAGTTGTATAAACTGAAGCCAAATTGATATAAAAGTTAATTCTTGAAGATTATAGAAATCTATTATTGTTATTATGTATGCTCGTTCAAAACTCAGAAAATAGCTACATGGTTTATACAGATTAAGGCGGTTTGTGACATATCTCACAATCGTTTTATCACTTTGTTTTGTACTAGATGTTAAAAACTTTATATGTGTGTGAAAAAAAAATAAAAAAGTCATTTCCGTGTCTGTTGTCATTTACGATATGTTTGGTTAGAATTTTACCTATAATATTAAACTTGCTATGTACGAGTATGAAGTATTTGAAGGTATTTTGTTTTTATAAGTTATATATTCCTAGTCTTAATATTAAATTCATGATGTTTCTTATACTGTTCTCTAAAGTTTAATTGTTGGATTTTGTCTTATCTAAAAGCTCTCTTTCATATTTCTGTTTTAGCTTTTTAATTAAATTCTTTCATATATTCTTTATCTGTAATACACTTTCGGACTTCATTTTTCATTTAAAAATTCCAGGTGCGATTCACGGCTTTGTAATTCTTTTACCATTTGGCATTTTGTACGTCCCAATGAATCTGTTATTACAGCACGTAGTTCATTAGTTAGTGATCTGTGGGGGTATTCACTGCCTTGAAAAGCTATACGAAACGGATCCAAAAAGTTTTGGCTCAGATTCCATACATTTTGATAGATAACTTTTTGATTCCGATTAGAATACATATAGTGTTTCGAGGCAATGTGAATACAGGTTTGCAAGTTTTGTTTGTAGAATTTTTAAGTGATCCATTTTAGGTAATTTGTAGTTTGTTTTTATTGTAGACGAACATACTTATCATCTTGTGGTTGGACAATAATCGTCCTATCAAAAACGGCAATAATAATAACCAAGAGGCAAAAATAGTGATGTACTTAGGATTTAGATTAATTATGACATGATCAATGCAACCGTTGATTCTTGTATCGAATGTGTATTCAGGTCTGTAACGTGTTATGTGCCGCCGGCACATTTAAGTAGTCATCGGATTGAGTACTGTTATATTACTAGTTAAAGAAAAGGGAGTATCATAAAGTTATACACATTTAATTGGGCTATTTTACAGTTAAATATAAATATATATACATATATAATATTGTCTTAGGTTTTCGCGATTGTTATACATTGAATTAAACAATTTTAACGGAAATATTGCGTATTTTATTTATTTTGTTGAACCTGACGTTTCGAACGCTTTGCAGCGTCCGTGGTCGCAGGAAGACTAAGGTGATATTTGTCTTACATTGGTTATTTTTTTTTTGGTTCTTTTTATCCCCGAGAGGAAAGGCAAAGGTATCTAGCCCATACAGCCAAGTCATCAGTTTAGAACCATTTGAAAATCTTAATTCTATGTACCAGCTTCAGGAACTGTGCTGAAAAAATACTTGGGAAGGGTACCTCGACCCAATCAACCCAGTTTAAATACCACCTGTAAAACAATAGTGATTTTTACAACGTTTTCTTGATGAACTTATTCACGTCTTCCAAAAATTGCATAAACATATTATATTTGAGTTTTTTCATTACTGTATAATTTCACTAGCACTTATGTTACAAAATACTATCGAAATCGTCACATAAAACTAATTTTATACTGAATTGTAAAAATTTCAATTATAACCACAATGTCACTCGTCAAAAGCGCGGGAAGAAGTCCTTACATTGGTTATTCAATTATTACATCTATCGACATAGATGAATTAATTGTATATGTTCCGATTGACACAAAAATCGCTCATGGTGTCCGAACCTTTTTTAGTAGATCTCTGGGTTTGTGACTTGATTATTTTTAGGACTGGATCCCAAGCAGGTGGTACTTGCCAACCATCTTCTCTATTGAAATTGGGGTGTTTTCTTATTTCAATAGCCTCGCGTAGCATTCTCGGCATGTAGCGATTCTCCTTGGCGAGGATTTATGGTTTATCGAATCGGATGTAATGGTTTGGCTGGTCCAGTGTATGTTCACATACTGCAGAGTTTTTATTGCGCCTATTCTTCATGTCAGCAATGTGTTCTTTCACACGAGTACCTATGCATCTCTTTGTTTGCCCTATGTATGATAAACCACATTCGCAGTCTAATTTGTATACTCCTGCATCTGGTAAGGGGATATTACACTTGATAGGTCTTAGAAATTGACTGATCGTCTTATGGGGCTTGAAATAAGCCCGAAGCTACCTACAGTTGAACGTCAACCTGCCATCTTACCATACTTAAAGGGAGTCACGGACAAAATTGGCAACATCTTACGGCGAGCTTCAATTAAAACTTATTTCAAGCCCCATGGCTGGAAGAGATTCCTCGAAGGTATAAGCTCGCCTTTGCAAATCAAATTCTTATATTTAAACATTGATACAATAAGGTTCTACAAAAACAAACAAATTTTGCACACACGCTCCGAGCACTATGAACACTACTGCCTCCTTGACGATTTCGGATGGACTGAAGCGCCCCGCGCGTCTACAATTATTGAGTGGTTTTATATCATCAACAATAATAAAACAGATAGGTTTTAAATGATATTGATCATCTTTTGGCATAGAAAAAAATATTTGCTTAGCTCACATTACTGAGTCGTATCATAATAGTTAAGGTAAAATGATTCATGCGCAAAAATAATAAATAGCTTATGACTTATGAGACAATATTCTTGAATAAATTGTGGGTAACAACAATTGAGCAGTCAGAACCCATTTTCCCATACATTTCGTATCGGTCGTTTCGGTCGTATACGACCACCCGGGTTTCGAAGGGTTAAAACAACCAAAGTGCCATACATTTGTATAACGCTATGCTTTTAGTTCATTGGTAAAAATAAAACGAATCAGATCCAAGTAACTGAACCAATGCATTTTACATATTTTTGTGGAACGCTAATTAAGCGACATACATCTAATACTTGTGTGGGAGGCTAATTGCTTTAAATGACAAGCTCTATATATTTATGATGCAGGTTATTTGCATCAAGCGACATTGGTTTTATATTTCGGCGCAAGCTATTTGATCTAAACAACAACCTGCTATAGTCTTAGAAAACTGAAAAAGGCTTTAAAAACTACTTGATTTAAATTTGAGAAGGCAAACTAGCTCAAGTAAATATTTTGGTGTCGTTTAAGTCTACCGTACCAAGAAAACATCAAATTTTTGTGTTGGTTGAGACAATGGCGGTGTGGAAAACAACTTTCAAATCTAAATGCATCAAGCGACAAAAAGTAGCTCTGATTTGCATGAAACCTGGCACAAACGTCGCAGAAAAATTCGCTGAATCGGAATTTTTCTGCGACCACGCCTGGTGGGAAACAAACATACGGTCCTACGGCCTGATGTAAAGTGGTTACAGTAGTCTATTGACGCGTGCAACATAAGAAATGTCATTCGCGTGTTGCCACTCCGGCTGTAACCTCACTCACTCGCAGGAACACAACAATTCTCCAGGAAATTGTTATTTTACTGCGGTTTTCTATGAGGCATAGGTACTTTCACAGACGGGCTATCGTCGTGTCCAACCTCTCTTTCGCCAGAGCCTCGTTTGCTTATTGGCAGGGTGCACCGCGTGGAGGTGAGGTTGGCTTTGGCTCTAAAGTTGAAATTGAGCCACTTACACCCCTCGGGCTGATTTGATGAGCGCATTACCTCCACAGAAAACCGCAGCCAAATAACAACTTCTTAGAGTGTTGTTGTGTTCCTGTGTGTGAGTGAGGTCACCTTTACATCAGGTAGGCCGTATGCTTGCATGTCTCCGAGCTATGTAAAAAAAAACAATCAAGACAATGTGAGTTGATAAACGGCGTGTAGTTGAGCAGGACAACGATGCATACTAATAATACTTGTATTATGCGCAAGAGTAGATAGATAGAATAGCGTAATTTTGATTAAATTGCTTGTGAAAAGATATATCGTATAATCGCTTCTGGTTAGGACCGGTCTGCACTTCGTCAATATAATTATGTCGCCATTATGATGTACATATAATTTTATTTCTAGGTCATTGATGTTCAAAGGTTGTGTTCGTGTTTTTTGTGTAATTTAGTATATTTTGTGTAATGAGTGAAAGCTTCGAAACGTCTTTAGGTAAATAGGCATAATTTTCTTTATGTACAACTTCGGAATGCATACAAGCGTACGGCCCACCTGATGTATTTTTTATTTATTTATTTATTAATCCACCAACAAATTATACAATCTAAATTATACAAAATAACATGCATAAGGAATGTGTGTAAATACACAAGTTAATTATAGGTAGATATCACATGCTTGTATATAAATATATTTCATAGTTACGCAACTAAGTTTTAAAGTTATATGCTTTTTTTTACACAAATACGTTAAACACGTGTACATGAAAGGTATTTCAAAATATTGTGCTTTAAGCTACCCACTGAGTCAGCGTGTATATCTATTACGGTGCTGCATCTATTTATTATTTTACACATACGAGGTATAGGCGAGTTGGCTCCTAGTGTCCTCCTAGTGTCGTCTTGGCGGTGGGACTAAAGGTGCAATTGGGCCAAGCGGAATTCGGTTTGGTGCTTTAAAATAAACCCTCGACAAAAGTTGCGGACATTTAATTTTATTTTTTATTAATTTAGCGATAAATATACCGTCCAATAACTCTCGTCTGGTTGCTAAAGAATGCATTTTAAAATGTTTGAGTCTATCGCTATATGATTGCTGGGAATCAGCTATACCAGTCGAAAAAGCCAAATGCCATATGAATCTTTTCTGTATTGTCTCTAGCCTTAAGTAACGTGTGGCATAATGTGGTCTCGAGACTACACAACAGTATTCCAAGATGTTCCGAGCTAAGAGTTGTACAGCAAGATTTTTGTCTTTGGTTATTAAAAAACCTTAGCATTCCTTAACAGGAATCCCATCATTTTGGATGCTTTTTTAGAGACCAAGTTAATACGCGGCACAAACGTCAACTTTGAGTCGAATATAACGCCTAAGTCTTTAATAGTATCAACCTCTTGAAGAGTGGTCCTCTCAATATTATAGGCTGTCGGAAGTGGATATATTTTACGTGTAAATTTGATGTGGTAGCACCTATTTACATTTAGCTTCATGTTGTTTTGCTTACACCACATTGCTAGATTATCCAAATCCGTTTGTAATAGAGTAGAGTCCTTAAGATTTTCGCTAACTTTAGTGAGTTTCAGGTCGTCCGCAAACAGATAAGGTGTCGAGTTACTAAGATGCTCGGATAAATCGTTTATGAATATGTTAAACATAATCGGTCCCAAATGCGAGCCCTGTGGCACTCCTGAACTAACGTAATGCGTCCGCGATCTAAAACCATTAGCAACAACATAAAAAGTCCTATCTATAAGCTATGACCTAATCCAGCTTAATAGCGAACCCAAAATACCATAGCTCTGCAGCTTCCGTAAGAGGCCTGAATGCGGAATTTTGTCAAAAGCTTTACTGAAGTCTGTATAGATGATATCTACTTGTTTTTTATTATCTATAGCCTTACATAAATCTTCAGTAAATGACACAAGATTTGTACATGTGGATCTTTCCCTCTCGAAACCATGCTGGTGCACTGTGGCGAATTTATTAAAGTAACACTGAAAAAACGGACAAACGATAGACGTTTGAGACTTTAGGAAATACAGACAGTAAGGAAATTGGCTTGTACTCTGTTATATCACTGGTATCACTACCTTTAGGAACCGGCACCACTTTGCAATTTTTCCATTGACAAGGAAAAATTCCTGTAGAAATTAATGTGTTGAAGATCAAACATAGAGGAAAAGCTAAGCAAGAAGCGGTATTTTTGATAAATATAGGAGAAATTCCGGCATCTCCCGATCCCTTACAGGTATCGAGGTTTTTGAGTTTCTGAAATACTTCATCTTTGCATATGCTTAAGTGCGAGAAACAGGACGTACTGTCTTTTAGGTCATCCAAACTGGAAGATGAATCAGAATGGTTTTTATATACCGACGCGAAATATGATGCAAACATATTGCAGATCTCATTTCCGTCAGAAGACGACATATCACCATGAGTCATAATCGCCGAGTAATTACGACTTCCTCCTCTTTTATTTTTTACAAACAATCAAAACAGTTTGGGATGTATAGCAATGCGATGTAAAGCGGCTACCGTAGAGTATGAACGCTTGTATTTTACATGTCTTGCTAATCACCACGAGGAACAGGATAATATCTCAGCGATGTAGAAATGTTAAAAAAATTGGTGTGTCCATTAAATTGTGTTCGAATGTCAATTATAGACGAATAATTATGTCAATCCAATAACTTAATATATGGTAAAACATGGGCGATGTCAATGATGTCAATGTTACGGACTGGCCGTAAAATTATATTGTATATTTTTTCTAAATTTTGAAGTCTTTTTGAAGTTTGTTATTCTGGTTTGATCTTCAATTTTGTTTGTTGCTTATATATTAAATTATTATTTTATACTTATCTATATTAATGAAAATCGAGTTACTGACTAATTCACAGACTCATCAACGCCCAGACCAAACCCTTGAACCTAGAAAGCTGAAATTTTGCACAAAGGTTGCTTTTGTAATGCTCACTAGAGACAAGAAAGGATTTTTTGAAATTCAACCGTGGAGGTGAAAAAGGGATTGACAGTTTGTATGGAGCAGAAATATTATTTCAAGTGAGTGACTTGAAACAGATACTCTGTATTAGAATTCAAAAAAGCGATTTCAGCGTTTTTAAAAATTTAATTTTAGATAATACTTCCAAGATTTAGAGAGATTTAATTTAAACTAATAATCCTATCGATTACCGCTTTCAAATAAATGGGCAATTGTTATGATGATATACAGCTCCTAAGAAATCATTTTCTTTTCTTGCGTACAAGTAAAATTGTAAAATATTCATTAATAGGTAGGTAGGTGTAAAAGGGAGTGAATTGGATTGAATATATAAATGTATTATGGTGCCCAAAAATAGACGTACGTGTCTTTACCGTCAAAAATTAGATGAATATGTTAACACTTTCGAGATCCATGCGACACGTAAATCATTCTACAAACATTGGATGTCACAAATACATACACGAGTACAAACGAACGAGGCAGTAAGTCTTGCCTTGTAAACAGAGGTGAAGCTCACAAATCACTCTCTGAACCTCTCGTGCGTAATCGGCTTAATTTACTCATGTTCAGTAATTAATAGCTCCCGTGTAATATCGCAGTTGATGAGCAATCTACAACACACATACGTCGCAGAGGTTAATTGTGGGATAACCTATTCAAGGACTCGCGCCCGACTAAGCTTTATTTGATTTTCAGCTAATTAAAGGGAACCTTAAGTCTTACACGATCCCATTTCTTTGTTCTTATTTTTGGCACAGACACTGGAATTGTTGCGTGGCAAGCAAGTATTATTTAAGAAATCGCGGGGTATCCGTGCGGTTTCAAAGGTTATGTTCGTGTAAACCATTCCTTGTGAAGGTGTAGAGATGTGTTAGCTTGTACATGTGAAAAAAAACTTTGGATTGCGTATGTTCAAAGTAGAACAATATATTTGTTCACATTAAATCATTTCTTCGTCACACACTATGTACCACTACCGTGACGTCATTTAAAACTTTCTCCCCATCGATTGTTGGTTCTACGAGCAATGTGTTTGAGCAAAAAATTATATTATTATATATTATATTATAAATTTCATATAGGAACGGTGTTCCTGCACATTTCTATTATTTCAAAGTCATGTTTCGTAAATCATTCTATCGATATCGTGCCATGAATGGTTGTATCAGAGAACATTTTAATTTAGTGTTATCCCGTTTCCTAATTTATTAGGATTGACGCGCTCCCCTGCCAAATCTGAACATTTTTTTTATTTTTAAATAGAGCAACTGCCGCCAGACCTCCACAACCCTGCGGGTAAATCTATCATTCTTAAGACAGGTTACATGTCTTTCGAAGTATATTTTCTGGAAGGTACTTCTTTTTTCACAATGTTTTCTTTCACCGTCAACCAAGTGATAATTACAAATATGCACATAAATCCGTTAACATGAATTTAGTAGTATATGCCTCCACCAGGATAGGAACTGGTGACCAGTTGGTATATAGACGGATTCTTATCCACTGGGCTATCACTGCTGGCTTAAATAGAGACCAATAAATTAAGTAGCTCATAATATAGACACACGAATGGGCTAAAGACATTTTTTTTTATATAGCTTCGTTTGTCATGCAAGCCACATGGCTCACCTGATGTTGATTGGTTGTTGAAGACTACCGCGATGCCGTCTCTGCTACTAACACAGTAACTTCTTTTGAGCTGACTGGTAACCTCGCTCACTCGCAGGAATACAACAGGGAATTATTATTTGGCTGTGGTTTTCTATGAGGCTGCTTTGATGCACCACACTTCTCTTAAAACCACCCAGACCAAGACAAACAGACATGTTCATGCACACGAGTGTTTGTCCTGTGTGGGAACAGCTCTGGTGTCAAAGCATCGTTACTAACCACTGCGCCACCGAGCTCGTCAAAAGACATTAAATAAATAGGTTAAATGGGCTTTGTACAAAAGTCGTCTGCGTGGGTACCTCTGTCTCGCCTATTTCTACCGCTAAGCAGCATATTTATATATATGTGTTCCGGTTTGAAGGGGAGATATGGCAGAGAAATTACTGGGTAATGTGACGAAACATCGTTAGGTTAGGTTAGATTGGCAAGATTGGCAGCGCGCGAGTAACATCCCCGTGGTGTTGCAAGCGTCAATAGGCTGCGATGACCGTTTACCATCTGATGCGGGCCGCATGTTTGTTTGCCAATCTAGTTATAAAAAAAAAAAGTTTGGGACAAGAGGTTATCACAGTAAAGGTGAAAGAAGAAATAAGTTAGACAGGAGCAGGAAAGGCATAATGGTAGAAAAAGTCAAAAACTTGTAGAGCACCATTGTTACTCACCTAGCGTCTAAATCGGAAGACGATAAAACGTATTCGGTAAATGTTTGTGAGCATTGGGTATACCGAGCGAGCGAGAATAAAAACATCTTCAGAAAGTTTTTGATCAATAGATCAAGCAGTAATAGCCCAGTAGATCAGCAATAGCCTAGTGGTTAAAAAATAGATCCTGGATGTACTACTAAATTTGTGTTTTCTGCAAAGTTAGCAAAAGTTTTTAAATATTGCAAAATTGGAACGTGGGGTTCTTTAAAACAGGCGTTAGGATGCTTTTACAGAGTGGATAGCTCACAAGTGATACCTCTGGTATTGCACATGTTCATAGATAATGGGAACTACTTACCATCATGCAGGTTGTATGGTTATTTGTTACCATAGTGCTATAAAAAAATACAAATTCCTAATCATAGCTTGTTGCATATTTTCATGACCAAGCGACACCGGGCGTGTCGGTTAGTTTGCAAATATTTTAATCAAAAAATGTTTTGAAGTATTTATTAGCTTTCATAATTAGGTTGTGACCATGGTAGTAAAATTTTGCGTTGTTTGAATTCCATAAACATTATTTTTAATATTTTTCCGCCACTCCGTGAAACTGACGGCCGCCGGAGTTTCATTGGTTCCGTAAAAACCACCGCTGCATCTGACAGCTACATGCCAAATGCTTTTATATTTGTTTCATAATTTTCCAGCTCAAAATTTGTTTTATAAAATTTTACTTATTTATTTGACGCTATGAAAGATTTGGTTGTTTTTTATTACTGCAGAGACATTGACACACTCACTGCCAACGCAGCAATTTTTTATCAGCTGTCAAATGACTTTTCTTACTCGTAAGAGTACAACAATCATTACGCAAATCTTATTTTATATACTACCAAATTAGAAAATAAGCAGTATGGTCTGTATAAACTGTATGATAGCAAACAGTAACCGCAGTTTGGATATTTGCTACAGTTAGAGCATTACTTACGCCTTGCCGATTTTGTGGAAACCTTTTCTAGCTCTTTTTGAAGAACCTGATGTAAGTGTCTTTAAAAAATAAGTGCTTTTTTTCAGGACCTACTTCTCGAAAGAAACTTTTTTATGAACATATTATATTTCATTATACAACATCTAAGATTGGATTGGATGAATTCTCTGCTATAGCGATCAGCTGAGGGCATCATGTCGAATAATTGCTTGAAATATAACCCACTAGCTGCTGCCCGCGGCTCCGCCCGCGCGGAGTCAAATAACGTAGCCTATGTGTTAATCCAGATCATAATCTATCTACGTGCTAAATTTCATTCAAATCCGTTCAGCCGTTTAAGCGTGAAAGAGCAACAAACATCCATCCATACGTACAAACTTACGCATTTATAATATTAGTAGGATTGTACAAATACGTAGTAATAGGGGTTAATAGTACTATATACTTATAATTGACATTAAACCTTTTCGTACGTATACTTTGAATTGACATTAAACCTTCATGGTGTGAAATTTTCGAGTGAAACTTTTGTTACATAATATCTATGAGGTTTTTCTTTTAAAAAATGTGTAACATTTGATTTGCGAATTTTATTGTTTTTTTTTTTGACGGGAAAGATGGATACTTCAGAAATCCGAGTAATTTCTGAATACGAGTTCCGACGCGGAACTAACGCGGCGGAAACGGCTCGCATATCAATGCTGCGTTTAGATAGGAGACTGCTAATGAACGCACCGTGCGTTTTGGGTTAAAACGCTTTCGTAACGGGATCGAACTACGTGGAAGATCCCCCACACCGGTGAATAACGCTGAATTGAAGGAGATGGTGGAAGCTGGTTCGAGTCAAACTACCCAGGAATTAGCGGCATAGTTTAACGTCATATTGACTCATTTGCATCAAATCAATAAGATAAAAAAATATGGAAAAATTGTTTCATGTTTTGATGTGTTCATGTTTTGATGTGTTCATGTTTTGACTGATCTGCAGAAAGAAACGCGTGTTTAAACTTGTATTACCTTGTTGAATCGGTACAGAAATGAAGAAATATTGGATCGAATTGTGACATGTGACGAAAAGTGGACTCTTTACGATAATTGTAAGTAGAAAATGCAATGACTGACCCTAGGTCAGACGCCGCAACATTGTCCTAAAGCAAAGCTTACCAATAAAAAGGTAATGGTAACTGTTGGTCAAGGTGGTGGTCTCTTATGGTGTTATTCACTATAGCCTTTTCGGGTCTGGTCAACTTTGTACAATGATGGCGAAACTGGCAGTGAAACAGCCCTGATTCGTGAACTGATCTTCACCATTATTGCTCCATGATAACGTAAGACATCACACTGCACGAGAAACTGATGTCATCCTCCGTGCTCGCCAGACCTTGCTCCAACTGATTACCATTTTTTTCATGAGTTGGACAATTTTCTACGTGGTAAAAAATATTCTTCCCAGCAGGCATATATTTTATTTCATATTCATATTCATTTGTATAGCATAGTCCTTACCGTGAGCTCAAGTACTGTTTCAGAACTCAGAATTCGAATCATTAAAATTTCTATTTTATGTTTAACCTTATAAGGTACAGCCCGTCAAAAGTATGAAATATAACCAGACTTACGGATAGACGAATGGACCGACAGCGTAGGCTAAGTAACATGCTCCAGGCCAATATCAGGTTCGGAATCTGACCCTCGAAAAGAAGTTCCATAAATATTTTTACTTTATAGACTACATACAACTTGTCACCCCGAATAATGAACTTTACGATTGTAGCCGGATACAAAACCGCAGGGAGAACAAACAAATTTCATATTAATTTGTAATTATCCACTCAAAGTAATTTACTTTGGAAGTTTGAAGAAAGTTAGAAACATGATTTCTCTTTGATCTTGTCTCAACTTAGCGTTCAGATTAAATAATTAGTACTTACGTACCTATTAATTTAGCTTAAGTGAAAATTGGGACTGTAATTTATAAGTAATTTAATGATTAACATCTAAAGGTTTCAGCATTGTAGTGCGCGTTTTTTGGACTCTTGACCACCCACTTGTATTTTGAGATCTTTAAAACATTCTTGCTTCTCCGATTCCAGAGCAAGCACCCTAAAGCTATCCAACACAATAAAGAGATGAATCTCCCCGAAATTGTTTACTGTTGCATACTGGCAGTCGCGTCCCACACTCTGGATTGTAAAACATCAGCGGCAGTGTCTCTATGATTTGATACGATGTGATCATAACAGCTGAATTTGCTGGGGATTTCAGTAGTGAATTTTGGCAATTTTGGGTAGATGAATGGATGGACTAACCATGACCTCAAGAAATTTGTGGGGAGTCGATGGATACAGGGGGCTCGGGATAGAAGCGATTGGCTCTCTACTGGGGAGACATATGTTCAGCAGTGGACGAATACAGGCTGAAATGATGAATATGATGAAAAATTACGTACAATGACTTCACAATTTGTAGCTCGGTTATTATCAATGCAATACCTAATTAAAATAATTAACGACTATAACTACTTCGGACTATCGATATAACTTCGACAGATTAGCTTCACAAAGAGATGGATAGACGTACCGGACGAGTTGGGCAGTAATTGGGAAACTTCGACGCACCCTTACCGCTACCATTTGGCAGGTTCACAGGTGACAGTTATGCATCAGGCGATGGAGAAATTCAGAATAAATAAAATCAAAAACCAAAGTCGATGTTACTCTCAAAGTCAGCATGATGAAGTGGTGGTGTGTGGACTATATATCTGTCGCATGGGTTATAGCAGATGTGGTATAGAAAGGTCATGAAGTGCATTCGTTATTATAGAACGAAGCTTACTGCTAAATTTATTAAATGGTAACCTTGTTGTTATACTAATTACTTATTTCATATTACATTGTTATACATAAACTAGCTGCAGTTCACGACTTCGTCCGCGCGTAACTCGGTGTTTCGTAGGAACCGCTTTTTCTTACTTTCTTTTTCCTCGGCTTCTAGGAGTCATATCGTGATGTCGAATAGCCTATAGCTTTCATCAAGAAATGTGCTATCAAATGCGAAAATATTTTTTTAAAGCCGGCTGGTAGTTAGATTAACAAACAAAGTTAGTTTAAACAAACAAACTCTTCCGCTTTAAATATGTTTACATAAGTACGAGTATAAGGCAACCAAACTTGATCACATATATTTATTGTAATATATACCCGTATTACCGATGAAAAAGAGACCCATATTGGCAAGTTTCTTCTGGCATTTCTTCTTCGCCAATGGTCATTTTCGAAATGCTGGTAGATTAAAAAAGAAAGATTAAAAGTAAAAAAGACGCAATGGAAAATTATTATGATACAATATGATTTAATTTAAAGAATGTAAGACGTGTCTAAGTGCCCATAAGGGCCTAATGGCAAATAAATGATTTTTATCTTATCTTTAATTTGACTAAGAATATGTGAGGTATAGATCGCATCAAACCTCTAGTTAGCGATAACACGTTTTGTTCGTAGTACACCTGCGCGGGGCAACTTCAGGGCGAACTAAATGTTTGCCACGACCATAGTAAAGTTGTTTATACTATGCCACGACCTATAGCAACCACCTCACATTTTTTTATAAAATATTGGGCTACGTACATACATTAATACGGCCCACCTAACGTAAAGTAGACTGAAGCGAGTGAGATATGTGAGGATCGAGTCACGTGGCGCTCGGTTCTCTCTGCCTACCCCGCAAGGGATTTGGCGTGAAGTTATAGATAGATAGATAGATAGACTATTATAATGAATGAGGTTATAAGCAGTAAGTAAATCACAATATAAACATTAAAATCTTTAGTAGGTAAGGTCGCACTTCATTCGTAATATATATTTTTGGATGTGTGATGTTCACGACATTTTCCTTCACCACCGAGCAGGCGCTTATAAATCTGATAATACGAATTTAGTGGCACATGCCAGGATTACAACCGGGGACCAGTTGGTCAATAGCCCGATTCTTTATCCACTAGGATATCGTTGCTCTGATCTAATACTAAAATTATTGTAGTATAATTAGTTTCATGATAATTAAGAGCCAGTTGATTGATGCGTGTTAGCAGTATATTGGCATCGCGCGAACGATACTTAAATGTATTGCAAGCTTTCACAGATTACGGTAACAACTTTAAATCAGGTGGGTCGTACGATGTTTGCGACGTTGTATAAAAAATATATTGAAACACTGGACACCCACCTATATTACAATGTGACAGTCCGCATTAATTTTTAACAAAGATTTTGTAATTGGAAACTATGTCTGAACGAATGGATTATTCAAATACTGATTCAATTGAGATGATTGATGATGGTATAGGAAAACTATACTAAGATTAAGGTATACTAAGATGTTCGTGAGATACCGGAATGGGATCCAAGGAATGCTTAAGAGTATGACTTGATACATTGAAATTATCTTCTTTTCCTAGCGCTATCCCATTTACAATCAATTAAGATTGGCGGAGTCCGACTAAGGATTTGGCGAAGATACTGACCTTCTTAAACCTCCATAACCCACAGGGAAAAAGGTCTTTCGAAATATATTTTTCTCATGATGTTTTCTATCACCGCCGAGCAAGTGAAAATTACAAATATATTATATATATAAGTATATGTATCCGAAAACACGAATTTAGTGGTACATGCAAGGATTTGAACATGCTACCGGTCAAAAGGCCGGTTCCTTATCCACTCAGGTAAGAGCCAGGTCTAGTCAAGTTTTGATGATCATGAGTCTAATCTAACATAACCCAGCAAAGGTTCTAAAAAAATATTAGTTAAAAATTTCGTAAACGTAATCATAGCGAAATCACAAATCATTGACGTAACGGTAGATTAAAAATCTTAACACGAGTACAAATGACGCAGTGTAGTATGTACTTTTAACAATATGTCGTACATTGACGACACTTTGATTCGCAAATTTGACATTTAGAATGACAGCTATTTTGACAATATTTTGTTCAATAATTAATATCAGAACAGGTTTATGAAATCTGCTACCTATTTAAGAATTTATAGCATCAAATTATAATAAAACATAAATTACCATAACTGGAGTAAGAACAGCTAAGTGCACATCAAACCTTATGCTTTGATTTTGTATCGTTCTTATGTTGTAATCAAGATTGATGTATTCGCTTACAGGAAATTTAGCACTTACAAATATAAAAGAAGGACCAATAGTCACCAATGCAGTTAAAATTTACACGAGAGTTAAACAAGCTCGGTGGCGATATGGTTAGTAACGCTACTTTGACACTGAGACTTATGGGTACGATTCCTAAACATTTGTGCGCATGAACGTGTCTGCTTGTCTTGGTCTGGACGTTTTGTGTCATTAGTATGTATATTTTTACAAAAAAAATGTAATTATGTATTTTTATCAGTTGTCTAGTACACTGGCACTAGATGGCGCTGTATATATTTATTTACTATTAAAATATATTTCTGACAAATAAAGTATAAATAAGATTATAGACGCTGTGTTTAGAAATAGTGCTAAATTTGTACTGTTCACTATTTCAAATTTATAGCTAAAAATATTACCAAAAGGCTACCCTGAAACTGTTTCCAGAAGGAGTCGTGTAAACCGAGGGAAATCGTGCGTTACATCTTTTCAGTAAATCGCTGTATCGGATGGCAATGTGCTTTCTATGTTAAACGTTTATCGACAACAACCATTCATACGTAACGTAACTTGTAGATACCTTATTTGAATCAATATTTCAAAATGCTATTTTCCCGCATACATTGAAGATACTCGAAAACTCTTAGCGCAAACCACGTAACTAAAAGAAAACACGTGTAGGCATGTTTGTTTGCTATTTCTCTATTATATACAATATACATATATATATATATATATACTATTATATTTGGTATACATATATATATATATATACACTATTATATATTTTTTCTACAACGTCGAGAGTATGTGTATGAGTATGTCTGTATGCCTACCTGATGTAAAGCGTTTACGGTATTATATTATTCGGCTGTGGTTTTCCGTGAGGTAGAGGTTCTTCCCCAGACGGGCTGCTTTGATGCACCCTACATCTGTTAAAAACACCCCGACCAAGACAATTGTTTGTGTGGGAATCGAATCCACGAGCGTTGGTGTCAAAGTCACGTCATTAACCGCTATATTGATGTAGATATATTACATGTACGAGTATGATGTGGACACGTATCACTTTAATCATGTTTTCGCATTATGTACAATACGTATTTGTAATTATCATTTGCTCGCCGGTGGGGGAACACTTCGTGATGAAACCCATACGTCCAAGAAATCAATTTCAAAAGACGTGTAACTTAACATAGGAAAGATTGTCCTTCTGGGTTGTAGAGTTCTGATTGTAGTCGTTCCACGTCGAAATCAATATATTTGACAAAACTGTTTTCATATGTAAAAAAATGTACATTAATAAGAAATACCTCAATTTAGGGGACCAGAGTACTTGAAGATCACGAGATGTAGTCAGAATGTCAATATGCATTAGTTTACGGCGATATAAATGTAGATAGCATTTACTAATCTATATCTTCATGCCAGAGAGTTGTGATAGCCCACGCATGTACCACCAAATTCGTGTTTTAAGATTTATGTGCTTGTAATTATCAATTGCTTGGTGGTGAACAAAAACATCGTGAGGAAACCCGCACGTTCAAGAAAATATATTTTGGAAGACGTTTCACTTTACCTAAGAACGATCTGATTTTCCCTCTGAGTTGGGTCTCTTCTCTTCGCCAAATTCTTAGGCTTAGGTAGCGGACCCCGCCAATCCTAATGGATTAGGAAACAAGAGAATGCTAAGAAGAAGAAACTTATAAGAGGCTGCCTAAGAAGAGAAAACTTTAATATTAAGCTACCCAACTTGGAATGTAGTTCACCTTACAGAAGATCTTAGCTAAATACCATATCCCTGGAGGGTTGAAATTCCAACTTTAAATTTACCAAAAATTTGGCGGATGCTTGTCGTTTTTCAAGCGTTCATAGGATGAGGTAGTCGCTTGATATCCACATGGCCATACGCTTATTTCCCACTTCAGAGTATAAAGTAAACTAACTTCCGTAAAGTAACTTCCGTTAAAAATTGTTTAATTCAATGTGTAACAATCGCGAAAACCTAAGACAATACTATAAAGTAAACTGTAAAATTCTCTTTTATATATGGATTAAAATTCTTACCGCTTTAACTGTGCTACATAAAAGTATAGTGTTGTAATCCATTACTGGTGTATTGTGTGGGGAGGACAATGTGCCCAGTGCAGTGCGACACGCAGCGGAGGGTAATGTACCGTGCAGAAATAGGTGCACTAAGATAATCCCACTAAATAATGTTGACTTTGTATTAGTTTACAATTTGAAACTGTCACGGTTGTTTACGTTACTATGGTAGATACGGGACTTAGGAATGAATTAATGATTTTTAGTTTTAAATTCTCGCACCACCCCGGCGGCTATTGGCGCAGCAATGGTTTTTTTTTGGTGATACCACTAAGGTGGCAATCAAGCATACGGCCTGCCTGATGGTAAACAGACACCGTAGCCTATGGACATTTGCAATACCAGGAGTGTCACCCATGCGTTGCCGATCCTCTCAAAAACCTCTTCACGCATTTCTTGAAGAATTCCATGCTGTAGTCCCTTGGAAAAACATCGGCTGGGAGCTCATTCCACAGTTTGAGAGTTCTCGGAAGAAAACCATAATGATTGATGTGAAGGCATTCCAGTCTGTTTGCATTCATTTCCCCAGGACTAAGGACGCGCATCTCTTTCGCATTGACGCGTAAAAGCAATCTACTCTCGCAGTGCTGGTGCAGTCCAAAAGCGGGGCAGCCTCAGCCGCACCCAGAAAGCATTGCACACGAAGGGCATTGTAAGCTTTTTAAATATACCTAGTTCACAAAATGCACGTGTAAAGGTGCACAAATCTTTGAATTGGGTGATTTTAACTTCCCTACAGCATTGTGAGAACCTGCGAGCTAGTATGTTCGCTCTCACTGACAACGTCCATCGTTCCCTCTCAATATCGTCATCGTCTTTAAGGTCGGGAGTCAATATATGACCGAGATATTTAAATTTGAAAACTCCCTGTAACCCAAGATTATTAACTGATGATACTTTTTCATATTATTTGTGCTGGGCCCCAAAGACCATGACTTGGCTTTCATTGACATTATCTATCAGATTAAGTGTGAGGGCATACTTTTCACAAATGGACACTAAAGTTCGCAGGCTACAGACAGATTCACTTAGTAGCACCATGTCATCCGCATAGATAATGCTGTTTACGCAGACACCGTCTATATAACAACAAGATCTACTGTGATTTATTTGTTTTTATATTTTCCCTATGTACGAATTTCGAGCCGTTTCGGCTTTTAATGTATAATTTTGAACACAGCTACGAAATATTAATATTATACATTGAAAGCCGATACGGAGGGATTTATTTGTTTTTGTATTTTCCTTATGTACGAATTTCGAGCTGTTTCGGCTTTCAATGTATAATTTTGAACACAGCTACGAAAGATTAATATTATACATTGAAAGCCGATACGGAGGGAAAGTACAAAAATAAATCGCGGTATGTCCCATTTCTACAATAGTAATTTGTATTAGTTGTGGCAAAAAATAAGTATTAAAATAAATGTCATCTATTTATATACAATTTTTTTTTTTCAAATTACAGATCTATTTTGAGAGTCACAACTACTACACTGCCCTACACCAACCCTTACGTGTGACTTAAAGAAGTTGAGAGATTAGGGTTTGTTATGAATACATGGGGCACACTAAAAGTTTTGCACTTCTAGCTAATCGGAACTATTTGAATTTCGAATGTTATATTTTTTGAAACGTTGCAACCTACTTAGTAATAAAAAAAAACAAATGGCGGGAAATCATTTGTAAATTGTTTTTTATTACACATCAAAGTTCTATGTACGCAATGAAAATGGAATTGAGTCGAAAAGATTTTAGAGCGATGATTTTTTATTATTTTAAAAGTTCTCTCTCTCCACAAGACTGTGCTGCTCGTCTTCAAAATGCTTTTGGGAGAGAAGCACCTTCTTTGAGCACCATTATTTATTTTTATACTTTATAGGCTACGTTAACCACTTTATATTAGATACGCGTGTTTGCCTACAAAAGTTTTTATAAAAATGCGTCTTCTTTTTTTTATATAACATCGAGAGGCATACATACGGTCCACTTGATATAAAGCGGTTACCGTAGCCTATGAACGGTTTCAATATATTAAGTATCACTCGTGCGAAGCCTCCTCTGTTGCTAACACAGAAACTCCTTAGTAGCTTACTGGTAACCCAACAACCTTCTAGGCTAGGGACTTGTTACGTGGCTGCGATTTTCTGTAAGGTTACTTCCCCAGACGGCCTACTTTGATACGACCTACCTGTCTTCAAACATCCAGACCAAGACTTACAGACATGTTCATGCACACAAATGTTTGTATTGTGTGGGAATCAAACCCACGAGCGATGGTGTCAAAGTCGCCATTCACTACTACGACCGAGTTCGCCAAGAGCATCTTCCAAATGGCACAAAATAACTAAAAGACGTGAACATACGACAAGATTTGAATTACATTTGGGGGCTGTTCTATTACTTCCCCGAAAATAGGAAGTTAACAATATAACATATCTCGTTTAACGTAATAAATAATCCAGAAGCTTCGAAACCTCAATGAACAGATCGTGAAAACGGATTTTTACATAACAATTTTGTTCACAATATTCACGAACACAATTTACCTCGTGGATGTGATATAACCTTCCCGTATCGGATGCTATAAGGAAGCCACCGTGCTTCATCGGTACGGTGTGAGTATTACGAAAGTTCTCTATTTGTGACATGAATTTGTCTCGATTTTTTTATAATGTATGGTGACATTCTTGAGCATTAGAATGATCCACTACTTGTCTATGAGGAAACAGAATAGAAATAGAAATGGTTTTATTCAGACTTCACACGCCAATTTTACATTTTTAAAATACAGACAACATGCAAGTGAAGTCAGAATTGAGCCACACTCAGGGTTTTAGGCTATAAGCACGTAAAAGTGATCCTGGCCCTGGTTTTTTCTTTTTACTATGTCGGGAGGCAACTAAGCATACGACCCTAGCATACGACCCACCCGATGTAAAGCGCGCGACCTCTGCCGCTAACACAACAACTCCTTAGGAGCGGGCTGCTTTGATGCACCCTACCTCTCTTTAAATAGCCCAAACCATGACAAACAGATATGTTCATGAACACAATTTTTGTCTTGTGTAGGAATCGAACAGACGAGCGTTGGTGTCAAAGTTGTGTTATTAATAGCGACGCCATCGAGTTCGGTTTTTAACGAGGGTCAACAATGACAACGAGGAACAAAAAATACACAAAAAATATTAACCTTTTATAGTACACAAGTAGAATACAATAATGCATTATGACAATAACTACAAAAATGAGGCACTACTACATAAGGCAAGGTGTTTCCTTAGACTTTAGGGTTTAATTCCCTATGTAATCTCGTGATTGTTAATAATTCTCGTAGCTCATCTCTGAGTCGAGTCAAAAGACTCAGCTGGTATTTAGGTGCTCCCGTCCATTTATTACCAAATATATCTTGATTTTTCAAACATGTAGGGTGAATTAAATTTTTTTTGTTACGTTGTTGATAGGTCATTTTGTTTTCTGGAAGTATTTTAGTGCCAATATTGATCGTTATATTACGAGTACGATGTAAAACCTGTAAGGTTACAAAAAATTCTTACATATCCTTTCACTGTGGGCCCTATGGAGAAGCTCAAGATCGTGATATGAAAAGGGCTTTGCTCAGGGTTTATCTGCGTTATAGAATCAGAAATAATGATATCCGCAGCAGAACTAAGCTATCCGACGTGGCAGACTGAAGTGAAGGTAAGCCGGCCACATAGTTCATAGAACCGACAAACGCTGGAGAAGAAAGTATGTCTCGAGTGGCGCGCCCATACTGGTGCACGCAGTATGGGAGAGGATTTCATAAAGAAGTAGTATTTTACACAGAAAAAGACATAAGAAACAAGTAAAAAAATATTACATACCTTTAACATAAAAGTGGTGACTTTTCAGATTAGACTAAGTTAGAGTAGTTCATATTTTATTGATATTATTATTATGTGAGAAGAGCTAGTATATCTAGCTGTGTCACATACAAGAGAGTGGCTTTGTGAGTATGTTTATAAATGTTTTTTTTATTTTTTATACTACGTCGGGACGCATAAAGCATACGGCCCAATTGATTTAAAGCGGTTAACGTAGCCTACGAAAGCTTGCAATACATCAAGTAACACTCGCGCGATGCGACCTCTGCTGCTAACACAGCAACTCCTTAGGAGCTTACTGGTGACCACACTCACGCTCAGGAACACAACAATACTCTAGGGAGTTGTTATTTGACTGTGGTTTTCTGTGAGGTGGAGGTACTTGTTTGTTGTGTTCCTTCGTGTGAAAGAGGTCTCCAGTAAGCTCTTAAGGAGTTGCTGTGTTAGCAGTAGATGTGGCATAACGCGAGTAATACTTAATTGCATTGCAAGCGTTTATAGGCTACGGTAACCACTTTACATCAGGTGAGCCTTATGGTGAGCATATATGCATCCTGACGTTGCAGAAAAAAAAAATGGATTTACGCGTGCCTTTATGGGGTCCATAGAGACACAACTCGTTTATTTGAATACCTGATTGATGAATATTATGGCAGTTACATAATGTTGGGAGAAATAAATACCCACCATACCGAAAGTCTTGTCACAGTCATTTGACTGTGCGGAGATCCTGCATATGATTTCCCATAGCTGGTTCTATGAAGAATCAAATACACACATCAAAAGTGTCTAGGGATCAAGCATTTTTATACAGATTTCTTGAGATTGAGATGTGGCTTTGTAATAAATTTATGATTTTATAAATTTATATGGATGCTTTTTGGTGCATTTCATAATTTGAAACAGGAACTGTCAATCAAATTCGAGTAAAAGATGAAAATCAGCTGTCAATATTTTCCCTATAAAAACATACAACGCATTGAAGACATTATTAGTGCTACTGTTTCCCTACTACTGATTAAAACCAACGTTATTATGGAGCGGCGACGTCATTTAAGCAGGGAAGAAATGCTCAGAGCCGTGGGAATGATAGAAGCTGGTTCCCGGCAACGTACTGTGGCTTTAGCTCTGAATACAAGTCAGAGTGTTATCAGTCGACTTTGGACACGTTACCGAAGCACTGGTACCGTGGCTGAGCGCCATGGAGGACGGTATCGCTGCACCACACGGAGACAAGACCGATACATTCAAATCACAACTCGAAGAGCTCCAACAATAACCGCCATGATGTTAGCCGTGACGCTTCATCACTCTTCAGGGAACTTAATTAGCGACCAAACAGGCAGAAACCGCTTGCATGAAGTGAACCTTCATTCCCGAAGACCGCTAAGGGTACCACCTATAGCAATGCACAATCGTAGGATTCGATATCAATGGGCTCTTGAACACAGAAATTGGGCAGAAGAACAATGGCGTTTCGTGTGCTTTTCTGATGAGTCTCGTTTTGGTATGAGACCGGATACAAGACGTATACGACACTGGAGAACCCCTGGACGCCAACAGCGATTAAAATCCTGCCAGGAAGTCCATCCTTATAGTGGTGGAACCATCATGGTATGAGCGGGTATTTGGATCGGCGGAAGAACTGAGTTGATTTGGATCAGAGGCAACCTCAACGCTCAAATTTATGCTGAGACGATTGTATCAGACGTCATCGTTCCTCTACAAGTGCAAATCGGTCCCTTATTTCAGTTAATGCATGATAATGCACGACCGCACACCGCAAGAGTTGTAAGACAGACTCTCGCCGCAGCTAACATCAATGTCATGCCCTGGCCTGCTCAGTCGCCAGACTTGAACCCGATTGAGCATGCATGGGATATGCTACAGAGAAGAGCTCTGCCGAATATGGAGGGTATCCAGTCGCAAGAAGACCTTTTTTTGTTGTTGCAACGAACATGGGCGGCCATTCCACTGCGTGATTTGGATGAACTCATTTTGAGTATGCCAAACCGATGTTCTTGTGTTGTTAGTGTTCGCGGTAGAAACACGGATTGTTAATTGTTTAAGTTACCCAATAAAATTTTGAAGAAAACTGTTATTTCAGTCTTTTTTTCGAACTTTAATGTTAGTGGTTCAAATGTCAAAAATCCCTTTATTATGAAAATGGCAAATTTCTTTATTAATGCAAAGGTGACTTGGTTTATCGTTACTGTAGACAAACAAAAACACTTTATTTGATGAATCCTTAAAGAAAATTTTAATTAATATCAATCAGGAGAAAAGTTATTGCAAAAATATATGTTGATCCCTAGACACTTTTGATGTGTGTATATAAAATTATCATTTAATTTGTTGAATGAAGGTCTGCATGAGTCTAAGGGACTAATACTAGCTATAGATCTTATGCATTTCTTTTGGCGTATAAAGACTTTAAGGACAGATATAGTGATATGTAGTTTTATACCAGTTATAATAAATAATAAATTTGGATTCAATTTCTCTTGACTCCAACAGTCGGGCTTGATAGTTAAAAATTTTAATAAAATTAGCCTTTACTAAATTTACTGTGAAATCATAGCTGTCTAGACTGTCAAATTATTTTTAGTCTCATAAGATTATTTTTAGTATTATTAATCCGGTTCTCATAATATGATTCGGTAAAGTCATTTTATTCAATATTGTCACAGGACATAGTTAAAGATAAATCTTGGCAAACGTACATGCAAATATTCGACAACGTATTTTAAATTATTATTAAGGGCAGGTCATTAAAATAAAGAGCCTACAATACTGCCTTGTGGAATGCCTGTATTATTGTATAGACAGAAGGATCGGATGCTATGCGTAGGTATCATTATTTTGATTCACTTTAATAATTTCGACTTTTGACTGCGTTTTAAGATTCTTGCAGGTGCGCTGAAGCTGTGTGCTCCCAAGCTGTGTTCTGTACTGACAGCATGGAACGTGAATTTTTTAGGAGTTTAAGGGTGATAAAGTACATCAAAGTCGTTCTACAGGGAGAATTCTTTCTCACAGAAATCCGCAGCCAAATAACGACTTTCTGGAGGGTTACTGTGTTCCTGCCAGTGTGTGAGATTGCCAGTACTTCCGAAGAGTTTCTGTGCAATCAACGTGGATGGCAATGCACGAGCGATACTTCCTGCACTGCATTCATTGGCCACGGCAACTGCTTTACATCACGTGAGCTATGTGCTTCTATACCTCTCGGAACCTCTGACAACATGGAGGGAACAGGTAAATACATCTACCTTATAAAACACTGTAGACAAGTAACTGCAACAAGTAATGGTCTCTCCGTTATTAAATGTTACATTCTTGCTAGTTTGTGACATTGCTTGTAAGCTACCGAGTAGGTTTCACCATATACAGTGATGCGCTTGTACATTAATAAGCTGTGGTATTCGCTACACAACAGGCATGCTTCATAATTTATTAGCTACCCGAGATAGTCTAAAAAACTAATATTGTTTGCATTATTGAAGTAATGAATACAGAGAACTTGTTCCGCTACATTAAAGAACGTAACTTCAAAACTATCCACTTTCACGGAATCAAAGTTACAACAGTGGAATCAAGCCCGGTGCCACATGTACCATGAAATATTCATGAAACGAATCAACATCAGCCGTGTGTCGAGGCAGACGCTGCTTCCGGCCAAAGCAGGTGATTCCCGTACTTCCTGTTTCATGCTTGTACTCTCGTGCACTGACTGCGTTACGTTTCGTAATAAAGTTCTTTGCGGAGTTTCTTTTTATTCAATTTTCTTTCTTTTTATAAGGAAAACAATTTGGAATCTTTGTTTACAAGTACCATACTTTGAATCACAAGTGACTAGTTCAGTGGCGCAGTGGTGAAATGCATTATTACATTACTTTGACACAAACGCTCGTGGGTTCGATTTCCATACAGGACAAACAATTTTGTGCATAAACATGTCTGTTTGTCTTGATCTGGGTGTTTTTAAAAGAGGTAGGGCGCAACAAAGTAGCCCGTCTAGAGAAGGACCTCCACCTTACAGAAAACCGCAGGCAAATGACTACTCTCTAGAGAGTTGTTGTGATCTTGCGTGTTAGCAAGGTCACGAGTAAGCTAAAAAAAAAACAAGTATGCATATTGATTACAAAATTATTAATGTTCAATATAACCCCTCTGCTAAAGTACTCGATACCAATTTGCTACTAACCGTACAGTAACCCAACATTCCCTCACGGGGATTGTAATGAGAACAGAAAACCCAAGAAGGAACCGATTACCACAATTAATGACAGTACATTCAGTGTGCTAAAAAAACAAGTTATGAATGTGGATGAATACAGTGGAAGAGAAAGACCTAAGCAATTATG
The DNA here is from genome assembly GCA_947507595.1 of Pyralis farinalis. Taxonomy (NCBI): domain Eukaryota; kingdom Metazoa; phylum Arthropoda; class Insecta; order Lepidoptera; family Pyralidae; genus Pyralis; species Pyralis farinalis. The sequence continues at coordinate 8,535,203 of OX382264.1, forward strand.
GAAAGAACGCGGAAAATGGAATATATAAAAAGGTATGGAACTGACTAGTGATAAAATTAATAGAAATATCAAATAGGTATAAGGTCAAGTGATTCAAAATGTAGTATTCAAAATGATTTGATATAGTTAGGAGCTGATCATGCTTGATACTTGAAGTGCTCCCTATCTATAACTTCACGCCAAATCCCTTGCGAGGTTGGTAGAGAGAACCGAGCGTCACATGACTCGATCCTTACATACCTCACTCGTTTCTTTAACATTCATTACTCTTCTAATGCACGCTCGCCGATTTCTAATGCTCCTGATGTCACTTTCTGATAAAACACGTTTGGTTTGGTCATGACAGGTATGTCTTAGCTTTCCTCCGTTCCTACATCTTTCTACTTTCGCGTTGTATATCTATTTCGTTATTGTTTCTTCCTGCATTCTTTCTATGTCCGAACCAACGAAGCACGCCTTCTTATTTTAACACAGACACTACTACAAGACTCTGTTTCTAACATCATCATTGCGAAAACGGTCAAAATGTCGAAGTTGATGTGCACTTAGTTGTACATAATACATGTTGATAGATACATCTTGAAAAACTACTGCTAGAACAGACCCTAAACGGAATCACTAACGAATGCAGGTGGCACTAAAACAAAGTGATTATCATTGAGTAGCACGTTCCATTTTCTGGGCTACGAATACATGATACATCGAAGAGATTCCACGATGTATATATTTACATTTATTTACGAAAGAAGACAACGATAAACAATAATATTTACTCATCGATCATTTCTTATTTACTTACCAAAGCCCGTAAAATAGAACTATTCGCTTTGAAAACATTGCCCGAGTAAATGCGTAGTCGTAAATTTGAAACATTTGGTTTGAAACTGTTGCCTGTATTGATCAAGTAAGCGCCCGTATTGGACTTGTGCCTTAGATGACACTAAAACTTCTCCAATTGATTTAAGGGCGTCCTGTCATGATCTAACGATGAGAGTATAGCAGCAGAGTTGGCTCAGGCATTTTCTCTACTACCATTCTCGTAATTATTGTTGCAACGGAATTTGTTTATAATATTGAGGTGACAAAAATATACAGTCTAATTGATGATAAGTAGCTACCGCAAGCTTGCCTTGGGCACCATTTGCGACTTGCAGATCCACTTAAGACTGTTCTTTATTGAGGACTCCGACAGTTACGGACCAGCTGTGAAGTGTGAAGCGGTTGCCTATGGTGCATCAAAGCAGCCCGTCTGGGAAATTATCTCACAGAAAACTGCAATTAAATAACAAATTCCTGGAGTGTCGTTGTGCTCCTACGAGTGAGCTAGGTCACCAGTAAGCTTCTAAGAAGTTGCTGTATTAGCAACAGTGGTTGTATCATGAAAAAAATAAATTGATTTAGTTGCCATATTTCATGATAATACAACGATGAGCTATGCTTGAAATTCATATCCTTCGCCGTTTTTGTAGAAGACATCTGTAATTTATTTTCGAGTCATTTACTCTTCGTAAATTTATTGAATAAATGAAAGTTAGTAACGAATAAAGCTGTTTCGCATATATACGAGTATATAGAAGGCATCGTCAATATTTCTAACTTAATAAAATAAGGCCTGCACGAGACTGTCCGTTTGATTTTCCATATGGCATTTTTTTAAGCTTTATATGCATCTTCCTTTTGAGTAGAGTTGCTCCAAAAAATAATACCATATCTTAGATTTGATTCGATACATCCGTAATAAGCTGTCAGTACTGCAGTGCGATCATGCCATGTCGACCGCGTGGGCCCGTGTAGTTTGACATTGGTAACACTCATAGTTGCCTAGTTGGACTTTCTTCGTTGCAAGTTGTATCCACGTTTATTTGCATTGTTCGCAGATGGCAGAAGAAGAGAAATAACACTTGTGAGCGATGTTTAGCTGAATCTGTGTCATTGAAGATATGTTGAATAAGTTGGGTCGTTGTATGTATACAAATGAATTGCCTCGGTGCATGGTAATTGGTTCGATGAGAATGGCACTTCACGGCTTTGCGGACAGTTCCGCGAAGGCTGTGGCTGTATTGTATAGTATATATTATATGCTGCTGTGAGAATAATAATTATACAGTCGACTCAACTTTTTGTACGAGTATACAAAGTTGGCGAGACGTATAAGGGCCAGAGTAATGAAACTTCAAAAATGATCTCTGTCTGGATGCCGTTCTAGGAGTAGTGCCTTGGGAACGAGCCAGTCTATGTTGGATGTTTTTATTGATTCACTGTCACACGCTACAATTCTTAAAAGGGAGCTACGTTGGCCTTCCTCCGTTACGCTTACTGGCCTCACTTCAATCACTCGAAGAAAGTTAATGTAATTTTGAGCGCTAGTATATTATGTATCAGTAATGTTAAATTAAATGTAGGTCAAGGTCGCACTTACCTGCCAAATACAGCTTTGGGTTGCGATTTTTTTTGTGGTGGCTTATCTGTCACAATGACAGACGGTGTGCGATTAATTGAATAAATATTAAAATATAACTTATAATGTATTGAAAAAATAATTGAATATGATGGTGTATTTTAGTAATAGATTTCTTGCTGTAGACCCTATAGGTTACATCACTTTCCTTGAATGCTATTCTTTGCATCTTCTAATGTTGTGTTAATTCTAAGTACTACCGCGTCATGTATTAATTTTACATTGAACTTCCTGTATGTATAACGCTTATTGTCACATGCGTAGGTACATAATAATACTTGCTTGTTGAACTTTATATTATCAATTCACAAGCAGATAATTATTAAAAAATCAATATTTCTTGCATAAAACATGAAATTTAACAAATTTCATGTTTTTTTGTGAATTCATTTTGATTATTATTTTTTGCTTCATAGTAATTTCGGTGTATTTGTTTGTTCCTCACATGTAAGGAATACTTGTTTCTTGCAGTATGCAATGCGGTTCATACAGTTAAATATGTATCAGTTCTCTGTAGATACTTTTGAAATTAAGTTTTTTTTTTTTGTTGATTCATATCTAATTCACAAGACATATTTTAAACTCTTTTGTTTCATTGATTTATGTACACATTTAACACTTGCTTAGCGGTAAAGGAAAACATCGTGAGGAAACCCACCCGTTCAAGAAATTATATTTCGAAAGACGTGTGACGTAACCTAAGACAGATCTGGTTTTCTCTCAGGCTTGTGGAGGTCTGACGGCAATCGCTCCATGTAAAAATCGGTATTCTCGCCAAACCCTAGGTAGCGGACCCCACCAATCCTAACGGATTAGGAAAACGTGAAGGAGAAGATGTATGTCATTCATAACATTAATAATAATAATAATAACCCCGCAGGGCAGCTTGTGGCGAGCTGTTGGTGCGTAACGACACCACGGGTACCCGAGTGCTCCAGAGAGTCGATCAGGGCCTTCGTCTCCGGCGTGTCTTCATCGGTCGGAGTGGAAAGTCAAGAAGGCCCGCAGGGCTCTCAGCTCTGGCTTGCCTTCATTGGCCGTCCAGAGAGGAGTCGATAGAGTATATTGCTCTAGCAGGTGATATGCTCCAGGGGTGGAAGTGTTAAAGGGCATAACGCCGCGAGTAACTTCGGAGAAAGCGCAGCACAACTCTCGACATCCCTGAGTCACTCACATCGGTGTTGCTCCCGGCCGACTTTCTCTGGCATTTCAGGGGTCCATCTAGTGAGTGGCGAGCCACCGCCTGCCGAAGTAACATTAGATAGGATAGTTATGCCAGGTGTCCGTCTCTCTTCTGTAATAGCCCAGTACTAATAATCCCTCCAGATCTCATTTCAATAGCTCAATTATTTCCGACACATTTGTAACAGTCCCAATACCTGCTGTGACCTGTTCCTTGGTATATCCTCCCATTGATATCCCTCAGAGCAGGTCACAGCTGGTATAATACATTAATTACATCATTCTTTTAGAAGGGGCTTCTACGCGTTGGATTTATATCCCCGCGCACGCCTATCAAATGACCGGGATTAAAACCCGTGAAATAAGAATAATAATAACCCCGCAGGGCAGCTTGTGGCGAGCTGTTGGTGCGTAACGACACCACGGGTACCCGAGTACTCCAGAGAGTCGATCAGGGCCTTCGTCTCCGACGTGTCTTCGTCGGTCGGAGTGAAAAGTCAAGAAGGCCCGCAAGACTCTCAGCTCTGGCTTGCCTTCATTGGCCGTCTAGAGAGGAGTCGATAGAGTATATTGCTCTAGCAGGTGATATGCTCCAGGGGTGGAAGTGTTAAAGGGCATAACGCCGCGAGTAACTTCGGAGAAAGCGCAGCACACTTCTCAACACCCCTGAGTCACTCACACCGGTGTTGCCCCCGACCGACTATCTCTGGCATTTCGGGGGTCCATCTATCTCTTCTGCAATAACCCAGTACCAATAATCCCTCCAGACATCATTACAATAGACTAATAATTTCCTACACATTCGCAATAGTCCCAATACCTGCCGTGATCTGCTCATAGATATATGGATCTAACGATAATTTTAGGAGCGGGTCTCGGTGGGTGTACAACATAACATGAATCTTCTCAAAAGGGCCTCTACGCGTTGGATCCATATCCCCGCGCACGCCTATCAAATGACCGGGATAATACCCGTGAAAAAAAACAAATAATAATAATATTTTATTGACAGAAATTTTTACATAAAATCTGAAATTGATTTAGTTCCCACACTAGGCTAAGCCTGTCCTGTGGGCAACTTTACAGCTTGATTTGTCGTGAAATAAGGTACTAAACTTGAGGCACTAAAACTACATAAGAAAAATTTGTTAATTGTCACTATTATATCCGTATGTACATTGTACAAGTATATATTGTATTGTGTTCAAACGTCTTGGGTACAATAGATGTCATTTTTGGTATTGGCTCGTTTTATTTGTAGTTTCGATAACAATTTAAAACAATTATCTTATTTATTATCTTATATACTAATTATATTGACTTTAAACTTTAAAGAAATTTTTACGATTTGGAAGAATATTTTAATAATAATTACAATAATTTGACAATTTAATAGTTAATTAATTTTCTTTTCTGTTTGATTGTATTTTTATTTATTGCTTTGATTATTGTTCCTTTTTAATTATTTATTGTATGTTCAAGGATTTGTTAGCAATGTATTATGTTATATTATTACTATTATTATCCTAGTGACATTCAACCACAATTGTAAAATTGTTCATGAATAAATTGATTGATTGATATTATATATGTATATAATTTTGAAAAATGTATGTACAAAATCCGCATTCCAGCGCTCTCTGTCTTTACAATTTGTAACCAAATGCAATGTTAGTTGGATTGATATTAAATGTCTCACAGAATTTCCGGTAGATGTCGCTATGGTTAACAATGTATAGTGTTTGTACTTGACATTTGACGTCTATAAATACATTCCAACAAACATTATGGCTGCTACGCCTGTAGTGAATTGAAGGGTTTGGGATAAAATTAAAACATCCTTAGAGTAACGACCTTTTAATTTTATCCCAAACCCTTCAATTCACCATCCCTCCGAGCACAACAACACCGCCCAGTACTGATTAAAAATGGCGAAAGTTTTTTACCATTGAAAGTTGCATGGAAAATAGCATCGATATATAACTGCTGTAAATTGGTATCCGCATGTATTCGATGTGAGTTACGCTTTGTTAAAACGCTGTGTAAAGATTGATTTGACAACTGTTACGCGCATGTTCGATGTGTATCGTTTGTTTAAAAATTGGAAACATAGTCTGGTTGAAGAATTAATAGGTGAAATTTATACGTAACCCGACTTTACCCCAATTTCAGTGAGCCAAGTTTGAGTTCTATACAGGAAGTATAAATTTATGCTAGTAAATATTTTATTTAAAAAAATCATATTTAAGCAAATTAAAAGTGTAAAGTGGAAATATAGGAATCAAGGAAGACCAAGACTCGCCCAGCAAGTCCAAATTGATCGTGTTTTATCAGAAGGTGATGTCAAGAGCCCTAGAATCTGTCACTTGTGCACGAGAAGATCTATGATTGTTCAAGAAGCGAGTGACGCATATAAGGATCGAGTCATGTGACGCTCGGTTTTCTCAGCCTATCTTGCAAGAGTCTTGGCGTGAAGATATACATATATATTTTTTTATAAAACATCGTGAGGCGTACATGTGTATATGTAATATGAACTCTTACAATACATTAAATATCGCTCGCGCGATGCAACCTCCGCTGCCAACACAGCATCTCCTTAGGAGTTTACTAGTCACCACACTCACTCGCAGTAACACAACAACCGTCGTCACAACAGTCTTTAGTCGGTTGCGATTTTCTGTGAGGTGAAGGTACTTCCCCAGACAGGTTACATTGATGCGCCCTACCCCTCTTAAAAATACCCAGATCAAGACAAACAGACATGTTCATGCACACAAATATTTGTCTCATGTGGGAATCGATCCCACGGGCCCTGATGTCAAAAGAACGTTATAAACCACTGCGTCAAATATTATATATATATTAAATATATTAAAATAAATTAATAATAAATATAAAAGCCTTAAAAAAGATTTTTGAAACGCTCTTTCAAGTACGAGTTAGTAAATGTAACTATAGAAATGAAACTAAAAAAATAAACAATTACTTCTATTTATTGTATTATAATTAAAATTTCCATCACTATCTAATAGTGAAACGAAAAATCATAATTTTCATTTTGTTCTATGACTGAGGTCACCAGGAAGCTCTTAAGGGAGTACTGTATTCATAGTAGAGATGGCAACACTTGAGCAATACGCCGTTACAAGTGTATAAATTAACTTTCTCATAAGGCGGGCTATACCCTTATTACGCGACATGGCATTTAAAAATATATAAGCACAACGGGCAGTGATAGTCCAGTGGATAAAGAAAAGGCCTATTGACCATCTAGTCCCCGGTTAGAATCCTGGCGGAGGCATGTACTGGCTAGTACCACTAAATTTGTGTATTCGGGTTTTTTGTACATATTTATCACTTGCTCATTGGTGAAGAAAAACATCGTCAGAAAACCCACAAGTCCAAGAAATTATATTTGGAAAGACGTGTGACCTACTAAGAAAGATCTGGATTTTCCTCTGGGTTGTGAAGGTCAGCTGTCGCTCCATTAAAAATCAGTGCCTTCGCCAAATCCTTAGCTTAGGTAGCGGTCCTCGCTAATCCTAATGGATCAGGAAACGGAATAACGCGAAGAAGAAGAAGATATAAGTATAACGGGCAGTCGAACTTCTTTAGCGGTAGTAAATCCAGAGGAATCAAAACTGACTGAACGACCAATCAAAATGATCTACAAGTGAGCATCAATTCGTTCACTCATCCCTAATCAGTATGTGCAGGAGACTGCATGAGTTATGGCCCCGGTCGTGCATTTGCGCCGTAGTCATAAATTCGCTTCATTCGATCGCCATTCGATTTACGAATATAGATGAGCAATATGGGCGATGCTGGCTTACATTCTAACTGCTGGATTTGGCCCGAGGTTTATTCGGTCTCTTTTTTATACACTTGTTTGTAATGATTGCGTAAAATAACAATGATGTCCATTAATCAACAAGCGATCTAAATGCAACAGAAAATAAATGAGTTATATTAAATCGATTCCAATAGTTTGTTTGTCTCTCTACATAGGAATTTCTATATTTATCTACATATCAAGATGAATCTCAAAAGAATTATCTTGCAGTCAACCAGTTGAATGGCTAATTGAAACTTGGCCGGTAAATGGCAAAAGGGGGAGGCCTATGTTCAGCAGTGGTTCACCGTGTAATCACAATGGTCGCGTAATATGCAATTCCAGAGAAGTTTTCTTCCGAGAATTCTTAAGTTGTGTAATGAACTCCCAGCAAGGGCCTACAGCATAGGGTTCTTCAAGAAAGCCTTGAAGAGATTTTAAGAGGATCGGCAACGCATGAGCGACACTCCTGGTGTCGCAAATGTCCATAGGCTATGGTGACTGTTTATCAACATCAGTCAGGTCGTATGCTTGTTTGCTCAGTCGCTCCATGTAAAAATGAATATCTTCGCGAAATCCTTAGGCTTAGGCAGCGGACGGCAAACGGCTTGAACGATTTGGATACAATTTTGTATTTAGATGAGTTTGAGGATGAGGTTTACAGAGAAAACACGGTTTTATATAAATAACATAAAAACGCCGAGCGAACATCGTTAGCTCAGGTGCTCTATAACTATGTATTAAATTTTCCAAAAATATGGGATACTAAGTAATATTAAGTTATAATATTAAGTTGTCTTTTTATGATTTTTCTATTGACGCAACAAATTGTTAACTGAGTGATGGCAAAAATATGTTAAGTATTTCAGTAGACATATTACTTCAAGACACAGTTAATCTTGTATCTACTTTGTATTAGGTGAAAACACAAAAATATTATGCTGAGCTATACAAACACTGCGTTACCAGCATGAGGTGAAACGGGTCGCATCGTACTATCTCCGAATAAGCCTGACTTACTCTGAGAACGTTCGCTTTTTACTTTGGTGTAAGTGCCTATCCACTTAAAGCGAGTACCGAGCAATTTTGTGATTTAGAAAAATAGAGCCATCATATAATGGAATGGAAAATCTTTAAATTTAAAGCGTTAAATAGTTAATAAATTCAGGCGTTACTTTGCGAAAGTCAAATTTACAGACAATTTCATGTAAACTACTTTGAGTGCTTCCGCTCCCAATTAGTTCGTGCGAACTACTGCCGGGCGGCACCCACCCCCTACCGTTAGTATGATTAGTAGCATGTTATTCTAACGACTAACGTCTACAGCGCCTGAGGATGCCTCGTGGAGAGGCGAAACACATATCGCGGTGACGACCGGAGCAGCCAGGGCAGCAACGGTGGCGAGTGCATGCGGTTCACATTTCAGATGGCGAACACTCGCAGAGATGACCAGAGCAGCCATGGCAGCGGCGGCATGCATCTACTAACGGTAGTGGGTGGGTGCCGGCCGGCAGTAGTTCGCACGAACTAATTGGAAGCCGAAGCACACAAAGTAGTTTAGATCAAATTGTCATTTGAAACGTTGGAATGCGAGTACTTTACAATCTTTTTTATAGGCCACCATCACCTGCATGTGATGCATCCTGTTATAAATAAGGTTAAAGAGCGATAAGACTCAGTATTATTTAATTTGGAGCACTCCGATTGGTTACTGTTAATTAATCTATCATCATCGTCATTTCAAAATATTTCTGAAATATAAAATAATCTTTATGCCGCCGCCCGCGATCGTAAGGCATCTCTTTATGTGCGCACCCTTATATTTTTCTTTAAGTTAGGTACCCTTTCCAACCACACTTGCTATCAAGGTCATAAACAACCGAGCACAAGGCTCTATCTCGAAGCCAAAGATTTAGGGACATTGTTAATCTCGGGTTACCCAAATAATAACGGGGTGCTTGCGGCATTTAGATACTCGGCAGTGTGTCAGGCCAAGTTAAGGCGACACATCGAAAAATTAGACCAACTTTCATCGAATAGTATAGGCTAATGACTAAACTGACGGATCTAAGATTTCAATATAAATAACTTCATTTCTTTATCTTGAATTTGCTTGCTCAAATACGCGATTGTGTAAAATTGATTCGATAATAATTACTTTCGAAAACACCTCCTGAAATTCATTATTTTTGAAATTACAACGAAGTTATTCTGTTTATACGCTTCAAAATTACTTAAATCTATTAGTAATATCTATGTTTATAATATGGTTGCTGCATATTTTGATAAGTGAAACATGAAATTTTTTAAAAATATTTTAAGTTTCTGACAATTTCTAAGCGATCACATTCGTCTTGGGTGCTACGTGTTTTCGACCTTATTGTGCGGTAATGAGGATTATAAACGCGTTGACTAACTACATCCAGCCAGTCCGGCTGCAGCCCGCTTCGAGGTAAGACCTATGTCGACTGTCTGCTCGAGCTCGCTCCATTTACATCGCGACACCGAAGTTTTTATAATTAATAGTTGTAAATATTCAATATTATAGTATTTAGCGTAAGTGTATTATTATTAGATATAAGTAGTAAATAATATTATAGGTTTATATATATTTATTATACTGTTGTAATAATGGGGAACACTAAAAAGAAAATATATAGAATAAAAATACAAAGAAAATGTTCGTAGAATGGCGGAGGCGAACAAGACAAGGTATTTATTTTTTTTAATTATTATATTCATTAAACATATTATAATAACATTGTGTAGACATATTTCTAGTTTTTAGAACAGTTCCTAGGTATGGTTGGCCCAAGCTATTTAATTCCTCTTCAAACTTTTTTTTAATTTTGCTTACTTAATAACTCTATATAAAACTGCATTAATTAAATAAGAGTTATTTTTTGCAGGAATAAACAGTAACATTTGATAATTGGTATACATTATCCACAGGCTGACCGCGTACCTATATAGGACGTCAAACTCCTATTATGTCCATTATAATCTGACCGAACTCCGACTTAGAAGTTGTACGTCGGTGGAGGTCAGGTTACGTTGGAAATTTATACCAATAAGGTTCGCGCTCTCAGCACATAGCAACCAGTGGAGACTCTTTATTTCTTTGTATTAAAATAAAAACTTATAAAATAGAATATTTTTGCTGTTTTGTTTTTTAGGAGAAACTTACTAAATAAACATATTCCACCAAAAGAATCACTACTCGATTTATATGCTACTTTAACGTAAGTGTCATACGGGACGACAAACTCATAGTAACCATTATAAGCTCACCGAACTCCGACTTAGACATTGTACGTAGGTGAAGGTTAGTTTACGTTGGAAATTTATCCAATCAGAAGATAGAAAACCAGTGGAGGTTTTTTTTTTTTGTATTAAAATAATTACTAGTAAAATAGTATATTTTGATAGTTTTTAAAAAAACTCGGTATGTTTCATGTTAAAGAAGCGAGCGAGGTGTGTAAGTACCGAGTCATGTGGCGCTCACGAGGGATTTAGCGTGAAGATATAGATAGATAGTATACTTATACCCATGGTACTCGTGAAAACAAATAATATTTACTATGAACCAACACTGAAAACACAAAAAAATCATCTATTCTATACATTGTGGTTAGTATTGAACTATTGTACGGATTAGATTTATTTTGCAACATCAGAGATGGTCCTGGTTCTTTCTTCTTGAGAGTTTAATAAATAACAAGGAAACGTACAACAATACAAAACACAGAGTATACATAAGTAAAATACAATAAATGTCATTATACTGAAGTTAAAGTTATGAAACAGCAAGAAAATCATTTGTCACATGTTTTTTTTAAATATGAATAGATTATAAAATCTATTTGTATATATGTATATTAGGGTGTCCCTTATTTTTCAAAGTTTTTATTTTCTAACGCATATGTCTTAGTTTTGTTCATTTGCTTTTAAAACACTCGGAAATTAATTTTTAACTTATTTGGATTACGATAATCCGTGCCGAATTACATCGAAACATGTTCATACAAGTTGCGCGGCAGTGCCGCACGTACTCGCGGTATTCATTTGTTCAAATTCAAAGTCAAAATCTTTTTATTCCGTAAAAATGGCTACATTTGTTTGGAATCGTCACATTTTTTTTCCCTACCGTGCAGTTTATGACTAGGTGAGCACTGATAAAAATACTGCCAAAAAACTCAGGCATCCCTCTTTTGGTATCCAAACAAATTTACATATTTTGTTAATTACATTATAATTGGATCGACTCACTCCCAGGCATTTTTATCATTAATATAGTCAGATACTTTATAATATGCCTTGCTACACAATTTGGCTTTAATAGTAGTTTTAAATTTGTTTATTGACAAATCTCTTATATTGCTGGGAAGTTTGTTATAGAACCGTATACATTGCCCCATAAAATAATTACTTGTTTTGTGGAGACGGCTTGCATATAACACAAGATTATGCTTATATCTAGTATTTATGCTATGAGTATCACTCTTTTTACAAAATGAGTCTATGTTTTTATGGACATACAAAAGATTTTCATAGATATATTGCGATGCGACTGTTAAAATATTTATTTCTTTGAATTTTTCTCTAAGGCTCTCCCGGGAACCAAGTTTGTAGATAGCTCTTATGGCTCTCTTTTGCAATAAAAAGATGGTGTTAATATCCGCGGAGTTACCCCAAAGAAGAATTCCATATGACATAATACTATGAAAGTAGCTGAAATAAACTATTCTAGCCGTATCAATATCAGTGAGCCGTCTAATAGTTTTCACTGCATAAGCTGCAGAACTTAGTTTTCCTGATAATTTTTCAATCTGTGGGCCCCTTTGTAGTCTGGAGTCAATTGTTATACCCAAGAACACAGTTGTCTCCACAGAGGCTAAATTAGTTCCATTAACATGTACATTGGTAGCCACCTGCCTTACATTAGGTGTTGAGAACTTAATTACTTTAGTCTTTTTATCATTTAAAAGCAGATTATTAACACTAAACCAATGAATAACTTTAGAGAGAGCATCGTTAACTTCGTCATAATTACCTAACCGTCTATTAATTTTGAATGTCAGTTATTCTCGTGATTAATACGTAATGTTTTAACTTTTATAAGATGGCAGTGGAATTGAGAAGCAATAAATCAAGTATTTTCTTAGTTGGAGACGTAAATTATCAAATAATAGGCGCAAAATTACCGTCTAACCGTCAAGTTCTTCCTGTACTTTTTTATAAAATTCGCGAAGTTAAATTGACTGTTAGTGAAAGCGCATACCTAGTCATTCGAGAGTGTATTATATTTAGCGAAAAACCTAGGATCCCTACCAGAGCTATACCTAACTGTGTAAAATAACTTGTGAATCTTCACCAGGAGGGAGTTGCAAAAAAATTCCAATTTTCTATTTCAATTTCAATCTAATTCAATCTGATAATTTTATTTCTCTTATTTATTCGAAATAAAAAAATCCTGTGTTTACTCGGCGCTATCAGCCATTATGACACTCGAACATCTATAACTTCAAGCCAAATCCCTTGCGGGGTAGGCAGAGAGAGCCGAGCGCCACGTGACTCGATCCTTACATATCTCACTCGCTTCTTTAACATTCATTGCTCTTCTCATGCACGCACGCCGGTTTCTAGGGCTCCTGACATCACCTTCTGATAGAACATGACCAATTTGGTCATGGTAGGTAAGTCTTGGCCTTCCCCGGCTCCTACATCCTTCCACTTTTGCATTGTATATCTGCTTCGTCATTCTTTCATCTTGCATTCTTTCTACATGCCCGAACCATCGGAGCATGCCTCTTCTTATTTTAACACTGACGCTCTCTTTCAGACCAACTCTATTTCTAACATCATCATTACGAATACGGTCTACAAGCCTTACGCCACAAATTTTGCGCAGCGCTCGCATTTCAACCGCGTTTATTCTACTTTCATGCTCTTTCTGCCATACCCAACTCTCGCTTCCATAAGTTAGCGTTGGAACCAACATTGCATTGTGTATAGCGAGTTGTGCCTTCTGGCTCAGGATTTTACTGCCAAGAAGTTTTCCCAACGCTCCATTCACACTATTCCCAGCACTCACTCGTCTTTCCACATCTGCGGTGTACCTTCCATCCCTGCTGAAAGCGCATCCAAGATATACAAACTCATCCACTTGTTCCAACACTTCATCATCAATCGTAATCCTTACATTAGTTCTGGATTCTTCTCTTTCAAATACCATTATCTTTGTTTTCTTCGCATTCAGTAGTAAGCCTTTCTCCATACAGTCGTCTTTCATCGCTGTGACCAGTGTTTGCAGTTTAGATGGTGTATCTGCTAACTAAACATATGTGTCCGAATCAACAAATGGCCCGCTTTAGCCTCTCGATAAACAATGTTGTATTATGTAGCTGGTGTTTCATTCTTCTTAAGGGGGATACATGCCGTCCAGTGGCGCCTCAAGGAATAAAATATCGTATCTTAGCGTGGAAGATAAACATTATAAAGTCATGTGTTGCGTGTGTTACAAATACAATAACGCACTTTTACGTCATTAAACCAACAATTGAAATGTTTTGCTTTCGTTGTTATAGGCATAATTGCCAAAAAACGGCCTCTTTTAGCACTTTTGCTTATAACAACGATAGTGGAATATTTTGAGTGTTGGTTTAATGACGTAAAAATACTTTACTATCTTCGTAATAAATGCAACATAAGATTTCATAATGTTTATCTTCTATGCTATAATATGTTTTTTTATTCAATGAGGACTGAATTCGAAATTTAAATTTAAAAAAAAAATTCACCACTGGACGAGACCTAAGTAAGAACAACATAGATACCAAGACATGTTAACTTGTAGAGATATAAACATAAAACGATGTCATTGATTTCTCTTTCAATAAACTTTTAAAAGTGAATACGTTTCTGTAGTTTTTTATTACTATTATTACTATTGTTTTCCGTCTAGCTTAAATAAATATGTTTGGTTCAGTATGTATAAAGCTAAATAATAATTAAATCAATAATTTTTATTAAATATTGATATTATAAATTTTATTTAAGTGTGACGCGACTCTGTAGCTTTTCTGTTCGTTTGCATTGACTATACGTTGACCCCAGGTTACCTATTAGGCGCTAATTTCAAATTTTACAAATCGAGCGTCGAGTGTCAATTGAGGGGCGCGGGGTGATTGGGCGGAGCCATTTTAAAGCTTCACGATCGAGGTGTCGCCTTAAACATACATTCTATTCAATCATTCAAATAGTATTGTTTGTTATTGTTATTGTATTGTTATTTAGGTACGGACATAAAGAAATACACTTTAGAGTCTGATATCTACGGACAGGTTCAATGAAAAAAATATTGGAAAAATACTTTTCAGGATTAAGGATTATGTTTAGTTTAGGATTGTGCAATTGTTTTTGTACTAAACCATAAGTTTACTATAAATGTTCTGTGTTTTTAAAAACTAGACATTTGGTGTGCTCAATAGAGTGCAGGATACTGCTTCACTGCAAGTATTTGCTGGAGTTGAAGTTCTCTTTAGCTCGGGGTAAACACATTAAACAAGTCTTAATTCAAACCACGCATGGAGTACTGTATTATCTTTGAACGGGAATACCAGCTACGATCTATTAATTCAGTTCAGAAACGAACTGTGTGAATTGCCGATGATGCTACGCTTACATAATTGATTCTTGAGTTTGAGGAGCCCCTTTATACTTTGTCTCCCTTTGTGCATTCTACCGGTTGAATAGGTTGAGTTGCGAACAACTCGTTCGATATGATGTCAATGACTTTCTTCTACAACCGCACTACTAATCGAACGCTCAGAATTTATACTCACATACTGGAAACCTATTGTAATAATAATTAAATATGCATTTTTATTGGATAGTACTTTTTTGATTATGTTTAATATGTCCGCACGAGGACTTGGCCCCTGTTGCCATTTATGTTTTTGATGGAATATTGTTTATGTTAACAGAGTTCAGGGGGTGTTTAATAAAATTTCTTAGCTCGTCTTTGTTGTTTGCTGGGACTTTTATTGTATCTAGAAATGTGTTCTAAATAGCTTTACAAAATAATATGTATGAAGAGATTATGAATCTTAGAGTTTATTATATCTTATAAACAACATGATTAAATAAAAAGTTTTGAATACTCTGTTTCTACACATAGAGTAATTGTTATTTGTTTTGGGTTAGAAGTTGTTTGTCTGTTCTTTATAATGTTTCACTTTCTTTCAAAAGTTCTGTTCGATATTGATTGCTAGGAATAGTGTGATTGCATTACGAGTACACCAAGGAGTATTGAAGTGTTTTCTTGTATGCCTGTACGATGAAAAACAAACATATGACCTGTCTGGTGAAAACAGTTATCGTAGCATATGGTGACTTGCAACACTAGGGGCGTCACTTTCTATAGAACTGTAATATTTTTCGTCTCTTTCTTTATAAAACTGTAGGAAAATAACTTTTACCTGGCTAGGGAAGAAAGTAATCTTTGAAGTTAGTTATACTTATTTTGGTGCGTTAGAGAAAAATGGCGACGGTGAATTTTTACGACACCTACATCTAAAATTATTTCTACGAAGTTTGTTGGTAAATGTCTCCAAGTTTTGTTCGTGACTATATACCAAGGTGTTTAATGAGATTTATTGATAATTTGTTATACGAGTATCATTGTTTTGTTTTAAAAACGTAGAGTATTTTTATTTCGAGGCTTCAAAAAGTATGATCTATTATTTCTTCTTTTCTTCGTCTTCTTATATGTACACACACAATTTTTAAAGTTACTAGACTCGGCATCGGAACTAATGAATACCTACAGTTTGTGATTGACTATAAGAATGGATAATAATATAAATGAATATTATTTCCTCGCAGTCTAAATGAAAAGTGGAATGTTTAATTCTTAGAGAGGAAGCAGTAGTAGCCATTTCCTTCCGAACATGGACAAATAGTATAGGTAATATATATAAACAAAAATCTATTAACCTACATGTACATACTCGTATATATGGGATGCAACATTTTTTTTTATACAACGTCTGCAGGCATACATACATACGGCCCACCTGATATAAAGCAGTTACCGTAGCGTATTAACGCTTGTAATTATATTAAACATCACTTGCGCGATGCCTCCTCTGCTGTTTACATAGCAACTCCTTAGGAGCTTATTGGTGACCTCACATGCAGGAACACAACAACCTTCTAGGGAGTTGTTTTTTGGCTGCGGTTTTCTGTGAGATGGAGGTACTTCGCCAGACGGGCTACTTTGTTGCGCCCTACCTCTCTATCTATTATATATATATACGTCCTATTATACTATTACTATTTAGTAACAGCAAAATCGATTTTCATTTATCATGCACCAGAAAACAAACAAATCTTAAGCATTCTCTCATACGATCAAATGGTAATTAATTATTCACTTTGCATGAATCTGTTTATAGACGTACGTTTGAGGTACATCTTCTTACTTTTAAATGTTACGGCAATACATAATTAATTCTATCTATCTATAACTTCACGCCAAATCTCTTGCGGGGTAAGCAGAGAAAGCCGAACGCTACATGACTCGGTTCATACACACCTCCCTCGCTTAATTAAAATTCATTGCTTTTCTCATGCAACCTCGCTAGCATCTAAGGCTATTGACATCACCTTCTGATATACGATCAATTTGATCTTGGTAGGTAAATCTTGGCCTTCCTTGGTTCCTACATCGTACATGCCTCTTCTTATATTAACAGCGAAACTCTGTCAGACCAAATCTGTTTTTAACATCATCAGTGCAAATACGGTCTACAAGTATTATGCCACATTTTTGCGCAACGCTTGTATTTGGGCCGCGTTTATCCTACTTTCATGCTCACGCAGCCATATCCCGCTCTCGCTTCCACAAGTAAGCGTTGGGACCAGTACTGTATTGTGTATAGCGAGCTGTGCCTTCTAGCTCAAGCTTTTACTACCAAGAAGTTTTCCCAGCGCTCCATTTACACTATTATTTCACTATTACCAATGATAAATTGTGAGGTTACACGTACACGAATCCGCATGCTTACGTTAGTTTAAGTATAGATACTCTAAAAAGCGGTTGCTCTGTAGAAAAGGATTACCACAGTATTGAATTGAATCCTCTATTTAGAGATCTGTGGATGTATCGTACACATCCCTCAGCAATTCTGCAATGACATCAGCCTTGTATGTAAATCACACTTTACAGGGCATTCCGTAGCAATGAGACATGGATGGAAAATAGTTATAATGTGCGTAAACAGACTTTAACTAAAAGAAGATTTGGCTTTGGTTGAATATACTCGTACTTGTATAGTAATACTCTCGATAGTGGAGGCATTTAGGTATGCGCGCGTCTTCTGACAAATTACACAGTAATATTTAGTCCCAAATTAAGTAAAGCTTGTATTGGTACTAGACAAAGAAACTTAGGCAAATACTTTTTTGTGTAAATACATACTTATTATACTTGGCGAACTCGGTGGCGCAATGGTGAAACCGCTGTTACGTTACTTTGACACCAAAGCTCGTGAATTCCATTCTCACACAGGGCAAATATTTGTGTGCATGAACATATCTGTTTGTATTAGTCTGGGTGTTTTAAGAGGGGTAGGGCGCATCAAAGGATGAAGGCTCGTCTGGGGAAGAACTACACCAATAACTACTCCCAAGAGGGTTGTTGTGTTCCTGCGTGTCAGTGAAGTCACCAGTATGCTTTTAAGTAGCTGTTGTGTTAACAGCAGAGGTGGCATCACGCGAGTGATACTTAATATACTACAAGTTTTCATAGGCTAAGGTCACAACTTTCTACCACGCGGGGCGTATGCTTGTATGCCTCCTGAGGAACAAACATATATTTTTATGCACACAAATATGTGCGATAATCAAATCAATGACCCTTGGTATTAAAGTGATCATTTCTAACTAGTTTGCAATCGGGCATGTCAACACCTAAGGTAAGCAACGCAACCGTAGTCTGTTTTGGTGGGCCTCTAGAATATTTGCCGGCCTTGGAGGGCACATGAAGTTAAAGAGGTAGGACACATCAAAGCAGCACGATTGGCAAGTACCTCCACCTCATAACGGACTGCAGCCACTTCGCAACTGCCTAGTGGGTTGTCGTATTCCTGCTAGTGAGTAAGGTTACCAGTAATCTGCCGAGGAGTTGTTGTGTTGGCAGCAGATGTGGTAAACCTTAGACAGTCGGTGAAATGCATGATCGCTTGGGATTATCGTAGTTGTTTCAGACGATTCTGTTCATCCCACTTGTTATTCTTGATCAGAAGGTTTACCTAATTCTTGTCTCAATACAAAACGTGACTGTACATTTATATTATAAAACTATAAGGGATATAATCAATTAGGATTGCGTGTTGTCTGCTAGGCTGTTTATCCTGTATCTCGATTCTTGTCTGCAGAGAACACGTTCAACGGATGCAGAATTGCGCTTGGATGATCTAGTGGTGAACTGTCAGCTTTATGCAGACGATGCCGAGATATTAGCAGAAATACCTTCGGGTCTGCAAACACTGGTTACAGTAACGAAAGGCGATTGTATGGAAAAGGGCTTACTACTGAATGCAAAGAAGACAAAAATAATGTTATTTTAAAGAGAAGAAACCAGCATTACGGTTGATGATGACGTGTTGGAACAAGTGGAAGAGATAGTATATCTTGGTGCGCTTTCACCAGAGATGGAAGGTATGTGGAAAGACGGCTGAGTGTTAGGAATAGTATGAATGGAGTACTGGGAACATTTCATGGCTGTAAAAGCTTAAGGTACAGCTCACTATACACAACGCAGTGCTGTGAAGCAAGAAATGGGTATAGCAGAGAGATCATGAAAGTAGGATAAACGCGCAGGAAATGCGAGCGTTGCGCAAAATTTGTAGCGTTACGCTTGTTATACGCCGTGTGTTCACAATGATGATGTTAGAAACAGAGTTGGTCTGAAAGAGAGTTTAAAAATAAGAAGAGGCGTGCTCCGTTGGTTCGGGCATGTAGAAAGAGTGTAGGAAGACATAAAATGTAAAAGTAGAAAGATGCAGGAATAGATGGAGGCCAAGACTTACCTATCATGACCAAATTGGTCGTATATTATCAAAAGGTTATGTCATAAACTTTTGAAGCCGGCAAGCGTGCATGAGAACAGACAGCTATGAAAGTTAAAGAAGTAAGTGAGGTTTGTAAAGACCGCGTCATGTGGCGCTCGCCTCGCATACAATTATAGATAGACATATATAACTAAAATTTATACACAAGACTAATTATAATATAGTATATAAATATATATATAATAATATAAAATATAATAGATAAAACTTTGCTAACTTACCTCTTTCAATAAAAAATACAATTAATCTCATAAAGTCACGATTCAAGAAAGCAGCGACCAATATTTCGTTCCCGTGATGTTGTTATGCTGTAAATTTAAAATTTGAGACTAGGTAGGAAGCTAATGCGAGACCCGAAAAATTCGAAACGACACAATTAGATATTTTTTTTATTACACGCGGAAATGCTTTGACCTTCGGCAACTTTCCGTCGTAAATACATGCCGCAGCACGTATACCTATTGGAACATTTATATCAACTCGTATATATAATGTAAGCAATATTGCAACAAAAACATTCATTTAAGTTAAATGGCATCAAGCGTATCGAACACTCTAGTTAAGCATCTTCGACCGCAGCCTACCTAGAAATTAGTCTCTAGATATGGCGAACTGCTCGAAGGTTTCGAGTGATTCACTGTCTTCCATAGACGACAGCCTAACCTAAGACTAACATCTCTGTGGAACAGATCGTCTACATCAATGCGCCTTACCTTCTCAAAATCTCTAGTTAGTATTGGTTTGGGTATTTTGAGAAGGTAAGGCGCATTGATGTAGACCATCTGGTGCCTCTTCACAGAAAACTGAGAAATAAGAACTTCCTAGAGGGTTGCTGTGCTCCTGCCAGGTCACTACGTGCCAGTAAGCTTCGTAAGGGAGTGTTGTGTTAGCAACAGAGGTGGCATTGCGCGGGTATGCTTGAATGTCTCCCGACGTAATATAAAAACAAAATCTGCAAACTCCCAGAAAACCGCAGCCAGATAACAAACTCCTCGTGGGTAGTACGAGTAAGTAAGTAAGTGGTAACGTGCAAACGATACTCTTGTTTGGAAAGGGTTTATATAGCCTACGTAACTACTTTCCATCAGGGCAGCCGCATTCATGATCGCGAATTAAATACAAAATAGTTTTTCTGCAAATCACTTTGAAACGCATTATTTATTCAACAACGAAGGTATACAAACAACAATAGAAACTTATTTACCCTACCTATTTGAACAGGAAACAAATATTTTCATGTTTTTCCTAGAAGCTAGTCTCGTGTTTGCTATATCCACATTCATGTTAATATTTATTTATTCTCTCGTGGAGATAGTCTTTTGTTAGTTCAACTGTCTTGTAGTATGTACAAGGACTTTTATTTTCTTAGAATTTTTTACTTTATTGTTTATCTTCGCAAGAGCACAGCAAGCTTGAATTTGCAGTAAAGGAATGGCCAGCGCTCAAAACATATAGCATTTCGCGTGTTTTCGCAAAAGCTAGCTTGAGTTTGTTGTAAAAAGGATTGTGGTATATGCGCTTAAAAAAATGCTGGCATTTATGCGTATTTTTATCAGACTCTGAAAACAGGGTTATGTTATTCACCTCTACGTATGTCGTTTATTAACTCATGTCATCCAAACTGCTGGTTGGAGTGGTCTCCATTGGCCTGATACGTTAACTCCAATAATACCTCATTGATAACAACAAGATGTATGGGGCGCGAGTTCAATGGCGTCGATGAGCGCGTCTGTCTTGTAGTATATGCCAGTTAAGAAACGACGATGGCAGTCGATCTCAATTTACATGGGTTTATTCATCTTGTACTTCTCAGTACACGGAGGGCAAGATTTCATCCTGGCCACTTTTATGAATATAAATAAATTATGGACATCGCATGGCATATATAATTCAATGGTGAATTGCGATTGTTCGCATCATGCGGTAAACGACTGTTCATGGATGAGAGTAGAAAAATATAGCGCCATCCTTCTTTAACGCGCAAAAACTCCCTATTGCCCTGAGTACTCAAGTCAAATACACACTTGTGTATTAAACGAATGTTGATTTAACGCTGAAACTGCTTTCCATCAAGCCGGCCCTATGCTTCTTTACCTTAGTGATATTAAAAAATCTAACTTGTTATCATTTGAAGTAATTACCATAGTCTAGGAACGCTTGTGATACAAAGAGAATTGGCCGTGCATTCTGCAATGCTACCTACCAATAGTGCAATGCAGAGGTAGCATGCAATGCAATGAGCGCAACAACCCTGCAAGGAGTTACCCGTCTGCGGTTTTCCGGATGGTTCCGCTTTGACGCATCCTATCTCTCTTTCACTACACCAACCCTAACTTGTCCCACTGCAGGGATACGGGTTCTCTTCAAGCGATGGGGGTTAAAACATACTCCAGCACGCTGTTCAACTGCAGATTGGCGAAGGCCAGTGTTTTCAAGCCGCCCGAAGGCCGCAAACTAAGTTTAACGACTGTCAATTTTCGGTAACAGCGGCGACCGACGGCTTAATGTACACGCTGAAACCCGGAAAAGCTCGAAATAGATAGACCCATCCCTAGACAGGTTGCGGTCGACGTTGCGCAACCTGCGTGTTCGGTTAGAATGACTGGCGCAATGATGTCATGGAGCTCTCTTTTCTTTGCTTGCATATCATTTATTAATTAACAGGGTAGTACGTGTGAAGTGAAGCCTTTGACCGTCAGCAGTGACAGCCCAGGAGATATACCTGAGCTGGTCTGTACCAACAGGTCCCCGGTTTGAATCCTGGAATGTACCACTAAATTCGTATTTTCTAAATCTGAATATAATTACCTTTGCTCGTAATCTAATGTAATTACCATTTGCGCGGCGGTGAAGAAAAACATCGTAAGGAAACTCGCTCGTTCATGAAATTATATTTCGAAAGACATGTGACCTTTCCTAAGAAAGGTCTGGTTTTCCCTTTTCTTTGTGGAGGTCTGATGACAGTCGCTCTGTGTAAAAATCTGTATCTTCGCCAAACTCGTAGTCTTTGTTGTGTTCTAAGAAGTTGTACGACATGATCCATCACCCTCGTTGCCAATCGTACAGTTCGCCGACGAATAGGGGTTCACCGTCATATACTAGATTCGCAGTGGTCACGCGCTGTGTCGTTTCAGAGAAGTTTTCTACCGACAACTATTAAGTTGTGGATTGAGCACCCTGTGGAAGTTTTCCCAAGGGCCGATAACGCAACAGTGACACCGCTGCTATTGCAAATGTCCATAACGGTAACTGCTTACCATCAGGCAGCCGCATGCTTTTTCCTACCTTTTTAAAATTAGAAGAATGTCTGCTGTATGCAGACGATGCCGTCCTGTTAGCAGAAACACCATCTGAGCTGCAAACACTAGTCACATTGATGAAAGACGAATGTATGAAGGAAGACTTACTATTGAATGCGAAGAAAACAAAGATTATGGTATTTGAAAGAGAAGAAACCAGAACCAATGTAAGAATTACGGTAGATGATGAAGTGTTGGAACAAGTGGATGAGTTTGTATATCTTGGATGCGCTTTCAGCAGGGATGGAAGGTACACCGCAGATGTGGAAAGGCGAGTGAGTGCTGGGAATAGTGTGAATGGAGCGTTGGGAAAAGTTCTTGGCAGTAAAAACCTGAACCAGAAGGCGCAGCTGGCTATACACAATGCAGTGCTGGTCCCAACGCTTACTTATGGAAGCGAGAGCTGGGTATGGCAGAGAGAGCATGAAAGTAGGATAAACGCGGTTGAAATGCGAGCGTTGCGCAAAATCTGTGGTGTAACGCTTGCAGACCGTATCCGCAGTGATGAGGTTAGAAGCAGAGTTGGTCTGAAAGAGAGCGTCGGTGTTAAAATAAGAAGAGGCATGCTCCGTTGGTTCGGACATGTAGAAAGAATGCAGGATGAAAGAATGACGAAGCAGATATACAATGCAAAAGTGGAAGGATGTAGGAGCCGAGGAAGGCCAAGACTTACTTATCATGATCAAATTGGTCGTGTTCTATCAGAAGGTGATGTCAGGAGCTCTAGAAGCCGACGAGCGTACATGAGAAGGGCAATTAATGTCAGGAGCCCTAGAAACCGGCGAGCGTGTTTGAAAAGAGCAATGAATGTGAAAGAAGCGAGTGAGGTATGTAAGGATCGAGTCGCGTGGCGCTCGGATCTCTCTGCCTACCCCGTAAGGGATTTGGCGTGAAGTTATAGAAAGATAGAGAAGAAAGATAGCAGAGCCCGCCAATCCTAATAGATTAGGAAAGGAGAATAAGGTAGGGTTTGATTCTTATTATGATAACAAGTCACTTCTTCGTTTATAATTTCTATTCCCACCTATTTGTACTTGCCTCATAATTAATTTTCCCTGACCGGGTTAGACGCGAATCAACTTCCAAACAAATTATTTACCCAATTATAAGTTTTAGTTTCTCCTTCACTGAATCCGTGTAAATTAAATTTTCTCTGTAGAAAATGGCCCGGTAGATAAAAGGCTATTTATATCTTCATGACACATTCCTTACGGGTTAGACAGGAATAATCATCCCTAAGACACTTATTTATACATACAGGTAATTCGACCTTACTAACGGTAGTAGTGCCGGCCGACCTAGTTTTCATGAACTAATCGGTAGCGGAAGCGCACAAAGTAGCTCAGATGAAATTGCATGTAAATTTGACTTTCGTACAATAACGCCTGAATCTAATAACTATCTTTATAAACGCTTGCACTGCGGGCCGTATGAAAAGAGCTATGCTTTGGGTTTCACTGCGTGATAGAATCAGAAATGAGGATATCCGCAGTAGAACTAAGGTAACCGATATAGCCCATAGGATAAGCAATATAATAATACATATAGAAACTTTTTTACTCTTTGTTCATAGGTCGAGTAATACATACAGAAACCTTTTACTCTTTGTTCATACGTAGCGATCCTTCACTCGGAATAACATGTCAAAATTTATCACATTTAAATTTGAAAATTTAAAATAATAAAATTAGTAAAAAATACAACAGAAGAAACAAGAGTCAGTCAGCAATGCACGGTGTGCATCACGGTGTTCTCTTCGGTGTGTGGTGGTGTGTGTGCGGTGTGATCGCTGTCACCGCAGCAGTCAGAGTTACCGAAGACGCAGAAGAAGTCGAGCGACGATATACACGACGAGGCCCAACCCAACAAGGGACAGGGGAGCACATCGCACACAGAAGAAAACACCGTGATGAACACCGTGCGTTGTGAAATGCCACTAAGTATAGACTGACTCTGCTCGGACGTCTCCAAATAATATTTTTGAAATTACAAAATTCTTTCGTGATAAATTTTGACATAACATTCCGAATGAAGGAACGCTACCTATGAACAAAGAGCCCTAGAAACCGGCGAGCGTGTTTGAAAAGAGCAATGAATGTGAAAGAAGCGAGTGAGGTATGTAAGGATCGTGTCGCGTGGCGCTCGGATCTCTCTGCCTACCCCGTAAGGGATTTGGCGTGAAGTTATAGAAAGATAGAGAAGAAAGATAGCAGAGCCCGCCAATCCTAATAGATTAGGAAAGGAGAATAAGGTAGGGTTTGATTCTTATTATGATAACAAGTCACTTCTTCGTTTATAATTTCTATTCCCACCTATTTATACTTGCCTCATAATTAATTTTCCCTGACCGGGTTAGACGCGAATCAACTTCCAAACAAATTATTTACCCAATTATAAGTTTTAGTTTCTCCTTCACTGAATCCGTGTAAATTAAATTTTCTCTGTAGAAAATGGCCCGGTAGATAAAAGGCTATTTATATCTTCATGACACATTCCTTACGGGTTAGACAGGAATAATCATCCCTAAGACACTTATTTATACATACAGGTAATTCGACCTTACTAACGGTAGTAGTGCCGGCCGACCTAGTTTTCATGAACTAATCGGTAGCGGAAGCGCACAAAGTAGCTCAGATGAAATTGCATGTAAATTTGACTTTCGTACAATAACGCCTGAATCTAATAACTATCTTTATAAACGCTTGCACTGCGGGCCGTATGAAAAGAGCTATGCTTTGGGTTTCACTGCGTGATAGAATCAGAAATGAGGATATCCGCAGTAGAACTAAGGTAACCGATATAGCCCATAGGATAAGCAATATAATAATACATATAGAAACTTTTTTACTCTTTGTTCATAGGTCGAGTAATACATACAGAAACTTTTTACTCTTTGTTCATAGGTAGCGATCCTTCACTCGGAATAACATGTCAAAATTTATCACATTTAAATTTGAAAATTTAAAATAATAAAATTAGTAAAAAATAAAACAGAAGAAACAAGAGTCAGTCAGCAACGCACGGTGTGCATCACGGTGTTCTCTTCTGTGTGCGGTGTGATCGCTGTCACCGCAGCAGTCAGAGTTACCGAGGACGCAGAAGAAGTTCGAGCGACGATATACACGACGAGGCCCAACACAACAAGGGACAGGGGAGCACATCGCACACAGAAGAAAACACCGTGATGAACACCGTGCGTTGTGGAATGCCACTAAGTATAGACTGATTCTTGTTTCTTCTGCTCGGACGTCTCCAAATAATATTTTTGAAATTACAAAATTTAAGATATTAATTCTTTCGTGATAAATTTTGACATAACATTTCGAATGAAGGAACGCTACCTATGAACAAAGAGTAAAAAGTTTCTGTATGTATAATTATAGCAAGATGAAGGGGCAGTGGGCCGATTACATAGTTCGTAGAACCGATAACCGCTTGGGAAGAAAGGTTCACAAATGGCGTTCCCATACTGGCACACGCAGTGGCACAGTATCGAGACGAATGACTCCGTAGAGGGGAGGCCTAAGTAGTGGACGAATACGGGCTGAGATGATGATGATGATGATATACGCTTACCGGGTATTAGGGTTTTTGATATCACTCTTATTTTTTTTATAAAACATCGAGAGGCATGACTGATAAAAAACGGTTACATTTGAATTAGTCTATGAACGCTAGCAATAGATTGAGTATCACACGCGCAATGTCACCTCTGCCGCTAACACATCTCCTTGGGAGCTTACTGGTGACCTCTCTCATTCACAGGAACATAACAATCTTCCAGAGCGTTGTTATTTGGCTGCGGTTATCTGTGCGGTTGAGCTCAGATGCTTGTTGCGCCCTACATCTCTTAAAAATATCCAGACCGATACAATCAGACATGTTAATGCAGTCAAATGTTTGTTCTGTATGGGAATCTAACTCGCAAATGTCGACGTTGAAGTACCATTACTAACCATTACGTTACCGAGCTCGTTAAAAGTTTGGCTGAGCACCTAGAGTTTGTGTGCCCTTAACCGGATCTATTACAAGGAGTGTTCTGAAGAATTCCTCAATCTTGTTCCTCCTGCCTCATAGCTTTGTATGTCCACTCTTATTGAGCGCAATCCTTCTTATAATACTGAATTAAGTCACGTGCACGAAATATTTTGGTTAGGCTTATATATCCCAGATCATATACTTACCTCTTCATATCCTCATTAATAATCTTTGTCAGGTAAAAATGTCAGGATGGGAATCGTCAACACAATTCTATGTACTGTGATACTGTGCACTACGTCCTCATCTGCGTTTTCCACCAGACAATTTGGGGATACTCTGGCAGGATACAGAAAAAAATCCCACATGATATTTCTATACAACGTTCTATATAGACTCAAATCGCTGGGATATTTTTTTTATACCACGTCGGGAGGCATACAAGCATACGACCCACCTGATGTGAATCGGTTATCGTAGCCTAAGAATGCTTATACACTATCACTCGCGCGATGTCACCTCTGCTGCTAACACCGCAACTCCTTAGGAGCTTACTGGTGATCTCACACGCTGGAACACAACAAACCTCTAGGAAGTTGTTATTTGGCTGCGGTTTTCTGTGAGGTGGACGTACTTTTCCAGACGAGAGGCTTTGATGCGCGCTACTTCTCTTAAAAACACCCGGACCAAGAGAAACAGACATATTCATGCACACAAATATTTGTAGTGTGTGGGAAACGAACGGGCGAGCGTTGTTGTCGAAGTCCCGTCATTTACCACTGCGTCATCGAGCTCGTCGAAAATGTAGAATATCCCTCATAGATTCCTACAGGTAATAAATACACAGCTAAAAAAAAATATGAATATAAACGTTGACCAAGCTGATACTCATTCGACCCGCACACATAAACACAATCGCGTGCACATGGCCATCCTCTCATAAATTGTATAAAACGGCTTAGGAACATAAACGTGACGAAAAAAAAATATTTGTCTTTTCTGGGAAAATATAACTTCTTCTAAAATGCGATGTTAATAATCAAAATTAAAACAGCAACGCCTTCGACAGCTTGTATTCATAATAAACTGGGTACAAGTATTTAATAAACATGAATCTCTTATTTACATCGCTAGTCAAGTGTACCGTACCATTCATGTAAATAAGACGGTATCTAGCGTGAACATTTGTTTATTTTCGATTAACAGAAAAATCTGGAAAAATTCTTCTAGCTAGATAATTTACAAAAGAATACAATTTGCCAAATTTTCTGAATCTTCAATATTCTAGATAGAGTCGTTGACACCGGACAGCTACACACACACAGACATTTTTAATGGAATTATGAACATAATGCCTTTGAACGTGATTCGATGAAATACTCGAAACGAAGTTTCTTTTTATACAACGTCGGGAGGCATACAAGCATACAGCCCACCTGATGTAAAGCGGCTACCGTAGCCTATTAACGCTTGTAATATATTAAGCATCACTCGCGCGATGCCTCCTTTGCTGCTTACACAGCAACTCCTTGGGAGCATACTGGTGACCTCACTCACACGCAGGAACACAACAACCCTCTAGGGAGTTGTTATTTGGCTGCGGTTTTCCGTGAGGTGGAGGTACTTTTCCAGACGGGCTGCTTTGATGCGCCCTGCCTCTCTTAAAACATCCAGACCAAGACAAACAGACACGTTCATGCACACAAATGTTTGTCTTGTGTGGGAATCGAACCCACGAGCGTTGGTGTCAAATAATGTCTATATGTGTCTAGTTTTGGCTTACACTTACGATTGTCGGGAATATTGATGTGTAGGGAAGGTAATCCAAATTAAGTGCTGTCTGTATTTATATAGTTTTGTTGCTGCGCAGTCGACAGCAAATCTGAATATACGGAATAAATCTGGCATTACCGAATGTAGCTAAGATTCAAAACGATACAGTTTATATATATGTATATATATATATACACATATATACATATATATATATATATATATATATATATATATATAAGTGTGTGTATAAGTGATTACAAACTTGAAAAGTAAAGAAATAGATGAATAGTTACTAAACTTTATTTGAGCAAAAATCTTACAAGGACGCGATAACTTAATAACGAAACTTAAGCATGAGATAATTACAAAAATCCTCTTTGACCACGGATCTCTTGAATAGCAAAGAAATCTTCCGAGGTGGAAAACAAGAAGCTAATAAAAAAGTATTCACTTTTCTGGTTAAAGCCGGCTAGAAACTTATTTGAGCGGCGCCCACCTACTACTTCATACCGGTTGAGGCTTAGCAGGTACTTTTTCCATGGAACTTAAGTATGACTTGTAGATTTCTAAAAGCGTTTACTTTGGAAATGTTTTCTACCGTGAAAGCAAAGTGTCTTGATGTTTTGCGCCTGCCTCAATTTCCTGTTCGTAATCTTTGAGAGTCAGTGAAGCAAACATCGTTTGTTACCGCGATGCTGTTGAATCTAGAGTGTTTTTTAAGAATAAGGGCACAGGTAACGTTCTAAGGAAAGTATTTGAGATTATGTTTTCGATATTATAGCTTTAACCACACTGGCTATATATTAGGCCATAGTCAATACTTTATTTGCTTCTACAATACGCACGTACAGCAAGTTATAGTACTATAGAACAGTTAGGTCTTAATTGCTAACATTTCAAACAATTTACACGTATCTGCTCCAGCAAAGCATAAAGGACATGGCTCAGTATATTTTTGCAAAAGAACTTGCAAAAACACTGATTTGCTAACGTGACTTTTTTATGCAACGTCGGGAGCCAAAGAAGCATACGACCCACCTGGTGGTAAGCAGTTACGGCAGTCTATAGTCATTTGCAACGCCATGGGTATCACTCTTGCATTGCCGACCCTGTAAGAAACGCTTCACGGCTTTTTTTAAGAATCCCATGTTGTAGTTTTTAAGAGAGGTAGGGCGCATGAAAGCAGCTCGTCTGGGGAAGTACCTCCACCTCACAGACAACAGCAGCCAAATAACAACTCCCTAGAAGGTTGTTATGTTTCTGCGTGTGAGTGAGATCACCAGTAAGCTCCCAAGGAGTTGCTGTGTAAGCAACAGAGGAGGCATCGCGCGAGTGATACTTAATATACCTCAAGCGTTAATAGGCTACGGTACCCGCTTTACATCAGGTGGGCCGTATGGTTGCATGCCTCCTGACGTAGTATAAAAAAAGTAGTCCGTTGGGAAAACCTCGGCAGGGAGCTTCATGTGGCTCAAGGGAACAAAAGCTTGTTCGGTGGGTAGGTACTTCATAACTGACGATGAAATGAAGAGTTCGGTTCTTGATACGGGAAGCCAGCCAGTGTGTATGCTGCAGCAATGCAAAAGGTAAAGGTAAAGGTAAGGTCGCAACTTGCCTCAATAGTCTTTTTATACCAATGCGGTGGCAAACAAGTACACTATTTGCCAGATGGTAAGCAGCTACCGCAAAATAGGGGCTCACTCGTGCGTTGCCGATCCGGTAAAACTTCTTCACGATTTTTTTGAAGAAACTCATGCTGTTGTCCTTAGGAAAAGGGTAGGGAGACCCTACAGATACCTCTTTTGTACATATAGTGTATAAAGACATGAAAATAATATATAAATATTATTACTACACTCTGACGCCTGTCAACGTGTAAACATTAATACTATTATAATTGATAATCAATTATTAAAACTTTTTGCATTTCATCACTCCCGAAAAAAAATATTTCTCTATTCTCTAACAGAGAGGCTTTATTTAGCTCACAGTACTCATCCTAAATGACATGTAAGCTCCGTAATTGGCTTTATACAGCTCAAAACTCTATATTTGCTGATATCCTTATGCCGTAAAACAGTTGTTGCTACAGCCTCCTTATACAGCTTGTGTGCTAATTAGAATGTACATTATAACTACAAATATATATTCCAATTACAGTCCGCCTACTCCTCTATAGTATAACATTGTCTGAATAAGCACTTTTTTTCATCTAACAATTTAATATTTTCAGGCATGTTTTTAATATTCGCTTCAGCGTCGCTCTCGCGTATAATTTAAAAGGAGAATGGATGTAATAAGCATCAAAATTTCAATTAAATAACGTAATAACGGTTAAAAAATAAATATGTTGCAAAGGAAATTCTGTTTAAAATCTAATATTTTTTGTTTGTTCCTTGTACTAGTGATGTTAACATATTTGTGAATAATTAATTGGGTATATTCCATGTCTTCATTACTTTCTTTACTGAAATCAGTCCAAAACTTATGGAATATTATACTGTATGTAACTTCACGCTAAATCCCTTGCGTGGTAAGCAGAGAGAAATAAGTAAACTAATTAACTTATTATTTTTTATATATATTAGAAGGTGTACAAGCATACGTCATATCTGATGTGAACTTTTGTCGAGCACAGTGCGGCAGTGGTTAGTAAAGCTAGTTTCACACCAATGTGCTCGAATCTCCCACAGGACAAACATTTGTGTCTATGAGCATCTCTTTTTGTCTTGGTCTGAATGTTTTTAAAGAAATCGGCCAAGTGCGAGTCGGACTCGCGCACGAAGGGTTCCGTACCATTATCTATAAAAACAGCAAAAAAAATCACGTTTGTTATATGGGAGCCCCCTTAAATATTTGTTTTATTTTAATTTAATTATTTATTCTTAAAGTGAATATATAACTAAATATTCTGAGAATATTTCAAGCGTCTACCTGTTGCCGTTATCAATATCAAGCAAAAATGAGCAAAAAAATCACGTTTGTTTTATGGGAGCCCCCTTAAATATTTTATTTTGTTCTATTTTTTAGTATTTGTTGTTATAGCGGCAACAGAAATACATCATCTGTGAAAATTTCAACTGTCTAACTATCACAGTTCAAGAGATACAGCCTGGTGACAGACGGACGGACTGTCGGACGGCGGAGCCTCAGTAATAGGGTTCCGTTTTATCCTTTGGGTACGGAACCCTAAAAAGGTATGGCGTGACGTCAGGTGCACTACCACCTCACAGTAGCGAAATAACAATTCCCTGTTGTTGTATTCCTGCGTGTGAGTGAGGTCACCAGTAAGCTCCCAAAGTGTTGCTCTGTTAGCAGCAGAGGTAATATCGCACGAGTGATACTTAATGTATTAACCGCATAGGCTACGGGAAGCACATTACATCAAGTGGCCCATATACTTGACAACTCGCAACGTTGTATTAAAAACAATTACCGATTGTTAAACAGTTGCAAAATTTGTATTGATAACTTGACTCACCTACAGGAACTTTTATTGCCTTAATTGGGCAAAAAAAAAAAGTGACTTTGACATCAACCTCATGGGTTTGATTTCCACACTAGACAAG
Organism: Pyralis farinalis; assembly: GCA_947507595.1. NCBI lineage: Eukaryota > Metazoa > Arthropoda > Insecta > Lepidoptera > Pyralidae > Pyralis > Pyralis farinalis. The sequence goes on from OX382264.1 coordinate 8,567,437, forward strand.
CATTTGTGTGCATGAAGATGTCTATTCGTCTTGGTCTGGATGTTTTAGGAGAGGTAGGGCGCATCAAAACAGCCCATCTGGCGAAACACCTCCACCTCTCAGAAAACCGCAGCCAAATAACAACTCTCTAGAGGGTTGTTATGTTTCTGCGTGTGAGTGAGATCACCAGTAAGCTCCTAAGGAGTTCCTGTGTAAGCAGCAGAGGAGGCATTGCGCGAGTGATACTTAATATATAACAAGCATTAAGGCTACGGTAACAACTTTATCAGGTGGACCGTACCGACCGGACGTTTATAACAAAAAAAAACATTCCCAGTCTCAGCTATGGTTTGCTTCTCTTTTATAATAAATAAATAATAAATAAATTTTGTCGGACAAATTACACAGCGCCATCTAGCCCCAAAGTAAGCGTAGCTTGTGTTATGGGTACTAAACAACTAATAAACATACGTAAATACATTTTTTTTTTTGTAAATACATACTTATTATACATAGAAAATACCCAGACCAAGACAAACAGACATGTTCATGCACACAGATGTTTGTACTGTGTGGGAATCGAACCCACGAGCGTTGGTGTCAAAGTAGTGTAACAACGCGTTTCACCACTGCGCCACCGAGCTCGTCGTTTTATAGTAATTATCTACATACTTTGATGCTCTTTAGTATTCTAGACAAAAATGAAACACTGAGGGCTCATGGTCGCAGCTCGGTATTAATCTGTTAGAGTTACCACCAGTTAGAGTCTTCCAGAGTCAAACGTAAGAGTCTCTGTTCACTATGTTAACTCAAACTTCAGCGTTAACGTAAGTAAGGGTCTCATTGAAACAGCAGCGGCGGGCAGCGGCTCTTCTGTGCAAAATATTGCCGATTATTTTGAATCTTACGCGCTAAACAAAAAGTTCAAATTCATTTGAAGTGATAGAACTTGCAGTGCAGCCTCGAGGCCGCACGAAACATGTGATAACTAGTCAAACAGGTACAGTCGCTAGTCTCTCAGGCCGCTGCTGATCTTTCAGTGGGAATTTACTCTATTCTTTTTTTTTTTTATACTACGTCGGGAGCCTATTAACGCTTGCGATATTTTAATACATTAAGTATTACTCGCGCGATTCGATTCTCTGCTGCTAACACATCAACTCATTAGGAGCTTACTGGTGACCTCACTCACACGCAGGAACACAGCAACACTCTAGGGAGTTGTTATTTGGCTGCGGTTTTCTGTGAGGCGGAGGTACTTCCCCAGACGGGCTGCTTTGATGCGCCCTAGCTCGTCTAGGATGTATCTTCACCTCACAGAAAACCTCAGCCAAATAACAACTCCCTAGCTGAAGGGTTGTTGTGTGTTGTTGTTGTGCGTGAGGTGGCACCGTGCGAGTGATACTTAATGTATTGGAAGCGTTTAGGCTACGGTAACAACTTTATATCAGGTGGGCCGCATGCTGGATGCCTCCCGATGTTGTATAAAAAAAAAACAAAAAATACAGATCAATTGCAAGTCGGACTTTTATATGCAGCTTTCGTACCACCATTTACAAAAAAAACGCAGAAAATCCGAATCTTTTAAATGTTTAACCCTATTTCGTTTTATAATTTGTCGTTATAGCAGTTATAGTGTATTATTGTGTGCACACACTCTGTGAAAATTTCATCTCTACCTATTACGATTGAAAAGATAGCCCTGTGACAAACGAACGGACATACAGATGGTCAGATTGCGTAGCTTCAGTAGAAGAGTTGCGTCAGTACCCATCCGAAAAAGCATATGTACGTCAAAATTTGACTACGTAGGTTGTAATGCAATATTTTCAATCGTCTTAGTCGTTTGTTATATCTTTATTGTAAATATAATGCGCTTTCAGCAGGGATGGACGCTACACCGCCGATGTGGCAAGACGAGTGAGTACTGAAAGTAGTGTGAATGGTGCACTGGGAAAACTTCTTACAGTAATAGCTTTAGCCAGATGGCACAGCTCGCTGTACACAATGCAGTGCTGGCCCCAACGCTTACTTTATGGGAGCGAGAGCTAGATATGATAGAGAGAACATGAAAGCAGAATAAACGCGGCCGAAATGCAACCGTTGTTTGTGACATAACGCTTGTAGACCGTATTCGCAATAATATTAGAAACAGATATGGTTTGAATGAGAGTGTCTGTCGTGCCGAGGTGATAAAATAAGAACGGGCATGCTGCGTTGATCCGGATGTATAGAAAGAACACAGGAAGAAAGAATGAAACAGATATACGAGTACAACGGTAGAAGGATGTAGGAACTGAGGAACGACAAGACTTACCTACTATGTTTAAATTGATCGTGGTGTATCATGCCAGGAGTCTAAGGAACTAGGTACTAGGTTGTGGAATCTGTAGCCCCCTGCCGAGGTTCTCTCAAGGAGCTATATATATTTATATACTGTATAGGGTTCCAGAAACAGTGAACCGTTTTACAAGTTCGGCAACGCAATAGCCACCTGTGGTGTTGTAAATGTCCATAGACTACGGTAATTGCTTACCATCAGGCAGACCGTACGCTTGTTTGCCACCTTAGTGATATTATATAAACTCAGACATCAAGTCACTCCAGTCAGACCGACAGTCGCCGAACATCACCAGTTGACGTCGGTCTCTCAGGAGAGCAAAATGGGTAAAGGGTTAAATCATAGATAACAGAAACAACGGGAGATGTGACGAGGGGGCGTGGTTGGTGTCGCCGCAATATGCTCAAAACGAGAACATTGCCAAGAACAGTTAGTTAGTTGCAATCAAGTTCGATTGACATACGTTGCTCCTTGTTTTAGCAAAATGCCAAGTTGTGCTGTTGCCTTTTTGCAAAAATAGAAGTGCAGTGGTTAACTTTAAATCAAATGGAATCACTTATCACCTATAAGTACAAATAATATTACGTTTTATAAGCATAAATACAGAATTAATTTCAAAAATTCTCTGACGCCATTTCTACCAGGGCCTTACCACGATACAAATTATAAATATCAAATTTCTCATTCTTAATCATACATTGCTTTTCTACCATTACGCAGTCTCCACCGCTCGTTTACCAACACGCAATGTAAAGCGAGTAATATTATTCGTTCACTGTGTGTACAGTTTCGAGATACGGCCGCTTGTTTCTGCCGCTTTATAAATGTAGTAGTGCATGTTTACTTGGGTGTTGTTTAAATAAACATCCAATGACAGCGTCTTAACAAATGTGTGTCGTTGTACTTGTGTGCGTAGAATGATATTTTTATTTATTTAAGTGTGTGAGTGTTTATGGTGGGGTGAAACTTGGCGACAACCGTCCCGGTGTAAACTCGCGTGGTATGTCACATCTCCCATTGTTACTGTTATCTATGGTTAAATCATTTAACAACACCAAGTAAAATGTCCTAATCAACCGAATTGGAAACACTACTGAAACTCCAACAGTTTTGATACAAATGATAGAATAGAGATAAAATGATATTAGGAAAGTAGTATTATGCTTCTAAAGGAGGCATAATATTTTCACATAGAAGGAAATGTACCTGAGGAAAGTGGAGTGGTGAAAGGAGTTGAGAATTATTGCTAGAATTGAGGCGATTTCATATTTTATCGGGTTCACAGTACTGAACTTGATTTTACTAATTATTTTCACAATTTCATTATTATCTTCCAATTGAATACGGTTGGCTTGAGGACGATTTTCCAAATAAGCCACAGTTCTTTGTTTGAAGAGTTAATCAGGACTGACAGGAAAGGAACTAAAGCGAAAATTTCGTAAATTAGATTTTAAGAACGGCTATTGGTTTTCGTACCCCGTAATGATAACGTGATTAAAATTTAGAAAGAAGGTCAGTTAAGAGAGTTTAGAATGTAAATAATTTATGTGAAAAAAGAAGCTATAATGTACTCCCAGAAGAATTTTCATATGTCGAAGCGTGACCGAAAAAAAGGTGTTTAATCTTGATATTCCGGAGCTTGATCTTTGATAAGGGAGAGCGTATTCTCTTTTTTATACAGCCGTTTCTTTAGTTTTAGTTTATTTTTCTATAAAACGATATAGAAACTCGTTCATAAATGATAAAGATGTAGACAAGCCGATTAATCGAAAACACTACGTAACAACCCTACAGTTTCTAATGTTTATCGTTTAAAACCATTGAGAGTTCGTGACACAAGGATAGACGTCGTGTTACAACGGAAAAGAACTATTTTATAAAAACATTTCTACCGTTTCTACGTGCATCTCTAAATTCTTTTTAAAATCAATTTTATAGGTCGTAACTTACGTCTACAATGAAGTAAGAAAGTTCAGGTTATTTATAGTCTAATAGCTCCCTCTGGCGGTATAGCCCATCCGAGGACTCTGTTAAATAAGTAGCCTATATCCTCAGTCAGCTCCCGAACTACATCTGCACCAAATTTCTTTACGATCGAACGATACGACACAGACAAATTTATTTTAGTGTTAATCTATTAATATATTGTATTCTGCAATCTACGTAAAGTTGTAATGTACTTCATTCCTAAACAAACAAAATACCTTCATTACTGACAAAGTGAAAGCGAAGTATAGTGAACAAGTCGACAATTAGTGTTGGGTGATAAGTGTCTCATTTGCCCGTGAAATTGAGTAGAATCGGCACGCCATGTAAGTGGGTAGAAATCGTTCCAATTGCCCACAAATGACGTCGAATTTCGTGAAGGTTTTTTACCGAAAAGGCATTGAAAATTACTTGTCATTACGTACTAAATTGTTGTACCTACATGACAACTTATATATAACAAAAGATCAGTGACAGCCCAGTGGATAAATAATGCCTATTAACCGTATGTACCACTAACTTCAAGTTTTCAGATTTATGTACTTCACTGTAACTATCATTTGCTCGACGGTGAAGAAAAACGTCGTGGAAAAACCCACACGTTCAAGAAAATATAATTCAATAGACGTGTAAGTGACCTAAAACAGTAGGGTTACTCTGGAAACCAATTCCGATAACTCGCTATAGGAATCAAGTTCTTGAATCACGACAAGAACCTAGATTAGTTTAATCTTCTTCTCCGATTGTCCCTTTAGGCACTAATAATAAGATGCAATCGCATGTTGATCAAATTAGTGTCAAGAGTAACCCTACAGGTCTGTATTTCCGTCTAGCTAGGTTATGGAGGCCTAACGGCAGTCGCTCAATGTCCAAATAAGTATCCTCTCCAACTCCTTAGGCTCAGATAGCAAAGCCCGCCAATCGTAATGGATTACGAAACGGGATGACGCTAAAGAAAGAAGAGAACTTATATATTTCACAGTTTATTTACAATCTAGCTGTGGTTCGCGGCTCCACCAGCATGAGGTTCGACTTTTCAAACCCCACACATAGTTTCGGCTCAAAAAGCTTTATTCATGTGCTAAATGTCAGCGAAATTCCTTCAGCTATTTTTGCATGAACGAGTAACTAACATCTATACATCTTCACACTCTTTCACGTTAATATTTTGCTTTATTAGGTGGACTCGTTACTGGATCGAATTCTGATGTCAGCATTTAACACTAAGTTAGTGTTTTCGGATTTATGTACTTATTTGTAACTAGCTTTTACCCGCGGCTTCGCACGCATTGATAAAAAATATATATTTTTTATTAACAAAAAGTATCCTATTTTACTTCTGATACCTCCAAGAATATGTGTACAAACTATCATGATGATCGGTTCAGTAGTTTTCGCGTGAAAGCGTAACAAACAAACGGACATTCACATTTATAATATTAGTAGGATAATAATTATCACTTACGGTGACGAGCTTCGTGCGCGTGTATTAAAAAGAATTGGATGAACAAAATTCGATATAAAAGAGTTTTTATTTTGTTGTTTATGAATACATTGAAGTAGACAAGTGCATCCTATAACACTACAGTAAAGTACAGTGTGTTATACAAACAATAGCTAAAACTATTTTGCTTACCAACTAAGGTCCATTTGACGTCGTAACATAATCCTAGCTGTAACGGGTCAAACGGCGACGTCAATGTTTGCCTAGATTCGGTTAAACCACCGATATCGAATATTAACCGTATATTGATGGGCAAACAAAACGTTCCATATTCTCTCGTTGTATGTCTGCGAATATAAAATCTTAATGGTTGCCTGCAGCTTTGTACACAAATGTCTTAAATTGATGGACAAACGTAACGTTGCATATACGCTTATTGCACTTTTTGGGGGTTTTTTTTATACTACGTCGGAAGACATACTAGCATACGATCCACCTGATGTTGCCGTAGCCTATCAACTCTTTTAATACATTAAGTATCACTCGCAAGATTCGATTATCTGCTGCTAACACATCAACTTCTTAGGAGCTTACTGGTGACCTCACTCACACGCAGAAACACAACAACTCTCTAGGGAGTTGTTATTTGACTGTGATTTTCTGTGAGGTGGAAGTACTTCCCCAGACGGGCTGCTTTGATGCACCCTACCTCTCCTAAAATATCCAGACCAAGACAAACAGACATGATTATGCACACAAATGTTTGACATGTGTGGGAATCGAACCCACGAGCGTTGGAGTAGTATTATGCTACGAATAAATAATTATCTCCACTAGAAAACTCGTGAATGGCGATTTCGGGGCGGGCCGCCCTAGACGCACACATATAGATCAAATTGTTGATGTCTTGAAAAAGGGCTAAATCAAAAGCACCTAAAACCAACCCACTAATGTACCCTTTTTTGCACATTTTGCCTGTTAATTTAAACGAGCAAATATTATATTTTATAATAAACTAATTGATATCAGTGACTTTGTCCGTGTCTTTTTAGGGTTCCGTACCCAAAGGGTAAAACGGAACCCTATTACTGAGGCTCCGCTGTCCGTCCGTCCGTCCGTCCGTCCGTCCGTCCGTCCGTCTGTCACCAGGCTGTATCTCTTGAACCGTGATAGTTAGACAGTTGAAATTTTCACAGATGATGTATTTCTGTTGCCGCTATAACAACAAATACTAAAAAATAGAATAAAATAAATATTTAAGGGGGCTCCCATACAACAAACGTGATTTTTTTGCTGTTTTTATAGATAATGGTACGGAACCCTTCGTGCGCGAGTCCGACTCGCACTTGGCCGATTTTTTTTCTCTCTTTTTATTTTCCCTGTAAAGTGTTTTACAATCAACAAAATATATATATATATATGTGTGCAGTTCACACACGCTAGAAGTGAAACTTTTAAAAATGTGAACTCCAAGATAATGAGACAATGTAGAATTTCCAGAAATAGGATAATTGTAGGTTTTAATTATGATGGTATTGATCATACTTGAAAAATGTTTTTATTAAAATAATTAAATATTTATGTAAACAATACACGTGTACATTACACCGCGGTTGTTATAACGCTTTATCGTGTGTGTAAACACACACACGTACAACTTTATCCCAAGCTTCGTAGTACACAGGCGCATACGCACAAGTACAACGCTCGTACCCTGTAATAAACACTGTTTAATGCCTTCAATCTCATTCTCTCGCACGTTAAATTCTATAGATGTATATAGCGGTACATCCATTTTCGAATTTTTGCGAGACTGACGTACGGCATTTGTTTTTTTTTTAAATACAGATTAATAATACAAAAAAAAAACCAGAGTAAAGCTCGATCGAATGTGCTCAATTATAATACTTTATAAGTGTACATTTCAAAACAATCGTGTAGGTATTGCATCTATCTAAGTAAACAAAAAGAAACGTAAATGTCACAATAGATTACCGCGAGTGTTATAATGACTATTCCTAATGCAGTGGCGTACATTACTTTTTATACAACCATAATTATAGGTTATTAAAATAAAGGTTTAACCAAAGGACAAATATTTATTAGTAGTTATAGTAATTCACATTTCGTATATTACAATTATTAAAATTTATGAGTGGCGTAGAAGACTGTTCAAAGTTTTTAGAAGGCATTTTAATGTTAATTTTGTAATAACTTGTTTTCAACGGCATTTAATATTTGATTAGAAACGTTGACTTTGTTTTGGACGGATTCCTCTATGTAACCTCCGACCACGGTGGTAGATTTCCATCTACCGTGACGTTTTAAAGTACATACATCAAAAGTGTCTAGGGATCAACATATATTTTTGCAATAACTTTTCTCCTGATTGATATTAATTAAAATTTTCTTTAAGGATTCATCAAATAAAGTGTTTTCGTTTGTCTACAGTAACGATAAACCAAGTCACCTTTGCATTAATAAAGAAATTTGCCATTTTCATAATAAAGGATTTTTTGACATTTGAACCACTAACATTAAAGTTCGAAAAAAAGACTGAAATAACAGTTTTCTTTAAAATTTTATTGGGTAACTTAAACAATTAATAATCTGTGTTTCTACCGCGAACACTAACAACACAAGAACATCGGTTTGGCATACTCAAAATGAGTTCATCCAAATCACGCTGTGGAATGGCCGCCCATGTTCGTTGCAACAACAAAAAAAGGTCTTCTTGCGACTGGATACCCTCCATATTCGGCAGAGCTCTTCTCTGTAGCATATCCCATGCATGCTCAATCGGGTTCAAGTCTGGCGACTGAGCAGGCCAGGGCATGACATTGATGTTAGCTGCGGCGAGAGTCTGTCTTACAACTCTTGCGGTGTGCATTATCATGCATTAACTGAAATAAGGGACCGATTTGCACTTGTTGAGGAAGGATGACGTCTGATACAATCGTCTCAGCATAAATTTGAGCGTTGAGGTTGCCTCTGATCCAAATCAACTCAGTTCTTCCGCGGATCCAAATACCCACCCATACCATGATGGTTCCACCACTATAAGGATGGACTTCCTGGCAGGATTTTAATCGCTGTTGGCGTCCAGGGGTTCTCCAGTGTCGTATACGTCTTGTATCCGGTCTCATACCAAAACGAGACTCATCAGAAAAGCACACGAAACGCCATTGTTCTTCTGCCCAATTTCTGTGTTCAAGAGCCCATTGATATCGAATCCTACGATTGTGCATTGCTATAGGTGGTACCCTTAGCGGTCTTCGGGAATGAAGGTTCACTTCATGCAAGCGGTTTCTGACTGTTTGGTCGCTAATTAAGTTCCCTGAAGAGTGATGAAGCGTCACAGCTAACATCATGGCGGTTATTGTTGGAGCTCTTCGAGTTGTGATTTGAATGTATCGGTCTTGTCTCCGTGTGGTGCAGCGATACCGTCCTCCATGGCGCTCAGCCACGGTACCAGTGCTTCGGTAACGTGTCCAAAGTCGACTGATAACACTCTGACTTGTATTCAGAGCTAAAGCCACAGTACGTTGCCGGGAACCAGCTTCTATCATTCCCACGTGTTGTTAGTGTTCGCGGTAGAAACACGGATTATTAATTGTTTAAGTTACCCAATAAAATTTTAAAGAAAACTGTTATTTCAGTCTTTTTTTCGAACTTTAATGTTAGTGGTTCAAATGTCAAAAATCCCTTTATTATGAAAATGGCAAATTTCTTTATTAATGCAAAGGTGACTTGGTTTATCGTTACTGTAGACAAACGAAAACACTTTATTTGATGAATCCTTAAAAAAAATTTTAATTAATATCAATCAGGAGAAAAGTTATTGCAAAAATATATGTTGATCCCTAGACACTTTTGATGTGTGTAATTATATCTCCACCGGCGTCCGCTAACAAAGTTGCCGACTTCTGTGGAAACCGTGGCCTGTATACTGTTTAGAGTTAGGTAGATTGAAATAATCAGCTATTATTTTATCCAGACTTCCTAGCTTATTTATTCCAATGCTTTGGGTTGTATATTTTCCGTCTATATAATAAAGAAACCAAGCAAGACAAGGATTTGGACGCAGTTGCATATATCGTTTAAATAAATCATATAATTTTCCGCTAATAGTAAAGGATCTGTCTTTTTTATTTTTCTTGTTTGCTAGTTTGATCAAAATAAGAGCTTTCTTGACTTGCACCTCTTCAATCTTTAGTTTGTACAGTTCTTGCCTATGACAGGTACCCATTGTACCAAATATTAGTACAATCTGAAATAAAAAATATACGTTGTTTAGTGAATCTTAGATGAATAATAATACAAAAAGTAAAATAAATATCTCTTAGTGATAAAAACTTCATTTGTTTCCAAATATAACTTATTTCGATTATCGTCGATGAATACGTTCATATATTCAGGGGTAAAAACCTTCGACTTTATTCCTATGAAACTTTTAAACTGGCGTTTCATATATTTAGGTATATCGTGTTGTCATTCAAATTTATTCGTTCGATCGCAGCATGTATGTTGTCCAAAGTGTCAATGACTTATATATTATGTATTTGCTAAGTGTTTAAAATAAACCAAGAAAACGTTATCGGAAAATTTTCAACATTTTTGCTTTTCTTTCAATAACAGAAGTTTTTGTAGCATTTTTCATACCTTTTTTGAGATTTTTTAGGAAGTAAAGATTTTGCTGTTTCTATAGCAGAGTCGGTACTCGTATCACTCATTATTAATAAAATAATTGCAAGTTACACTAACAAACTGAAAATTTCGATAAAATATAGCGGGTAATTATTATTATTATTTTTATTTAATTATTAGTATACAGCTTGGAGCCAAAAATTTTAGCCAATTGTTCGTACGATGCTTTTAATGACAGAGCCTTATAGCTCAAAATCGTTTCATAGGGAGTAAACTCTAATAAGGTAGCCTGTATAAAGGTATATTTGCTATTGGCGATCACATCAATTACTTTATAAAACCTACTTTCCTTCTTCTTTCGTATTAGAGGGTCATGTGCCAGAAGCGTACTCGTTCGCGACCCCTGCCAATCAATCGATTGCAATTCTGGACCTAGAGTGCACCGACATGTGCGGATTAGGGCGTCCCCGGAGGCGATGCGCACCTATCCGCCCCCGTCGATGCGAATATAGCTGCATGCGGCGATGGGGGCCGCCACCCACCACGCAGCGCCAATTCCGACGAGACAAAATTTTTAAAATACTGCATCAGTCTAGCCATGGCTGTCATAGACCGTAATAAGCAGAGCAGCTTCACCTAGGACCAATGCCGTACACGTCGACTATACTATGTATAGCCGATGGGGTCGCGGTGGCTAGGTGGAGCTGTGAAACTCGCTGTCGCCCGTGGCTGGACTGATGCAGTATTGGGTGGGAAGTTTGGAACAGTTAAAATAGTTTCACCGGCGTCAAAAATGGGCAAACGAAAGATGATGAATGAATGAATAAATTATGGAATGAAAGGGAATATAATGTATGAATGTGTTTGGTAGCCAATAATTCTGTAATGTAAGAGCCTTGCCCATGGCAGGGGTGCAAGATTTAAGAAAAAAAAAGGACTGGAGACTCGCAGTCATTATGCCCTTGTATAAAATCTTGCCTTTACGCATGGACTACGCCAGCCAGACATGATCAGCTTAGCAGCAAAAGTATATGGAAAGGTGATTGAAAGGAGAATGAGGCTGAAATCCGATGTAATGCTGTGGGACGCACAAGGAGGGTTCCGAAATGGAATGGCATGTACGGATCAAGTTTTCTCGCTCCGCAATATCGTGGAGATGCATCTGGCCATAGACCAGAAGGTTTTCTGCGGTTTTGTGGATCTTGAGAAAGCATTTGATAGGATTGTGCGAAAGGAACTGTGGGACATATTACCGAGATACGGGATTAACGGTTCACTGCTCCGTGCTGTGCAGTCCACTTACAAGGATTGCTCAGCATGTGTGCGGATAGATTGTCATGGCACCCTGGTTTGATGTCAAAATTGGTGTCAAACAGGGTTGCATGCTATCTGCTAGGCTGTTTATCCTGTATCTCGATAGTTGCCTGCAGAGAATAAGGTCAACGAATGTGGGATTGCGCATGGGTGACCTAGTGGTGAACTGACTGCTGTATGTAGACGATGCCGTCCTATTAGCAGAAACACCATCTGAACTGCAAAACACTGGTCACAACGATGAAAGACGAATATATGGAGAAAGGATTACTACTGAATGCGAAGAAAACAAAGATAATGGTATTTGAAAGAGAAGAATCCAGAACTAATGTAAGGATTACGATTGATGATGAAGTGTTGGAACAAATGGATGAGTTTGTATATCTTGGATGCGCTTTTAGCAGGGATGGAAGGTACAGCGCAGATGTGGAAAGGCGAGTGAGTGCTGGGAATAGTGTGAATGGAGCGTTGGGAAAACTTCTTAGCAGTAAAAACCTGAGCCAGAAGTTACAACTCGCTATACACAATGTAGTGCTGGTCCCAACGCTAACTTATGGAAGCGAGAGCTGGGTATGGCAGAAAGAGCATAAAAGTAGAATAAACGCTGTCGAAATGCGAGCGCTGCGCAAAATTTGTAGCGTAAGGCTGTATTCGCAATGATGATGTAAGAAATAGAGTTGGTCTGAAAGAGAGCGTCGGTATTAAAATAAGAAAAGACATGCCCGTTGGTTCGGACATGTAGAAAGAATGCAGTATGAAAGAATGACGAAGCAGATATACAATGCAAAAGTGGAAGGATGTAGGAGCCGAGGAAGGCCAAGACTTATATACCATGACCAAATTGGTCGTGTTCTAACAGAAGGTGATGTAAGGAGCCCTAGAAACCAGCGAGCGTGCATAAGAAGAGCAATGAATGTTAAAGAAGCGAGTGAGCCTCTCTGCCTATCCAGCAAGGGATTTGGCGTGAAGTTATAGAGTCTTTCGTATCGGTAATTAGTTCTAACCAGAATTTCGAAAATTAATAACTGTTAATAATGGCGAAGAAGAATTGCTATAACCATTTGTCAATAGAGTTCCTTTTTTAAAATGTAGCCTAGCTATTTAAAACTTTACAAAGAAGAAAATTACAAAGTAGAGAATTTAAACCATTTAATATATATTACTTTAAAAATAAATCAGTTCTATCAGGATATTGAAAAGCAGTGCCTGTGTTGAATCATTTACAGATAATTCTGTCGATTCATAAAGTATTTTGCGTCATCCTCTTGAATCTATTTTGAGGCAGTAAACTTCCTGTATAAAGTCGAACACAATTTACAACAATAGACCTCCCAGTCCTAGTATTTTGATGCAAAAGCATACGATTCCTGCTTCTAAGATTTACTGTTGTACGATTCCTAAATTTAAAAAGGATTTTACAATTTTGCTAGCATACATACTGTTTTCCTAACTATACTTAGAAATAACTGGGAGAGTAACTATCACTTTGAAAAATCCCAAGAGTTATTTCTTCGCTTCTCATTTCAAAAAGGAAGAAAATTTGTATGTATATTATACAATATCTTTACGAATTATTAATCGATTTTGATAATATTTATTTATTGGTGAAGTCCAAGCGTTCTATCAGCCTGTCCTGTATCAATTTGCCGAAATTTCAACCTTCTTGAATTCCGTTTAAGGACTTTGTAATGCTTTCGTGATATTGAAAATTTTATTTTCTGTTTTAATACTTCTATCGTTCAGATATGACTTCCTTTAAATTCGTTTCCACGTTTTTAATAAACCTTGTAACATATGATTAAAATTGCATTTCATTAGATTTATGCTTTCCCCCATTACCATATTATTCGATAATGGTTTATCTGTACAAATAACACAGATGAAGTGTCTGTTTGTAATGTTAAAATAATAGCGTTTTACTAAATACAAATGAATGTATTTAAATTTTATTTTTTAAGTTTTTGTTTGTCAGTTTATTCCAGCTAATCTCCGAAGCGGGTTGTCCGATTTTGACGGGACTTTCAATGAGAGATAGCTGATGTTATAAAGAATAACTTAAAGAATAATACCTTTTGAGTTCATAAACCCATCAAATTGGGAATCAATTCCAATTCCACGCCGACAAGGAAGCGAGGGGGCCGCTAATACTATACATATAAAAGATAATTGAATGTCTCGCCTATGTAAATACTCTATCTATGCCACAGTATTGGACGGTGTTAATTAGCAAACTATGACAAAGGAAACAGAAGTCTTCATCTCGCTCAGTTTCAAAGTCCTTCATTAAAATGGGAGTCTAGTAACTTGGAGCTATAAGATGCCATGTTTCCCCAGCCGAACGCTTCCGTTTACATTTAATAAGCAAAATAAATTTGAAGAAGCACACAATAGAAGGAACTTTGACTTGAAGATACGGTTATTTTGCTTCACTAAAATATTGAAATTTCTTATTTTCGCTCCTGAGTCTAGTTATAGTGAATTTACTTTGTTTTTCTTTACGATAATTAAATACGTGAAACATTTTCTTTACTTTTGAACATACTATGTTTCTGTGTAATATATAATTTGAATTATCCGTGTTCAAATCGACTGACGAAACAGATACAAAAGTTGAAAATGGAAGAATATAGAGCCGGGAAGGCCATACTCACCTACAAACATACAACTGGTGAGCGTGCACGAGAAGATTTATGAATGTTAAAGAAGTGAACGAGGTAAATAAGGATCGCGTCGTATGGCGCTCTCTCCCTGCCTACCCCGCAAGGGACCTGGCGTGAACATATACATATTTTTTTATGCAACCTCGGGAGGTATACAAGCATACGGCCTATCTGATGAAAAGCAGTTACCGTAACCTATGAACGCTAGTAATACATTAAATATCACTTACGCGATGCCACCTCTGCTGCTAGCACAGCAACTCCTTAGGAGTTTACTTGTGACCTCACTCACGGGTGCAGGTGCACAACAACAAAGTTATTATTGTGAGGTGATGGTACTTCCACACACGGGCTGCTTTGATGCGCCCTACCTCTCTTCACCCAGATCAAGACAAACAGACATGTACATGCACACAAATATTTACCCTGTGTGGGAATCGAACCCTTAAACATTATTAATATAAGTATTCCCAAACTTTCGGTCTTGCCAAACTATTCTAATTTTTTTTCTAGAACATAATTCATTATTGTAGAAATCGCCACAGGGGTTAGTGCCCCTGGAGCGAGTAGGCCGGTATTTATTAAAGGTAAGAAAAATTAAAAAAGAAATACCCACAAAGATTTATTTTACAGTAAGGAAGTAGGGATCGTGGGTAAGGTCGCAGTCTCCACTGCGGTTGTCTAGTAGACACTTAGCTTTGCCGAAGAAATGCAGAATGCACGCCGTAGATGGGGGTAGGCGAGATGCAGCGGAAGGCCAGGCGCGACGGGCGTAGTTCGGCGAAGTAGGTAGCTCTGGCGGGGGTCAGGTGTGGGCAGGTGTCACAGCGCTGGGCAGTCGTAGTACGCGTGAACCCTGGAACGCACAGGTCCAGTGTGTTAGTAACGGGTACCGCCTTGCCTCCAGGGTGTCTTCTCGTCTTCGATGCTAGCCGCTGAGAATAAAAGCTAAGCGTCTAAGAGGCCAGCTAGCAATCGAAGCGGGCACCCGAGAGAAAGTAAGAGGCAGAAAGGTAGGTAGGCAGACAGACAAAAATTTATTACTAGTATTGAAATTTGGTAAATATTAGCAAGGTTAAATAAGTTCTGGTTGTCGCTTAATGAGTTTAATTACGTTATTATGCTTTAAAACAAGAAAAAATAATTGAAACACATAATTGGCCTTGGCCAAGTCGGTTAAGCGGTAAGGAATGCCTTTACGGAATTAACATTACCACTTAAAACATAATAAAAAACTTAACATTACTTCGCTAGTCGAAGCTAAAAATTATGGTACGAGTATCTATCAGTATTTGTAATAAAAAATCGGTTTGTTGACGTCATAAAGCACTTTCAGTATAACTACCTACCGTACCTACCGTAGGAGGTAACTAATTAAACACAAAAATGTAGCAACGGTGTAGCTGTAAAAAAAGTAAGTATTAGTTTTATGCAGGTAAGGTCAGAAGTAGATACATACCCAATATGTAGATATTGAGGTTTATATTTCAATCACTGCACTGCGATGGCACTTGTAGTATATTAATACTACCAGTGTTACAATCATCACTGTTTAGTGATGATTGTAATCGAATATACAAAACTTTTTATAGAATATATTAAATTACTAGTTGTTACCCGAGGCTTCGCCCGCTTGGTTAAAAAACAAAGCGTGTTTTCCTGTTGGAGTAAGAAATTTTGCCGCGGTAAAAGTAGCCTATGTCATTGTCGGGCCCTCCGTACAAAATAAATCTTCATTAAAAGAAAATACAGCAATCCGTCGCTCCGTTTTGATTTGAAAAAAAAGGGCTAATCGACAACCAGAGGGAGGCTTTGTACAAAAATCGGCCAAGTACGAGTCGGACTCGCGCATGAAGGGTTCCGTACCATTATCTATAAAAACGGCAAAAACATTACGTTTGTTGTATGGGAGCCCCCCTTAAATATTTGTTTTATTTTAATTTAATTATTTATTCTTAAAGTGAATATATAACTAAATATTCTGTGAATATTTCAAGCGTCTACCTGTTGCCGTTATCAATATCGAGCAAAAATGAGCAAAGAAATCACGTTTATTGTATGGGAGCCCCCTTAAATATTTATTATATTCTATTTTTTAGTATTTGTTGTTATAGCGGCAACAGAAATACATCATCTGTGAAAATTTCAACTATCTAACTATCATGGTTCATGAGATACAGCCTGGTGACAGACGGACGGACGGACGGACAGCGGAGCCTCAGTAATAGGGTTCCGTTTTACCCTTTGGGTACGGAACCCTAAAAATCACGTTTGTTGTATGGGAGCCCCCTTAAATATTTACTATATTCTATTTTTTAGTATTTGTTGTTATAGCGGCAACAGAAATACATCATCTGTGAAAATTTCAACTATCTAACTATCACGGTTCATGAGATACAGCCTGGTGACAGACGGACGGACGGACGAACGGACGGACGGACAGCGGAGCCTCAGTAATAGGGTTCCATTTTACCCTTTGGGTACGGAACCCTAAAAATCGTCTGTGTGGGTACTTCTGTCTCACCTATTTCTGCCACCAAGCAGCTATATTTATATAGCTGTGTTCCGATTTGAAGGTATCATAATTCTAAGCAAATCCATATTTCAATTACATATACTTACTCTTACTTACCATATGACATTCTAGTAGGCCGCGAACTATTAAAACAAGGTCTAGCAGTTCATGTGACTCCTGATAAGTTACAGTTTACTAGGACAACTGTTGTTTGCGCATGTGATGTTTCAAATGCCCGAATATTGACAAAAATGCTGACTATGACAAAACACGTTTTGACAGTACAAAAGCTAAATGTGTTAACTTTAAAGTTGGAGACTTTGTATTATTGAAAAATGAAGTGCGTAACCAAACGAAGCTCGATCCTAAGTACAAACGCCCCTATAGCGTAATTGGGGTGCTTGAAGGAGACCGTTACGTTTAAAGGCTTTGAGTGGTGACCGTACCTACAATCATGCTCATAATCGCTTGTGAAAAATGCCTAATGATTGCTTTCAATTAGATGAGGATGATAATCGATCGAAGACTATTGAGCAATAATGTTGTTTAGAATTTTAAGAGTTCTGTTTTCATGCAAATTGTGAGAGTATCCGCCGGATGGAGGCGATGGCTTTTTTGAGAGTATCCGCCGGATGGAGGCGATGGCTTTTTTGAGAATATCCGCCGGATGGAGGCGATGGTTTTTTGAAAGTATCCGCCGGATGGAGGCGATGGCTTTTTTGAGAGTATCCGCCGGATGGAGGCGATGGTTTTTTGAAAGTATCCGCCGGATGGAGGCGATGGCTTTTTGAGAGTATTCGCCGGATGGAGGCGATGATTTTGAGAGTATACGCCTGATGGAGGCGATGATTTTGAGAGTAACCACCGGACGGAGGCGATGATTTCATGATAGCAGAACCAAGTAAAAATGTTGAATTAACTTTAAACTAAATGTTGGCAGATAATTGCACAATGGTCTCGATTGTGAATTATAACTTAAAGTTAAGTGCAAATTGTACTATGTTACTGGTTAATTAAAATTTGTTTTACTTGAAATAAACGTTGAAATTAATAAACGTTGTATAGCCAGTCTTAGTCAGGGTTGGCCGAGCTGGAGTAAGATCTGTTTCTGCTCAGATTTTTTGGTTGCAGATTGCGCACACGAGGACGTGTGATGCGTCAGAATGGCCGTGTCGCAGATGTAGCAACACCATATTGAGAAGCCCGGAAGAAATCAATCGCCGTGTCGCTAGTTAATAATAACGGATCAAAATGTCAAGTCGGCGCTTGGGTGGAATCGACATCGTTGGGATGGCAACACCGGTTGTATTTGTTTTGGTTTGGTGAAGATGATATACCGTCATTGGAAACGGCATTACGAATCGAGCAATGGAGCCAATCGCACGTGTCGCGTCCACCGCATTTTGAATCCGTTGTAATCTACGATCTAAGCATAACTTTTGTTAAAAGTATTGTGGTAATTGGCTGATTAAGGGCCACTTGCACCAAATTTCGTTTAAATATATCCTAAATAATTTTAACTAAATACGTTTAAATCGTTAAATGTGTTTAACATGATTACGTTTAGTGACTTCTTGCACGAAGCTGTTTTGAAGATCATTTAACTAAACTTGTTTATTGTGTCGGTAAAACAGTTCTCCTATGTTTCGCGATGTATAAGTACCACGATTGACGCCATTTTTAAACAAAATATTTCTTTTTCTGGATTCAAGTATGCGTAAATAGGAACCAGCCTGTCAATTTTGATACAAAGTGACCTACGTGGGTATATAACCTCCATTATTTTTTTATTAATTGCTTGTTTCTTGAGTTTGTTACTTTATGCTTCCGAGATTGTGATAAGAAAAAGTGTGTAAGGTAGTGCTGGTGGTGTGCACTCCTTAAAAACTTAAAAACTCCTTAAAAAATCGGATGGTAATCAGAAGGTTGCGTGTTCAAATCACGTCGGGGTCACCAGTGTAAGGTAGTGCTGGTGGTGTGCACTCCTTATGTGAGTGGTCAATGAAAGATGGTGCTGGTTTTATAACGCATTTAATAACGCGACCAGTTTACTGGCGCGACCGCGACACAGCGCTGCGCGTTGACCACTGGTCTACATAAAGTAATTAGGTTACAACTGCATGGCAAGCAAATAGGTAATATATCCCCTACAAGTGTTTTTTTTATCAGTCAGAGTCTGAAATAAATTGGTTGTTATATTAATTCCCTTTATTATATCACGTCTACTTATAAACTTATTTATTTCTTCATCATCATCCGTATAAAACCCCGAAATATCCATTATTGTAACAAATTCAAAACAATGGGTACCTACACCAAATTATACCTACACACAAACATAACCTATCAAAAAATATCTCAAAACGTAAGCTTATATGGCGCTAAACGTATTTAGCTCTGCTAAATAGCCGATATTGGTTGTTTAATTTTGACAGTTCTCTAAACAGGTTTAGCAACCTATTTAGCGTGGTGCAAGGCGTTGCAATGACTTAAACGTAAATTTAAATTTAAATTCCATTTAAGTATTATTTAGTGATATGGTGCAAGCCGTCCTAAATATTGAGAAGATTAACTACGCTGGTATTTCGCTTTATTCGCCATAAACAACGAGCCACCTGACGACCATTACATCCACGTTCCGACATATATATATATATACACATATAATATACCGACCTCCACAACCCATAGGGAAAACCAGACCCTTCTTAGGTTATATATATATTTATATATATATATCTCAGTAAACGCCATTCAAATTGTTTGAAATATTTGATCCAAATAAGTATTAACAGTAGCATATATAACTCTTCATAAAAGAAACCTATTTTGCCCACTTTAGCCCTAGATATAATTTGCATTAATATTGATGAGTACATTCTATCTATGAAAAATAGGGCAGAAAAAAATTGAATGCCAGATGACTGGCTCCTGACACACTCACTCGCTTCGCTTAATACGCATAGCTTAGACTGCATGAGAAGAAATTGAGCTAGAGCTCCTGTCACCTTCTTTTGATTACATTCACCTCCTAAAATATTGAAGGTGATTAAACCGCAGTCATACATAGAAACAGTAAACTATAAAATAGAGAGATAATTTAAAAGATTTCTCTAAAATTTTGAACAAAAGGCAGGTGGAAATATCTAGCGCTATATATACATCTTTTGATAGCGAATTAAACTTGAACACGCCTCGAAATCTTCGAGAATCTCTTTTGGTATCCTTGATACTTTATACGTATAATTATAATAATCAACATCAGTTTCGGACATCTGTTACAGAAGCGGGCCCTAATTAAAATTAAAATGGAATTATGAGCGGAACGCGACCTTAAAAGTTAATGGATTATTTTAAGGGGAAGGAGGAGGGCTTTTTGGGGCCAACGATTAACTAATTAAGTTACACATGTAAAACAAATATATATTTTTCTAATGTAAAACACAAAATATTGAGTAATTTTGCAGAAATCAAAGTATTTCTTAAACTTATTGCACAACGTAAAATACATTTAAAATAAGATAAATATTCTATGGCTTTCGGTACTAAGATTTAAGATATAATAATGAGCAGTGATAGCCCATTGGATAAGGAACCTGCCTATTGAGCAACAGGTCCCGGGTACGAATCCTGGAAATTACTAAATTCGGGTTATCGGTTTCATGTATATATTTCTAATTTTCACTTGCTCGAAGGTTAAGGAAATCATCGTGAGGAACCCCGCACGTCCAAGAAGTTATATTTCGATTGACGTGTGACCTAACCTAAGAAAGGTCTGGTTTTCCTTCAGAATGATGGCAGTCGCTCCATGTCAAAACCAGTATTTTCGCTAAATCTTTAGGTTTGGAAAACAGACCCCGCCAATCCTAATGGATTAGGAAACGGGATAACGTTAGAAAGATGAAGTTAAGATATAATAAATCGGAAAATTATATGGAAAATCGTACTTACATGAAAAACACCATTGGATTTAAATAATTGATTATCTAACATCCGCATTGATATACACTTAAACTACCTACCTAAAACATTTACAATCTAAATTTCGAAATCCTGAATTTAATTTATCATTGTTCATTATTTAGAATAATGATAAATTAAATTTACCAAGGGCTTCTTGCACCAGTTGCTACTAAAGTGAACTTTAGCCTAACTGACAGTTAAGTTATATCATCTGTCAGTGACGTGACAAATTTTTCTTTGACTTTACTTGAGTTAACTGTCAGGTAGTCTAAAGTTCACTTTAGTGGTAACTGATGTAAGAAGCCCTTAGTAAATTTAAACTAGATAACTGTCTAAAACAAAAGTTTCGCCTTTAAGACGGCATCTTACACAGAGCTCTGCTTACCTTCAAAAATCGTGACTAAAGGATAGACAAGCTCTTTGTCCCTCTGATTCCATTTTTGTAGGACACCAAAACCTTAATCCGATTTTTGGAAGAAATCAATCCTACTAATATTATAAATGCGAAAGTTTGTATATATGGATGGATGTTTGTTGTTCTTTCACGCTTAAACGGCTGAACGGATTTGAATGAAATTTGGCACGTAGATAGATTATGATCTGTATTAATTAACACATAGGCTACGTTATTTGACTCCACGCAGGCACGCATTCTAGTTCACTCGTACACACACGCATATACACCCATGCACACTCAAACACATACCCATATACACATACACTCGTATACATACGCATCAACGCGCAAACACACCCATACACTCTCGTACGCGCGAATACACTCACACACACTAATAATGCTCATACATACACACGCGTACATACCCATACACACCCAAACACACTAATAAATTCAGCGGTGATCATATTATTGTGATACCCATTAAGTTTTTAGAAGATTTGTGTTGTTTTTTTTTTTACTTTACTTTGAGTAGATATGAACATTTTGTATGAGACAGATGTTTTTTTTACGTTTTTGTATGAATCTCTTAGTAAAAGTTTTTCTTATTGATAAGTACAATGACCCTCTAAAATAATAAACTTTTTGTAACACCTGTATATCCGTATGTGGTGAAAATCCTAAAATATTGTTTAAAGTGACTGATTACTTAAATCTACTAGGTACCTATCAGTTTTTTTTATATTGAGCAAAGAGATTTTTACATAATTGAATCATCGTACAATTTTTGTTTTTTTTTTAAATAATGTACATAATATTCTTACATTAGTATCTGTTACATTTGTAGTTCTTATATTAGATATTATATAGGAAGATAAACAAAAATGTTAAGGTACAAAATAATTTGTTTTAATTTTAATTTAAATACTTCGACAACAGAACCTAACTATTTATTAAAATTTGGTAGGTATTTAAAAATTCAACACGAGCAAGGTTTGAACCCAAGAGCGTCCGCATTGCTCCATCAATTGAGTTATCGTGTTCTGAAACCCACCCGGTAAATTTCTTCAACACCTTGTAGTTATTGCTTGACTATTAATTTACGGTAGTAACTATAAATAATCTGTGCTATTAATTAATTAACTAATTTGAAATCCTGCGTTCGAAGAAGAAGAAGTACGAAGTAAGTACTTCGCACAAACTGTGAAGTTTCTACGCCAGATTTCGATTTCAAACACATTCCTTATACCACATGTCATGCTTGGGTGGTATTTGAGACTGTAGGTACTTAAATTTTATCATAAATACTTAATGATGTTGTGTCTATCCAACTTTCACATGTAACCATATTATTTTATAGAATATCAATGTAAGAACATTAAGGATTACCTTAATTAAATTGTAACTCTATGTGATTACATTGTTTCATGTTCCTTAGGCAATAAGACGTTACACATGAATTGTAAAGCAAAGTGGCAACAGTGCACAATATAAAGAACCAATCGTAGAGAAGGTAGTAAAATGATGTAAATAGTTTGCAATTCTGCCAGCAGAGGGGTTAGCAATTGTTGACAGAGTAGAGCCACATTTGTGCGCAGGAATGTACTCATTAGATCAACAAAAGCTGATGCTGATCAACAAAAGCTGGGGCTAATCAACAATTGCCAATGGATCAATAATTAACTGCTACGTTTCGTCTGATCAACAATGGCCGAGAAGAGATGTTAATATACTCGTATATTTGAAAATCTTTATTATTACTATAACACACACAATACATATTACAAGCAATGGAATAAATTAATAATTATTTTAGTGGTTATAGATAGATTTAATTTTAGAGATAAGTAATATTTATTGGTTGCCTCACTAAGCAAGCTTGTACCGAGGCAACCTTTATCCCAAGTTAACACGTAAATGGTTGCCTCAGATAGAAAAAAAACTTTTTTACAAATCGATTGAGTAATTAATTGTACATGTATAAAGTGAGTGAACGTGTTATATAAACATACGTGTAATTATAGATATAGGCATGACAATGAGTCTGCACTCAAATGGGAAGGCCCAAAACCAAGTCTAAATATATAGCTATATTAATTATAGGCTCCCTCTCCCACTTTCCCATCTGAACACAAACTCACTGTTCAGTCTTTAAAATGTCCTCTGTATTATCGTAACTTAACGTTTTCAACCATTTCTGTATAATATGTTTCGCTTCAGTTACTGTCCTGTATTTAATGTTACATTTTTTTATTACTTTGCCATAAATATTCTTATATATACAATATATAACAAAATCTCTAATATGCATATATATATATGTGTGTATGTTTATATATATACACACACACATATATATGGTATATTATTCCATACTGCAACACTTGCAATGAAAAGTAACAAGCAAGTGTTGATAGACTTGTGCAATTGTTGCAAGTGTTTAACATTCGGCGAATGATATTGTTTGTAGTACACGACCTAAACTAAAATAAAATAAAATATATGTCTATCGTTACAGTAGGAGACTGAAATAATAAGTCATATTATTTATATTATTTAGGCTGTTATTCAAATCTAAAATATTAAAAACATAGAGTGCAGTTGTGCCTTTGACATTTCCTCTGAGGCGATAAAAGCGCAGTAGTATTTTCGGCTACAGCTTTCGTTATTCCGTACTTCCTTTGACTAAAAGATGGCCCGCTTCGATGGCATTTTAAAAGCTTCACCTGACTACATCTCTGCAGAGATGGGTAAAAAAAGTTAAAAGCTGAATGTCGGTAAATGTGGAAGGGAGAGTAGACAATATATAACAAATGTATGTCAATAATTGACAAGTAAGTGTGATACTTTTTTACATTAAATACGTCAAGATTAGATGTTTCGTCAGTTAGACCCGTCTATAACGACAATTTTTCTGTCTTTGAATTAAACAATTTTTAACGGAAGTATCGCGTGTTTTATTTATTTTGTTGAACCTGACGTTTCGAATGCTTTGCAGCATCCGTGCTCGCAGGAAGACTGTCTTTCTTTCAGGGAAACATGTCATGAACTATATGGATCTATGGAAGTATGGTTTTAAGTATCGGTTAAATTTATGATTTAACCGTTCTTATTACCTATTGAGTATTATTGGCGGAGGTGAGTTATTCCAAAATGAAAGCCCAGTTTTAAGAGAATATTTGACTAGCATGAAACATTTAGCCCAAGTGCTGAGGAGCTTGTTTGAGAAAATTTCAGCGCGTAGAAATACTGTGGTTGTATAAATATCATAAGATGGAAATAGAAAACAAATGCAAGTGCAGAAATCGTGTTTTCAGAGTTATGTACATATTTATAATTATCACTAGCTCGACGGTGAAAGAAAACGTCTTGAGGAAACCCGCACGTCCAAGAAATAACTTTTTGAAAGACGTGTGACCTTAACCAAGAAAGGTCTGGTTTTCCCTCTAGGTTTTGCCCTAGGTTGAGATATGACGGCAGTCGTTACATGTAAAAATCAGTATCTTCGTCAAATCCTTAGCCTTAGGTAGCATACGGAAGAAGAAGACGAAGAAGGAAATAGAAAACAAGCAAAATACATTTTATACGCGGTGACATTTATCTACTCGTACAAGTGTATGCGTATAACAAAAGCGAATACATGTATTGTATACACGCTCTACCGTTATGATTATTCATAGACCTTAATTTATGTTGATTGCGATACGCAATCATATTAAAATAGATTTTCAATAGAAAATGAATGAATTATTTAAATCTGCCAAGAATTGTGACCGGTGGCTTGTATGCTTACGAATAAACTAATCGATGTGACACATTTTCAAAGGCTTTTCCTTTTTTCAAAGGTAATTAAATACAACGATAAAGACGTCTAATAATTCTGAATATAAAAATAACCAGTTGAGAATGCGCAAGCTTGCATTGCCAGAGGAACACCTGGGTCGTCAATTATATAACAACTCAAATTTTTTTTTTAATTTGTCGGCCATTTTGACCATCTTCCTTAAGAGATAGGAACGGTATTCCTGAACATTCCTATTCTACTTTTTTATGCTGAATCCGAATCTGAAGTCAAAATTCGAATATTCGAAAATAAGCGACAGACAAACACGCAGACAAACGCACAGACAAACATATAGATTTCATATATGAACAGTGTTCCTGAAAATGTACATTCAAAGGAGATATGCTTTAAATATGAAATTGACAAATAAAGCATTGGACATTACGTTCGCATTTATAGTTTTCCGTCTTTTGCATATCATACAACCACTTTAAGAAAGGGTATTATTGTACTAGCAATTTGTGACGCATGAATAGGTTTCATTCATCAGGAAATTAAATAATAATAAGGGCTTATTCAACTTCCGTCCTTAGTAATGATCCGAGTAACGCGTATGTCATTTCGGATCGGTTAGTAATTTGTATAATAAAATATTGAAATTTAACGTTTAATGAACAGTTTTGGCCGTATTGAATTTACAGGCAATTTGATCTAAACTACTTACTACTACTACTGCCGGCCGGCACCCACCCACAACCGTTAGTAGATGCATGCCGCCGCTGCCATGGCTGCTCCGGGCGTCTCTGCGAGTGTTTGCCACAAAATTAGTTTCCCTACGAATCGTAGCATGTTATTCTAACGACTAACATCTACAGCGCCTGAGGATGCCTGGAGGAGAGGCGAAACACGTATCGCGGTGACGACCGGAGCAGCCAGGGCACCAACGGTGGCGGGTGCATGCAGTTCACATTTCAGATGGCTTACATCACAAGCTTAATGGCTCTTTTAGACCATACTAATTGCGTAGGTTGAACCTTATAAGGAGACGATATAAAACAAGTCAAATTTGCTATAATTAAATATATTAAAAATATAATAAAAAGCAGGGCGGTTAGTACTATTCTTGATTATGTTAATCTCTAGACTTTGTTAAATTCTAATAGTATTAAATATCTTTTCACTCACACCACCCACCCCCACCCTCAATTCAATATAAGGGACGGCACTACGATGGATTTGTCACTTGCAGCATGTTATTCTTACGATTAACGTCTACAGCGTCTGAGGATGCCTCGTGGAGAGGCGAAACACGTATCGCAGCGACGACCGGAGCAGCCATGGCAGCGACGACATGATGCATCTGCTAATCTTAATGGGTGGGTGCCGGCCGGCTATAGGCCGCATGAACTAATTGGTGACGGAAGCGCACAAAGCAGGTTAGATCAAATTGCATACTTGTATATAAGCATTTAATATATAAAAGTGAAATTGGTACTACCATAATTACACTACCTACCTATTTTTAAGTTATGATTGTTTCTTACGTGTCGTATGGTTGTCTGGAAGAGATCGCTTTAGCGATAAGACGTCGATATCGTACATTTGTTGTCTTTTTACGTGTGTTATTGTTATTAATGCAATAAAGATTGATTTTAAATTACTTTTGTGGATAACGGTGCTGGTAGTACGATCACTTTATATGTTTCTTTGCATAACTTTAGAATTTAAGCCTTACTGTACAATTGTTTGTTTTCCTCAATAAATAAAATAAAAAATAAAATAAAGAGTATTCTATTCTATGTAAAACTATATGGTACTTACACATATCTAAAGTATCTGCTATACTTTGCTAAAGTTAAATGAAAATGATATTATCGTTAACCTGAATAAACAGTTGCCAAAAATCCGTACAAGACAATAACAGAATTAAGTTGTGTCTCGTTATAAGGAGAATAAAATATTTCTGCTATACGTACAATATAATAAATCTGTACTTTAATGTAATATTATAAAGAGATAAAATTTAATTCTTTGTATGTCTGCAATGGACAAATTTAAAAAGTACTTCACCTATTTTAAAAATATTTTATGTAGCTATAGAAGGCTATACAATATAAAAACACTATCAGCGAGTAATATAGATTATATTTTATGCAAGTTACTTACGAAAACTGCGATAATGCCACTAAGGTATCAAAAAATTGTCTGCCAAAGTCATTACATGGCTCTACGTAAACCATAGATGATACATAACATGATATATACTACATTTTTTAGTACTTTTAATTATTGAATACAATTTTTTTGATTGAAATTTATTGTTATGTTCTATTTGCAAACTACTAATTTACCTTTTTAACTATCAGCCCCTTTGAGGCTGGGGTAGATCGCTAGTATCAAAATATTCTCCAAGTAAATTATGGATTGGAATCAATAGTAATTAATTATTCAAATTGTAAATTAATAAATATTGATCATTCTGTTGCACACGACATGTTGCACATTACTTGAATTAATATCATTAAATCAAGTCTGCATTATATGCATCTAGATCAAATTTGCAATGCTATATCGAGAAACAAGTATGTATATGACCTGTCTAATAAGGGCTTACTGTAGTATCTTTAAACGCATAAATATAAGGAGAATTAATCACCTATTTGCCTTCCGCTAATGATGCAGCAAATACTCAGAAGTCGGTCCTCTCTGCCTACGCCGCAATGAATTTTAGCAGCAAAGAAGCATTTTTTAAGAGAGGTAGGGCGCATCAAAGCATCCCCAGACAGAACGGTTATTGATACTTATGTAGTTGTATTAATGGCGTTAATTTGCATTGGTTTAACTAACTCTATTTGAATTTGGTTGATGAAATGTTAACTATATTATGTAATCTTGTTTTGGTCAAATATGTTAAATTAAGTGTAATATTGTTAATGTTTTTTTTTCTTATACAACGTGGGCCCACCTGATCTAAAGCGGTTACCGTAGCATATGAACGCTTGTAATACATCAAGTATCACTCGCGTGATGCCTTCTCTGCTGTTAACGCAACAACTTCTTGGAAACTTACTGGTAACCTAACTCACACGCAGGAACACAACAACTCTCTAGGGAGATGTTACTTGGCTGCGGTTTCCTGCAAATAAATACTTTCTCCTCACAGAAAACTGACAGCTCCCTGGAGGGTTGTTGCCTTCCTGCGTGTGAGTGAGGTCACTAGCAAACTCCTAAGGAGTTGCTGTATTAGCAGCATAGCACATCACGCGATTGATACTTAATGAATTGCAAGCGTTCATAGGCTGCAGGACCCGCTTTAGATCTGGCAGCCAATATGCTTGTATCCCTTTTACCGTTGTGTAAAAAAAATGCATTACGCGAGCTATATTCATTGTATTGCAAGCGATCACCGGTACTGGTACCCACTTTACATCAGGTGGGCGTTATGTATAAAAAATATGATAATATCAGGGGTTAAAATATGAAATTGCCGATTTGTACTGAAAAATTAAAGCTCGTTTTTTTGTAAGATATAACAAATTTTTTAATTACAATATTTACCCTTATTATCTATACATTGCTGCCATCTAATCGGAAGTTTATTTATGCCATTGTGATAAAACTTTGGGCATCTAGATTCGGCAAACTATGTGAAAGCATTTTGTACTGCCTGGGAAGAAAATTTTTTACTACGTAGAAAATTGACCAAATCACGAAAAAATGGTAGTCAGTTGGAGCAAGGTCTAGCGAGTACGGGGGATGACGTATGGTTTCTAACTGCAGCACCTGTAGAGTTACAACGGTTTGTTTGAAGTCTAGTGTTATCATGGAGCAAAAATGGTGAAGATCGATTCTCGAGTTTCACCATCATTGTTCGAAGTTCGCTATAACGGGACAGGCCCACCACTCATACCCACCACTGTGTCTCCTGTGTAGCCAGAATTAACAGCGGCGACCACAAAAAAGGCAATGAACAGTGAAGTCCATTCCCGTCCCGGGGGTTAAACTACAGCTGCCTTGGAACTCACAAACGAATTTAATCAGAAGAAATTTGTAGGAGTAGGAAGTTTTAGAATTGACTTCCCCTCTTGGCAAAGTGAGAGACAGCAATATGACAAATAAGGCATTTAAAACCTCAAAGAGATGGCTAGTCAAGTGAAGCTCAACTGCCGTGCACCACGGATAATCAAATATCTAACACTATTGGGACCTAAACTGTGAGTTGTTACCTAACACATCGATTCCAATAATATAGATTGCAGAACCGCCTAAACGCCTGGTAGTTCTCCCGGGCTGGAAGTTCGCTATAGTAAACATTTGCTGTTATTGCTTGACCAGATCTGAGAAAGCTGCAGTGAATAACGCTATGAAGAGACCACCATACAGTTACTATTACCTCTATATTGGTAATCTTTGCTTTAGGGCACTATTGCGGCGTTTGACCTGGGGTCAGCCATTGCATTTTTCAGTTACGGTTATCGTAAAGAATCCACTTTTCATCACATGTCACAATACGATCTAATATTCAAGGTAACACGCGTTTCTTTCTGCAGATCAGTCAAATCATGAGGCACACATTTTTCATATTTTTTTAACTTATTGATTTTATGCAAATGAGTCAATATTGTTGGTAAGGTAACGTTAAATCATGCAGGTAAGTCCTGGTTAGTTTGACTCGTATCGGCTTCCACCATCTCCTTCAATTTAGTGTTATTCACCTGTGTGGGCGGTCTTCCACGTAGTTCGTTCTTCAAGTCGAAGTTTCCAAACTCATCATTGATATTGCGAGCCGTTTTTGCCGCGTTAGTTCTGCTAATTTTTGAACTCGTATTCAAAAATTACTAGGATTTTCAAAGTATCCATCTTTCCCGTCTAAGCAGAATAAAAAAAAAAACGATTGAAATTCGAAAATCAAATGTTGCGCATTTTTTAAAAGAAATACCTCATAAGTATCATCTGAAAAAATTGTCACTCGAAAATCTCACACCATGAAGTTTCAATGTCAATTCAAAGTATCCATTACTATACTTTAACCCCTATTATTAATACTTAGTGTTATTGCGGCCACAGTTTTACCTTATGAATAAATAGGATAATTGAACGCTGATGCATGTCTTCGAAAAATTGATTAATTAAAAAACGGTGTGAAATTGAATTAGACTGGCTATTAACGACGTTTACTCAAATAATTATCAAATTATGTTTGTATGAACGAACCGTCTCATTCAATGGATCCAACTACCTAGATCCAACAGGAAACTTTATCAATATTTACTTATCCGAAATTGGACTGTGAAGGAAGGACGCAAATTCAAAGCGAAATCGGGCTAGTTTTATACGAAACTTAACTGGTTTGAAACTGGAGTTTACTTCGTTGAATTTCAGTTATTTTTCATAGTATTAAGATGAGAAAGTAGCATATTTCCTGTCTGATGGTAAGAAAATAATGCCAGCTATGAATAACTGGACATAAATAGACACGAAATCCTATTTTCAATATTGACAGTTCATGGGAATCGTGACCCCTAGAACTGTATAGTGCAAGACAATTTTGACTACAGCGAAAATTTGCTTTTTTTGTTGGTACGTAATTGTAAAAATCGTAAATTGAGAAGGGATTTACCTTATCTACATATCTTCTTTATCTTCATATATATACAATTTGCCTGTCCGTATGTGACTCCTCCTACACGATTGGACCGATTTCGATGAAATTTTTCGTGTGTGTCCAAATGAATTCGAGAATAGTTTAGATTCACATTTAATACCGGTAGATGATGCTGCGATGGGGTTACAGGACTTATTGGGTTTTTTTTCGGACAGGGTAACGCCTCTCTGGTCCGCTATTGTTTTATTCTATATCCTAAAAGTATTAAGACACGTCAAGAAACATTTTTTTAATAAC
The DNA here is from genome assembly GCA_947507595.1 of Pyralis farinalis. Classification (NCBI taxonomy): domain Eukaryota; kingdom Metazoa; phylum Arthropoda; class Insecta; order Lepidoptera; family Pyralidae; genus Pyralis; species Pyralis farinalis. The sequence goes on from OX382264.1 coordinate 8,598,372, forward strand.
TCAAATTATGTTACGTGCCGAATATAATAATACTTATTCGCGTAGGTTGAACCTTTTAAGTAAGACGATATCAAATAAACGGAATTGTACGAAATTTGCTATCATTAAATAACAAAGAAATATAATATTACTGAAAAAAAGGTACGGTGGTTAATGCTAATCTATCTGGACTAGCATTAACCACCGTACCTTTCTGTATCTGAACTCCATTATTCTTTAATCTTTTTACACTAAAGTTACATTAATCTATATGGAATACAAGTTATACTCCTGTCTACTCAACTACTATATACTGTTTGAATTTTTAATATTTTATATATATTTTTTCATTGGAATAACATGCTACAATACAGTTTCTGTTCCAGATGGCTTACAATCGCAAGATCACAAGATTATTATTACTACTTAAATGATCATCAAGATGAACATGGACAAGTCTAAGTCACTAAATTAGTCTTATCGTTGTTCATCTTAATTATCACCTTGAGTTGGAAGTACTATTGAGATTAACGCTGAGGTTCTGTAGCGATTTGGTATGGACTATATCGTCGACAAATAAAAGGTGGAAACCGAAAGCGAGAGATGTATTCGTCATTGATGTTTAAACCGTATCTCTCTCTAAGAGCATGAATAGATCTTTCAATGCTGCGGTGAACAGTTTCGGGGATATAACATCGCCTGTGTTATATCTTTTTGCACTTGGGTCGGTTGTGTACTCTGATCCTGTACTCAGATACACATCGTTGTCTAACGACAAACACTTCAGCGCTTCGATTTACTGATACTGAATTGAATGGCTTCTGAAGAATTGCAAGTACTGATTTTCTGCTCGCTTTTAGAACCTACACCGTAATTCTGTCACCCCATGCTTCAGCTAACATGTGAAGCTATATTGACTCGCCGACTCGTCGAACGCGTACACTAAATAGATATAAACTTTGGTGCCTGCTTACCGTTAGTCAGTCCCGCAATCTAAATTGTATTTTGGTGGATTAAATAATACCGTAAAACATAGTGTTAACCATCAACGCGCTACACACAAACCCCATAGATGGAATACAGGTGGCTTATCGATCGGAATGGTTTAGAGCATATTCTAGCATGTTGATTGGCAGATTTGTAAGCCACCCGGAGGGTACTGACTTGGTTTAATCATTGCCAGGCAACATCCAAGAGAGAGTCTGTAAATAAATAAACCCATCTCAGAACCGATCACGGTCGATGTTGCTTTATTTACGTGTATTAAACTAACGTATGTAATAGCAAATTCTCGAGCAATTACGTATATACTGCGAGGTTAGAAACTATTCGTAATTTAAGCATTTCAATTTTTCGAGACAATGCAACAATATTGTCTCAAATTGCAACCATATGCACTTTGCAGGTTTTTAAGGTAAATTGCCCTACCTTGTACACTCCCAGCTAACGATCCACATCAAGGCCGTTCTGCCTGCACACCGCTGAACTCCGGCCAACCTTTTATATCCACGTAATAGCTTCACCGGACGGGTTTATAGTCCACATGTTTGAGAGATGAGGTAAATATGCTAAAATGTAGGTGAGCTCAGTTTAATCTTCAGGCAGCTACAGTTTTGGTTGAAGATTTTTGAGCTTGGATTATTTTCCAACATGCCTTCTACAATTACTTTATAGGAGAGTTTTGTTTGTATCATATTATTATACTTTATGACGATCTGCATATTTCATTAACTGTCTCTAAAAAGGAGGAGGTTTGCTAGATTCGGAGGCATACAAGCTTACGGTTCACCTGATGCAAAGTGGTTTAAGAGCAAGTTGTTGGTATATAATTCTAGCTACTTGATTATGTCTATGCAAGTACTCGTAGTTACCAAGATAAGAACAACCGGGAACTGTATGCCTACTAAATTAGTGTTATACATGTACTAATTCTGTGATATTAATTTGTTATTTTTTATTTGTCTCGCATATATTCAGATTTAGTATAATAATGTTGTCTAGTACCCATAACACAAGTTTCGCTTACTTTGGGGCTGGATGCCGCTGTGTAATTTGTTCAACAATATTATATTTTTCTTATTTCGCGGGCTTTAATCCCGGTCATTTGATAGGCGTGCACGGGGATATGAATCCTACGCGTAGAGGCCCCTTCTACTTCCCCCGAAAATACACTAAACAAATATTTTTATTACTTGTTTTTAATTATTTTGAGTGCTTTAGTATTGACTTTTCAACTGAACTAAAGCCGTTTTCGAACAGTCCTATAAATATGCAGAGGCTGTTAATCTCACCTTTGGCCGGTTCGAATTCTTTACGCTTCAAAAACATTCATGAATCTTTAAGTTTATTTCTCAAAGCCAGAATATATTTTCGCCAATGTTAAATTTATAGCTACAATAATCGTAAAATATAGTGGGTAACGAGACTTAAGATAGGACAAAGGTTACGCTATGTGTATCCGCGGAGAATGTGCTGTACCTACACCTCCCGTCGTCCTTGAGAAACTCAGATTGGTGCTGCTTCGAGCTGACTTTTGCCAGCATTTCGTTTTCTTTTATATAATGTACACAAATAACCATATAATCCACTTGAAGTAAAGTGGTTATCGTAGCCTATGAACGCTCGCAATGTATGGAATATTGCTCGAGGATTTCCGCTGCGACCATAGCAACTTCTGAAGGTCTTCCTGAAGAGTTCCTTTTTTGTAAGCGTTCACATGTTAACATAATCACTATACATTAAGTGGGGCAGTATGCTCATACGACATCCTACTATCCTACTAATATTATAAATGCGAAAGTTTGTATGTATGGATGGATGTTTGTTGCTCTTTCACGCTTAAACGGCTGAACGGATTAGAATGAAATTTGGCACGTAGATAGATTATGATCTGGATTAACATATAGGCTACGTTATTTGACTCCACGCGGGCGGAGCCGCAGGCAGCAGCTAGTTGCACATAAAAAAACTAGCAGCGATATCCTGGTGGATAAGAAACCGGCTCATTGACAAACTGGCACCGGTTCGATTCCTGGCATGTACCAGTTAATTCGTGTTTTCTGATTTCCGTACATATTTATCACTTACTCAGCGCTGAACGAAAACATCGCGAGGAAACCCACACGTCCAAGAAATTATATTTCGAAAGACGTGTGACCTTACCTAGGAAAGGTCTGATTTTCCATCTGGGTTGTGGAGGTCTGATGGCAGCCAAGCAAAAATCAGTCTATCTATAACTTCACGCCAAATTCCTTGCGGGGTAGGCAGAGACAACCGAGCGCCACGTGACTCGATCCTTACATATCTCACTCGCTTCTTTAACATTAATTGCTCTTCTCATGCACGCTCGCCGGTTTCTAGGGCTCCTGACATCACCTTCTGAAAGAATACGACCAATTTGATCATGGTAGGTAAGTCTTGGCCTTCCCCGGCTCCTACATCCTTCCACTTTTCCATTGTATATCTGCTTCGTCATTCTTTCATCTTGCATTCTTTCTACATGCCCGAACCATCGGAGCATGCCTCTTCTTATTTTAACACCGACGCTCTCTTTCAGACCAACTCTGTTTCTAACATCATCATTGTGAATACGGTCTACAAGCCTTACGCCACAAATTTTGAACCGTCAATCCCATATCTCGGCAATATGTCCCACAGTTCCTTTCGCACTTTCCACTCAAGATCCACAAAACCGCAGAAAACCTTCTGGTCTATGGCCAGATGCTTCCCTACAATATTGCGGAGCGAGAAAACTTGATCAAAAATCAGTGTCTTTGCTAAATCCTTAGTCTTAGGTAGGACGCCGCCAATACTAACGGATTAGAAAACGGGATAATGCGAAGAAGAAGCATTGCATATAAAAAGCCTCGGTATCACGGAAAGTTCGAACCGAGCATTTTAGACACGTGTTTTTTTTTCTAAATTTACGTTTTATTAGGAATAACTATATTGAATTACGCTTAAAGTGCAAAACCTTACGCACAAAAGTCCATCTAAATCAGCTAATCCATCCATCCATCTAAATCCATCTAAATCTAAATCAGTTACAGCCGGTTCCGAGATACGTACACTAAATAGATATTATACATACATACATGTAATTAAATATATTTATACATACATATAATCACGCCTGTCTCCCACTGGGATAGGCAGAGACTATGAAATTGCAGGTGTACCGATCCAAACATACCTCTCTCGACCCTTCAACCTCTTCGTCCATACTCTTCGGTTTCGGCTGCTTTTGATTTAGCCCTTTTTCAGTACATAAATAGGTAATCAAATGATCTATATGTATGTATCTAGTGCGGCTCCCGTCGATATGTCCATTTATGTTTCTCGTTACACTTATTTTTTATTTATTCAAAACATATTAATGACACAAACTTTACTCACAATACACATCCTCTGCAAGGAGCCACCTTGTGGCGTATTTACCGAGACGCGAATTTTACTGTTACCGTTTAGGCGCCTACGTATCTTTTGTAATTCTTTCTTTCCAAATATCCAAACCATCTCAGCATTCCCTATTAAATTTTTGCCAAACACTACATCCTCTTTCATTCCACATTGTTCTTGAATCGTCATATTTCTTACTTCATTATATGTTTTTTTGTGTTAAATAGCGTTTTTTCATTACACATACCTATGGATACATACATAAACTTAAAAAGAAAATCTTTATATAAATATATTATTAAGAGAGGTAGGGCGCATCAAAACAACCCGTCTGGGGAAGTACCTCTACTTCACAGAAAACCGCAACCAAATAACAACTCCCTAGAGGGTTGTTGTGTTCCTACGTGAGTGAGGTCACCAATAAGCTCCCAAGGAGTTGCTGTGTAGGCAACAGAGGAGGCATCGCGCGATTGATACTTAATATATCGCAAGCGTTAATAGGCTACGGTACCCGCTTTACATCAGGTGGGCCGTATGCTTGTATACCTCCCTACGTAGTGTAAAAAAATTATATCTAATTGCTCGTTTAAAGTAAGTATAGTTTAAGGTAGTAAGTATAGGAGAGGATAAAATCCCGTTCAGTGCGAAAATGTAATTAAAATAAAATAACTTTTAGTACACATTCAAATATGTGCTCTTTTGATTTAGCAGTTGGACAACACTAGCAATATTCAATATTTCACGCAACTCGATTGCCCAATAACTTACGTCTGTCAAAACGGCGATACAGCCCGCCATTCAATAACGGTCTCTGAGCAAAAAATATTTTTAGGGTTCTATATTCGAACTAAGCTTTTATGTTTTTGTTACCTTCGTATCTTTATAACGCAGGTGTATTTGATTTCGCAGACTATGTGAATGAAATTGTATTGGTACGCAGCGATGCAATGCGATGAGGAGCTTCATGACGACATTGCGCGTGCCACTCTAGTCGAATATGTAGGTTAGGCAACGCCCGCAAGCTATCTATGGATCGCTTGGTATGCCTGCCGAAGCTCAGGGAAACTCTTTAGACAACTAAAGAGCTTCCCTGATCTTCGGCAGGCATGCCAAGCTTTCGATGCCGGCAATTGTAGATAGATAACAGTCGTTAACCTGTGAGAGCCCGTTATATACGTTTTCCCATACATTTCTTGGCGGAAAAGCGGTCCGCGGGTACATAATGAGAGATTAATACTCAGTCAATAATAGCCTTGACTTGAAATTGGTCGTGTTTTATCAGAAGGTGATGTCAGGAGCCCTAGGAACCGACGAGCGTGCATGAAAAGAGCTATGAATGTTAGAGAAGCGAGTGAAGGGTGTAAGGATCGCGTCTTATGGCGCTCGGTTCCCTCTGCCTACCCCGCAAGGGACCTGGCATGAAGGTATATATACATATATACATAAAATAGCCTTGAAAACACTGACCTCTGCCAGTCCGTAGTTGAGCGTTATGGAATATATTGAAAACCACTTCGGTTGAAGGTCCCGTATTCCTGCAGTAGGATAAATATAGTTTTATATGGTTACGCAGGACATAACCGGAACGTCTGGTCCCTTTTTGTTATATGCTTTCTACAATTTGTATGGGCACATTGTTTTCAACATCTCATAATTCATGCTATAGTAACTATTCCAAATTCAGATATTGTCGATATCTCCGTGTTTCAAGGTCTCCTGATTCTCCTGATGACTGATTCCACTGAAAAATTCAGGAACACATCAACTCTCTAGGGAGTTGTTATTTGGCTGCGGTTATCTGTGAGGCGGAGGTACTTCCCCAGACGGGCTACTTTGATGCGCCCAACCAATCACTTGAAACATCCAGACTAAGACAAACAGACATGTTCATGCACACAAATGTTTGTCTTATGTGGGAATCGAACCCACGAGCGTTGGTGTCAATGTCGCGTCATTCACGACTGAGCCACCGCTGTAACATGAACATTCGACATGGTCTTAGTCTTGTCCATGTTCATCTTGAGACCTGTCTGGTTAGAAACACTATTGAAGTCATTTAGCGCTAAGTTCTTCCAACGACGACATTAGAAAATTCACCAGGCGAGACCTTTCCAGCTTCATGTTAAGATTCAAGATGCCTCTTACCATCCGGTGATCGCTTCCAGATTTCACCCTGAAGATCACAGAGACATCATTGAACAAACGCCGGTTCATTGTCAAGATGAAGTCTATCTCGCTTTTCGTCGAACCATCCGGGCTAGTCCAGGTTCACTTGCGCTGCGTTTCCTTCTTGAAGAAGTTCATCATTAAGAGTTCCTCTTTCTCCATGAAGTCGACCAGCAGTTGACCCCTTTGATGTCGTTGCTCGATTCCAAATTGTCCCACTCTCAACTCATCTTTTTGCTTCGTGCCCAGCTTTGCATTGAAGTGTTTAGTGAGTTACAGAGGCATGTATGGCCTTGGAGATGTCTTCATACATAGCCTCCACCTCATCATTGACGAGCTCGTTGGCGCAGTGGTGGAACACGCTGTTACGCTACTTTGACACCAACGCTCGTGGGTTCGATTCCCACACAATACAAACATTTGTGTGCATGAACATGTCTGTTTGTCTTGGTCTGGGTATTTTCTATGTACTCGTATAATAATTATGTATTTACAAAAAAAAATGTATTTACGTATGTTTATCAGTTGTTTTACTCACAACACAAGCTTCGCTTACTTTGGGGCTAGATGGCGCTGTGTAATTTGTCCGACAATATTTATTATTTTATTTATCATTGGATCATCGTGCCCTCCCGCTGTCTTCGGACTTCGGACAGTCTTATAACATCCCAATGCAACTTGCTTAGTTCCTCTTCCAGCTCCACTATCTTCTTGCCGGTCCTCAATGTACGCGTATTGTATGTTGCCAGGGCCAGTCAGTTGTGTTGGTAACCGCGGCGTCGGAGCCGGGGATTCTTAGCACCTTATATTACTTCTTACACCAAAACAAATATAAAAACATATAACCTTTTCGCTATTAGGTAAACCTAATAATTGTGGTTGTTCTTATCAGTATTTATGGATAAAATCGAATTGAAGATCCGTTATCCAAGTAACATTTAAAAAAAAAATGGGTGCGTGTACTTATGTACGCGCGTGAGAAGTTATACTTCTCTGGCATCATTAAATAAATATTTAACATTAATAACTTAATAATATTTAGTATTAATTATATTAAATAATAATATTTTAATTTATAAGAAGGGTTATTGGAGTAAAATTAAAAAACGTCTATCAAGTAGTAGCGGCGATGTTTATGGAATGTATTACATACAAGTCAAATGTAAAATACAAATGTTATACATTTTTAACTATAGCGCCATCTACCGGTAATATCGTGAAACATTTAGCAGCTTCAACCTGTACTTTTGTGTTCGAGTGCCACGCATTCACTCTCGCTCTGTCTCTTTCTATTCCCCCTCCATGGAGGCGTTAAACGTTTAACGCAACCTTTTAGCAAGTCGCATTAGAAGTATAACTTCAAAATATGAAGGTAATCGACAGGTACAAAGAATGTTGTAATATTTAAATCAACACAATATTATAAAATATTACAATTACAATTTCGCAATAATTTCTATTGTAGACGGAAACTAATCAAATAACATAAAATGTAACACCGAGACTGTAAAGAAATAAGTATTAGATTTATGCTGTTAAGAAGTAGATACATATCCAATATGTAGATATTGAGGTTTACCTGCACTGAGACGGCACTTGTAGTATTCTGAAGAATTACAGTCAGTTGTGTTGAGAATATTTTGTCATTTTAACGATTTAGATAATTATTGCAGATAGCTGTTAATGACCAGCGTTAGTTAAATACGAGAATGAAATGGACATTCTTTCGTCGTTCATGTCATATCGATCGAATTTGTGTAACAGACCTAATGATAAAACCATCGAGCGATGAATTTGCAAACAAACCCTTCCTTCTAGAAACTGCCCAGATGTAAAAAGAAATTGAGAATTATTTTATAACAGAATACAAGAATTATATATTTTTTAAAGTAATTTGATGGATATTAATAGCTAAAAAGTAATAGATATAACGTGTCGTATAGCGACCTCTATAGTAGTTTCAAAATAAGATTTGAATGAATTAAGATTGTTTGCGTTCGTTTATTAAGTATTTAGATTAGTTTTTTTTTTAATTTAGGCAACTATGATTTCTATACAGCTTGTAATGGATAAACCGTTACAGAGTTGATCGATCAAAACGTCGTCTGTCGCCGATACGCAGCAAATTGACAAAGTGTACGCACATAGTTCTAAAGAAGCTGCCCAAGTGGTCGGAAATCATCCTGCGCAATAGTTTGGTAAGGGGTATCTTATCAAGGAGTTACAAAGCTTTATTTTTGTGAAAAAGGAATGAAGACTTCAGCCAAAGTATATCAAGAGGCAGTGAAATCCTCTCAGCAATACACTTATTAAAAATGTACCGTGAACTTTCCAGCTGCACTCTGCGCACCTGTTCACAAGGCACGAACTACTCAAGCCTGGATCGACACCGACGTTCCGGACTTTGTAAAAGCTGAAGACTGGCCCTCGTTTGGCCCAGATCTGAACCCTTTCAGACTACAAATTATGGTCAGTTTTAAAGGACATGGCCTGCTCGAAACGATACACCGCACAATGTCGGCGTGTCTCAAATCTCTGGAGCAAGCAGTTGCTAAATTTCCCATGAAAACAGTGTATAAATCCATAGATTCGTGGCCAGACAAATTGAAGGCCTGTCTCCAAGACAAAGGTGGCTATTTCGAATAAAATATATATTTTTATTTTTTGCTCAGACTTACATAAATATATAAGTACATATAAGTTTTATTAAGATTATATTACTTCATAACAAAATAATTGCATATTCATTTGTAACAGAACTTATGGCTGGATTAGGTATATTTGTAATTATCACTTGCTCGGCGCTAATAGAAAACATGAGACTGATGGTGAGGAAACCTGCATGTCCAAATTATATTTCGAAAGATAGGTGACCTAATCTAAGAGAGTCTAGTTTTCTCTATGGGTGTTGGAGGTCTGACAGAAGTCGCTCCATGTCAAGATCAGTATCATCGCCAAATCCTTATAGGCAGCGGACCCCGTAATCCTACTTCTTTTTTCTAATGGGATAAGGCTAAGAAGACTTTTGTCAGATGCGAAAGAATTCAAATATTGAGCTCGGGCGCGCAGTGATTAGTGACGCTACTTTAATACCAGCGCTCGTGGGTTTGATTCCCACACAGGACAAGCATTTGTTTGCATGAACATGTCTGTTAATCTTGGTCTGTTGTTTTCTATGTGCCATAAGTATGTATTTACAACAAAAATGTATGTATATATATATTTATCTGTTGTATTGTACCCATGACACATTTGGCGCTAGATGACCCTGTACAATTTGTCGGACAATTAAAAAAAATGTTCGCGGCAACTTGTAGAAATAATCTCGTACATTTACCGCACATTAACCAGCTAACATTAACCAGCTAACATTAACATTAGCCTGTCAAGCTGTTTCCTATCCAACACATCAAAAAACTCTTGGCGTATGTACGTGTTCGCAACTTGTTCCGAGGGTTCTGACTCACGATACCCAAGGCAATATCCACCTTTTTCAGCTATTAACGTTCCTCGTTACAAGTCACGCTTAGACGCCGTACGTGCTCAGAATTCGGATAACAACCCTTTTTCTGTTACGCTGCGTTCACATAAATGCAGCAAGTTTTTTCTTCTTTTAGACAAATTAAATGGTTTTCTTTTTGTCGAAAACGTTTATTTGACGAGCGTGCTTGCGTCTGGCAACGTGTACGTTGGCACTAATTTTCTATTCATACATTTGGTTCTATGTGTTCTATTTTTTTTTTTATGACCTGTGATCTAACCTTGCAAAGGTCTGGGTTTCCCACTGATGGCTGTCATTCTATGTAAAAATCAGTATCTTTGCCAAATTCCTAGGTTTTGTTAGAGCACCCCGTCAATCCTAATGAATTAGCAAACGGAATAATGCTAAGAAGAAGATTTGCTTCTTTGTGGTGCTATTCTTTTTATACAACGTCAATAGGCATACAAGCATTCGGCCCACCTGATCTAAAGCGATTTCCGTAGCCTTTGGTGCGGTACTACCTCTGCTGTTAACACAGCTGCTCCTTAGGAGCTTACTGGTGACCTCACTCGCTCTAACGAACACAATAATCTTTCAGAAAGTTGTTATTTGGCTGCGATTTTCTGTGAGGAGGAGGTACTTTCCCAGACGTGCAGAGTGTAGAGTACAATGATGCGCCCTGCGGTCCTATGCGATCAAGTGCAAGTCGGACTCCCATTTCGTAGGATTCATACTTCTTTGAGATTCTTTACTTAATTTTATTTGTACATTATTAACTACAAGGAACACCTATAATAAGAAAACAGAATATTATTAATTTTCTCAATACCCATTAAAGCATTTTAAGCGTCAGACCGAAGTTGAGAGTACTTTCTTGTAAAGTATGAATTCAAATTTATTGCTTTGAATGGTGAATAGGGAACTGTGAGTATATTAAAAAATGTTTGAGAATCTATCTATATTATATTATTTATAACTTCACGCCAAATCGCTTGCGGGGTAAGCAGAGAGATCTGAGCGTCATATTGTTCGCTCTTTACGTACCTCACTCCTTCTTTGGCATTCATAACTCTTCTTACCTTAGAAACAGCATTGGTCTGAAAGAGAGCATCGGTGTTAAATTAAAAAGAGACTTGCTGCGTTAGTTCGGAGATGTGGAAATAATGGAGGAAGAAAGAATTACAAAACAGATATACAACGCGTAAGTAGAAAAATGTAGGAGCCAAGGAAGGCCAAAGCTTATGGCCATATACCATGACCACCTGCTTTATCAGAAGATAAAGTCAGGAGCCCTAGAAAAATGTGTGCGTGTGAGAAAAGTTATGAATGTTTAACAATGTTCATACGATAACCCCATTTGTTAAAAACAACAAATAAAAAGTAAATTAAATAGTTACACATAATTTTTGAAACACTAATCATTGAAACATGTGAAGGGCAACATATAACGAAACTATGCCAAGTTTTACGTTTTTATATTGCATACAGAACCATAAAAAGCAATATGTATGTTTATTACAGTTATCTAATATCCGTTATTTGTTGAAAACGACACATTTGTTAAATAGGTCATGACAACATCGAAATTAATGAACTGATGGATTGAATTTAATTGGTAGCTCTGAAACTCTGTAATAGAAACGCCAGCGATATTTATGTATTTCATTTAATTAATTACTATTAGGCAGTGCACGAGATGACGCTGCTGTCTGTCATCCGATTACGTGTTTCTATTAGATCGCTCCTATGGCACCTAATGGAAGACAGGGGATGATGAAACTCTATGCCAGCCGGTGCAATCCCCCGAAAACCTAACCTAACCTTTTTTGTAAACAAATGTTTTATAATAGGCTAGTGTCCAAAACCCAGCGGCGACTGCTCAGCTAAGCTATGGTCATTGACCTTTCGGGACACGTTTATTTACTAAATTGTTGTTTTTCATAAGTGTAACTTATGCATCATTACCTTTGAAAAGTTTGCCGAGTTAATTATGTTACACGTTGTACTCTATTCCCTTAAAAGAGCAATTCTTATGTATATAACTATATTTCGTGTACCTCGGAAATGGCTTTAACGATCTGAATCAAATTTTGTGTTTAAATAAAGCTTTGCATTTTAAGTTTACCTAAGTAGTCGTTCCTGAAAAAACGCTATTTTATAAAAAAAAAGCTAAGAGACGCTCGGTCACTCAGTTACTGTTAATGAAATAGTAGCTAGATCCGGTTTGTACATGGATTAATTTAAATACTGATGCAGATTGACTCTACTATCAATACGGAAACCAAAACCGTTACTTCCGTCTTTGGCAGTCAAAATAGGAACCCTTATCTAGACGCTGCCAAGTCACTTATCTAGATACTTACGGCATAATTGATGAAATATGCTATAGCATATGAATTACTATTATTAATATTCTTTGTAAACTCACGAGTATTGATTGCCTATCAAATGACCGGGTCATTTGATTGCCGTACGCGGGTTTATGAATGTAGAGGTTCTTTTGAGAAGATTGACGTAATGGTGTACGCCGCGGTGACCTGCTCCTAGGAATATCGATGCAACAATATATCCATGAGCAGTTCTCAGCAGACATTGGGACTACTGCGAATGTGTGAGAAATTATTGTGCTATTTTAATGAGATCTCGAGGGGTATTTGACACTGGGCTATTACAGAACAAAAACGCCTCCCATAACTATCATATCTGATTGTTACCTTCTGCAGGCGGTGGCTCGCCACTCACTGGATAGACCCCCGAAATGTCAGAGAAAGTCAATCGGGGGCTACACCGGCGTGAGTGACTCAGGGGTGCCTAGAGGTGTGCTGCGCTTTTTCTGAAGTTACTCGCGACGATATGCCCTTTAACACTTCCACCCCTGGAGCATATTGCTCTATCGACTCCTCTCTGGTCAGCTAATGAAGGCAAGCTAGAACTGAGAGTCCTGCAGGCCTTCTTGACTTAACACTCTGACCGACAAGGACACGCCAGCCCTGATCTAATAATAATAACTATGTTGAACTTATTTTTGCAAGTTTTTTGTCAAGAATTGTGATTAGCGTAATAACGCATCCAGTTTTTTTTTCGAGATATTTTTTTTCGAAATTTGCAGTAGAAATAGATACTATGTAGAATAGTTAAAATTCAGCTGCAGAGTTAGGTAAAAAAAGTAATGTTTGGAAAGTAGTCCTCTTTGAACAGACCTAACTACCTACTATTAAAAATCCGCGAAAATGAGAAACTGGTTAAGTCATTTCGATAAGCCAGCACTAACTAGGAAACAGGTTGAAAAGCAAAGAATTAAAATTTTGCATACTTCGATTGTTGCTTCGTGAAAATAACAATATATACATTTAAAAGTCTTTACTATAAAATCATAGACAAGAACCTCTCTTTTAATTTTTCTCATTCGACAGGACCTTTTTGCTAACAGGCAGAGTGTAACATTGTAATGTGCGGATTAGGTTGGCTCTAGCGTCAAAAAAATGGTAAGTAATGTACACTTATGTGGTATCTATGCGGTACTTATGAGGCGGTAGAATATAATTTAAATATAATACAAAATAGATTTTTTAACAAAGTAGCATAAGGGCGTAGAACATTGTATACAAAACCTTATACCTTCTTAGGCTTGTGACCTTGGTCGTCTTAAAAACACGATTGCTATGCGACCCTCAAATAAAATAAAACTGTAAACGTTTTCAATTTCCATATGATGCTGCGGCTGATTATTGAAAGAAATGTTGGGATTTTTGAAAAGTGTTGAAATTTTATACATAGAGACTACGCCTCCGTACCGCAAGTCATCACTGGTGGGAGACTTTTATCTTGAGACATTGAAGTATATGTGGAGGAGATGATGTTTTATAATTTTCCGAACTCTGTCCATTACAGTTGGATTCGACGAGCTCCTGTTTCTCGAAGTGAAACCTACCTAGCTGAACTGTATAGTCCAGGTAGTTAAACTCGCTCACAATTTTGGGAAATAAATTCCTAGCTGTAACTGGAGTGAGTAAGTAAACAACACATGTACCTACTCTCTATTTAGATCTTCGAGCAGTGTAGCCAGATCTTTTGAAGCGTATATCATTTTTTAATTTTATCCGTTTAAATTAGATACATACTTATACATTGTTGAAAGTCTGTCATAGTACGATTTAATCGTACCCATCCATCTGTCTAATTTGTATTCTTCGTAACCTTTAATGCTACTAAATTAATATTACCCTTTACCAGAACCCTTCATCTAACTATAGGTACTTTTGACGTATAATATGATGACGTCATCATCATGTATATTTATAGGCAATTTGATTTAAACGATTTTATGTATGTTCGCAACCAATTAGTTCATCGAACTAGCGCCAGCCTTCACCCAACCACTACCATTAGTCGTTAAGCCGAAAAAAAGAAAAACCTTTTCAGGCAGTTATTGTTTTCCTACGGTCTTCACGTGTCAGGTACTTTGCTCAACGGGCTACTAATAATACACTGTGTCCTATCTTCTGTAGCCGGAGTCTCGTGTATAGAGTTTATCAAGTGCAGTTGAGATTGACTTTGCTTCTAAAGATGATGTAAAGCTGCACATACAAAAGTTTTGTCATCAGTATAAATATAGGTTTTATTACGGCCTGAAAAGAAAATACAACTCGCCATAAAACTTTACTGTATCTATCTAGATGTCAACGCAAGTTCCAGACGAGGCAGGCAGAAAGAGATACCACATAACTAGTCCTTACCTCTTTAACCATTCATAGCTATGAGAAAATTTAACTTCATTTTCTACGAGTACAACTTTCTAAGTACAAATTTATACCGCAATTCCTAAATCGCTGCAATTTCGGTTACTTTATTTACTGACCGTAAAGCGACATGACTTTCAAAGAGGTAAAAGTGCCAACACGCCGCCATGAAAGCAGTATAAAATATAAATTTTATTCTCAGTTGAAATCTGTATCTTGTCGGGTGTTCAGCGTTTATCATGACTTACAGTGTATAAACATGTTTACATTTGGTGGCAAAATTGGTAAAAGGGAAGATTTTCGGCGTCACCTCGGTGTCTATATTTTCGGTATATCTGGCTAAGAACTTGAAATTTGAATGTTGTGGTACGATACTGTATTTATTTTGTATATCAAGTGGTTATTAAAAATATTTAGAGTAAATGTCGAATTGAATGAATATTATTGGCTACATTGTAAAGTTTTTGGTTCTGAAAAGTGTAACTAACGTATCTAACATCCTCATGTGAATTCACATAATAAGTTCATCGTATTCTATTTTGATTATTTAAATTGATATACATATGTAAGTACAAGTGAACAAAAGGTTTTTCAAAGGGCTACACCGTGAAATTCATTTGTTAAAAAAAAGAAGACTTTAAAAATTTAAAAACAGAAGAAGAATCGTAAGAGTAATACCTCTGGTCTTGCAAATATCCATAGACACTTAGGCAGGTAACCGTCTAAGTTTAACGAGCCTGCTTGTGAAATGACTTTAGCATCAAGTTACGTGGGTTGGATTTCCACACAAGTCAAATACTTGTGTGCAAGAACATGTCTGTTTATCTTTGGGTGTTTTATCATAAGTAAGTGTTTACAAAAAAGATTGTAGTCACATATGTTTGTCAGTTGTCTAGCAACCATAGCACATGCTTTGCTTAATTTGGGACTAGATGGCGCTGTGTGATTTCTCCGGGAATATTTATATACTTATTATTTACTTATGTTTCTCCTTATATTTAGTATCGCCATAAGAATGATTGTATACCGTATTTAGCAGAGTCTAGTTTGTTATAAAGTATAGATTATATAGTACTAGCAACCCACCCTGGCTTCGCACGGGTTCTTTACAGAAAAGATAACTCCGACTAATAATTCTGACTACCTAAAGACAACAAATACAAAACAAAAATGTGACCGTCCGTAATTATTTGCGATTACTCCTAAGATATTCATTTGAATTATATGGTGTAAAAAGAGTAAAATAATGTGCATGAAATACTTAAAGCCTAAATGAGTTAGTCATTTAAAATGATAAGGATTATTAATACCGTATTGGTGTAAATAGCTTTCCAATTACCGCTTTATAATTGCCCATTTTTTAAAGTATTGAAATGGATATAGTATGTTATACATAAGAGATAGACATATGTCATCGCGGACTTATCTGTAGACCTATATAAGATACACAATTCCACCGTACATTATTTTGTTATATCTCTAAGGGTTTAGGCAGCCTTTTTGATGAAAGCTGCCAGACGGCTTATTTTTTTCCGACACCTCCAACAAATATTGTTAATGTATACAAAAACTTAACAAATTATACACTAAAACCTTCCTCGAGAACCACTCTATCCATTGGTGAAAACAGCATGAAAATCGGTGCAGTAGTTTTTGAGTTTATCGCGATCAGACAGACAGACAGACAGACGCGGCGGAGGACTTTGTATTATAATATGTAGTGATAAGACATAACTTTTCCAAGGTACTAGATGTAGACTATAGACTATAAATAGTATCTTTCACAATTTCTAAATCGCGCCAATATCGAGTACTTTAACACTTCGCCGGCCGTAAAGAGACACGACTTCGGAAGAGGTAAAAGTACCAACACACGGCGCCACGAGAGCGAGTTAAAACATAAATTCTCAGTTGAAAAGTGTAACTTGTCGAACCCTCCAGCTCTTGTCATGAGCAGAGCGAAGTTCCCGCGGTTACATGCTGCCACTGATTTATACTGCGGCAACTTTGTTTGCGATCTCATTGTTCAATTTGTGAGGTTAAGAATAGCTATGTAGTTATTATATTATTGGAAAAGATGGAAGAATTGTGTATCGTTTTGTTATTCCAAAAATAAATAAAGGATATATAGTAGCACAATATCCTTAAACAGCATTCCTTTCTTAAAAAAAAAGGCATGTAGGGATTTTCACAGGATTAGCAGTGCTGCAGTGCATTAATGGTCCTTCGACACGACTATTCATATTCTCGGGTACTGTTTGACACTCACTGCTCTCAATCTTCAAAAGTGAGACGTTCTAACGTGAACGTTGATAATTTAGTCATAACATTAAAAAATGATTACGACTTCATTGAAATCGACGTTTATACACTTGGTTACTGAATCTTCATTGAAGTTACCCTCAATAAGGTCGGTGTCATTTTTTATTTATAGTTTATCTTCATCAAATTTTCAGCAACATAACATAAGATCATCAAACTTAAGAGGTGCAGAGACACATTTTGATAACTTCATGCACACAGCTCACTTGTACAAATTAACACATGGAACATAGATAATAAAGATTGCCTGTGATTAAATTGCACAAAAATATGGCATAGCCTGCATTGTTCAGTGTTGGAAGATACCAGCTATAGTCCTGTACTCTGTAGGCTCAGCGTTTTTTCTTTGTTTAAAAACTTTACACCCCCAAAAATTGCTAAAAGAAAAGGAAAACGTGTCAGCGTTACAGCGTCTACGGCGTATGAATGTGGATTTTTAGAACATCAGCGGACTTCACTCCAAAATGAGAGACACCACCACCTGAAGACTGCTCGGCAGACCATTATTTTACCCCCGGAGACATAACTGGCCGTCACATCTTACTAACATTACCCCGGGTACAAACTCGAGCGCTTATTTGTACATCGTGCCGCGGTATACATATTCCTCGGGAAGAATATTTGTTGTCGCCGTCTTCATAGCTTAGACCTGGGACCTGTCATTATTATGCGTGCATGTGAATTATAATTACGGCTACACTTAAATCTACGTGTGCTTTCAAATGTTCCACAGCGGTGATAAAAAACACAGCTCATTTGTTCGAGCATCTGCAAATGGAGATTCACAAAGTCATCGAACGGTGTCCTTCCGCGGAATTACTGATTTCGGGAGATTTTATGCCCATCATACTGAGTGGATTGGGTCTCGATGCATTGATTACGAGGAAAAACCTGCTTAAGAATTTAGTCTAGCGTTATGGTACCATATAACCATTATGGTTTTTCTCAATTGGTTCATTCTCCCACGAGAATACCAAACATGAAGGACCATGCAAGCTCTCTACTGGAAGACTACCTACGCGTCCGGATATACATAATATATCAGTAGATGCACCGCTTGGTTCTTCCGACTATTGTCTCATCCGAACCCAAGTATACCAGGGTACCCAGACTTGACACACCTCGGCCTACTGGATAGCGTCGCGTATGGCACTACTAAATGGCAGACTGAGATAGATTGTGTGAATTCTAGGCATAGTATCTGTGGAGGTAGCATTGATTCAAATCAAAGTATATTGAATCCTGTGCGACTGCAGTAGCTGCGGCGATATTGGGTGGTATAGAATGCTATATTCCCAATAACTTCGTGGCAGTTGCGAAAGCTAAAATCGACCGTGGTGTAACCGGCCTTGTAGAGAAGCCAATCTTCTCAAACAGGCTGCTTAAGAGGTCATAGCGCGTGCTAATGGAGGTCATAGTATCTCTGTTTTAAAAATTAAATTGAATGCTGTCTCGAGATTCAGTAAGAGGGTGATTGCTAGTCCATAATTCGATTTCGTCGGTAGAGTCGGTGAACATCTTGCAAGTCTTTCCTATGGAAGTCCCACTTTCTGGTCACCCGTAAAAGCTGCTGAGTGAACCTTATGTCAACCTGTTCATGTCACCATTGTAAAAACTTTACGGCAGTGTGGCTTATAGTACTAAAGAGTAAGCCGTTTTACTGTTTGATTTCTTTGCCTCTAACTCGAAATTGAATGACAAGGAAGTTTAGCCATCTACCATCCCGAGTTGCAGTAGCTCAATGCTGGAAATCTGAATAACCCAGCGAGATATCTGGCGAACGTAGCTCTCTCGTGACATTAATAAGTCAAGTGGGTCAGACGGTATACCGGCAATGGTGCTGAAGAAGTGTTCATTAGCGACCGACGTTCGTCTAGTGATCTTCTAGCGTACCTTATGACGATAATACTTGCCCCAATTCAACCTCATAAAGAAATAAAACTCTATTTGCTCTTTGCTACAATTACAGAACACGCAACTCGTCATTATTAAAACCATTGGAATTCTCGGTGTCGAATCTCCAGAGATGTTCACCTGGATGGAAAGGTTAAACTGGTGTCCAAGAAATTTGGTGTGCTCAACAATACTAAACGGTACTGCATCTCGGGCCAAAGACTTATGTTGTATAAGTCTCAAGTCAGACCGCATAACTAACAGTACTGTCATATTTATCACCTTTGCTTTGCCTAAAGTTCAAACATTGTGATTCGGTGCAATGATGAATTGTGAGGATCATCGATAACCCTAAACTCACACACAGTATTGGACTCAATAATTTTCACAGAGATTTTGTCATCTTTTGTAAGTCCTACCGATTATACAATAGGTTGAATTCGGAAGAATTGTTCGACATGATGCGAATAGCCTTATTTTATAATCGCACCGCTCGCCGATGGCTGAGAGTTTATCTTTATACAACACAGCCGCAATCGTTGCGTATAGTTTCAGAGAAGTTTTCTGCCGGGCATACTTGTGAAATGAACTTCATGCTGAGGTTAATCTCCAAACTACAGTGGGCTCTTCAAAAAAGAGGTTGAAGTTAATAGTGAAGAGGTGTCCACAGGGTCAAAGGCATGAGTGACACATAAAAAAATAAAAATACATAATGTATCACTCGCGCGATACCACCTCTGCTGCGAATATAGCAACTCCTTTAAAACACAACAACCCTCCAATGAGTTGCTATTTAGGTAGAGGCATTTTTCCAGTCCTTTCCCCAGTCGGGCTGCTCTGATGCAACCTACCTCTCTTAAAAACCTTGAGGCCAAAAATTACAATGTAAAACCACTACAGTATCCGTCTCCATCTGAAAACCAGCGTCACCGCTCTGATGTGACATGCTGAGACGAGGACGTTTTTGCCGCCATAGTACTGTTCAATAAAGGTTTTCTAATTTCTAAATGTATTTCTAAAAACGTTGTTGATGTTATAGAGCAAAAACATTTGAATTATTTTAGCTATTAAAACTAGTACATTTACGACATAGAATTGTTTTACTACATAAATTGCAAAGAAAACCGCAAGATTTAAGTAGCAGAATTATAATGGTGCTCTTACATTGAATCTCTTAGTTGGAAAGAGCGAAACTGCGACGGCTGTTGAAATTTCATCATAGAAGAGATATCATATTAAAAGAAAGTAAAACCGGGTTTTATATTAAATTAAATTCTGGACATCTGTCGTACATTCCGTCACTTGGACTGAGATTTAGCATTAATGAATAAATTTAATTTTAAATTCCTTGTTTTATTATTTCGTCTGTATTATTGAAGTGACGACCACTTGCCTGAGAAGTTTTAATGTTATTGTTAGCCGCTTTACGTACCAGGACTGAGTTATGTAAATGGATGTAATTGTTTAGTTCCATAGCATGCTATAGGGATTAAACAATTACATAAATTATTATATCCATTGGCTGACAATGATAAAAGTGAGCTATTGCTCACTATTGCAAGATAAATAATTATAGAAATAACCAAATAGATGGGCGATATACTTAATCTTGTAAGTCGAGATATTTGTTTGGTATAAAACCATGTGTGAGTTTTCAAATTGCGTCAAAGAGTTAGTTTTTTCATAAAAAGTCGGAAGGCATACAAGCATATCGACCACCTGATGTAAAGTGGCTACTATAGCATGCAGGAAGTATCGATCGCACGTTGTCACTCATGCTGCTAACACAAAACTCCTTGGGTGCTTATTGCTAACCCCACTAACTCTAGGAATGCAACAACCCTCCAGGCTGTTGTAATTTGGCTGTGGTTGTCTGTGAGGTTGTACTGCCTCCGCAGTCCACTGCTTTGATACGCCTTACCTCTCTTGAAAACACCCTGGCCAAGACAAATGTGTATATGCATGCAAACAAATGTTTTTCTTGGCTGGGAATTTAATCGTGGATATTAAAGTCAGATTAAAGTAGCATTATCACTTCACCTTTATGTACCGTTATGTTAAAAAGCTTAGGGCTAAGAAATAGATTAGTAAATTTGAAGATTTTCCATTTCCTTTACACTTACACTTTTTGTATCAAATTTCAGGAATCTGCGATAGCCACCAGGTATACAATATAAAAAATATGTACAATATTACCATACATATATCTATTAACACACTTCAATTTATTACACATCAAAGTCAAAGTCAAAATCTTTTTATTCCCTAAAAATGGCTACATTTGTTTGGAATGGTCACAATTTTTTTCCCTACCGTGCAGTTTATGACTAGGTGAGCACTGATAAAAATACTGCCAAAAAACTCAGGCATCCCTCTTTTGGTATCCAAAAAAATTTACATAATTTATTAATTACATTATAATTGGATCGACTCACTCACAGGCATTTTTATCATTAATATAGTCAGATACTTTATAATATGCCCTGCTACACAATTTGGCTTTAATAGTAGTTTTAAATTTGTTTATTGACAATTCTCTTATATTGCTGGGAAGTTTGTTATAGAACCGTATACATTGCCCCATAAAAGAATTACTTATTTTGTGGAGACGGCTTGCATGTAATACAAGATTATGCTTATATCTAGTATTTATGTCATGAGTATCACTCTTTTTACAAAATGAGTCTATGTTTTTATGGTCATACAAAAGATTTTCATAGATATATTGCGATGCGACTGTTAAAATATTTATATCTTTGAATTTTTCTCTAAGGCTCATGTCCATAAGATCTATAAATATATATTTTCTGACGAATACCACCCGTCATGTAGTCCCAAACTAAGTAAAGCTTATGTATATGCTGTAGATAATACCTGATTTGGTATATGTGGGTTAACTAATAACGGATACGTAGATATTGTTTAATTTATGTTGTACTTATCATACACAGAAGAGATCCCAACAATATTTATTTTGTGTTTGGTGTTGAATTGCTACGTACTCGACCAACGGTCTCGTGAATACTTTTGTATTTGTTATAAATGTATCTTTAGTAATTTTAGAGAGATTGACAGCAAACAGATAGAATACAAAGTGCTCACATACCCAGAGAACCCTAATAAACTAGGCCGACAGAATACTACCCATTTGTGAAATTTATGAGTGAAAAGGAATACAATCGGTAGATAATGAGTTATTCTTCAGTCCCTCTCTGACACGTCAATTTCCTTTATCCTGGTACATAATAGTTCAGCGAGCGACACTTCATTTCCACCTGCGAGCGATCTACATGAGACTATGAATAAATTCGATTCCCCGTGTTTACATTTGTATGAAAGTATTCCTTAGTGAATATACCAATGGATTACGAAGAACGTGTCTTATAATAAAGTTGAGTGCTAAGCTCCAACAATGTCGTAGATGAAGGATTGTACTAACTATAACACTACATTGTCGCTCATTATTCTGGGTTTATAATGGATTGGAGTGAAGTGAAAAGAATACGCGAGTGTTGCATTGTTTGTTAGAAGAAATAGGCATCATCGAAGAAATGGTAAAAGATTTTTGACTGTCCATCAGTTACAATGTTTGTACATTAGTTGGCGTGTGAACCATGAATACAAAATTGTAACGTGTCGGTACAAATGTACTTATATATAATATCGTAGGAATAGGCAGCGATGAGAAACGTTTTTGTAATGAACAATTTATAATATCTACGAGTATTTCGAACGCGATACTTCCACAACTTTGTCGCCGCGTCATTATCGGAACCTTTTTCTAGTCTTAGTGATTGTTTCACCTGACATCAGGTTATAGTGGTAGTTATTGAAATACGGAAAATTTTACTTGAGCGTCCGTCCGTCCATTGGAGACGAACTCCTAGAGTCAAACAGTATATAGCAGTGACATTAAAGTAAATTTATCATATATGGTTTAAATTATGAAAGCACAATTCTGATATTTAGGGTTAGTTCAGAAATTTCAAAGACTAGATTTCTTTTTTATATTAATAATAACAAAATCTATAATAAACTATCACTTGGGTCATATGACGGTTCGCCACATTAATATGTATATTGTAACTTTAACAAAATATAGGAACCAATAAAACGCCATAGAGGACAAACTATCTACGAAACGTAACGACTGTGATTGATTAGCGCTTATACACACATATGTATATATATTTACAAGCTATAAGCATTTAATCATACTGTAGGTGCATTAGATTCATCTACATCTGAGTATGCGGCTTCATTACCTATTATTAACATGTTTCTGCATTAAAGAAACATTTAAAAATATTCTCAAGATCTTAAAATCACATTCACGTAGCACTAGTCTTACTCTATTTACATTTTGGAGCCGAAGATACATAGAATAGTGTTGAATAAAATACATGTGTTATTTTGTCGCGAAATATTTCGTATGCCGATCACGATACCCTATGATTTATGCCGAAGCACGTTCACGACTTATCAGTGCTGGCGTCGAATCACCATGTCTGATATATCTGCGCCTGAAGTGCCATGAAAAATTGTACAACTTACTTAACGCTCCGGGTAAGGCATTGTCCAGTTCAGAGAAAGATTAATTTTTCTTCTTTTTATGAAATATTCGTCGGCGTATAAAATTTCATAAAAGACATAATTTTTAATTTAAGAAAATTACCTTTTAGAAAAGATATATTCCATTCAATGATAAATTCCGGTACTGAAAGGTAATCCTAGTAATTTGGCGTAAAATCTAGTTTCTTTTAGTTAGTCTTAATTGCTTAATTGTCAAATATCCGCGTGTGAAATGTAATGTGCCAATAACATAACAAGATTTTATTTTACAAGCTTTTATTTAACTTGCAATGTAAGTATGTAAGTATGTTCGGGTGAAATCTTGCAACTCAATTTTGAAGCAGATATCTTCAATCGATTGAGCTGAAATTTTGTATACACGTTCGGTTTGGATGACAATGCATGACTAAATGTGTGACGTCATTCTAAATCTAACATGCCGCCGGCATACCCAAGATGGCGGACCAACTATTTTTAATGCAATCCTACAATATGGGTATCAAATAAAAGGGCTTGATAAGAATAACTCGAAAAATAATGTGACGTCACTCTTAATCCAATATGGCGGACTTCTAAAGCTTGAAAAGCAATTTCGAAGCAGATATCTTCAATCGATTGAGCTGAAATTTTGTATACGCGTTCAGTTTAGATGACAATGCATGGTTAACTGTGTGACGTCATTCTAAATCCTACATGGCGGAACACCCAAGTTGGCGAATATATTTAAGCTATTGCATAGCTTTAGAATCAAGAAATTCCGTAACGAAAATAAAACCTAACACCCCCTACTCCGACTACCATGTAGCTCGTTTTTTTTCATAATCATTCATAATCATCAGATGAGGATGATGATGATCCGTCGGGTGCAAACAAGTGTTCAGCCCGCCTGATGTGAAACTGTTACACAGCCTATGGACACTTTTAGACTCCGTCGGGTGGGAAACAAGAAAATTGGTAGAAGAAATTTTTTTTTATAATCATCAGATGATGATGATGATCCGTCGGGTGGCAAATAAGTAAGAAAATTGGTACAAGATTATTTTTTTTTTCATATTCATCAGATGATGATGATGATCCGTCGGGTGGCAAACAAGTGTTTAGCCCGCCTGATGTAAAACTGTTACACAGCCTATGGACACTTTTAGACTCCGTCGGGTGGCAAATAAATGTTCAGCCCGCCTGATGTGAAACTGTTACACAGCCTATAGGGTGTTGTGGAAGGACTCGACCATGGGGTGTCCGCAGGGATCCGTGCTCGGGCCGACGCTATGGAATGTCCTCATGGACGATCTGTTGCGTTTGCCCTTACCGAAAGGAGTAAAGATGGTTGCCTACGCCGATGACGTGACGCTCATCATTGAGGCCAATTCACGATCGGCCATTGAATCAGCCGCGAAAGCGGCTCTGAGCCTATTGGCGACTGGGGCGCCCGTAACTGACTGGGTTTCTCCCCCACAAAGTCGCTATCTATGTCTGTGAGGGGAAAACTACAGAGGCCACCTTTAATCAAGTTCAGCCAGGACTCAGTGAGGAGCGTCACGTCTGCGACGGTCCTCGGCGTGGAGTTGGACTCAAGCCTGTTGTTTGTGCAACACGCCACCCGGATAGGAGAACGAGCCGCTGCATGTTTTGGCAAGATGTCGAGGGTTACGGCATCATCTTGGGGAATTAAATACCAAGCCTTAAAGGTCCTGTACAAGGGAACGTATGTAGCTACGCTGACGTATGCAGCTGCATTATGGTGCCACCGATTAACAGCGTATGTTCTTCGTAGTGTCGTACTAAGAAGTCAGCGACAGGCACTCATACTACTGACCAAAGCATATAGGTCTACCAGTACCGTTGCCCTGCCCGTACTGGCTGGAGTACTCCCCTCAGACCTGGAGGTGACTCGTGCTGGACGAATGGAGGGAGCGCGTAGATCCGTGACCGGTAGGGAGTTGAGCCAGCGAAAGCGCGATATTTGGGACGCTACGATGCGCGAGTTGCAGGATCGCTGATACGAAGGGGAGGGAACTCCATCGGTTCTTCCCGGAGGTGGCTGGCCGACTGAGCGCAAGCTGGGTCGAGCCGGATTATCAGACCTCCCAGATCCTTGGAGGACATGGCATAATCAGGAAGAGACTGAATGCGTTGGGACGACATGAAAGTAGCATGTACGAGTGTGGAGAGAGCGAGGAGGACAGAGACCACATACTGTGGTCCTGTCCTATGTATGATGACCTACGTTGTATGATGATGGCTGAAATACAGCGCTCCAAGGACCAACCGGGTCCGGTGTACTTCACCGATCTCGTATCGTCGGCGGAGAACTTTCCTGCTTTGCGCAGGTTCGCCCACGGATGGCACGCACGGAGAAGCGCAGCGGAATGGCTCGAGAAGACCGGAGGAAGAGCGCCTATGGACGACAGCGAAGGCGTTAATGTGGATGTCGCTGCCCCAGAAGGGGGAGAGAGCGTATAAATAGAGACAAGGACATGGAATCAAATAATTTGTAGGGAGTCAAGAAATGCCCACGGCACGGCGAAGAGCCTTAGAGCAGCAAGTGCCGTGCTGCATCTCCTGCGATTCGGCTCAAATGACCGCAAGGTCGGTGGAGCCATGGGCGGTGGTGGGTTGTTACACAGCCTATGGGCACTTTTACTTATTGCATGGCTTTTATCGCGGGCTTTGAGCGCGGCGACCGAATCAAGAAATTCCGTAACGAAAATAAAACCTAACACCCCCCACTCCGCCTATATAACGTGTATGTATATGGTACGACAGTACGAAGCTCGCACGGATCGAGACGAGCTGCTTCGAAATCGGACGAATACGTAAGCAGCTGTTTGTGAAAAAGTATATAGGTGTATAGGTATCTGTCATATCTTTATAATGCCACACTCACCGCATGTGCGCCCCGTTAGTATACATATAGGTATATATGTATACATAGGTGTACCTATGTACAACAGTGAATAGCAGTTGCTGGTGAATAGCTATACGCGTAAAATTTGTGTATAAAGTGTTTTAAATATGAATAAACAAAGTCATTTATTAAAGAAGAAAGTGATGAAAAAATAATTATAATTGCATAAGTTGATGAAAAAAATGCTATGCAATAGCTTTACCGCGGCAGTCCCCGAGTGCCACACGTTTTTTCAATTCATTCCTACAATATGAGTATCAATAGAAAGGACTTGCTGAGAATAAGTCAAAAAATAAAGTGACGTCACTCTAAACCAATATAGTGGAGTTTAAGTTTTTAGTGCTTGCTTATAATATGGGTATCAAGTGAAAGGACTTACTGAGAATACGAATGCGAGTTTAAAAAAAAAGATGCTGAATATCAACTCCATTGCTCCAATCCGTCTGGAATTTTGATGTATTGGGGTTTTTGGAGTCGTCGATTATGATATTGAGGTCGAATTGTTACTCCAAAATCAAACCCGGAACTGTGTTTCGTAAGGCACAAGTAAGCTTCAAGCTGAAATAAGTGGCACATTTCTCTAAACACCCAAGTCAAGGTGAGGCCGTGCCGAGGACTGAGTGGCATGAGGGTGTAATATGATGTCGCGAACGTACCACCTCAGGGCACCGGGGCGAACCCTGTTGTATATTAGCTCTTACCCTTCTAAACGAAGCTCACGACCAAGCAACAATGATGCGTTGAATGAGATGAACAGACTGAGAAACGTGTCAAGCGATAACTAAAAAGTAAAAAATAAATTAAAAGTAAAAAACCTTTTTAAAATCAAGCTTTTATTTAAATACTCTAAAAAGAAAAAAATAAAATTTTATACTAAAACTTTTACTGTTAACTTATAAGGTCATTTCATATTTGACACAATTTATAGGATATAAAAGCTTGTCGCGAGATTTACTTGTGTAGATTAACAAGTAAATTAAATAATTTGATGTGAATAATATTATCTATTAAAATTTTCAAACTAAGTAAATACGAGTACTTATATCTCGCGACAAGCTTTTATATCCTATAAATTGTGTCAAATATGAAATGACCTTATAAGTTAACAGTAAAAGTTTTAGTATAAAATTTTATTTTTTTCTTTTTAGAGTATTTAAATAAAAGCTTGATTTTAAAAAGGTTTTTTACTTTTAATTTATTTACTAATATGATTAGGGTCGGCAACGCACGAGTGACCACCTTGGTGTTGCAAATGTCTATGGACATTTACTGCTACGTTGACTTTTATCGTTAGGCAGGCCGTATGCTTGATTGCCATCTTAGTGATATATAAAAAAAGAATATTTACTTATACCATTGAACTACATATTCATCTTTAGATTTGATAGTTACAATTATGTATTTCAAAATTGAAACCTATATATCGTTTTAAAAAACAGTATTGTTTGAAAATGCTACAAAGCATGACGCGGTACACCATATATAATATCTAACAATAATAATGCTGTCTCTTTTAAAACGTGGCGCTTTCCGCAATTAACATTGAGACAGAGCCATTTTCAATTTACTTATATTCAATAGCAGTTGTTGAAGCATTTTAAAATGGAAATGGAGAATTTAATATAAAATGATTATACAACGAATGATAAAAAACTTTACACTATAATAATAACAATTGATACAGCAAGATATAATTAACTTAATCTATGTGAGAGATCGGTGTCTGTACTAGGACGATTTGCACGACAGATTATCAGCAATATTTGGACAAGGTGGATAAAGGTTAGGTAAAATATACATAAAATTATGGTATGTAAATTTGTAGTATTTAGGTTTATATACATTTAAGTTTAATCAGTAGTTACGAGGAGACAGTTACTAGATTTTTCGTTTCTTCACAATCGTGTAACTTTCACCAAGTAGAAGTTCCCCCTTTCAACTATATTTTGGAAGAGCATACGTTGTAATATTTTCATTAACTTTTTATACAAATTATTTCCTAGAAAACCAAAGCACGTACTCGATAGCTGTGAAGCCAAGAAGCAATCAAAACAAATCAAAGGAATATAGGAATAGGTCTGAAGTTTGAGGTTATTTGCGAATAGAAGCACAGTTTCTTAATCACACAGTTATATTTCATGATAATTCACAGGACACAAGTAGATAAACAGTACATAATAAAAATATAACAGACTAAAATAAAAGACCTGACAAAGACTTACAATTTGCACAGCGTTTCTACCGCGCACCGTCTACACTCGGCCACTGCTCTGAACAGAATGCCAATGTTCTGCCGTTCCCGCGTAATGAACCCTTCCGTCTACGACGACACACGTGATAGGAGTGGGGCGAAAGACGTAGCGCAAAACGGTCAAATGAGTGACTTATAAAGCTATTACTGATGAATATAGGGTCGTATAAGTATTTAAATGTTATTAACAGTAATACATATAAATAATAATTGCGAATAAATAGGCTTACAGTAAATTTGTCAACTTACAATCAATGCAATATTGATTGTGGATATGTTCACTATGAATATAATGTTACTTTAAGGTGACATTAATTACAAGTAGTTGCCGCACATTGAGAACTTTGGGCAGAGAGTATAGGTATTTTGTAGGATAGCGAAAAGATACGTTAAAGCACACATCTGCATTTTGTACTCTCTTAGCAATTAAGCACGTACTGAATTAACTTATTATCTGGATGTTGGATTTAATGTTGACTGCACGTTGAATGGGAACATATTGATTGTTTTGTTCGTCTCATCTGGTGGTGCCGTAATGCAGGTATGAACTGGACATATTGAACGACGGACTGGCTCAAAATCTAAATATGTGCATTAATATGTCCAGTTTTGGCGCTGAATAATACTTCAGTAGGTATTCTAACACTTCATTTTAAGTAAATGACTCTTAATGGTATCCCAGAATTTAGTACACTGTCTATATTTAGCATTTAATTGGTGTTCAATGATAGCCAGCAATTAAGCACATATGTTTTATACGATGTATGTATGACAATCCATGGTACCAGGGAAATCTTTCTTCTTCAACAGGTTACCCTTATTACTGAGGATCGTGGTCACTAAAATCACTCAACGGACAATCTTCCTCCATCCGTTCCGGTACAAAATAGCGACCTGGTAAATTAGATGAGGAGATAGCTTCTTTCGCTTGGTCAGACTAACGTATTGACTACCGGCAGCGTTTTCTTTTGCCTTCAGTGCAACGAACAATGGCTGTCAAAGATGTCTGTGGCTGGAACAGGAATGCATTGCAGACATGCGGTGAATAGTTGGAACTTAATACTGAGTTGGGATACATTTGTACGTTTGGCCGTCCATGGTATTCAGAGCATTTACCTCCAATACCATAATTCGAATGCATCTATTCCCTCTCTGTCTCTCTCTTGCTTGGATTGGCCACTTCTATATCCTATAAATGAACATCGGGAATTTTAGGGCTCTGACAATGCGAGCTTTTATCTTATAGCTTATTTTCCTATTTTGATATGCTGGAGACGTATCATCGCGTCATTAGCCATGGTTTGTCTGCGTTTGATCTCCGAAATACAGCTGCCATCATTTATGGAACAGTTAGGCTCAATAGCATTTTTAAAATGTTCAAGGCTGGCATTGCTCATGTCTGGAGTATGATCCTGTTTACACATTCTTCAGACGAAGTTGTGTGGATAGGTATATACAACCCCTCAATAGCAACATTATGTTATTGTAATACCGTTGCACAGATGTTTCTTAATAGAAATATAGTTGTATGCAATTTGATCTAACCTGCTTTGTGTGCTTCCACCACCAATTAGTTCATGCGGCCTAGCGCCGGCCGGCACCCACCCAATACTGTTAGTAAGTGCAAAATGCCGACGCTGCCATGGCTGCTCCGGTAGTCTCTGCCTCGGCTGCTGCGATCGTCCGCCATCTGGAACAGGATTGGTGGCGGAAGCACACAAAGCAGGTTAGATCAAATGGCATGTAAATTTGACTTTCGCAAAATAACGCCTGAATCTATTAACTAGAAAAATAGTTACTATATAGGCGTTTTACAATTCCTTGTCCGTTCGGAGCTATAAGTAAGTAATGAATATGAATGATTATACTTAGAAGTCATATAATTGTTATATTTTAGTGTACAATATAACTGAAAACAGTATAATACAACATTATTGTACATTTTTAACAGGTGGAAATAAAACACAATAAAACGACAACACAATAATAACTCTGAATTTATCATTATGTAAACCTACATTTTATCCTTCTTATATTTTCGAACATGACAGCAACATGACGTTAATTTGATAGAGAGGACATATTATTCGCAATGACGTATTCGGTGTAGTACAACGAAAGTGGCTTTTCCTCAAATAATGGAAAAAAATATTGTGTATTAAACTAAGCTTTGCCTAATCTCAAAGTAATTGCACTTCCTAGCAAGAGATTAAATACTCTCTTCTTCTTAGCGTTATCCCGTTTCCTAATCCATTAGGACTGGCGGGGTCCGCTATCCAAGGCTAAGGATTTGGCGTAGATACTGGTTTGTACATTGAGCGACTGCCGTCAGACCTCCGCGACCCAGAGGGAAAACAAGAACATTCTTAAGTAAGGTAACGCGTCTTTAGAAATATAAATGCATAGACGTGCGGGCTTCCTCACGATGTTTTCCTTCATCGACGAGCTCGGTGGCGCAGTGGTGAAACGCGCTGTTACGCTACTTTGACACCAACGCTCGTGGGTTCGATTCCCACACAGTACGAACATTTGTGTGCATAAACATGTCTGTTTGTATTGGTCTGGGTATTTTCTATGTATAATAAGTATGTATTTACAAAAAAAAATGTATTTACGTATATTTATCAGTTGTCTAGTACCCATAACACAAGCTTCGCTTACTTTGGGGCTAGGTGGCGCTGTGTAATTTGTCCGACATATTTAGTTACCTATTATTATTATCGTCGAGCATGTGGTAATTACAGATATGTAAGTAAATCCGAAAACACGAATTTAGCGGTACATGCCAGAACTCGAACCGAGGACCTGTTGGTCACTAGGGAGGTCCTTTATGTACTAGGCTCACTTACGAGATTAAAAACTAACAGTACTTTATTTAAAAATCGAATCACTTACATACATCGTGCTAAGTATGGGTATGGGTGAGAACATTCGAATGACTTTTTTACTTCAAAGAAACTTAATTACGTGTTTAAGAAATTACTAGAAATGAGGATATCTTAGCGGTGACCTCGTCGACTTGTGTTTGTCGGGATAACATTAGAGCAAGTTTTTTTTATAAAAAACGTGGAGGCACACAAAACTGCGACCCACCTGATGTAAACCGGTTACTGTAACTTATGTATGATTGCATTATATTCAATATCACACGGGCGATGCCGCCTCTGCTGCAGCAACTCACACGCAGGAACACAACAATCCTCAGGGGAGTTGTTATTAGGCTGCAGTTTTCTGTAGGATGAGCCCTATGTCTCTTAAAAATAGCCAGACTAAGACAGACATGTTCATACATAATAAATAATAAATAAATAAATATTGTCGGACAAATTACACAGCGCCATCTAGCCCCAAAGTAAGCGAAGCTTGTGTTATGGGTACTAGACAACTGATAAACATACGTAAATACATTTTTTTTTGTAAATACATACTTATTATACATAGAAAATACCCAGACCAAGACAAACAGACATGTTCATGCACACAAATGTTTGTCCTGTGTGGGAATCGAACCCACGAGCGTTGGTGTCAAATTCGCATCAGTCGCGACTGCGCCACCGAGCGCATGAAAATATATGTACGTATGTAATATCTGTATCCATGTATCAACAAAATACAGTTTCAGTAAACCACGCAAGTTTAACAATTAGGACAATTTATATATTGGGTCCTTACCAAAGAAAGTCGTTCATTGTATAAATAGATTTTGATACATTTATGTATTAATTTGTACAGAAAGCCTAGTGGATGAAGAAGTATCATCCTTTTAACCGGCACGCGGTGCGGCAATTCATGTTTTCGGATTTATGAACATATTTGTAATTTTCACTTGTTCAGCGGTGAAGGAAAACATCGTAAGGAAAGCCGCACTTCTAACAAATTATATTTTGAAAGACATGTAACCCAATGTAGGAGAAGTGTGGTTTTCGCTCTAATCAGGACATACGTGTATTACGAACTAAATTATTATCATTTCAGTGGTTTGGTTTAGGTTATATTCAACTTATATTATTAACTGAATCAGATATTGTTGAAACAGGTCAATGAAGTCTGTCGTATTGAGAATTTTTCGACACAACCAGACGTCATAAAAATCACAGGTTTAACGATTATTTCCCAAAGTACGAGTATACGAATAGTTCATATTGATGACTTCAATCATACTCTTACTAATTTGACTTTGAAGTTAAATGCAGACTCGACTCAAATAAAACTACACCGAAAATAAGAAATGACTCACCTTTTTCAACGAATATATATTTGAACAAGTATTGAGTATGACGCAAAGCAGAGGTTAAGAATATCCAATTACCTACTCGGGCATCTTACTTGAAAATAAATCCTGGGCATTTATCGAATCTCATCACGTAATAATTAGAACAGTGTTACAAAAGAATATATCACACAGAGCAGTAGCTTGTAGTGAACTGTGGTGAGTCAGACGGTCTTTCTCTTTGGCTGGACAATCCAGTCAGTCCATCTCTCTTCTGTAAACAGTCACAAGTGAGGGAGTGGCTGACTTGTTTTTTTTATACAACTAGATTCGCACACAAGCATGCCGCCCGCATTAGATGGTCAGCGGTCACACCAACCTATTGACGCTCACAAACCACGGGGATGTTACTCGTGCGCTACCAATCTTGTGACTTAAGGCTGTTTCGTCACAGTACCCAGTAATTTCTCTGCCATATATATGCTCACCCTTCAAACAGGAACACAGCTATATTAATATAGCTGCATGGCTGTAGAAATAGGTGAGACAGAGGTAACCACGCAGACTACTTTTGTACAAAGTTTCCCTCTGGTAGACGTTGTGTCTAGTTTACACAGGAATGAAGCCCCTTTTGTTTATTACGAGCCACTATGCCTTCAAGCCCCTTTTTCAATAAACCAAAAATAGCATACACCCACATACAACGTACATCTTCATTTCTTTGTTTTCTATATGTGAGCTAGAAGGTTGATGTTTATTCCTTTTCGTCAATATTTGACAAGACGTCGAGGGGATAAAATTATTGGTATAGTACCTATCTACGAGTACTTCAGTGTACATTAACCATAATCGATTCGGTTGATTGATACACTATATGTTTGGAAATATTTCAAGTACATTTTACATTTATGTAAGCTTTGTAGTGCATTTTTATATCTGTATGGTGTCTAATAAGTACATTACATTTGATGTAATACGACCTACGAGTGTCTATGGGGTATCGACATATAAAAGTCACGTGTACTACTGCTTTTACTACTAGGCACAAACTAAGTTACAGTTTTGTTCTCCGGCTGTAGATTATTATATAATAATATGTAACGAGAGTTAATATTTTGTAGTTTTATAAATATTTTAATTGATTTTATAACATGTACTCAAGAAACGCTCATGCGAACTTGCATTACAAAGCAGCTGTTCTATAAATTTGTAGCACTAAATATACTATAGATTAATTTATGCTTTACCTTTATTAATTATTTCCATGCCAACTACGGAAATATTTGTAGTTTGGTCACTGTATCTTAGTGCCGACTACGATTATTTTCGTACATTTTATTAGGCCGTCTATACCAAAAAAAATATTTCTCGGCCCTACAGACAAGATTGATATAAAACATTATGACAAACAAACACATTGTAACATACACACGTTACCAGGACCTTACCCGTTTTCAGCAAGATATACTTGAATGCGAGATTGGGTATACTACTTTGTACGCTGCATTGGAATCAAAATGCTTGCATATGTTATACGATTCCAAAGGGCTTTCTGTCGATTGTAAAATAAACTTCATTGTCATTTGCTTATTCAACAAGTAGCGTACACAGGGTTTCTTGAGTAATCATTCATGATTCTGATTATGTCACAGCATAATGTTACGGCATGCTGTTGTAGGGAAATGTCGCTGATATTGAATTATGTTTGATTATACAAAAGAGATTCCGACATTTCACAATTTCCATAATTCGATTACAGGCGCGGTAAATACGTACTAATAAGTGTGTCACAATATGCAGTAGAATACCAATAAGATGATAGTTTTATGGAATGAATCCCCTGTCGAATGAATGAAATAACTCAAAATCTAGCTTCGACTTGAAATAGAATAGGACTATCTTATACTAGCTTACAAATTTGTTTTATGTGGACAACTTAATAACATACGCTAATACAGAATCAGACATGACAAAGTTCATTGAAACTACAATATCGTAATTAAATGTTAATGAAGATGAATTTTGGCCAGGACAAAATATGCTGAAAATAGAATATCGTGAAGAGAAAAGTTGAAGATAGAAATATAATGGTACAGAACGGATAAGAAATAGCTATGGAAAATCAGGAGCTTTATAAATATTTATTCTATTAAAAATATATTTAAAAAAGAATACTTGCGTAGACTGTATGTAAAATTTGATTAAGAAGTAAAAACGTAAACAAATCCACAAATACGTATCCAATAATAACGTACAGTTTTTTACGACAGAGATCGATTTAAATATCTTGGAAATAAAAACAAGGACGACACTAAGCCAATATAGATTTCACCCTAAATCAACAAAGAGGAGACAACGGGGCATAGGATTTAGTGACATCCTATTTTCACATCAGCGAGATAACCAAAGCCTAAGAGATTTGGTGAAGATACTGATTTTGACGTGGAGTGAATGCAGTCAGACTTACACAACCGAGGAGGACGGTATTGGGAGTATAGAAGATGAAGTTAGTTTTCATAAACTCTATTGTACTATTCACTATAGGAGTGATATCCAAACAATTGTTGGATAGTTTGTAAATAATAAGTCTTTAATAAACCACTTTCATCTCATTTACGTTTAGAAACGTAATTAGTTAAAAACATAATATACTAAAAGCAAAACAATATTGTATTGAAAATGAATGTACCTTGTTTGCAGTGCACTTTCGTATGTCAACAAAACATTGTACGTCATAATGCGTGGAAATGAACATATTCCTAATAATTACATTTTATTGTAGGTTGTTTCGGATTGTAATAGGTTTAGATTAGGTTAGATTGTCAAATAACTAACCTTGCTTTGCTGAACAATTTTAGTGTACCACCATAGCGGTATATGCTGAATAGATTTATTATCGTCATTACATCACTAAAAAATTTCAATGTACATACCGCATCCTCCGTCAAAGTTCGACAGGCGCGGTATTCCTTTTTTCAATCAGTGCTAAAAATGGATTATTTTC
Source organism: Pyralis farinalis (assembly GCA_947507595.1). NCBI lineage: Eukaryota > Metazoa > Arthropoda > Insecta > Lepidoptera > Pyralidae > Pyralis > Pyralis farinalis. Next base: position 8,634,295 of record OX382264.1, read on the forward strand.
ACCCCTTGACATTCAAGTGTAAAGGTTGGGTTAACATTAGAAATTCGGGTAAGGTGTGAGCAAAGAATAAATAAATTTTAGGATAAGATGTGAGAGAAAGTGTTCACATTGATAATTTTCTCCATGATTTATTTACGTATATTTTTTAGATTCCGCATCGAGTGGAAAACAAGTTGTTCAAAATTTTTACAAGAGGTATTAACCTGTGAGACCCGTTATATACGTTTTCCCATACATTTATTGGTTGAAAAGCGGTCCGCGGATAATGAGAGTGTGGAGTGGAAATCGCCCAATAGTTTTCAACAAAATTACGAGGCCCATTTTTATGTAAGGGAACTATTATGCTTCCTTAATTTTCGAAGTAAAAGCTCCTTTTTTCACAGCCGTTGTAAACAATATCAAAAATGGTCGAGCACGATTTTTGGCTCATCTTCGTTGGTCCTTTTGCTAATATCTAAGTTCTATGCAATTTGATCTAACTTGCTTTGTGTGCTTCCGCATATAGGGAACAATTAGAAATTGACAAACATAAAAATTCTAAAATTACTCTCATGAACAAACAGACTGACGTAAACAATTCCCCACTATTAAATATCTTTTCGCTCACACCATCCACATCCACCCCCACCCTCAATTCAATATAAAGGACGGCACTGCGATGAATTTGTCACTTGTAGCATGTTATTCTTACGATTAACGTCTACCACGCCTGATGATGCCTCGTGGAGAGGCGAAACACGTGTCGCAGCGACGACCAGGCCAGTCGTGGCAGCGACGGTGATGGTGGGGGCATGCGGATTCTGTTCCAGATGGCGGACGACCGCAGCAGCCGAGGCAGAGACTACCGGAGCAGCCATGGCAGCGTCGGCTGTTGCATTTACTAACAGTAGTGGTGGCGGAAGCACACAAAGTAGGTTAGATCAAATTGCATGTAAATTTGCTTTCGCAAAATAACGCCTGAACCTATTAACAGTAACTAAGTTATCAAGTATTTTTATTATATCTTTTTCCTCAAACTTCATACTATACAGAACGTCGTCAGAGTTTGTGTGCGGTATATAACAACTTTCATGATTAGGTGGAGAGTTCATGTAAACGCTTTTGAAGAAAATACTAAATCTTTCGATTGCGTTCAATTCATTAGTATAAACCTGGTCATTAAATTTAAGATTATTTGGATATCTTGTATTATTTTTTCGAAGTGCCTTCAAATATTTCCAAAGCTGTTTAGGATCCTTCTTAATAAATTTTTGAGATAGGTACGCTGCAAATATGAACTGTAGCACTTATGTGTACTCGCTACTGTGGAGCACGAAGTAAGGAGAATTCATCGTAATCACGGGGGATACGACTTTCTTCCAATGTTTGTGTGCTCGTTGTTTGTCTTTTATTATATATTTCAAGACGCTAGAATACCATAACAGATAAGAGGCATTATTATTTTTAGGCTTTAAATGTACGTATTCATTTATAACATTATATAATATAGAATATAATATGTTCACTAAGTCATCACTGAGTGTTCATCCTCTGTAAACGCACCAAGATAGATATACCAGTTAATTTTCTTTAAATGTTTCTTTATTTGTGTATAATCCACATTAAATAAATTGTGCTTGATAATCAGTTTAAGTCACAAATTCTTTATTACTAAATCAAGCATCTTGATCTCCAATGGCGAGTGATAGGGATCTTCAGTAAGTAGTGGCATTGTAGCTTTGACATAAATCAATCGCTGTATCACTAAAAACTAAATCTAAAACATTATCGCTAGCATTGACAATTGTATTATATTGTTTAAAACATGACATATTACAAATATCCAGCAAGTCGTTTGAAGCATGTTGCATGGAAGAAGGGAAGTGCCGTTGACACTAACAAATATTGTGCTATCTTTTTGATATTTGATTCTGATGAAACTAGTACTTCTGTAGATAATATAAACAAAAGTCACCGGTATCTTTATTAACAGGCAATTGTAACTGTATTTTAGCCTTAATTCTAAGAGCTCTTGTCATGCGCAATGTAAACATCACATTCACACAAGATATTAGACGGCCCGGTATGCGCATAAAGCTTGTTAGCTTTTTAGCATATCGTTCTAGATAGAATCTTAAGTCTTATTGTTGTAATATGAAATAAATAATAAATAAATAAATGTACAAAAGCTCGTTTGAGTTGAACGGGGTTTGAAGTAGTCCAGGCAATATTAGGCAAATTGAAATCGCCTACAATAAAAAAATGGTCCTCTGTTTGTGTCAAAAGTAAGTTATTCAATGAGTCAGTAAAAGATCTCAAGGTGACGTTTGAGCAGAGTCAGGAGGCATGTACAGCACGCCTATACGCAAGTCTCGACACTTACATGCAACACCAGGAAATGTGGAATCCAAAAGCATATATCCAAAAGCAAATAAATCGCTGACTCTCGCACTGCATTGATGTCAATGAAATAGGAATCGTTGCACATTAATTTCAATTATAATTAGACAGACCGGGTTGAACTGCCGTCGAAACAAGTCATTTTCTATATTTTTTCGTTACATTATTTTTGTGTGTTTAATAAATAGTTTTTTATAGAAACTAGTTCCTGCCCCGCCCCGTAATAGAACCTTAATGTTAACATTACTGCCTTCCTGCATTTTGTTACTTAAGTAAGATGTAAATAAATATTGGGCTTCATTTCTAACCTCGTAGTGGCACAGCTTAAATAGTCATGTCCGATGGTTAAACAAAAACTTTGGAGAGATGAGAGAAGACCGCAATAGCATCCTGGGACCTCTTCCAAGCTACTTTTGACTCGAGCGATTTCAATTTACCAGCCACAACTTGCCGCTTCTATCAGAATGAGCTTCTCACGAGTTATAACCGGCAACTATTGAATACTGTGAACGGTGAAATGACGATTATCATGGACTCGTCAGAGTAAGATTATTGAACTACAGTTCCGAATCGATGTATACTTAAATAAGATTTTTAATCGTTCTTCTGTTGGTTTCGTTTATGGTATCTATTTTTTCTTACCATATGTTTATACATCTGCTTTTAATCCTACTTGTAAGGGGCATTGTTTTTTGTTACTATGTGTTCTTCGCTACGGATGTTGTGTCACAGCCCAGACAACATAAAAAATATTTTACAGGTTATATTTAACAAATCTATTATAGTATGACAGCTTGGAAAACATCAAATGAACAGTATGTAGTTTCACAGCTCAGATATCATGTGTGTTTTTTGTTTTTAATACATTGTAAGTATAAATATAAATAATAAATATTGTCGCACAAATTACACAGCGCCACCTAGCCCCAAAGTAAGTGAAGCTTGTGTTATGGGTACTAGACAACTGATAAACATACGTAAATACATTTTTTTTTTTGTAAATTTATACTTATTATACATAGGAAACACCCAGACCAATACAAACAGACATGTTCATGCACACAAATGTTTGTACTGTGTGGGAATCGAACCCACGAGCGTTGGTGTCAAAGTAGCGTAACAGCACGTTTCACCACTGCGCCACCGAGCTCGTCAATTCGTCGACGTATGTATTGTCTATGATAGAAATATGTATTTTAATATTTATTCTTTTATGTAATAATAAAGCCGCGATCGTGATTCCCTCAACTCCCAAAGGTCCACTGGTAGATAATGCAATTTGCATGCAGTCCGCCTATTGTATCTAAAATGTTGTGGTAAATAAAGATTATAAATAAATAAATATAAGTCATATATATTTACCAGAAAGAAATATTAGACAGTTTTAAATAATCCATTTTAAAATAAACTGCATCTGTTGTTAAGCAATTATATAAAATTAAATATATATATATATATATATATATCAGACAAAATAATTCAAATGTTATGAACGCATCTTGTAACAAATTGCTACGGTTGTGCAATTATATTGAGTTAAATGTGTGTACCAGAAAAAATATATATCTGTTAATTACACATCTTATAAAATAATCTTTTGTTGTGAAAACATATAAAAATAAATATATATACACGAAAAAATATTACAGCTTTAAACGACACATACCTTAATAGATTACTTCAGTTGTGCGGTTATATTAATTATATTAGGTCCGTACATATAAAATGGCGTTTTGTCAAATGAGCTAATTCGATCTCAAATATCTGGCGTTTTGTTAGGAATTCAAAATTAAAATTTATTTCAAATTTAGGCTTGTGTATTCGAATTTAGTAATTAATTTGTTTTTATGACGTTTGATCTTTGACATTAGTCTGTACACAATATGGAAAACTTAAAATATCGCGTTATTTATGCATACAAGTTCCACCGTGGTTTTTGGTTTCAACGTTTTCATCTACAGAACAAACCCTGTGGACGGCCGGAGACCCTAGTTAACAACGAAGAATTAAAGGTGATCGTGGAAGCAGACACATCGCAATTCACGTCAGAGTTAGCGGCAGGCTTCGGTGTGAGTGACAAAAAAGTTTTTCTTTACTTGAAACAAATTGGAAAAGTTTGAGAAATGGGTACCGCAAGAGTTGAGTGAAGCACACCTACAAACATGCGTTGAGTGCTGGGTTACTTAGTCAACCATCACAATAACGAGGAAATGTTGAATTGTATTGTTACTTGTGATGAAAAATTGGAAACTCTCATCACTATAGTCGAACCAGGAGAACCGGCAAAATCCTGTCCCAAGCGAAAGTTACTCAGAAAAAAGTACTGGTGAGTATTTGGTGGACCACTGATGGTGTTATACACTAAGCTTCTTAAGATTTGGCTAGACGATTATGACAGATCTATATTGTCAAGAAATGCAAACCATGATGAAAAAGCTATTCAACAACCGAGACGAGAGAAAGGTCAATTGATCTAGCCCACTGCTGCTTTAGGACAACTCTAGACCTCACACTTCACGACAGACGGTCGCTAAATTGTACGAACTGGGAGTGGAATGTCTTCGACACCCATCATACTCCCCAGACGTTGCTCCAACAGATTACCACTTTTTTCACAATTTAGACAAATACTTACAAGGAAAAAAATCAACAATTTAGACAAATACTTACAAGGAAAAAATCAATTCTGATGGGACAGTCCAAATCGCATTCACAGATTTTATTGATTCTCGCTTCCACATTTTTTTCCGTAATGGAATCAATAAAGTACCTGTAAAATGGCGAAACTCCATAGTTAATAATGGTTAACTTAAATAGTTACACATTAACGGTCTTTCGTGACTTACCCAGTGGAGTACTAAAGTACAAAACGTAGCATCAGTACAGAACACAACTCAGGAGTACACAGCTACAACACTGTTGTCTGGTCCACTCGACTTACGAATGTCAACAGAGAGAGAGCAAAACCAGTTATTTTTATAGTATACTAGCTACTCGACCCAGCTTCGCACGGGTGATCCAATCGTTACCTAACTTCACAGGATCACCTGCTGCTAACCTGAAGATCACTGAAAATCTGCACAGCCGTTTTTGAGTCCATAGAGGACATACATTCATACATATATATATATATATGTATGTGTATATATATAGAAAAGTTTTAATATTCACTGTAATTATCTTATTTCTTGTAAGGTTATTCTCGTGACTCAATATGTACAATATAGATCCAGCGAGCTATCCACGTTAAGTTTTAATAACTATCTTCTTATGTTTTTCCCCAGCCGAGTCGATCGAAAATAAGCATTTTCGAATGTAAAAATGCATACAAATGAGAAATTCACAAATATCTCGCTGTTATTAATCTCCTTAGAAGTTCTTATACTTCTATGTAATATTTGTTAATATGTTACCCTGTTAATGCATTATTTTAAATGTCAAACAGTGGGCGGCGAGTCCTAACGTGGAGTAGTTTAATATTCTATGTCGTTAGAATATTAATAAGCAACTGTTCTGCTGCTAATGCTGATTAAGCAAACACTGGTGTGGGTGTCAAAGAGATAATGCTACGTCTTCTACAGCCTATTACTTTAAATGAGCAATTATTACATGTATAAATATATTCCGTATATCTCGGAAATGAACCGATTTGGATGAAATTTTGTATGTATAAAAGTTTTATTTTTGAAGTGTCTCCTGAAGTCTTACCTGAAATTAGCGACTTCACACAAAAAAGAAATATATATAAAAAGACGTTGAACGAAGCTCGAACATTCAAATGCTTATTCGTAATTAATTCTCAGAATCGTGGATTGTGTTAAACACTAATACCAGCTATGCGTCAGTGTGGTTATTACGTATTTAGTTGGATCACGGTCTAATACTTGTACCGGTTCAAAGCTTCCTATCATTTTCCACATTTGTTCCTGTTACTTTAAACAAGCAACGCTCAGAAGCAGCTGTAATGGTTTAGTTCAAAATTTGTGAAAGGTAAGGGTTTGCTTTTAAAATTAGTCTATGTAGGTGTGTTTCCTAAAAAACTGATTTTATACAAAAACGCCGAGCAAAGTTCGGTCGTCCATATACTGTGATATTGTCAAATTGTCTCAACAAACATTGCAGGGTGTTATACTATTGTATATTTATATGCCTCCCGACGTTACGTATAAACAAAATAACTGTTGTTTACTGTAGACGAGTTTCGCTTTAGATCTAAATGATTGCGATCCAATATCCCTTATTCATGCTATTAAAACAAAACATCATCCAAATCTGCCTACGAAAAAATTACACGAACAATTGATTTGAACATGCAATCTGAGATTTCAATTCCCCTATGAATATGGCTCCGATCTGCAATACATCTTTGTACGATCTCCAAGGCTTTATTGTATTTCGTTCGATGCAAAGAGAATACCTAACTCCAATCCAAGCGTGGTACTGTCGTAGTGTAATGTACAGTCTTTAGATTTAAATTCAAACGAAATTGACACTCTCATAAACAGTTAGAACACTCCTGTTGGATAATTATTCATAAGATATCTATGAGTAAGGTACGATTCGTGTTGCAGATAATGACAGCTTTGTGTTTATATTTACTAGCGACCTACCTCGGCTTCGCACGTGTAGATAGATAGAAAATTCAATTAGTACTTGGAAAATTATAGATAAATGGAACATAACAACTTATAAAGTAGGATAAGGATTAATTTAATTTATAACATCATCTTTTAATTCTAACCATAATTTGGTTTGACAAATATGTAAAAAATTAAATGGTTATTGTGACTTAACTGTAACAGTTAAACATATATTCTGGCAGACTTTTTTGTGGACAACGATGAGTACTTCAAACATGTAGTACAATATTACATATATTATCAGTAATTGTTACAGCCCAAGCCAAATATTGACTTTTGTAGCCAGTTTATTTTTATACCTTGGGTTACATTATTGCATACACATTGCATTTCGTAGAACGACAGCTTATATGCTTTTCGTGAAGTATATGTTTGTTGTTACGTCGTTATAGCAGGGGAAATTTGCATAACTCATAATTAAAACAAGTTAAGAGCAAAACAATTTATTTATTATTTTTTAAGTATCTTTTCATTCGGTCCAACAGAGTTCTTATTACAAGAACCACTGATAGGACGGAAATTTTCCACGTTTAAATTGAAAGCCATGATTATCCCTAATAACTTCTTAAAAGCAAACCTGACGTGCAATCTATGATTTTCATAGTTCAGCAGTCAGAACCCGCTATATACGTTTTCCCATACATTTCGCGGTCGTATACGACCACCCGGGTTTCGAACGGGTTAATAGATTCAGGCGTTATTTTGCGAAAGTCAAATTTACATGCAATTTTGATTTAACCTGCTTTGTGTGCTTCCGCCACCAATTAGTCCTTCCCTCAATTCAATATAAGGGACGGCACTGCGATGGATTTGTCACTTGTAGCATGTTATTCTTGCGATTAACGTCTACAACGCCTGATGCGAAACACGTGTCGCGGCGACGACCAGGCCAGTCGTGGCAGTGACGGTGGTGGTGGGGGCATGCGGATTCTGTTCCAGATGGCGGACCACCGCAGCAGCCGAGGCAGAGACTAATGGAGCAGCCATGGCGTCGGCACGTTGCACTTACTAACAGTAGTGGGTGGGTGCGGTCGGCGCTAGGCCGCATGAACTAATTGGTGGCGAAAGCACATAGCACATAAAGCAGGTCGATCAAATTGCATCTATGATTTTCATTACGCAAATCATAGGGTATGAGATCTACATCGGCCATTGGATATTGTGAGGGCACCAAGCATATAAAGTAGGTAATTAGTTACTATAAAGTAGTTGCCGTAATTTAGAAATGCTTGTAATATATGGTGGTAGTATTTTTCCATTGGCGCCCTACCATTCTTTCGCCACAACCCTGTTTGATAAATAGTAAAAGTGTGTACCACAAGCAGGTGAAGTTAGATTTGACTCTAAAGGAACTTGGACTAAAAGTCGGTTAAGAGCTACGAATAAATAATAAGATTTATTCGTAGGTTAAGAGGCTGGTTTTTTAGGGTTCCATACGCAAAGGGTAAAACGGAACCCTATTACTGAGGCTCCGATGTCCGTCCGTCCGACCGTCCGTCCGTCTGTCACCAGGCTGTATCTCTTGAACCGTGATAGTTAGACAGTTGAAATTTTCACAGATGATGTATTTCTGTTGCCGCTATAACAACAAATATTAAAAAATAGAATAAATTAAACATTTAAGGGGGCTTCCATACAATAAACGTGATTTTTTTGCTCATTTTTGCTTGATATTGATAACGGCAACAGGTAGACGCTTGAAATATTCACAGAATATTTAGTTATATATTCACTTTAAGAATAAATAATTAAATGAAAATAAAACAAATATTTAAGGGAGGCTCCCATACAACAAACGTGGATTTTTTTTGCTGTTTTTATAGATAATGGTACGGAACCCTTCGTGCGCGAGTCCGACTCGCACTTGGCCGATTTTTATCTAATGGGTTATCGCTGCACACTCTCTCTCTGTCACTCCTTGGTAGGTACTATATAGAAAGAATCATGGCTGCTTCTCTATCACGGTTCAAGAGATACAGCCTGGTGACAGACGGACGGACGAACGGACAGCGGAGCCTCAGTAATAGGGTTCCGTTTTACCCTTTGGGTACGGAACCCTAAAAACAGTCGCATTATGTTCTAACGACTTCTACATCCATCTATATAGTATAATCAACTTTTGTAATTCTTATTTTGACGAGCTCGGTGCCGCAGTCGTGAATAACGGGACTTTGATACCAGCGCTCGTGGGTTCGATTCCCACACAGGGCAAACATTTGTGTACGTAAACATGTCTGTTTGTCCTGGTCTGGATGTATTAAGAGAGGTAGGGCGCATCAAAACAACCTGTCTGGGTAAGTACCTCCACCTCACAGAAAACCGTAGCCAAATAACAACTCCCTAGAAACTTGCTGTGTTCCTGCCTGTGAGTGAGGTCAACAGTAAGATTCTGAGGAGTTGCTGTGTTAGCAGCAGAGGAGGCATCGCGCGAGTGATACTTAATGTATTACAAGTGTTCATAGTCTACGGTAACCACTTCAAATCATATGGCTTCCAGCGTTGTATAAAAAAAATTGAAGCAGATTTGTATATTCACCTATGGACTGGTAGTGAGCCCTTGGTGTGCGATCAAATGAGCAGAGAAGGCTAAAGCGAAAACGATGATTCATGTTTAGTTTGTGACAAATAGCGGAGAGATAAGAGCAAAGTCAATCGCAATAGGCGGGTCAATGATGACTGGTATGCTTCTTTCGACTTTGATTCGGCTGCTGTTATTGACGACTGCTTTCGCTAGTTCACGTGATCTAACTGGTGGTCAAATTACACAGACTGATATCGATAGGTCACAGTGCATCGAAATTGTTTTTATAGAAAAAAATAACAATTTGTACACTCAATCATACATGTTTAAAAGTATCCGTTCAAAAAACGGGTAAAGCTTACCAGAGTTAGGTCATAAGTTAGGAGGCTAAACTGTCGACCTAGTTCCCAGACATCGATAAAAGCCTCTCCTCCCATTGAAAATAGGTAACGTAGGCTTGTAGGCTTCTGTAACCGATTCACTCTTGACACGGAAAATGGGTAGTCAAACAAGGAATTTAGATTAAACCTTTCTATGAATTTGAAATAAAGCTTCTGAACTTCTCGATTTGTTCTATCGGATCCAATTTTACAATGCTATTGAAGATGGAAGTTATTTTAAATTGACCAGGATATATGGATTCTGTTCATAATACGTTTACATATATTGAAAATGATGATAAACAATTTCTAATTTGAATGTTCATTCTCTATCGGAATTATGCAAAGCGATTCTACGATTCACGTAAATAATTAAAATTGACGTAATTTTAAACTGTTATTTGCCCGTTACTAAAATCTAAACTTGGGTTTCCTGAAAACTGCATTTGGTTTATAACTTTTTTATTTACAATCCAATCTTATATTAAGTTTTCACAAAATTTACACGGGATTATAGTAGCAGTAAACAATAATAATCGAAATGGCATAAATATATTTTGTCAAAATATTTTGTAATAGATTTTTTAAATAACTTTTAACTAATGACCTCGTTACCAAGTAAAATTTGCTATTACTTGACTATATTACTCTAATATTATAAACCTGTTCAGAACAGCCACATAGTAACGTATCCTTGATAACAATAGAAAGGAGAACGATCATTGACGTACGGAACTCTGATATAAGTAATATCAAAGTAATATCCTACTTATTTGTAAATAATATTCATGGAATGCCTATATAATACAAATAGTTTTTCAGTATCTTTCATTGTGATTTGTAACTGATACAATTATGAACAAATAAGCAAAGGAATATCTAACCTACTACACAGATTTATTAATGTACGTTTTACGATTGGAAATTCCAAATTCATAACAATTTTAGATAATTCTCGAACTATGTTGTTCAGCTTCTTTGCCTTTGAAAAGTTAACTCGGTCATTTCTATCATTGTCAGTGTAGAAGCAAATAGGCATTCAACTCAAAATAGAACTTGTGAAGTTGACATTGATATTGTGGGCTAAAAATTCATAATCTGTCAAGTCTGATAATTTTAGATAAGAAAGGAAAAGGGCCCATAATACACATTGACCAATGTTATCATAAAATCGTCATTCTCCCTTAACTTTTTATAGCCTTTCGTCTCAAGACTGTAATAGTACATTTTTACATTTTTGGACATTTTCAGTCATCTTACAACATCCCTTGTTCTTTTCTTTGATATCAAACTATTATAACATGCGTATCTTATAAACATAGGCTGCAATTTCGTACATAAGTTATTAACTCACTTGGAAATTCACAATCCTTTCTGTATCAACGTTATAAATTTTAAAAAGTCAAAAGTCGAGGTGAATACTTGGCACTGGCATCAAATCCACTTTCGTATAAAAGTTAACCGGTGCCGTTTCCAAAGACTTTGCTGGATATTTGCCGGTTTTGATTTATATTTTCCGATTCGAAAAATGTTCGTATTTTACGATTCAGTGTTATACCTCATTGTTCAGTTTGTGTTTGTTAGAAAAGGGATTTTATGATCTCCGGCATTCGGGATATCTGTAGGATATTAACAAGACCTAGGTATTCCCGTGACTTTGTATATGTTTCTGAGGGTATTCTCAGAAATCTTTTTTATTCTTATACAATAAAGACAACATTATTGATAAAGCCAAATCTGCATACCCTGAAGGGATTACTCTTACCATGTTATTGAGTTTGTATTTGAGAATGTATCTATACTGTATTATAGAAAAAAAATTAGACAAGGTTTCACTACAAGAAGTATCACTTGCGCATTGTCGCTTACTATCCTATATTTCAAGTATACACAAAGATAGTAAGTAGGTTATGTTAATTATATTTATGCAAGTCCAGCATTATAAATTAGCATCATCCTTCTATCTTTATATCTAACTGTTAAATGCGTAGAATAGATAATATGAAGCGGAGAGCTTTCTGTAACCTACTATTGCTTTGTGTCGATGTTTAATTTTTTTCATGTTGTTCCTGCGAGTATATTATAAATATCTGTCGAGTCTCCCAGAGTTTCATGTGTGGAAGGACAAGAGCTAATATCAACAGGGTTCGGCTCGGTACCCCTCAGGTGGTACATTCACGATATCATGTTTGATACGTCCTATCGCTCCTCAGTCCTCGGTACGGCCTCACTTTAAATTAGGTACATGTAGGTATTTTGGACCATTCCTTCTCCTAGACAACCTTGGAAACCCACTCTAATGATGCCCATCTCACCAAATTACATTCATAGTATGACGCCAACCAAGATCTTTCCGTATCCGCTGTGCCAGACATTAGAACTGGTTCTTCGTCACTCGAAATCCAGCACCGAGTGCTGTGGCCATGACATTCATGGCGAAAGAAACTTACAATGAGCGTTCACTGTTCAATCCTTTTGCAATATATACGCAATACGCTACTACTCTATCTAATCCGCGGTATTAACCTCTCTTAATACACATAGAAATAGACAAAATACACACAAATAGTTGAATTATCTTAAAGTAGCATTGCTAACTACTTCGCCACTAGGCTCGTCAAAATGCAATTATGTAGTGTCTGTATTGTAGGCCGTTGAGATGTTTCTTCGCCAGGAGCCAAAGTTGAGTGCAATAGCCATGTCCTGGTGACACTTAGAATGGGTTATTACATTTGAATGCATCTACAACATTTCGTGACTGTACTGTTAACCGTTGAAGAGCCCCTTTGCAACTAATACGGGTGTCGATTTTGACCATGCTATATATGTCGAATTTCAGCTCAATCGATCACCGGCAAATGGATCAACTTTAACGTGCAAGATTTAATTACCTACAAATAGACACCGGGACAGGGGCAAATAAAAAACGCTGTAACTCTTAATAGAATATGCCATGGTGCGTATTGAGATATTCCACTTATAGAAGACTAGCTTTTATCCGCGGCTTCGCTCGCATTGATAAAAAATATTTTTTTTAATAAAAAGTATCCTATTTTACTTCTGATACCTCCAAGAATATGTGTACAAAGTTTCACGATGATCGGTTCAGTAGTTTTTGCGTGAAAGCGTAACAAACAAACGGACATTCACATTTATAATATTAGTAGGATTACAGTGAAATGCAAAAAAACAACTTTTCATCGGTGGGTAAGTCATAGTTATTCTCAAATTAAATGCGAAGAATATTTATCAGACGCCATGTTTATATAAAATACATCTTAGAAGCAATCTAACGCTGCATATTTGAATCATTTGTCGACACGTTCGATTGTTCTAGCGCTGCTGCAACAAACTTTTGCTTAAATCTGGAACGAGCCTTTTGCTCTAGATGGCTTCTCTATGTATAGTACATTATATTTCGATGATTGTTGTATATTTTTTCCAAAAGCAAATTTTCCTAAAATATATTTTATGTAATTGGAAAATGTCAATAAATGATCGAATAACATCTGTTTTTTAATTATATTAAGACTTGATGTTGATGTTTTCAATAAAAAATATTATCAATGAATACAAAATGACTCATATAGTCTATTATTCATATACCTATATATGCATATTATTTATACACAGAAAGTCTCATAAATAGTAGATATAGCCTTGGGATAGTAGTTGGTAATAGATGGGGTAAATTCTGGAAAATTACGCTTCACCCACAGTTACGAGTATATTTATAACGAATCTTTATTAACTGTATCAGTTTTATACCTTTTTGAAATCACTGTGAAATGTAGATATTTTTACACAGGGAATTTCATATTAGACATTTGCTTTTACACCAGATTCGTTTAAAAATTGCATTGCATATTGAAATTTAAAATTTGCATGATTTATATATATATTTGCCAGTAATGCAACGCAAGAATAATGTTTTCTTTAGATAAACATATATTTCCTTAAATGCCCAAAATACAAAATCGTAACAAATATACACCATAACATAATTACCATTTAACAAGTTTCGTGCTTAATATGAGAAATTTAACGTAATATTTAGCAAGTCCTACGTACCTACCTTTTAAACCTAGGCCAAGTTTAAACAATTAAACTTAGTGCTAGTGATAATAACCACTTCTGTCACCAAAATACTTACAGTGAAGTTTATCATGCTAGTTGCTATGCTGATTTTGACGTAAGTATTAACATTTCATAACATTTCCTGATAAATGCCTGCGACAGACTTATAAGGAGTCAGACAGACAGACACGTGGGTGATCTTATAAGGATTCTCTTTTATCTTTTCAATTACGAAACTTTGAAAACGTTTAAATGACAACATGTAAATAATCACATACTGTTATGCGTTCCCATATTTATATTAATAAAGTATTTTATTTCAACTACTTATTCTTCTTCCAATCGTTATTCCGTTTCCTAATCCATTAGGGTTGGCGGAGTCCGCTACCTGAACTTGAGGATTTGGTGAAAATAATGATTTTTAAATACAGCGACTACCGTCAGACCTCCATAACTACGAGAGAAAACCAGACCTCTGTCTAGGTCACAAACTTTCGAAATATAATTTCTTGAATGGTGTTTTCCTTCACCACCGAGCAAGTGATAATCACAAATATGTGCGATATCAACTATTTCTTTCAACTTCCGTATCTCATGAAAAAAAACTTGGAAATCTTTTAACTATATATACTCGTATATAAATTAAGATTGAAATTTCAATGTGGAGAAATATAATCATTTTCCTACTTTCATGAATTTGATAATACATTTTTTTTAATAAATAAATCATTAGCAAATCCTTTGTTTCGAAGGCCAGAGGGAGATCGATAAACAATTAAAACTCATTTATTTTAAATAACAAATGATTGGGATACAATAAATAGCGCCAATAACGGATGTTTTTAGCACTTTCGCTGTCTACAACTATGCAGATTGCACCCTTTGAAATGTTATATAATACTTTATGAACCTTCCAATTTACCGGTCGCTCCAAAGCCTATCACAATAGTTCCGGACTGTGTCGTATTTAAATTCACTTCATTAATCATCTCAAAGTTTTGACGCCCAGAAATATAAGTTCCGATTAATTACCATCAAGTTTAAATTGAATTTTATGAAATAGTTGTCAAAATCACTGGTGAAACAATGACGGTAGATTACTCGTAGAAGCAAAAGGGGACGTTTATTTGAAGTTAGTTTTAATTAATGAACCGCGGTACCCAGTTCACAAACACGCAGGTTAAGCATCGACGACCGCAGTCTGTCTATGGATGGGTTTATCTATCTCGAGATTCTCCGTGCTTCGGAGGGCACGTTAAGTCGTCGATCCCGGCTGTTGTCGATAGATGACAGTCGTTAAGCTAAGTCAGTGGCTCTCGGGCTGTTTGAAAACACTGGCCTCCGCCAATCCGCATTTGAGCAGCGTGGTGGAGTATGCTCTAAACCCCTTCGGTTGAAGGAGGAAGGAAGGAGGAGACCCGTATCCCTGCAGTGGGATGAGTAAGGGTTGATGTGGTACCGAGTTCAAGGACAATATTGAAGTAAGAATATCATTGAAAATCGAAATTTCAACTTTCATCGCAGACAAGGAATGAGCATTGATTTTTTTTGACATTGACTATGTAGTTGCCCCTGTGGCCCGTTACTATTTTACCAAAAGGGATTGATTGCCTCTGTCAAGCAATCAACAAAGACGCCGGCTATGTAATGTGCTCGATGGACGCACTAGTTATGCTGGGAGAACTCTTTCTATGTCATGACCACATACCAACAAACCAATTGACTGCGCATGAAGGCATCCCGCGCCCACAAAAACGCGCCTCAATAAGTCACCAACTGATTCTGACCAATGGGAGAATATTTTAACTAATAAGCCAATAAGAGCCATGATGTTTATTCGCGAGCTAGCCAATACGAGTTGCACGTTCTACTTTGCGCCCCGACCCGTAGCGGTGAATTGAGATACTACGTAATATCGATTGTTAAATGACCTTTAAACAATCGATTTTAATCGATATTTTAGTTCGTCATTCTACCCTTTTGCAATATTTCTAAATGTATTTAAAAGAGGTAGGGCGAATCAAAGCAGCCCGTCTGGGAAAGTATCTCCACCTCACAGAAAACCGCAGCCAAATAACAACTCCCTAGAGGGTTGTTGTGGTCCTGCGTGTGAGTGAGGTCAACAGTAAGCTCCCAAGGAGTTGCTGTGTAAGCAGTAGAGGAGGCATCGCACGAGTGATACTTATCTCAAGTGTTAATAGGCTACGGTACCCGCTTTACATCAGGTGGGCCGTATGCTTGTATCCCTCCCGCCGTAGTATAAAAAAAAATTGACAAAGTTACATGAACGTCGGCTAGAATAGTCTATTTCCATATAATGAGTTTACTACAATTTACTGCCCAATGGGCTTCACTTCCCAACACATTCAACAAGCAATCAATGCTGTTGTCGTTAGATGACTGTCAAGATGTATTGTCAAGACAGTGGTCTGAAAAATGTGTTCCAATTTGTTCCAAATATATTGTTCTCCAATATATTTTTTTCCAATCATTCTCAGCAGCTCCAAGGTTTTATGTGAAAAAATAAATAAACCGTACCTACCTATTTAGTATCCCGCGGCCCCAAAAGATTTTTTGGGTGTAAAGTAGAACAGTTTAGACGTCTATCCAGACACGATTAATTCATACCCGTAACTTTCCCCGGCGTAATCTTCTACTAAAAAAGTGGGAAAGGTAGGGAAGTAATATTTATAAAATGGAAAGGTATTTACCGATTTCTTCCCTACTATTTTCGAATACGTTCCAAGATAAATAAGTCTTGGAGGAATTGACAAGCGCATGGGATCGAATATGTAAATTATAATTACCTACATTAAATTTGCCCTAATGTAATGTCAATGCATTGAGTACAGTGATAGCGTGGTAAATGACTGATGGTATTTTATTAACCAAATAGTCCCTGGTTCGAATTCTTAAATGGGCATGTATCACTAAATTTGTGTTTTCTAATTTAGACATATATTTGTAATTATCACTCGCTCGACGGTGAAGTAAAACGTCTTGAGAAAATTTACACGTTCAAGAAAATATATTCAGACAGACATATGACCTAACCTAATAAAAATCTGATTTTGCCGTTGAGTTCCGTAGGTTTGACGGCAGTCAGTTTATTTTAGAAAATATCGGCAGCCATACAAGCATACGGCCCACCTTATGTAAAGCAGTTACCGTAACCTATAAACGCTTGAAATACATTCAGTATCACCCGGGCGATGTTACCTCTGCTACAGCAACTCTTTAGGGGCTTACTGGTGAACTCACTGACACGCAGGAACACAATAAACTTCTAGGGAGTTGTTATTTGGCTGCGGTTTTCTGTGAGGTGGAGGTACTTCCCCAGACGGGCTGCTTTGATGCGTCCTACCTCTTACAAACTCCCAGACCAAGACAAACAAATATGTTCATGCTCACAAATATTTGTCGTACGTGGGAATCGAACCCCCGTGCGTCGGTATCAAACATACATGTATGTCTTGGCCTGGGTGTTTTTAAGAGAGGTCCTCTTAAAAACACCCAGGCTAAGACAAACATATATGGTCACGCACACAAATGTTTGTCCTATGTGGGAATCCAACCCACAAGCGTTGGTGTCAAAGTAACGTCATAGCTTGTCCCACAACTGCGCCACCGATGTCGTTAAATCTCGAGTATTTTCACTAATCTTCACTAAATGCTTAGGCAGTGAATCACGACAATCCTAAAGGGAATACTAGTAATAATAATAGAAACGGGATAATGGTAGGATGTAGAAGGTACTCTACTTCTAAGCGTTATTCAGATTCCTAATCCATTAGGATTAACGGGGTCTGTTACTTAAGCCGAATAATTTGGCGAAGATACTGATTATGACGTGAAGTGACTGCCATCAGATTTCTTACTACGTCGGGAGGCATACAAGCATACGGCCCACCTGATGTAAAGCGGGTGCCGTAGCCTATTAACGATTGCGATATATTAAGTATCACTCGCGCGATGCCTCCCCTGCTGCTTACACAGCAACTCCTTGGGAGCTTACTGGTGACCTCACTCACACACAGGAACGCAACAACCCTGTAGGGAGTTGTTATTTGGCTGCGGTTTTATGTGAGGTGGAGGTACTTCCCCAGACGGGCTGCTTTGATGCGTCCTTCCTCTCTTAAAACATCCAGACCAAGACAAACAGACATGTTCATGCACACAAATGTTTGCCTTGTGTGGGAATCGAACCCACGAGCGTTGGTGTCAAAGTCGCGTCATTCACGACTGAGCCATCGAGCTCGTCTCGATTTTTACAACCCAGAGTGAAAACCAGGCCTTTCTTAGGTTAGGTTACATGTCCTACGATATGTAATTTGACCTTCTTCAAGATGTTTTCCTTTACAACGGAGCTAACGATAATTACAAATATGGACATTTATACGAAAACACGAATTAAAACATGCCTGGGTTCAAACCAGGAACCAGTTGGTCAATTGTTGACGGGCTCGGTGGCTCAGCCGCTAATAACGCGACTTTGACACCAACGCTCGTGGGTTCGATTCCCACACAAGGCAAACATTTGTGTGCATGAACATGTCTATTTGTCTTGGTCTGGATGCTTTAAGAGAGGTAGGGCGCATCAAAGCAGCCCGTCTGGGGAAGTACCTCCACCTCACAGAAAACCACAGCCAAATAACAACTCCCTAGAGGGTTGTTGTATTCCTGCGTGTGAGTGTGGTCACCAGTAAGCTCCCAAGGAGTTGCTGTGTAAGCAGCAGAGGAGGCCTCGCGCGAGTGATACTTAATATATTGCAAGCGTTAATAGGCTACGGTATCCGCTTTACATCAGGTGGGCTGTATGCTTGTATGCCTCCCGACGTAGTATAAAACAAAATTATCGGTCCTCTATCCACTGGGCTAACATTACTCACTACCCACTAAAGGGAGTAGAATGTACACATTGGCAACTAACTTGTAGACCAATGGGAACAAACCAACCCATATGCAGAGCACGTGTGTACATTGTTGAGCATGTGCCGGTGCGTTATTATTGCTTGAACTTTAGTCTTTAGCTCACTATCTTAAAGGTTCGAATGTGTAACTCAAATGTTCTATTTCGTGAAACCGACGATGTCCGGTGCGAATCAATAGTCCTCTGTATAATACAGACAGTGCAGCTACACAGTGAATCCATAATAGGATTAGTAAGCTAAATCGGACACCAGTCGGCGAACCGTAGAGTACAGCGTAAAATTACCCCAAAACCGAGCGTTTCTCGCCGTTTGTAGGGTAATTTAGATAGACGTTGCGGTAAAAGTACCAATAAGAGACTATTTTATATTATTTGGGTGGTAATCGATGTATTGGCTATCTTGATTGTAATTTTTGGTATAAAGATATATATCTATTTATAACTTCGCGCCAAGTCGCTTGCGGGATAGGCAGAGAGAACCGATTGTTATTTACAAACACAAACTACTTGATTGCTCATGAAGGCACCTTGTGCTCACAATAACGTTGTGTTTTAGCGACTAAATATCTCACCGCTTTGAACCTACAGACCAATGGGAGAATATTTTAACTAAACCGATGAGTGCTGGGACATTGATCCGCGAACATAGATAAACTACATTGTACTCATAATCAGTCTGATATTTAAACTTCTAATGTGATTTCTCAATATAATAAGCTCAAAAGGCAATACTTTTACAGACACGCTGAGTTAGAAAATATCCATTTATGAGGCATGTAAATAAATAGTCTTTAATACTAGAATAATTATAGTTAAGTAACATTTTTAACACTCTTTACACTCTTTTCCTCAACAAGTAATATAACAAGCCTTCTTAAATATTTATTTTATTTTAATTTAATTATTTATTCTTAAAGTGAATATATAACTAAATATTCTGTGAATATTTCAAGTGTCTACCTGTTGCCGTTATCAATATCGAGCAAAAACGAGCAAATAAATCACGTTTGTTGTATGGGAGCCCCCTTAAATATTTGTTATTCTATGTTTTAGTATTTGTTGTTATAGCGGCAACAGAAATACATCATCTGTAAAAATTTCAACTGTCTAACTATCACGGTTCGTGAGATACAGCCTGGTGACAGACGGACGGACGGAGGGACGGACGGACAGCGAAGTCTCAGTAATAGGGTTCCATTTTACCCTTTGGGTACGGAACCCTAAAAACTAATAGTAACTTAATTAACGCTTTTTATTCTCGTGACAGGAAACAAATAATATAATTTAAAAAAAAGATAAGAAATAATAAATAACCTTTTTTAACACTGGCCAGTATATACTAATTGAGTAGCAATACAGATAATTTACAACTTCAATGAATAATGAAATAGATTTCTAAATATAATTAATCAATGGCAAGAAAATAAGATGTATGTACTATTATATATTATACATTAATAAATAAATACCATAAATGAAATAAATAAAAGAAACTCCTTCGAAGCTGTACGAATTATCAATATTCTATTCTACTATTCTATATTCTGACTGTTTATGTAGCTCTGAACGATTTTTTTAATTATATTTGTAATCACTAGTTGTGTCAGTAGGGCGACGTCCATATTTTTTTAACAAATTCATCCCAATCCTTCGATGTATACGTATGTTTTAATTAAATTATATCAAAATTTAAATATTTACTTCTACAAAGACTTTTGGTACTTTGAAAGGCATCATGTTGTCACACACTAGATACAATTGGGACAATAACGCCATATGTTTATGATAATATATAAGATGTTTGATAAGTAAACCATTGATTAATCACAATGTAATAAATAATTTGATAGCCTCGTACTATGAGAATAACAAACACTATCATTTTATTTCAAATCATTTTAATATTATAGCTATAACTGGATCCACTCATACTGCGTGCTGAATATAATTTCTGTATAATTAATATAATTAGCAATTGATTATAACATATTTTATTACGAGTTACGTTATATACTTGCAATAAAGATTAATGGCAATAATGTACATTTTTTACAGAGAAATTAAACTTCGCTTACAAAATGTATTTTCTTAATATTCAGCGAAATAGATCTGTTTTATGATCATTGTGTTATTCTAAGATGCAGGCACATCGTTAATTAAGTTCGTTGGTCTTAATCCAGGATTACAATAAACCTGTGAAGGTGTTTATAACGCGCCGAGAATGAATTTAATGAGCATTTTCACAATTTACAGACAGGGCCGGACCGAGGGCTTTGTTGTTATATTTTGCTTTTTATTTAAAAGCGAGCTCGTAATTACACCCGCTCTGTAGATTACAGCGGTCGTTCGTTCAATCTTGGCTTAAATCCGGTACGAAGTCATTGGAAATTGAAAGTGGGACATAAATAGCAGGATTTTTAATAATGTTCGTAATTATTTGTAATGTTAGTAATGTACGAGTATGTCGTTCTTTCCTTTCTTTTGTAATTAATATGATAAAAATGTATATGTGATGAATCACCATGTATTAGATAGCAAATCCTATCCTATCCAATGCTATTGATTGCGGTTGGAACCATTATTATCATTAGAACCAAAGTCTACCTCACGTGTAAATGAGACATATACATACCACCATAAATTTACAACTACATTGTATGTTTTTGAGGGAATCTATAAAAGCCAAAACACACAGGAGCGGGAAAAGCGGGAATGCGGCAGCGATCCGAAACGGGTTTTTTGTAACATTCGTGTATTCAACCTGTCACACAAAAAGTGGTAGCACCGCGCCGGAGCGCATCCGCTTTTTAAGTGTCAGATATGCATTACTGCATATATATATATATATATATATATATATAAATATTCGTCTGTGCCGCCCCTGTGGGTTTTGACATTAAGTGTAACACACCTGCAGAAATTAGCAAAAGTTTATATTAAGAAATATATATTAATTGACTAACATGTAGCTTAATAGCACAATATCATACGCTACCAGACTGATGTAATAATAATGTTACCAAGAATACTGTGTAGCACTACGGCGTAGCTTCTCGTAGCGTAGAACAATACACGTGTGGTACATGTATAGCGAAGTTTTACCGTAGGATTTTGTCGCTTCCAGATCTTTGCTATGAATTATTCTCACAGAATCACACTGTGCTATTACGTAAAAATAGGGTAGTATGGGTTACTTCAAAAACCATATTATATTACAATGTAACCTAGCCTTTGTTAGTGTTTGCGCAGAGGCATAACTGCATAGCTACATAATATAAAATGAGAGCTAAAACGTAACTCTTCTTCTTCCGAGTGTTATATCGTTTCCTAACCTATTAGGATTGGCAGGATCTGCTATCTGAACCTGCTACCGTCAGACCCTCACTACACAGAGGGAAAACCAAACCTTTCTTAGCCATACGTCTTTTTGAAATATAATTTCTTGAACGTGCGGGTTTCCTCATTATATTTTGCTTCACCGTCGAGCAAATGATAATTACAGTTATGTACATATATCCGAATTTAGTGGTCCCTGTGTACGTCACGCCCAATCATTACCACTTAGCTATCACTGTTCTTATTTCTTCTAATTTGCACCGTAACTCATATTTGCTGTAGCACAATGGTCTTAATAATAACAGATTATATCACTAAAATATTAATAACAGGTTTTGTTCCTTTGTTCCTAAGATTATTCTGCAAAACATAGTAATTGCAAGGTTAATGTTGAATGCTAATAGCTGGGAATATAGAACGAGTAAATATTTATTTATAGTTGCAGTAATCTAAAACTATTATATCTAAAACCGTAGCTTGGATTTAAAGCAATTTTAATCATAACATTACAAACTCTCTATTAAGACAATTGTAATTCTTTGGTTTTAGATAGTGGATTTTTGTCTATCTATCTATCTATAACTTCAGGCCAAATCCCTTGCGGGGTAGGCAGAGAGAACCGGGCGCCACTTGACTCGATTCTGACATATCTCACTCGCTTCTTTAATATTCATTGCTCTTCTCATGCACGCTCGCCGGTTTCTAGGGCTCCTGACATCACCTTCTGAGAGAACACGACCAATTTGGTCATGGTAGGTAAGTCTTGGCCTTCCCCGGCTCCTACATCCTTCCACTTTTGCATTGTATATCTGCTTCGTCATTCTTTCATCTTGCATTCTTTCTACATGTCCGAACCATCGGAGCATGCCTCTTCTTATTTTAACACCGACGCTCTCTTTCAGACCAACTCTGTTTCTAACATCATCATTGCGAATACGGTCTACAAGCCTTACGCCACAAATTTTGCGCAGCGCTCGCATTTCGACCGCGTTTATTCTACTTTCATGCTCTTTCTGCCATACCCAGCTCTCGCTTCCATAAGTTAGCGTTGGGACCAACACTGCATTGTATATAGCGAGTTGTGCCTTCTGGCTCAGGATTTTACTGCCAAGAAGTTTTCCCAACGCTCCATTCACACTATTCCCAGCACTCACTCGTCTTTCCACATCTGCGGTGTACCTTCCAGCCCTGCTGAAAGCGCATCCAAGATATACAAACTCATCCACTTGTTCCAACACTTCATCATCAATCGTAATCCTTACATTAGTTCTGGATTCTTCTCTTTCAAATACCATTATCTTTATTTTCTTCGCATTCAGTAGTAAGCCTTTCTCCATACATTCGTCTTTCATCGTTGTGACCAGTGTTTGCAGTTTCGATGGTGTATCTGCTAATAGCACGGCATCGTCTGCATACAACAGACAGTTCACCACTAGGTCACCCATGCGCAATCCCACATTCGTTGACCTTATTCTCTGCAGACAACTATCGAGATACAGGATAAACAGCCTTGCAGATAGCATGCATCCCTGTTTGACACCAATTCTTACATCAAAACCAGGGTGACATGCCACCAACTATCCGCACACATGCTGAGCAATCCTTGTAAGTGGACTGCACAGCACGGAGCAGTGAACCGTCAATCCCATATCTCGGCAATATGTCCCACAGTTCCTTTCGCACAACCCTATCAAAGGCTTTCTCAAGATCCACAAAACCGCAGAAAACCTTCTGGTCTATGGCCAGATGCTTCTCTACGATATTGCGGAGCGAGAAAACTTGATCCGTACATCCCCTTCCATTTCGAAAAAAAAAACATTTGGATTTTTGTAACCCTTTAATATTAGTTTATATGTTTTTGACGAGCTCGGCGGCGGAGTGATCAATAAAGGCACTTTAACATTACGCTCGTTGGTTTGATGTGATGTGACCATGTTTTATGTAATGGACATGTTAATTTGTCTTAATCTGGATGTTTTAAGAGAGGTAGGGCGCATTAAAGTAACCCTACTGGGGAGGAACATCTACTTCACAGAATACCGCAGCCAAATAACAACTCCCTGGAGAGTTGTTGTATTCCTGAGTGACGTTACTAGTAATCTCCTAACTGTGTTTTCAGCTTAGGTGACTACGAGCGAGTGATACATACTTTGCTTGGCTACAATAACCACTTTACATCAGGTGGGCCGTACGCTTGCATGCCATTTGACGTTGTATAAAAGTAAATATTGTATAAGTATAATTGAAGTCTACATCATATTGAATCACGTTTAATTAATTTAAACCGGTGTTTAGTACAATTATCGAAATTTGACCCTTATCTTTTTTGACATTTGAGGAAAACATATAGAATACTTGAAATGCAAGTGTCTTCGTGACTCTCATAATCTTCCATTGCATTCTTACAATTATTTATTACTCTTTATTCCACTTTTCTGTTCAGTCTTTATATCCAACTCGTTCACATGTCAATCTATCTATCTATCTACCGGAATCTATTAAGAATTCCTGAAGCAAATTGATCTTCAGAAATAAAGTCCGACAATATCTTTTTGAAGCTTGACAAAGCAATAAGTAAGTGAATCATTATTATGTATTTGTATTTTTGTTATTTTTTGTATATTATAAGTATGTATGTATATTATAAGTATGTATGTATATTTTGATATTTATTATCTAATTAAAATCGCGATCGCGATTCTCTGCACACCCAAAGGTCGGCTGGTTGAGAATGCAATTAGCATTAACTCCGCCTATTGTATCTAAAATATTGTGGTCAATAAAGTTTGTTAAATAAATCACGATTGAAGAGCACTACAACAAGCAAAATGACAAAGTATACGCACACAGTTCTAAAGAAGCCGCCTAAGTGGGTGGTGAGGTACAAATAACGTAGTCATCATCGTGCGCCCGTAATGGTTTGGTGGGGAGAGTCTTATCAAGGAGTCACAAGGCTTCATTTTTGTGAAAAAGGAGTTGTAAAATCTCTCAGCAATACAATTATTAAGGACCATCCAGCAGAAATCTGCACCAAGGCACGAGCTACGCAAGCCTGGCTCGAAACCAACGTTCCAGACTTTACTGGCCCTCGTCTAGGCCCGATTTAAACCCCTTAGACTACAAATTATAGTCAGTTTTAGAGGACATAGTCTGCTCGAAACGACACGACAAGAAATCTCTGGAGCAGGCACTGGCTAAATTTCCCATGGAAACAGTGCGGAAATCCATGGATTCGTGGCCAGATAGATTAAAGGCCTATATCAAAGCCAAAGGTGGCCATTTCGAATATAATCATTTGTTTATTTTTTGCTGCGACTTCCATACATATGTTCGTATAAGTTGTATTAAGATTACTGCATACATTACTTAATAAAAAATTGATGCATATTCATTTGTAACAGAACTTATAGCAATTTGATCTAACCTGCTTTGCGTGCTTCCGCCACCAATTAGTTCATGCGGCCTAGCGCCGGCCGGCACCCACCTACTACTGTTAGTACGTGGTACATGCCGGTACATAAGAATAACATGCTACAAGTCAGTTCTTACGATTAACGTCTACAACGCCTGATGATGCCTCGTGGAAAGGCGAAACACGTGTCGCAGCGACGACCAGGCCAGTCGTGGCAGCGACGGTGGTGGTGGGGGCATGCGGATTCTGTTCCAGATGACGGACGACCGCAGCAGCCGAGGCAGAGACTACCGGAGCAGCCATGCCAGCGTCGGCATGTACCACGTACTAACAGTAGTGGGTGGGTGCCGGCCGGCGCTAGGCCGCATGAACTAATTGGTGGCGGAAGCATGCAAAGCAGGTTAGATCAAATTGCATGTAGATTTGACTTTCGCAAAATAACGCCTGAATCTATTAACTAGAACTTATAGCCGCATTATGTTAGTAACGGATAGGAAAAACACATGCTTATATTATTATTATTAAACAATTGTTATTTCAGCCGATAAAACGCTTCATAAAATGAAGACTCTATATGGGGCGATATACAGCCATGATTTATTTAATATAATAAAACCGGCGAGCCTGCGTGAAAAGGGCAATAAATATTGGAGATACAAGTGAGGTGTACCGCATAATATGGCGCTCAGTTCTCTTTGCCTACCCCACTAGAGACCACGCATGAAAATATATATAGGTAGATGTACACGTTTGACATAGATTGTAAAAACTATTTCAAGCAGTTATAAAATATAGCTTTTTATACAACATCGAAAGACGTACAAGCATACGGCCCACCTGATGTAAAGCAGTTACCGTAGCCTATGATTGCTTGCAATACTTTAAGTATCATTCGCGCGATACCTCTATTGATCTTACAAAGCAACTCCTAAGGAGCGTACTGGTGACCTCACTCACCCACTGCAGGGAGTTAGTATTTAGCTGGTCTTTAGAACGTGACGCACCCTATCGATTAGCGGGCGAGATTCTGGCGAAAGAGATGAAAGTTATATTACATCAGAAATCTACTGGGAAGTAACAAGCGGTAGCTTGTTGTGTTTCTGTGAGTGTGTAAAGTTATTAGAAAGCTAACGAAGAGGTGCAACATATAACCACGTTTCGTTATCATTAACTGTATCATCTATTTTCATCTGGGTAGCCATATGATTACATGTATATGTACACATAATATATATATTCTCAATTCTAATGGACTAAAAGCTTATGTGTTTTGAAATGCAAATCATTGAATCTTAGAAAAGTAAAATCATTGTTTTTACAAAGTATTACAATTTGCTAATTGAACGTAATTTGTCAAATTACCTGTGTAAGGAGATTCTTTGGAGGGACTGGCCGGAACTCAATGGAAACAAGATGAATTAATTGACTGACAGAGTAGACTTTTGCATAATTTTGTGAAAGCTAAGAGTTGCTGAAAGCACCTAAATGTATTTCGGACTCGAGCTTGCGATGTTATCCTAATTTTATCTTTTCGTATAATGCTGTCATTTATGGAGCTTATTTTTTTAAGCATTGATATTATACTTGTATTGTTTTCATCGAGGAGCTTGAAAGCGTCGATGCGAGTGTGAGTCTAATAGAACATTAATAGGGAGGTAGTACTAGTTGTTGTTGTTGCTGTTGTAATATCTTTATTGTACGATAAATTAAAAATATACATATACATACCAGTATCTACTACACACACTACATGCACAAAAATCAAAATCACACACATACACAAGTATACACTCGCGCACATAAACAAATAATATAATAATATCTGAAATTTGAAATAAATGTGATTTAAATTAATCATTATTAGTAAATTATTTTTTAGTGGAGCGCGATCCTCTAATACAAGCGTTAGGTTATGACGCATATAAGGAGATTTCAAAAACATAACTTTAACGTAGTAGTTTTGAGTAACCGCAATAAATAATATAATTTTGCATTTTTTCTTATACCATAAAAGCATATTTTTAAAATACTACACGTACATAAGTAAAAGAAGTATATATTTACTTACCTAATGCCACATCCAGTTTCCAGGCGCTTTATATCCATGTTTGTTGGTGCAATATTTGACTGCAGTTTTATTTGTATAAATTTACTATAATTTCTCAACCAACCAACCCAAAGTTGGACCATTTGAACTTTATTGGCAGGAGGCTTTTTTTTTTTTTTTTTCATACACCCCTGCCATGGGCAAGGCGCTGTTTGCAGCAATATATATAAGGATTATACCATTTATTTATTGAATTTAAAATATAAATAATAACACATTCATACATCATCCTTTCTTTCATTCCGCAATTCATTCTTCCATTCATCATCTTTCATTTTTATGTCCAATAAATTTTTATTTTGCCCATTTGAGAACGTCGGTGAAACGATAGTGGCTATTTCCAAACTTCCCTCCCCATACTGCATCAGTCCAGCCACGGGCGACAGAGAGCTTCACAGCTCCACCTAGCCACCGCGATCCCATCGGCTATACAAAATATAGCCGAGGTATACAGCATTAGTCCTAGGCGGAGCTGTTCTGCTTGTTACGATCTATAGCAGCCGTGGCTAGACTGACGCAGTATTTTAAAAATTTTGTTCTACGTTTCCCCACCACTATTTCGGAGACCGTTGTTTCGGTGACCCGCAATCCCAATTCCTGCTCCAAATCATACCTCTGTTTGGAGAATGCGGGACACCGAAACAATATGTGCTGCACTGTCTGGTCCACGCCGGGCTCGCAGAAGCAGGATGGGTCATCCGCGCACTTGAACCTGTGCAAGTACGCGGAGAACCCACCATGCCCCGAGAGGACCTGCGTGGTGATGCTCGACGGCACCATTTTGCCCACGATACCGTACGCCTCCGCCGCACTCGGGAAGAACAGCTTCGTCGTCGAGGCTGTTGTTCCCGATTTGTATCTCCTGTCCCATTCGTCAATGGTCCCCTTACGGATCATACCTTTGACGAATGAGACAGGGCAGCGGTCGTAGTCTGGCCGCCTCCGCAACCCCAGTGCGGCGCTCCTGGCGAGTTCATCGGCACGTTCGTTCCCCTCCAAACCGGCGTGTGCTTTATTGGCAGGAGGCTTATAATTGATGAAAACACGGGCCCCAGATTTTTTTTCAATTTATATACAATATCATCCATGTAATAGACAGCAAAAGCATATAACAACCATTACTAACATTATGCCATAGATGATAGATACATGGCATGACATAAAAAATAGGGTAAATTGCTTCACCCGTTCGGATGAAAATTGAGCGCTGCTTTTGTTTACTTACCACGGATACACACAGCGACCATCTAAAAAGTGGCTTACTCAAAAAATTTAAGTATTTGCTACTAGAAAGGGCACTATTTGCTAAATATTTGCTTATATTTTTTTCATCTATTGATAAGAATAGAAATGCTATGGCATCGCGCGATTGACACATAATATATTACAAGTGTCAATTGGCTACGAGTCATGTGGTGGCCGGTTCTCTCTGCCTACCTTGGAAGAGACTTGGCTTGAAAATTGATATATAGAAGTACTTTACTATTAACGCTTGCGATATATTAAGTATCACTCGCGTGATGCCTCCTCTGCTGCTTACACAGCAACTCCTTGGGAGCTTACTGGTGACCTCACTGACACGCAGGAACACAACAACCCTCTAGGGAGTTGTTATTTGACTACGGTTTTCTGTGAGGTGGAAGTACCCCAGACGGGCTGCTTTGATGCGCCCTACCTCTCTTAAAACACCCTGACCAAGATAAACAGACATGTTCATGCACATAAATGTTTGCCTTGTGTGGGAATCGAACCCACGAGCGTTGGTGTCAAAGTCGCGTCATTCACGACTGAGCCACCGAGCTCGTCAAAATCTAAATTATATACAGCATATTGACTTGTAACAATACGATCACAGCCTGTATAGATCACTGATATAATACTAGAATACAGAACTGAGTCTTATGAACACGTATTTGCCTCTGAGAATAGTATTATATATTTCGTCCTCAGAATATTGAGTTCTATTTTTTTCTGACAAACATCGCATAGAATGCTAGCTTTATAGTTTTCTGTTGTTCAATTCCAGATTTCACACATATCAGTTTGTCAGTAATCACTGTTCACTATGACTTCTGAACGGCTGCCTTAATACTACGGAGACGAGAGCGAGCCGTCTCTCTAGCTGATATGTTAGGGATGTCAAAGTTTGCCCGCTAGCATTTAACATGACCCGGTTAATGCTATGTAATTTGATATGAAACTAAGAGGCAAGCTTCCTATTTAATAGTTGTTGGGGAAATATTTTCACTTTTACGACGGCCACGGCGGGCCGAAATCGTAAAATATGGACTTAAGGATTTGCAAGTTTATTTTTATATTCTATATATTAAAAGAATACATTTATGTTACGACTCTTTTTTTATTTACCAAGTACTTTCGGAATTGTAGCTCTTTAATTTTTGTATGAAAAATAAAATTTAATTTAATTAAGGAATTCATATCTGTCGTATAAATAATTGGTAATTCACAATATAATGTACTGTCAGAACAACAACTTTCTACACCACCTCTGTGACCTTAACAATTACTGTTGGTCACATACGCGTAGAGATGTACAGAAAATATTGTGGCAATTATAGATTCAGACGAAATATCATTTAGATATTATAAGGAAATTAAAATCAGATGGAAATAAAGACATTGGTGAAATATTAAAGCAAGTGTGCCTTGTAGTGAAAGACAAGAAAACTGAGTTCACACCAGATAATGCTTTATTTATGTCATTGAAATTAACAAAATGGCAGTACAGTAATGTCCGAAAAAGTATCAAACAAGTAACTGATGTCAACATGTTTTTATCCTAGTACAAAGTGCAAACGGTAAAGTTGGAATGCAAGCCTCCAAAAATATTTTGTGACAGTAACAGATAGTTCAGCTAAAATAGAGCTGCAGGATTTTTTAGATATTACGACGAAGATATTAATTAAGTCAATAACAATCGACGAGTCCTGTAAGAATTTGACACTTATTAGTAAATGGGGTTTTGATGGTGCTTCGAACCAATCATTATGAAATTGAAACGGTCTTTCAAAGGCAAAGTCAAGTAATTACCAGAACCGGCGGGTCGAGAGGAACGGGGAACTGAGTGTCGTATAGGCATGGAATGTGAGAGGGGGATTACAAAATAAGATAATTAAGTTGATAGATATAGTGAACAAGAGAAGCCTAGATGTTTTGTGTGTATCAGAGACAAAGCTAAAGGGAAGCGACAGCAAAGATCTGCTTGGTGATTTTTTTTTGTTCATGATGACTCTGTGGTCCGGGGTGAACCAGGATGATCTTGTCAGCGCTGGCGTAGGTGTCGTACTTTCATCTGGCTTGACCGCTAGTGAAAGATGATTTAGTAGTTTGTTTAATTGTAGCATATACTTCTGTGAGCTTTACTAATGCACAGGAGCTCGAGAAGTTTTGGTAGACAATGGATACTCTAGATTCGGCTAGAGGGAATGAACGGCTTGTTATGTGTTGAGATCTGAATGAATGGGACCAAGTTAAGTAGTTAAGGCTAAATTTAATTATTTATAGGAAGATTTACATGTGGTGTACAGGGAATTTCTTAAACATTTTTATTAATTGACACCAATTTTAAAGTTATGGAATAATTCACAATTAAATAATAAACAATAATTTATAACATTAAACGGAATAACAAATAAGTATTAAATTGTTGTATA
Organism: Pyralis farinalis; assembly: GCA_947507595.1. Lineage (NCBI taxonomy): Eukaryota > Metazoa > Arthropoda > Insecta > Lepidoptera > Pyralidae > Pyralis > Pyralis farinalis. The sequence continues at coordinate 8,665,751 of OX382264.1, forward strand.
AAAACATTTATTTTTTGTTTTACAGATAACTGATAACTGAAGTCCCTTCTTATATTTTTAGGTTAATTATTTTGTCGGCACGATTTTATCATGTTATGTGCATCTGATGGTAAAATAAGGAACTAATAATTTGGTTTGATTTTTTTTGATGGTTAAATAATTAAAAAATAAAAAATGTTTAATAATACAAATAAAATGTATTACATTTTATGTTTAAACATCGTTATTTACCTACTTGTTATTTTATGTGAAAGGCACAAATATGTACTCTACTTAATTTGTTTATATTATAATGATGGCTAAAGACTAACCTACCATGATCAAATTGATCGTATTTTATCAGAAGGTGATATCAGAAGTCTTAGGAACTGGCGAGCGTGTTTGAAAAGAGCTATGAATGTGAAAGAAGCGAGTGAAGTGTGTAAGGACCGCGTCTTATGGCGCTCGGTTATCTCTGCCTACCCGGCAAGGGACCTGGCGTGAAGATATACATACATACATAATGATGGCTTTTAAATTTGGATTCGCGAATAAGCATTCCTATTAACTGTTAGTATTTTTTTAGTGCTGCCATAGAATAATGATATATTATAATGTAACCGATAATATAACCTGAAAAAACAAAACGAAAAATGTTAGCGAGATATCTGGCCAAAATTGCGAAAAGTCACTTCAAGTACCACTTGTTTCAAGAATTGGTTCAAGGTAGCAGACATGGTTTTGTTAATTGCGTTACAAATTATGAAAATAAAATAACATGTAGGGATCTAAAAAGCAAGTAGTATCCAGGATTATTAAAGTATAAAAAATAATCAGTTCCGTTAAGAAGTAACTGCTAGAAAATAATATACTCGAAATAATACACACATCAAAAGTGTCTAGGGATCAACATATATTTTTGCAATAACTTTTCTCCTGATTGATATTAATTAAAATTTTCTTTAAGGATTCATCAAATAAAGTGTTTTCGTTTGTCTACAGTAACGATAAACCAAGTCACCTTTGCATTAATAAAGAAATTTGCCATTTTCATAATAAAGGGATTTTTGACATTTGAACCACTAACATTAAAGTTCGAAAAAAAGACTGAAATAACAGTTTTCTTTAAAATTTTATTGGGTAACTTAAACAATTAATAATCCGTGTTTCTACCGCGAACACTAACAACACAAGAACATCGGTTTGGGCCGTGGGAATGATAGAAGCTGGTTCCCGGCAACGTACTGTGGCTTTAGCTCTGAATACAAGTCGGACATGTTATCAGTCGACTTTGGACACGTTACCGAAGCACTGGTACCGTGGCTGAGCGTCATGGAGGACGGTATCGCTGCACCACACGGAGACAAGACCGATACATTCAAATCACAACTCGAAGAGCTCCAACAATAACCGCCATGATGTTAGCCGTGACGCTTCATCACTCTTCAGGGAACTTAATTAGCGACCAAACAGTCAGAAACCGCTTGCATGAAGTGAACCTTCATTCCCGAAGACCGCTAAGGGTACCACCTATAGCAATGCACAATCGTAGGATTCGATATCAATGGGCTCTTGAACACAGAAATTGGGCAGAAGAACAATGGCGTTTCGTGTGCTTTTCTGATGAGTCTCGTTTTGGTATGAGACCGGATACAAGACGTATACGACACTGGAGAACCCCTGGACGCCAACAGCGATTAAAATCCTGCCAGGAAGTCCATCCTTATAGTGGTGGAACCATCATGGTATGGGCGGGTATTTGGATCGGCGGAAGAACTGAGTTGATTTGGATCAGAGGCAACCTCAACGCTCAAATTTATGCTGAGACGATTGTATCAGACGTCATCGTTCCTCTACAAGTGCAAATCGGTCCCTTATTTCAGTTAATGCATGATAATGCACGACCGCACACCGCAAGAGTTGTAAGACAGACTCTCGCCGCAGCTAACATCAATGTTATGCCCTGGCCTGCTCAGTCGCCAGACTTGAACCCGATTGAGCATGCATGGGATATGCTACAGAGAAGAGCTCTGCCGAATATGGAGGGTATCCAGTCGCAAGAAGACCTTTTTTTGTTGTTGCAACGAACATGGGCGGCCATTCCACAGCGTGATTTGGATGAACTCATTTTGAGTATGCCAAACCGATGTTCTTGTGTTGTTAGTGTTCGCGGTAGAAACACGGATTATTAATTGTTTAAGTTACCCAATAAAATTTTAAAGAAAACTGTTATTTCAGTCTTTTTTTCGAACTTTAATGTTAGTGGTTCAAATGTCAAAAATCCCTTTATTATGAAAATGGCAAATTTCTTTATTAATGCAAAGGTGACTTGGTTTATCGTTACTGTAGACAAACGAAAACACTTTATTTGATGAATCCTTAAAGAAAATTTTAATTAATATCAATCAGGAGAAAAGTTATTGCAAAAATATATGTTGATCCCTAGACACTTTTGATGTGTGTATATTACTTCTTTAGAGTCGCTGAGAAAAGTAGAGTGTTTAACTCGGAGAAAAGTGACCAGTATAAGATAAATGATCAAAATCTTCCTAGCATTATCTCGTTTCCTAATCCGTTAGAATTCACGGGGTTCACTACTTAAGTCTAAAGATTCAGCGAAGATACAGATCTCTACGTGGAGACTGCTGTCAAATCTCCACAACTCAGAGGGTAAAGAAAACCTTTTTAAGGTTAGGTCATACGTCTTTCAAGAGGTAATTTCTTGAACGTAGTAGTTTTCTCATTATGTTTTCCTTAAAGATAAATATAAATATGTACATAAATCCGAAAATAAGAACTCAGTCACACGTGAATTCGCGCCAGGACTAGTCTTTATCTATTAGGCTATCAATGCTACAGTATTTATATGACAGAAATTATAAGTTTAATTGTGGACGTTATCTCGATCCTTTACCACATCTAATATACAATGTTCGCATAAAAAATACGCATGTTCAAGACATGGGTCACAAAGGAAAAAGGAAAAAGTCAAAGTACTGAAGCCACTCAAGGGTAGGTCACGCTGAGTTCGGAATTTAAAACAATATCGTCGATTTTATGCATCAGTGCTTACGTCTGTCGGGCACTACCAGAAATGGCAAGGGTTATGGTAATATAATCTGAGAAATGCGTTTACATTATATATTACTATATATGTTATCAAGCATTATCAAAGTCTTTTCAATGATTCAGGAATAATATACAAAAATATCACACTATTCGTTTCCATGTTAACCGATAATCCATAAGAACTTTAACGAACTTAAAAATTTAAATTATATCTATATTTGCAATATAATAATAATAATAATAAAAGATAAACAAGCAAAATATCTTGATTTAGCTCATGAGATTACCGACATGTGGGATGTCGATTCAACAATTATCGTTCCGATCGTTGTGTCAGTCAACGGTTTAATAGCTAAGAGCCTCGATAAACATCTTAAGAGGCTCACGTTGGGAAGCTGGATTAGGGGTCAGATGCAGAAAGCAGTCCTCCTTAGCACGGCACGTATTGTGAGGAGGTTTCTGTCTCTGTGACCTTGACCACCGATAGCTTAGACCTTGTTCCCGCTATCGGGGGGATGCTATTTTTATATTTTTAAATGTATTTTTTTATAATTTTATATTTAAAAATGTAAACAATAAGACACTAATTAAATAAATGAAATAATAATAATAATAACGTTTATTCTTCTCACAAAGGTTTTAACAAATTACAGAAGTACTAAATACACAAGGAAATTTAAAGAAAACCTTGTGAGAGTCTGGAGTCCGTACTAGGTTTGGAACCTGTATTACAGATCTCCAGGCTCTCTCCCGGTTTGTGCCTTATTAATAGAAATATTTCAACTTAAGTTAGCGTGACATCTGTTTGTGAGATACATATAAAGATGCAAGTAAGTAAGTAATTAAACTACAAGTTTGAAAAGGGTATATCAGGGTTAGGTAATGTTCTTAAAAAATAATTATTAAATAAACATACAAATGTTAATAAACACGCAAACAACACATACGTGCAACACAGACACATATGTACTCATACACATAGATGTACTCATACATAACCGGAAATGAGAACATTATTTCACTGTAATAAGCAACTTTTCAGTTTCTTCATACGACAACATTGCCAGCCAATCTGTGAGTGTTTTTTTGCATTGAAATTTGGTCAGATGATATATGGATATTTTTTTGTTTACTTTGTTATAGAGATAGGGGCCCGCAAAGGGAAAGAACCTATGTGCGAAAGCTGTATTGAAAATTGTTTTTTGTATACAAACGTTATGCGACTTCCGTTTTGACGTTATATTTGAGTCAAATGACATATCACCATGTTGCTTAGCGATAGTGTTAAGGATGTACAGTTGGCGGATAGTCAACACTCCACAGTTTTGGTATAACAGTGCAGTTGGGTACAGGAAGGGTCGAAATGTTGATATCTTCAGTAAAGCTCTTTGTGCAACTTCCAGGAATTTGAGAGTGGATCCAGCAGCTCCCCCCCAAACAGTAATACAATACGTGCAAATTGATTGACACAATGCAAGGTAGATTGATTTTAATATAGTGGGATTTGCAGCATGTCGAAGCATTTTGAAAACCGCTGTGAGTCTTCGAACTTTTTTACTTAGCCCTATTATATGCTGTTTAAATCCCAGATTTTTGTCAATGATCACTCCAAGATACTTTATGCAGGATGTTTGTTCAATTGGCAGGCAGCTACAGGTGTCCACGGTCACACAGCTATGAGCAGTTAACTTAAAAGAATTTGTGGGTTCCTTGCCACGGATGGTGAAAGTAATGAATTTGCTTTTTTGAACATTTAGGGACAGCCGGTTTAAACCGAGGTAGACAGTCACTGCGTTTAGACCATTCTGAGCTACTTCGTACACCTCTTTCCAAGAATCAGCAGAGAAAATCAAGGCGGTATCATCAGCATAGCAGATTAGTTGTCCTCGTGTGAGCGAGATGCCACAGAGGTCATTAATATACAAAAGGAAGAGAGTTGGGCCCAGTATACTTCCCTGGGGAACACCATGTGTGAGGGCAAGATCGCCACTAACAAATGAACCCACAGAAACCCTTTGTAACCGACCCGTCAGATAACTCTTAAAAAGCAGTAACTGTCTGTCCCTTATTCCAATCGATTCCAATTTCCTCAAAAGAATAGGGATTGAAACCGTGTCGAAAGCTTTGGAAATATCAAGGAATACCGCGAGACATTTGCTTCCCACGTCCAAATTTTTGGAGATGAAATCAGTCAGTGAATGTACAGCGTCAGCAGTTGATCTGCCATGTCTGAAACCATACTGCCTATCTGAAAGTATCCTGTACTTATCCAAATAGTTAATCAGACGACTATTAATTATTTTTTCTAATATTTTTGATAGTGGTGGCAGTATAGAAATGGGTCTGTAGTTACCAATGCAGTCGCGGTCTCCCTCCTTATGGATAGGTATTACAACTGCTCTTTTGAGGACTGAAGGAAAAATACCTTGGTCAATGCAAATGTTGAAAATGTGGGTTAGTGGAGGCACTAGAACGACCCTAAAATCCTTTAAGAAGTTGTTTGAAATTTTGTCCCTTCCAGACGAACAATTATCTTTCAAACCGAGAATAAGCTGCTCTACCTCTTGTTCGGTTGTGGCTAAGAGAACAAAAGAATTAGATGTTGAGTTCAGATTTTCAGGGGGGACATGATTTGGATCACTAGTCGAACTGTCAGCGAGGGATTTGCCAATATTCGTGAAGAATTCATTTACGAGATCGATGGATTTCTGCGGTTCTGAGGTCAATGCTAGCAGCTCTTTGGTATAGGTTCTGGATAGGTTTCCAGTGTTGGTAATATTTTTAATTGCCTCCCAGATTTTTTTATTATTTTTACCCGCTTTGTCAATCAGTTCCTTATCATAGGCTCGTTTAACTTTTTTGATTAGATTGTTACAGAAGTTTCTGTATCTTTTGTAAGTTGTTTTGATTGTTTCATTTTCCGGATTCCTTTTGAATTTTAGGTGCAGTTTATCCCTATTTTTCATACAGCGGAGAAGACCCAGAGTTATCCAGGGTTTAATAGTCTTTTTGCGCGTTGAAGTTACAATTGTTTTTGTGTTGTTCTCAATCGCTTGAGTCAATTTTTGGATTAGGTAGTTCATTGAAAATTCCACATCCTCAGATTTGTATATGGGAGCAAGATCGATATTTTGAAGTTCAATTTTTAATGTTTCATGGTCAATTTTGGTATAAGTATACCCTTCCTGCGTCCTTGCACAGTCATCTAACAAGAAAGCAATCACTGCTTTATGGTCTGTGACTGTAGATTGTGGCACAATAGTAAGGGCCGGCTTTTTAGACCGCAATAAAACGTGATCAATACAGGAGTTTCCTTGGTCTCTCGTTACGAGATCATGTGTCGGTAGAAGACCATGAAAAGCCGCAAGATTTAGGTAACACTCGGAGTCCTGAGTCATCTTCTCATAGTTAATAGGGATGTTAATATCTCCAATTATTATGAGGCTTTGATAGGCTGATAATTTTCTTAATAAATCGTTTAATGAATTTAAAAAAGGAGTAATATTTTTATAGGATGGAGAACGATAAATGCATATAATAGCAGTGTTAGGTTTATTTTTTATAACTAGACAGTTTGCTTCTTCAATGAAAGGTTCTTCAATAATTACATTGAGGTTATTTTTAGTGTAAACTACAACGCCATCATTTTGTATAGGATTGTGGTTAGTCTGTGAGACCGTATAGCCGTCTAATCTGGGTATGATAGGCGAGCGGGAAAGCCAACACTCAGTCAGTACCAAGACATCGAAATACACCCCAAATCCCGCCAACAAAATCTCAAAGTCGTGAATATTACTATTAATGCTACGAATATTTTGTGTCAATATAGATAAAGACTGCCTCAAAGGAATATGATGTTTAACCATTTCGACCTCACACGATATAGCTCTGTGTGAGTTGCCATTTTCAATGTCTTCACTAATCGTAATTAAATCGAATTTTATATATAGATCTCACAGAATAATCTATAACGGGAAGGTGCATTTCTATTGATTGAAGTTTTGTAATGTAATATATGTGATTGAACTTGCAGAGGTGTAAAATGTTACGTGATTGTTTTGTACAAACATGGTACTTATATACGGTGTTTATTTGAAACTCACAGTTATTTATTGTTAAGTGTAAATAATGATATAAAGTAATTCCCAATATAGTACAAATATGTGCTGAAAGCACGCTTAAGTTTAAACTGGTATGATAGGCTTTACAATATTCTAACGTAGAAAGAAAAACATCATTGACAGTACATTTATTTATGTTTAGGTTTTTTAAAACCATAAACAATACTAAGTATAAATTATAGTTGCAGTCCTGCACGGAATGAATATCATGCTCGCCGTGTTCAAAATGCTCGTTATTAAAAATGCAGTTTAACGTAAATAATCGAAACAAAAATCCTGTTTTAGCATGCATTAAAAAAATACAGAAAGCTAGTCAAAACTTATTTAAATCGCGTATACATTTTTCGGAGCTTATATTAATCACAGGGGCGTTTTCCCTGTCCTTTTCTTTAACATATACTTTTCCGTACGAGGTCCAGCAGCTGTAATGACGGTTCTCTTTGACCCACAATCGAGCCAAATAGAACAGCCTTCTAGAGGTTTTAGTCAAAGCTTCATCAATGTAAATCGGCTGTGGCACTCCAGTCAGTCCTATGTGTGAAGAGTTCAGCTTATTTTTTGTGTTCACTTTGTTATATTGGCGGCATTTTTTAATGATGGCAGTTTTCAGTGAAGTTGTGGTGAAGTCGATTTCAATGCCGCTGTTAGGGTCCTTTTTATTTTTCAGACGATAGACGTCGCGGATATCTGTAGTCGCTATTGGTTGGCCAATTGTGTCAGCAATGCTTTTTACAATTTTGATAAGTACCTCTTTATTTTCAGGTTTCTGTTTAGGAATATTCTTGATTTCAACGGTAGTGAACCTTGTTTGTTGCTCCATTTGTTCAATTTTAGCCTCAAGTGATACAATCTTCTGCTTATATGAGTTATTTTCCCTCTCAAGAGAATCAATCCGAGAAATGAAGTCGTCATATTTTTGCGATAGAAAATCCACAGACTTTTGAATATCCGTATTTTGTGCCGTTATAGTAGACAAAAGCTTGGTGAATTTGTCATTTTGTTTGGTCTCAAAATTCTCGAATAATTGTTTAAATTGAGGCATTATAGCCTCAGTAATATTCTCACCGTCGGTGTCCATTCTACGCTTTACTCTACGTGAACTGTTAAACTCGCTATGTTTTGAGAGTTTATTCAATTGCGAGTCCGAGCCGCCGTAGTTTTGGTCAGTAATCGCTAAATTACTCTCCATGGGACGTAGTTATTACTCTCCATGGGACGTAGTTTTAATATAATATATAATAATATAATATACAATTCTCTTAATATCACATTATTCACTTCCACATGAACAATGTAATCTTAAGAACTTTAACGAACTTAAAAATACAATTTTCAAGTTCGTTAAAGTTCTTTTAAATTTTTCAGTGTAATTACAATTTTTCATATAAATTGGTGCACGGGTTCGAGAATTATTACGTAACGAACATACCTATGTACATGCTCTTCTTTCCCACTCGTAGACCACTCTCGCTTCGCTGGCTCAGTCAATTAAATAGCAGACTGAATGTACTTAAATTTTCCACTTCATACGTTTATATATCACTACATATTATAAAACAAACTCCCACGCCGCGTCCGTCTGTATGTCTGTTCACGATAAACTCAAAAACTACTGAATGGATTTTCATGCGGTTTTCAACAATAGACAGAGTGATTGAGAAAGGTTTCGGTGTACACTTTATTAAGATTTCCTGTAAATTGGTTGATATGAGACGATAATCGTTAAAAATGCCGGAAAAAGTCAAGCGCCAGGGAGCTTTTTGGGAGAACGACAGAAAAAACATGTAGGCATAATGTGACCATGCGAAGCCGGACAGGGTCGCGAGTAAAATTTATTTACACATAGATAAACTGTAATAAATCTAGTGTATAGCTTCGGTTTCTAGCTCACCTGCATCGTTAAGCAGCATCGTATATCGAACCTTAATACGCCACTTCGGATACTGCATCGATCTACCAGACACGTCATTAATTAATGAACGTGCTACAGCAGTAGAATGTCTCAGATGCGACTCGCTTAGAAACGTGACTGTAACTAAGGTCTCCTAGGCTTCCAATCAATGCTGTTACATACTTTCGATTCAAAGTCTGTCTATCCGTAGTATCGTAGTTTCTAGACGTATGTACTCTTTCAGTGAGAGAATATAGAACATCACACTGTACAATAGATAAACAGTAAAAATACGTGTGAAATGTTCTATTGTGAACTTTAAGATCCCCACTGACTAACAGTTCACCTTGAGATAATGATATTAACGGACAGCCTTTCTTCCTATGGTTAGCCGAATCATTCGTTCTCTTACTCATTCTTTGAGTCAATTATCTGATCAACCTTGCAGTACAGATGATGTGCGTCCTCGCCTTGTAATTTATTACACAATAAGTTCCATGTTATTGTGTTATGGTGCTATTTTGAGTTAACGCAGAGAGCAGGCGCAGTAAGCGATTGAGTTACTATGTTGTTCAATTATTGCCTATTGGCAATGATCGATGTCTATTTATCGGCACGTCACAATACGTTAACGCTTTATTGGCCTCCTAAAGTGATAGCCCAGTGATAAGAAGCCGATCTGTTGACCAACTGTATGCCGGTTCGAATCCTGTTGAGGGCAAGTCCCCGTGTGTTTTCGCATTTATGTACATACATTATCACTTGTTTGGCGGTAAAGGAAAACATCGTGAGGATACCTATGGAAAGATCTAGCTTTCCCTCTGGATAACGAACGAAGACATTTTATTGGCCTTATATAAGGTATATAAGGTATATGGTAATGGCAGTTTATAAGGTATAATATGACCATATATATATATATACATATATATATTACATTTAACACTACGGCAGGTGGCGAGAGAGTATATAGATTCCGCTTGATATAATGTGGTTACCGTAGCCTATGAATATACAATATTAGTAGTAGTGTTACGAATTCTGACGATGAAACGGTTAAGGCACTGGGTAGTTATAGTAAAATAAAAAAAAACATACATGCACCCTGAAATCATTAGGCTTTATTTTTTTAGAAAAAAAAATCTTCATATTAACGTAGTGTTTTTTTTTTAGGGTTCCGTACCCAAAGGGTAAAACGGAACCCTATTACTGAGGCTCCGCTGTCCGTCCGTCCGTCCGTCCGTCTGTCACCACGCTGTATCTCTTGAACCGTGATAGTTAGACAGTTGAAATTTTCACAGATGATGTATTTCTGTTGCCGCTATAACAACAAATACTAAAAAATAGAATAAAATAAATATTTAAGGGGGCTCCCATACAACAAACGTGATTTTTTTGCTGTTTTTATAGATAATGGTACGGAACCCTTCGTGCGCGAGTACGACTCGCACTTGGCCGATTTTTATACAACGTCGAGAGGCACACAATCATACAGCTCACCTGATGTAAAGTAAGTGATTACCGCAAGTACTCACGCGATGCCACCTCTACTGCTAACACAACAACCCCTTAGGAGCTTCCGGTGACCACACTTACAGGAACTCAACAACCTTCCAGGAAGTTATTATTTGGCTGCGGTTTTCTGCGAGGCTGGAGATATGTATCCCTAGACGGGCTGCTATGATGCGCCTAACCTCTCTTAGAAACACTCAGACCAAGACAAACAGACATGTACACAAATATTTGTCTTGTGTGGGAATTGAACCCACAAGCCCTAGTGGTAAAGTAGCGTTATTAACCATTACACCACTTATCTCATCGAAATACATATAATGGAAATGACGCAATATATTTTCCGTAAGTTAGTATGTACTTCCTTCCAGTAAACGTTAATTAAAAAAAATTAAAATCCGGTTGACTGCAAAAAGGACTAAAAAGATGTAGATCCCCAGTTATTGATAGACTAATGGTTTACGTCCACTACATGGGTTTTGTGCTGACGTCAGCTGTGCACACTCCGGGGATGAAGGTTTACGTACGGTATATTGATTTTTTGCTGACGTCACATAGTATAACACGGGGGGGGGGGGGGAATATAAATCTAATGTCACTCCGTTCTTCAAAATCAGACTAAGATTTTCGTCAAGTCAAGGCTACGGGAGGTAGCCAATGGATCGGACATATATATTACATACATGTGAAAAACATTACCTTCTTTTTGGGTCAATCGGGAAAATCCGTATATAGTACAATCAGGCGATATACTAGTAAATTATATCTAGCTAATCAAAAAGAGGCGCTTAATGGTGTTGTAAATGTCCGTAGGCTACGGTGACTGTTTACCACCAGGCAGGCCGAATGCTTGTTTGTCACCTTAATAGTATTATAGCCTATATATATACTTAATAGTAACGAGCGTGCATGAAAAGAGCTCTACATGTTATAGACGCGAATCAGGTTCGTAAGGACTGCGTTTTATGGCGTTCGAATATCTCTGCTTACGCCGCAACGCACCTGGCGTGAAGATACATAGATACAATTATTTACATTTGACAGACCCAGTGGTGTGGTTAGCAATTATACTTTAACAACAAGACTCGTGGGTTTAATTACCTCACAAGACATTGTTTGTCTGATTGGTTTAAGAGGCGCGCATCAAAGCAGTTGGTACTGCTGCTACGACGTGTGTCTTTTCTCTTAAAAAGTCTTAAAAAATGATGGTCCTCCACACTCTCTTGGTCTCTCAATCTGTGAGTTGGAGGTAGTTCTCAACTGGGAAAGTACCTCCACCTTGGACCTAGAACTAGAACCGCTGGTTAGCCTGAGTAAAGACGGTCTCGAATCGCGTACCTGTTCTGGTACACGCAGTGTGAATTCATCCGCCCCCACTAAATGGAGTGACGATCTCAAGAGGTTTGCAGGGAGTTAATGGATGCAGGTGGCACAGGCTCGAGACGAATATGGTCTTCAATAGAGGAAGTTCTAGAGAGGAGGCCTATATTTAGCAGTGGACGAATACGGAATGAACTGATGATGATAAATGACTTAGCTGTTACGCATCTCAGTAAGGTAGTCCGGATACATATAAATATAAATATTGGCAGACAAATTACACAGCGCCACCTAGCCCCAAAGTAAGCGAAGCTTGTGTTATGGGTACTAGACAACTGATAAACATACGTAAATATTTTTTTTTTGTAAATACATACTTATTATACATAGAAAATACCCAGACCAAGACAAACAGACATGTTCATGCACACAAATGTTTGTACTGTGTGGGAATCGAACCCACGAGCGTTGGTGTCAAAGTAGCGTAACAACGCGTTTCACCACTGCGCCACCGAGCTCGTCGATATATAGTCTATACATAGTCCGGTCATAAGTTCTGTTACAAATGAATATGCATTTATTTTTTTATGAAGTTAATAAAACTTATATATACATACTAACGGAAGTCTCACCAAAGAATAAAACAAATGATTCTATTTGAAATGGCCAAATTTGGCATTGATACAGCCCTTTAATCTGTCTGGCCACGAATCTATGGATTTACGCACTGTTTCATTTCTTAAGAGGCACAATGTCAGCGTGTCATTTCGAGCAGGCCGTGTTCTCTAAAACTAACCATAATTTGTAGTCTAAGGGGGTTCAATCTAGGCTAGACGAGGGCCAGTCTTCAGTTTTAATAAAGTCCGGAACGTTGGTTTTGATCTCGGCTTGGTTAGGTAGACGTAGGATAATGACGAAGTTGTACCTTTCCGACTACTTGGGCCGCTTCTGCAGAACTCTGTGTGCGTCCATTTTGGTATTTTGCTTGTTGTAGTGCTTATGGGATACAGCATATTAATGTATTCGTACCTTTAGAATAAGTATGTATGCTCCTTTATAGGAATACGTGAGTAAAATAACAGATGTAGCAAATTAAAATATAGCAAGTATACGGAAATTATAAGCACCAAACATCACGTTGAGATGTCCAGATCAATATCACTTTGTTATAGTAATATTTCTTTGTTGTGTTAAATATATATAGTATAGACTGTTTATTATTATGTAAGTTAGTCAGTCCATAGACGACAGAATATACGTACGTTCCTGAAAACACTGGTCTTATTCCAAACCCGCAACAGTGCTCTTCAATCGTGAAAATTTTTCATTAGTAAAGATATTTATATGCCTTTCACCTGCGTATCGATGATAAGCGTCGAGCTGCAGGTCTTGTTTTATTATACATGACAGAGTCCTAGCGGGAATCTTCATTTCTCGCGATAAGGTTTTTCCTAATGGGGTTCTGGCGAACTCTGGCTTTAACAGCATTAACAGCGCCTTTGTTCTTCTAATAGCACACGGTCGCACCGATCTTTTATGGTCTTCATTAGAGGAAGTTTTGGTATATCTGGCGATAGTACGATAAACGGACATACGGCTGATGGCTCTATACCCACTTTGTGCAAGACTACACACTACAATCCCATTTTCTTTAAAGCCCCATTCCATGTTGTAATTTGATAATACACACGAAAAAGATATGTAAAACGACAGGTAACCGAAAGAAGTTTTTAACATAAAAACGAGTTCCAAATTCAAATTAATTAAAGAGTCGAAAAAAGAAAAGTTTCTATGTAAGAGTATTTATAGCGAGACTAGTTATGTGCAATTCTCACGGAAATTGAAAAAAAAAACATGCAAAAGAAGTTGCGAGCAGCATGTATGTATGAAGTTAACGAAATTTATCGCTCTTCGTATTTTTATTAAAACATATACAATAATTACAATATCTGAACATTGAAATATTGAAATGATATGGAAAAAGCGTTAAAATATTTCGCCTAGGAATACGACACCAACACTTGCCTACATGAACATACGAGTACTTATATTTCTTGATCTGTGTACTCTATATAAACCGTGTTACACAAAAATGTAATTTTAAATCTATTCTGTAATTGAATTTTTACTGCCCCGATATCTAAGTTCGATAATTTATTTTGATGAAATAATCATTAATTCACACACACCACACAATGATCTCTTAATAATTCAGAAATAATGAAACTTGTTGTTTATTTCGAAAGTTTTTCATTGAGAGATTAAGAGAGTATATTCGTCCAAAAAAAAAAAATATTGGGAATTTGACATTCTATTGTACGCATCTTAAATTTTCAACAAATTTATTAGGCCTTTATAAAGAATTCCACGCCGTAATATCTCAAGAAATCTTGGCAATGTGTAAGGGAAAAAAAGTATTAGTCCTTGTAGAGGTCAAGTTAGGAAAAATAAGAATATAGTGATATATTTTATTTGCGTAACCACCATTCCCGGAGTGTTATTTATAACATGGGCTCCACGCACCAAACGTCAATGGCTCCAGGGAATCACTTCGGGAACTGTTCAAAATAATATATTTCCTCACTGTTATCTCACAGTACTCTAGTCTCATTTATGATAGCTATAAATATTTAAATGTATTAGGATGTGTGTAATTGGAGAACGAATTAATAAATTGCCTATCTATCCGTCTATCTATCTAATTCATATAACTGTTTACTTTTTTTAACTTTCCTATCATAATCATTAGCAGATAAATACATCCGAACGCAAAGCGATTTCACAAGCGAGGATTAGCCACCTAGGAGGCATTCTTACAAAGTAATTATAGAAATGAAAACTTCAATTGCAATTATTGCTTCCTGGATAGCTAAATCTAACAACACATATCGGCTATATAATGGCGATAAAATAATATAGAAATCATATAGTACTTCAGCTCAGCGCGAAGATTTAAGCCATACAAGTCTCAAGCCCGATCGCACGTGGAGTACTGCCATGCAATTCTCTAAGCGACTCGTAATGGCTGTGTGCGTCGCTGTGATCACAGATGTCACAGCTTTGACATCGTCTACTGCGATCACGGCTAAATTATTAGGTATTCTATAAGGCTGTAAGCGTACGCGAGGCTGTTTGCCTTGTAGAATTCCAATTCCAAACGCAGCCTTGCGGCGCTAGTGTCGCACAACCATGAAAAGCGACACCAAAGAATTGCAATTTTGTGTTCAAGGCTGTGACAGCCGATGTTTCCGAGGATGTAAGGACGTTTGCTCTTACAGAATTGCATGGCAGGCCACTTTTGGGCAGGAGTACCTGGATACCTTGTGATTCGGTTCACAGATGAGCCGTGAGAATTTTCGACGATCCTAAACTTATGTACGGTATTGACACAAAATACGAAATGATATGATGGACGCCGTATTGAACCCGTAAGTTTAGGAGCGACTTTGCCTACATTTGTATATTCTATCGGTTGTGCAATGGATTGTGTTCCGGGAGTTGTCCGCAAAATTCATTCTCACATACGGAAATGACCGCATACTGTGCGGTCCAGAGAAGTTTTCTTCCGTTTAGTCCAAACTTGTGAGTTCAACGACTGCTTTAGCTACGGCGACCAAGAGACTACACCATGATGGTATAGAGGGTGTGGCACCCTACCCGACTTAAAAATACTCAGACCACGACAAACAAGTTCATGCAAATAAAAGTTGTCCTGTGTGGGAATGGAAACGACGAGCCTTGTTGTCAAATTTGCATTACCATCCACTCACAATTGTTAATCGATACATGACAGAGAGGACCAGATCATCCATGGTAGCGATGGTATGCAAGATAAACTGACACATTCATGCAACATTTGTCCTGTGTGGGAATCGAATCTACAAGTGTTGGTGTCAAAGTAGCGTTATTAACCACTGCGCGACCGAGCTCGTCAAAACTTCTTCCCAACCACTAACAATAAACGAACAACAACTGTAACAGATCAAAGCCCACTCAATAGATTATTTCATTCAGGCACAGGATGTACCACTTACAACCCTGCGAGCACCACTTAATCAAACTCGTTGCCAAGTTTTAACAATTGATCCACTTCGAGTTACTAACAGGTTCACGTTTAGGCTGTTAACCAAATAATGTGAATTACTTTGTCAAGAACACTTTGTTGTTCTCAAGGACTCGTTCAACGGAGCATTTCTCCATATCTAAGTACATACATATACACATACAACATATGTGTATTCTGCACACATGTACATAGTTGACATGTCCAGGGAACTTGATCAATGTTACTTTTTCTTTATCGCAACGTTGGGAGGTATACAACCATACTGACCACCTGATCTAAAATGGTTACTATAGTATTGCAATAACATTAGGTATCGCTCGCGCGTGATACTTAACGTATTGCATGCATTCTTAGGCTACGGTGACCACTTTACATCAGGTGGGCCGTATGCTTGTATGTATCTCTAGATGTTGATTAATAACAATTAAAATTAATTGACTAAATTGGTTAAACATGTCCAAATTAGTCGTGTTTTATCGGAAGGTGAAGTCAGGAGCCCTAGAAACCGGCGAGCGTGCATGAAAAGAGTTATGATTGTTAGAGAAGCAAGTGAAGTATGTAAGGTCCGCGTCTTATGGCGCTCGGTTCTCTCTGCCTACCCCGCAAGGGACTTGGCGTGAAGATATACATACATTACAAACAACTTCTCTAGCAGAGTTGACGTGCAGATTACTTTAAAACTTCGAAAGTAGTTTTAGCTCTCAATGCGGGTATCCGAACCTGCAATCCACTAATGAGTTGGGAAATAACTCGACCAAGTTCAAATCGGGCTCGCATAATAAGGGTTCCGTATAATATTTACTATCACATATTTATGAAAAGGGTTTAGTTTTACTACACCATGAATGGGCGTTTCTACAGTACGTTTGTGAAGCATGGTATTCGGAAATTGCTAATTCTTAACTAGTTTTATAGATAGATCAAAAATAGCCTTAAAGGGACAATAGAGATAAAAGTTTTTAAAGACAAAGAGATCTTCTTTGTCTTTGAAAAGCTAATATTATAATTTTTGGTTTGTTTTTGGTACGTTTGCTTGTAATGTATAGCCTCAAGAAACAATTAAACTTGTTCTTCTAAAAGTGACAATAGAGATAAAAGTTTTTAAAGACAAAGAGTTCTTCTTTGTCTTTAAAAAGCTAATATTATAATTTTTGGTTTGTTTTTTGTACGTTTGCTTGTAATAGATAGCCTCAAGAAACAATTAAACTTCTTCTTCTAAAAGTGACAATAGAGATAAAAGTTTTTAAAGACAAAGAGATCTTCTTTGTCTTTAAAAAGCTAATATTATAATTTTTGGTTTGTTTTTGGTACGTTTGCTTGTAATGGATAGCCTCAAGAAACAATTAAACTTCTTCTTCTAAAAGTGACAATAGAGATAAAAGTTTTTAAAGACAAAGAGATCTTCTTTGTCTTTAAAAAGCTAATATTATAATTTTTGGTTTGTTTTTTGTACGTTTGCTTGTAATAGATAGCCTCAAGAAACAATTAAACTTCTTCTTCTAAAAGTGACAATAGAGATAAAAGTTTTTAAAGACAAAGAGATCTTCTTTGTCTTTAAAAAGCTAATATTATAATTTTTGGTTTGTTTTTTGTACGTTTGCTTGTAATAGATAGCCTCAAGAAACAATTAAACTTCTTCTTCTAAAAGTGACAATAGAGATAAAAGTTTTTAAAGACAAAGAGATCTTCTTTGTCTTTAAAAAGCTAATATTATAATTTTTGGTTTGTTTTTTGTACGTTCGCTTGTAATAACCTTCTTCTTCTTAACGTATTCCCGTTTTTTAATCCATTAGGAATGGCGGGGTCCGCTACCTAAGCCTAATTATTTGGTGAAGATTCTGATCTTTTAGATAAAGATAAAAAATCTTTATTTGCCATTGGGCCCTCGCGGGCACTTAGTCACGTCTTATATTTTTTGAAATATAATCTTATTTAATTCTCTTATTTTACTTATTTCCTTTTTTTATCTACTAGCATTTCGGAAATGACCATTGGTGAAGAAAAAATGCCGAAAGAAACTTGCCAATATAGGTGTCTTTTAAAATTTTAATCAAGATACTACAATTTTTTTTACATAAGCATATTGGTACAATAATGATATCAAATGGTAAAATTAAAGATTATTAATTATTATTAAGGACAGGTGGTCTATGCTGAATTATTTCCAGACATCTTTGTCACTTACATATTCATCAATTCTATAAGAAGCCCTTCTACAGAGAGTATTTTTAATGTGCTTTTTGAATACATTGTTAGGAAAGGACAGAACTGTTTCAGGCAATTTATTATAAAATCGAATACAATTTTCAAGAAAAGATCTACCAGTCCTAGCAAGCCGATGTACCGGCATACACAACTTATTTCTACTTCTAAGTTTTTTACTGAAGTTTGAAAACGACTTTAAATTTTTACGGGCATACATTATGTTTTCATAAATATATTGAGAAGTAACAGTGAGGATATTTATTTCTTTGAACTTCAGATATTTATTTAAGAATAAGAATAAGAATAATTTATTCCATAAGTTTAGTACACAGTACACCAACCTACACTATATTACACAGTAGTTTAAATTAACCAAATAGCTCGCTTTAAAACATAACTAATAAACATTATCGTGTTAATAACTATAGGTAAACTTAACAACATAATTATTACAAAGCACTAACGCAATTTAACTAAAACCAGATATAATGTCTAACTGGCGGTATACAGACAAAATTTCTTTACCTCCCGTGCTAGTCCGAGGACTGTGTTACGGCAAGGTAAGATTCTCACCATAGTACAACCAACCGTATTGCAAATGAATTAGAGACATTTCTGCAAAAAATGCATTGAGCATTCGTCCAATGCATTAAAAAATATTGACACATTTCTAATACAATAGACCTGCACAATAGTTGCCGATAACGGGTGACGAGTTTAGCGTAAACAAGTAGTATATGCAGAAAAGGAAGATTAATCAATACATTGGTTACCATAATGCAATTTTATAGCATACCATTTGTAGTCCCATATTAATCCCTCCCTACTATTTAACCTTAATTTGTTTATATATATATATATATATATTTATTGAGTGCAATTAATTAATTACACATATTTTAAATTTTATTTTATTTTTTATACTTTATTTACCCGGTGTTACACAGATTGACCAATCGTACCACGACGCTCAGAAGTTGGTACCGCACAACACCCAGTAGTAAAATCAAGAAAACAAAATAGCTTTTATACGTACATACATATAAAATAGAGATAAAACGTTTATATATTTTAAAGATAAACTAAAATAGATTGAATATATAGATAAATGAATAATGGCCTGTTTTTATATATATTTATTTCTTTTACATGGAGCTTTCTTAAGTTAGGCCACACGTCTTTCGAAATATAATTTCTTGGGCATGCGGCTTTTCTCACGATGTTTCTTAAAGTAGTATATAGATAAAGAACAGTTAACCGATTTTAAAAAAAATATTTTACCTCAAGAAAATTAGATTATCAGCGACATCCCTACGAAAATTGCAGTAATATAATACAAGGTTACTACAAAAGTCATTATTTGACTGCATAAACTATTGGTGATATATAAAATAATGTAACATATTTATAGTACTCATCGTTACGTCAAAAAAAAAATCCGCGGCGATATATGTCTAACTTATAGTTAAATCGCGATAACAGTTTTTGTTTTCAAATTGCTCACTCAAATTACGGGTAGAATCAAAAGATGATGTACTAATTTGCAAAGTATGAATTTATCATTCTGCCCACATGCGAAACCGGGGCGGGGCGCTAGTAATAAATATATTTATACTCTACTAGTAGAGTTCTAAATAATTCACATATCAGGGTGAGAATAAAATATTTCTGACCCCCTTTTTTATATGTTTCATATGTATGTTATGTATATATATATATCTTCACGCCAGGTCCCTTGCGGGTAGACAGAGAGAACCGAGCGCCATAAGACGCGGTCCTTACATACTTCACTCGCTTGTGTAACATTTATATGTTTCATACAATCATAAAAAGTAATTAAATAGACTTATTTTTAATATTTTTTTGTAAATATTTGAATTTTGAGCCGTCTACACAATACATAAAAATTTCAGATCTATAATACATATATCGTTTAGGAGCTAAAATCCTGTAGTATACTGACAGGTGGACAAGCTGACAGCAAAGCGACTTCATACTTTAATGTTTTGTTTAATGACACACTTTAATGTTTCGTTTGCCCTATAAGGAACCCTAAAACGATTAAAAGAATCCAAATTAAAACAGATTAAACAGAGGTAGAAGCAGAGCACTACCGTGTTTAGTAAATGTTGTGTCTGATTGGGAACGTTATGTTACAGAATACCGCTGCCAAATAGAATTTTCTAGAGGGTTATATCTCTGTATGTATGTATTGTTTCTGCGAGTCAGTAGCTCTACTAGCAGACATTGAAGGCAATCATAGGCTATCTGTATTAGATCAGTCGGTCTGTATGATAATTTTCCGCTTGACGTAGTATAAAAAAATCTGTACATAAATCTCCGAATTGGACAGCACTTAACAGTTTCTATACTTATAAAAAATAGCAAATACACTTTTTTTTATATACAACGTCGAGATGCATACAAGCATATGGTCCACTTTATGTGACGCAGTTACCGTACTCTTAACGCTTGTAACATATATCACTCGCGCGATGCCTCCTCTGCTGTTTACAGCAGCAACTCCTTAGGAGCTTTCTGGTGACCTCACTCACACGCACGAACACAACAACCCTCTAGGTAGTTGTTATTTGGCTGCGGTTTTCTGTGAGGTGGAGGTACTTCCCCAGACGGGCTGCTTTGATGCGCTACCTCTCTTAAAACATCCAGACCAAGACAAACAGACATGTTCATGCACACAAACGTTTGTCTTGTGTGGAAATCGAAACCACGAGCGTTGGTGTCAAAGTCGCGTCTTTCACGACTGCACCACCGAGCTCATCGACGTACACTTAAGGTAAATTACTGCATAAACATTTTTTTCGCATGTTGTATAATATCAGCGTATGTTTTATACAACCTGGGGAGGTTTTATACACTGCACACCTAATGTAAAGAGGTTTAATTAGCCTACGAATGCTTGCAATTCAGGAAATATAGGACGTTGCTGCCCAAGATGCTAACACAGTACCTAACTTCTTAGGAATTTGTTGTTAACCTCACTCACGTGCAAGATACACAACAACAACAAAACAACCCTCCAAAGAGTTGTTTTGGCTGCAGATTTCTATATGAAAGTACTTCGCTAGTCTGGCAGCTGTGATTATACCACTACCTCTTTTAGAATATGTAGGGAGTACGGTGTTATCGAATAGGTATTAGTGTGTCAAGAGTACATTTTAGATTCATTAAACACTTGGCATTTGATAGACGTCAATTGATAACATTAAATAATGCTGTTCTGATTTTTATTAATACGTTGGCAAAGTCTTCAGCAGCCATCCGACAAAATTATCATTATGTATAGCTCGGTCCTAGAGTTGGTGAGCAATAGGTGGTACCTAACATCAAGACACGTAGGTTCGATTCCCACACAGGACAAACATTTGTGTTTGAAAGAGAATCAAAGCGCCCCAATTGGGGATGTAATTCCACATCACAGAAAAACACAGCCAAATAACAGCCAACAATTGTTGTGTTCCTGCGAATGGTGTTACCAGGAGGCTCCTAAGGAGTTGCTGTGTTAGCAGCAGGTTATTAATG
This sequence comes from Pyralis farinalis, assembly GCA_947507595.1. Taxonomy (NCBI): domain Eukaryota; kingdom Metazoa; phylum Arthropoda; class Insecta; order Lepidoptera; family Pyralidae; genus Pyralis; species Pyralis farinalis. The sequence continues at coordinate 8,687,457 of OX382264.1, forward strand.
TTTTCTAAGCGTTTACAGGATTAAGTGGAACTATTACATCAGATGGCCCGTGTGCTTAAAAATAAATAAAACAAATTACACAGCGTCACCGAGCCCCAAAGTAAGCGAAGCTTGTGTTATGGGTACTAGACAACTGATAAACATACGTAAATACATTTTTTATCATACTATATAATATATTTAAAACATCTAGACCAAGACAAACAGACATGTTCATGCACATAAATGTCCGTCTTGTGTGGAAACGGCCACGCGCATTGTTGTCAAAGTTGCGTTATTAACCGTTTTGACGAGCTCGGTGGCTCAGTCGTGAATGACGCGACTTTGACACCAACGCTCGTGGGTTCGATTCCCACACAAGGCAAACATTTGTGTGCATGGACATGTCTGTTTGTCTTGGTCTGGATGTTTTAAGAGAGGTAGGGCGCATCAAAGCAGCCCGTGTGGGGAAGTACCTCCACCTCACAGAAAACCGCCGCCAAATAATAACTCCGTAGAGGGTTGTTGTGTTCCTGTGTGTGAGTCACGTCACCAGTAAGCTCCCAAGGAGTTGCTGTGTAAGCAGCAGAGGAGGCATTGCGCGAGTGATACTTAATGTATCGCAAGCGTTAATAGGCTACGGTAACCGCTTTACATCAGGTGGGCCGTATGCTTGTATGCCTCACGACGTAGTATAAAAAAAAACACTACGCCACCGAGATCATCAATTGTTGCGTACCGACGTTGTACAAAATAAAATTGGAAAGATAACTTACCAACAAATTAATAAATAGCTGCATGCTTCGTGTATTCGAAAGATGGATGGAATAACCACGAAAAATATATTTCTTGAATTTAATGGATTGGAAGTAGTTAAGAGACTTCTATTGGACGACTAATATGTACCTCCTGAAAATACAAAGACATCAAATGTGTATAAAATATAAATAAATGGCATCCGTTAAGTTTTATAGTGTCATTTTGGAACAGGTAAAGGTTATCACGTCGGTTATTCGTTCGATCAATGCCACCCAATGATAATGGCCTATAAAAACATTGTAAGATTCTCGTGGGCAGTGGGAAGGATACTTCCCAAGTACGCTACGTACGCTTCAACTGAGTACAATATTAAAAATATGGTCCATTACGTATTTATTGAAACGATTTGGGTTTATCAGTCTTACGAATTTACCGTTACATTTAGTCTCCTTCTTTCTAGTTGTTATACTGTTTCCTAATACATAAATAACGGGGTCCGTTACCTAAGCCAAAGTATTTGGCGAAGAAACTGATTTTGATAAAGAGCCACTGTCGGTAGAGCCACAACCATCGGGGAAAACCAGACCTTCCTAAGATTAGGTCTTTCCTAATATAATTTCCTAGACGTGCGAATTTACTCATGATGTTTTCTTCACCGCCCAAAAGTATTTCAGCCCACCTAATGTTAAGTGGTTACCGTAGCCTATGAACGCATGAAATACATTCAGTATCACTCGTGCGATTCCACCCTTACAGCTAACAGAATAAAACTTTAGGGACTTACTGGTGACCTCACTTACATAAAGGAACACAATAACCCTCCAGGGGGTTGTTATCTGGCTGCGATTTTCTGTAAGGTACTTCCCCAGACGGTCGACTTTGATGCGACCACTTTTCTTAAAAATATGTTGATAAATCATAAATTCGAAAAACACGACTTTAGTGATGCGTGCCACAGGCGTACTAGGATTCGATCGAAACAAAACAATAACAATAGATTTACACAGTGCATACAATATGCCTGATGTTGCTTTTGCTTTGGTATCTCTCTACGAAGTCACATAGCTATATCAACCAACCAACCGCCTGAAGCCCACTGACTTAGCTTAACGACTGTCATCTATCGACAACCGCCGGGACCGACGGCTTAACGTGCCCTCCGAGGCACGCAGAAGCTCGAGACAAATAAACCCATCCACAGACAGACTGCGATTGACTTTGCTTAACCTGCGTTGTTCAGTTAGAATGACACGTACAACGGCGACGTCAACGGACTCTCCATTTGTTATACGTATTATATATTTTTTATTATTTCCCTGTTTTTAATTTGTTTGTTTAGTTGAAGTGAATAAAGATATCCCACCAAAAACATTCTGTAAAAAACTAGCCAAGTCTCGACGGAGCTGCTTGTTTATCTCTAAAAAGTAATGAAATCTAGACAAAGTCGTGCCACGTCTAAGGTTCCTTACTGCGATTTCTTTATTATTATAGTTAATGTTGTGTGACTTGGCCGTTGAAAATTCTTTATACGTTAGTGGGTACAAGTCAATTTTGTTTACACGTAATGTTATATCTGTTGTAACTACCTATGTTTATTAAGCGAGATAATAGTCCATACTGGTATTGGTAATTGGACGCTAGTGTCTCATTTTAGGCTGTTGTTGATTGTGCAACACATGCATTCAGCATTGACAATGCTGACTTCTGCTCTCTTCTTTTTGGAGCGTCCAATCGACCACCGATCCAACATAAAATAGACGTACAGACGGACTTCTATCAATGATTAGAAGTCCGTCTGTACTGGAAATATTTTTTTATATTGTTTGTTTCAGGCTCGCCTATACGTAAGTATTATTGAAATCCGCAGCTTTATCAAGCCTACAATTGACTGGTTATTGAATCAACGTTTTCCAAGTGGCAATTTTCCATCGTCAATGGGTAGCGGTTCTGGCAACAGATTGGTGCAATGGTGTCATGGAGCACCTGGTTTTGTACCCTTGTGTACCCTTCAACGGCCAAGTCACACAACATTAACTATAATAATAAAGAAATCGCAGTATGGAACCTTAGACGTGGCACGACTTTGTCTAGATTTCATTACTTTTTAGAGATAAACAAGCAGCTCCGTCGAGACTTGGCTAGTTTTTTACAGAATGTTTTTGGTGGGATTTCACTTCTTTTTGTAGAAACGTGGACATATTGATTTATTTTATTAGATTTTCTTATTTGACACAGTTTTTTTCTCATAGTAGAAGGGGGCATTACCATATCTCTAATACAGCTGAGACCAGCTGAGGGTTCTTCATCAGATACTTCAGAGCTTCGATTTTTGACATCAAATGAAGCGGCCCACCAAGTTGAACATTTTTTGTAAAGGCGGTATGTCGCTATCTCTAATAGTTTGGTTGGGCTCTTGTGTTTTCTAATCAGGGTCACCAGGTACTCCAGATCTTCGATTATCCTAGTTTTTATAGTTTTTCCTTTATGTGGCCATTAAACCCTAACTCTGTACCAAATTTCAGCTCTCGGAGTTTATGGGAAGTACTAGTTCTATTTTGATGATCATGAGTGAGTGTCGTAAATGCGAAACTTTGCTTTCGCTTAACTTCGGAACTAAATGACCTACAGACTTGAAATTTTGGATTTTAAGTATGTGATTATAGCTTACTGGATGACGAAAATTTCTGCGTTCTGGTCTTATCCAGAGGTTCTCAAATAGGGGCCTGAAAATGCGGCGAAATGGTTCCAGTATAGGATGGTACGGCAGTGTTTGCTTCGCGCTCGACTTGGCGGGGGCACTGCCGTGCCCCCTGATCTCATTTGTATAACAGTTTATTGCTGAACAAACATTTGTAAATGTATGTATTTTTTTTGCATTAGGTATTTCATCTTTATTTATTACTTAGTGAGCTACATAACTAAAATTTAATAAATACACAATAAAACTAAAACTAAATTACATCTAAAATTTAATAAATCTAAAATAATAATAATAACCTAAAATACATCTAAAAAGTGTATTGTTTATGTGGAAGTGTACACTTCACTTTAATTTTACATTAGTGAGTTACATCTGCCATACCATTGGATCTTAACCAGTAGTCTGTAGACGCAGGTAGTCTCTGGAAATACCGGAAGCGGTCCGCGTATCCATTAGCAAACATGTATTAGGTTTTGACTAATACTGAAATAAGGATTTAGAAATTAGTAAAGGGTTTGCAATCACAAAAATCGCATTAAAATACATATTATTGTTCTCTTTAATGTCTAATTTTCGCAACAAATTAAATTCTTTGAAATTTTTTACATGTTTATTTTTACATAGAACAGCTCAGACTCCCGAACAGTTCAAGGTCCATACCAAGACAGAAATTTTGTTAAATGGTCCATCATCCCTAAGAGGTAAGAACCACTGGCCTGTACATTCGTAAAATCTGATACATATATTCATAAAAATACAAATTTACCTTTATCTGTCTATATAAAATCCGTCATATAATAGATACAGAAGCAATATAAAAATAAGAAACACATACATAGGTACATATAAACGTAGGTACATAAGTTATAAACATATGTAGAATTAATTGCATCTTTGCAATCATGCATAGCTAAAGCAAGTTACTGTGACATCAAGTTGACTGTACCAGCATCTAATCCTCTAAAGGTCGGCGTCCATCAAGGTATGGTTATACATTTATTAGAGTCCAGAGAATATACAGGTATTTCAAAGAACTCTCTAACATACTGAAGGATGGTGTAGATCACATGGGGCCAATACCCCGAATCTACTTATAAACTACGAGTATAAGCTTTTCCAATCTAATTTATACTTATACTTTATTCTATCATTTATTAATCATAGCTATCGTTTTTCATTGATATAAAACATAAATAGTTATACCAAATGGATTACACAGCTATAAGTATTCCTAAACAAATAAATAAATATTGCTATGCTTATTCTTAAAAGTTACCAAAGTCTACTATGACGTAACAAGTTTTTGATAAGCTCGGTGGTGCAGTTTGCCTTGTTCTGGGTATTTTTAAGACAGGTAGAGCGCATCAAAGCAGCCTGTCTAGGGAAGCACCTCGACCTCGCAGAAAACCGTAGCCAAATGACAACTCGCTAGAGGGTCGTTGTGTTCCAGCGTTAACAGCAGACCTGGCATCGCGCATGTCATACTTAATGTATTGCGACCGTTTATAGGCTACGGTAAACATTTTACGTCAGGTGTGTAGTATGCTTGCATGCCTCTCAACGTTGTGTAAAAAAAAGAAAGGTCACGGCATGCTATAAGTAAAGTAGTAAGTAAGAAAGACTTAATTGCAAAGTAAAGGCTGAAAAATACTTTAAGCCATACCTGGTAGGTACCAGCCTTTATAGTTAACTAACATGGACGTACAGTAAGTGACACATTTAACGAGATCGTTGCGCAAGTAAATGCTAAGCCAATTATTTCAGGACAGTCTCGGTAGCCGGCTCAGCATTAGTCGAGGCGCTCAAGTATAATAACTTGTACAAACAATTAAGGTATTAATGTATGGTTATAGTGGAAAATGAGACATTGTAATACGAGTTAAGTTTAGATGGGTTTAACTGCATGACAATAGGCGACATTAATTTGTATGTTTTAGTAGTAGGCATTCAGTTAGAGGTGAGATATTTTAATGTTCGCAATCGGTATTAAGACAAGAAAAGGCATGCTGCGTTGGTTCGGACATGCAGAAAGAATGCCGAATGAAAGATGACGAAACAGATATAGAATGCTATAGTGGAAGGGTGTACAAGGCGAAGAAGATCAAGACTCACCAACCGTAACTAAATTGATCATGTTTTATTAGAAGGTGATGTCAGGAGGCCTAGGAACCTCGCCAGTTCCTAGAGCTCCTGATGAACTATTAGGGCGTGCATGAGAAGAGCTATGAATGTTAACGAAGCGAGTGAGGTGAATAAGGATCGCGTTTTATGGCGCCCAGTCCTGTCTGCATACTCTGCAAGGGCGTGAAGATATACATACATACATATTGTTATGTATTACAATGTATCACTTCTAACTGAATATTTTAAATATTTTTGTCATATATTTTAAATAATTTAATATTATGCACTTCTCATTAATTTTTATCATGTCAGAGATATAAGCTAAGCCGGTCTTAACTATACTTTGTGCACTGTACTAATTAGTAAACGAGACTTTGTCTATAGACAGTTAGGGTACTATGACACAGTCAGTAATCATTTTCTGGAGAATTTATCTTATGTAACCAGAGTGATCGAGATAACAAGAAAACTTTAGTTCTCGAGGCTTTTCATCATAATATAATGTCAATCGTGGTGCAGGATCTCATTTTTTTGGAGTTTAACTTTAGAAACGATTTTGAGTTGTAAGGCCTAGTACGGATATGTCTTTTTAGGAGTAAAATCAAGTGAACGCGTTAACAAAAAATGATTCCGTTAGGCTTATCCGCTTTTTAACTCAGATTTTTTTATACAACGTCGGAAGGCATACAAGCATACAGCCCGTCTGATGCAAAGCCGTAGCCTATGAACTCTTGTAGTACATTAAGTGTCACTCGCGCGATGCCCCCTCTGCTGGTAACACAGCAACTCTTTGGAGGTTACTGGTGACCTCACTCACTCGTTGGAACACAACACACACAACAACTGTAGGGAGTTGTTATTTGGCCGCGGTTTTCTGAAAGATGGAGGCCACTTCGCCAGCCGGGCTGCTTTGTTGCCCCCTATCTCTCTTTTTATGCTCCAGTATGGACCAAACAAAAAAAATAGTTGTTTCATTATGTTGTTTACTGGCACGTTGAATAGACTACTCATTTAAGGATAAAAAAAATATACATATTTTTTAAACTAAGCAATGGTCTGAGAAATCTCAAAATCTAATCAGGGCTTAACGACATTAAGATACACAAACTTTAAAAGAAACAGTTCTATTTTTTCAATATATCTGGAGAAAAAATTGCGTGAAAATAATCTCGTATATACACACAGAAAGAGCTAGAGAGAAAAAGAAATAGAGTTACTCTATTAAAATGATATGGAACTATTTCAAAGGAAATGTAAACATATAAATACAATTAGAATTTAAATTTTGAGACTATTATAATAACAAGTTCCAACCAATATAGCTATTTTGACAACACGTCCAAAATATAAACAATCAACAATTTTTTATTGCCATGACTCTGCCATAAATCTGTAAAAATATTTATATTCAACGACATGTTTGGGGTGAGATAGCGTGGATGCGTGTGTCAGTAATCGAATTCGCAACTTAAGCAAACGACGCAGCCTGTCCATGGATTGATCGCCTCCTGAATATGCCTGAATATATATAGATAGGTAATTATTATTTTTGCACTCGGACTATTGTAAGTGCATTTTCAATTTCAATACAGGATAATGTCCTCCGAAAAGTATAAGCAAACATTTTTCATAAAAGTATACCACATTAACCCTACTAAAGTATACTCATCCCACTGCAGGGATACGGGTCTCCCTTCAGCCGAAGGGGTTTAGAGCATAATCCGCCACGCTGGTCAAATACGGATTGTCGGAGGCCATTGTTTTCAAGCCGCCCCAGGGTCACTGACTTAGCTTAACGACTGTCTTCTATCGACAACAGCCGGGTCCGACGGCTTAACGTGCCCTCCGAAGCACGGAGAAACTTGAGGTAGATAAACCAATCCATAGATAGGCTGCGATCAATGTTGCTTAACCTGCGTGTTCGGTTAGAATGACACGCGCAACGATGCCATCGAGCTCTCACTCGAGGTAGATAATCCCATTACTTATAAAATAATATATATAAAATAGTTAATAGTATCAGGCGTTATTTTGCGAAAGTCAAATTTACATACAATTTGATCTAACCTGCTTTGTGTGCTTTTTACCTGTTTGGTGGCGGAAGCACACAAAGCAGGTTAGATCAAACATATATAAAATATATAAGAACATAAAAGTATAGGTAGGTATAGGAAATTCTATCGGTAACCGTTTATGAACATGAGTTTGTTAAAAGCAGACTTATGAATAATCACTCAAGTATCCAAAAATGGAAAAGTTAGAGAATACGTGCACTACAATTTGTTGAGCGTGTTGTACTACCTCGAAGCTGCCATGAAACTCTAGCAAGTCCAATATAAAGTTTGTCAATATTTCTGTTGTACCTCTGTGATGCCCGACACTCATTGATTGGTCTGCCCGCTCGGGCGAAAAATAAAGTTCAGCTGCTAGGGTTGCCAACTAACAGGAAAAATATTATATCCACGTCAAAACGAAGTAAAAAAGATTGACATGTTTTTTTTCTCACATAACGTTTATCTCAGTTACTACACCCTAAGGGCACAACGGGAAATATTTTGTATAGAAAAGGTACGTATCGACTTGAAAATCATTTTTAACGTCGATTAAATACATAATGTCACCCAAATAGAACGAGAATTGGTACGAACATGACTGTTTTATTTATAATAACATACTTGTTTGTCTGAGTAAATAATTAAGATACCTACAATCTACATCGCCATAAGGACGATAGCGATAAACTGTTGTAATCAAATTTACACTATACCACATTACAATTATGAAGTCCTATAATGATTCTCTGTATGAACACATACGTAAATAAATAAACGGTCTTTATTAACGTCAGTAAATCGGCATTTGGGTTTATTGTCAATTTTAAATTGAGAAATATTTCGAATTTAATATAGTAAATCATCCGACCCTGTCATCCATTCCTGGCATTTTGCCATACCAAGACGCTGTTGCTCGCAGATGCGCAATATTTTTTTTTAATTCTTCACCTACGCGCGGTAGGTCAAAGTGCATACAATGTCGAAAGGCAAACAAGCACACGGCCCGCGTGATATATGTTTATGGTAGACTAACGCTCATTAATAAACACTTCCAATACAGGAAGTATAACTCGAGCGTTGCCACTCCTGTTATTAATACAGCAAATTCTCAAGAGCTTATGGCTAGCCTCACTTAGTGGTAGCAAAACTCCCAGTATTACAGTATGTAGGCATCGTGTAACGCAAACCGTTAGGCTGCAGTTCTACTTACTCCTCGTAAAACCACAGCCAAATAATAACTCCCTGGAGGGTGCATGTGTTCCCGCGAGTGAATGAGGTTATTAGAAAGATCCTAAGGAGTAGCTGTGTTAACAGCAACAGTGGCAACGCGCGAACGATACTTTGCATCAGGTAGGCCGTATGTATGTATGAAAAAAGTTATCCGCGGAAATTCATGATATGGATATTAGGTTGGCAAAAAAGGTTTTATCGTATATTACATACAAATTTAAGATATATTTATCATAGTTTTTTACATTTGATTGTAATACATAAGTGTCATTTTGTTAGATAACTTGTAACCATTTTGTAGGCAGTGACATAATCCGGTTGCTGTAAAAGTTTTGGGACTTCTGATCAAATGACCACGACAAGTAGTTTTTATAGTCTTCTCTTAATATTAATCTAATACTACCTCAAAAATTCTATAGAGATCGAAACAGGTGAAAATCAGAGGGTTACTCGTACTATTGACACTTCCCAACCAAGCTGTCTCGATATTTAATGAATGGCTAAAAATTAGTGTAGTCTGGTGATATTATGATCAAAAATTAAACCTTTTCTGCTGATGAATTCCGGCCGATTATTTTCTATTTCCTGAGTCTCATCAGCTGTTGGTAGTAGAGTGGCGAGCTGTTTGCCTGGCGGTAAAAAGCTCATAATAAAAGATGTACTTCCAATCCCACCGTATACACAGCATTATTTTATTGCGTGTTATTTCGCGTTTCCTTATGTCTGAGGTACTTGACTGGTCCACTTCCCATCAAGCAAAAATCTTTTTTTTTTTCTAATACGATTCGGTTTCGTTTCGTTTCAATAGACAATCGCAAATGACTCATTAGGTTTCTTTCAGTTACTATACACCCTATTCGCTTCTTTAATATTAATAGCATCTGTTCATGCACGTGGTAGATAAGCCATGTCTTTCCTCGGTCCCAACATCCTTCCAATTTCGCTTTGTATATTTTTTTGAAATTCTTTCGTTACAGATTCTTTCTACATCCCCGGTACAACAGACTATGCAGACTATTTTCTTAATGCCAGCATATTCACGACAACTCTTCCTTACAACATCAATGTGAAGGCGAATTTAGCCATATAATAAAAAAAGTTTAGTGTGCTAACAGACGGTTTCTGTCCCAAAATTTTCTTAATATGTCGTCACTCTATCGCCCCAAGGGTAAGCGAATGATATTAGCACTGGCGTCCACGAAACTTACCGGTACGTGGGGCATATTTGTGACAAATAGTGATTGGTGTTGGGATGGTCTCACAAATATTTGCGTGGGCCGGCCAATCGTATGCGGTATTTTGGGCATGTGTATATATGCCTCGGGGAAATGACTAACCATTCATATGATTTGGGTGATATGAAATTGTTAAGATGTATACTTTAGGCATCTTTTCGTAAGTATCTTTCTCAAAAGTCATCCAACGAAACGAAAGAATGTGGTAAAGCTAGGTTATTGTGATATTGTTCGTAAAAGATTTAAACTTGCCCTGTTCGCCTGTGTGGGTCAAATCTTATATAAATATGAACCACTTACTTACTTTCGATTGGACTCATATTTGGTATACTTGCGTCTTTCCGGTAACAATGCAATAACAATCCAATAATGGTACCATGAAGCTGGTCTGATGATGGAGTCAGAAAGTGGCCATAAGAACTTCTAAACTAAATAAGATAAATTCATCGAATTTTAGCTCTTTTATTTTGTCTTGGTAAACCACTCTGGTCTTATATGATAGGTATCTAGGTTCAGAAGATAGAGACGGTAAGTAAGTAATAAATAAAAACTTCTAAATGAAATAAAGTAATACTCATCGATGAATTAGATAGTTCGAAATTTACAGGTAAAATACCTTGCAATAATGACGCGTTACTAGCAATGTACAGATTAAAAATCCTTTCAGAATTCGGCTTGTTCGGCAGGCTTGAAATCATCAAGTCTGCATGCGAGGCGGTTTGTGATAACTCTTGAAAATAGTACATAAGCCCTGCTCGGAAGCGCCATTAGCCTGTAGTTCTTCAATATTTATATTATCACCCGTTTTGAAGAACAATAAGTCTAGGCTTCTTTTAGACGGTTAGGTTATTTAGCCTCTGACGACGGACTACAAGTATCGGATTTCCGCCTGCTTTTACAAGCTACGCCTTAATTCCATTCTCACTCACTGCTTTCTAATTTTTAAGCTATCTGAGAGCTATACGAATCTCATACAGATGCCCATTGAAATTCTTCATCTCAATGCAAGCAATGTCGCCAGTGTCGGTCTTCAACTTCGTCAGTTGACTTTGCCCAATATACAGATCTTTAGCAAAAAAGTTTGGAGCCTTGGTTTCGCTCTATCGCCTATTTAACCTGAATTGTATTAACTAGCATACGTGTCGCCGCATGCATTTGGAGATCTGCCTGTTCAGATGTCCGTACTAAACTAACGTATGAGCTGAAGCTGAAGACACATGTAAAATGTGGTTGCAGTCTTGAGCTCACGCGTCTAACCTGCATGACTCTTTGAGATTTTGGATTCTTTTTGATCAAGGATTTAGGAACTTAACTCTCACGGCGTGGACAGGTTCCACGAGCTTGCTGTTGATTTGACCTTTCTACCATTTTATGCTATAAGTAGTCTGAGTTACAATTCAACTTTGAGTGCTAAGCGTTTTCTGCTAATTGTACTCTATTATTATGAGAACATCGTTCGGAATAGCAGATGACACATTGATATAGATGAGGCCATGGTGAAAAATATAATTACAAATAAGTTTATTACAATTACTACACATCCGAAAACTAACATAAAATAAATAATTCTAGGTAAATAATATATTACTTATAAAAATGTACATTGTATGGAAGCGAACGTGGATACTCGAGTAAAGAGATAGAGAGAAGCTTTAAGGTTTTTAATGCGGTGCTACAGGAATGGGGCATTTGTTGGAAGGAAAGAATATCAAACGAATTCCTAAACACTAAATCTAGGAGCTCTACATTTGATTTTCTTAGAAAGACGTAAAAACTCCATAAAATAGATTGGAAAATTTGTGAAGGCAATAACTTGTTGAAATATATATAAATAGGTATATAACTTAGTTACGACCTAGATGATATAGTAGGTTGGTACTTTGGGACAACGGCGAATTAATCAAAATATTATTACATTACATTAGTATTACTTTAGGAAAACATATATATTTTTATACATACATTCTCTATAATATTATATTTTCATAAAGTAAAATACAAATCATTATCACACTGTCTGCTTTCCGACTTTTGCTTCTCCATTCTCATTCTCCATTGTCACGCATGTCATCCCTCACGATATCAAGTACTTTTTGGGCCTGCCACTTCTGCTGGGACCCGGCGGTGGCATGGCTAGATATTTGTTCCCCACGTAACTTGCCGGTTTTCGTAAGATGTAAGATAAAGTAAAATACAAAATATTCTGTAATTCTATAGTTACATTTATTGAAGTAACTGAATATTTTAAGAGAATTTATTAGTTGTTTATGACTACATCGAAGTTGAGGTAACAAATCACTTTGTGAAAATATTTATGTACATCGAATGTCAGGTATATATCGATATCGATAAAATACAGATTCGGTTTATCTTATATTTTTAGATTAATGGCAGTGACTGGCTCACAGTGTATTGATATGACAGAACAAAATAACAACAAACCAAACAAAAACCAGTGTCTTTTTAACCGACTTAAAAAATGAGGAGGTTATCAATTCGGTTGTATTGTTTTCATTTGTGTTTGTTACCTCGGAACTCCGTCAATTAGAAACCGGTTTGCAAAAAAAAAAAAAATCGAATGCATATTGGTATATATATAAATATATATTCCTTCAGATTGGTCCCATAGAAACTTTATCAAAATCGATTCAGTTATTTGGTTTTAAAATCAAAATAACTGGAAAAAACATGTCATTCAGTGGTGTTTACGATCACATTTTTTTATACCACTAATATGGCAAATAAGCGTATGGCCTACCTGATTGTAAGCAGTTAACGTAACCGATGGATATTTGCAACTCCAGGGATGGTAATCGTGCGTTGCCGACCCTGTATAATCCTCTTAACGCCCACTATGTATCCACTTCAAGCCCATCAATCACTTCTTCTTGAAGAGCTCCATGTTGTAGTACCTTAGGAAATTCTCGGCTGAGAGTTTATTCCACAAGTTGAGAGTTCTCGGAAGAAAATTTCTCTAGCACCACACTGTACACAATCATTGTGGTTCCAATGTATGAAGGTGAACTCCTCGCCATCGGCAAGCGGTGCGGTTGTAAAATCAAAGTATCGGCATCATGTCAAGCAATTCTTCAGAACACAACCCTTTGTACAATCGATAGAATACACAAACGGAGGCAATATCGCTCCTTAAGGGCTCAATACCTTATGTAACAATTCTCACAGGTCATCTCTGAACCGAGTCACATGGTCCTAGCTGGTATCCAGGTACTCCCGCCCAAAGGTGGCTACACAACTCCATGTGCGGTCTGACTCTTGAGACTTGCACGATATATGTCTTCGCCTCGCACTGAAGTGCTGCTTTGCTTTGTAGAGTACACCCAGTTTCTTAGAAAACAGTTTGACTTTCTCCTTCAGGTCACTTCGGTATTGAACATCGCTGGAGATGTCAACACCGAGAATCCCAATGCTACTGATGATGGTAAGAAGTGTATTCTGAAATTGAGGAACTCAGCAAATGGTGTTTTTATAGGATTCGAAATGGGGACCAGTTAGTCAATAGGTCGGTTCTCTATCCACTGTGATATTCTGTATATCATTCGATAGTCCGATATTAAAATCTGAATATATATTATTAAGGATATCAAAAAAGGGCTATCGAGATATTATATTCAAGTCTAAGCATAAACGAAAATTTTTATTTTTTTACCGCTATAAGTAGTAATTTTATTAAGAGAGGTAGGACACATCAATGCAATCCGTCTGGGGAAGTACCTTCACCTCACAGAAAGTCGCAGCTAAATAAAAATTCTCTAGAGGGTTGTTGTTTTCTTGCGTGTCAGTGAGGTCACCGGTCTCCTAAGGTGTTGCTGTTTTAGCAGCAGAGGTGGCATCGCGCGATTGATACTTAATGTAAGTGTTCATAGGCTACGGTAATCGCTTTACATCTCGTGGGCCGCATGCTTGTATGCCTCTCGACGTTGTACAAAAAAAAGTGAAATCTACTATACATTTTGTTTGTATAAGAAATGCATTATAATATTGCATTTGTTAGTGGTAGAACAAGCCTCGATAGATGGTTAATCACAATTGTGTTCGAATTGAATACGGTTTAACCCTTCGAAACCCGGGTGGTCCTATACGACCGCGAAATGTATGGTAAAACGTATATAACGGGTTCTGACTGCTAATCTATCGAACAAAATTACAACAATCTCACTTATTGCTATTATTATTATGGCTTCGTCGCTGAAAGTCGAAATCGAGATATTAACTGTGGATAAGGAAAGGACGGGGAGAAGGTCCCCCCTAACAAAGAGATTTGCTAAAACGGTTGTTTTTACACTGGAGCCGCTGAGAGCGAAAATGTAGTCGTACGATTGATTTCGTTTAGCGCTTAGAGCGTGCCAAATAGAATGCTTGCCTACTACTACTATTGATCAGTTCGATGGTTAAGTGAGTAAGGGTTATTTAACCCTTGTGAGTTGTGAACTTGTGAGTTTGATCGTCGTATATAATAAGCATTTGCACGAATGAATATATTTTATCCTGGGTGTTTATAATACTTGGAAAGTACGTGTACCCTATAGAAAATCAGTCGGCAGACATATGAGAATATAAAACCAGTTGAGGATGATGCCAAGCTTGCATTGAAGTCAATTCCAAAACTTCCTACTCCTACAAATTTCTTCTGATTAAATTCGTTGTGAGTTCCAAGGCAGCTGTAGTTTAACCCCCGGGACGGCAATGGACTTCACTGTTCATTGCCTTTTTGTGGTCGCCGCTGTTAATTCTAGCTACACAGGAGACACAGTGGTGGGTATGAGTGGTGGGCCTGTCCCGATAAAAAGCTTGCATTGCCAGAGGGAACACCTGTCTCGTCAATTATATAACAATTCAATTTTTTTTTAATTGTCGACCATTTTGGCCATGTTCCTTAAGAGATAGGAACGATGTTCTTGAACTTTCCTATTCTACTTTTTATGCTGAATACGAATCTGAAGTCAAAATTCGAATATTCGAAAAAAAGCGACAGACACACGCACACACACAGACAAACATATAGATTTCATATAGGAACGGCGTTCCTGAAAAGGCGTTCACACGCTACTATATCCACTTTACATCGTTAGGGTTTATATATATGTTTATATAAAAATATATTGCAACTTGTTATGTACTCCCAATTTGTCCTGTGTGAGAATTGCATCTAAGACCATTGGTGTCAAACTAGCGTTACTAACGACTGCGCCACTGACCTCGAATGCAGTAACTATCGCTCGCGTGTTGCTACCCCTGCTGTCAAAATAGCAACTCACAAAACCTTACCGGTAACATACAATTTGATCTAACCTGCTTTGTGTAACCGTGCTACAAGTAAAGTTATTTTTACGATTAACGTCTACAACGCCTGATGATGCCTCGTGGAGAGGCGAAACATGTGTCGCAGCGACGACCAGGCCAGTCGTGGCAGCGACGGTGGTGGTGGGGGCATGCGGATTCTGTTCCAGATGGCGGACGGCCGCAGCAGCCGAGGCAGAGACTACCGGAGCAGCCATGGCATGTAGCACGTACTAACAGTAGTGGGTGGGTGCCGGCCGGCGCTAGGCCGCATGAACTAATTGGTGGCGGAAGCACACAAAGCAGGTTAGATCAAATTGCATGTAAATTTGACTTTCGCAAAATAACGCCTGAATCTATTAACTTACCGGTAACCTCACTCATTCGCAGGACTACAACCCTCTAGGATGCAGGTATTAGGGTATTATGAGCTCATGAGTTATCCGGTGAAGAAGGAACCGGGCTAATGATAAAATGGTCCTCGGTTCAAATCCTGACGTGGGCATATATCAATAAATTTATATTTTCGAATGATGATGTTAGAAATAGAGTTGGTCTGAAAGAGAACGTCGCTGTTAAGATAAGAAGAGGCATGCTCCGATGGTTCGGGCATGTAGAAAGAATGCAAGATGAAAGAATGACGAAGCAGATATACAATGCAAAAGTGGAAGGATGTAGGAGCCGGGGAAAGCCAAGACTTACCTATCATGACCAAATTGGTCATGTCTATCAGAAGGTGATGTCAGGAGCCCTAGAAACCGGCGTGCGTGCATGAGAAGAGCAATGAATGTTAAAGAAGCGAGTGAAATATGTAAGGATAGAGTCACGTGGCGCTCGGTTCTCTCTGCCTACCCCGCAAGGGATTTGGCGTGAAGTTATATATATTTTCGGTTTTATGTACATATTTGTAATCATCAATTGCTCAGCGGTGAAACCTGCATGCCCAAGAAATACCTTTCAATTGTGTGTAGCCTGAGTTAAGGAAGATTTAGTTTTCCCCTCTCTGTTGTAGAGTTCTGACGCAGTCGCTCCATGTCAAAATCTTTAGTCTTGAGGTAGCGGACCCCGCCAATCCTAATGAATTAAGAAACATGATAACGGTAGGAAGAAGAAGGGCTTATATATTATATGCTCGCGTTTTCCGTAATCTTTTGTGCATTTGGGAATCAGTTCACGGTTCATGATTTTCCTTGTTAATATATTATCTTTTGTTTCGACTCGAACCCTTGTGTTAAGATATTCTACCAGTGGTAATTTATTTTGATTTCTTTCGGTATTACTTTGCAGTATTTAAATATAATGCGGTAAATGGTCTTATGTTTAACAATTTGCTTTTTTATACAACGTTGGGAGACATGCAAGCTTACGATCTACCTGATGTAAAGCGGTTACCGTATCCTATAAATGCTTGCAATACATGAAATATTATTCGCACTTTGCCTTCCCTGATGATAACACCATAGAAGCTTACTAGTTACATCACTCATTCGCAGGAACACAACAACCCTCCAGGGAATTGTTATTTAGCTGTGGTTTTCTCTAAGATGGAGGTAATTCTCCAGACGGCTTTGATGCACCCCACCTCTCTTTAAGTCATCAAACCAAGACAAACATGCAATGCAAATGTGCAATAAGTTCACGCACACAAATATTTATCCCGCGTAGGATTCGAACCCACGAGCGTCGGTAGTAGCACTGTTTATCACTCCTACCTAGCTCATCGAAATGCACGCTTACCTGTAAAAAATCGGCCAAGTGCGAGTCGGACTCGCACATGAAGAGTTCCGTACCATTATCGATAAAAACGGCAAAAAAATCACGTTTATTGTATGGGAGCCCCCTTAAATATTTATTTTATTCTATTTTTTAGTATTTGTTGTTATAGCGGCAATAGAAATACATCATCTGTGAAAATTTCAACTGTCTCACTATCACGGTTGATGAGATACAGCCTGGTGACAGACGGACGGACGGACGGACGGACAGCGGACGGACGGACGGACGGACGGACAGCGGACGGACGGACGGACGGACGGACAGCGGAGCCTCAGTAATAGGGTTCCGTTTTTATCCTTTGGGTACGGAACCCTAAAAATGAGTTTAATATTACGTAATGTTTTGCATAACGTTTAATTTTGCTCATAAATGCACTAATAACAGTTGCTTTTCTGAGCGCTGCTTGAAAAATTACATGATTAAAATCGTAGTGTACGTTCGAGCAATTGGTTACAATTTTTCCACGTCGAATACGAGAAATTTTAGAAAATACATTCAACATTAAATTAAAACAGGTAAAATAGAGAGTAGAGAGAATAGAGATGTATTTATGGAAACTGCACTAAATAAATTATGTATTAGCTCTGAACTATGCACTGAAAACAAAAGCTTCAATTCACTCAAGCGTTGAGTTAACTGACGTTACTTGAGATCCCTTTGTAAGTTATTTTGAGTAACAGTGTAAAATATATACTGGAAAGAAGACGTCGGAGGAGAACTATGTACAAGGTATTGTTTAATACGAGTCTGTGTATTAACTTACTAATAATGAAGCGTATTGTTAGCTTGTTCTTCTTTAACGTCATAATGGAGCTATGGATCGCGATGACTTCTTTTCTTACATAGACAATTTCTTTTGTTTGTGGTTTTTTGTTTTGTTCATACAAGTAATGCCGTGGATAAATCCGTATAAGTTTTGATTATATATTAGTAAAAAATAGTAAACTAAATCTTTAAGCTACTTTTTATATTGGAATAATAATGCATTTTTTTGAAGTGATTGGGAGGGTAAACCGCTTCGTTACGTAACGCGTTACGGCGGCAGTCTGTCTGGCTTCCCTTTCTCTCACGCTACGGCAGCGGATTAGTTTAACTTATCACTTCTGTCGGGCGTCCCGAGATGCACACGATTTTGTTTTTTTTTTGCAATCATGACTTACGAATTACAGGTTTCCTAGTGACCCTGAGGACATTCGTACAAGATTGTAAGAAATGGAAGACACTTTGGCCTGCAACACAGTTTTCAAAACTTTCCAATTCAAATAATCAGCCACATACATTATTGTCTAATTGTAAATAGCAAAAGACTACCAAAGAAACAGTGAATAAGCCCTCCTGGTTATAACGTCACACATAACCTAAAAATGCGTGAGTATTGTATGAAAGCTACCTACGCTAGCAATTATTATGTGATGAAAATGTATAGTGTAGGTTGTGTAAAGGATTGTATAGTGGGAGTAGTGTGAGATGTATTTATGTAGTTGTGTGGTTGTACTAGCCCTACGAGTTTACTCTTGGGATCGATTGGCGACCTAAGTTCACAAACCACTAGTTAAAAAATATTTGTTAATTAGTTTAAGCTTGTAGACCGCATTCGCAATGATAATGTTAGAAATATCTGGTCTGAGAGAGAACGTCGGTGTTAAAATAAGAAGAGGCATGCTCCGTTGGTTCGGACATGTAGAAAGAATGCAAGATGAAAGAATGGCGAAGCAGATATACAATGCAAAAGTGAAGGATGTAGGAGCCGGAGAAGGCCAAGACTTACCTACCATGACCAAATTGGTCGTGTTGTATCAGAAGGTGATGTCAGGAGCCCTAGAAACCGGCGAGCGTGCATGAGAAGAGCAATGAATGTTCAAGAAGCGAGTGAGATATGTAAGGATCGAGTCACGTGGCGCTCGGTTCTCTCTGCCTACCCCGCAAGGGATTTGGCGTGAAGTTATAGATAGATTAAATATAAATTATATGCTAGAAATTTGATAACCCAATTTCCATGACCATGGTCGCGGAGAAAACCGATTAAAAATTAATTACAGCAAAGAATAGGAAATTCATCCGTGATCATTATTGAGAATTTGAGAAAAATATACTCGTACATTAATTTGCAGGTTATTTTTTTTATTATTCTAGATTTTCCAATTTTTTTCTTTAACTTTGTATAACTCGTCGATAGCCACTAAAGAAAAATAAGGAAAATATAAAATCGATTGACATATAGAAGAAAAAAAAATATACTCAACTGTTCTGTGTCGATTGTTTATATATCCCGATCTATGTGAATCTTCACGTTTGTTTATGTAATTTGGTTAATATTTGCAGTTCGTTGTGTCCTGAATCATTAATTTATAGGAAGATTCGTATCCCAATAGTGAAATCAGTAATAGTGATAATGTATACCCTCAGTATGTGTGTTTGTGTACTATATGGGGCACACTAAAAGTTTTGCTCTTCTAGCTAATCGGAACTATTTGAATTTCGAATGTTATATCTTTTGAAACGATGCAACCTACTTAGTAATAAAAAAAAACAATTGGCGGGAAATCATTTGTCAATTGTTTTTTATCACACATCAAAGTTCTACGTACGCAACGAAAATGGAATTGAGTCGAAAAGTATTTAGAGCGATGATTTTTTATGATTTTAAAAGTTCTCTCTCTGCGCAAGACTGTGCTGCTCGTCTTCAAAATGCTTTTGGGAGAGAAGCACCTTCTTTGAGCACCGTGAGGCGATGGTTTGCTGAATTTGAGAGAGGTCGAGTTTCTTTACATGACGAATTTCGTGAAGGGCGGCCTTCAACTGCCGTCAACGTAAATAATGTGGCTACTGATAAGCGGCTAATTGAAGAAAACCCGCGGATTACCTATGAGACAATTCGAGAACTATTGGGGATTGGTATGAGCCAAATTCAGAAAATTTTACACGAAGAATTGAAATTTCAGAAACTTTATTGTCGTTGGATCCCTCATGAACTGACAGCGGAGCAGAAGCGGGCTCGCGTGGAATGGTGCTCACAGATGCTACTGAAGTACGACCACGGACATTCTAATGCTGTTTATGACATTGTCACAGGAGACGAAACGTGGATTTATTGTTTTGAACCCGAAAAAAAAACAGCAGTCTTGTGAATGGGTGTTTGAAAATGAGAACAGGCCAACAAAAGTGAGGCAGGCGAGAAACGTTGGTAAAAAAATGATCGCGTTTTTTTTCTCAGCTACGGGTCCCATCTGCACAATTCCACTTGAAGATCAAAAGAGTGTTAATGCCGAGTGGTATTCTACCATTTGTTTACCCAGGGTGTTAGAAAAAGTTCGCGAAAGACGACCAAAAAGCCGCGTTCTCCTACATCATGACAACGCTTCTTCACACACTGCCAACGAAACAAAGTCATTTTTAACTTCCGTAAAAGTACAACTCGTGACCCATCCTGCGCATAGCCCCGACCTAGCACCCTGTGATTTCTGTATTTTCCCCAAAATCAAAGATTTGATGAGAGGTTTCACTTTTACCAGTACTATATCCGCCATTTTCTGCACCATGTAGGGCAGAGCATTCGCATCGACTATGAATAAAAATGGACCCAAAATAGAACCCTGGGGCATCCCGATGTTAAGATTATTGTCTTTAGATTTAACCCTAATTAACCCCATTTATGTCAACTGTCTACAATCTGTTATTTAAATAAGATGCAATCAAGTTCCGGGCTTTACCTCTAACTCCATAATAGTTCAACTTGAGTAACAATGTCTGATGATCTACACAATCAAAAGCTTTAGAGAGATCACAGAAAACCCAATAGTTAAGGATATGCCACTCCTGCACCCGTAGTATATTTACCAGTTGTAAAACCGTATTGTGCATCATGAAAAATTTCATTGGTCTTAAAAAAGAGTTGCAATTGATTAAGTATTATCCTTTCGAATATTTTACTCAAAACTGGTAGTATAGATATTCACGACTTATACATTCATGACTGAGCCACCGAGCTCGTCAAAAGCTATTGCAGTGGTTTTAATTTTAGAGTCGTTATAATCTTGCCGTAATTTAGCCTAGATTTTTAGCATATTCGGACCAGTAGCTTTTTAATAACAGAAACAATTTAATGAATTTCTAGTTTAGCTTTTGAGACAGGCACGGTAACAAAAATGGTCAAAAACAAAACACTTTTACTGCTTCGCAATTATGTTTTGTTGACCATAAAAAGAAAAACAAAACACATTTGTACTATGAATAATAATACATAATGAAAGAACATGTTATGTGTGAGAGAGCTCGATGGCGTCATTGCGCGTGTTATTCTAACAAAACGCGCAGGTTAACCAACGTCTACCGCAGCCTGTTTATGGATGGGTTTATCTATCTTGAGTTCTCCGTGCTTTGGAGGGTACGTTAAACCGTCAGTCCTGGCTGTTGTCGATAGATGACAGTCGTTAAGCTGTCAGTGGCCCTCGGGCGTCTTGAAAACACTGGCCTCCACCAATCCGCATTTGAGCAGCGTAGTGGAGTATACTCTAAACCCCTTCGGTTAGATCGCGGTGGCTAGGTGGAGCTGTGAAGCTCGCTGTCGCCCGTGTCTGGACTGACGCAGTATAGGGCAACTGGAAATACGTAATTATGATAGCTTCACCGGCGTTCTAAAATGGGCCAAAATTAATTTTTTTCGGAAACAAAACTGGAAGATGATGAATGGAAGATGAATTGCGGAATGAAAGAGAGAGTGATGTATGAATGTGTTTATTTATTTATATGTTAAATGTTTTATTTATTTTGAAATCTGTATAGAAATATTAAAGGAAAAAATAGCCTTGCCCACGGCAGGGGTGCAAGTATATACAAAAAAAAAACCCTTCGGTTGTGTTGGTCTCTTTGTTGCTCGTAGATTTTCATATGATGATTTATTTTTTGCATATTTATTTTTACAGAAATCCTTTTGCATTAATGTAAATGTTTGCAAAATTAAGAAAATATTTTTTCACCTTAAATAATCTAGATGTTTCGATATTTATACGTCTCACTTAAAGAAACGCGGTGTACGTAGAAATGTTTTCAGAATAAACGCGCGCTTCAAATAGGTACCCATTTTACACAATGGAAAGCTATTCAGATGCACTATCGCTTCTAAAATCGCTATGCCTTTTACACTTATTGGCTAGGGACAAATTTTTGGTTTAAGAGGGTATACGTTTTAAAATAAGTTCAGGAAAAATATTGTTTTTTTTTGAGATAAATTAAATAAATGATGGACATACTGGCTCTTCATAACTTTCTAGGGTTCGGCCGTACGGATTGACTACGTCTGCCAGTGCTGCCAGCCTATGCACGATTGACGCGCCAGAGCTACCTACTCCGCCACGCTGCACTATCGCGCCTAGCATCCGCTGCTCCACGCCTTCCTACACCTACGGCGTGCCTGCTGCGACTTCGGGGAAAAGCTAAGTATGTTACGGACAACTGTTGCGGAAACCACGGCCCTGAGCTGTACTGTTTCTTTTAACCCTTGTCGGTGTTTACATCTTGTATTTTGTACTTCTCCCGTAAATACCGGCCCTTCTTGCTCCAGGGGCACTGTAACCCCTGCGACATCTTTCTTGAATGCAACACCCTCTATTTAATATGTACGTCATAAATTTATTAAACACCTTGATATCGTAATTATACATACATTTAACTAATATTTGAGTTCATTAGTGTACTATGCATTATCGCTTTTTTGGAAAGGTGTCCCGTGTATTCTTTAACAAAGGTCTTACCACGCTTTCTTGTTGTACTCCCAGCAAGACATTTACATAACTTAGATGATTATATCCTTTCAATGATATTAGTATTTTTGTTATAAGTATTCAATACCCTCGCTTGTGATCCGTTCGTTAAATAAGATTCCATTAATTTCAAGGCATTTTTACGGATTCCTATGTACCTCAGTTGTATTTTATTAACGAAAGTCTTTGATAGATCTAAAAATAAACGAATACACGTTCTTGTATTATATAATGACTATCCATGTTTGTTTTAAAATTTAAAGAATGGCTAATATCGTATTTAATTTCAAAGTTACATGTACATGAAAACTCCAATGTACCAAGCACTACAAACTACTGTTGGTTAAAGAAATAACTTAAGATTTACTTAAAGTAATTAAAAGCTAGCGGTATTTGTAAACATATTTTGAATACCTACTTTATACTAGACGACACTGAATTGTTGTATATATATTGACAATATTCAATACAGTGAATAAGTTGCCTAGTGAGTACCCAAAAACCACCTCTAATCCAGCTTCCAGGAGGGAGCAGAGAAAAATGAGGTGAATCGTTTGTGTTTCTCAGGGCTCATCGTATCGCGTGTTTTATTTATTTTGTTGAACCTGACGTTTCGAATGCTTTGCAGCGTCCGTGGTCGCAGGAAGACTAAGGTGACATTTGTCTTACTTTTTTTTTGGTTCTTTTTATCCCCGAGGGGAAAGGCAAAGGGATCTAGCCCATACAGCCAAGTGATCAGTTTAGAACCATTTGAAAATCTTAATTCTTTGTTCCAGCTTCAGGAACTGGTCTGAAAAAATACTTGGGAAGGGTACCTAGACCCAATCAACCCAATTTAAATACCACCCGTAAAACGATAGTGATTTTTACAAAGTTTTCTTGATGAACTTATTCACGTCTTCCAAAAAGTGCATAAACGTGTTATATTTGAGTTTTTTTTTACTGTATAATTTCACTAGCACTTATGTTACAAAATACTACCGAAATTGTCACACAAAACTAATTTTATACTGAATTGTAAAAAATTCAAGTAAAACAACAATGTCACTCGTCAAAAGCGCGGGAAGAAGTCTTGGCTATTCAATTATTATATCTACCGACATGGATAGATTAATTATATACGTTCAGATTTAAACAAAAATCGCTCATGATGTTCGAATGTTTATGAGTAGATCTCTGGGTTTGTGACTTATGAAAATTAAACTATGAAAATTAAAAATAGAACTATGAAAATTGTTTAAAATGTTTCAATGTTCATAGTTCTGCTTTGCTCAAAGATAACGTGCATTTTGATTAAACCGTAATTTGAAATGAAGTTTTAGTTTGTGTAATAAAAAACTATTGAAATGGTGTAAAATGCGAATTGTGGGTGTAATATGCTAAATTATGTGGTAGAATGACTTTGAGGAGCTCGGTGGCGTAGTGGTCAGTAGTGCTACCATGACATCAACGCTTGTGGGTTCGATTCCCACACAGTACAAACATTTGTGTGCATGAATATGTCTGTTTGTCATGGTCTGGGTGTTTCCTATGTATCATAAGTATGCATTTAAATATATTTACATATGTTTATCATTTGTCCAGTACCCATAACACAAACTTCATTTACTTTGGGGCTAGATGGCACTGTGTAAATTGTCAGACAATATTTATATTTATTATAGAATGTCTTAATGCAGGTCAAATGTATGAAAAAGTAATATGTTTTCGTTCTATCTCAAAATTCTTGTGCTTTACAGACAACATTTTACCAGCGGATATTTTTTTAACGTCGTTCACGTGAAGTGAAGACTGAAAATCACGCATTGATAAAATTTTTGAGAGATGAATCCACATTCATTATAAGTTATTGAAAACTGCAGCCAAATAACTCCATAAAGGATTGACGTGTTCCTGCGTGTGAGTGAGGTCGCCAGTGGGCTCCTAAAGAGTTACTGTGTTAGCAGCAGAGGTGGCATCGTGGGAGTGATACTTAATGTATCAGAAGCTTTACATCAGGTGAACTGTACGCTTGTACACGCCCAACGTTGTATAAAAAAAAAGTAATTTCAATCGTATTAAATTCCATTTGACATTGAATATTTCTAATAATTTCAAGATTTCCTCTTACAGTGCCAATAAATGAATGGATTTCATACAACAATTGCACGATAAAATACATAACATTTAATATATGTAACAATTAAAATGCAACTGAATGTTCTATGAATATTCGTCGAGTCTCAGAACATTTATTACACAAATACCGTCGAATCAGCTATTCCGCCGGCTGCTCGTTATGGCGTACACGTGCCATACCGAGCATGCATAAGATCACCTATTGCCTTATACGAGTGATATTGCTACCACTTATGTGGAACTACTGTTTGCTATGTCTCGTAGTTACGTTAGTTAGTATGTTACTTAGAAGAACATGGTGGCGAAGTGCTTAGCAATGCTACTTTAACACTAAGGTTCTCGAGTTCCATTCTCACACAGAACCAACATTTGAGTGCATGAACATGTGTCCGGTTTTTTATTTACGCTCGCAACACCGCGGGTATGTTACTCGCGCGCTGCCAATCTTGTGACCTAAGGCTGTTTCGTCACAGTGCCCAGTAATTTATCTGCCATATCTCACCCTTCAAACCGGAACACAGTTATATAAATATAGCTGCTTGGCGTTAGAAATAGGTGAGTGGTACCCACGCAGCCGACTTTTGTACAAAGTCTCCCTCTGGTTCTTTTGATATGGGTAGTTTTATGAGAGGTAGCATTTTGATAGTGGCAAAGCAGCCCGTCTTGAGAAATCCGCCTCTATAACAATTTCCTGAAAACTTTTTGAGTTCCTGAGAGTGAGTGAGTTTACCAGTAAGCTCCTAAGGAGTTACGGTATTAACAGTAGGGGTGCCAAGCGACGTCTCCCAACGTTGTACAATAATAATGTTTTTGTTATTCAGCGAGAGAGGTTAGATTACATCGGTGTTCTGTGACGTAGAGGTACTTCTCTTGAAACACGCAGACCAAGAGAAACAAACATGTTCATGTATACAAATGTCCAACTTATGTGGGAATCGAACCCACGAATCTTGCCGTTAAAGAGATTGCTGACCAATCAGGCATCGGGCTCATCCTTAACCTTCTGGCAAGTTTACAATTGCCTGCGGTTTACGCTAAGGCGGACTTAATTTCCCAGTTGGGTTGCTTCAACTAACCTAAGCGGCTATATCGTTGTATAATATACTTTCATCAGAGTCTCGTTGGATATTTGGGAGGTTTAATTTTCACTTTTAACAAGTAAAAGTTAAACCAAATTTTAGTTAGTGACAAGCGTGGTGGCGTAATGTTTAGTCTTTTTAGGGTTCCGTACCCAAAGGGTAAAACGGAACCCTATTACTGAGGCTCCGCTGTCCGTCCGTCCGTCCGTCCGTGTGTCACCAGGCTGTATCTCATGAACCGTGATAGTTAGACAGTTGAAATTTTCACAGATGATGTATTTCTGTTGCCGCTATAACAACAAATACTAAAATATAGAATAAAACAAATATTAAAGGGGGCTCCCATACAACAAACGTGATTTTTTTGCTCATTTTTGCTCGATATTGATAACGGCAACAGGTAGATGCTTGAAACATTCACAGAATATTTAGTTATATATTCACTTTAAGAATAAATAATTAAATTAAAATAAAACAAATATTTAAGGGGGGCTCCCATACAACAAACGTGATTTTTTTGCCATTTTTATAGATAATGGTACGGAACCCTTCGTGTGCGAGTCGGACTCGCACTTTGCCGATTTTTTATACCACAAACAAGTATACGGCCAGCCTAATGGTAAATAGTAACTGTAGCCTGTGGACATTTGCAACACTAGTGGTATCGCTCATGTGTTGCCGACTCTCTAAAAACCTTACGCCTTTCTTGATGAACCCTATGCTTTAGTCCCTTAAGGAAAACCTTGCGTTGAGTCAACCCACGAGAGAGTTAGTATCAAAGTAACGCGACTTTGACACCAACGCTCATGGGATGGATTCTAACACAGGATAAATATTTGTGTGAATAAATATATCTGTTTCTCTTGGTCTGTATGTATTTATAAAAAAAAATGTATTTACGTATATTTATCAGTTGTCTAGTACCCGTAATACGAGCTTACTTTGGGGCTATATGGCGCTGTGGAATTTGTCCGGCAATAGTTTTCAAATTCCAATTCGACACTCAAAGGTTGACTGGAAGAGATTCCCTATTGGAATAAGTCCGCCTTTCTACATTTATTAATCTGCTGCATTTTAATTTACATTTTTCATTGGTATTTTATGTACAATAAGGATATAACAAGCAAACAAAAACAAGCGTTTTTTTTTTATTTTAATTTTAAAAACCGATTGAGCCGTCTGATTGTATTGTAAATTGCGATTTTCCAGGAAATATACTTTCCTAATATATAAAGCGAAATAGTTTGTTTGAACGCGCTAATCTCTGATACTAGCAGTCGGATTTGAAAAAAAAAACGTTCGATAGACCATTCTTGAGGAAGGTTATAGATTATTCAACATCACGATACGACCCTTAGAAGCGGAGATAATTTTAAGAAAAGTGATTGTCACGGGACACCGGGATATGCGCGAACGAAGTCGCGGGTCCAGCAAGAACCAATATAAATAAATTTAAATCGCAAAACCTTATCTAAACGCATAATTTGATCCTAATCATTAGAACCGTTTCTGAGATATTCGAAATATTTATATGTGTACAAAAATTTCTCGTCTAAATATGTAATAACATATGAGTTTCAAAATTGTCTTTTAAATCTTAGCGACGACTTTTTTGTAAAAGAAATACTCATTCAAAGTCAGGTTGTACCCTATTGCAGTATAAAATAAGATGACTAATGCCGAAATTAGCTGAAGTAAACGGGGCGGAGCGTAAGTCCTGCTACCAAGCTGAACCTACAGGCATCTTTATTTCTGTAAGGGACGCGTAGCAATTCTGTATCTACTTCAAATCTGTATAAATAAATAAAGTTTACGCGTCTGTTTGTCAAAGTAATAGGATTTTACTAAATGCATGTGTATGTATGCATGGTACTTTACGTACGTTCCGGCTAATCTCAATAACAGCTGGACCGATTTTGACTGGCCTCCACTGGCAGATACTTGATGTTATAAGGAGTAACTCAGGCTTTTTGTTTTAGAAAATTAATTAGGGTTCCGTGGGAAATGATAACACCTACGTAATTGTGAACAAATTCCAATCCCACGCCAATAAAAGCCTATAGTCTTTAACATAAAAGTGTCATTTTTATTTTTTGCATTTTTATCATAGTTGCAATAACTAAAATATTAATCACAAATATATATCGATCGTGTATCTGTCCATTCTAACAAAACATATTGGCCACATACAAATACATAAACTAATCGACTTCCAGTTGACCTTTACCTTCTAAACAATTAATCCGATCCGACAAATGGGGTACCGAGCGATTCGTTTCATTGGTACAAGTTTCATTTGTTACTCGATTTCATGGAAAAAGGACCACATAAATGGCCAATACAGTCAAACTTTATGTCCATGCGTAACAGAACAAGTGGGCAAGAGTGAGTCGGGCCTCATTTAATTAGTTACTCTTTTACTTTTTAATTTTCTGCTGTTCAGAAATGTCTACTTGTTATTGGAGATGCCAAGTTACGGGACCTAAGCAAAAAACGTAGTGGTGTGTTTTGTAGTAATTCATCTATTTGTAGAGTTGTTCTAAAACGACAAAAATCAAAACTAATAATAATAAACAAATAAATAACATTTTTTCCGAACAAATTACACAGCAGTGGGAATTTAAGCGAAGTGGGTGTTAGATAACTGATAAAGATAAGGAAGTACATACTGATGGTAGGTACATACATATCAGATAGACCAAGACTAGTGGACATTTTCGTGGCCTATAAAATTATGTTATTGAAATTTTTACATTCATGCTGATTTGAATAACATAACTAATTTTGTAAATTTGAATAACGGTGTAACATAACAAATGTTACACCGTTATTCAACCCAACACACCCAATTTGTGTACTGAACGCATGTATGGTCTTTTTCTCTTATTATCTAGGTAATGGGTAAATTGTGGATATTTGAAATTTGGGAAGATATCATATTATTTTAAATGAGCAATTCTTGTACATATATATATATATACTATACATATATGACTGTAATAGTTTGGATGAAGTATTTAAGTTTATCTATAATTATATTTTAATATGTATTTCTAAAAACATGTGTTCAATATGTGATAACATGTGTTCAATTTTTTTATCGTATTATAAACTTATTTTCTAAGACTATGATCATACATATCTTAGTATCTTAGTACACCTTATACTTAGTATATGATATAAATTTCAGCCTGATATAGTTAACTTTTCCGTAGAAAAAACACCCTAGTGATCAAACATAAACAGTCACTAAGTTTTAACAATCAATGACATAATTGCTAAAACTTAGTGAAACATAACATTGAACTAAATTTTAATATACTGTAAGCAATAATATAACATATGGTGGATGTGTGAATTCAAGCTCTCAAAATACCGATATCAAAATTAAATTTTCATCTATGCAAAGACGGGGTTCAGATCTAAAATGAGAATCTCCATATTAAAGTTGGTAAACACGGGGCGTTCATTTATTTTGGGGCACGTTGCCTCGAAAATTGCTTCTTATTATTGGGTGTCATAAATCACAACACCTTGTGGTAGGTATATTTGGGCCCATGTATAAAAACATCCTGTTAATTTTTCAAATATGTTTATATTCTTGTTAGTTTGACATTGTATTTTATTTATGTGTTTTGAACAAAGCAGGAAATTATTTATTCTTATTGTTTATCTACAGTAAAGAGATAAGGTTTATTTGTTTATTTGTATTAGTGTAGGGGTAATCTTCAGTTCTCCTGATCTCTTTCTGTAAATTATTTTACTCTTAGAAAGATACGTCTTCTCTGAACTCCTATGTCAATTTTGAAACGATAAATACCACTTGGGGGGAGCTGTGTGCAGTCGCGCATATATTACTATCTCAAGTAAATCATAAGTCATCGTTATTCCAGTAAAAATAATAATAAGCTATTTTTTTATAAAATGTTTTGATACAGAATCCAACTTTAAAGAAAATAGTAAACAAAGTCTGAAAAAAAATATTTTTTGATTCTCGTAGAAAATGTAAGTTCAAAAAATATTACAAAAACAGATTATACAACATTTGTATAAAAATAAAAACACAAGTATTAATTTGCGAACTACCCTTGGGGGGGTTTAACCGTATATAGCGGCGCACTATTAGGATAGCTTCCGGTTATTGTTACGCAATATTATTTTGCTATGAATAGGTCAACCCGAGACAAGCATCTGTACAACTATTACCCTCATGAGGAGCTTATTACTCACATGTTCATTATTTAAAGTTATTTAGTTTTACTAAGTTAGCACTTCAAGGAGAAATTGGAGAGACCGGTGCCTGATACACGTAATACTGCGGTCCTTTGTAATATCTTATTTAAGGGAGAAATTATGAAACTACGTACTCGTATTCCAAATACAACGTCATTAAAGGGGAGCTTGATGGTGTAGTTACGCGTGTCAGTCGAATGGGACTCGCAGATTAAGCTAGTCTTCCGCAGTATGTATGAATGGGTTTCTATCTCTAGTTTTCATATGATCGGAGTAAGGTGTCTGTCCGGGTTGTTGTGGATAAATGACAGTAATTAAGCTAAATCGGTAGCCTTCGGTCGGCTTGAAAACGCAGTTTTCGCTAATCCGCAATTAAACAGCGTGGCGGAATGTGCTCTAAACAAGAGGGCTTTAATAGAGATCCATATCCCAGCAGTGGGGTAAGCATGGGTTGGTGTGGTATACAAAATCGCGAGCCAAATAGCCTACAGGCCGCCTAATGTGAATTGGTTATCGTAGTTTGCTTGCAATATTCAGTTGAATTATCGTTCGCGTGCTATGCCAGCGGCTAATACAGTAACTTTTCAGGAGTTTCACTATCCTAAGAATTCTCGCTTGTAGGAACACTCTCTGGAACTCAATAGTACGCAACAATTTTGGTGCGTGAGGTAGTGGTGAGAATGAATTCACTGTTTCTTTTTACGGTTCCGTACCCAAAGGTAAAACGGAACCCTATTACTGAGACTCCGATATCCGTCCGTCCGTCCGTCTGTCACCAGGCTGTATCTCATGAACCGTAATAGTTAGAGAGTTGAAATTTTCACAGATAATGTACTTCTATTGCCGCTATAACAACAAGTACTAAAAAATAGAATAAAATAAATATTTAAGGGGGCTTCCATACAACAAACGTGATTTTTTTGCTCGTTTTTGCTCGATATTGATAACGGCAACAGGTAGACGCTTGAAATATTCACAGAATATTTAATTATATATTCACTTAAAAAATACATAATTAAATTAAAATAATACAAATATTTAAGAGGGGCTCCCATACAACAAACGTGTTATTTTGCCGTTTTTATAAATAATTGTACGGAACCCTTCGTGCGGGAGTCCGACTCGCACTTGGCCGGTTTTTTTTTAACAAATTACACAGCGTCATCTGATCCCAAATTAGGCAAAGAAGCTAACTAAGGGGACTAAATAGCTGATAAACATACTTAAAACTTTTTCTTTTAAATACATACTTATTATAAATAGAAAACACCCAGACCAAGACAAACAGACATGTTCATGGACATAAAATATTTGTATTAACCGGGAATCGAACCCATGACCGCCGGCCCCAAAGTTGCTAGCCTTTCGGCGACCGGGTCCTTGATTTGTTACCAATGGGCAGATCAATCAAGTGTTGAATGTCTCGTAGGTTACTGTAATTGCATTTATACAAAAATTTACTTTTCAAACCACTCACTTGATACACTCTTGATACTCCCATTGAAAGCACCACATCTACACATATTGAACAGACTGTTGTTGACAAAATGGGGACTTTAATTCATGATTCCTTTGGAAGAAAAGACGTAAAAGTGAATGTTTTATAAACGCAAGGAATGGTCATTGAAACAACTGAAACTGTTACGAGTGCCAAATAATAATGAAATGGAAAAGGACAACATTAAAAGCACCCGGAGCCGACGACCATATATGAAGAAGTTGATGAATGCGAAAGAGGTGTGTTTGGACAGAAACACCTGACATTGCATAGCCACTGCCTGCTCCAATGGGAGACATATGATGTATTTATGTATAGTTGTCGATGAGATACAGGTCTCAATGCGACCGAATAGAAGAAATTTTGAGAGTTTGTAGTACGCTATTATACGGTCATTATTTAAAGCTGCTGAATGAACGTAGGAACTCAAAAATCAAGTCACATGCTGAAGTCCATGCTGCTTTACTTGCTCGATCTTGTAGAGAGAAGGTGTCACTGTACCTTCAGCTTTTGGAACTGTTATAACTAGTCTGGCCATAAATACTGTTGCATAGAAACTTTTCTTATCAAATTACAATATGGAATAGGGTGTAGAAAATAGGATTGCAGTGATTGCGTTGCACAAAGTGAGTATGAAGCCGTCGGTCATATTCAAGACACTTCAAAAGCGTGGTATCAGCCGTATGTTCGTATATCGTACTACCGACGGATATACTAACGTATATCTTAAAGACCATGGTGCTGTTAATATGGTTAAAGCCAGAATTCGCCGAAACCCCGTTAGTAAACAAAAATCTTATCGCATGAAGTGAAGATTACCGTTAGGAGTCTATCTCGTATAATAAAATAATACCTGAAGTTCGGCGCCTATAGTCGATATACAGGACATGCCCTAAATCCATCCCTACAGTTGAAGAAAGTGGATCGATCAAAACGCTTTCTGTCCCGATAGGCAGGTGAGAGGCACAGAAATATCCACTTTACTGATGAAAAAAAAAATAGGATTAAAGGGCACTACAACAAGCGCAATGCCAACGTGTACGCACACAGTTCTAAAGAAACCGGCAAAGTGGTCGGAAAGGTACAACATGGTCATCATCCTGCGTCGGTAATGGTTTGGTGGGGGTGTCTTGTTAAGGAGTAACAAAGCCTCATTATTGTGAAAAAGGAATGAAGACTTCAGCCAAAGTGAATCAAAAGACTTATATACATCTTGGATCGTGTTGTAAAACTGCTCAGCAAGACACATTTTAAAAATGAACCGTGGACTTTTCAGCTGGACTTTGCACCTAGTCACAAAGCACGGACTACCCAAGCCTGTTTCGAAACCAACGTTCCGGACTTTAGAAGAGCTGAAGACTGGCCCTCGTCTAACCCAGATATGAACCCCGTAGACTACAAATTATGGTCAGTTTTAGAGGACATGGCCTGCTCGTAACGCCTCATCCACATTGTGTCTCTCAAGAAATCTCTGGAGCAAGCAGTGGCTAAATATCCTATGGAAACAGTGCGTAAATCTATAGATTCGTGGCCCGACAGATTAGAGCCCTGTATCAAAGCCAAAGGTGGTTATTTCGAATAGAATCATTTTATTATTTTTTGCTGAGACTTCCATAAATATGTACGTATAAGGTTTATTAAAATTACATTACTTCATAAAAAAAGTCGTCAAGTGCGAGTCAGGCTCGCTCTCCAATGGTTCCGTAAAAATATATTTTCGCAAAAAACATATATTTTTTGTGATATAACTACAAATTTACAGTTTTCGGATTTTTTTCTAAACTTGTGCTACATGGTCTTGCTTCTTACCAAATTTCATGATTCAAGGTCAACGGCAAGTACCCTATATGTTTTGATTCCCTTGCGAGTGTCAAAATATGCGCATAAACGAGGTATAAACAGCCGCATCTTTTGATTGCGTTGACTTAGAAGTTTGATTTTATCACTGCTCGAAGCGACTGCAGACCTGAGTATGTGATATTAATTTTAGCTTGATAGCTCCATCGGTCCCTGAGAAAAAGGGTCTTGACAGACAGACAAACAGATAGACAGACGGGCAACAAAGTGATCTTATAAGGGTTCCGTTTTGCCTTCTGAGGTACTATATTTTGTCAAACGTATGTGGAATAGTCCCTTTTTAGGGTTCCGTACCCAAAGGGTAAAACGGAACCCTATTACTGAGGCTCCGCTGTCCGTCCGTCCGTCCGTCTGTCACCAGGCTGTATCTCATGAACGGTGATAGTTAGACAGTTGAAATTTTCACAGATGATGTATTTCTGCTGCCGCTATAACAACAAATACAAAAAAATAGAATAAAATAAATATTTAAGGGGGCTCCCATACAACAAACGTGATTTTTTTGCTTATTTTTGCTCGATATTGATAACGGCAACAGGTAGACGCTTGATATATTCACAGAATATTTAGTTATATATTCACTTTAAGAATAAATAATTAAATTAAAATAAAACAAATATTTAGGGGGGGCTCCCATACAACAAACGTGATTTTTTTGCCATTTTTATAGATAATGGTACGGAACCCTTCATGCGCGAGTCCGACTCGCACTTGGCCGATTTTTTTGTAAAAGTATTTTAGAAAAATCGTGGATTTTTATTTTTAGGTTCAACCATTTGTTGTTGCTTTAATATATTCCCACTGAAAGACATGTACTAAGTGTATAGCAGTCCACTCTTACACATTAGAATCAACCTGTTTGAAAATATCGAATTTATTAACCGTTATTATTCTACAAACATTTGGGATTTTATTTCGGAAAACTTGCAAAAGAATTTCTAAATATTTAAATCAAAAAGCTACATTGGTCCACCTGTCTTGAATCTGTGGTTGAGCTCAATCATCGGTCGAGTCTTCTTCGAAATGAGCTGCTATGGTTTGCAGTGGTCACGAATTTATCATGCTATGTATCGTTTTAAAGCTGCAATGCACCACCATCTACCATTAAATATATGTACCTACTACTACCTAGCCTGTGACGGGCTGTATGCTTTATTATCACCTAACGATATTTCTTCTTTTTCCTCCTAGCGTTATCCCGTTTCTTAATCCATTAGGATTAGCGGGGACCGCTACCTAATCCTAAGGATTTGGCGAAGATTTTAAGATGGTGCGACTATTGCGACCATCAGACCTCCAGAACTCACAGGAAAAATCAGACCTTTCTCAGTTCGTGTCTTTCTAAAATACATTTTTTTGGACGTGCGGTTTTTCCTAACGATGTTCTCTTTCACAGCAAGTGATAACTTCAAGTTTGTACTTAAATCCGAAAAGACCAATTTAGTAATACATGCCTACGTCAGGATTCAAACCAGGGATCGTAGGTTAAGGTTTTTATATTACGTCGGGAGCCATACAAGCATACGGCCCACCTGATGTAAAGTGGGTACCGTAGCCTATTAACGCTTGAGATATATTAAGTATTACTCGCACGATGCCTCCTCTGCTACTTACATAGCAACTCCCTGGGAGCTTACTGGTGACCTCACTCACACGCAGGAACATAACAACCCTCTAGAGAGTTGTTATTTGGCTGCGGTTTTCTGTGAGGTGGAGGTACTTTCCCAGACGGGCTACTTTGATACGCCCTACCTCCCTTTAAATAATAGCCCGGTTCCTTATCCAATGACCTATCACTGCTTACCCAACGATACCAGGCTGTATATATTTACGTCGCATACATATTTCTATAGTAAAGAAAATACGAGTATAATGCAAATATTACTAAAATAGTCATAACTTTGAATTAGTACCTATACCATAAGCGTGGAGGGCCCTATGCCGATATATGCGAGAAATGTTTTAATATAGCTAATCCTTTTTGGGCTTTCCATTTCCCTTTATTGTTTTCAATAAAAATACAATAGGATTAAGGTGAAAATTTACATAGAAATTTAGTCGGGGGATGATTGCGGCTGTGTTTTGGTATGAATTGTACAGTAGGAGAGGATATAATTTCAAATGAACATATTTTTGTTCCATATAATATGTATTTGTGATAATAAAAAGGTGCGCTGGATTGCAACCTTTATTTTATATTCGTTGTTTAAAGAGCAATGATAAACCAGTGGATAACGCATCGGTCTATTGACCACCTGGTCCCCGACCCTGGCGGTGATGTGACACTGAATTCGTGTTTAAGTATATATTTATCACTTGCTCGGCGGTGAATGAAATCGTGAGGAAACTCACACGTCCAAGAAATTGTAATTCGAAAGACCTAACCTGAGAAAGAATCTGGTTTTCCCTCTGAGTTGTGGAGGTCTGACTGCAGTAGCTCCATGTAAAAATCAGTGTCTTCGTCAAATCTTAGGGTTAGAACCCCGTCAATCATAATCTCATCTCATCGCTCTGGCTCTGATTACTCTCCGTACGAAACGCAATAGCATGCTGTATCAGCAATATCAGC
This sequence comes from Pyralis farinalis, assembly GCA_947507595.1. NCBI lineage: Eukaryota > Metazoa > Arthropoda > Insecta > Lepidoptera > Pyralidae > Pyralis > Pyralis farinalis. Next base: position 8,723,726 of record OX382264.1, read on the forward strand.
ATGCCACTACTTCACGCCGGTTTTCTGTGAGAAAGTGGTACTAACCCGGACGAGTTCTTCATTCAATGGCCACAATCTACCCGCAGCCATGCAGTGCCCACTAATTGACGAGCTTGGTTTTACCGCTTTAAAAAGCTTTGCTTATATATTGATTGAAAGTCTTATTAAATTCTTCGGCATGCTCTTTTATGAAGAAGTGCAGACTAGGTCGTGTAAGATTTAATGTTAGAAACATAATACGTAAATTAGTGACACTACTTAAACAAATGAAGGACTTCGCCATTTTAAGATACATTGAATTGGGCACGATTTTACATTATTTTTATACCACTATGGTGGCAAACAAGCTTACGGCCTGTACCGTACCCTATGGATGGTTCCCGTAGCCTATGGACATTTGCAACACCAGGGGTGTCACTCTTGCGTTGCCGACCCTATATATGCCTAATAATATCTTTATGACACTTTTTTTCTATTTACGAGGTTATAACTTGTAAAAAATAAACGAGTGGGCTATAGACCACACGACTGAAGTAAAACTTCTTTAGCTCCATAGTGTGATACAGACAATAGGCCTGCACTGTGTCTTAGATATACGAAACTTAAATCGCTATGAGAGAAAGAAAATGTGTGCTCGCACCTCTCTCTCTTGCCCCTACAGTAATATACGAAACGTAACTCTCTCTCTTTCTATCTTTACTAATTTATATCTCCCTCTCAACTTCCATTCGCCTCGCTCGATCACACTTTTCGTAACGCTCTCGTCGCGCATTCACCAGCTTACTCCTTAAGTCAAGCGTGCGTAAAGAAGTTTTACTTCAATAAATAAGTTGTGATATTATTTATGTTATTTTTATTTATAACAGCACAGTATAACTCTGTTATCAAAGACTGTTTGTTGCTCTTGTGAATAATGAGTCTACCGCCACTTTTAACTTGGAACATGCGGAACAGTGCATTTACAATTTAAATAATATTCAAAATAACCAAAAACTTGTCATGTGATATTTTGACACATTAAAAAAAAAGATTTTGTTTACGTTTCTATAGATCCACCAGGCATGCCATTAGATTTTTACTTATTATACATCACAAAAGTTAAGAATAGACAATGATTATAGTTTACATGAGCGTATCACACATACAAGGGGGAAGGGGATTTTTAAATCAATAATGGGGAACTTAAGATTTTGATAATTAATTACAATACACTATGCAATTTGATCTAACCTGCTTTGTGTGCTTCCGCCACCAATTAGTTCATGCGGCCTAGCGCCGGCCGGCACCCACCCACTACTGTTAGTACATGGTACATGCCGACATTCATCGCAGAACAGTCTATAAGCTGTTCTGCGATAAATGTGAACACGTTTATATCGGGCAAACTGGTCGTAACTTTATAACACGATTTCACGAACACGTATCGGCGTATAAAAACAATCGCCCAGAAAGGTCACACTTCGCCGAGCATCTTATAGACAAAGGACATAACTTATCCCCCACTAATACATATCAAATTTTACACACCATAGACAAAGGTTTAAAACTCAATATTAGGGAACAATTAGAAATTAATAAACATAAAAATTCTAAAATTACTCTCATGAACAAACAGACTGACGTAAACCATTCCCCACTATTAAATATCTTTTCGCTCACGCCATCCACCCCCACCCTCAATTCAATATAAGGGACGGCACTGCGATGGATTTGTCACTTGTAGCATGTTATTCTTACGATTAACGTCTACAACGCCTGATGATGCCTCGTGGAGAGGCGAAACACGTGTCGCAGCGACGACCAGGCCAGTCGTGGCAGCGACGGTGGTGGTGGGGGCATGCGGATTCTGTTCCAGATGGCGGACGACCGCAGCAGCCGAGGCAGAGACTACCGGAGCAGCCATGGCAGCGTCGGCATGTACCATGTACTAACAGTAGTGGGTGGGTGCCGGCCGGCGCTAGGCCGCATGAACTAATTGGTGGCGGAAGCACACAAAGCAGGTTAGATCAAATTGCATGTAAATTTGACTTTCGCAAAATAACGCCTGAATCTATTAACTACAATACACTAACCTAAACCCATGTCATCCTAATAAAATTCTAATAATATTAGGTCTAACTAATGAAATTATTCATAAATCAAATAATAAGAGAGAATCGAATCGTATACATTCTGTGTACTAAGTATCGGGAATTTGTCAATAAAACAAAAAATACAAATTATTCATCTAAATTTATTTTATCGCCTTCAAAGTAGGCCCCATCGCTTGCAATACAACATCTCCACCGCTTCACCCAGTCTTCCATACATTTTTCATAGGCTATTTGCGGTATGGCCTTTAGCTCATTCAGCGAATTTTCTTTTATGGCTTCTATCGACTCAAAACGTTTTCCTCGAAGTGGTAATTTTAACTTGGGAAATAAAAAAAAGTCAGACGGAGCCATATCAGGTGAATACGGTGCTTGGTCGAGAACTTTTGTTGAATTTTTCGCTAAAAACTCTTTCACTATAATGGCTATGTGTGATGGTGCATTATCATGGTGCAGCATCCATGAGTTGTGTTGCCACAAATCTGGACGTTTTCGGCGGATACTCTCACGCAAACGCTTCATGACGCCTAAATAATATTCTTTATTCACTGTTTCTCCCTCTGGAAGGAATTCGGAGTGAACCACACCACGGTAGTCAAAAAAAACTGTCAGCATCACCTTGATTTTGGAGCGACTTTGCCGCGGTTTTTTGGGTTTCGGCTCGTTTTCGAGACGCCATTCTGAAGACTGTTGGCTTGTTTGCATGTCGTACTCATAAACCCATGTCTCGTCGCCAGTTATTATACGTTTCATAAAGGTCGGATCCGTAGAAGCTCGGGAAACCATGTCTTCAGCGACATGCTTTCGCTGCGCTTTTTGAACAAAATTGAGCTCTTTTGGAACTAGTCGAGCGGCGACGCGTTTCATGCCTAAAATGTCAATGAGAATGTTGTGGACGGACTTAAAAGATATGTTCACCTCACTAGCCAACTCTCTCAGACTCATACGTCGATTTTCGAGCACTAGCTTCTTGATTCTGTCGATGTTTTCTCTGGTCGTAGCGGTTGAAGGTCTACCAGAACGAGGCAAGTCTACTACTACTTCTCGGCCTTCTTTAAAAGCCTTATACCATTCATAAGCCCTTGTTTTCGATATACACGATTCGCCGTAGGTATTTCGCAACATTTTTAGTGATTCACCACATGAAATATCATTTGAAACACAAAATTTAAGGCACACTCTTTGTTCAACAATATTTTCCATTGTAAAAATCGCCGAGGACTCAAAACTATGACCAACAAAAAGTGTAGTTTAAAACAAATTAAATGACAGATCCCGCTCAAATTTTGCGCGCTAAATCAGTACAGTGCTACCAACATGCAGTAAAAAAATTAGAACGACCTCTTTTACGCGGGTCTTTTTATTGACATATTCCCGATACTTTTTACACAGAGTAGTATATCTATACTAAATCAAATACGGCAATATATATCTTAATTTTGATCAAGTATTCTAGTAGTTAGCAGTTCTTGGAATCTGAAACTCATTTTTTTTATACAACGTCGGGAGGCATACAATCATACTGCCCACCCGATGTAAAGCGACTACCGTAGCCTATAAACGCCTGCAATACATTAAGTATCATTCGCGCGATGCCACCTCTGCTACTAACACAGTAACTCCATAGGAGCTTAAGCTAAAGTTTAAAATACTATTGTTACTGTTCATATTTAACAATTTCCTTTTTTTATGCTGGATATAATCAACACGGAATATATTATGTAGGGTTAGACTTTTATAGGGTTGTAATTTTATTAATACAGCAAGTTTGTTGGTTTTAGTGACTATAAAAAATAGTATTGCGTAGAAGACCAAAAAGTAAATTTGTAATCCGGATTTGTTAACTTAATTGGCAAGCACTACGCCTTAAGAAGGGACCGCCTCTTCAATTTACTTTTCATGTTTAAAAGAAGGTTGCAAAGCGGGGTTAACGATTCTCGGAATTCGAGGACGAGTATCTCCAGAATTAACACAGTGCAGTGAGACGCTGTCGTTCATTTCCATCTACATCTTAGGGTTCCGTTTCATATAGTATAGTTTTGTGAATTTTGTTGATTAATTAGAATTTTCAGTAAAACAGAATTGTTTCTAACTATCACAGTTTATAAAAAATCATCCAAGATCCAAACAAGGAGGCAGGAAATAGATCAATAATAAAATAATAATAATATTTTCGGACAAATTACACAGGGCCATCTAGCCCCAAAGTAAGCGAAGCTTGTGTTTTGGTCACTAGACAACTGTTAAACATACGTAAATACATTTTTTTTAAATACATACTTATTATACATAAAAAATACCCAGATCAAGACAAACAGAAATGTTCATGCACACTAATGTTTGTGTTCATGACTGAGCCACCGAGCTCGTCAACTTGTCAAGTTGTACAGTACTGTTTTAATATTCTGTTAAAGCACCTTAAGCTTACCGTTATCAGAAAAAATCTCCCTGGAGGGTTGTTGTGTTCCTGCGAGCGAGCGAGAGCTTACCAGTAAGCTCACAAGGAGTTACTGTGTTAGCTGGAGTGGTGGCAACGCGCGAGCAATACTTCTTATATAACATACATTCATGGGCTACGCTAACAACTTCAAATGAGGTGGGCTGTATGCTTCCGTCACCAATTAGATCATGCGGACTAGCGCCGGCCGGCACCACCCACCACCATGCAACAAGTCTTGAAGCATATTATTCTAACGTCTACAGCGCCTAAGGATGCCTCGTGCAGAGGCGAAACACGTGTCGCAGCGACGACAAGGACAGTCGAGGCAGCGACCATGGCGGGTGCATGCGGTTTCTGTTCCAGATGGCGGGCAACCGAGGCAGAGACTACCGGAGCAGCCATGGCAGCGTCGGAATGTTGCATCTACTAACGGTAGTGGGTGCTTGCCGGTCGGTGCTAGTCCGCATGAACTAATTGGTGGCGGAAGCACACAACGCAGGTTAGATCAATGTATATTTAAATTTGACTTTAGAATTCGCAAAATGACGCCTAAATCTATTAACTACAAAGTTGAACAACATTAATTAAAAAGCAATAGCGTGTTTAGTCGGATTAATTCGAATTCACAGAATTGTGAACGCAATTCTCCAAGTATGCTTAGGAACATAGAAACAATGTATAGTCAGAAGATTGGCGCCTTAAAATTACGTCGAAAAATTCTCTCGGGTCCTCGCCCGGTCCGTCCAAAACCAGCAACAAACGTGATTGATGATAGTTATTAGCCACGAGTGACGTCGCCCTACAATGTTTTTTCCCACCCTAATTGCGTTTTGTCAACATCTTTTTAAAAAATTCCTCAGCGCTAATGCTCTTTGAAAGGTCCTCGATTGTTTTCGCATCAGAGTTTTGTTTCGAATTTTCTTTTCGTTCTAGTACACCGTTAGTATAGTGAATATATGACAATATAATAACTTCAAAGAAATTTCTGAATCGTCGCACACGCTGTACGATTCTAAACGAATTTCACAGTCAAGCGGCTGGACCTTCGATACGACTGCTCACGTTCGGGCCTGCTGTGTAGTCGACCGCCTACTGTTTATGATCTTGAAAAGATCTGACTCTACCGCTCTGACGCAAGCGTTAGTAATTCATTTAAATGTTTTTTCAAGAACACCGTTCCCATATGAATTCTATAATGTTTGTCTGTGCTTTTGTCTGTGTGTTAGTCTGTCGCTTTTATTCGAATATTCGAATTTTGACTTCAGATTCGGATTCAGCCTAAAAAAGTAGAATAGGAATGTTCAGGAACACCGTTCCTATCTCTTAAGGAACATGTTCAAAATGGCCGAAAAAAATTGAATTGTTATATAATTGACGAGCCATGTGTTCCTCTGGCAATGCAAGCTTGCGCGTTCTCAACTGGTTTTTATTTCTTTCTGAGCAGTGATAGCGCATTGGATAAAGAACCGGTCTATCAACCAACAGGTCTCCGATTCGAATCTTGGCACGTACTACTAAAATCATATTTTCTGATTTATGTACATACTTGTAAATATCTCTAACTCGGCACTGAAGTAAAACATCGTGAAGTAATCCGCACGTCCAAGAAATTATATTTTGAAAGATGGCTGACCTAACCTAAGAAAGGTCTGCTATTCTCTCTGGATTGTGAAGGTTTGATGGCAGTCGCTCCAAGTATACATCAATATTTCGTCCAATCCCTATGCTTAGGCAATAGACCTCGTCACTCCAAATGGATTACGAAACGGGATAGTTCAAAGAAGAAGTTTTTTACATATTGATACCAGGGAAGCGTTGGTGAGTAAATGCATTACGAATACGAAGTGCTATAGCGTTGATTAGAGCCTTCGTCACCGGCGTATCTTCGCTGTCGGTCGGAATGAAAATCCAAGAAGATCCGCAGGATTCTCGACCCTCGCAACCGACCTGACGTACAACGTGTTTGCCTTGAGCTGGATGTTTTTAAGATAGGTAAATTAGCTCGACTCGGAAGTACCTCCACCTCACGGAAAAACCCAGCTAAATAACAGCTCCCTCAAGTATTCTTGTATTCCCGTGAGTGATTGGGGTCACCAATAAGCTGTTAAGCCCCAGCTGCTAATACAGCTACTGTATTAGGAGCTGAGGTAGCAAAGCTAACTATATTACTAAAAGTTGGAACATATGTTTATATGTTTCTCCAAGTTATGTAAAAATAAATCACTATCAATTACAAAATAGTACCTATACTTAAACGTCTACCCTGTAAGACCCGCCTGATGTAAGGTTACCATACTAGGTGGGTCATACTATTGTGTACCTGCCGCTTTAGCTTGCCTTGTTATCAGATTCCCAATAGGTAATCTAAACAAACAATAAAATACTTGCACGGTGAAGGAAAACGTCGTGAGGAAACCCGCACGTTCAATGAATTATATTTCAAAAGACGTTAGACCTAACCTAAGATAGATTTGATTTTCCCTGTGGGTTATGGAGGACTGATGGTAATCCCTCCATGTCAAAATCATCGGTTAGTAACTACACCATGAAAAATTTAAAAGATGATTTCAAATACAAAATGGTGGATCATTGTTTTTTTTATATTACGTCGGGAGACATACAAGCATACGGCCCACCTGATGTAAAGCGGGTATCGTAGCCTATTAACGCTTGCGATACATTAAGTCACTCGCGCGATGCCTCCTCTGCTGCTTACACAGCAACTCCTTGGGAGCTTACTGGTGACGTGACTCACACACAGGAACACAACAAACCTCTACGGAGTTATTATTTGGCGGCGGTTTTCTGTGAGGTTGACGTACTTCCCCAGACGGGCTGCTTTGATGCGCCCTACCTCTCTTGAAACATCCAGACCAAGACAAACAGACATGTTCATGCACACACATGTATGCCTTGTGTGGGAATCGAACCCACGAGCGTTGGTTCACGTCTGAGACACCGAGCTCGTCAAATATAGTTTAGACAGTCAAAACATTAAAACTGGAATCAAAGTACTTAGAATCGTGATTGAAGCAAGAATCCCGCACCCAAGTCGATAATTCTTATAACTTAATAAAAAAAAATAACTTAAATGACTTTACTGCAAAGATACATAATAATGATGCACGTATTAGGAGCTAAAAAAATTTGCTAGAAGATAAAATGTTATTACTAAGTCCAATTCTCCTCAACATCTTGTGTATCTCTTTTTCCACTTCTTCCACCGCCAACTCGATCCCAAAGTTACTGCCATATACAAAATTTTATACTTCGCCCTAACTAACACGAATTTCTTTTTTAAATTCATTTACCGTACGCGTTGCTAGTTCTCCTGTGTTTATTTTCAAGAAAAAACTAAAGGAGCACTATTTAAAATGATCTAATAATCATCTATTCTGCTAATCTAACGAAAAATAATATGCTATTCATGGTTATATATTGTGTGTTTTCTTTGCATTCAGTAGTAAGCCTTTCTCCATACATTCGTCTTTCATCGTTGTCACACCAGTGTTTGCAGTTCAGATGGTGTATCTGCTAATAGCATGCCATCGTCTGCATACAGCAGACAGTTCACCACTAGGTCACCCATGCGCAATCCCACATTCGTTGACCTTATTCTCTGCAGACAACTATCGAGATACAGGATAAACAGCCTAGCAGATAGCATGCAACACTGTTTGACACCAATTTTGACATCAAACTAGGGTGACATACCACCATCTATCCGCACACATGCTGAGCAATTCTTGTAAGTGGATTGCACAGCACGAAGCAGTGAACCGTCAATCCCATATCTCGGCAATATGTCCCACAGTTCCTTTCGCGCAACCCTATCAAATGCTTTCTCAAGATCCACAAAACCGCAGAAAACCTTCTGGCCTATGGCCAGACGCTTCTTCACGATATTGCAGAGCGAGAAAACTTGATACGTACATCCCCTTCCATTTTGGAAACCTCCTTGTGCGTCCCACAGCATTTCATCGGATTTCACCCTCATTCTCCTTTCAATCACCTTTCCATATACTTTTGCTGCCAAGCTGATCAATTTTATTTCTTGTATTCTCTTATATTTGTTTTTTTTGTTGTATCTGTTTTTAATTTGCTTATTGAAATATAAAATATTTGTTATAGCCCATGTAGCAGGGGGCCCTGTGCCAAAAGCGTGCTCGTTCGCGTCCCTATGGAGATAGAAGACTGAACGAAGCTAGTAAGTCAATTCTAGATTTATGTATTAGAATACTAAAAGCAGATTAAACGTTGGATAAGGATGTATACTTAATTATATACATACGTCATTGAAATCCTTTTAATTCATTTACTTAGATATACTAATGTTATAGGTATATGCATAAAATATTCGAACCGGCTGAAGCGCACTAGCGACGTAGAAGCACTCATCCGGACAAAAACGACCTTGTCAGCATATCCCACCAAAGGACGTTAGATTGGATATAATGTGATAAATGTATCTCATTTATGAAATTATATTTATTACTATGTCAGATATATCAGTGGTTAAAGTATGAAATTGCCGATTTGTACTGAAAAATTAAAACTCGCTTTTTCTAAGATGTAACTTATTTATTTAATCAAAATATTTATCCACATTATCTATACATTGCTGCCATCTGATCGGAAGTTTATTTATGCCTTTGCGATAGAACTCTGGGGATCTAGATTCGACAAATTGTGTGAAAGCATTTTGTACTGCCTCCTTGGAAAAAAGAATACCACATAGAAAGTAATTCTAAGAAAGGTAACGTAAAACCATGCTGCTAATTCCTGGGTAGTTTGACTCGGATTGGCTTCACAGTTATTCACCTGGGCGGTCTTCAACGTGGTTCGTTCTTCAAGTCGAAGTTTCCATTATGAAAGCGTTTAAACAAAAAACGCATGGTGCGTTCATTAGCAGTCTCCTCTCCAAATGCAGCATTGTCATCCGTCTGTCCCGTCTAGCTGAATAAAAAAACAGTTGAAATTCTAAAATCAAATATTGTACATTTTTTTAAAAGAAAAACCTCATAGGAAAAAGTAAAAAAGTTTCACTTCGAAATCACACACTGTGAATATTGAATGTCAATTCAAAGTGTCTATTACTATAAAACGTTAATTTCATACTATAACCCCCATTATAATAAAGGTTGCAATGAATATCAAAATATCACGAAGTTGAGTATACAATTTACATACTGAGATTAAATATTTAAAGTTCATTAAAATAAACATACATGAAACCAGGAAAAAGGTACGGGATTTTTTTTTTGTAATTTCATGAATTTTTTAGGTTTTGGCTTTTGCTGAAGATATAAAAATGCTTTGAACTTTCGTAGAAAAAAAAAAGTTGCACAGTATGAACCCGTCCGGAACAAATTGGACATTCCGATTCAGTAAACATGCAAATTCCAGATAAAATTCAATTAGAAATTTCTCGCAAATCGTCGGTCGCGTCCATGAATTTACAAAGATTTAAATTAATGTTACAGAGACTCGAATTTAATAAAAGTATCGCTTTATATTTGGATGAGGTTCTTACTTTCCAGTGAGCGAATGAATATTCATCGTGATGTGAATAGTATGTTTAGATAACTGACTAAGACAATATTAAAAAAAAAATATTTTTGATTTACTTAACTTCTTTTCTTTTACTGAAAGTATCAAGAAACCATCGTGAGGAAATCGCATATTCAATAAATTACATTTTGAAATATCTGTGACCTAACCTATGAAAGATTTTGTTTTTTCTCTGCGTTGTAAAGGTCTGGCGGTAACGCTCATTTTTTAAATTATTATGTTCGACAAATATATAGACTTTACATAGCGAACACCGCTAATCATAGATTATGAAACGGGATAAGAGGAAATTAATAAATATAAATAATTTAATAAATTTTATACATTCAAAAACGTGTAAAAAAAAATATAAAACAATCTAAGGTTAGTTGTCAGCGTAAAATAATACATGGGGCACACTAAAAGTTTTGCACTTCTAGCTAATCGGAACTATTTGAATTTCGAATGTTATATTTTTTGAAACGTTGCAACCTACTTAATAATAAAAAGAAACAATTGGCGCGAAATCATTTCAATTGTTTTTTATCACACATCAAAGTTCTACGTACGCAACGAAAATGGAATTGAGTCGAAAAGATTTTAGAGCGATGATTTTTTATGATTTTAAAAGTTCCCTCTCTCCGCAAGACTGTGCTGCTCGTCTTCAAAATGCTTTTGGGAGAGAAGCACCTTTGAGCACCGTGAGGCGATGGTTTGCTGAATTTGAGAGAGGTCGAGTTTCTTTACATGACGAATTTCGTGAAGGGCGGCCTTCAACTGCCGTGAACGTAAATAATGTGGCTACTGTTAAGCGGCTAATTGAAGAAAACCCTCGGATTACCTATGAGACAATTCGAGAACTATTGGGGATTGGTATGAGCCAAATTCAGAAAATTTTACACGAAGAATTGAAAGTTCGGAAACTTTGTTGTCGTTGGATCCCTCATGAACTGACAGCGGAGCAGAAGCGGGCTCGCGTGGAATGGTGCTCACAGATGCTACTGAAGTACGACCACGGACATTCTAATGCTGTTTATGATATTGTCACAGGAGACGAAACGTGGATTTATTGTTTTGAACCCGAAAAAAAACAGCAATCTTGTGAATGGGTGTTTGAAAATGAGAACAGACCAACAAAAGTGAGGCAGGCGAGAAACGTTGGTAAAAAAATGATCGCGTTTTTTTTCTCAGCTACGGGTCCCATCTGCACAATTCCACTTGAAGATCAAAGGAGTGTTAATGCCGAGTGGTATTCTACCATTTGTTTACCCAGGGTGTTAGAAAAAGTTCGCGAAAGGCGACCAAAAAGCCGCGTTCTCCTACATCATGACAACGCTTCTTCACACACGGCCAACAAACAAAGTCATTTTTAACTTCCGAAAAAGTACAACTCGTTACCCATCCTGCGCATAGCCCCGACCTAGCACCCTGTGAGTTCTGTATTTTCCCTAAAATCAAAGATTTGATGAGAGGTTTCACTTTTACCAACTCCAAAGAGGCAGTGATAGCGTTCAATCAGCACGTAGAAAACATGCCTTCAGATCTGTGGTCCTCAAAAAATGGTTCGATCGCATGAAAAAATGTTTAAAATGTAAAGGAGAGTATTTTGAAAAGCAATAAACATAATATTTTGGTTATAACATGTTGTTTTTTTAAGTTACGCAAAACTTATAGTGTGACCTACGTATATTATATTATTAGGGGTTAAACTTTGAAGTTGCCGATTTGTACTGAAAATTACAACTCGTTTTTTTATAAGATGTAACATATTTATTTAATCAAAATATTTACCCCCATTATCTATACATTGCTGCCATCTAATCGGAAGTTTATTTATGCCTTTGCTATAGAACTCTTTGGATCTAGATCCAACAAACTGTGTGAAAGCATCTTGTACCGCCTCCTGGGAAGAAAATTATTTACCACATAGAAAATTATTCAAATCACGAAAAAAATGGTAGTTAGTTGGAGCAAGGTCTGGCGAGTACGGACGATGACGTATAGTTTCTAACTGCAGCTCCTGTAGAGTTACAACGGTTTCTCGTGTAGTGTGAAGTCTTGCGTTATCATGGAGCAATAATGGTGAAGATCGATTCACGAGACGGGGCTGTTTCAATGTCAGTTTCGCCATAATTGTTCGAAGTTCGGCACAGTAAACATCTACTATTGTTAATTGAGCAAACCTGATAAAGTTATAGTGAATAACGCCATAAAGAGACCACCAAATAGTTACCATTACCTTTTTATTGGTAAGCTTTGCTTTAGGTCACTATTGCGGCGATTGATCTGGTCATCAGCCATTGCATTTTCGCTTACGGTTATCAGAAAAAATCCACGTTTCGTCACATGTCACAATTCGATCTAATATTCCTTCATTTCTGTACCGATTCAATAAAACAACACAAGTTTCAACACGGTTTCTTTCCGCAGATCAGTCAAATCATGAGGCACCCATTTTTCATATTTTTTTATCTTATTGATTTGATGCAAATGAGATTATAGGTAAGGTAACGTTAAACCATGCCGCTAATTCCTGGGTAGTTTGACTCGGATCGGCTTCCACTATCTTCAATTCAGCTTTATTCACCACCAGTGTAGGTCTTCTATGTGGTTCGTTCTTCAAGTCGAAGTTTCCTTTATGAAAGCGTTTAAACCAAAAACACACGATGCATTCATTAGCAGTCTCCTCTCCAAACGTAGTATTGATATTGCGAGCCGTTTCTGCTGCGTTAGTTCCGCGTCGGAACTCGTATTCAAAAATAACTCGGACTTTCGAAGTATCCATCTTTCCTGGGTAAAGTAGCTGTGTGGCGAATGTTATTAAGTAACGTCACTGTTGTTGTTTGGGAGATAATCACAGTCTTCGTGTATGGCGTGTTTTCGTAGATATGAGTGCAGTCCCCAAAAAGGTCATCTAGACTCTTCGCTCTAACTAGCCTTTTTTGGCCATCCAGAGAGGCGCTGTTGGAACTATATGCTACGGGGCGGAAATATCACAGGACATAACGGCGAGAGTAACTTCGAATAAGTATAGTACACATCTCATGGCCCATAAGTCACTCACACTGCCGTTGTCCCCGCACGATTTTTTCTAGCATTTTGGCAATCATCCAAAGTGTCACTATCTGCTGGAACTAGCGATCACATACTATAGTTATGGCAGGCGACTATTACTGTTCTCAAAAAGTCCAATACCAATATTGTTCCCAGATCTTATACCATCATCATCATCGGAGTGTTAATCCCGATCGTATCCTACGCTTTCACTTCGGAGCCCAGGATCCGCTTTCCAAGTTTTGCTTCTCTATGTCGCGCGATCTTCGGCATCCCTCATAGTGAGACCATTGGAACACATGTTATCCCTCACGACGTCAAGCCAGCTTTTTTTTGGTCTACCCCTTGTGCCGGGACCCGGCGGAGGTGGCATGGCTAGAAATTTGTTCCCCATGTAACTTGCCGGTTTTCGTAACACGTGGCCGCATCTGCATAGGCGGCACTCTTGCGATTTTTTTGCTATATTACAGACACGAAGGCTACTGCGAATGCGGGAGTTCCTTACGCGATCCTTTTGCATCAGGAAATGCTTTGCTACCATATAAAATGACAGGTTTAATGACGGATTTATAAACATGTCCCTTTAGCTTAACTGGCATTCTAGGATGACCAAAAAGCCATCTCACGCCACTTGACCCAAACCTCTGATATGCGTGCCTTGACGTCGCAGTCGATGTCTGCGGACGCGTGGAGGACAGATCCCAAATACCTACACCGGTCCATGAGCGCGACCATATCTTCACCAATGAGAACGGGTGTAGGATCTGAGACATTACAGGCCAAGTACTCTCTCTTCGCCACATTTCAATATATCAATACATACTTTACACTTGAGCCACCCGTTTGGACCTCAGTACCTACCAGATCATCGCACGAGGACACAGTTGAAGGCCTTCTCCATGTCTAAAAGCAGAAGACACAGAGGCATATTTTTCGTCCTGTATTTCTCCATGACGATCCTTAGAGCAGAAACGTGGTCCATGGCGCCATGGCCAGGCCGGAGGTCATACTGAAATTACGAGACATTGTCTCCCGGATCTGGCAGGAGTGTCAATACACTCTTGCCAGATCCGGGAGTCAATTATCCGCTCGAAGATCTTCATAGTGTGCGACATGACCTTTATATGGCGGTAACTACCACATTCCTGCTCTGATCCCTTCCCTTTGAAAACTGGAGTGATGACACTCAGTCTCCATTGGTTCGGGATTTTCTTGGTGAGGAGTACGCAGTTACATATGTCGGTCAAGATGCTCACACCACAAGATCCCATCCCCTTCCAGGCTTCGATGGGGACTCCATCGGCTCCGACTGCCTTCCCATTCTTCATGCGATGAAGAGCCCATTGGACTTCTTCAAGCGTTATAAGTGGCACTAATCCCTGATTAGGAGGGAGCGCCAGTGGCTGCACCTTTTTATGCTGATTTTTCAGTAGCTCGTGAAAATATGAGCGCATCTCTCCTTCACCATGAGGTCCTCGCACAATCCTCGCGGCACTTTGAAATATCCTGTGCTGCTTTGACTCTGGAACGTGCCAACTTATATATGAGCTTTGGCCCCTCAGACGATTCTAACTTATAGTACATAGGTTGTAAATAATCTCATCTGGCTCTGGCTACAACTCGCATGACACGACACGTTTCACGGTCCTATACGCGTAATGGTCTTCAGTAGATCTGGATACTTCCACTTTCTAAATAGGGATTTCTTTACCCTAATTTCCCTCTGGACTGTGTCGTTCCAGGGACAGCATCAGACTTAACTTTCTTAGTTAATAGATTCAAGAGTTATTTTGCGAAAGTCAAATGCCGTACCGGAACAGCCATGGCAGCGTCGGCATGTTGCATCTACTAACGGTAGTGGGTGGCTGCCGGCCGGCGCTAGGCCGCATGAACTAATTAGTGGCGGAAGCACCAAAAGAAGCAACAAAGCAGGTTAGATCAAATTGCATAGGTATATTACCTTTATGTATATATTCTTTCTTATTCTTATTCTTTATATATTCAAGCAGCCACCTCCTAATTTGGGGTCTGCTGTGCTCAAAGCGACTCTCCTTGGGCTTCGCGCAGAGATCCATGACAAGGAGACGATGTTATGCAGTGAGACTCTCGCCGGTCATGACCTTGTAGTTGGCGACTTTGCTGATGTGGTGTCTCCTGGTGAGTAAGAAATTAATTTGGGTAGCATGCTTTCCGCTCCTGAAGGTGATTAAATGTTCGGATTTCTTTTTAAAGTACGTATCCACGAGGGCCAGATCAGCAGCCGCACACGTTCGGATGATATCCTCCCCCTCCGCGTTACGATTACCGTATCCAAAGCTACCGTGAACACGCTCAAACTCCTCATACGCCTTACCCATATGACCGTTAAGATCACCACCGAAAATAATCCCCTGTGACAACGGGATACTACAAAGCATTGTACCGACTTGATTCCAGAATGCTTTCCCAACTGCTTCGCTACAACCGGGATGCGGCGCATAAGCACTTATGAAATGGGACACAATTCAATCGATAAACACCTTTACGGTGATAAGCCGGTCACTGAAGCGGTTCATCTCCAAGATATCGCTCCGAAACTCCTCAGAAAGCGTCACGTCTACCCCGTTCTCCCCACCAAGTGCATTGGTGTAGGTCAGCTTGTAGCCATACACAATAAGCCGGGATCTGCTGCCTTTCCACAACACATCAACACACTCGCAATAGCCCTAAAACCCGTGAGATCTCTTCATGGTTATAGATTTCCAGTGATATCAAACCGGATGCATGCATGCACACGTGGAACATGTAAAACGATTTTACTGCATTACATCAATCTTTTTAATGCCTATCAAATGATCGGATATTAAACCCGATTTAAAGAAGACAAATAAATAACAAGTAAATAAATGATAAATGTTGTAACATCACAAATATTACAAGGAATAGATTTGTGTTAATAACCCATTAACGGATTTTTTTACAACGAAGACTGCTATTTTTATCATCCTACATGGTTAAATGCTCAGCAAGTATTCAGGGTAGATACGGGTTAATAATATTATAAAGATCATTGAATGCCAAAAATGTCTATATTTTATTAAATGTTAAAATCCAGCTAATATCTATTTATTATAATGTTGCTGCAGGATGGATCTCTTTATATAGTAAATTCATAGAATTAGTAGTATTTTTAGTATCTACTACGAGTATAAGTAGACTAATCCGTACAGAGACTACTCATTTACTGATTCCAATTTGATCGTAAATATTTATATTAAGACGGTAAAATGGAAGGAATATACATTTACCGCATAATGGTCCACGACCTGCTTGCCTTTGAGAAGTGAATAAAATATTTCAATTGTATATTCAGAAAATTTAATACACCCGCATTGTGTGCGGTCTTGTTGAGATAAAACTTCACTTCATTCGGAATTTTAACAGATCGAGATAAGCTTAAGAGTAGAACAATACCGAACCTGAAATAAAATAGGTTACTTTCAACTTCCAAACCACCGCTTATAGTGTTGCCGCTGCATTGTATATTTAAACGAACTTAGCCTCATTTGAAATAGCATTTTAAACTTTAAAATCTTGTTCACTGCTCTGCATGACCGAATGATTTAATCAACTCTGTTTTGTACCCAAACATCGGATCTATTAGTTTTTTTATTTGTATCACTCGCGCGTGCCACCTCTGCTGCCAACGTGTGAGTGAGGTCACCAGTAAACTCCTAAGGATTACTGTCCTTAGGAGTTTACTGATCACCTCACTCACAAGCAGGAACACAACAACCCTCTAGGGAGTTGTATTTGCCCGCGGTTTTTTATGAGGTGGAGGTACTTTCTCAGACCACCATGAGCGTTGGTGTAAAAGTAACGTGACAACGCGTTTTACTACTATGCCAACGAGCTCTTCAAAAAATAGAAATGAATTGGTCTCGCATCTGTTCGCCCCTCATATATACTCTATACAGATAAATAAAATTGGAGTGTCTGTTTGTAATATTAAAATAACCGCTTTTTACTAAATACATATGGATGTACATATACCAAAATGAATATTTTTACAATTTTTGTCTGTCTGTCTGTCCGTCTGTCTGTCTGTTTGTTCCGGCTAATCTCTGAAACGGCTAGATCGATTTTGACGGGACTTTCACTGGCAGATAGCTGATGTACTAAGGAGTAACTTAGGCTACTTTTATTTTATCTATACAGATAAATAAAATTGGAGTGTCTGTTTGTAATATTAAAATAACCGCTTTTTACTAAATGCATATGGATTCATACACGGTACATATATACCAAAATGAATATTTTTACAATTTTTGTCTGTCTGTCCGTCTGTCTGTCTGTTTGTTCCGGCTAATCTCTGAAACGGCTAGATCGATTTTGACGGGACTTTCACTGGCAGATAGCTGATGTAATAAGAAGTAACTTAGGCTACTTTTATTTTAGAAATTTTATTTATTTTTATTAATATAAATAAATAATATTCCACGCGGACGAAGTCGCGGGCATAGCTAGTAGCATATATACACGTACCCACTAAGAGGTCCCATTAACTCTGTTGTTGCTGCGGATTGCGGTTTCTGGATTAGAAATAAATCTTTTAAAGAAATGCGTATGAATGAAGGACCTGCGGGAGTCCGAAATTATGGAAAATAAAGGAATGCCGAGACTAACCTTAAATTCCTCGACTGCGGTGATTATTGTAATGCTGCGAGTGATGCGGAGTATCTTCTTTAGCAGTGAGAACTTCTTTATCTAGTATCTTAAAATTTCACATGTGGTTTTGCGATATATAAGTGCGCGCGCGCGGTCGGTACCGAGGTTAGATCGCGTCTACTTTTGTCTCGTCTTAAGGAATGTACAGAAAAGAAATATGCGGGTGGTGGGAAATTGAAATATCTACCCTCAGTCATTTTGGCGCAAACAAACTCCTTATTTAAAGATAGAGCAAAGTACAGTTAAGTATGTAAAAAAAATACACAGATTACCGAAGTAACATGAATTAAATTATTGGATTGTTATTATTTTGAAAATAAATAATAAATATTGTCAGACAAATTACACAGCGCCACCTAGCCCCAAAGTAAGCGAAGCTTGTGTTATGGGTACTAGTCAACTGATAAACATACGTAAATACATTTTTTTTTGTAAATACATACTTATTATACATAGAAAATACCCAGACCAAGACAAACAGACATGTTCATGCACACAAATGTTTGTATTGTGTGGGAATCGAACCCACGAGCGTCGGTGTCAAAGTAGCGTAACAGCGCGTTTCACCACTGCGCCACCGAGCTCGTCAATTCCAGAAAAAACCACAATTATAATGAGTATTGTAGATTTGCAATATACACATACTATTTCCTCCCTTGTTTCGTTGTGTTTCTTGGGAAGAAAAACTGGCACGTATTGCTGCGGATTTACCAACTTTTTTTTATTCAACGATGGGAGGTTTATAAGCATACGGCCAACCTGATGTACAATGGTTACTGTCATATAAAAGAACGTTTGCAATAAAGGAAGTATCGATCGACTACCCTTGCTGCAAATACAGCAACTCCTTAGGAACGTACTAGTAACTTCATTCACTCGACCAAAATCGATCTTACAAGGAGTTGTTATTTTGGCTGCAGTTTTCTGTGAGGTGGAGGTACTTTCCCAGTTGTGCTGCTCTGATGCGCCCTCTTATAAACACCCAGGCAAACACAAACAGATATATTCATGCACACAAATGTTAGTACTGCGTGCGCGTCGAACCCACGATCCTTGTCGTTCAAATAGCCAATGCTAACCACTCCGTCACCTGACTCGTCAAAATACGCCTATATGTTGTAGTGTATAATTTATGTTATCTAGATTAGTTCATACTCAATATTAGGTATTGAGGAGTTAGCTTAATTATATATACTATTAGCTACCCGCCCCAGCTTCGAGCGGGTGACCTAATCGCCACCAAACTCACAATCACCCACCAGGCTAATCCGAAGATTCCCTAAAAAATTAATAAAATCGGTCCAGACGTTATTGAGCTCATAGAGGACAAACATACTTACATTGGTTTTTATTTATATAGATAGAAAATAGACTGTGCTTCGCTTAAGTTTAGATTAAAATTTCGTTAACACGATTTTCTTCATCTAACAACGGGAGACATACAAGCATACGGCCTACCTGTAGTAAAGCGGTTACCGTAGTCTATGAACGCCTGCAATACATAATAACTCGAGCGATGCCACCTCTGCTGCTAACACAGCGGCTCCTTAAGAGATTACTGGTGACCTCACTCACATGCAGGAATACAAAAACCCTACAGGGAGTTATAATTTGGCTGCGGTTTTCTGTGTGGTGGAGGTTAATTCACCAGACGAGTTGCTTTGATGCATCCCACCTATATTAAAAATACCTAGGCCAAGACAAACATTCGTGCACACAAATGTTTGTCCTGTGTGGGAATTGAACGAGCGTTGTTATCAAATTAGCGTTACTATAAAAAAAAATTAGGAATCAATCTCCATAACAATTTTACGTTCAAGACGAATTCGCGGGTTTCTTATTGAGCGTTTTATGTTTCTGTGCCTGTTATTTCCTGATTTAGGCACGCGGAACAATCTTTTGATCAGGGAATAAAACAATTCTGGTAATATTATGAAGGATCCGCATTTACATACATTGTTACTGTATTTAAACAATCTTACTTTTGCCAATAGTTTGCTTCGTAAACTCTTTTCTTTATAGAATGACTGCGCAAAACGCAACGTTAAAAAAAGGCGGGATTCCATTATGCATGCAGAGTGCACACAAATAAAAACTCGAATAAAACTTTAAAATGAGGCTGTTTTATGTTAAAGAGAAAACTAAAGTTAACTTCGAACACTGAAAGCAGATTAAAGGTTGTATAAGCATTTATTCTTCATTATAGATATACGTCATTGGAATCCGTTTTATTCATTTACTTAGTTATACTAATATTATACACACATCAAAAGTGTCTAGGGATCAACATATATTTTTGCAATAACTTTTCTCCTGATTGATATTAATTAAAATTTTCTTTAAGGATTCATCAAATAAAGTGTTTTCGTTTGTCTACAGTAACGATAAACCAAGTCACCTTTGCATTAATAAAGAAATTTGCCATTTTCATAATAAAGGGATTTTTGACATTTGAACCACTAACATTAAAGTTCGAAAAAAAGACTGAAATAACAGTTTTCTTAAAAATTTTATTGGGTAACTTAAACAATTAATAATCCGTGTTTCTACCGCGAACACAAGAACATCGGTTTGGCATACTCAAAATGAGTTCATCCAAATCACGCTGTGGAATGGCCGCCCATGTTCGTTGCAACAACAAAAAAAGGTCTTCTTGCGACTGGATACCCTCCATATTCGGCAGAGCTCTTCTCTGTAGCATATCCCATGCATGCTCAATCGGGTTCAAGTCTGGCGACTGAGCAGGCCAGGGCATGACATTGATGTTAGCTGCGGCGAGAGTCTGTCTTACAACTCTTGCGGTGTGCGGTCGTGCATTATCATGCATTAACTGAAATAAGGGACCGATTTGCACTTGTAGAGGAACGATGACGTCTGATACAATCGTCTCAGCATAAATTTGAGCGTTGAGGTTGCCTCTGATCCAAATCAACTCAGTTCTTCCGCCGGTCCAAATACCCGCCCATACCATGATGGTTCCACCACTATAAGGATGGACTTCCTGGCAGGATTTTAATCGCTGTTGGCGTCCAGGGGTTCTCCAGTGTCGTATACGTCTTGTATCCGGTCTCATACCAAAACGAGACTCATCAGAAAAGCACACGAAACGCCATTGTTCTTCTGCCCAATTTCTGTGTTCAAGAGCCCATTGATATCGAATCCTACGATTGTGCATTGCTATAGGTGGTACCCTTAGCGGTCTTCGGGAATGAAGGTTCACTTCATGCAAGCGGTTTCTGACTGTTTGGTCGCTAATTAAGTTCCCTGAAGAGTGATGAAGCGTCACGGCTAACATCATGGCGGTTATTGTTGGAGCTCTTCGAGTTGTGATTTGAATGTATCGGTCTTGTCTCCGTGTCCATGCATGGGATATGCTACAGAGAAGAGCTCTGCCGAATATGGAGGGTATCCAGTCGCAAGAAGACCTTTTTTTGTTGTTGCAACGAACATGGGCGGCCATTCCACAGCGTGATTTGGATGAACTCATTTTGAGTATGCCAAACCGATGTTCTTGTGTTGTTAGTGTTCGCGGTAGAAACACGGATTATTAATTGTTTAAGTTACCCAATAAAATTTTAAAGAAAACTGTTATTTCAGTCTTTTTTTCGAACTTTAATGTTAGTGGTTCAAATGTCAAAAATCCCTTTATTATGAAAATGGCAAATTTCTTTATTAATGCAAAGGTGACTTGGTTTATCGTTACTGTAGACAAACGAAAACACTTTATTTGATGAATCCTTAAAGAAAATTTTAATTAATATCAATCAGGAGAAAAGTTATTGCAAAAATATATGTTGATCCCTAGACACTTTTGATGTGTGTAGGTACATTCATAAAATACAAGAACGTTTCATTATACACATTTATTTTCTATAATGTCGGGAGGCATCCACCTGATCTAAATCATTCATCATTGTATCCTAATATGGAGTGGGCGAGAAAAACTAAATTTTTAGATATTATGTATATATACGAGTATATGGGTATATTCCATGATAAGTTATACCTATAAAAGAGCAGTTACTAACTGGCTAAAACTATAATAACGTTGAACAAATAGTACATCATGCTAAACAGCTTTTAATTAATACAATAAATATTAATATAAAAATTTAAATTTTTGTAATTGCAATATTATATCATATATACTTAGTCTGGCCATAAATACTGTTACAATTAAAAATACTCGTAAACAAAATATTACATTTGAATTTGGAATCTGTCAATTTTATATGATTGTTCATTGAGTTTTCTCATTTTGGCGCCAATACATTGTACAATATTTTGCGATATTAAAATGGAGTGGGGTGATAAAGAGAACCGAATCGCTGTGATTGCATTACACAAAGTGGGTATGGAGCCAAATGCAATTTTTAAAACTCTCCATTCGCTTGGTATTAGTAAAATGTTTGTGTACCGAGCTATTAATAGGTACAATGAGACCTCCTCTATTTGTAACAGAAAAAGATCTGGCCGTCTACGTAGTGTTCGTACGAAAAAGGTGGTCAAAGCAGTAAGGGAAAGAATTCGAAGAAATCCTGTCCGAAAGCAAAAGATTTTATCTCGGGAGATGAAGATAGCACCTAGAACCATGTCGCGTATTTTAAACGATGACTTAGGACTTGCAGCCTATAAGAGACGTACTGGTCATTTCTTAACTGATAATTTAAAAAAGAATAGGGTGGTAAAATCGAAACAACTACTGAAGCGGTACGCAAAGGGAGGTCACAGAAAAATTTTGTTTACGGTTGAGAATTTTTTTACCATCGAAGAAAGTTACAACAAACAAAATGATAAGTTGTATGTCCACAGTTGTGAAGAAGCGAGCGCGCGTATTCCGAGGGTCCAGCGAGGGCATTATCCTTCATCAATCATGATTTGGCTTGGAGTCTCATATTCAGGCTTAACTGATGTGTTTTTCTGTGAAAAAGGTGTGAAAACCAGTGCCGTGGTTTACCAAAATACCGTCCTAACAAACATAGTAGAACCACTTTCTCAAACAATGGTCAAAAACAGACACTGGATATTCCAACAGGACTGCACCAGCTCATAAGGCACGAAGCACTCAAAACTGGTTGACCGCCCGTGGAATTGACTTCATCGGGCATGAAAACTGGTCCTCTTCTAGTCCAGATTTAAACCCACTGGACTACAAGATATGGCAACATTTGGAAGAGAAAGTCTGCGCTAAACCTCATCAGAATTTGGAGTCTCTCCGAGCATCTCTGGTTAAAGCAGCGGCACTGACTAGGTATACAGGTTGGGCCAAAAGGGTATTAGCGTTTTGATTCTTTAATTTCTCGGAATCGCGCGGCGCCAGGCAGGCGGGGGGAATGCCGATAGACGCGTCGCTTCCTGGAAATTTAGTCGCCATGGAGCCGTACACGGGAGCTCACCGTGTATTTTGTGTTCGCGCGTTTTACGAAAATAATAAATCTAAATCCATCAAAGACCACCAAAGGTAGGAGAATACGGTTGGTTAAAACTAAACTTAATACCCTCCTTTGCTGTAAAATCATGAATTGACTTTTGACATGCCGGCATTACTTTATTTAATTCATTAATTTCACCTACAAAATTAGTCACATTGTCACAAAAAAGCTGATTAGGTTTTCCTCGCTGTGAGATAAAGCGGCCGAGGCAAGACATGCATGCAACTACTCAAATCACTCAAACAATCAATGATTTCCAAATGTATGGCTTTCGTGCAGATACAAACAAACAGACATAAGTAGCACTATGATATTCTGTTACCGCGGCCGAAATTAATAGTGGATCAGCTACTAGTACCACAAATTTCGAATGGAAAGTTTTGGAATACCCAACTAGCCGGACTCTGGCCCATCAATGGTTCTAGAGTTTTGGCTCGAAACCGTGACCATCTCCGTGATCACCGTGACCGTGATCATCAATTTTGTAAAATGATACTTTGCGTCCTATAAAACTGTTTTTGTAGTCAGCGTAGGCAGAGATAACGCACTGCGGCGCTTGCGCACTGATCGGCAGGCTCAGCGATAGCTAGCAACCCGATCACGTCATCGTGATCTTGTACGGTGCGCGACTCAACCGCAGCGGTTACCGCGTTCACCTGTATTCGTTCGGCCGTTATGTTTTACTGTTAGTATCATGTAATATGTTTTTATAATCGAGTCTGAAGCTGTTAGGAAGTAAGCTTGAGTATGATTAGGTAGGTATGATTTAGAAGAAAAGTTTTTAGTGATTTAATATATAACGAATTAATGTTTATGAAATAATCTGAGAAGAACGGGAAGAAAATGAATGACGTCTTTATAATTTTCAACGTCATTGTTGTTTGAAGTAGATAGATGTAAATACGCAAATACATCTCAACACAACACGCGTCTTATTGCAAGCGCGCGATAGCAAGCGAGCAATATGTGAGGTCGACCTCCAGTTTCTCGGTATTTTGTACGCTCTACTTCTCCAAAACCAAAATAGTTTGAAACCCCCTTTTTTCGTGATCGTGTAGCCTAGATGTCGTAGTTGTGCCAGTTGAAATTTGTTTTTCAAAAAAAGAAGTTTTGTTCCAGAAAAATCGGTCCAAGAAGATTTGTCCCTACTGTGAGCAGTGCTTTTGCAGTGGTAGTACTAAATTTTCCTTTTTCCTCTTTTTTATTTTTTTTTCATCTTTTCCTTTTTGTTTTTTTAGTTTTTTAATAAATTAGTCTTTTATTAAATTATATTAAATTATATTAAATTTTGGGTTTTTAATTCTAATTTAAGTTTCCAAGCGCGCTT
Organism: Pyralis farinalis; assembly: GCA_947507595.1. Lineage (NCBI taxonomy): Eukaryota > Metazoa > Arthropoda > Insecta > Lepidoptera > Pyralidae > Pyralis > Pyralis farinalis. The sequence goes on from OX382264.1 coordinate 8,748,326, forward strand.
GCTACACAGCTTGCTGTTACCTATTTAAAAGATAAAAAGCGCGCTTGCGTTTGCGCCGCAGGCCCTAACTTCCCTAGTTTGTTCACGATTATACGGAATGAATGAAAAAAACTTATGAAATCTGTATTACTTATTGAAGAGTAGAGTATTTATTATATATACAAGTATTTATTTGCTTACGAGGAGTCTCCGGCCATCTACATTTATTATTTTTTAGTCGTTATCTTACATAACGAATATTTACTTTAAATAAACGCTTGCAAGACATTCAAGTAACGCACGCGCGATGCCACCACTGCTGCTTAACCAGCAACTCCTTAGAAGTTTACTGGTAACAGCATTCGCAGGACCACAACAACAATCCAGGAAGTTGTTTTCTGTGAGGTGGAGGTACTTCCTTAGACAAGCTGCTTTGATGCGCCCTACCTCTCGTGAAAACATGCAGATCAAGACAAACAGACGTGTTTATGCACACAAATATTTGTCCTATGTGGGAATCGAACCCACGAGCATTCGTATTAATCTCTCATTACCCGCGGACCGCTTTTCCGCCAAGAAATGTATGGGAAAACGTATATAATGGGGTCTGACAGGTTAAAGCAACGTTATTAACCTTTACGCTACCTAGATCGTCAAAATAGTTATAAATAAAATAAAATTTACTATAAGCTATCGTAATAATAATATGTATGGCGGCTGTATGGCGAAGTTTAGAGACCGTGTTATGGAAAGAGCTATGCTCGTGGTAACTCTACTTGATGGAATCAGAAATGAGGGTATCCGCAGTAGAACTAAGGTAACCGACGTAGCCGAAGGAATAAGTAAGTGTGCCGGCCAAATACTGGACAGACTGGAAGAAAGGTGTTCGAGTGGCAACCCCGTACTAATGTGTAGTGGGACGTCCCCCACTAGATAGAGCGACGATCTTAAGAGGATTGTGGGGAGTCGATGGAAAATATTGAGAATGGCACAGTATGGAGGCATATGGCTCTCTAGAGGCGCGGCCTATATTCACCAGTGAACGAATGCGGCCTGACATAATAAAGATAATGATCGTTCGTCATAATATCATATCATAAATGGTTGCCTAAAATAATCGTTTATGTAAGAATTTTACCTAAATCAGCAATATTTAATATTATAAAGACATTAATATTTTTTATGTGTATTATTATTTTTCGTATACAAATAATTAATTTACCTGTATAATGGTAATTTCCATTTTTCAATAAGTATATCGCTTGCTATAAATTAATATGATCGCATAATAGTAGCTATTGACATGAAACTTACAAACATTATTTCAATGAATACGAGTTCAAGTAGCATCAGAATATTTTACATAGACTTTTTATGCGGGTACCACGTTGGACGCCAAATAAGAGACAAACGGCCTGCCTGATGTAGAGCAAGTATCATAATACTACAGATGTTGGTAACAGAACTATAGTACTGCCTCTTCACTACCAACGTATAACCTCATCACGGACTTTCCACAAACTTGCGTCCTCCAAAAATTTGGCATGTAACTGGTGCCTTTTATAAGTGGATGTATTTCCTTAGTTTTGTTCATTTTTATGTAAAAGAGAATCTCATTTAGACTAGGTGTTTTGCAAACCTCGACAAAACAAAAGTCGACTTGCAAAACAAATGGAAGCCTGTCTTTAACAATATGGAAATAATACAAATTTAGCTTAAAATACTTTGATCCAAACTAATACTTGAACACGTGCCAAGTCGGACTGTTTCCGCTGACCTTATCCAGGGGCGTTCCAATTCGATGTTGGTTTGGTTGCGCTGCATCTCGAATATCAAGCGAGTGTTTTGTTCGGGCGAAATAATAGCTAAATCTACATAACTATTAAATAAATGGTACCTATAGTTGCAAACATGAGAGTAGGTTTTATTTTGTAGGTAATGTATTAAGCACATTTTCAGGAACCCTATTGTTGTTGTCTTGGCCTCAGCACTCAGTACGGTATTTCCAATTTTAAAACTTCTTGGGAATGTTCTTTGAAATTAACATTTCAAAGTTTCCACATCCAAAGAACGTTTCCAGGAATGAAACGATTGTAGAAGAGTACTATTAATAGACTAAGGAACTTGTGAAACTCATTTGTGTCAATTGGATCTGACGTATATCTTTCGTGCGAAACGGCTACGCTGGGGGGCGTCGTTTTTTGTTTTAATGAAGTTCATTTCGTCAGCGTTGATGGAGATTGACATCATTAAACATTGGGTACTTGACATGGCCTATCAAGTAACCAATATAAATTCTTTTTACAGATTTTAAAATTTATACATGTACCTACTTTTACAGTTTAAATTTTCATCATTTGAAGGCAGTCATTTTCGATGTTATTTACTGCTTCGATCACATAATCCAGTGACAGAAACAGTTTTTCTCTTAATTTTTCCCTGTTATCGATGAATGACGCAATGACACAATTTCAAGTGTGAAACCTTTGTGATACTTTGATGTAGGCTTCATAAATAACAGCCTATAGGTATAACTTTTTTAGCGATTTTTTTCTTATCATCACATTTTTTCCAGAGTTTTAAATGTGGTTGCACCAGTTTTTCAATGGAAAACTTGTTACAAAGTTGAGTTAATAAATGAGTGTGATTTAATATATTTATCATAAATACCACAGTAGACGTATGTGTATTACTTTGATATTGATTGTTTTTCATTTCTTTGTGTTTTATTTTTCTCTTTTGTTTATATTTTTATTGTACCAAATTAGTATTGATTATAAACATGTCACAGTTAAGACTTGAGAGAAGCGGCTTTAGTACAGGTTTTTATAAACTTAATTGGATAAAGCCTACATTTATTTGTTAAAGGACTTGTGAATACCAATAAATCATTTGTATTTTGTATTGTATTTGTTGTACTTACTTTACTCATCCTTAGTAAAAATATACTCATTCCATAACGTTCTTCAAGAAAGGCGTGAAGAAGTTTTACAAGGTCTGCAGTACGATTGATGCTGCTGGTGTTGCGAATGTCCATAGACTTCGGAAACTGATTACCGTCATGTTTGTTTGTCAACTTAGTGCACAGACCAGTAGACTGCGCCACATTGGGACCGCGCGCTCCCAATAACGTTGTGTTTTTGCGCCTAAATATTAAACTATCGTAGTCTGACCAATTGGAGAATATTTTAACTAATACGATAAGTACCGCGATGTTAATCCGTAAACTAACCAAAAAGAGATTTACTTTACTCCACAACCCGTAGCCGTGAATTTGGTTACTACCTACGTAAAATCGCTCTCTTCGGTTCTCTAAAGGTTTTAAATTTTTTTTTTGACGGACAAATTACACAGCACCATCTAGCCCCAAAGTAAGCGAAGCTTGTGTTATGGGTACTAGACAACTGATAAACATACGTAAATACATTTTTGTTCTGTAAATATATACTTATTATACATAGAAAATACCCAGACCAAGACAAACAGACATGTTCATGCACACAAATGTTTGTCCTGTGTGGGAATCGAACCCACGAGGGTTGGTGTCAAAGTAGCGTAACAGCGCGTTTCACCACTGCGCCACCGAGCTCGTTTTCAGTCACGACTTTATTGATATAAAAAGAGAAAATATATACTTTTATTTTTCTAACCATTTTCGTTTTATGAATATATTGTAAACGAATTTTTTGTAAGAAGTAAATTATGAAAAGTAACTGAAATAAACATTTTCCACATTATTCAGTAACACCAAGTTCGTAACAGAAATAATTTGTGAAGTTACTTTCGTTTGTAATTGACCGTGAAAAATGAATACAGAATTGTTGTTTAGTCTCTTCATTTCGGTGTCCGCTTGGACGGTGAATCCATATAAACCTACTTTATTACAAGATTTTATTTAACTTTGCGTATTACCTATATATAAATAGGTGACGACAAAGCAGTTGATTACCTTTTTCTCCTGTTGGATAATCCATTTCTTTTTGAAGTAAAACTTCTTTACGTACGCTTGACTTGGGGAGTAAGCTGGTGAAGGCGTGACGAAAGCGTTACGAAGAGTGTGATCGGGTGAGGTGAACGGAATTTGAGTGGGAGGTATATGTTCGTGAAGACAGAAAGAGAGAGAGAGAGTTACGTTTCGTATATTACTGTAGGGGCAAGAGAGAGAGGTGCGTGCACACATTTTCTTTCTATCTTTCTCTCATATTTATTTATTTATTTATTTTTACACTTTATTGCACCAAAACAAATACATTCAATAGACATAACATAAGAAGAGTACAATAGGCGGTCTTATCGCTAAAGCGATCTCTTCCAGACAACCGTAGAAGGAAGAGAAATAATCGTTAATAACAAGTAGGTAGGTGGCGCATTTATAATAAGAAACATATTTATACACATGTATATACGAACATGAATACATACAACCCACATTCTAAATAATTACATTTACACTCGAATAAATTATGTAAAAATAACTTTGATGTGGAAGACCATTGACATAATGGTCAGCAACAGGTAGCAATACCAACGTAAGTTATTATAAACATACACATATATTGTATCATAGATATACATAAACATAATATAAGCTAGATAGAGAGAAAGTGTGACTTCACAAGATTTTTAAAGGAGTCTAAAGATTGTGCACATCGAATAGAAATAGGCAAAGCATTCCATAATTGGACAGCTCGTACCGAGAATGACTTAGCGTAATATTGCGAAGAGTGAGATGGTGTTAATAGACGAAGGGAAAGAGTACTACGTGTACCGCAATCGCGACGATCCCGTACCTCACTGAGATAGATAAAACGTTCCTTCAAGTAGCCAGGAGAAGTAGGATTGAAAAGAATAGAATAAAGAAGAGAGAGAATGTGCAAGTTGCGACGTAACCTTATAGGGAGCCACTTGAGCTGCGAGCGAAATTCGGAAACATGATCATATTTACGAAGTCCAAATATATATCGAATACAGAGATTTTGAAGGCGCTCAAGTTTGTTTAATTGGTCTTCAGTGAGGCTAAGGTAACAAGAGTCAGCATAGTCAAGGATAGGAAGGAGCAAGGACTGTACGAGCGAAATTTTGGTGCCAATGGGGAGAAAATTACGCAAACGACGAAGAGAGCCAACTCATAGCGAGTTAAGTTTCGTATATCTAAGACACAGTGCAGGCCTATTGTCCGTATCACACTATGGAGCTAAAGAAGGTTTACTTCAGTCGTGTCGTCTAAAGCACACTCGTTTTTTTGTTCGTCGCGGTATTACATTTCCTAATCTATTAGCATGTCTGTAGCACGCCAAGTCTTTATCCCCACCGAACCCAGCCAGGGTTCGGTAGGGATAAACACAGTGCAGGCCTATTGTCCGTATCACACTATGGAGCTAAAGAAGGTTTACTTCAGTCGTGTCGTCTAAAGCACACTCGTTTTTTTGTTCGTCGCGGTATTACATTTCCTAATCTATTAGCATGTCTGTAGCAGGCCAAGTCTTTATCCCCACCGAACCCAGCCAGGGTTCGGTAGGGATAAACACAGTGCAGGCCTATTGTCCGTATCACACTATGGAGCTAAAGAAGGTTTACTTCAGTCGTGTCGTCTAAAGCACACTCGTTTTTTTGTTCGTCGCGGTATTACATTTCCTAATCTATTAGCATGTCTGTAGCAGGCCAAGTCTTTATCCCCACCGAACCCAGCCAGGGTTCGGTAGGGATAAACACAGTGCAGGCCTATTGTCCGTATCACACTATGGAGCTAAAGAAGGTTTACTTCAGTCGTGTCGTCTAAAGCACACTCGTTTTTTTGTTCGTCGCGGTATTACATTTCCTAATCTATTAGCATGTCTGTAGCACGCCAAGTCTTTATCCCCACCGAACCCAGCCAGGGTTCGGTAGGGATAAACACAGTGCAGGCCTATTGTCCGTATCACACTATGGAGCTAAAGAAGGTTTACTTCAGTCGTGTCGTCTAAAGCACACTCGTTTTTTTGTTCTTCGCGGTATTACATTTCCTAATCTATTAGCATGTCTGTAGCACGCCAAGTCTTTATCCCCACCGAACCCAGCCAGGGTTCGGTAGGGATAAACACAGTGCAGGCCTATTGTCCGTATCACACTATGGAGCTAAAGAAGATTTACTTCAGTCGTGTCGTCTAAAGCACACTCGTTTTTTTGTTCGTCGCGGTATTACATTTCCTAATCTATTAGCATGTCTGTAGCACGCCAAGTCTTTATCCCCACCGAACCCAGCCAGGGTTCGGTAGGGATAAACACAGTGCAGGCCTATTGTCCGTATCACACTATGGAGCTAAAGAAGGTTTACTTCAGTCGTGTCGTCTAAAGCACACTCGTTTTTTTGTTCGTCGCGGTATTACATTTCCTAATCTATTAGCATGTCTGTAGCAGGCCAAGTCTTTATCCCCACCGAACCCAGCCAGGGTTCGGTAGGGATAAACACAGTGCAGGCCTATTGTCCGTATCACACTATGGAGCTAAAGAAGGTTTACTTCAGTCGTGTCGTCTAAAGCACACTCGTTTTTTTGTTCGTCGCGGTATTACATTTCCTAATCTATTAGCATGTCTGTAGCACGCCAAGTCTTTATCCCCACCGAACCCAGCCAGGGTTCGGTAGGGATAAACACAGTGCAGGCCTATTGTCCGTATCACACTATGGAGCTAAAGAAGGTTTACTTCAGTCGTGTCGTCTAAAGCACACTCGTTTTTTTGTTCTTCGCGGTATTACATTTCCTAATCTATTAGCATGTCTGTAGCACGCCAAGTCTTTATCCCCACCGAACCCAGCCAGGGTTCGGTAGGGATAAACACAGTGCAGGCCTATTGTCCGTATCACACTATGGAGCTAAAGAAGATTTACTTCAGTCGTGTCGTCTAAAGCACACTCGTTTTTTTGTTCGTCGCGGTATTACATTTCCTAATCTATTAGCATGTCTGTAGCACGCCAAGTCTTTATCCCCACCGAACCCAGCCAGGGTTCGGTAGGGATAAACACAGTGCAGGCCTATTGTCCGTATCACACTATGGAGCTAAAGAAGATTTACTTCAGTCGTGTCGTCTAAAGCACACTCGTTTTTTTGTTCGTCGCGGTATTACATTTCCTAATCTATTAGCATGTCTGTAGCACGCCAAGTCTTTATCCCCACCGAACCCAGCCAGGGTTCGGTAGGGATAAACACAGTGCAGGCCTATTGTCCGTATCACACTATGGAGCTAAAGAAGGTTTACTTCAGTCGTGTCGTCTAAAGCACACTCGTTTTTTTGTTCGTCGCGGTATTACATTTCCTAATCTATTAGCATGTCTGTAGCACGCCAAGTCTTTATCCCCACCGAACCCAGCCAGGGTTCGGTAGGGATAAACACAGTGCAGGCCTATTGTCCGTATCACACTATGGAGCTAAAGAAGGTTTACTTCAGTCGTGTCGTCTAAAGCACACTCGTTTTTTTGTTCTTCGCGGTATTACATTTCCTAATCTATTAGCATGTCTGTAGCACGCCAAGTCTTTATCCCCACCGAACCCAGCCAGGGTTCGGTAGGGATAAACACAGTGCAGGCCTATTGTCCGTATCACACTATGGAGCTAAAGAAGGTTTACTTCAGTCGTGTCGTCTAAAGCACACTCGTTTTTTTGTTCTTCGCGGTATTACATTTCCTAATCTATTAGCATGTCTGTAGCACGCCAAGTCTTTATCCCCACCGAACCCAGCCAGGGTTCGGTAGGGATAAACACAGTGCAGGCCTATTGTCCGTATCACACTATGGAGCTAAAGAAGATTTACTTCAGTCGTGTCGTCTAAAGCACACTCGTTTTTTTGTTCGTCGCGGTATTACATTTCCTAATCTATTAGCATGTCTGTAGCACGCCAAGTCTTTATCCCCACCGAACCCAGCCAGGGTTCGGTAGGGATAAACACAGTGCAGGCCTATTGTCCGTATCACACTATGGAGCTAAAGAAGATTTACTTCAGTCGTGTCGTCTAAAGCACACTCGTTTTTTTGTTCTTCGCGGTTTTACATTTCCTAATCTATTAGCATGTCTGAAGCACGCCAAGTCTTTATCTCCACCGAACCCAGCCAGGGTTCGGTGCGGATAAAGACTTGGCGAAGATACTGATTTTTATATGTTATCAGACCTCCATAACGCAGAGGAAAAACCAGACCTTTCTTCTTTATACGTCTTTCAAAATATAATTTCTCGGACGTGCAGGTTTCCTCATGATGTTTTGCTTTACCGCCGAACAAGTAATAATTAATAGTATGTATTCAAATTCCAAAACACGACCGAATTCAATGGTACATGTCGGGATTCAAACCGGCGACCAGTTGGATAACAGGTTGGTTCTTGTCTCTTATTTTTTTTTTTACTTTATTTTGTTTTTTTTTAATGTTTAGTGTCTTTTGGCTATCATTAGTGTTACCAATGAAAAGAATGGGAAACAGTAGAATAATGAAAGGAAACATTTTTTTATTCAACGTTAGGAGTCCAGCAAGCATACGGCCTACTTGATGTAAAGTGGTTACTGTAGCCTACGGACGCTTGTTGAACAGAATATATCACTTGCGCGTTGTCAACCCTGGTACTAACTCTAGCAACTCCTTTAAAGCTCTTTTTATACAACGTCGGGAGTCATACTAGCATATCACCTTATGAAAAGCGGTTACCATAGTCTATGAATGCTTGCAACACTTTAAGTTTTAGGCTAATGTTAGTTATTGCGCGGCGATATCTCAGGACTAGATCTACTAATGTGATACGACCTAATAACAGTTGCTTCCTTGTCTTGTATTCCTGCGAGTGAGGAATATGACGCTACTTTATTAGTAGTGGTTGGTGGCAACTTTTTTTTTATATACATCATCAGAAGGCATATCAGCATATCACTCGGGCGATGCCACATCTGCTGCCAACACAGCCACTCCTTCGGAGCTCACTAGTGGCCTCACTCACACGCAGAAACACAACAACCCTCCAGAGGCTTGTTATTTCGCTACGGTTTTCTATAAAATGGAAATACTTCCCTAGACAAGCTGCTTTGATTTGCCCTACCTCTCTTAAAAACTCGCTATGGTAACAGCAAGTCAAATATTAAGGGTGTCGAAAATCATTTCTTCTCCTTTATTGGTATGGCTATTTTAAGCTTCTCCGTGCAATCTCTCTCTCACTCTCGGAGCGCACGTTTAGCTGTCGCTCCCGGCTGTTGTCGATAGATGACAGCCGTTAAGCTAAGTCAGTGGTCTTCGGGCGAACTGGAAAACACTGGGCTCCGCCAATTGGCAGTACAGAACTGACAGAATTAAGCCATTACAGTCACGACATTTATCTAGAAAAGCGAATTATATTTCATTATAATTACGAAGGCTATAACGACTAGAACTCGAACGTACTCTGCACATTGTAAATAGTCTTAATTTATATAGTAATAGCATGTCATCATTTGAGAAATTTATTCTAGTTTATTACAATTATCCCACATGCATTTAATTTTTAATGGGGTTTCGTCATTGGAATGGAGTATACTAGGGATTCTGCATTAATATTTATTTATGTTTACCGTAAACATAGATTTAATAACCTCAGGAGGCATACGAACACCTGATGTAAATTGATTACAGTAGCTTATGAGTGTTTCCAATATAGAAAGATCACGTGTTACCACCCCTGGTGCTAACCATACAACTCCTTTATTTACAAGCTTTCTCTTAACCTCACTCACAGAAACACAACAAACCTCTAGGAGCTTTGTTTGGCAGTGGAATTCAGTGTGTGAGAGCTACTTTCCCAGTCGGTCTGCTTTGACTCGCCCTACCTCTGTGTAATATATCCAAACCAAGGCAAACAGATATGTTCATGAATAAAAATGTTTGTCCAAACCAAGGCAAACAGATATGTTCATAAATAAACATGTTTGTCCAAACCAAGGCAAACAGATAATGTTCATGAATAAAAATATTTGTCCAAACCAAGGCAAACAGATATGTTCATGAATAAAAATTTTTGTCCAAACCAAGGCAAACAGATATATTCATGAATAAAAATGTTTGTTCAAACCAAGGCAAACAGATATGTTAATGAATAATAATTTTGCTACGTTACAGTTAAAAAGAAACAACTATGTGATATTCAAATGAATGCTTCAAGTCTTTTAACTTTATGTATAGCCTTTGTTGAGAATTCTGTATTATTTTCCATTATTCAAGCTCCAAACTTACTTACGTTCAAAACTCACTGTCTATATCTCATTGTTTGTAAGAAAGTCTTGTGATAGACTGACGGGCGGATATTATAGTCTCTATGATAACGTTATCTAAACTACAGAATTAGTTTAAGATATTTTTAATCATACATACAAGGTCAAGTGTGAATGTAGGTTAAGTAACGTCGACCGCAGTCTGTCTAGGGATGGCGATCTTTTAGTCGTAAGGTTAAAATTAAAATTCGAGCTTCTGTTTGGTAAGTGACATATTTAATGACAAATGATTTCCAACGAGTATATCTAAGAAGTATTTCTTAATTCAATACTTAAGTATGTACTCGATATTTCTACAATAACGAGGCTTATCTATATTTAACTATCTATATTTACCTGGTGTGAAAGATTACTGTTTGGTAGGGCCTAGACTTCTCTGGGTTCGTATAAAACTGGGCATCACGCGAGTATTTCTGGTTGCAGCATACGCTCCCGTAAGCTCAGCGTGTGCCCAAGAACTAGAGAAGTTTTGGGAGTCTGTGAGGGATGTTCTGGATTTAGCTGAAGGGAATGAAAGAGTGATTATGTGTGGAGATTTGAATGGATGGGTTGGGACCAAACGAGACGGCTATGAAGCTGCTCTTGGTCCCTATGGAGATAAGAGAGTGAACGAAGCAGGTAAGTCGATTCTAGATTTATGTATGAAACGAAACCTCCTCGTGTCGAATACTTTATTTCGTCACAAGGATATTCACACGTATACATGGAGACGGAATGACCAAAAAAGTGTGATTGATTTGATTATAATTGATAGACGTCTCCGAAATACTATAATGGATACAAGAGCCTTTAGAGGTCCCACTCTTGAAACTGACCACTACCTGGTGGTAAGCCGGTTTGTGGGACTTTTCAAGAAGTGGAGGCATTGGCGAGTGCGTATCCCTTTCGGAGATCATGAAAGGATAAGGAGTGAAAAATTGCAAGATGAAAGTGTAAGGAGAATGTATGTACATCTGGTAAGCGAAAGACTTGCAAATGCAAGTCTTTCCGGCACAGATGTAGATGATTGCTGGAAAGTTCTGAAAGAAAGTATGGTGGATAGTGCAAAAGAAGCATGTGGATGCGTAAAGAGGCATAAAACATTGAAAGGGGATGCCTGGTGGGATGCGGAGGTTGAATCCTCCGTAGCAAGAAAGAGGAAAGCGTGGCTGGATTATGTATCATCTTTGCCCTTAAATGAAAGTATGAGAGAGAAGAAGAAAGAAATGTACCGTCAATGCAAGAATGAAACCAAGGCTTTAGTGAAAGAGAAGCGTGAAAGACAAATTATGAATGAGGAAGAGAGGCTGACGAGAAACTTCGAGGCAAATACCAAACTCTTTTGGAGAGAGGTAAAGAAGTCTCGGGGTAGCTCGTCGGCATCCAGTATGAACAAGATTAAGTCTAAAGCTGGTATCATTCTTGCAAACACTCAGGAAGTGTTAGAACGGTGGAGTGAATATTTTGAAGAAATGTACGAATATGCCTCGGACGCTGACAATGAGAGTGAGTCTGATGCTCACTCCGCGTTGACGGCGTCCGATGAAGGTATAACTATGGATGAGATAGAATGGTCGATACGAAGTTTGAAAACTGGAAAGTCTGCGGGAATTGATATGATTACAGCTGAGATGATCAAACTAGGTGGCACATACGTCCGGGACGCCTTCTGGTACTTATGCAACCTTTGCTGGAGAACTGGAAGGGTCCCAATGGACTGGGGACGCGCAGTCATCGTACCCTTGTATAAAGGCAAGGGATCACGCATGGACTGCGCCAACTATAGGGCCATCAGTTTGATCAGCTTAGCAGCAAAAGTATATGGAAAGATAATTGAAAGGAGAATGAGGGTGAAATCTGACGAAATGCTGTGGGAGGCACAAGGAGGATTCCGAAATGGAAGGGGATGTACGGATCAAGTTTTCTCGCTCCGCAATATCGTAGAGAAGCATCTGGCCACAGACCAGAAGGTTTTCTGCGGTTTTGTGGATCTTGAGAAGGCTTTTGATAGGGTTGTGCGAAAGGAACTGTGGTGCATATTGCCGAGATATGGGATTGACGGCTCACTGCTGCGTGCTGTGCAGTCCACCTACAAGGATTGCTCAGCATGTGTGCGAATAGATGGCAACATGTCACCCTGGTTTGATGTCAAAATTGGTGTCAAACAGGGTTGCATGTTGTCTGCTAGGCTGTTTATTCTGTATCTCGATAGTTGTCTACAGAGAATAAGATCGACGAATGTAGGATTACGCATGGGTGGCCTAGTGGTGAACTGTCTGCTGTATGCAGATGATGCTGTCCTGTTAGCAGAAACACCATCTGAGCTGCAAACACTAGTCACAATGATGAAAGACGAATGTATGAAGGAAGGCTTACTATTGAATGCGAAGAAAACAAAGATTATGGTATTTGAAAGAGAAGAAACCAGAACCAATGTAAGAATTACGGTAGATGATGAAGTGTTGGAACAAGTGAATGAGTTTGTATATCTTGGATGCGCTTTCAGCAGGGATGGAAGGTACACCGCAGATGTGGAAAGGCGAGTGAGTGCTGGGAATAGTGTGAATGGAGCGTTGGGAAAACTTCTTGGCAGTAAAAACCTGAGCCAGAAGGCGCAGCTGGCTATACACAATGCAGTGCTGGTCCCAACGCTTACTTATGGAAGCGAGAGCTGGGTATGGCAGAGAGAGCATGAAAGTAGGATAAACGCGGTTGAAATGCGAGCGTTGCGCAAAATCTGTGGTGTAACGCTTGCAGACCGTATCCGCAATGATGAGGTTAGAAGCAGAGTTGGTCTGAAAGAGAGCGTCGGTGTTAAAATAAGAAGAGGCATGGTTCGGACATGTAGAAAGAATGCAAGATGAAAGAATGACGAAGCAGATATACAATGCAAAAGTGGAAGGATGTAGGAACCGAGGAAGGCCAAGACTTACCTATCATGATCAGATTGGTCGTGTTCTATCAGAAGGTGATGTCAGGAGCCCTAGAAACCGGCGAGCGTGCGCGTGAGCGTCTTTCCACATCTGCGGTGTACCTTCCATCCCTGAAACTATATTTATATAATATAATAGTGAAGGTAGCTCGTCAAAAATGGGAAAGTGGTTCATAATCATCTAAAAAGTTTAACGTTAGTTAGTTTTTTTTTATAGAAATGATACACTTTGCATTGCCGAGCTCGGTGGCGCAGTGCTGAAACGCGCTGTTACATTACTTTGACATCAACGCTCGTGGCTTCAATTTCCGCACAGGACAATCATTTGTGTGCATGAACATGTCTGTTTGTTTTCGTCTGGATGTTTTTAATAGAGGTAGGGTACATCAAAGCAGCCTATCTGGGGGAGTGCTTTCACCTCACAGAAAACTGCAGCCAATTATTGAACTTCCTGGAAGGTTGTTGTGTTCCTACGTGTGAGTGAGGTCATCAGCAAGCTCGTAAGAAGTTGCTTTGTTAGCAGTAGAGATGGCATCGCGCGAATGATACTTAATGCACATACAGAATATTAACAATCAATATAATCAACCATGAAAACTAAATGCTGCAACTTTTTACCAGAGGGAGACTTTGTACAAATGTCGTCTGCGTGGGTACCTTTGTCTCACCTATTTCTAACGCCAAGTAGCTATATCTATATAGCTGTGTACCGGTTTGAAGGGTGAGATATGGCAGAGAAATCACTGGGTACTGTGACGCCTTAGGTCACAAGATTGGCAGCGCGCGAGTAAAATCCGCGTGGTGTTGTGAGCGTCAATAGGCTGCGGTGAACGCTTACCATCTAACGCGGGCATGCTTGTTTGCCAATCTTTGCCAATGCCAATAGTTGTATAAAAAAAAAACCTTTTTGTCAAGGTAAACAAAATATCTCAGTGGATATACTGTTAGGCTCATTGGGCTACTGTCTATTTGAACCTAAATGCCTGGTGCTCACGTCAAGTGCGACCTAAGTACTGAAGTCAGTGTATTGAATTGAATTCTACGAATCGTGACTGACAGCTTTATTTCAAATCAGGAGAGTTTGCATCTCATACGTGTAGATGTACGTATGTCATCTGTACGTTGTAGCGATTATAAAAGATATGGAAAATGACATTACGATTGCCTAGAAGCTAAAATCGAAAGTGATATAACCGAATTTGAAACGAAGCAATTTTTCAGACTATTTATGACGCTTGGACCAAGGTGAGCGCTTATAGGAATCCTGCTGTATCTAATTTGAAATGCACTGATTGCTGCCTCAACGTTTAGCTATATAATTATTGCTGGACCACAGTTCAGTTTCTTTGACAGCATTTTGTCACCTTGCGAGCATTACCTCAGGGAGCCGTGCTTCTTTCTTGCTGCTTACTAAAATAGCAGGAGAAATGTTTTGACCACTACTGCTAAAATCATATGGTGTTCTGATTTATAGCGTTCAAAAACAAGGCAATTTATTGCGTAGTTTTGAATTATTTTTTTGCTTCCATCTTGTGTTTGGTTGACGGAGCAGCCACCTTCTATCCCATGGTATGGTAGGCTTCATACTGGAAATTCATTTACCTTTTTTATTCATTTACAGTAGAATAATATTTTATAGATGTTTGGCCCATGTCTTTCTCATAAATCGAATGAGGCCTTACCGACTGTGGTACTGAATTACACCAATGCATATTTTTTCCTTCCTTCTTTCTCTCCGAAGCGATGAAAAGTATGATAAATCCGTGATCCCTGGGTGGTAACTGAGAATCACTGTCTATTAGTCTAAATTAAAAAAAAGACACGCCATATTTCCCAAATTAATATATTAAAAAAAGTTTGATGTCAGATAGCATATGAAATGCTATCACCCCCACCCGATGGGATATTTCGGTAGAATTACCTGTATACGAGCTTGAACCTTATGATTCGGGTCAGCGACGAGGTGAAAATCATCAATATATACTTATTGAAACCACAATAGTCGTGCACTGTGCAGTTTTAGAGAAATTTCAATAACCTTCGGGGTGAGTAATGAACTCCCTACAGTTATTTCCCCAAGAGACTACAGTATAGGTTCCTTGGAAAAAGGTGTAAGTAGGTTTTACATGGTCTGGAAAACATAGGTGTTGCCTTTGATGTTGCAAATGTTATCAGACATCAGTCACTAATTACCATTCGGCTATACGCAATAATATGTTCAATACGGCTATATAGCAATCAATATTTAGTGTAAAAGAGTGCAACAAATGTATACCGGTAGTAAAATAATATCATTAAGTCCTCATTTCCATCCAAATCATCTGTGATATAAAAATAGAATAACAGCGCCCCAATTTGAGTAATGACGTAGTTTTGCCGCAGGCAATGGAGAACGGAGACGTCTGTACCGGTAATTGGGATAATTATTCCTAACAACATGATGTATTATTAAAATACGTATACTAGATGGTAGTTAAATTGAACTGGAATGAAAGTCCAAACAATATGATTTTGTATTTCGGTTTGAATAGAATTTACGTAGAATGATGTATGAAATACCAATTAAAAGTTTTCGATATATATCTATCTATCTTCACGCCAAATCCCTTGCGGGGTAGGCAGAGGGAACCAAGCGCCCTAAGACGCGTTCCTTACACACTCCACTCGCTTTTTTAACATTCATGTTCATGCACGCTCTTGACATCAGCTTCTGATAAAATACGCCAATTTGGTCATAGTAGGTTAGTCTTGGTCTTCCTCGGCTCCTACATACTTCTACTTTTGCATTGTATACCTGTTTCGTCATTATTTCATTCTGCATTATTTCTTCATGTCCGAACCAACGGACCATGCCATTTCTTATCTTAACACCGACACTCTTTTTCAGACCAACTCTTTTTCTTACGTCAATGGTGTACCTTCTATCGCTGCTAAAAGCGCTTCTAAGATATACAATCTCATCCACTTGCTCCAACACTACATCATCAACCGTAATCCTTGTGTTCGTTCTGGTTATTTCTCTTTCAAATACCACTGTCTTGGTTTTCAATTGTACGTCTTTCTTCATACTATCATCTTTTATTGCTGTAACTAGTGTTTGCAGTTTGGATAGGGATTCTGATATTAATACCGTGTCGTCTGCATAAAGCAGACAGTTGACCATTGAGTTACCCATTCCCACTCCCACATTCATATTTCTTATTCTCTGAAGACAACTGTCCAGATACAATATGAATAGTCGAGGCGACAGCACGCACCCCTATCTGACACCAATGTTGGTATTAAAACCAGGGCGACAAGCTGCCGTCCACCCGCACACATGCTGTACAATCTTCATACTGTTAGCTGTGTTAGCTGTAAGTTTTCCATTAAAAATAAAATAAAAATAAAAATAAATAAAATACGTAGATCGCATAACGCGGAGCAGGTCACCGTCAACCCCATGTCTGGGCAAAATGTTCCAAAGATCCTTTCGCATGACCCTATCAAATGCTTTCTCAAGGTCCACAAAACCGCAGAAAACGCTCTGATCCATAGCCAGATGTTTCTCTATGATATTGCGTAATGAAAACACTTGATCCGTTCATCCTCTGCCCGTTCGAAATCCACCCAGTGCTTCCCAAAGCATTCCACCGGATTTCACCCTCATTCTCCTTTAATCATTGAAAATTTCAGAAGAATTTGGATCCTCCAGACATCTTTATGCAGACTATTTACAGATTTGTACTCAGGCTCCATTGTTTGAACTTCCAAATGCCATTTCTTCTATTAATAAAGATCTCTTGCGTATATCTGTTTGGAGTAAGTTTCATGGTCTCTTTGTCAACCCTTCAAAATCGCAAACCATTGTTAAAGGTAGTTCTCGTCGCATATCAAAAATTGACTCAAATAATATTCCTTACGTTATGTTTGACGGCACACCGATAAAGTTCAGTGATAAAGTGATAAATTTGGGAATCATTTTTGATAATTCTTTATCTTGGTCAGCCTGATTGCCGAAGTTAGTAGGAAATTGCTTGCTACGTCTGGTTCCCTTAGAAGGTTACAAAATTTTCTACCAGTAGACACTAAAATTACGCTAGCACAATCTTTGCTCCTTTCTACCTTAGACTATGAGGATTCCTGTTACCTAGATATCACCGAAGAGCAATTAAATAAACTTGAGCGCCTTTAAAACTTTTGCATATGGTTTATATTTGGACTTCGTAAACATGGCCATATTTCTGAATTTTGTTTTCAGCTCAAATCCTATAAGACTTCGGCGCAACTGGCACTTCCATTCCCTTTTTTACTCTATCATCTTTGATTCTACTACCCCAACCTATTTAAAGGAACGTTTTGTCTTTCATAGTGATTCCGCATGGTCGTACCCTTATTCCGTCTTAAAATACTATTCCACTCCACTGATTTCTACACCAATTCATCCTCAGTTGAGGCGGTGCGTCTATAGAATGCTTTGCCTTTCGATATCCGGAATGATCAATCACTTCGATCCTTCAAACATCTTGTCAAACGTCACTATTTTTCTCTTAACGTAATCAGCATCCTTTTCTAGTTATATATCTATCCTAGGCTGCTGTGCTGTGGTATTCTGTCACGAGGAGGTAGAGGTAGACTCCATCCTACTACTCTTTCGCTAGAGCGTCGCCTGTTAATTAGCAGGATACACCATGTGCAAATGAGATATTCATACTTTAAATCTAAATAAATAAAGACAACATATTGAGCTGCCTACATCCCAAACATTGTCATTTTAAAGAAATGAAATGGCTATAATTTTCTTTTGAATGTTAAACCTAGACATTTTAGAGAATGCCAGAATTTCGCTACTTGACAGATCAACCCAGTTCTACTAGTTGTTATGCAAATTAACCGGGCGACGTCAGTGTTATATGAACTATTCAGAAACCGCATTGCAACGCTTAAGGTGGATTTTTGTGGTTAACGTGATTTAGTGGCGGAGTGGTTAGCAATTCTACTTACATCAAGGCTCGTGGGTTCAATTCCTACGAGTATACATGGAAAACATTTGTGTGCATGTCTGTTTGTATTGATCTGGGTGTTTTTAAAAGAGGATGCCTTAAATCTGTCCGAGTCAGGAAGTACCTTCACCTCACAGAGAACAGCAGCCAAATAACGACTTTATGGAAGATTATTGCGTTTTTACGAGTGATTGTCATTAATTTCATCATCTTTATAGAGAAGCTAATGCATATCAATAAAAAAAGCAGTCTGCTTACGAAGCCACGACGTATGTTAATGGGAATCCTATGTCTTCTTCTTCAAGATCGCATCAACAGAATTTGCATAGGTTGGCAGTTAAACCTCACGAAGCCCAAGTATTCCTCGGATTCGGCCCTTCTGATGTAAGTAGCCAGCAGCGATCACCAGTTTCACAGGTTTTCACTTACCGTCACTAGCCTATCATGCTTGTACGGCTAGTGGCAGTTGGTTTCCTTCGCTGTCTGCAAAACGACTTGTGTATGAACCGTTATATGACTGCGGTCGTCCATATGTGATGGAGGTATTTCCTCCATGGATATTTTGTACAAGATGTCTTGCTAGTTTCAATCCCATTAAACAAATAATTGAATGAAAACAGTAGAGTGGAAATACTAGTAAGAACAAAAATTAAGTATACATAATACTCGAAGGCTAAAAATATCGTTGCCACTATCTATAGAAATTGTAGTATATCGTTACAACAATGGACTGAATGATGAAGTTGCAGAACTGATGACGATGGCCTGTCGAAATTATGCTTCATAAATGGTTTCTCATAGACTCGATCCAGCAAATAAAATGTTTTTATCGTTTTAGTGATTGATGTACGCATGGAAGTCTACCTTAACTCGGCCACGTATTCACCCTGACAACTTAGTGGTAGGCGACAGGTAACTTTGCAGTTGTAGCAGTAATGCTCACGTGTAACTGAAAGTTACTAATTGTTGTGTAACATAATTGCTTCTAACTTGCAGCGTTGTAGTTATATTTTATGCAATTTAAAATGCTGACTTTAAACATTCTAGATATTCTACGATACCATGAAAGTATCCTGGGTATAGAATATACTATTTATTCAGCGCATATATTTTTACTTTTGAATATAAGTCTAAAACGATTTTATTTTTAATCACGATACAACACAGAAGGTTTATTTATAAGAATATGCTTTTTTCTTACATACGTAGTTGGCATTACGAACATCATTTTAAGCCAAAACGGAATGATGCAGTGGATGCTTTTTATAAACTTAACTCAATTTCACGCAGTTTTTACGATTACATAGATCAGATTATGTACAGTATTATATTTTATATATTAAGACGTTCACCGACAGTATGACACATGTGTTTGACAGTAACTTTTTTATGGGAAATTGAGGGCTGTTTTAGAATTTGCATCGTATTCGATAATTACGTACACTGTGATGCATGATGTTATAGCAGTCGACACTATGGCGCACTCGCCAGCCAACTGAACAAATCTTCATATAGATGCGAATGCTATGGCATCTGTGAATGAATACGGGGGACGCGGGGTGAGGTGGAGCCGATCACTTTCCTATGTGTGCTAATACTATCCTAGACGACAGTACGAAACACAGGAATGTGTAAACTTTGACAGTAAAAACGCGGCCTTATATTGGGTATGAAAATTTGAATGCTCTAGCAATTTTGTCGAAAATTTGGTCAACTAAGATCGACCGCTATAGCATTCACGTCCAAAAAAAAATTCGCGTCGGTGAACGTGTTAACATCATCATAACTATATAATCAATGAACATCCCCTTTATAGCGTAAATCAACCTAAATAGCACATATGAGAAGATAAGCCTCAGAGTTATAGAAGTAATGTACTGCTAGGTATATTTTATAAGACACTGCGTGAACGGCAAATCAATCACAATACAAGACAATCATATAATTGTTATTATACTTAATAAATTAATTGTGTAACTATGTACAGAAAGTTTACACTAAGGTGGAAATCAAGCATACGGCCTGCCTGATGGAAAACAGTCACCGTAGCCTATGGACATTTGCAACACCAGGGGTGTCACTCATGCGTTGCCGACCCTCTAAAAAGCTCTTCACGCATTTCTTAAAGAACTCCATGCTGTAGTCACTTGGAAAAACCTCGGCTGGGCGCTCATTCCACAGCTTGAGAGTTCTCGGAAGAAAACTTCTCTGGAACCGCACAGTACGTAAGTAAGTAGTTTTTTGGACACCAGCTTGACCTTCTCCTACAGGTAATTTCTTTTCCATTAGCATTGGCGACGTTCGCAACATAAGCTTTTTTTTTATATTGGCTCAGCATAGTGGCTCCGCTTCGCCTGTTGGTAAGTGAAAAGAGGAGCCCAAATTGCAGCGGCAACTGACAAAGGACTACAGTGTCCTGTCAGTTGACGCTACCATGCTGGCCCGCAAGGTGGTTCTTCAAGCTTCGTTTAAAGGATCCCATGTTGTAGGAAGGAGAAAACACATGTGCAGGCAAGGCGTTCCACTTTTTAATAGTTCGACAGAGATAGGAGTTGCCGAACTTTTTAGTACGAGAAAAAATGTCCTCAACAGTGGAATGATGACATCGCAAGCCTGCACGTGTGGTTCTATGACAGAAAGGAAAGGTTGGGATAAGGGAAAATAATTCTTCAGAGCAGTCACCATGGTACAGGCGGTAAAATGTACTTAGAGAGCCTATGTCCCTACGAAGTTGCAGAGGTTTTTTGTGACCTCTTCGTCGTCGATTATGCGGATAGCCCGTCGCTGCAACCTATCGAGAGCTTCGAGAAGATACTGTGCGGAGCCGTGTCAGAGATGGGAGCAATACTCCACGCAGGCCCGAACTTGAGTCTTATAAAGAAGACAAAGTGGGTCCGGCGTGAAGAACCGGCACACCCTGTTCAGGACTCCAAGTTTCTTTGAAGCTGTTAAGATGAGGCTCTCGATATAATTTCGTTGGTTTAGGTCGCAACGAATATCCATGCCTAGCATATTTAGGCTATCTCGCATATTGAGGGTAGCGCCTTGACGACTGGGAGTGGGGTAAAATGGGGTCATTTTTGTTGTGAACGCGCACACCTGAGTTTTCTTGGCATTGAACTCAACCAGGTTATTGGACCCCATTTACTAACTAGGTCCTAAACCCTTTTATTAAGCTCAACGACAATACTCTCACGCCTCTCACCGAGTTCTGCCCGACCAGCACTAAGCCTATGGATTTAGCGAAGACACGGATTTTTACATGGAGTGACGCCGTCAGAACTCCACAACCCAGAGGGAAAACCAGCCCTATCTAACCTAAGGTCTACCTAAGGTCACGATGTTCGAGATATAATTTCTTGGATGTGCGGGTTTCCTTACAATGTTTTCACACGCCGAGTAAGTGATAATTACAAATATGTACATTAATTCGAAAATGTGGTACATGCCAGGATTCGAACCGAGAATCAGTTGGTAAATAAGCCAGCTCTTTATTTTACTTGGCTATAACTGCTCTACCGTAAGTATTCCAGTAGATAAGGAACCGGCCTATTGACCACCTGGTCCACGGTTCGAATCCTAGCGGAATGTACCACTAAAATTCGTATTTTCGGATTTATGTACATATTTATCACTTGCTCGGTAATGAAGGAAAACACCGTGAGGAAACCCACACGTCCAAGAAATTATATTTTGAAAGACGTTAGACTTAACCTAAGAAAAATCTGGTTTTCTCTCTGGCTTGTAGAGATCGAACGGCAGTCACCCCATGTAAAAATCAGTATCCCTGTCAAATCTTTATGCTTAGGTAGCGGACCCCGTCAATCCTAATGGATTAGGAAAACGGGATAACGCGAAGCAAAATAAGAACTGATCTACTATAAGTATATGTATTAGGACAATAACAGACAGGCAACTCTCTATCCTAATATACTGCGGAATTACAGAGATTATAATTAGTTGCGCTATTGTGTACTTATATTATGATCACAGTCTATTAAACTAACGTTATTCACGCTGCAGTCGGCCTACACAGCACCAGGGTATTGTAATTGGTAGGTACGTAGACAACACGGAACCCATTTGCATAGTAATAGTAACCAGCCTTCAATAATATTCAACCTAGGCATCTAGGTACAAAATAATTCATGAATATTTAAAACAGTGTTGTTGAAATATGGAGCGTTCAATTTGTTAAAGTGAGTTTTTATTCAATTCCTGATAGTAACAGCGCCAGCAATAGCTGGATAATACAGAAAATTATCTTGGTATTTGCTCAGATCTTTTTTTTCTTCTATAAAGTTGAATAACAATCATACCTACCTAATGCGAAGCGATTACGATAGAATATCAATCGCCGCATCATATCATATCACACGTCTAATGTAGCAATTCCTTGCCAACATACTGGTGAATTTCCAGCAGTATAACGGGAGTCCGATTATTCTAAACGAATACGATTTGTCGTCATCTATGCATGGTTTAATGTACGAGTATTATATGTCCATAAGACGGAACACAGTTGCACTGTTTTGTTTCACTTTTCCATATGTACGTGTAGTTCACAACATTTTACTTTGTCTTTGACTCGCTTATATAACATATATCACTAATATAAAACTCGATACACAATCGCTATGAAAATGTAAGACATTTGACAGAATCGACATATAGCTGTTTATATTTTATAGTATATTTCTTGTTTTTACATATCAATGGAATGCTTTGGGAAGCACAGGGTGCATTTTGAAGCGGCAGAGGATGTACGGATCAAGTTTTTTCACTCCGCAACATCGTAGAGAAGCATCTGGCTTTGGACCAGAAGGTTTTCTGCAGTTTTGTGGACTTTGAGAAAGCATTTGATAGAGTCGTGCGAAAGCATCTCTGGAACATTTTTCCCAGATATGGGGTTGCCGGTGACCTACTCCGTGCTGTGCAATCCACTTATGGGGATTGTACAGCATGTATGCGGGTGGACGGCAGCTTGTCGCCCTGGTTTGATATCAATATTGGTGTCAGACAGGGATGCGTGCTGTCGGCTCGGCTGTTCATTCTGTATCTGGACAGTTGTCTTCAGAGAATAAGAAATATAAATGTGGGAATGCGAATGGGTGACTCAGTGATCAACTGTCTGCTTTATGTAGACGATGCGGCATTAATAGCAGAATCACCATCCGAACAGCAAAAACTAGTTACAACAATGAAAGATGATAGTATGAAGAAAGGCTTACAATTGAATGCGAAGAAAACTAAGATAATGGCATTTGAAACAGAGACAACCAGAACGAACACTAGGATTATGGTTGATGATGTAGTGTTGGAGCAAGTGAATGAGATTGTATATCTTGGAAGTGCTTTTAGCAGCGATGGAAGGTACACCGCTGATGTGGAGAGACGAGTGAGTGCCGGGAATAGGGTGAATGGAGCGTTGGGTAAACTTCTAGGCAGCCGAAATCTAAGCCAGAAGGCAGAGCTCGCTGTACAGAACGCGGTGCTAATTCCAAGCTAACTTATGGAAGTGAGAGCTGGGTATGGCAGAAAGAGCATGAAAGTAGAATAAATGCGGTCGAGATGAGAGCATTGCGCAAAATTTGTGGCATAACGCTTGCTGACCGCGTTCGTAATGAAGACGTGAGAGAAAGAGTTGGTCTAAAAGAGAGTGTCGGTGTTAAGATAAGAAAGGGCATGCTCCGTTGGTTTGGAAATATGAAACTCCTTTTTTAATATCCTAGGTATGTGATTTCGGCAGTTTTTAAAGGATCGCCATGGTGTATTTACACAGATATAAGTGGAAGTGGAGTGCTGTTGTCACCTTTTAAGTTCTACGTTGAAAGACATATTTTTAAGAGAGGTAGGGCGCATCAAATTACCCCGTCTGGAGAAGTATCTCAACCTCACAGAAAACCGCAGGCAAATTACAACTCCCTAGAGGGTTGCTGTGTTCCTGCGCGTGAGTGAGGTCACCAATAAGCTCCCAAGGAGTTACTGTGTTAGCAGCAGAGGAGGCATTAATAGGGTACAGTACCTGCTTTACATCAGGTGGACCGTATGCTTGTACGCCTTCCGATGTAGTATAGAAAAAAAACATACGACCCGCCTGAATTTGAAGAGGTTGCTGTAACTAAGGAACATTCCCAGTAATGCATTTAAGCAAGCTGTCATACCTACGTGATTCGTGTGGATTAGTAGTAAGCTGTCAGCTTATCCTAATTCGCAAGTGACCTACTAAAACAATAAAATAGCCATTTTATAGTTTAAAAATTTGAAATAAATTATTCAATAGGTACATGAAATTTTCATCAAGTTGCGAGTATTTACAGTTAGAAATACTGCACTAAAATATTTGTCTTCTTTTTCCTAGCGTTTTTCCGTTTCCTAATTTATAAGAATTGCTACCTAAACTTAAAGTTTTTTTATAGCATACGGCTCACCTGATATAATGTGGTTGCAGTAGCCTATAAACGCTCGCAATATAGGAACTATTGGCCGCGCGTTACCACCGCTGCTGCTACCAAAGCAACTCCTTATGTACTTACTGGTAGCTCGTAGGTAAACAATAACCCTCCAGGGAGTTGTTATTTGACTGTGATTTTCCGTGTGGTGGAGGCGAATACCCAGACACATTCGTGTACACAAATGGTCGCCCTGTCGGGGAATCAAACCACGATGTCATTACGTGAAGGACGCGCTATTGGAAAAATTTCGACCTACTTAGGTCCTTCGTACCTTCTTTCGTAACTCTCTTGTCATTCATCCATCGGAATGGGGAGAGATTTGGTGAGTATGATATATGCATATTCACCGACGGCAGTAAAATCGAGGGAAGAGTAGGGGCCGCCTTATCCGTTTGGAGCGGTGGCTCCGAAATCAAAACGATCAAACTTAAACTCGCGAACTACTGCACGGTCTACCAGGCCGAGCTCCTCGCAATATGGAGGGCTACTGAGGAAGCCCTAAAGAGGAAGGCGACATCGTGCGGAATCTTCAGTGACTCCATGGCGGCTATCCAGACCATCCAAAACCGGACTTCCCTCCATCCACTTGCGGTAAAAACAAGAGAAAATATGACATCACTGTCTCGACAGAACAAGGTAATATCCTTGTTCTGGATAAAGGCCATGTTGGTATGAAGGGAAACGAGAAGGTGGATGCGTTGACAAAGGAGGCCGCTGGAAACACAAAGAGGAAGCCAGATTACGACCTGTGTCCGGTTTCATTCGTCAGGCGTAGCATTCGTATGGCAACGATTGACCAATGGAGCCGGAGATACGCCACTGCAGAAACGGCCAAAGTCACGAGGATGTTCCTCCGCGACGCGGTGGAGGCGTACAAATTGGTACGGCAAATAAAAATGAACCATGTCACAACACAAGTTATGACGGGGCACGGGAGTTCTCCGAATACTTGAACCGGTTTCGGTGTAAGGACAACCCCTCATGCACCTGCGACCCAGCCGTCAGTGAGACAGTCCCGCATCTGTTGTTCGAGTGCCCTGAGTTCGGATTAGCAAGATACAATCTGGAACATAAATTAGATTGCAAATATGCAGAGGACAGCGTGCGCGAGCTGATGCGGTGCGAAAATAGAGACACATTCTTAGATTACTGCAGTAACATAGCAAAAATAGTAATAAATAGAAACAGAACATAAGAATAGCACATAAGTTATGCTTGTAAGATATTTTGATAAATATCAAAATCAGCATAAATAAGTTAAAGACAATACCAGTGACTAAGAATTAGAACAATAAGTAAGATTAAGAGAATTTAAAGTAGAACAAAATAGCCCAAAATGTAATACTCGTAGAATAAGAAATAGAAAATAAGATATTTAAGTAAAAAATTGTAAAAATGAAAATAAAAAATTCGCCTGTTGTGGTTCCCTAATTACCCGAATAAAGACAACAATTAGCTAGCATAGGTGTAGTGGGAGTCCCACCCATGTGGGTGGGACTCCTATGTAGGAACAAAAGGTGAAAAACGCAAGAAAGAACAAGAATATAGAATGAAAGTGCGAGAGGCAAGAGACATAGAACTGGAATGAAAGAGAATCAGTGAACATAGGCTCCGATTATGTTGGAGGAGACTAGGTATTAAAAAAAAAGGCGATTAGCAAGGCGATATGTATGTATATTTATATATTTATATATCTACTATTTTTTTTTGAAGTTATACTTGTTTAGGCGCGGTATGAAGAAATGATGAGAGTGAAATTTTAAGATGCGCGCGCATCACTGTAACACAAAAGTAACAGGTTGAAGCTGCTAAATGTTTCACGGTATTACCGGTAGATGGCGGTATAGTTAAAAATGTATAATATTTGTACTTGACATTTGACTTGTGTGTAATACATTCCATAAACATCGCCGCTACTACTTGAAAGACGGTTTTTAATTTTACTCCAATAACCCTTCTTATAAATTAAAATATTATTATTTAATATAATTAATACTAAATATTATTACTTTATTAATGTTAAATATTTATTTAATGATGCTAAAGAAGTATAACTTCTCACGCGCGTACATAAGTACACGCACCCATTTTTGTTAATAAAGAATCGCGAGTTGTTGTAGCGACCAGCAACCAGAAAAATAGAAGGACATTCGTAATTGGCATTCGCAACATATTCTCGATATCAATATGAAAGATCAATGCCGAATGATGTCATTTCTCATACTAAAAATGCACAACACGTAATTGAGGTATTCACGTGCGAATGTGTTATTTAACAAGGAATCTATCAACATTTGCATCACGTTTCCAATATCTCGAGTGGGGTGTTATTCGGTTCATAAATTCTGCGCCTTGAGTAATAGAGTCCCCTCCACGTCAGGTTTGTTGGCAGCATAATATGTGGCGGTCTCTGATATACTGCGAGATGAATATATAAATTAATAACTTACAATTGTTAATAGTACTAGTAAATGGCATGAACAAACATACGATTTGTCTTAGGTTTTCGCGATTGTTACACATTGAATTAAACAATTTTTAACGGAAGTATCGCGTGTTTTATTTATTTTGTTGAACCTGACGCTTCGAATGCTTTGCAGCATCCGTGGTCGCAGGCAGAGTCCTGCGACCACGGATGCTGCAAAGCATTTTCTTTCGATGTACAAAGAACGTTTCTTTCGATTTCGATTGGCAAAGGAATTATAATACGGAATAATATTTATAGTTCGGATATGCAGAAACAATGCAAGAGAAAATAAAAACCGGCCAAGTGCGAGTCGAACTCGCGCATGAAGGGTTCCGTATCATTATCTATAAAAAATCGGCCAAGTGCGATCTATCTATAAAAACGGCAAAAAAATCACGTTTGTTGTATAGGAACCCCCCTTAAATATTTGTTTTATGTTAATTTAATTATTTATTCTTAAAGTGAATATATAACTAAATAATCTGTGAATATTTCAAGCGTCTACCTGTTACCGTTATCAATATCGAGCAAAAACGAGCAGAAAAATCACGTTTGTTGTATGAGAGCCCCCTTTAATATTTATTTTATTCTATTTTTTAGTATTTATTGTTATAGCGGCAACAAAAATTCATCATCTGTGAAAATTTCAACCGTCTAACTATCACGGTTCATGAGATACAGCCTGGTGACAGACGGACGGACGGACAGCGGAGTCTCAGTAATAGGGTTCCGTTTTACCCTTTGGGTACGGAACCCTGAAAACGGCAAAAAAATCACGTTTGTTGTATGGGAGCCCCCTTAAATATTTGTTTTATTTTAATTTAATTATTTATTTTTAAAGCGAATATATAACTAAATATTCTGTGAATATTTCAAGCATCTACCTGTTGCCGTTATCAATATCGAGCACAAACGAGCAAAAAAATCAGATTTGTTGTATGGGAGCCCCCATAAATATTTATTTTATTCTATTTTTTAGTATTTGTTGTTATAGCGGCAACAGAAATACATCATCTGTGAAAATTTCAACTGTCTAACTATCACGGTTCATGAGATACAGCCTGGTGACAGACGGACGGACGGACGGACAGCGGAGTCTCAGTAATAGAGTTCCGTTTTACCCTCTGGGTACGGAACCCTAAAAATGAAACTGATACAGGATAATCCATCAAATTTTTGGCTCTTTATGAAGCAATCTTGAAATAATCAGAAATATTTAATGTGAAATAGAATCTAAACCGATTACAATTACTTATAATATATATGAATAAGTCACTCATACTTTTTATTAGTATGTTATTTTCAGTCTTAATACTTAGTTAATATTAAAAAAAAATACAGTAGGTATCTACGGTATACTAAAACCCAACTATTGGCATATTCTATCCCCAGTATTGGAATGTTATTATCCTACTAATATTATAAATGTGAATGTCCGTTTGTTTGTTATGCTTTCACGCGAAAACTACTGTACCGATCATCATGAAACTTTGTACACATATTCTTGGAGGTATAAGAAGTAAAACAGGATACTTTTTATTAAAAAAAAAAAAAAAAATTATCAATGCGAGCGAAGCCGCGGGTAAAAACTAGTTTGACTATAAATGTAAGGATGCTAACAATTGGGTGGGTGTCAACGTTTGGACGGATTACGATACCTACAACGCGAAGCTAGAAAGATGTAGGTGACGAGGAGGACAGATTCAGATATCAGAAAATAATGTCAGGAGCCCCAGAAACCGGCAAGCGTGCGTGAAAATAGCTATAGGTGTTAAAGAAGCGAGTCAGATACTTAGGCACGAAGTTATTTGGCGCTTGGTTATCTCTACCTTCCCTGCAAGAGACTTGGCGTATAGTTAAAGATGGGTAATATTTTTCGGGACTCAACAAACTATGATATGAGTATGAAGTGAAAGTTTCGTGAAAACGAAGACAATCCTTCAAACTGCTGACAACTTCATACCACATTTACCCGACATAACAAACTCAGGTACATATAAATATTATTGTATAACAATAGTAAATACTAATCAATATTATCGGACAAATTACACAGCGCCATCTAGCCCCAAAGTAAGCTAAGCTTGTGTTATGGGTATTAGACCTGATAAATACATGTAAATACATTTTTTTTTTGTAAAAACATACTTATAGGATATATCCAGGCCATAGGATACATCAAGACCAAGACAAACAGACATGCTCATGCACGCAAATGTTTGTCCTGTGTGGGGATCGAACCCACGAGCGTTGGTATCATAGTAGCGTTACTAACCGTTGCGCCACAGAGCTCGTCATTATTGATGTATGTATGTTATGGAAGTAATGAGACTACCCATTTATATTTGCATGTTTGATTATTCATTTGTGACGCTCTAGAGAAGAAACGCGTAGGGTAATTTTGATGACTATTACGACATCGATTGCCCTTAATCTTTTGAGCGTCATTTAATATATGAAAGTAATCTAAATTCAATATGGCACCCCTCGGATGTCATGATGTGATAAATAAAAAAAATAAATTCGATGAATAAGCCAAATGAAAGAGCATTGGATAGGTCTTGAAAAATGATGTTTAGATTTCTTGAACTATTTGAAATAAATAATTGCTATCTATGATCTATAACATGAATTGTGACATTTAAATAGTCTTCTTATATTTGTTATTTATATATAAATGTTATATAAAAATATTTTAGTTTTAACTTTTATACAATGTCGGGTGGTATACAAGTATACGGCTCACCTAATGTATAGTGGTTACCGTAGCCAATAAACATTTGCAGTACATTAAGCTGCGCTCGTGCGATGCCATCTTAACCTCACTCAGTCACAGGGATAAAACATACACTCTACAACATAAAAAAATAAATATATATAAAAATATTATATGACTAAAAAAATCATGGGCATAGCCCAGTGGATAAAGAACAGGACTATTGACCAACAACTGGTCCCCGGTTCAAGTCCTGGCATGTACCACTAAATTCGGATTTATGTGCATATTTGAAATTTCCACTAGCTCATTGCGAGGAAACCTGCACGTCCAAAAAATATATTTTAAATAACATGTGACCTAACCTAAGATAGGTTTGGTTTTCCCTCTGGGTTTTGAAAGTCTGAGGGCAGTCGTTCTAAATAAAAATCA
Source organism: Pyralis farinalis (assembly GCA_947507595.1). Taxonomy (NCBI): domain Eukaryota; kingdom Metazoa; phylum Arthropoda; class Insecta; order Lepidoptera; family Pyralidae; genus Pyralis; species Pyralis farinalis. The sequence continues at coordinate 8,778,522 of OX382264.1, forward strand.
GTGTCTACGCCAAATCTTCAGGCTTGGGTAGAAGACCCCGCTAATCCTTCTAAATTAGGAATCGGGATAACTTTAAGAAGAAGAAGACTAACAAAATTCAGTACTAAATTATTGCATTTTCAATTATTGTATTTTTCGTATGGTACCCAAAATAAACAACAACTTACTTCGTAGCTTACGTACCTAGCTTCTTGTTAACTAGTAATTTATATAAATGTCCTTAATACACACGTTTATATAAACTACATAGTGAATTATATCAAGATATCGAGGACTAAGCACAAATATAATTATTTGATTATTGACTTACTCTGTGACATTTACATATTAACTTACATGCTTAAATTAAATTGTACTTGGTTGGCATATGTTCTCTACTACGGCGAAACATGTACATGTACACTAAGCTAATTGTGACTTATTAAATAAAAACATAGTGTGAATTTTTTACTAGTCACATTTAGAATTTTGTGGCTTTTGCCATGTGTATAAATTTAATTTAAAACCAACACGAAAGTCGATTATTTACATGACATACGATATTTTTTTAAACTTAGGAATCAAAAGGTAACAAAATATTCATTATTACCTAATAAACGGCATTGTAGCGAATAGCTTAAAATTGTATTGAATATTTGCAACGGTTCTGTTTCGCGATTTGTTTAAAAATGCGATTATAATGTTACATGACACTTCATCCTATATCCTCGATTTAAGTTTAAAAATGTGTGACTGGTTGTCAGTCTTTTCAACGTAATTCTTTATTTATTAGTTGTTATATTAGTTCATCTTGCGAAATTTCAAAAATTTGTGTGAATTTTGTGCATACTTTTTTTAGGCGGGAATATGAACTTTCCTCACCTGCCAAGATCATATTGGTCGTGTTTTACCAGAAGGTGATGTAACCGGCCCTAGGAACCGATGCTTCGGCCCTCGGTGCTCTCTGCCTATCCCGAAAGGGACCTGGCGTACATATGTAGATAGAAGTTTTGTACAATACGCGGGATCTATTACATTTATAAGTGTCTGACATTTACAATATTACTAAATCTATACTAAGTTATCCCATTGCTGGAAAATAGGGCCTACTTTAACACAACGAGTTGAGAGCATGAATTGCGATGCTGTTCAGTTGAAGATTGACGGCAGCAGTGTTTTTAAGCTTATTTAATGTTTTCAACCGTGACCTGTATAGCTGTAACATTCGGCATGATCTTAGTCTTGTCTATATTCATCTTGAGACCGCCATGGTTGGAAACACTATTAAGGTTATCAATCATAGTCCTCCAGCGATTTTGTCACAATAACTATATCGTTGGGTAATCGAATATGAATATTCGCCATTAATGTTTAAAGTCAATGATCTTACAGATAAAGACGAGTGCTGAAAATAGTGTAAATGGAAATGGAAGGCACAACTCGCTATACACAATGCAATGCTGGTTCTAATGCTTACTTATGGATGTCGCAGGGGTTAGTGCGCCCAGAGCAAGAAGGTCTGGTATTTACTACAGGAGAAAAATTAAAATAGATAAATACCGACAGGGGTTTATTTTTCAAAACACGCGATTAGTTGTCGTGGGTAAGGTCGTGGTCTCCGCTACGGTTGTCTAGTAGACACTTAGCTTAACGACGAGTTGCAGAATGCGCATCGTAGATGGGAGTAGGCTAGGTGCGACGGGCGTGGTTCTGCGGAGCAGGCAGCTCCAGCAGGCATCAGATGTGAACCGGTCCAGCAGCACTGGTCAGTTTTTATATAATCACTTCAGATAGCTGTTCGTGACTAGCGTTGACTAAATCCGAGGAACAAATGGACATTCCATGGTCATTTTGAACGACGATTCGAACGAAATTTACCGAAACTGAGTTCGGGAACGAATGACAGAACCCTCTAGGTTCGATATTTAAAAATGTAGTTAAGCATAATTCTAGAAGGTTCTAAGATGTAGAATCTAAATTAAGAATCATTTTACAACTGAATATTAGAATTATACATTTTTTTTGGTAATTTAATGAATTTTAATTGCTAAAAAGTAATAGATTTAACTCGTCACAGCGACACATTGCAGTAGATAGCACCGACTTACAATATAAGTTGTGTATTATTATTACACATACTAGATGGCGTTAGCACCGACGTTTCAAAACCAGATTTGAATGAGTTCAGATTCGTTTACTTCGCTTACCTACTACTTATGTTGATTAGAAGATTTTTATTTTACTAACTGGGATTTCTATGTAACTTGTAACGGATAAACCGTTACATGGAAGCGAGAGCTGGGTATGGCAGAGAGTGCATGGAAGTAGGAAAAACGCCGTCGAAATGCGAGCGTTGCACAAAATTTGTGGTGTAACGCTTATAGACCATATTCGCAACGATAATATAAGAAACAGAGTTGATCTGAAAGAGAGTGTCGGTGTTAAAATAAGAACGGGCATGCTCCGTTGGTTCGGGCATATAGAAATAATGCAGGAATAAACAATTATGAAATAGATATACAACGCGAAAGTAGAAGAATGTAGGAGCCGCGGAAGGCCAAGACTTACTTACCATGACCAAATTGATCGTCTTTTATCAGGAGCCTAAGAAACGGGTTAATTACTCTTCTCACGCACGCATGAGAAAAACATTTAATGTTAAAGAAGCGTGTGAGATGTATAAGGATCGAGTCATGTGGTACTCGGTACTCTCTGCTTACCCCGCAAGAAATCTGGTGTAAAATTACAGATAGATAGATAAAATACATAATTTATCCCCAATAACACATGTAAAAAATTACATGCAATAGATAAAGGTTTAAAACTATCATTAGGGAACAACTTTAAAATTACTCATATGAACAAACAGACGGACTCTACTAACTCTCGTCTATTAATTATTTTTTCGCTCACCCCGACTAATTAAATATAAGATAATACGATGGATTTGTCACTTGTAGCAAGTTATTCTAACGATTAACATGTACAGCGCCTGAGGATGCCTCGTGAAGAGGCGAAACGTGTGTCGCAGAGTCAAACAGAGCAGGCATGGCAGCAACGGTGGTGGATGCGTGCTTCAGAGTACCTGTTCCAGACGGCGGGACGACTGCAGCAGCCGAGGTAGAAACGACTGGAGCAGTCATGGCAGCGACAGCATGATACATCTACTAGCGGTGGTGGGTGTTGGGGGTGCACAAAGCAGGTTAAATGAAACTTTATTGATGTTTACACTGTATTCTTTCCAGCAGCAAAAGAAGCTTAAGGGCAAGATACGAAAGAGCGCCATGAGTTAAAATAATAATAGAGTACCTACGAGCGCCTTCGGATGACAGCGAAGGCGTATTTCGACTGCAGCAATTAACATGGTCGGAACTGCATTTTGACGATTTTTATTTTAATGCACTACAAGTCTTAAAATATCAATCAAAATATCAATATCTATGCGCTCGCAAAGTTTCATATCTTAAACAAGACTCCATATCTATTTTTCATACTGAAAAAAGTAGGAAGTTTTCGTTGATATTGATATTTTAAGACTTGTAGTGCATTAAAATAAAAATCGTCAAAATGCAGTTCCGACAATGTTAATTGCTGCAATCGATTTGTGTGCGTTGCCGCACCTGAAGGGAAGGAGAATGGTTTAAAGAGATATTGTGTAAAATAACTAAATAATTTGTAGGGTGACAGCGTTACCCAGGGCACGTTAAAGCCGACGGGCAGCAAGTGCCGTGCGCAACTCCCGCGATTCGGCTCATGACCGACGACATGGTCGACGGAACCATCGGAAGACGGTGGGACAATGTCTGTATCCTTTCCAATTCAAGAGAATCCGAATTTAAGTGTAAACCAAAATGTAAATAGTGCAAAGTATATCGATTTACGACGCGGGTACTTTTGGCACACACATTAATTTGACAACAAAGTAAAACGTATACCCGTTTTACCTTACTCACGTGTCTGATAAAGGGTCGTTTGGAACTTTGAAATGTCAGAAGTTATATTAGGTTTTTTAAACTTTGTTTTCATTAGTTACTCAGAGTTACGCCGAAATGCTGAGGAAGACAACTTTCTACCTATGACATCGTTTAATGAGCGTAGAAGTCCTGGAGCTGGCAATAATACCTGAAACGCATGTCAGTCAGCTAATGTATATAAATTTAAGAGAGTAAGTAAGAGAGAAGTAGTGGTCATCAAAGCTGCCGGACTGGGGAAGTACCTCCGCCTAGACAATTAACAACTACCTGGAGGATTATTGTGTTCTTTCGAGTGAATGAGGTACAGTAAGCTCCTAAAGATTTGCTTTGTTAGCAGCAGAGGTCTCAGCAGAGATCAGAGACATCGCGCGAGCTACCCATGTGATGTGATACTTTACATCAGGTATGCTCGTTTGCCTCTCAACGATATATAATAAAGTGCATCGGTGTGTGTTAATAAGTCTATTTATCTATATCTTCACGCGAAATCCCTTGTAAGGTAGGGAGACAGAACTGAGCGCCAAATGACTCGATCCTTACACACCTCACTCGCCAGTTCATAGCGCTCCTGGTACCACCTACTAAGTTTTAAACTTTTTATTTAAGTTACAAAAAATGTAGTGGTTTTAGGTTTGCTGTAATATATCACTACTATATAAATAATTTACTACAACCATACACGGTATAAAAGTAAAAAGGTACCTACAAGTGTCTCGAGCCTAAAGCCAAGTGTAAAGAGCCCTTTTTGCATTTCAGTAGCAAAAAAGAATTAATAATAAATGTATAAATAAACGGAATGTAAATTAGAAAAAAAACATTTACCAAACATTAATTGAATTAACTATAAATAATATATGGAAATATAGCCATTTATGAACTGTACTAATACATAATAAGCTACCGAGTAACTATCGATAGACCACAAGTACTCGTATCAATCAAGAAGGCCTCAGATGAAAATAGTATCCATAGTATTACGTACTTATTCGTACCAATCCCTAGTATCCACCATTGCGAAACATGTCAACTATACTAAAACCTCCTTGTTTTGAAGTTGGTTAAATAGAATATTTCATTTTGTGACATGTTTGTTGCAATAGAATTTAAAGAAAATACTTTAATGTAATTTTTATGTCTTTTGAGAATTTAATATTAACACCCAATCAATTTAACATTCAATCGTTAATAGTTTATCAGGATAGGAATGCCTCAGTTTTGGGGAAAAAGTATTTTTATTTTTTATCCGTACTGATATCATGTCGTTAGGGTATTGTGTTTTTAAATATTAAAATATTGTTTTCTGAAATAACTAATTAGTTTCTTGTAAAAAGTATAGGTTTCTTTCAGGACGGCTTATTTTTAATTCTGATGCAAATTATAATGTACGGTCTCGCTTAGTCGATGAAATCTGTCTTCCTTATTGCAAGTTCCTCAGGGTTTTGCAAGATCATTTGCAAAAATAGACAGAGCCATGGCCTTTTTGCATTGCTGCAGCACACACATACATGTAAATTGTTTAAAAATGTAAGTAATTAAGACCTAGCTTTTCTATAGTACTATAACTTTATATATGTTTGTATTGTAGACGCAAATAAAGTATTGTGTATTGTCTTCTACTGGCTCCCCGTATCAAGAACCGAACTCTTCATTTTATCGTCAGTTATCTAGTACCTACCCACCGAACAAGCTGTTGCTCCCTTGAGGCAACATGAAGTTTTCTACCAAGAACTATTTAGATAAGGAATGAGCTCCCTGCCCAGGTTTTCCCAAGAGACTACAATATGGGGTTGCTCAAGATAGGCGTGAAGAGGTTCTTACAGGGTCAGCAACGCAAGCATGTGGCCTGCATCAGACGGTAAGCGGTCACCGCAGCCTATTGCGCTCGCAACACCACGGGATGTTACTCACGCGCTGCAAATCTTGTGACCTAAGGATGTTTCGTCGCAGTATCCAGTAATTTCTCTGCCTTAACCCACCCTTCAAACCAGAACACAGCTATATAAATATAGCTGCTTGGCGATAGAAATAGCCTCAGTGGTAATAAAAAATCGGCCAAGTGCGAGTCGGACTCGCGCGCGAAGGGTTCCGTACCATTATCTATAAAAACGGCAAAAAAATCACGTTTGTTGTATGGGAGCCCACCTTAAATATTTGTTTTATTTTAATTTAATTATTTATTTTAAAGTGAATATGTAACTAAATATTCTGTGAATATTTCAAGCGTCTACCTGTTGCCGTTATCAATATCGAGCAAAAACGAGCAAAAAAATCGGCCAAGTGCGAGTCGGACTCGCGCATGAAGGGTTCCGTACCATTATCTATAAAAAAGGCAAAAAAAATCACGTTTGTTGTATGGGAGCCCCCTTAAATATTTATTTTATTCTATTTTTTAGTATTTGTTGTTATAGCGGCAACAGAAATACATCATCTGTGAAAATTTCAACTGTCTAACTATCACGGTTCATGAGATACAGCCTGGTGACAGACGGACGGACGGACGGACGGACGGACGGACGGACGGACGGACGGACGGACGGACAGCGGAGCCTCAGTAATAGGGTTCCGTTTTACCCGTTGGGTACGGAACCCTAAAAATCACGTTTGTTTTATGGGAGCCCCCTTAAAATTTATTTATTCAATTTTTTAGTATTTGTTGTTATAGCGGCAACAGAAATACATCATCTGTGAAAATTTCAACTGTCTAATTATCACGGTTCATGAGATACAGCCTGGTGACAGACGGACGGACGGACGGACGGACGGACGGACGGACAGCGGAGTCTCAGTAATAGGGTTCTGTTTTACCCTTTGGGTACGGAACCCTAAAAAACACTCCTGTGTAACTTATTTGGAAAGCATTTATTTTATTTTATAAAAGCAGTTAATATTTGACAACTTGTTCTATCTATCTATCTATAACTTCACGCCAAATCCCTTACGAGGTAGGCAGAGAGAACCGAGCGCCACGTGACTCGATCCTTACATACCTCACTCGCTTCTTTAACATTCATTGCTCTTTTCATGCACGCTCGCCGGTTTCTAGAGCTCCTGACACCTGATGACAACTTGTTCTTATGTAAAAAGGTCTTTAGTACATTGAACATTTTTAGAAATATCAAAATATTTAAACCATTTTTGTCTCAATAGTGGGCGGTGTGTTCCTCTTATTGAAGATGTTTGGAGAATACTTTATCACGTAGTTCTATCAATCAACTTAACAAGAGAGCAAAGTTCCTTTCTAACACGGAGGAGCTAGTCTTAAACCACCCTTAAACAGCATGCGGCCATTGTTTCTTATCCTGCGTGTTTGATTCGCCTTACTAGAAATACCGTAAATTGTAATTAACGTAATGTACGAAAGAATGCAGGAGGAAAGAAAAACGAAACAGATATACAACGCGAAAGTAGAAAAATGTAGGAGCCGAGGAAGGCCACGACTTACCTACCATGACCAAATTGATCTTGTTTTATCAAAAGGTAATAAATAAATAAATTAATAAATAAATATTGTCAGACAAATTACACAGCGCCATCTAGCCCCAAAGTAAGCGAAGCTTGTGTTATGGGGTACTAGACAACTGATAAACATACGTAAATACATTTTTTTTTGTAAATACATACTTATTATACATAGAAAATACCCAGACCAAGACAAACAGACATGTTCATGCACACAAATGTTTGCCTTGTGTGGGAATCGAACCCACGAGCGTCGGTGTCAAAGTCGCGTCATTCGCGACTGAGCCGCCGAGCTCGTCGTAATGTCAAGAGTGTAACAAGAGCAATGAATTGAATTAAACATTTTTTAACGGAAGTATCGCGTGTTTTATTTATTTGTTGAACCTGACGTTTCGAATGCTTTGCAGCATCCGTGGTCGCAGGAAGACTGAAAAGAACTGTTTAATTCAATGTATAACAATCGCGAAAACCTAATACAAGAGCACTGAATGTTAAAGAAGTAAGTGAAGTTTGTAACGATCGAATCACGTGGCATTCGGTTCTCTCTGCCTACACCGCAAAAGATTTGGCATGAAGTTATAGATATATATAATGTAATTAACTGTTTCACTTCGACCGCATCCGATCTACTAAATTAAATAACAATATAATATATTTCATTTCAATTTATACTGAACCCGGATTATCCCTTAAATATAGAAGGTCAAAGCGTTAAAAACAAATTTTTGTGTCACACTCAGGTATGAAAAATTGTACCGCAGGAATTTCGCCAGTCAAAGAGGTCGTACAAAATCCTCTTTTATTAAAATACCGACTTTTATCTTTTGAATTTCTTTGAAATAAGAACGGTAGATGTACATATTGTTTTATTGCAGACTAGCTGGTAACCGCTTTAGAGTTCGATTTCGAAATTTTTCGAAAGAACTCCAGATATTTCCAGAGCAAATAGAAGGTATAAACACGAAATGTTAAAATATATCCTTAATTTATTTAATATTTTTTAAATGAGTACCAATTTTTTTGCAAAAAGTTTGAACATTTTTTAACACTAAACACAACAGGCTGAAATATTATTACAAGCCATTATTTAACTTAACCAACTCCTAATTGTCGAAACGTCGAAAATATATATATGTAGGTAATACATATATTTCAGCGAGCTGATGTGTGATGATGGAACCAGAAGTTGGATTGCAGAATTTTTAGCGGTTACTAGTAAACCTTTCGAGTTTGGGCTAAATTAGTTTGTTTTATCGAGTCCACAACGACTAGACTTTATGCCGAGTGTCTGATGATGCATGCCAGAGGTTAATAGTGGTTTCCTAGCGTTATCCCGTTTCCTAATCCTTAAGTATTGGCGGGGTCCGCTACCTTAGTCTAGAATTAGGCAAAGATACAGACTTTTACGTAAAGCGACTGCCGTCAGAACTCCACAACTCCGAAGGAAAACCAGGCCTTTCTTACGTTAGGCCATTTAATGAGTCTAAGTGATCTAAATCACACAATAATAATAAATAAAAACGTTGTTTGTTACATCGATCTATTTGTTTAGCTGAGCAGCATCAGCTTGTATTTACTAACAACAGCAGGAGGGTGCTGGCTGCCACTAGTTAGCTCGCTAACTAGTAGCAGTATCACCTAATGTAATATCGATCAAATTGCATTTAATAAATAGTTCGATTAATATGAATATATTGCTGGATGTCCTCTGTGTTCTTATTGTGTATCGTGTCCAGAAAAGTTTTGTTCTGGGGATGGGATTCATTTATAAGCATCTTACATACGTATATACGACAAGTTTTTACATACCACATCAGATGGTAGGCGAAGTGCCAGCCTGGTCTGAAGTAATTGCCGCGGTTTGCGAATACTTTCAAAAACAAGAATAGTTAGATTTAGGTGTTATTTTGCGAAAGTCAAATTTACATGCAATTTGATCTAACCTGCTTTGTGTGCTTCCGCTACCGCCGCTTTGTTGGCGGAAGCAGCAGGTTAGATCAAATTGCATGTAAAACAAGAATACAATTGCTTGCGAGAATCAATTTTGACGAGCTCGGTGGCCCAGTCGTAAAAGACGCGACTTTGACACCAACGCTCGTGGGTTCGATTCCCACACAAGACAAACATTTGTGTGCATGAACATGCCTGTTTGTCTTGGTCTGGATGTTTTAAGAGAGGTAGGGTGCATCAAAGCAGCTCATCTGGGGAAGTACCTCCACCTCACAGAAAACCGCAACCAAATAACAACTCCCTAGAGAGTTGTGGTGTCCTGTGTATGTGTGACGCACCAGTAAGCTCCTAAGGAGTTGCTGTGTAAGCAGCAGAGGAGGCATCGCGCGAGTGACACTCAATACATTACACGCGTTAATAGGCTACGGTAACTGCTTTACATCAGGTGGACCGTATGCTTCCATGACTCCCGACGTTGAATAAAAAAAAAGTCAACCATAATCCTTGCAAGAAATTGTGTAGTTCTAAGCGCATAACTGATGACTTTACTAACTTACAAGAATACAATAACATTCAAGAAATTGATATTGTCATGTTACAACACTCAAACGAATAAACCGATTGTAAATAAGGTTCAAAATGTGATTGCAAAGTTCATTATTATATTTTTAAGAGCCAATTAACAATGCTACTTTAACACCAAGTCCTCTCCTGGGTTCGATTTCCATACAGGATAAATATGTTTGGGTTTTTTAAGAGTGGTATCCTGGGGAAGTACCTCCTCCTCACAGAAAACTTGTGAACTTGAGATGGAGTAAAGTTACTGGTGAGCTCCTAAGGAGCTGCAGCAGTATTAGCACCGGCGCACTCACGCGAGTGAGTGAATACGTGAGTGACTATACTGCAAGCATATTGCAAGCGTTCATAGATCATACATCTTTGCATGGCTGAATGGAATGCCTTATGATGAGACAGAAAACTTATTTAATGTTATCACATATTTATTTATGAATAATACACATTACATTTACAAAAGTGCTATGAAAATATATGTATAAATGGATTTAATTAATTTAATGATACTCTAATTACAATTAATTTATGTTTGATAAAATATACATAACGTCAATTTAATTTAGTGTATATATGTTGGCATTGTAGATTGATTTCAGTTTTATTCGAATTTAATACTAAACTTGTTTGATTTCATTTCATTTTCCTGAAATATCTATCTGAAATATTTTTTTCTTTTTGCTAACGTCATTTTTAATTATTAAATGTCATAGTTAACGTAAAATTGGATTACTTATAGTGATTTAATCTATTTTTTGTTGTTTCAATATTGTTAAGTAATGCATGTTTAAGTAAGACTATAGCTAATAGTCTATTCGGAAGGAGCCTGACGTCCATAACACAGGGAAACCTACCGTGGGTTTCAGCGCAACAACTTTTTTTGTAACATTTACTTTCAAATAAATCAATTTCATTTCATAGACTACGGTAACCATATACGGTACGGTACAGCAAAATATTTGCACAAAAAAAGGCTTAATTTTTTGTGGAAAAGGAGTGAAGACTACATGCAAAGTGTATCAAGAGACTGTCTTGGATCGTGTTGTGAAATCTCTCAGCAATACTCTTTTGAAAAATGTACCGTAGACTTTCCAGCTGGACTGCACCTGGTCACAAGGCATGTACCCAAGTCTGGCTCGAATCTAACGTTCCGGACTTTATAAGAGCTGAAGACTGGCCCTCGTCTAGTCCAGATCTCTGAATCCCTTGCGCTACATATTATGGTCAGTTTTAGGGGACATGGCCTGCTCAAAACGACACGCTGATATTGTGTCTCTTAAGAAATCTCTAGAGTAACCAGTGGCTAAATTTCCCATGGCAACAACTGGCAACAGAGCGTAAATCTATCGATACGTGGCCAGTCTTAATGGCCTGTATAAAATGGTGGCCATTTCGAATAGAATCATTTTTTTCCACTTCCATAAATATTTATATAGTTTACAAGTTTTATTAAGATTACAATACTTCATATAAAAATAAATGCATATTCATTTGTAACAGAACTTATAGCCGGATTATGTACACTGTGTTAATTCTAACAATTCAATAATTGTTTTTTTTTATTAAAAAAATTGGGGTTTTTAGATATTTTTGTTTTAAAATTTTTATTTTCTGACTTTGCGTGAGTCCCCAATAACTGAAATAAATGAGCTAATATTTTTATAGTAGTTAGCTTCTTAGTTAGATATTTAAGTAAAAAAACATGACTTATTTCACACTTTAGTATTTTTACAACATTTACGAATATTTGTAATTATTTTGTAGGTTAAAACCAGTCCTTAATCATCTCACTGCTTTGATCGAGGTATCGCTTCAACCGGAGGACTTTTTAGCAAACTCTACCATGCTGCACAACTGCGAATCCGCCCGAAGGCCACTTAGCTTCACGACTGTCATCTATCGACAACAGCTACGACCTATGTCTTGACGTACTACTCTGAATCACGGGGAAGATCAAGATAGATAATCCAAGACCGACCGACCATAGACAAGCTGCTGTCGACTTTGCTTGACGTGCGTGTTCGATTAGAGTGACACGCGCAGCCTGGACTCCTCTTCATTAACAAATGTACATAGAACTTCGGGATGTCCCATAATTTAATTCAATTTATACTACATGTATAAATCAAAGAAAACCGTGGTCTAATAATAACTCACTGGAAAATTGTGTTCCTGCGAGTGAGTGACATTACCAGTAAGTCCTTAGAAGTGTTGGTATATTAGCAGCAGCACTTTGCATTAGGTAGGACGTATGCAGATGTGCCTCCTGATGCTTTATGAGAAAAGCAGTTAAGTCGTTTTCATTAGTGAAAATTCAAAAACAAATCATACACGTGGAGCATTGAACGATTTTTTTTTGAAGTTGGTTAAACTGCAAACATTTACTGTAAATAAAGTGGAGTGAAGAGTGGAGTGCACTTGAACTCAGTAACAGTATTCGAGAGGAAAAAGTCGATGTGAATAAGGGTTTAACAAAGTGGATTTTACTTTGCTTTCTATTCAAAAGCTTTTATTGTTACTGAGGCTACATCAAAAACTAAACTAGTTAAAAGTATAGCGTGGGTCAAATACTGTATTCAAATATCAAGTACAGCGCACCTCACTCGAAGGAATGCAATGACCCTCCAAGAAGTCCAAAAGTAAAAACAATTTATTTGCATAAAATGGGATAAAACAGTTGTTAAGCAGTGTTAAAAACTAATGCGTTGTGACATTTTCCATAAATACTTAAAAGTCTTGTTAGCAATTTAATTGATATATGTAACTAACTAGTTTATTATTTTCTTTATTGAAATGTTATGTTAGTATTAATAGACACAAATCAAATAATATTTGCGTGCCATCTAATATGGCTAAATAGGTTAAGCCACCTTAAAATTTCAACACCAACATCATATGTATCAACCCTATTTATGTGCAAATAAAGAACTTTACTTTTACTTTACTTTAAAAACATACTCATTGACTAACTAGTCTCCAGTTCAAATACTGGCGTGGGCATATACCACTAAATTTGTGTTTTCGGATCTATGCATATATTTGTAAATATTAATTGCTTGGCTGTGAAGGTAAAACATCGTGAAGAAACCCGCACGTCCAAGAAATAACATTTCGAAAAACGTGGGATCTGACTTAAGAAAGGTCCGACTCTAGTCACTCTAAAAATCAGCATCTTTGCCAAATCTTTAGGCTTAGGTAGCAGAACCTGCCAGTCCAAATGGATTCGTAAATAGTATTACAATAGGAAGAAGTAGAGGATAAAGCAATTACTCACATCTTATTTCACATTTTTCATTATCATAGACAAAAATTAAAAATATTAAATTAATTAAACGTTATTAGTACAGATAATAAGATAATAATCACGGTTATTTGATAAGCGTGCGCGGGGCTTATGACTCCAATGCGTAAACGCTTCTTAGAAAAGATTAATATCATACATCAATGGCAAAATATACCCATGAGCAGTTCTCGGTAGGTATTGGGATTATTGTGGATATATCGGAAATTATTAGGCTACTTTAATGTGATCTGCAGTACTGGGCTATTACAGAAGAGGGATGGATGCCTGCCATAACTGTCATATCTGATTATTACTTCCGGTAGATGGTGGCTTGCCATTCGCTGGATGGAACCCCGAAATGACAGAGCTGAGAGTCCTGCGGGCCTTGTTGGGTTCTTATGTATAAATTCAGAAGCAGAACTTTTTTTGACGAGCTCGGTGGCGCAATGGTGTTACACTACTTCGACACCTACGCTCGTGGGTTCGATTCCCACACGATTCCGCAAATGCTTGTCCTGTACGGGAAAGTACTAACCACTGCGCTACCGAGCTCATCAAATCTGATGAAAGTATAATATTCGATAAAATAACAAGAAAAAATATCGATGTTGATGTAATGTTTGCATTCTTATTTGTGGGTAAAGCTACTTATAATTCTATGACTTCTATTTATGTTAGTATATTTGTGTTGTGTATCGAGATTTTGATGAAGTATTTTTTATTTATATTTGGTGATAAATTCAAAAGACATAATATTAAAATAAAATCCACTTCTCTCTTGTATCACTTATAATCAACGTACGTCAATATATTAATTACTTAAATACACTCTCCCGTATAAAAAAAGGAAAAGGTATCTGTAAAATTAAGATTGTAATAATTGTCCAGTAATAAAGTATTTTGTAGAATACTGTACGTGAAATAAGAAGATGAAGAAGACAAAGAGAAATAAAAATAAACATAGGCTTAGTACAACATGATCCTTCGTCAGATGTCTGTTACTGATATTACCTCCCTCATATTATATTTGAATCCTTTATAAACTGTGTATATTTTAGATTCTTGCTGTAAATACTATAGTAAGAGTCTAAAATTTGTACAGTTTATAAAGGGTAATATTCCTGTTTAAACCACAAAGGGCCAGATAAGATAGGTAGATAAAGAATTATGTCATAAGATATAATAAAAATAGTAATATTGCGTCTAAATGGTATAGATTTATAGTAATCATCTAAGTCCCTTCGCAAATAAAGAAGTCATCTACTTCCATTATCTCTGAAGCTTGAAAGGCAAAAATCTAAAAAGGTACAGTTGACTAAAGTTTATGTTTTTTTTACAACTACTGTTTGTTCTCCTATATTTTATTGTTTCAACTCTCAATTTGTGAAATGAACTCCTAGCCAAAGTTTTTATAGGGTTAGCGACACATTTGGTGTTACGAATGCCACAGTAACTGACTACCATAAGCAATCCGTACACTTGTTGGTCGCCTCAGTGGTATAAAAACTAACTATAACTATTTTTTGGATATAATCAACCCCAAACATCTCTATAACTCTGAAATTTGTAAAGTAAAGTTCATAAAGTCTACAATAGGTAGAGAAAATAAAAGATCTAGCTAGTTTAAAAAAAACATTATTATGTACTTCAGTAACAACAGTTGATCAAATGGTAGGAAAAATAGACATAGAGAGTTTCTTGGAATTTTTTAAATAACCTAGACCGCTGAAAAGTATCTATAATAATGAGGTATTTCATTATAAATAACAGAAAAGTATTTTCAGAATGAGAACTTATTTCCTTTAATTCTGGACGAATTTTATACTGACCTGTTTTGGAAATGAAGCATCTGGAAAATCTATCATATTTATGTAGTTATGCGGTTAAAGGAACATATGTAACCTCAGGATTATTTCTTTTTCATTTTCAATAAATCTATAAGTAATTTGTCTTTTAATCATTTTTCATATCGGCTCATGCCGGTATAACCAGCCACTGCCAAAACTCAAAATCAAAGCCATTTAAATAAGCGTGAACTTCCAGTACGATTATCACGGACTACAAAAAGTAAATTGAGGTGGATTTCTCTGCAATCCTTATGAAATGGGTCCCACTGGAGAATATCACGAGAAATTGAACAACTTAAAGCAAACAAAAGAAGAATTTAAAGCGTGCCGTTTAAAATGATTCGTTTAATAAACCCAGTCCGGGTTTAATAAATTCTCCTTAACCACAGCATCCGAGATGTTTTTCCTTGAAGATAATATAATCAAGAATGTTGAGCTTGGGGCTCTGTGATGCAATAAAGGAATCATTATCGGGCCAAAGTATTCCGAGGGATTTTAGTGGATACGCAGTGGGTGAGACGAGGCCGAGTATTGGGGATTACTACTTTATCTTTGTCTTCTTGGATACACGTAAGATGTACACTATGAGGACTTTACTGATTTAGATGGAAGGGATTTTGGGTAGCCATGTTTTTGGCTATAATAGGTTCGGGTGATTCTAGTAGTCAGATAATATTCCAAATATCAAGTAATTATTACATATTAGCTATTCAATGAAGATTTGAAGATTGAATTAGTCTGAAAGAAACGAGAAATTTTAAGATATATCCAATTTTATAGTATAACATTAAATGAAAAACAGGCTTTCGGCTCGTTTGTTGAGGTTTAACACCTCAACCTGTAGGTTACCTTTCACGGAGGTATATAACAACCCCCGAGGTAATCGTTGTTTTAGAGTTCCAGAAATCACCCGCGCTTTGTCAGTTCAGTAAAACTTACACGCTGTTTTTTGAAGAACCATTCTCGGAAGAAAACTTTCCTAGAATCTCACAGTACGAAATATATAATAAGCCTACCATCTCAGCCAAAGCCTCGCTGTCGTCGTGGTGTATCCTGAAAACTAGCAACAGAAGCTCTGAAAGAAGTAAGGCACATTTAATAAGTAGTCCGACTAGAGAACATTATAGACAGTACTAGTAACTTTTTTCTGTAAGGTTGTATTTACTTGCTGTATGTTCTCAAACACAGACAGACGAACCACAGCCAAATAACAACTTCCTGGATGTAGGATTATAACGCACAGGCAAACAACATCTGCATAGATATATTTTTGGAATTTAAGGTTATCAAACCTCATGCCGGCGAGCGGGCATGAGAAAATCAATGAATGTTAAAGAAGCGAGTGAAGTATGTAAGGATCGAGCCATGTGGCGCTCGGTTCTCTCTGGGTACCCCGCAAGAGATTTGGTGTGAAGTTATACATTCATAAGGTTATCAGTTAGATTCCATAAAGTTACTGAGATAACCGCAGGAGTAGTGTAGCGCAGTAACGCTTCCTGATATTACTGATAAATCCATTTGTTCAAAGAAACACAAAAATCCTCTATGGAGTTGTCCTCCTCTTAATTACTCCTATTTATTAGAATATGGTATTGTAACTTTCTGTAACGTCAAACGATACTTGTTACTACCCGAAGTTCATAAAAAAATAATTATAACAAGAACCACATAATTTGACATTGGAAAAATCTCATTTAATAAGCGTTTCAGACAAATTTGTTACAAGAAGGCCAAGGTCTGCGTAGTTTTCATAAAATTATAGCCTATTTAAGTACATAGCGACATGAAATGATACTGTAATTATATTGACGTATATCTGTAATGATACAGACGGTAGCTGTTTTATAAAATGAATGAGGGATTTCATTTGAAAGAAATATAACTAGATCGAACGCATAGTAAATAATTGATTATAGAGTGTATATAGCCCTTAGTTTATAGTTTATGTAATTGCTTCGTAATAGTAGTACGTCTTATACGTGAGTTAAGAGTTAAATACTCTTAACTCACGTATAAGACGTTAGCATTTTATCTTATAATAAATCGATGTATCAGGAGAGAATATATACTTTTATTGTTGAAGTTGTACTAGTTGTTTCATTACCTGCTCTCCAGTATCGTATGGCGTTCACCACTGCATGCTAGCGTAGTTTTGGAGTAAGTGAATGAATGAGAGGTGTAAGGTACACCGCTGATGTCTAGGCAATAGTGCGAGTGTAGTATTGGGAAAACTTCTAGACAGCAATGGCATGCACCAGAAGGCACTTCATACGCAACGCTTACGTGAGTATGAAAGCGGAATAAATACAATGGAAATACGAGCGTTGCCAAAAATCTGTGGCGTAATGCTTCATAATCCATAATTCATTAGTTCATTGCAAAAACATGGTGTAACAGGGTTGTCAGAATATGAAAATGTGACCAAACATGCTTCGCCTAACATGACATGTTTAGTCTAATTATTCTAACACAATAATCTTTACTTTTTATACATATAATAATTGATTATTTTACTGGAATATGTCATCTATAATTTAGGAATTCAGTTACATTGTAAACTGCTTTATTATTTAGCTGATGGTGTAATTTAAATTTTAGAGATTTCATATTTAACAGTTTTATATATAGTAAGGAACTTAATAACATTTCAACATGCGTAGCTATACAATTACTTTAAAACAGGGTCGTCCACAATTTAATTTAACAGCAATCTATTTAAAGATCTAATTAAAAAGATACATACCTCAGATATGCATAGACATGGAACACGTATTCTGAAGCAGTGTTTTGTGTTAGGTCCACGGCGAAATGCCACACAATCCGTTTGCAGTGATGATGTAAGGAACAAAGTAGTCCAGAAAAACAGGAAAATGTCATGCACTGTTGATTTGGAAATGCGGAAAAAAATGAAAGGTTATACGACTCTGGAATTGGTAGATGTAATAGCCGAGGAATGTCAGTATTTATCTATATCAACCATAAATATATTTTATTTGATTAGTATGAAGATTGAAGATATCTACCGATAAATGTATACAAAAAATATAGTTTTCAAAGAACGTTAAAAGAGCGAGTACGGCGGGTAAGAAAGGTGCTTGGTTCTGTACTTAGTAAAAAAAATTATGAAGTTAACATATGGCATATTAGCTATTTTATTAAATGTACGAATATGCCTCGGACGCTGACAATGAGAGTGAGTCGTATGCTCACTCCACGTTGACGGCGTCCGATGAAGGTATAACTATGGATGAGATAGAATGGTCGATACGAAGTTTGAAAAATGGAAAGTCTGCGGGAATTGATATGATTACAGCTGAGATGATCAAATTAGGTGGCACTTATGTCCGGGACGCCTTCTGGTACTTATGCAACCTATGCTGGAGAACTGGAAGGGTCCCAATGGACTGGGGACGCGCAGTCATCGTACCCTTGTATAAAGGCAAGGGATCACGCATGGACTGCGCCAACTATAGGGCCATCAGTTTGATCAGCTTAGCAGCAAAAGTATATGGAAAAATAATTGAAAGGAGAATGAGGGTGAAATCTGACGAAATGCTGTGGGAGGCACAAGGAGGATTCCGAAATGGAAGGGGATGTACGGATCAAGTTTTCTCGCTCCGCAATATCGTAGAGAAGCATCTGGCCACAGACCAGAAGGTTTTCTGCGGTTTTGTGGATCTTGAGAAGGCATTTGATAGGGTTGTGCGAAAGAAACTGTGGTGCATATTGCCGAGATATGGGATTGACGGCTCACTGCTGCGTGCTGTGCAGTCCACCTACAAGGATTGCTCAGCATGTGTGCGAATAGATGGCAACATGTCACCGTGATTTGATGTCAAAATTGGTGTCAAACAGGGTTGCATGTTGTCTGCTAGGCTGTTTATTCTGTATCTCGATAGTTGTCTAGAGAATAAGATCGACGAATGTAGGATTACGCATGGGTGACCTAGTGGTGAACTGTCTGCTGTATGCAGACGATGCCGTCCTGTTAGCAGAAACACCATCTGAGCTACAAACACTAGTCACAATGATGAAAGACGAATGTATGAAGGAAGGCTTACTATTGAATGCGAAGAAAACAAAGATTATGGTATTTGAAAGAGAAGAAACCAGAACCAATGTAAGAATTACGGTAGATGATGAAGTGTTGGAACAATTGGATGAGTTTGTATATCTTGGATGCGCTTTCAGCAGGGATGGAAGGTACACCGCTGATGTGGAAAGGCGAGTGACTGCTGGGAATAGTGTGAATGGAGCGTTGGGAAAACTTCTTGGCAGTAAAAACCTGAGCCAGAAGGCGCAGCTAGCTATACACAATGCAGTGCTGGTCCCAACGCTTACTTATGGAAGCGAGAGCTGGGTATGGCAGAGAGAGCATGAAAGTAGGATAAACGCGGTTGAAATGCGAGCGTTGCGCAAAATCTATGGTGTAACGCTTGCAGACCGTATCCGCAATGATGAGGTTAGAAGCAGAGTTGGTCTGAAAGAGAGCGTCGGTGTTAAAATAAGAAGAGGCATGCTCCGTTGGTTCGGACATGTAGAAAGAATGCAGGATGAAAGAATGACGAAGCAGATATACAATGCGAAAGTGGAAGGATGTAGGAGCCTAGGAAGGCCAAGACTTACCTATCATGATCAAATTGGTCGTGTTCTATCAGAAGGTGATGTCAGGAGCCCTAGAAACCGGCGAGCGTGCATGAAAAGAGCAATGAATGTGAAAGAAGCGAGTGAGGTATGTAAGGATCGAGTCGCGTGGCGCTCGGTTCTCTCTGCCTACCCCGTAAGGGATTTGGCGTGAAGTTATAGTAGTAGCTATTTTATTATATTGTGTGATAATCAATGTGCATAATAAGAACAGTGATAAATCCTACTAATATTATAAATGCGAAAGTTTGTATGTATGGATGTTTGTTGCTTTTTCACGCTTAACCCTTCGAAACCCGGGTGGTCGAATACGACCGCGAAATGTATGGGAAAACGTATATAACGGGTTCTGATGCTCAAACGGCTGAACGGATTTGAATGAAATTTGGCACGTAGATATTGTAAATAAATAAATATTGTCGGACAAATTACACAGCGCCACCTAGCCCCAAAGTAAGCGAAGCTTGTGTTATGGGCACTAGACAACTGATAAACATACGTAAATACATTATTTTTTTTTGTAAATACATACTTATTATACATAGAAAATACCCAGACCAATACAAACAGACATGTTCATACACACAAATGTTTGTACTGTGTGGGAATCGAACCCACGAGCGTTGGTGTCAAAGTAGCGTAACAACGCGTTTCACCACTGTGCCACCGAGCTCGTCAAGATAGATTAAGATCTGGATTAACACATAGGCTACGTTATTTGACTCCACGCGGGCGGAGCCGCGGGCAGCAGCTAGTAGTATATAAAACAGAGTTTATATCCGACGGTCTCTAGATCGACTTCCGGTGTGGGCATGTACCGCTGAATTCGTGTTTTTGAATTTTCGGATTTATGTACATATTTGTAATTATTGCTTGGCAGTGAAGGAACTTCTTGAGCAAACCAGCATGCCTAAGAAAATATATCTTAAAGGACGTGTGGTTTGACCTGAAAGAGGTATGGTTTTCCCTCTGGTTTGTGAAGGTCTGATACCAGTTGAACTATGTGAAAAATCGGTATATTAGGCTTAGGTAGGTTCGGGCTCTACCGATATAAATTAATTAGGAAACAGGATACCGCCAGGAAGAGTAATTAAATCTGAGGCAGTACGATGATAATAATACGACGGCTGAAAATTTGCTGTTGTTAAAGATAAAATTTATTTATTAGCTATTGGGCCCACGCGGGTACTTAGACACGTCTTTACACATATAATCGCACAACTCGCCGGCGGCTGGGAGTTCATCCGCACACACTGGAACCGCAATGGTCGCGCACTGTGCGCTTCACGAGAAGTTTTCTACCGAGAACTATTATGTTGTGGAATAAGCTCCCTGCCGAGGTTTTTCCAAAGGACTACAGTATGAGGTTCTTCAAGAAAGGCGTGAAGAGGTTCTTACAGGGTCGGCAACGCAAGAGTGACACCCCTGGTGTTGCAAATGCCCATAGGCTTCGGTAACTGCTTACATCAGGCAGGCCGTACGCTTGTTTGCCACCTTAGTGGTATAAAAAAAAAACACATTTACAAAATCAAATCACATTGTATATTATTAATTATTAATTTATCATACATTTCCGTTTTTTGTTTTACCAGTTACATACTATAAGTTGTAGAATGAGCTCCTTGCCGAGGTTTTCCCAAGGGACTACAGTATGGGGTTCTTCAAGAAAGGCGTGAAGAGGTACTTACAGAGTCGGCAACGCAAGAGTGACACCCCTGGTGTTGCAAATGTCCATAGGCTACGGTAACTGCTCACCATCAGGCAGGCCGTAAGCTTGTATGCCACCTTAGTGGTATAAAAAAATATTCCTGCGAGTGAGTGAGGTCACAGGTAAGTTCATGAGAACTTAAACAGCCCGGTGACGCAACGCGTGAGTGACATTTCTTATAATGCAAGATGTCGTAGCCTACAGTAATAGTTACAGTAAGTTTTTGACGAGCTCGGTGGCTCAGTGGTGAAACGCGCTGTTACGTTACTTTGACACCAACGCCCGTGAGTTTGATTCCTACACAGGACAAATATTTGTGTGAACATGTCTCTTTGTCTTGGTCTGGATATTTTTAAGAGAGGTAGGGCGCATCAAAGCAGGCTGTTTGGACAAGTAGGTACCTCCACCTGATTGAAAACCACAACCAAATAACAACTCCCAACAGGGTTGTTGTACAGTGTAGTGTAGTGAGGTCACCAGTAAGCTCCTGTGGAGGCATCACACGAGTGATACTTAATGTTGGAAGCGTTTATAGGTTACGGCAACCGCTTTACATTAGGTGGGCCGTATGCTTATATACCTATCGATTATGTATAATAGAAAAATGTTTTCCGACCTTGTTTGAAAATAGAGCCGTTAACAGCAAGTTCTAGTTTAGATTCGATTGACCTGTTGGAAGGAAGCTTTTCGTTCATTTTAGTACTTTATTACTTAGAAGTCTACTATCAACTATATAGATTAATACTAACTTCTCCTAAGCAAGCAAAAACTTACCTCTTTCTTCTTCTTCCCGTTTCCTAATACATTAAGATGGCAGGGTCCGTTAGCTAAGCCTAAGGATTTGGCGAAGACACTGATTCTTATATGGAGCGACTGCCGTCAGACCTCCACAGATTAAAAATCAGAATTAAAAAATGAAAAATTTCTTTGGGGTGGATTTCCTTACGATGTTTTCCTGCACCGTCGAGCAAGTGAGTGAAAGTGCGTAAATCTGAAAACTCGAATTTAGTGGTACATGCCCCCGCCAGGATTTGAACCGGGGACGAGTTGGTCAATAAGCCGGTTCCATATCCACTGGGCTGCTTAACAAAAACTTACCTCTTTATGTCTAAGTGCCTCCACCGCACACAAAACCGTAGCCAAATAAAAATTCCCTGGACAGTTGTGTTCCTACATGTGAGTGAAGTCACCAGTAAGCTCCTGGGGACTTGCTTAGCATCAGAATTGGCATCGCGCTAGTGATACTTAATGCACTGCAAGCGTTCATAGGATACGGTGACCGATTTTCATCAGGAGGGCCGCATGTTTTCTGCCTCTCGATGTTGTATAAAAAAAAATAGTACTTGTTAATAAACCGATGAGTCAACCAAGCACACGAGGATTCCGTACTACTGTACCATATTGAACAATATATATACAAATATTTTAAATTATTTAGTTAATAGATTCAGGCGTTATTTTGCGAAAGTCAACTACAATTGTAGCATGTTATTCTTACGATTAACGTCTACAACGCCTGATGATGCCTCGTGGGGAGGCGAAACACGTGTCGCAGCGACGACCTGGCCAGTCGTGGCAGCGACTGTGGTGGTGGTGGCATGCGGATTCTGTTCCAGATGGCGGACGACGGCAGCAGCCGAGGCAGAGACTACCGGAGCAGCCATGGCAGCGTCGGCATATTGCATTTACTAACAGTAGTGGGTGGGTGCCGGCCGGCGCTAAGCCGCATGAACTAATTGGTGGCGGAAGCACAGAAAGCAGGTTAGATCAAATTGCATTTAAATTATTTATTAAAAAAGTGGAATAAACGTGTTTTTTGTATAGGGACATCATTTAATTAGTTGTTTTGTATATATTCTGTGACACTTTCAAGTTTTTACAGGCAAAATGTACAAGTATCGCACTGTAATAGATGGATGGAGAGAAAGGGAAACCTGTTGTTTTTTTTATACCACTAAGGTGACAAACAAGCATACGGACTGCCTAATAGTAAGGGTGTCACTCTTGCGTTGCCGACCATGTAAATCCTTCTCACGCCTTTCTTGAAGAACCAATTGTAGCCCGTAGGAAAAACCTCGGCAGAGAACTCTCAACTTTAGAGTTCTCGGCAGAAAACTTCTTTGGAACTGCACAGTACGTGACCATTGCGACTCTAGTGTATGAGGATGAACATCCAGCCGTCGGCAAGAGGTGCCATGATTAGAAAAAGCCTGGCTAGAAAAGTATCTCCACCTCACAGAAATCCGCAGCCAAAGTGTTGTTTCCCAGTAAGTAAGGTAAGCTCTTGAAGCTGCTTGTTAGCAGTAGATGTGACAAAGCGCGTTCATAAGCTGCGGTAAACACTTTACATCAGGCCGGTCGCATGTTTTTATACCTCCTGGCATTGTATAATATTAGCAATTATTGCCATTCGTAACCATTTTAAATCAGGCGGGACGTTATTTGCAAACGGACATAGTATAAAAAAATGCTTTCTGTGGTTTATAAACAGTCTTTATCATGATTTATTAGAGGCTTACAAAAAACTGGTACGTTCATTCGCCGCCGGCCAAAATTAATAATGCTGTTGCGAACCCAACAGTGACAGTTTAAGCTGTTAATATATGACATAAGCTCCTGCATTGTGCGACATGCTTATTCAAATATTACTTTAATTAAGTCATATTTCTTCTTTTGAATAGAGTCGTAATTGCTGTTAAGAGTTAAGTGCTCGTAAACTTGCAAGATTGTGACTCATTACATGGCAACTTTGCCCAATAATATTTTTGGTATTTGGGAAGAATTAATGAAATATTTGTATGTACATACTTAGCCAAGAGATCTAGCCTAGTGGATAAAGAACGGCCTTTAAAAAAAGATAAAGAAAAGGCCCTGTGACCAACTAGTCCCCGGTTGGAATCCGGGCATGTACCACTAAATTCGCGTTTTTATGTACATATTTGTAATTTCTAATTATCACTTTCATCGGTGATGAAGGACAAATATCGTGAGGAAATCCACATATCCAAGAAAATGTTTTTAGAGTTCCGTACTCATAGGGTAAAACGGACACTTTTGCTGAGACTCCACTGTCCGTCCGTCCGTCCGTCTGTCACCAGGCTGTATCTCATGAACCGTGATAGTTAGACAGTTGAAATTTTCACAGATGATGTATTTCTGTAGCCGCTATAACAGCAAATACTAAAAAATAGAATAAAATAGATGTTAGAGGGGGCTCCCATACAACAAACGTGATTTTTTCGCTCGATATTGATAACGGCAACAGGTAGACGCTTGAAATATTAATAGAATATTTAGTTATATATTCCCTTTAAAAATAAATAATTAAATTAAAATAAAACTAATATTTAAGGGGGGCTCCCATATCACAAACGTGATTATTTGCCGTTTTTATAGATAACGGTACGGAACCCTTTGCGCGCGAGTCCGACTCGCACTTGGCCGATTTTTTCGAAAGACGTGGGACCTAATGTAATAAAGATCTGGTTTTCCCCATGCATTGCGGAGTTCTGACGGCAGTCGTTCCATGTAAAAATCAGTATCTTCGCCAAATCCTTAGGCTTAGGTAGCAGAACCCGCCGATCCTAATGGATTAGGAAACAGGATGACGCTAAGAATAAGAAGAAATATGTAGATATTTCTCTAAAAATGTACTAAATATTTTAAATTAAAGAGGGTGTTTAAAATATTTAGTAATTATTCCAGAAATAAATTGTGACTGATTTTTACATGGAGCGACTGCCGTCAGAACTCCACAACCCAGGGGGAAAACCAGATCTTTCCTAGGTGAGGACACACGTCTTTTGAAATATAATTTCTCAGACTTGTGGGTTATCTCACGATGGTTTTCTGCACCGCGGAGCTAGTGATAATTACAAATGTGTACATAAATTCGAAACCGAACCGGGCAGATCATTAAGCACGGATAATATTTTTTTTTATTCATTCAGAATTCATGCACTTTAGATCTAAAAGTGCTGCAGTACAGATCCAAATTGCTGCTATAGTTTCGTAAGGTTTCGCTTACAAAATCAATTGTTCAGTTTACCTACTCTGTCAGACGTTATGAAACCACGAAAACATGTCAACCAGGCTTTCTGCAGGAGGCTCATTGCTGAAAGTAGATTCATTAAGTCTCTTTCGGCTTCAATAACAAAAATACGAGCCCTGCGAAGAAGGGAATCCGTCAACTTGATTTGATCATACCTCTTTTCTCTGTCAATGTTAATGGTCTTGACGGACAACAAAGAAAGAGCCTTATATTTTCCAAATAACACCATCTACTCAGAAAACAAAAGTGAGCCACTATAAATAAAAACGCTTTAGCTGCTACGTTAGTTAATCTAACAATTATGTTTCCATATGTACGGAACATAATTAGAAAAGGACTAAATACAATGGAATATGACAAAGTTTCTGTCTGCAATATTATGGAGAAGGAGAGACCAGAAGGTTCTTAAGTAATTACAAACTAATCCTGCTTACTATTATTGTAGGTACGGAACTTTATCGCGATTCATATCTATGTTTTCCCGATATTTCAGAGTCAATGGATGCAGGTGGACACAGAATCGAGACGCATGGTACTCTAGAGGGGAGGCCTATGTTCAACAATGGACGAATACAGGCTGAATGATGATGATGATGTCGCTAACGCCATTGAAGAGCGCTTCGACTGCGTTTATCTGTCTATAAATTCACGCCAAATCCCTTGCAGGGCTATGCAGAGAGAACTCAACTCGACTGCGTTTATTTTACTTTAATGCTCTCTTTGCGATAACCAACACTCGCTTCCATACGTAAGCGTTGGGACCAGTACTGCATTGGGTATAGCAAGCTGTACCTTCTGGCTCAAGTTTTTATTGCCAAGAAGTTTTCCCAACATTACATTCACACAATTTCCAGCCCTCACACGACTTTTGTTATCATTGGTGTGCGAATACATCGCCACTGTTGATGAATAATTAATTGGGATTCGAATTAACAAATGACAATGTACTAAGCTATAAATTTTCCAGCTACATTGGTCCAAAAAGGTCGAGGACTGTCTCAAAATCAAAATTAATGGTGTGGAACACGATAGCATCATTCCGTCAGACAATCAATCGCACACGCAAATTAACCAACGTCAATCTTAGCATAATCATTTGTCTAGGGTTCCTCCAAACAACGATTTGGTAGTGCTAGGGTACGTTAACTTGTTTCTGGTTATTTTCTGTATAGGACAGACGTTAAGCTGACTTGTGTGTGTGAAACTGAGTGCGAGGCATATCTCAAACTTACTTTATTCTGAGTAACAAGTGACAACTGTTAGTTTGAGATTTAATGTTCCTCCTTGGCAATGTAATATTTCACTCAAGTCAATACAACCTCCCTTCTTTGAAAACCTTTATAATTTTATTGTTACTACGACGTTTATAAAAGTTAAAACTAGAAGGGAATCGATTATGTTAGGTTGATATTTATACATTCTTATGAACGTGTATTGTGGAGAAATAAAAATATATTTAAATATGATAGTAGAAAATGTGAAAACTGTAAAATACATTTGATTTCAAGAAAAAGAATACAATTGTGAACTTGTAAAATAAAATTAAATGTATCTTTGGTTATTTGGTCCGCGAAGAAATCTTAAAACTTCGTTGCCGTGTCAATTGATGCAGACGGGCTGCTTTGATGCGCCCTACCTCTCTTAAAATATCCAGACATGTTCATGCACACAAATGTTTGTCTTGTGTGGGAATCGAACCCACGAGCGTTGGTGTCAAAGTCGCGTCATTCACGACTGAGCTACCTAGCTCGTCAAAATGGTCATGATCCGAATGCAAATATAGGCCAGCCGGCTGTCGTAGGCCACCGGCTTTAGTAGGCTGCCGACTGTAGTAGGCCGCCGACTGTAAAGCAGCTCGCCAGCGAACCTCAGCCCGTGCGCAGATCCGTAAGAGGCTCACAGACGTCGAAGATCAAGGCGCAGTAAAAAGTAGGAGTCGGTGGGGACCGCCTTGCGGTCAAACACCACAGCGGTCAAAAGATGCCGGCCGCCATAGTCCACCGCGTAGCCAACACAGCAGGGGCTGAAGGTCACAGGCGCGGTAGTTTGTATACCGTGCGTTGCTGACCAGATCTCAGCGTAGTTGTTTCTTGGTCGGGCGTCTATAGAACATTTTAATTTTGAATATTTAAATTTTCCAAATTAATTTTTATTACAAATTTTGACAATGACATTTTATCGACATGTACAAAGACAATAAAAAAGGTTGTATATATATATTAATATTACAAGTTCCAGATTTTTTCAGTGTGTCCCAAGTAGTGTTATCAGAATTCAAAAGTGGTCTCGTTTTATCCCTTTATATAAACTCACTTTTTTGTACTGGCTTGTAAATATAAGTTGAACAAGACATAATTGAAATAACCACTAGATTAGAATTCATTTCAAAGAGGAAGCGCGTAATTTTCAAATGCTATGTATATTATCTTCTAGGCTCCAAAATAATGTGATGAAATTTCATACATATGTTTAATCTTGACGTGTATAATATGCTAGTATTGTATCTCCTTGTCTAATCTAAATCTATTAAACCTATCTTTAGACATGAATAAAAAACGTACGCGTTTTTTAAGCCTATTATTAAAGCGGCGTGATATATATCCAAGCAAACTACTTTTAATTTAAAAGAGGCTATATTCTTTTTGTTTGTATGTAGTAAGTAATCTCAAAAACTACTGTTATTGTTACGTGCTCGTTATTTCTAAAACTGTAATTTATATCTGAAAATTTTTATCGTCTGGTTGACTTAATTGGCGTCGGCTGCATAAATGGTTTGAAATAAAGAAATAAAACGATTTCGCATTTGAAATCAATTATCTAAATTTAATATTTCAGTTAGAGACAAGGTTTATTAAAAATGAAAGTAATTTTGCACGATGCAATTTGGATAAGATTATCAAGTTATTATAATAATTCCTTTAAACCGCTATGATAACCGCTTTTAAAAGGAGTCTCATTGCTCTACGGGCCTAAAATGCAATTATAATCTCGACCTTTTTTTAGCGACAGATTTCGCGTCGTGATTGCTGATAAGTGCTTTTGAACTTTAGTTTAGCTTTAGCATGACCTCCGATCACATAATACCAGTTGCAACATTGATTGATTTGACATTGATAAATTGCACCACTGTATTATTTATTTTAATATTATACATTAATATTTGTACACCGCTTGGCAGAATTCAGAGTGCTGTATTTAATAGCGATAGCTCAGCGGTTGTCTCTCCAGTTCGAGCTCATGATGTTCTCCCAATTAGCCGTTATTATCTCCTAAACTACTAGATCAATTAATTATGAAACTAAATGGTTATAATAATTATCAGTCTTTAATTTTTAGTGGTACTTTTATCAATCTACTAACATAAAAAAGTAATAAAACATTAATTAGAGTCATCGTTATTAATACAATCGGCACAGAAAGTTTAACTACCTTTCTGTCACTGAATACAGGCATGGGTCATAATTACCTTTTTCAAATTACCTGCCTGACTGACTTCACGGCACAAAAATATAGAGGGACTCAATAACTCCAGCTACAGAAGAACGACACCCTAAAAACGTGCGGGTAATTTGACCCAGCCCCCATGACGCCGGGTTAAATTTGGGATTATTAGAATGTAACATCATGTCAATTTTTTTTCATCGGGAGGCATACAAGCATACGGGCCACCTGATGCAACACATTAAGTACCAATCGCGCGATGCCACCTTTACTGCTAGCACAGCAACTCAATTAGAGTTTATTGGTGACCTCACTCACTCACAGGAACACAACAACTTTCTATATCATCATAAGTCTTAAGCTCAGTGACAACTTTCACAACTTTCATATAAGAGATGGAGATACTTTGGTAATATCGTGATTTTTAAATGACATTTTGGGTCTGAACCAATCTAATAATAAACGTTTACAGAACGTGAGCGTACTAGAGTACTAGTACTCTAGTACGCTCACGTTCTGTAAACGTAGGGCTTAGGATTCAATATTTTCAGGGAAAGATCTTTCCAATCAAATGAAAGTGTAAATTTTTAGCGTATATTTACAATTATTAATACTACCTGAAACTGACAAAAATCGTAATGAAATAAAATCGCGAAAAATCCCGTTCAGCAGTCTGCACGATCAGGGAGTTTTGTAATCTGATTGGGGTTATTTTATTACCGCAGGCTGTTCCGCTGTGAGATACGGTTGGTGGTAGACCAAACGACTGAAACGTCGGAAATAGCTCGCCCATTAATATTTTAAATACTGGCAAACGAAATTTGACTAAATAGACACTCCACAGGAATTGTGTACATGTACAATTTTGTTTCATGTTTAACGAGTTATCAATAATTATATATGTAACCGGAAATTAAATAATAATAATATGGCCGCATAAGTGTTTCTATAAATAAATAAATTTAAAATTATAAAAAGGTTCTAAATCACAATTTCTTAACTAACATGTAATCTAATTTACAATATGCTGGAAATATTTCTCATTATCTTTTACTTACTAATTTTAAACTAGATGGTGCTTCGCGATCATAGGTTGTAGATACATAATTTTGAAATAGATTGCAGCATATATGCGCCCACATGTAAAAGTTACGTACAAAATAAGCAAGAAAAGGAAGAACAATTTCAATGCTTATCTTTCAGGGTTAACTTTTGCTTCAGGAATAAGTTATGTTCTGTAGACAAATCAATAAACTGATCAATAGGGTAAAGTTAAGATGCGTCTGTACTAAAATTTTCAGCTATGTGGTATTCTCATAAAGTTCACGGCAAGTACTAGTTTAGTTAAGAATACTAAACAAGTTACCCTTAAGGTAGTCGGTGGTCCAAACCAATTTCACAGCAGTTTATTTGCTCATAGTTGTAGTAACGTATAACGTTCTTCAAATAATTTGAAATCAATTTAATATTTTCTTTACAAAAAAATAGTTATTATCAAATTATAATAATTACATGAACGTTTCTTCTGCTATGATCAAAAGCCAAATGAAGCGTTGGAACTTGGCGCCCGTTAGACTTCAACTCTGTTACTGGTGATACTGACTTCTCTTTCTTAATGTTAACCCGCTTCACAATTCATTAGAATCGGCAGAATCCAGTGCACAGCTAAACCTGAGGATTTGGCGAAAATACTGATTTTTACATAGAACTACCACCGTCAAACCTCTACAACCCAGAGAGTAAATTAGACCTTTCTTAAGTAAGGTAATACGTCTTTCGAACTATAATTTCTTGGACGTGCGGATTCCCTCACGATGTTTTCCTTCACCGTCAAGCTAGTGATAATTACAAACATGTATATAAATCCGAAAATACGAATTTAATGGTACATGCCAAGATTTGAACCGGGGATCAGTTGGTCAATATGGCAGTTCCTTATCTACCGGGTTACCACTGCTCATAGTAATGACTATCCAGTATAACAATGTGATGTTTTTGTTGTGATATTAATATATCTCTTAAAGAATTATTTCAACACAGATAATAAAACAAACATCAAATGAAGTTCGATGAAGGTTTAATAAGCGCTTCTTTCGCAAATGATAGGACACACTGTTCTGACGCTCTGTTGATAAATTTATTTCTAAAGAATAAACTGGCACATATCTATATATTGTCTGTATGTCCTCTATGGACTCAAAAATGGCTGGGCAGATTTTGATGAAATTTTCAGTGAATCTTCAGGTTAGCCCAGCAGGTGATCCTGTGAAGTTTGGTAGCGATCATATCACCCGTGCGAAGCCGGGGCGGATAGCTAGTATATTATAATATACGGCTAAGAACCATCGTGTCTGCGTATATTCGCCAGTTTTTTTTAGCTACTAACAGGAACAATAACTTGCTAGATTATCACTCCTAATTCACTCGAAGCTACCTCAATAATACCATGATCACGTTGCGTACAATCACAAAATATCAGATATTCACATATCTTCAAATAAATGGTAAGAACCCATAAACATGCTACTTAAAAAATCTTATTCCGTATTCAAATTCGAATCAAACTTCGTTTTCAACGTGCTCGGGCGACGCTTAAGTAACCTAAATAAGATAACCATCAAATACAATTTTGTAGAAAAACACAACCGAGTAAGCACATTTCGTGACACTTTCTGAAAGAAATATTTCACGTTAGTTAAACCCTTTGTACTTCGTGCAGTGTTGGTCCGATTTCGGGCTTTAGGTCACCGACGTATATCATGAAAGCGAAATGTGAAAGGTTAATGGCTATAGAGATGTTTTTTGAATATCACAGAAACTTCATTATTAATAATTTGTGATAAAAATACTAAGATAGAAAGATGTGAGCAGTGATAGCCCAGTGGACTAGGAACCGGCCTATTGACCAACAGGTCCTCGGTTCGGATCCTAGCATGTGCCACTAAATTCATATTTTCGAATTTATGTATATATTTGTATTTATCACTTGCTCGGCGGTGTAGGAAAAAATCATGATCTAACCTAAGAAAGGTTTGGTTTTCCCTCTGGGTTATGAAGGTCTGGCGGCAATCGCGCCATGTCAAAGTCAGTATCTTCGCCAAATATTTAGGCTTAGGTTAGTAGACCCCCACCCCTAATTCTAATGGTTTAAGAAATAAGCTAACACTAGGAAGAAGAATAAACGACAAAAATTACAATATTATACGCCTTACTTTTTTTTAAATACAATGGTCTGACTGATCTAAAAATCACCCATATTAAGACAAGCATATATGTGTACAAACAATCATGCACACAAATATTGTGTGTGGTAATCGAACCCACTAGCGTTGGTGTCAAAGTAGCAATACTAATCACTGCATCACCGAGCTCGTCAAAAAGTGGTAGGTATAGGTAGTAATATAAACATATGCATTTGATTGCTACGGTAACATTGACAGACGCACATACATATAATTTATATAAGATAATAGCAAAGATATTTGATACCTGGACCATCTCTTTTAAATTCGGAATGTATCAATTGTTATCTATTAACTTCCTACTAATATTATAAATGCGAAAGTTTGTATGTGTCGATGGATGTTTGCTGATCTTTCACGCTTAAACGGCTGAACGGATTTGAATGAAATTTGGTACGTAGATAGATTGTGATCTGGATTAACACATAGGCTACGTTATTTGACTTCACGCGGGCGGAGCCGCGGGCAGCAGCTAGTTCTTCATATTTTCTAACCAAATAGCCGTTCGCACGATGCTAGCACAGCAACTTAGGAGCTTACTGGTGACGTCACTTACGCGCTGGACAATTAACAGACGCATTATGTAGATGCAAAGATATTTGATACCTATAATAAGTCTCTTTTTAGTTATCACCTTTGATTTAGTTACATTATTCATATTTTGTAATGAAACAAGGTTATTGAGGTTCTTCAGGAAGAAATAATTATTTGAAGAGAGTCATCAACGAGTGATTGGTATCTCTGATGTTGCAAGTGCTCGTCGACGGCCGTAACCAGCTACACTAAAAGTTTAAAAATATTTTAAAACTAGCTTTTATGTGGTAACAATGTTCACGGTCAGCCAAAAATTTAACGACCCATCGAAACTTAGTAAATGCAGGAGATTTATGTTATATAACATTCAACCTCGGTGTAAAATACTTAGCATTTTCACACTCTCGTGGAATTCGTTCCGTAGAGAACGTCAGGATATGTAACATAAATTCAAAGAAGCTTTCTGCACAAAAGACCTTTTTTAATACAACGTCAGGATGAAAGCATATGGCCCACCTGAAGTAAAGTTACCGTAGCACGTTTGCAATATAGGAAGTATGATTGCACGTTGCCACCCCCGCTGCTAACACAGCGTTTGCTCTAGAGTTTACTGATAACTCACTCGCAGAAATACATCTTGATGCCAGAGACTTACTGCGTATTACTGTGTATACGTTTAGTGATAATAACACCATGGCGACCGAGCTAAGATCTATCTTTTTATCTATGGAATTACATTTTTAGGGAAGACATGTGTATAGATTAGGTTAAGAAGCAAATGCATATCTAAGTACAAAATTTGATGCAAATCGTTAGAGCCATTTCCGAGATATATGAAATTCATATGCGAGAATTGTTCGATTAAAAAAGTAGGATATACAATAACCAAAAAGATGTTATTGTTGTTGTTGTAAACTCTTTATTGCACAAATATACAAAACATATACAGTTACAAATGTTTAGTATGTACAAAGGCGGACTTATCTCTGTAAGAGATCTCTTCCAGCCAACCTTTATAGACTTGATAGGAATATGTAATACATATATAGGCAGAGAAACTATCTGTACCATAGATAACAGAAACAACGATCTGTACCTTCTTTAACTAAAATATCATGAACTAATAACATGAGTCATTGCAACAGTAAAAACAGATACATAAATATAACACAAAGAAAATAAAAGAAAAAGAAAAATCATACATGTATAACCTAAGCAAAAACACATTTAAACTAGGGGCGAATGTATATGTAATAATATATTCAAAATGATTACTATTACGATATTCGAGAACTCGATGGCGTCGTTGCGCATGTCATTCTAACCGAACACGCAAGTTAAGCAACGTCGACCGCAGCCTGTCTATGGATGGGTTTATCTATCTCGAGTTTCTCCGTGCTTCGGAGGGCTTGTTAAGCCATCAGTCTCGGCTGTTGGCAATAGATGACAGTCCTTAAGCTAAGTCAGTGGCCCTTGGGCGGCTTGAAAACACTGGCCTCCGCCAATCCGCATTTGAGCAGCGTGGCGGAGTATACTCTAAAATCCTTTCGTTTGAAGGGAGATCCGTATACCTACAGTGGGGTGAGTAAGGGTTGATGTGGTATCTGTTTAACCTTAGTTACTTACAGGAGGGTTTATGTTTTCTTGTAAGTGAAGTTAATAAAAACCTAATAATCTATAAATAAATATATAAATTTAACAGATATCCTGACTGGAAAATACTTTAATTCATTCAGTATTTCAAAAAAAGTCGAAAGTAAGGCATTCGCCAATTTACAATTGAACAGATGCCAATCTACATGTGAACTACTTGCCCGACTAGATGTCCTCTAGAACTCTCCCGTATCCCAGCAGAATGAGTGTGGATGTGGGTAAGACCATACAGTGTTAGATTAATGAAACACTTGCAATATCAGAAAACTGGTTTTAAATCCTACACTATGATTAAACGGGGGCACTATTATTATACAACACCACATGAGAACAACTCTTTCTTATGAGTATGAGTGTATTCCTATGTATGTGTGGGTGTAATGTGATAGCGATTGAAAACTTACATAGATGTATCCATCACAACATCATAACATGGGACTTCTTCCCGCGCTTTTGACGAGTGACATTGTTGTTATACTTGAAATTTTTACAATTCAGTATAAAACTAGTTTTGTGTGACAATTTTGATAGTATTTTGTAACATAAGTGCTAGTGAAATTATACAGTAATGAAAAAACTCAAATATAACACGTTTATGTACTTTTTGGAAGACGTGAATAAGTTCATCAAGAACACCTTGTAAAAATCACTATCGTTTTACGGGTGGTATTTAAACTGGGTTGATTGGGTCTAGGTATAATAGTAATATATAATAATAATATATAGGTAGGGTCCCAAATATTTTTTCAGCACAGTTCCTGAAGCTGGAACATAGAATTAAGATTTTCAAATGGTCCTATACTGAAGACTTTGACACTGGCATAAAGTAGCAACACTATTGCCATATATATTTAAAAAAAAAAAAAAAACATCATAACATTCTACGTTAAGTCATCTATTGCTCTCAATCTGGGACATAGATTCATTTATGCACACCACACTATACAGTACTCAAATCCTAATTATAACAAGATTTGATTATTACAGCTTAATTATAATATTACTTACACAATGTTGTTGTAAAGTTCAAATCTATGCGATAATTATATTTTTATTTACCTGCAAACTGAGAAGGAGCTGATCTACCTCATACAAGAATTCAAATTCTTAAAAGGTAGATCCGAACCAGAGACGATATGTAAAATTAGTCATTGTAAAAAACAACTATCTAAGTACTGCATCCTATTTGGAACGGTATTTTGGAAATCTATCGCTGCAGATCTACGGAGAGGCCATTCTTAGCTGTACATCCGCCGCCATCGTCCTCTTTAGAATTGGTTTTGTGGAACTCCGCTTACTGCAACGTTACGCCTCCAAACCACTATTTTTATAAAGTTAGCAACGTCTTGGAAGAACCTCTTTCTTTTTCTGCTCTGCCGCATTCCGAAACTACCTACCTTTACTTTACATAATGCAATTAACTAAATAAATAAAAATAAACTTATCAGGGTTATAACACTGGAATTTAAAAGCTCTACTAATGTCGTGCGACAGGACAAATACATAAACTGTTATATTCCACTGTAGCCATAAAACAAAAAGTCAATATTCCGGAATAAAACCCATTATCCGTAGGTTTGACTGACAATTAGGATCCCGACACGCATGCAAAATCGAAAAAAAGTTCTGCGAAAACGTAAAAAACGGGCGTCAACTCGGGAACAGGCGGCGGTAATTAGATTTCCTGCGACCGTTCGTTGCGATAAAAGTGGACAATGACATATTCTACGACTATTTTGCACTACGTACTGGAAATTATATCATTATGTTGAATGGATAGGTATTTTGTACAATACAGTAAAAAATCAGACCTTACATGTTATAAATCAGAATCAGAATCATTTATTTGCTTAAAATGTAGGTACATTATATGATGGTAAAATTAATTATAAAATTCCCTTGTACATTTTACCTGCATGCAAGCGTAGCAACCGTAGCGTGCAAAATATATAGGTAGTATGAATAACTAGATTTAAAAATAATAATGAACTACATACGAACAAAATTACAATAATGCAATATCAAACTACAGAATGTTATTCAAAAATTCATTAATATTATAGTAGCACTCATGTATTACGAGAGAAGTCAATTTCTTTTTAAACAGTTGGAAGTCTGGAATTTTATTATAAATAACAGGCTCCATACCGATTACACTTTTGCATAATAACCTCCAACTGTTAACATATTTTGTTATTGAGCGCGTACAGCTACCGTTCTTGTTCTTATTTGTGTCAATTTTACAAAATGATCATTTAATTTCACAAAAATGCATATTTCTAGTATATGTAGTGATGGTAAAGTCTACAGCTTTAGGCATTTGATCACAGGTACACAACTGTTGGTAGTTTTAAGTCCACACATTGCTCTTACATATGTATTTTTTGAGCTTTAAAGATATTATTTATTTCGCAATCATATTAATGTAACATAGATAATAATAATAAACGACGTAACCAGTAATATATCCTGAAGGATATTTGTCGAGCATGTCACCGTCCCGATGAGTCACTCAGGCATAATAGCTTCCTGTTGTCCTCATCTTGCTAACGGCGGTTGCTTACATATATACAATCAAGTAGGTAGCTTGGATCATTCACCAGCAACTTGCTCTTAAATACGGCCTTGTAAGTTCTGAGGTACCATATTATAAATATGCAACAGCGCCAGTTGTCGAGAACGGTAGTGTCACGCTCTACTGGGACCGGTCTATTATCACAGACAGGACTATTTGTTGCCAATAGGCCTGATATCGTGATAATAAATCGGGAGATACGCCATGCATTTCTTGTTGACGATACTGGCTCACGAGGTTACGGCCATGTGGAATCAACGATAATAATTCCAATAGGCGTGACAGCAAACGGGCTTATAGCGAAGAACCTCGACAGCTATCTTGAAAGGCTCTCGCTTGGCAGTTGGGTCAAGAACCAGAATCAGAAGGCCGTTTTTCTGGACACGGCCCGTATTGTGAGAAGGTTCCTCACTCTGGGGCCCTGACCACCGGTAGCTTGGATCTCCGCTTCGCTGCCGGCGGGTGCCCCCTTTTTTATATTTTAAATGTATTTATTTTTAATATAAAGTATTTATATTTAAAAAAATATCTGAAGTTTATAAATAAATAAATAATAAAATTTCTAAACAAATTACATAGCGCGATCTAGCCCCAAAATGAGCGAAGTTTGTGTTATGGGTACTAGACAACTGATAAACATACGTAAATACATACTTATTATACATATTTAATTTACCCATGTTACATTATATTACATTACGTGCTTGGGAGGGCACGTTAAGTCGTCGGTCCCGGCTGTTATCGATAGATAACAGTCGTTAATCTAAGTCTACAAGCGGCTTGAAAACACTGCCCTCCGCCAATCCGCAGTTGAGCAGCGTAGTGGACTATACTCTAAACCGCTTCGGTTGAAAGGAGACCCGTATCCCTGTTGTGGGATGAGTCAGGGTTTGTTGTGTTTACCTTTACCTTATAATTATTAATAATACGAAAATTGCATTCAATATATTATATGTACACATATTTTCTAAAATAAAATAATTAAACTAATATAAAACAAAGATCAAGAGGGAGTTAGACTTGCGTTCCGAGTATTCCGTACGATCTTTCATTCCTTATATTCTTCAATATAGCCTTTTTTTACTCACAATGTAAAAG
This sequence comes from Pyralis farinalis, assembly GCA_947507595.1. NCBI lineage: Eukaryota > Metazoa > Arthropoda > Insecta > Lepidoptera > Pyralidae > Pyralis > Pyralis farinalis. The sequence goes on from OX382264.1 coordinate 8,816,533, forward strand.
ATATTATTTAATATCTAAACATATTAATATACATTATTATTTTAAGTATAAATTATACTTGTTAATGGGTCTGATATGTAGATTCGAACGTCCTCATTGTGACGCACGCTGTTTCGAAAAAATGTTCATGTGGTACGCATTTTCGAAAAGTATTTGATTCGAATATCGCGATATCGAATGACGGATCTACGAAACAAGCTGTTGCGAAAATTTGTATGGTATCTATGCTAAATCGGTAGTCACGGTTATTGAAATCCATTGGCATTTTTTTTTAATCATTTTAGTTCATTTAATACTGCCGTACTAAGAGCTTTAGTTCTAAATACTCAACTATACTGAGCTTATATAATGTATCAAACTCGTACTCATTATCTCAATGTTTTTACTCTTATTACGGCAGTATTCAAGAGCTCATTGACGAACAGGAAATAACTACGCATAAAATTGAAAGAGTTTTGGGTAATATCCTACAGACTCCACCGCCAAAGAAAATTAAAATGAAAGAAAATATTATAGCAGCTATTTTAAAAATGAAAACACAATGAGTAATATGGAATTTATAAGAGCTTTAGCTTTAAATACTCGCCTGTACTGAGTTTATTTAATGTTTCAGACTTGTATTCATTATCTCAATGTTTTTTTTTCTTTCTTCAGTCTTAGTTTTTGTAATAAATATTTTTTGATGATTTTTGTATAGAATTTACTTCGTGTCTACATATCAGACATCTTGTATGGATAACCATAAACATTATAAAATCTACAGATTTTCTGTAAAGTAGGTTATATAATTTTCTTTAGAAAGTTTTCATATTACAAACTGAGATAAAAAAGGGGAAGACTAGTTTTATACAAACATAATCATCATATTGCTAAAGTTTTTGCTTTGCTTTAATATTTATTGAAAGATGGTTGAAATGTGTATAATTGAGTCAATTAACTTCGGCATAGGGACTAGAACGAGTCGTAGAAATACATCTAGTACTTAGTTCTGTGCTTCCTGGTTACTGATCTTTTGAAAGATTCTTCAAAAGTTTACTTGCTTCCTCAGTCGAGTAGCTTTTCACAAAATATAGCCGTACTCTACTAATATATATGTATTACATCATATACCCTTACTAATACGGCTTTACTCTTCATACCCTCGCTTACTAATCGTGCAGGTGTGCACCACGTCCATATGAGAGAAGCTATTATAATAATAGGATACATGCTTGTACTAGATAAACTAACAACTATAATTATTCTAACAAATTGATAACTAGTTCGTGTAGGTACTGAATCCCGAAGCTTTTCAGGACATAATCAAAGTCAAAACAACCGTTAAATAGCCAAGTTTCGGGTTTCATTCCCAAGATGTAATGCCTAAATGTACCCTAACCAGTTTCTCAATAGACCCTATAAAGCCTTTAGTAAAGCCACGTAGAGACGTACAAATCGACCCTTCCGACAAACAGTCAGGAATGTATACAAATCCGTGCAACCACAGCTGTCAATCTCAGCCTGACGAATTGTTCCAGTGGCCTCGGACGTTCGATATTAGAAAACGTTCACATGTTGCCAATTGGCAAAAACCATCCACGTTCGTTCATTCAACGTGTATAATAAAATTATAGTCGCATCAAATTTGTATATGAGATGTGTTTTGTTATTTAGTAAGTTAGCTGGATTTTGCAATAGATATAGCCGAAATAGTATTTGTAGTATGTCGTACTCAAAGCATGTTGACAGGAACCTATTAATAAGACTCCGCTGTCGGTCTCTCCATCTGTCATAGTATTGTATCGTTTAAAATGGATGTCTTTTACAGAATACACTTTACTTAAGGTGGCACAGTGGTGAAACGCGCTGTTACGTTACTTTGACACCGACGCTCGTGGGTTTGATTTCCACACAGGATAAATATTTGTGTGCAAGAATGCAAGAACATGTCTATTTATCTAGGCCTGGGTGTTTTAAGAAAGGTAGGGCGCACCAAGGTAGCCTGTCTAGAGAAGTTCCTCCACTTCACAGAAAACCGCAGCCAAATAACAAGTATTTGCGTGTGCCTCTCCTATGCCTAATGCTGCAGTCCATCTACTTCGCTCTTTGCCAGTCTTTGCTTACGTACTGCATCGCTGGTTGGAGTGGAGCGACCAAAGCTGCCCTGATACCGGTGGAAAGAGCTCAAAGAGCAGTGTTAAAAAATATCCTACGAAAGCCACTAAGATATCCCACAAAGGATGTATACGGTGAATCTGGAGTATTGACAGTGCGCCAAATCTTTGTTCTGAAGAGGACACACCAGGTCCACAAAGAAGTTATCAATTCTAATGAGTATATGCTCATGTTAAAACGTCGCAACTTTACATTACCCATCACCTCTGTGAAAACATCGTTTGCGCAATGGTTCGCCACGTATATTAGAAATCTCCTATATAATAGAATCTCTCAAAGCGTGCGATATAAGATTATGTTCCAGTCGGGAAGCAAAAAACAAAATTAGCAAATATCTTGCAACATTGTCATAGGATTCCACGGAAGATCTGCTCCTCCCTGTGCGATAAAATGTTCTTAAGATCAATCACGCTCCAGAGCAAGACGCAAATATTAATTTAATGCCACCGTCTGGAAACTATCCCAACTCAAGATATACATCACAATCATATACATACATTATATGTTGCACATACTCGTACATTATGTGTTATACATACATTATTTCGGTTATATACATATAATATTACTCTCGTAGAACAATAAAACATTTAAGAAATATTAAAATATGTGGAAATCCGAGGTAAACTTTAGGCAATTCGTATTGATACCCACGATACAGAATCACTCAAGTTTGGGTATCACCGATAACGAAATTGCTATTTCTCCCAACAGCCGGACTTGTCACTCTCGAACTGTATTAACTCGGCAATTGATCTTTTGTTAACACATATTAGCTAAATATTTTGTATACTATGCAACTGTATCTGGTTGGTTAATAAAATTATTTATATTTGTACTTTATGCAATTACATAGTAGCCCGTATAAGGTACCAGACGATGGGGCCGGTAACGATTCCTGCTATTGCTTTTAGGATGCTGTTGGAGCCGCCGCGCACTCTCCTGAGCAATGATGCGACACTACCGCCTGACATAATAGTCGTCAGTGTGCGCTAGTGCGAACATTAATGACGCACTATAGAAGCGGGGCAATCCTATCAGCATCCTGAAGTCAGTATTGGCACTGGCGGATTTTTGCGTGCAGCTGGTCAAAGTCAAAGTCAAAATCTTTTTATTCCGTAAAAATGGCTACATTTGTTTGGAATCGTCACATTTTTTTTCCCTACCGCGCAGTTTATGACTAGGTGAGCACTGATAAAAATACTGCCAAAAAACTCAGGCATCCCTCTTTTGGTATCCAAACAAATTTACATATTTTATTAATTACATTATAATTGGATCGACTCACTCCCAGGGATTTTTATCATTAATATAGTCAGATACTTTATAATATGCCCTGCTACACAATTTGGCTTTAATAGTAGATTTGGCTTTAATAGTAGGTCCACAGGCTCTTTAGTGTAGAAAGTCTGACAGTAGACCTTAAATAGCGTGACTTTCACTTGAACACCGCGCAAACCTGCAAGCCAACATATTACACCTCACCGCCGCGCCAGAGCTTGTTTACCAGTTAACTGTGGGAACGCGGAATTAGATTGCGAATAGTTGTGTTGTAACAATGTCGTTGCATTCATCTGCTGCTATTGTAATTCCATGGGTCCACTCTTAGACAGAAACTCTCCATATTACCCGCCCCACGCCTCATATTAATAAATTGATCACGTACCGACTTATTTTTTTCTGGCACGGACATTTGCTTCATTGCTTCCAATTTAATTTCAATATGATTAAAATGATCTAAAGTAGCATAATTGTGTTTAATATCTAATAGATCTTTTTGCATCAGAAGAAGTTGTTTTCAAAATTTTGAACTTGTTCTATGCTGTTAAAAGTAATTGCGGGTAGTTTATGCAATTCCTTGGCGTGAAATATGGGAATTTCATCAGGTCAGTAATCTTCAAAACAGCAATGATATCATCTAGATCACATATATATTTCCCCTGTTTTCGTAAACAATCAGTCGTTTTTTCTTGAGCGCTGTACTGAAAAATAACTTGTGATTTTATCTTCCTCGAAAGCATCAATGCAAATGGACACCAAGGACACTTCATCCATTATGTCCAGCTTATTTTGAATGTAGGCCAGCACTTCGTTAATAACAACAGTGCAATTGCTACATTTTATGGTATGGCCGACCAGTATCCGAGCGTGACGAGCGCCGAACGCGGACTATAATATTAACACTTTTTCTAAGTTTCTTAACAAATTAAGTGATAAATATACCCTTCCTTTTCTCTCGGAGATATGTACGGCCGCGTAACCGTCGCTAGGTGTGTTACATGTAAATTTTGGTACGGGAATCATGTTTGTATACGAATTTGTGATATTTGGTTTAAGAAATATTTACGTGGTCGAATCGACAATTAATTACACTTTAATAGAGATTAATAATATAATAAATTAATAGCAACCTATCACATAATCTATACCTGTTTAAGTGAGATACACGACATTTAGTAATGACGTGTGACGATGACTAAACAAAACCGACCTCAATATTAATTACAATCTGCTCATACAAGTAGCGTAATAATATATTTTTATCGTATGCAATTTGATCTAACCTGCTTTGTGTGCTTCCGCCACCAATTAGTTCATGAGGCCTAGCGCCGGCCGGCACCCACCCACTACTGTTAGTAAGTGCAACATGCCGACGCTGCCATGGCTGCTCCGGTAGTCTCTGCATCGGCTGCTGCGGTCGTCCGCCATCTGGAACAGAATCCGCATGCCCCCAACACCACCGTCGCTGCCACGACTGGCCTTGTCGTCGCTGCGACACGTGTTTCGTCTCTCCACGAGGTATCATCAGGCGTTGTAGGCGTTAATCGTAAGAATAACATGCTATTTATTATGCATGAACTAATTGGTGGCGGAAGCACACAAAGCAGGTTAGATCAAATTGCATATAAATGTATAACACCTGAATCTATTAACTATATTTTTATAATTTACGGTTCCGGTCGTACAGTTGTTTACCCTTGAATATTTGTTTATATTCTTTATCTCGACTGCCTGAATATACTTTAGTTAACATTTAGTAGTTTTTGTATATTTTATATACAGGGTTACGTATAGATATACAAGATTAAATAGGTTGCTAAGGAAAATTTTAAAACTTGGTGAAACCGCGGGCTGTAGCCACTAATGGTATAAATATAAACGCAAGCCTGTTTCACTGCTGTCTCTTTCCCATGAGTAACTGTGAATAATGAGATTCAGTAATAACGGATTCTGAGATTTGAAAAACGACTAAGGAAGGCTATTTTCTTGAAAATAACTGTATTGCCAATTGGTTTAACCTAATTCTACAAGCCACAAAGCATAAACTTTTTAATAGACAGAAAAGAAGGATATTTTCGATTTATTTCTATATTTTTGGGGTGTAAATTACGTGATATTTCCCCAATTATAAATCGTTTTTTAAAATTCTAACGCGTAAAGTAAGTTTTTATGACTTTGAAGTTATTATGCTACTACTTCAGAGTTGTTAAGAGAGGAAGGGTGCGTCAAAGCAGCCCGTCTGGGGAAGTACATCCACCTCACAGATAACCGCAGCCAAATAACAATTTCCTAGAGGGTTGTTGTGTTTCTGCGTGTGAGTGAGGTCACCAGTAAGCTCCTAAGGGGTTGCTGTATAAGCAGCAGAGGAGGCATCGCGCGAGTGATACTTAATATTATTACATGCGGTAACCGGCTACGATAACTGCTTTACATCAGACGGGCTGTATGCTCGTATGCCTCCCGAAGTTGTATTAAAAAAAATATATGTACCATGGCATAACCTAAGGCTTCTTGTGATTTCCGTCAATTAGATCACATACATGTGGAGCTTTCTAGTGACTTAACTCGCTTACAAAAAATAAAATCTTCTGAAAGAAAAGGCAGTCGCAGGATGTATTACGTGCAGATGAATAGGTTTTATGTCTGAAGGTGATGTGGAATAAGTTCTATACCACATTTCATGCCATAAAGATAGCTACGAGTATTATGTACCATCGGGGACATAACCGATAATACCTATTGACGACTTTCGTAACGTTTTTGTATCTCAAAATCTGTGCCGAATTTATGACCGAAATAATTGAACTCTTGGACAAACGACAAGTAACGAGCTCGAACCAAATTGGACACACAATCAAGTCTAGCAATGTCGACCGCAGATTCTAGCCCTATAGCTATTTAGTAGCAACGCGGTACGGCGGACTAGTAGCACATTCGCTACGGCTGTAGCACGCTGTAGCATATGTGGTTCGCCTAGAAGTATTAGTTACGTAGGTACACTGTAGCACATAGTATGTATGCGACGCAGCGGCTGTAAACTGTTTACGATTCAGATTTTTAGTTCATATTCTGACATGTACCACTAAATTCTTGTTTTCGGATTTATATACTTATTTGTAATTATTACGACGGAAAACATCGTAAGGAAACCCGCACGTTCAAGAAATTATATTTCGATAGCATGTGACCTAATCTAATAAAGGTCAGGTTTTCCCTCTGGGTTGTGGAGGTCTGATCGCAGTCGCTTAATTTCAAAATCGGCTTACAAACGGTATCGAGCCCTTACGTTTAAGGAGAGATTTTGCCTCCCTTCGTAGTTCTGATTGAACAAAAAAATCTTTGATGCTGACAAATTGACCAGTGGCAGGGAGTTACGTAGTCCACAAAGTGCATGCATAGATCAGGAGGGTCAGGAAGAGGACATGAAAAAAATATAGTTATACCACGTGTGTAAGTATATTTTCACTCTCTGCTTATTTTAAGAAAGGCATTTCAAGTCCATATAATTTAAACTTTAAAAATAACATCAGTTGAAATATAATTGAAACTGTCTTACGTGGAATGATTTTACTGATGTGTTACCATTGTTAGAAGAGCCGTTATTATTCCTTCTAATGTTACTAACGGAAGCTAATATAAAACAAAATGAAGCACAAATACATGGAATCCCGGGTTATATATTACAAATTGAATTAAGAACTAATAGGAAAGTCTGTACCTTTCATATATTATATATATTCATAGGTTATACAATTACAGTGTGCGAAAATTTTAATACAAAGTTGGTGGAAGTATGTTATCCAAGTATAACATATACCACTATGTTCTCATGGACTTAAAAGATACCAGTTCAGTATAAAATGGTATTTACATTCATTGTGCAGTTTGGATTTTATTAGAGGAACGATTGAGAGGTTACAAACGAGTAGAAAAACAACGTGATAAGATTACTAAATCATGCATCGATCACATGTTAGATCGTATAGTAAACGCGAGAGAAGTTTACACTGTTGTACTCAGCATCACACCAGCCGACTATTGCATAACGATATGCACATTTCTGGAGTGGTGCTTAACTACTCAAGAAATGCGCATATCGTTATGCAAATGAGCTACATATACAAAATAAATACGAATAGATGAAGAAAAATTGCGCAGCTTTATAATATTAATAGGAATGTATCTATGCAATATACTAATCATATTGATATAATAAATTACATTTGTAACCGTTTCACTAGTATTTACAATAGTTGCAAATATCATGTATATAAAAATGTCCTTCGAGTCCATGACATGTGTAAGAAACGGGATGAGTTATATAATATACCTAAGACTTAAAGAAAACATAAGTCAAAGAACAGACTCTTATGTAAAATATATAGCATTGTAATATAAATAAATACACAATACTGTGTGTATTTATTTATATTACAATGCTAGAAAACAAAATAATTAAATCCGAAGGAAGTAAATATTTAAAAACTACAAGAAATGTTTGGGAAATAATCAATAAAATCAATCGGCAAAACAATGCTTGGTATATATAGACAATGTGTTCATGAAATAACTCAGAATTTATTGCTTTCAGCTCGCAAATTTAAATGCGAGTTTGTTGTAATTTCTGCGATAACTTGCTGATTGACCCCAGCCTCTTACGAAAAAATATCTGATCGGGCGATTAGAGTTAAACCTGCTCACGAGAAAACGATTAAGCGTATCGTCCAACAATTAAATGATAAAAAGAGTCCAGGGTACGACGGAATGCGGGCAAAAGACATTAAATTTATTTTTGAATAATTAACACCTTTAATAACTCACTTAATTAATTGCTGGGTAAACTGTAATGTATTTTTGAAGTGAAAACTTCTTTAGCGGCGTTGTGCACTTTTTGGGATGGGTAAAAAATGTTAAACTCGCGTCAGGACACGTGACCCTAACCGTAAGATTTTGGTGAGAATTAGAACTTAAGTTCTCTGCAGTGCTAAAACATTAGTTACCTCTAATTAAACAATTAAAACATGAAGCGCTAGATCGTTCACAGGGCATTATTTTCTCGTGACCAAAACGTTGTAAGCGCCATGAAAGTGTTGGCGTTTACACGTTTCGTTCAACGTAGTTTACCAACATCGCTATTTGGTTTAAGCGGCGCAGGGCGCTTGCGTGTGTGTTTGAGTTTTAGAAATTAGCGATGATGATGCTGGTAATGATGATGGTGAAAGCGTCGTTGAAATTATGGATGAAAGTTGATTTTTCTGGGAGATAAACTTTTTAATGTAAAATAATTGTAATAGTTCTGAAGTGTCAAATTTTTAATGTAATATAAATTGTCACGTTTGTGTACGACAGCGCAATAAATGAATATTATATTTTACCACATACTTGATAGTACTTTTATACTGAAAAATTCGTGCGAAATTATTTCCTAACCATTCCAAAATATTCAAAAATGCACAACGTTAATAATGTTCAAGTTGTCACTTCTGCCGGCACTCCCGGAGTGCAACCCGTTTTTTTTTAATTAGGTATAATACGTCTACTGCACAAAACGGGAAAGCTTTATGAATTAAACAAATACCAACCTATCACTATTTGACGTGTATTGTTAAAATTATTGAAAGATTTCTAGGCTCACAGATAAATATATTTTTACAATCTAACGACATAATTATTAGCGGTGATATCTCAGCGAATAAAGAATAGATCTATTATTCGTCGGCTTGTGATTCAAATCCTTGTGTGGGTATGTACAATTAATTATTATGTAAAAGGGGGCGTTGGATTATTTTTTCTTGTAAAGGGGGCAGTCCATAAAAGGTACTCGTAGGAAACCTATGCCCTAGTGGATTCTGTTATCGACTATGGTTTAATGTGCAGGTAGAAAGTACGCAACGATTTATGTAAACTACAAAGTAATGAGTGTAAACAACTAAAATGAATTTCTAACACTATTAGAATCTAAACATCTCTTTTTCTTAGCGTTATCCCGTTTTATGACCCATTAGGATTGGTGGGATTCGCTACGTAAGCCTAAGGATTTGACGAAGATACTGATTTTTACATGAAGAGACTACTGTCTCACCTCCACAGCACAGAGGGAAAACCAGATCTTTCTTACCTAAGGTCTCACGTTATTCGAAATATAATTTCTTGGATATGCGGGTTTCCGCACGGTGTTTTCCTTCACCGCCGAGCAAGTGATAGGTATAGTATACAAATACGTACATAAATCCGATAAACACGAATTTAGTGATACGTGCCATGATTTGAACCGGGAACTTGTTGGTCACAAGGCCGGTTCTTTGTCAACTAAGCTGTCAGAATCTAAACATTTTTTTTTTTTTTTTCAACGTCGGGAGGCATACTGTCCACCTGATGTAAAGCAGTTACCGTAGCCTACTAACGCTTGTAACATTTATCACTAGCGTGAAGCCCCCTCTGCTGCTTACACAGCAACTCCTTAGGAACTCCTAGGGAATTGTTATTTGGCTGCGGTTTTCCGTGAGGTGGAGGTACTTCTCTAAACGGGCTGCTTTGATGCGCCCTACCTCTCTTAATCCTGAGTTCATTATTGTGCAAAACAGACCAAACCATTTGCGGCAATTCCAACAAGTAAATAAATACATTCAACAGAAATGGAATAATCTACACGGGACAAGGATTGATAATTACGCAATTCCTATGTACTTAAATAAAACAGAATTAAAAAAAAAACGTATGAAGAAAATTCAAAACCTTTAGGTACGAGTTAAAAAAAAAACATTATAAAACAACAAAATATATGAGCAGCTAACTAGCACTAAATAAACCCTGCGAGGTTTCCGAGGCTAAAAAACTAATTACAATGGTTACATTTTTAAAATACTGAAATTTCTTAAAAAAGAATAATAAGGATGCTGTTTTTAACTAGCAGTTTTACAAGTCTAAAAAGTCTCGACTGCATTTGGGTCAGATTTATATAAGCTTTATGCCAAGTTTAGGCCAGATATGGGTCAGATTTGTATCGGGTATTTTGAAAAAGACGAAACAAATAGGAAGATATTTTCCTGTCCCAACACAGTTCCTACGAAATCATCGAAAAATCCCTCACAAACGAACTTATTTATGCATTCCAATGAAAGTAGAAAAATCTTGGCGCGCGTATCCAGCTAGCAATAACAAACCAATAAACCACTTGGCTGCACATGAAGGTATCTCGCGCTCACAATAACGTTGCGATTTAGCGCTTAAATTTCTCAGTGATTCGAGGCTATTGACCAATGGAAGGATATTTTAACCGCTAAGTGTCGCGATGTTGATTGGTGGACTAGCCAATAAGAGCTACGCGTTCTGCTTTACCTCCCATCCTGTAGCTGTGAATTGAGTTACTAAGCAAAATCGATCTCATTGACTCTCCATTTGTTTTTTTCTTTAAAAATAATTTCCTTCTTAGAGACGAATAGTAAACGCCTTTAAATCACGTATCAATTAACATGTGACAACTTTAACCTTTTGCATCGAAAATTGTGTTAATTTTTAATTAAAATTTTTTCGCACATATATTACACGAGAATTCAAAAGAAAACTAAAGAAACACTATTTAAATAAATTATCTTCTAACGAAAAATAATATATATATATATTATTTTTCGTATATATATATATATATATATATATAGGTATATGGTTACATATTGTATGTATGTATTTGTATGTATATTTGTGTGTTTTATAGTTCAATACAATTGTTTTTTATTGCTATCATTAGTATTTTCCTTTCTTTTCTTACATTTGTTGTATTTTTTTTTTTTACTGTAAGTATCAGTTTTTAATTTGCTAGTTCGCACATATAACTGTTATAGCCCTTGTACAATTTATTTCCTCATTGATTACGGTTGGCTGAAAGAAATCTCTTGAAGAGATAAGCTCGCCTTTGTGGACTGTATTTGACAATCATTATTTTGTTTTATTTGTGTGCAATCTACGTGTGCAATAAAGAATATATATACACAGTTCCATCTAGCTGCAAAGTAAGCAAATCTTGTGTCTACTAAACAACTGATAAACATACAGAAATACATTTTTATACATACTTATGATACTAAGAAAACACCCGTACCAACACAAACAGACATGCTCATGCACACAAATGTTTGTCTTGTGTGGGAATCGAACCCACGAGCGTTAGTGTCAAAGTAGCGTTACTAACCACTGCGCCAACGAGCTCGTTAATTTACTTCCAGCTTTACATAATTTAGAATAGCGCTTCTGACTTGTAATATAACTGAAATACCACACGTATATAAAATATAGCGAATAGTAGTGGTCACAGTACTCACAGTCGTTTGTCCACGCCATTGTTTATGTCCAACGTTGACATAAGTTTTAGATATAAATCAACGATAATCTTGTTTGTCGAACGGATGTTTTGGGGCTGTTAGTATCAACAACGAAATAAGAACTTCTTATATAAACACAGTGACTGGTATCTTTTAAGGTAATTCAATTCTTGTCTGAGTACAGAAAATGTTAGCTATATATCATGCATATATTTAACATATACATATATATGTTAAATACATGCATGATATATATAAAATTATGTATATAATATAATGATTTACCTAAGATGTCATCAATAACTCTTCTTAACTAAAACTTTAAAATTCTAAGTGCTGAACGGTTTGTATGAAATATTAAAAAATTAAAACTTTAATGTATTATAATTGTAATATTAACATAAGTATTTATCTATTCTTTTGGATTAAACATTCTTATATATATTCTCATTCATTCATAGAACCACACGTGCAGGCTTGCGATGTCATCATTCCACTGTAGAGGACATTAGTTCTCGTACTAAAAAGTTCGGCAACTCGTATCTCTGTCGAACTATTAAAAAGTGGAACGCCTTGCCTGCACATGTGTTTCCTCCTTCCTACAATATGAGATCCTTCAAACGAAGCGTGAAGAAGCACCTTGCGGGCCAACATGGTAGCGTCAAGTGACAGGACACTGTAGTCCTTGTCAGTTGCCGCTGCAATTTGGGCTCCTCTTTTCGCTTACTAACAGGCGAAGAGGAGCCGCTATGCTGAGCCAATATAAAAAAAAAAAATCTTTTTTTATACAACGTCGGAAGACATACAAGCATACGGTCCACCTGATGTAAAGCAGTTACCGTAGCCTATCAATGCTTGTAACACATTAGGTATCGCTCCCGTGATGCCACCTTTGCTGACGCAGCTACTCCTTAGGAGCTTACTGGTGACCTCAGTCTCGCGCAGGAACAAAACAACCCTTCAGGAAGGTGTTATTTGGCTGTGGTTTTCTATGAGGTGCGGTACTTCTCCAGACGGATATTATGGGTTTAGATATAACTAATAAAATCCAACTAAACCATACATACATCTGCGTATCTTATTGAAGACGAATCAACGAAATACGAAATTAATATTGTTATAATTGTACATATTTTTATTACAGCTTTCTTTATAGTTGTACTAATTAATTGTAAGATTTTAAAATGTATTGGTTTTAAACAAAGAATTCTTTTTGATGTTAATTATTTCCAAACATTGTTGACCATAAGAAATATTAAACGAAACTTAATCTTTGTTTCTCGTTGATACGGAAATCTTTATGAAGTCATTTTTCTTATACATATGGAAACGCTCCACACATTACCACTGGTGTCGCCCTGGTCCCTGGTGTAAGGATTGCTGCAGTCCGGTAGGTAAAATTATAGAGATTTATGAGATAATATTGGCAAGAATGGCTTAATAGAAAAGATTTTTAATAAATCTATGTACCTAGTATTATACTAAGACCAGTATTAATATTAAATCTAATTATGTTGATAAAATTTAACACCCGCAAATAAAAAAAAACAAATTAAGGAATTTTGCTGAAATAAATTTCAACCAATCAAATCTTTATGATCCATTCTGGCGTCTATAATAAAAATTTTATTTTACTCATCAAAAATCAGTTTCACGAGCCGGCGAAGTAGATTTATAATTGCCCTAAAAAATGATCCATCCTTTTCCCTAATGCACTGTCGAGGAAAATGGTGAATAATTAAGGCCCCATTTTTCCCCTTTAATTGCTTACTCAAAATTACCTGACATTCTTTTAAATGGCAGTCCATGGTTCTTCTACGCTTAAGAAGACGTATCACAGTCTATGAATTTATTATATGTAGGCTTTTTTCGTGTAAAGGCTACATTTTGATAATTGTTGAAGATTGAAGATAATGAACAACAGATTTTGAATTTTTGTTTTTAAATACATGACAATCTAGACAAAGTCTTTACGATATGAGTATAATATTCGGTTTAAAAAAAACTTCCTTGGTAACAAATTCCGGTACGTGTTCAAATATTTTTCTAAGAATATTTTAGGCAGAAAACTTAATTTCCGCCACTGCTCCGAATGCGATTCTGAGATATATTGAGTATATGACGAAAAATCTGTCTCGATTTGATAAGACAGACGAATTTTCTAGAAGCAAAGTGTAAACTTTGCTTCTTTCTGTCTTATCAAAGGCTGACAAATACACCACTTCTAAAAATAACGAAAATGTTATCTTTAGTATATTCGTCTACGCCTATCCGCTGACATTATTTTCTTAAGCATGTAAGTGGATCCGTTTAAGTACATGAACTAAAACATGCAGCAACATATAAGACAGGCTGCCAACCCAGTTTTGCATCTCACTCATCTCAGACGCGATTGCACTACCAGAAATAGCTACAAGTCAGACTACCGAAGCCCGGCGGAATGCTTCAGAGCAAGTAAACTTGACATATACCTATATAATAACAGCCAGTTTTTATTGCATATTAAAAAGTAGAGTTATATACGATTTCATAAATTTATGACGATTTTAAGTCAATAGGTAAAAAAGTAGTTTACTGTAAGTTTCGCTTACAGGATCACTTGGTTGTTGTTTTGTGTATAAAAGAAATTACAATCTAAGATTTTGGTTTGGCCAATCCACCGTTGAAAAGCGTGGCGGAGATGCTCTAAACACCTTCGGTTGAAGGGAAACCCGTATCCCTGCAGTGGGATGAGTAAGGGTTGATGTGGTATGGTATGGTATTTTGGTGTGTAATTTTTTGACAAGCAGACTCCTTTGTGGTATTTTAGTTGACTTAAGACAAGTTCCCCTTGATATCAAATTTATAAGATTATGAAATTTGGCAAAGAATAGTTCTACATTTATGCCAATCATGTTTAGCAAAAAGTCACAAATCTCAACTTATTGGGTATTCCTATTGAACTAGGATCATGTAATTTGTCAAGATTCGCGAACGTAATCGTAAATATAGGGTAAAGGCCGAATATTTCCATTTTATGTTTAGTACTTGAGACCGTAATAAGTGAATTTGTATACTCGTATTTGCATGAAAAAAATTAATCTCTCAGTATAGCTATACAGCTATGAATATTAAAGAAGAGAGTGAGATGTGTAAATACCTGTTTTCTCTGCCTGTAACGCAAGGAAGCTGGCCTGAGGGATTTATTTCTTACAACCCTCTCACTCATCCGTTACATAAGCATTATGTAAGAACTACACCAACATATATATTTAAATTTACAGGCAATTGGATCAGATGCTAACTGGCAATTTTACTTATCGGGACACAATATCCCTTTCGGGAGTTGTTATTTGGCTGTAGCTTTCTATGAGGTGGAGGTACTTCATCAGTAAGGCGGCTTTGTTGCGCTCTGCTTCTCATAACTTAAACTACTGTATCACTCAATGTATTACTTTGTCTGTCTGTCTGTGTGTCACTACATCGACTTCTTCTTCCTAGCGTTATCCCGTTACATTACGATTGGCGTTGTTAGGTTTTTTTTACAACGTCAAGAGGCATAAAACGGCCCACCTGATGCAAAGCGTTTACCGTAGCCTATGAACGCTTGCAATACATTAAGTATCATCCCCGTGATACCACAGCTGCTCAGCTGCTAACACAGCAACTCCTTAGGAGCTTACTGGTGACCTCACACATACGCAGGAACGCTACAACCCTCTAGGGAGTTTGTTATTTGGTTGCAGTTTTCTGTGACGTGGAGGTACTACCCCAGAGGGGCTTCTTTGATGCGACCTACCTCTCTTAAAAACACGCAGACCAAGACGAACAGATATGTTCATGCACACAAATGTTTGTTTTGTGTGGGAATCGAACCCACGAACATTGGTATCAGAGTAACGTAGCAGCGCGTTTCACCACTGAGCGCGTCATTAGGTCCGCTACCTAGGGATCACAAATCTAGGGATTCTGATTTTTGGCATGCAACGACTGCCGACCGACATCTGTAACCCAGATAAAAAATCTGACTTTTCTTAGGATCTCACGCCTTTGAAATGTAATTTCCTAGACGTGCGGGGTTTCTTGTGATATTTTCCTTCACCGCCAAGCAAGTGATAATTACAAATAAGTCCGAATACACTTACTTAGTGGTGTATATACCTATACCAAGATTTGGACCAGGGATCGTTGGTTGCAGACTACCTCTTTATACACAGCGTTACCACTCTGCTCTTAGACACATTTCATCTAGTTAATGGATTAAGGCGTTATTTTGCGAATGTCAAATTTACGGAACGGTAGGACAATCGGTAGCGGAAGCACACAAAGTAGTTTAGATCAAATTTCCTGTAATTTATTTCATGAACACTATGATGATTTGGTTGTTTTAAAAAAAATGGGTTTTGTACAATATGAAAAAAATTGGACAAGATTGAATTCACAACCACCATATAAGAGTAATATCTTTATTTAAGGCACATGTTATTTGGGCAGAATATTAGTATTTTTCTCACTACTCAGAAACGGCTAACGAAATTGATTCTTACTAATTATCTTTTAAAATAGTTAAAAGTGAAAAAATGTCTGCGCCTATTCATATGATTTAAATGTAACAGGTTCTAGTGAGGAGTTCGATGAACTTGATTTATTTTATTAAAAGTTCATTGTTGTATACTTGTAATATGAGACTTTTTGTCTGGGATCAATTTTCAAGATATCTTTGGAAATAGAACCAGACTAAGCAAAAGTGAAATGTTTCGTGACGTACTGTGAAACTTTCCCTTACAACCGCAAAATTTCATCCTCTCCCGGGTATAAATTAGATGTTTTATCAGATCCACCAAAACTTTCCCTAACTGTAACGGTTTGTTTTACGGCCGACCACTGCGTAAATTGAAAAATAAGAGGTACCACGGGTCGTGGCCCTGACAAAATAATACCTTTATCAACGCCATTTTGAAAACATCTCTTTGTAATAAATCCCAGTAGATATTTTACATTTTAAGTTCTTGCTATTGTGACAATCCAGACGGATTTATGTTTGGTGTCTTATTACTTTTGTGATATAGAAATTTTGTAATACATATTCCTTTTTTTGTTATATTTTATGTGTGTAGCGCAAAATTTAATTTTAACAATTTGTCTCTTACATTTGATTATTTCTGTGTTTTATTATTGTTTGTTTGTTTCCATAATTACAAAGAAAATAAACAAAAGGGAATCTTTTAGGTAGCTAACATAGGGTGTAAAATTATTTTTACTTGCTATGTCGTACGGATTTACCAGACCTACTGCACGCCTGTGGCGTAGAAGTTACTATAGCATGTAGACTCTTTCACCACTCTAAAGTAAATAGAGCTGCTAATGTGTTATTAAGCTAACAAAATATGATCATTTCAGGAACTCATTGGCGGAGTAGGTAGTTAGTCATGCTTTTTTGACAATAATACTCGTGGGTTTGATTCCCACACAGGACAAACATTTGTATGTAAACGTTGATTGTTTGTCTTGGTCTAGGTGTTTTTAAGAGAGGCAAGACGCATCTAAGTAGCCTGTCTGGGAAAGTACCTCCACCTTTTCAGAAAATCTCAGCAAAATAACAACTTCCTGGGAGGTTGTTGTATTCCTATGAGTGAGGTTAGGAGCTGAGTTGACATCGCGTGAGCGATACACACACTTTACATCAGGTGGGCCGTATACTTGTATGTCTCAAGATGTTGTATAAAAAAAGGTAATGTTCCCGTTCGATAGTAAATATAACTATATCATATCACTCCTTAGGTAATGTCGTTTGCTCATTAAGAGGGAGCACCACGTTTACCTTAACCTGCCTCCCACAGCAGTGAGCCACTTATATGTGTAAGTCACCGATTAAATATATACACGACGACAAATGCATGCATGCAAATTTCACCATTACGGGCTTTGATATAAGAACAATGGATGTATAGCTCGATCTATAGACAACTTAGTATAGGGAATATCTTTTTATGGCATAAAAAAATCTGTGCTAGTTGTAAGTCTATTTTTATACATTTTTATCCAACCTTTAATTCTCTCTGCCCAAAAAACTTGGTGTGAAGATATAGATAAATGGAAACATAGTTTCTGATTAATGTAGGTAAAGGTATGATGGAAGACTCAATTGCCACTTTAATAATTTTGCTGGAGTTATTATAAGTATTATTTTTGAATTCTTGCATCTTGTTCTGTTGACATTATTTTAAAATGAGTTATGTATGAAATAAACTATACACTTTAATTGATACATGTACTTTAGATGAAATAAAGATATTTTGTTCATTTCAGTGGGCATGGGCCACTTCCTAACATGTCCATGTCAAAAGTTGTCCACTTCCTAATTTGTTCACTTCTACAGCATCCTTACAATCTTACGACCTTCTTCTAAATTGTCATTCTTGAAAACCTAATTCGTTCACTTCCTATAGAATCCATTCCTAATTCGTTCACTTTCTAACATGTCGAATTTTTATTCGAAGGTAATGCTATAACAGCCAGTTCTCAACCTCTCGATAAGCTAATAGAACAACAACATTATATATACATAACAGTATCCAGTGAGGGGTCACACTCATGGTAATATTTTCAAGCTGGAGTAGGGAATGGTGAGATCTCTAGCTCAAAACCCACGAGAGTCGGCATCCTCGGCAACGGGGAAGAATCTCCACCACGTGTGCTGAAATATCACTATGACCTACTTCTGTTTCATTTTCTTTTCAGAATGCAAGATGAAAGAATGACGAAGCAGATATACAATGCAAAAGTGTAAGGATGTAGGAGCCGGGGAAGGCCAAGACTGAAGAAGAAAGATGGTAGGTAACCATGACCAAATTGGTCGTGTTCTATCAGAAGGTGATGTCAGGAGCCTTAGAAACCGGCGAGCGTGCATGAGAAGAGCGATGAATGTTAAAGAAGCGAGTGAGATATGTAAGGATCGAGTCACGTGGCGCTCGGAGCTCTCTGCCTACCCCGCAAGGGATTTGGCGTGAAGTTATAGATAGATATATTTTCGTTTCGAAATTTTGATATTTTCTTTCATAAATCTCTGCCATTTTCTTTCATAAATTGAAATAGGAAGAAAGCATATTGGACGATACTTCATTGTAGTTATAGGGCTGAAATACGAACATGACAAAGGAAGTGAACAAAATAGAAATCGTATTAAGATGAAGATTAGCTTTTTTTTAATTTTATTTTGGTAAGGGAGGGGTACGAATGGTACGATTGTGTTCTTGTTCTATTGAATAAAACACGTTATTATATGGAAAATAACTACGTAAAAGACGTTAACTTCAATGAAGGCTTCTCTTTTTCATTTAAAAGTTTTTACCAATTCTGAATAGGTTGTCAAGATACATTACAGATCTTTAAAAATAGTTTTTGTTAATGGAATAAAACAGCGCAGTGCTCAACTCCATTAGATACACATAGCATTATTTTGTTCCAGAAGTAATACAATAATTTGTCTAAAAGCTTAAAGGATCAAAACTTTTTATTGTGTTTTGCTGCCGGCTTTTCTGCTCTTTCCGTGGGCTTTGTACCGTGTCTTTCGTATATTGTCTTGTAATAAACTCTTCTAAGGATACTTTGTGATATGAGATAGCTACATTGAATTATTTCTAGTTAGTCAAAATGAGCAATGATAGTCCAATGGTTAACCAACTGCCCCCTGGTTTGAATCCTGGAATTTACCACTAAATTCGTGTTTTCATGTTTATGTGCGTATTTGTAATTATCGCTTGCTCGACGCTGAAGGAAAACATGGTGAAGAAACGCTCACGTCCAAGGAATTATATTTCGAAAGACGTGTGATCTAACCTAAGAAAGATCTGGTTTTCCCTCTGGTTTGTGTAGGTCTGACGATAGTCGCTCCATATAAAAATCAGTATCTTCACCAGATCCCAAGGCTGAGGTCAATCCTAATGGATTAGGAAACGGAATAATGCTAAGGAAAAGACAAGTCAAAAAGGTA
The DNA here is from genome assembly GCA_947507595.1 of Pyralis farinalis. NCBI lineage: Eukaryota > Metazoa > Arthropoda > Insecta > Lepidoptera > Pyralidae > Pyralis > Pyralis farinalis. The sequence goes on from OX382264.1 coordinate 8,836,258, forward strand.
AATGGCATCAAACTTACCACCCGACATTCATGCACTTTTCAGAAAACTGCAGCTAAATAGCCATATTTCCTGGCAGGTTGTATTCCTGTTAGTGAAGTTACAAGCTTTAGTTACAAATTATAATCTGATTTTTTACCCCACGTGAAATTTCGTACAAGCATACTACTCATCAAATGTATGAACGCTTGCAATATGAAATCATTATGTATGTTCGTAAAAATATGTTTTCTTAAAATAATAAGATAAGATTCAGCGAAAGTCTTAGAAGCAGAAATAAGTTGTGCTTGCGGGTATATCGGCTTGCTAAGACGGGTAAATCTTTTGTTCTAAATTGTATTCGATTCTAATTGTCTAATTTTTCTTCGCATAGCTAAAATCATTTAATAAATATCTTATTTAGCTGTTCACGTTTGTTTAATTTACCACATCATCAGAGGTATGTTGAGGCATCACGAGAGGTATTAATTGTGTTGCAAACGTCCAAAGGCTATGGCAACTGCTTCACATCAAGTGAGACCATTCACTTAGTTTCTAACCGTCATAAAATATTTCTTCAATGAATCACTAAATAAAGCTGCTACTAAATGGACTGCCTACTAAATGGCGATTACAAAATTCATGAACTACGTAGAACTTGTCAATAGTACTCGTACTGAAACTGCGTCGCAAATGCCATTATATACGTAAAATAGGCATAAAACCTTACACTAAACCAATAGATTTAGCCTCGTTCAAAGATCTACAATTTACTTTCCCTCATTGGATTCCCCCAGACTTGGATGCCAGAACAAATATTTTGTACTTAACCGCCGAGAATTGTGGCGAGATGCACAAAGGACTCAGTTTGTACTCGGCACCAACCTTTGTGTGTGTTTGTGCAACGTTATTGAACGTGACAATCAGATTTTTTAGAGATTTTTCCTAGTGAAACTATTTATTGAGTAGGCGTCTGTAATATTTGATTTTAGTATTTCAATTGTGTTTTTTATTCTGCTTAGACCGTAAAGATGGATACTTCGAAAATCCGAGTCATTTTTGAATACGAGTTTGGATGCGGAACTATCGGCTCGCAATATGAATGTTGCGTTTGGAGAGAAGACTGCTAATGAACGCACTGTGCTTTCGTAATGGAAACTTCGACTTGAAGAACGAACCACGTGGTATACCGCCGACACAAGTTAATAATGCTGAATAGAAGGAGATTGTTAAAGCTCATCCGAGTCAAACTACTCAAGAATTAGCGGCATAGTTTAACGTTACCTTATCTACAATATTGACTCATTTACATCAAATCAATAAGATAAAAAAATATGAAAAATGGGTGCCTCATGATTTACTTTTGATCTGCAGAAAGAAACGCGTCTTGAAACTTGTGTTGCCTTGTTGAATCGGTACAGATATCGGATCGAATTGTGACATGTAACAAAAAGTGGATTCTTTACGATAACCGTAAGTGTAAAATGCAATGGTTGACCCCAAGTCAAACGCCGCAACATAGCCCTAAAGCAAAACTTATCAATAAAGAGGTAATAGTAACTGTATGGTGGTCTCTTCATGGCGTTATTCACTACAGCTTTCTCAGGTCTGATCAAGCAATAACAACAGGTGTATACTGTGCCGAACTTCGAACAATGATGGCGAAACTGGCAGTGAAACAGCCGCGACTCGTGAATCGATCTTCACCATTATTGCTCCATGATAACGCAAGACCTGCACTGCACGAGAAACTGTTGTAACTCTATAGTAGCTGCAGTTAGAAACCATGCGTCATCCTCCGTACTTGCCAGACCTTGCTCCAACTTTTTACCATTTTTTTTCGTGATTTGGACAATTTTCTACATGGTAAAAAGATTTATCTCCAGGAGGCAGTACAAAATGCTTTCACACAGTTTGGCGAATCTAGATCCCCAGAGTTCTATCACAAGGGCATAAATAAACTTCATATTTTGATTAAATAAATGTGTTATATTTTAGAAAAAAAATGAGTATTAGTTTTTCAGTACAAATCGGCAGTTTCATACTTTAACCCCTAAATTAATAATCTATACTGTATTTTATCTACATTTAAAAGCTGACCTGTAGACGAATAAATAATTAAGTAGATAATTATGATCTAAACGACTTTGTGTACTTCACGCGAACTAGCGCTGACCGATACATCGTCTCTGTCTCAGCTGCTGCTGTTGTATCTGCGATTTCCTGCCGTCTGGAACAGGAACCGCATACATCCACCACTGTTGTTACTTAGGCTGCCCTGGTTATCGCAGCGACACATATTTCATCTCTCCACGGGATATTATTAGGCACTATAGATATTAGTCGTTCTAATAATAATCATGCTACGAAATACTATTCGGAGCATTTAGATCAAATTTCTAGTAAATAAGTTTGCATTAGACATACCTGGTTTTTAATAATTGATTAAAGATATAAACGTACAAAAACGTCAACTTTATCATGTGTCATGCTCCGTATAGGTGCATAACACATAAGGGGATAATACAGCATGTGTATGGATAGCCTCTGCTTTGAAATGAAAATAGGTGTCAAGAAGTAGTGCTTTCTAAACGGCTGTTATCGATTTACAACATTATATGTATCACAATTTGTCGACGGATCATAAGGTGTATATGAATTAGCAAAATCAATACTTGAACTGCAAACACTAGTTACAAGTTAGAAAGACGATTGAGACATGGAGAAAGGTTTGCAACTGAATGCGAAGAAAATAAATGTATGTATGTAGGTATTTCAAAGGGATGAAAGTAGTTCGAATTCAAAGATGATATTTGAGATTGTATTATGTTGTATGCGCTTTTGGTTTTCAGATGATTCTAATTTCTCGTATATAGGTTAACAATCTATTATCTCATTTGGCTCTGACTATAGGTCTCTTAGTGACAAGTTTTGCCATCCTAAATGCGTTATGGTCTTCAGGACACTTACCACTTTACACACTCAAATCTCCTGCACTGTGTTCTTCCACCAATAAGTCCCCTTGTGACACCTGCGTTCACCTTTCGTTTATCTAGGTTATATATAGGTTAACAATCTATTATCTCATTTGGCTCTGACTATAGGTCTCTTAGTGACAAGTTTTGCCATCCTAAATACGTTATGGTCTTCAGGACACTTACCACTTTACACACTCAAATCTCCTGCACTGTGTTCTTCCACCAATAAGTCCCCTTGTGACACCTGCGTTCACCTTTCGTTTATCTAAGTACAGCCTGCCCAGTCTCAGTGATGACCGTCTAAATCATATCCCAGTGGTGTTAGACTGGGTCGCCGTCAATACTGGCACATTTATCACCAGTGGCGAAGTTGATCTTCTAGGACTTGGATTCATCGAGCAGCCACCACTTAATTTGGCGACTGGAATACTATAAGCGTCTCGCTTTGAGCATCGCGCAGATGCCCATCTGAGTTGAATTTGATGAGAATCCTCTTCCTCTAAGTTGAACTAACCTAGCTGGACTATTTGTTCCAGGTAGACATATTCGTCAACAACTTCGAGAACCGAGTACCCAACTGAAAATGGAATGGGAACAACTTGTACATTTGACATAATCTTTATATTGTTAATATTCTTCTTAAGACCCAAGTCCTCCAACGATTCTACCACGATTACTATATCGTCGGCAAATCTAAGGTGAGTGATATACCCGCCGTTGATGTTGATACCGTATCTTTTCAAATTCAGGAGTTTGAAAACAGCGGTGACTAGTTTCGAAAAATTAACATATCCTTGTCTTCTACTTCTCTGCAATTGTATAGGTTTCGAGCTCTGGTTCTATAGTCGAATTGAATCGAATCGAAATACGACAAGGTAGCAACGTTCAAGTACAGCCTGGCCTTAATTTCTAGATATTCATATAATCAATGCGAAACCGAGCGCCGTAAGGCGCGGTCCTTACATACTTAACTCGCTTCTCTAACATTCATAGACCTTTTCATGCACGCTCGCCAGTTCCTGGGACCTTCTCTCTACCTACCCCCAAGGGACCTGGCGTGAAGGTATAGGTACATACAATGCGAAACCGCTAAAGATACTGAAGTACAGTGGGCTGATTCAGACCTGGGGGTCTCGATCGAATCGAAGGCTTTAGTTTATAGTCCACAAGCACTAAGCATAGCGGCCAGTTATACTGTCGCTATATTCTGCCACAGCGCAAGTATTTGATCAAGTAGCGAGAAGCCTTTTCCAAAACTGGCTTGTTTGGGAGGCTGAAAGTCAACTTGCGTGCAAGATTACGATAAGAGATAGGTCTATAATTTTATGATTTTAAAGTTTTGTCATCTTCCTTGGAAAACACCTACCACTACCACCACAAACTACCACTCTTTTGTTTTAATTGAAAAGCTTCTGAGGGACTTTAAGTAAGTGTAGGATATCCTCGGTAAGTCAGTTTAGTTCTTTTGCCAATTAAGAAGCAGGTTCTTATGTATTGCTAAATGTTGTATAGCTATAAGCTATCTATAGAAACTTTCAGTGTCCCCCGGAACCTCTAGTTTGGACGAAATAATGTGGCCGTTGTTTATCGTCAGTTGCGTCAACTGATCACTCATAGGAATTCAACAACCCTCCTGAAAGCTAATATTTAACTGCGACTTTTGTGATGCGCCACACCTCATGTTTGCCAAAGTCTCTTTTGCTAATTAGCAGAATGCATATGAGGTTGGCTTTAATTCCGCCACCAAGCACCAAGCAGGTTAGATCAAATTGCATGTAAATTTAACTTTCGCAAAATAACGCCTGAATCTATTAACTAATTAGGTATGTGCCAAACATTATGTCCTGGTCTTATTATTCTAAGTCACATGCCAAACTAAGACAGTCCCTCTAAGCAGACTGTATGTCAAGCAGTTACCTTAGTATGTATTTATATTCCTATCTAATACCATTGTTCAAGGAATACCAAGTCACCTTATTGAACTTCGAGGAAATTGTTAAAGAGATGGAAGTACACAGGAAGTACAAAAGATCAGCACGACAGCACCATGATTCGTTTTGGATATCACTATACCCTAACCTAACTAATGAAAAATGGTTGCAAGAGCTTTGTATGTTAATCAAATAACAATGGGTGTAAAGAATGGGTTTTAAAGAAAGGTGGACTGTATGTAATAAATAGGTAAAGACCAGATATCAGAGTATTTTCTATTTATTAAGGATATAGGAGTTATAATAATAATGCTTACCAAAAGACGAACGATGACACAATAATAATATGATAGCAGAAAACAAGAGCATAATACCAGAGTGTAAAAACATAAGAGTTTACAAAAGTATAAAAAGGTTATATAAAAGCTATCCTCAACAATGGGTAAATGTGGATAGCAACCCGCTTCCTCCCAAAATACTAACGAATATCATTACTTTTCTTTTCTTGAATCTCAAGCTGTATATATATGCCACACGTGGTTAGAATAAAATTACTCCTCTATTCTAACGAACGTTGTGTAAAAAGTTAAAATAATCTGTCAAATATTTTCATTGATTTTGAATTTTGAAACTTAATGGGATGTTACTGTAATCGAAATTCAAATTCACGTTTTTTATGCCGTCTTGATTCATGTGTATGTAAATTCTGTGGTTCGTGAATACATTCGAGATTAATTTTCTCCCCAAACTCATTGATCGTTATTTTTTTTAAATGGAATGTTATCTTGACTTAACTTTCCCCTCATCAAATTTGGGACTTAATAGGACTTTAATAAAGTAGTTTAATTTTTAAATGGTATTTCACAAACAGCATGTCGATCGAAATGCTGAAATGCCACACTACTTTTACAGATAAAATATGTATATACAGTGATATATATGAATACTTATACCATATTTACGGCCAATAATGAGACCTATTTACTGTCCTGGAAGGGATAAAATAAAGAGAAAAATGTGAAACACAAGTCGCTACATCGCAGTTATCTATGCTCGTAAACAAAAGATTGCTTATGATTTATGGCGCCCTCTCGACCCAGTTTGTTAAACTTCACATATAACACTCAAAAACACCTTAAAATTTCATAGGAAAAGTGAAATTTATGTTATTTAAATATATTTTCACTTCTCCCAAGCAAATATTCTATTACCTTAATGGAGGGTGGAATTTCGATTTAGGGAAGTAAATATTTTTATTAAACTCCATAGATATGTTTTGTGGTTCTCTTTCTTTCTACCGTTATCTCGTTACGTAATCTATTAAAATAAATAAATCCAATCTAAGCCTCGATAGCTGTCTGAGGCCAGAGAGCAATTAGATTTTTCTTAGGCTAGATCACACAAAATATAATTTCTTCGACGTGTGGGTTACCTCACGATGTTTTCCTTCACCGTTGAGCAAGTGATAATTACATATATGTGCGTCACATTATTATTACCGGTATATCATGATTTAAAGAAATACAAATACAATTTTAATAGTTAAGCATGGCTATTTTTCTTACAGTTACGAGTTCCGTTCTTGTTGTTGACGAGTGTATCTGCCTTCCTGTGGACTGATATATACATGCTTAGTATTGTTTTTCAGTATTATATTGTAACGGCTTATTAACCGACGGTTCCTGGTTCGAATTTTGGTGGGGGTCATGTATGTAAAGGAAAATATCATTAGCAAACCCACAAGTAACAGAAGAAATATTTCGAAAGCTGTCTGACCTAACCTAAGAAAGGTCTAGTTTGGTCATTCGAATCGGTCTGGCTGTTATGTAAAAGTATTTAATAGTTGAGCCAATCATATACATAAAATTTAGATTTGCTACTATAACGGAAATTAACACTTTTGGTCTTAAAATATCTGGCTACAGTAAAAATCATATTTCAAAGTACCTGAATGTTTTGTATAAGGAAGGTGACGGACACAACCGACAAATAAGCTAGATACTTTTACACTGCCTTTATTTATGACATACGGTCGGTAGGTGGTCGCAGCCGCCTTGTACTTAAAATTAACATATACGCACATATACAACATCCCTCACCCTTTATTTTATAAGCATCTAATTAGATATATATATATCTAATATATATAGACATATATAAATATATATAGACATAGCCTACTAAGTGGAAGTGGAGTTTGGATCTATCCATAAGATTTGGTTGGGCTGGAATCTTATCCATTGCATTATCTGTGTCGTCAACTACAGCCGTCGCAAATTCGCCATCACAGTCATACATGTGTATATTGGCACTCTCGCCTCCGATACTTGCATGTGGTATGGTTGGTACAGCGTTATGGTCTCGCTCGGAATCGCTTATTGTTCCTTCCCCACAATCAGCATCCAGCTCCTCTCCTCCGTCTACAAAGGTTAATGCCAGTGCAACAGTGGACGGCATTGATCAGTAAAAAGTCTGGGTCCTCAGCAGTTAAGTCCTTGCGCTGACTAACCTCCGCTAGGTAGAACCTTACTTTATCTATATGCCTTGTAACTTTAATGTTTAAGTCCGGTACATGAATCAGGTGCATTACCCTACCAATTGTCTTTGTCACTACTCCTTTTACCCAGGTAAACTTATGATTGTTTTTATACATTTTAACCCAAACCAGATTAAATTATATATTCGTTTTAAAATTGTTGCTCAGCTATTTAAGTTTAGCTGCTTTCAGTTTTTACTCTAAATGATATCTGCAACAACACATATCACTCCTTTTCAAATAATAATCTTTGGGTTAGAAACAATATATTTTTTGCCTGGACCTAATTCAGTGACGGTATTTAAATATAATCCATACTGCATTAAAGAAGTAATCAGTTAATAGAAATTTAATATATTCAAATTATCAAGTTAATGAGAATTAGCTAAGAAGAATGTAGTACTTTATTTAAAGCGAGGTACAAATTCAACGTTCTTATTTCATAATTCTTAATGAAAATACCCAATGATTTCTGGCGTAAACAATCTTTATTGAAACTTTGCTTGTTATGTTATAAAATACTCTTAAAAAGACTTAAAAGGATATCACATAATCTGATTCAAAGTTGTGTTGATTATAAAAAAGTTTTAAAACACTTGTTTACGCCGTATGCTGGTTATACATATAGGTGACATTTTTATAACCCGGAAGGGGTCGCTTCAAGTCAGTGGCCAATGAGACACGGTGCCGTATGCGCATGTTTTATGCAACTCAAATAATTGTTGGTTGCAACCGCGCCGCGCGAGACATATGTGCTCATATATATATATATATATATATTAAACCTGCTCCTTATATATCCACCCATCCAACCATCCATTTCAACAAAAGTGACGGAAGAAACCTCAAGGAGAAAGAATCTCGTCAAGGAGTCAGTCGGCCGACTAGGAGGAATATATCTCAAGAAGAGGTTAGTCCGTCCTTATATTTTCCATATCCTTTTCTTTAATATAAATACAGTCCATTAACCATATTTTGAACCATAGGGTTATTGGTGAAGAATTTCATAATTTTAGAATATTCCCAGACCCGCCCGCGTGGCAACGCCACATCATTTGGCCACTTCGAGCCGGATTTCATTCCGATTTAATTTGTCTAAATATAGTAAATGTCACTTAATAGAATTATCTACTGTCTATACCTATTGTTAGGTTTTTGGGTTTTAGCTAAAGAGCGGGATTCCTTGCATTGCACTGCACGCATTATATACGAGTACCTACATTATACACACATAAACTCACCGCTTAGCAACTACTCATAACAAGTTGCACAGATACGTCGAGTGCTGCTTAAATGTTATTTTTTTATTAAAATAATATAAATTAACCCGCACCGCGCCGGCAATAATATGATAAGTATCTATTGCCGATGCATTTAAGCAGGACAGGACACAATAGATTATGAAGTAGGTACATTTAGACTCATAGAATATTCAGGTTTCGATTTATTATATTTATATATATTTATTAAATACACATTTACTCATATCTATAATTTTAGTATAAGTAGCCGTATATACATTGGAAATTGAGGGTGGATTTGCATTCAACGACAGTACCTAGGTACCTACGCGAATGTACTTAATTAACCGCGTTTATTGCATATACATATGAAGGCTAGCTCAGACGAATTTATTGTTACTTATTAACTATATATACTTCCCGCGCCGCGCAGAGACGGCAGTTTGTCTGTCTGTCAATAATAATGGTAGATATCTCCATATTCTTCTGTGTTAGTTATTTCTACCAAAAGCGTAGTCGTACACTGTCAATTAATGATTACGTACGTTTATGTACGAGTTAAGTTCCGCATACATTAGGCATTGGAGACGAACAAGGTTATTCAATGTTATTAACGACTTATGAAGTTAATCAAGTAGTTTAATTACTCCGCGAATATAACAGCTAGCAGTCCCCAACTTATATAGTTATAAACCCCGCGATTGATACTTTTCAGACGACTTTATTATTAAATATACCGCGCCGCACTTAACTATCTACTAATACTGCATTAATAGATGTTTCGTATTCGTTTGATCGAGTATTAAGAAGGTAGATACTGCTGTTGAACCTATAATTTGTATTCGTGTGTGCATATTTGACCGCACCGCGAACATACATACACTGGCTACAAGGTGTATTGTAGTTTAAGGCACGACACTCCGCGCATCATTCGCTAACAACGCAGCACTCCCGCGTGAGGCGCTTACATAATTAATTACATAATTGTTATTTGTTTGTTACTAAGGAGGCGCCGGCGTGTGATTAGCTGACCATATTTTCGCATAATATTATAAAATTTGATCGTATTTAATATATTAAATATATTAATTTAATACCGCGCGCTTATTATAATATTTTAATCATGTCTAGAGATAAAAAAGAAAGTGATAAGGCCAAGTCCGAACCCACGCGCAATATTCAGTTAGATATGATAATAGCAAAACGCAATTCGCTATTTAAGCGTTTACAAAGAATTTACGATTTATCAAATAATATCGAGTTTGAAGCCAGTAGGGATGCATTTGTCTCGGCGGCTATATGTATAGATACTCTGCGTTCCGAGTTCAGTGGAATCTTAGAGGAATATAATTTATTGAACATGCAGACAAATGCTGATGCCCAGCCTGACTACCACGCATGGGATTCCTTTGAGGACATGTACTGGAAAGTAAAACACGTCCTTTCTAATATTGATAAAAGCAAGAGTGAGGCGTCTGATGGACCAACGCTGTCACGCATGCGACCTGCACTGCCAGCGATTCAATTAATGTCCTTCGACGGCGATATTCGCTCATTTCAATTATTCTATCAAAGTTTCAAGGCCACCGTACACGATAACCCCGCTCTGTCTAATGCTGACAGATTGTATTACCTGCTTGGTAAGCTGTCGAGTAAGGCGCAGGCTGCCTTTGCAGGCGTCACCCCGTGCGCAGATAATTATGACATTATTCTGCAATCTTTGATAGATAAATACGACGATAAGCGTGCTCTCGCGTCTACATATTTAAAACAGATATTCGAATGTAAGTCGTTTAATACCGCGTCCGCGCATAATCTCGAGTTATTTCTCGACAAATATGTTACCGCAGTAAGTGCTTTAAGGAATTTAAATATTTCCGATTTAGCTGATTTTATTTTCTTACATACCGCGTTAAATAAATTAGATTCAGAAACGGTTCGCTCGTTCGAGATGCATTCGCGTAAGGAGAAAATTCCGTCCTTTAGTAGCTTGAGTTCATTTTTAAAAGAACAATTAAATATTGTGCAAAGATCCGCACACTCGAGCGCAATGTCAGGTTCGACTTACGTACGTAGTGGGCGCCCTGACCACAAAAGGCCTGAGCCACCTCGGCCTCAATCTTACGTTGCAATTTCTAGCGCCTCCAAGTGCTTGTGTAAAAACATAATACATGAGCATTTGTATAAGTGCTCGGCATTTAATGCTATGAACCCGCGCAGTCGCTATAAATGTGTGAAGGAGCACAATGCATGCGTAAATTGCTTAAGTATTAAGCACAAACTATTAAATTGTAACTCGAACGCTGAGTGCAGACGTTGTCATAAAAAGCATCACAGTATGTTGCACTTTGACTCGCAGATTAGTGAACAAAAGATAGATACAGTTCCCGCAACCTCCGCCGCGAACCCGTCTCCTACTGACGTTTCCTTATGTTCGACTTATACAGCACCGCCCTCAAGCCACGTGCTTAGCGCGCATTGTTCCAATAATACAACGGTACTACTGGCGACAGCTCAGGTAATCGTTTGGGATGAGAGGGGTACCGAGCACATAGTTCGCTGTCTTCTTGACAGCGCGTCTCAGACGAACTTTATCACTTCTGAGTGCTGTGAGCGACTAAATTTAAAGATTTCAAATGAGGATAACGTCAAGGTCATCGGTATTGGGGGTACCGAAAAACGAGCAAATGGTACCGTTAAATTTAAATTCGCGTCCCGGTATAATATAAATTTGAAATATGATATTTCATCATTGGTTGTCGACCAAATAACCGAAAATTTGCCGTCTGTACCGGTCGACGTCACCGCCTTGCCTTTCATAAAGGACTTGCCCCTCGCTGATGAGGGTTTTTTCGCACCCGCGCGCATCGATATTTTAGTCGGTGCTTCTTTGTTTATGCAGCTTCTGTTACCCGGCACTGTGCAGAATAATTCTGCTGTGCCACCCGCGATTCAAACCACGCTTGGTTATGTTCTAATGGGAACTGTTCCCATATCACCCGCGCGAAAGAGAGGAGCCACTGTGACTTGCTGTAGCATATTATCTGCAGAAAAGGAGCAGCCGTCTCTAGATACTCTTATTAAACGATTTTGGCAGGTTGATGAGTTCCCTGGCACCGCTCCGCCCGCTCACTCGCCTGCTGAGATTGAGTGTGAACATCACTTCCAGTCAACTACTGAACGTGATCTAGATAGCGGTAGATATATTGTATCCTTACCGTTTCGTCGTGACATGTATGAGCTCGGAGACTCCTTCGACACTGCGCGACATCGTTTTCTTGGTTTAGAACGAAAGTTCAAATTCTCGCCTGAGTTGAAAAATGCATACGACTCAGTAATCTATGAATATATAGAAAAGGGGTATATTTCCCCCGCGCCCGCGCCTGCTGAGATAGATGCGTCTCAACCTGTTTATTTTATTCCGCATCATGGCGTAATTCGCAAAGATAAATCTAGTACGAAATTGCGGATCGTACTAGACGCAACTAATAAGTCCGCCTCTGGTCTCTCATTGAATGATCTGCTTCATACAGGTCCGAATCTTCAAGGAGATCTATTTAATATAATCTTAAATTTTAGATTATTTGCTGTAGCGCTTTCCGCCGATTGTAAGCAAATGTTCTTGCAAATTATAATGAATCCCCGCGACCGCCGCTTCCAGCGTATATTGTATCGGTTTAGCCCTGAAGATCAACTCGCCATTTATGAATTTAATAGAGTATGCTTTGGACTTAAGAGTAGTCCATATCACGCGCTTCGTGTAGTGCAACAACTCGTCGCGGATGAAGGTGATAGGTTTCCGTTGGCCAAGGAAGTCGCCTCTCAGTATCTATATATGGATGACGTAGTTTTTAGCGCCATCTCGGACGAGCAAGCTGTCTCTACGGCTAACCAATTAATATCACTGTTCAAATGCGGACAGTTCGAATTAGTGAAGTGGGCGTGTAATAAAGATTCGGTGTCAAATGCTATCCCCGCGACGCACAGGGCTTTAGAGCCCATCGAGTTTGACAAATCCGCGCAGCCGAAGATTTTAGGTCTCAGCTGGTCTAAATCTGAGGACTGTTTTCAATTTACAGTGGCTCCACATAGTGATCACTGTACTAAACGCGCCATCTTAGCCACTGTGGCTAAGATTTGGGACATTATGGGCTTCGTAGCACCCGTGGTCCTGTACGCAAAATTATTAATAAAGGAGCTGTGGCTGTTAAAGCTGGATTGGGATGAAACTCCGCCGCGGCATATAGTGGATATATGGCATAAGTTTTGCAAGGAGCTCCCGTTTCTTAATGAGGTAAAGATTCCGCGGCACTTGGGTGTTCGCGAGGGTTGTACACTACGTTTGGTGGGCTTTTCAGATTCGAGCGAAGGAGCGTACGGTGCAGTCGTCTACGCCCACATAACCATGGCGGACGAGGTCGTCGTAACATTAGTGTGTGCCAAATCGAAGGTTGCGCCCATTAAGACTCTGTCTATCGCAAGATTAGAGCTCTGTGGCGCCGAGTTGCTGGCGAGACTCATGCGACGAGTGTACGATATTTATAACCCGCGCTTTCCTATACGCGATATATATGCCTTTACCGATTCAAAGGTAACTCTGTGCTGGCTCAATTCCTCTCCGCACCGTTGGCAAACATTTGTAGCCAACCGTGTAGTTAAAACATTAGATAACATACCCGCTGAGCATTTTTACTACGTGGCAGTTACTGACAATCCCGCAGATTGTTTGTCACGTGGTCTCCTTCCAGGGAAGCTGCTTAATCACCCGCTATGGTTTCAAGGTCCATCGTGGATCCTATTAGACCCCTCCTTTTGGCCAATAAATAAATTAGACCAGTCAATGGTGGGCTCTGTGCCTGAAGAACGGGTGACAGCGCACGCCATCACTGTAGACGAGGTACCCTCAGTCATACAGCAAGTAGCCACCCGCGTTTCATCGTGGAATAAACTCTCCCGCGTCTTAGTCTATGTATGTAGATTTATTAAAAAATTGCCGCGTGCTGCGACTCTTGCAGTCACTGCGTCCGAGTTAGATTTCACGGAAAGCCTCATCATTCGCGATATACAAAGTCGTCATTTTCAGTGCGATTTTATCAATTTGAAAGAAGGCAGAGAATGCTCTTCTGCTTTAATAAGACTACGGCCTTTTATAGACGATAAAGGAGTAATCCGCGTGGGCGGCCGTCTCAGTAACGCCGCTGAGAGTTACAATTATAAATTTTCAGCTATATTACCGCGCCGCGACCCGATTGTCGAGTCGTTGATTGATTTTTATCATAAGAAATACTTACACGCTGGCCCTGAGCTTCTGATGTCGTTATTGCGTCAGAGGTTTTGGATTTTAGCTGCCCGGAGTGTCGTACGCTATAGAATAAATAAGTGCAATACTTGTTTTAAATCAAAACCGCGACCGTAATATCCGTTGATGGCGGACTTACCAGCTTCACGTGTCACGCAAGTGGTTAAAGCTTTCAGTCATACAGGCTGTGATTTTTGCGGAGCTTTAGCATATACGCCCATTCGCGCACGTGGAGTTAAATCTCGCAAGGCGTATATATGCATTTTCACCTGTTTAACTACGCGCGCTATCCATATAGAAGTTGCGACGGATCTCAGCACCGTTTCGTTTTTAGCAGCACTGAAACGCTTTCTGTCAAGGCGAGGTCCGGTCCAGTATATATACTGTGATAACGGTACAAATTTTGTGGGTGCATTTATATGATTTCATTTCGAAAGAATATCGACCGCGTTTGGAAGAAGAGTTAGCGGAAAATCGCATTCAATTTAAATTTATACCTCCCGCGTCGCCACATTTCGGAGGGGCTTGGGAGAGCATGGTAAAATGCGTTAAAACACACTTGTTCAAAGTGATTGGACAGCAGATTCTCTCCTATGAGGAACTGATAACAGTTTTAGCACAAATATAATGTTTGTTAAACTCACGACCGCTTACTGTGCTTAGCCCAGATCCCACGGAGCCTTCAGCTCTAACTCCGAGTCATTTTTTAAATACGTTACCACTTCGATCATTGCCTGCGGCCCAAGTAGAGTCGTCTGCAGACAATTTATTACAAAGACATTCGCTCTTAGATAGGCTTGTGCAAAGCTTTTGGCGTCGTTGGCGTACTGAGTATTTGCATCGCTTGCAAGCTCGGCAGAAATGGAATCATACTTCCGTACCTATTCGTGTTGGTACTGTAGTCATTATAATAAATGAAAATTCACCGCCTCTTTCGTGGCCCTTAGGTGTTATTGAAAAGGTGCATCCGTCAAAGGACAATGTAATTCGCGTGGTTACAGTTAAAACGGCCAAGGGAATATTAGTCAGACCTGTGGTGCGTCTGTGTCCCTTGCCTACACAATAAACAGCTAACTCAAAGCTACACACAACGCATCTGTATATATATAGCTATATATATGTAAGTATATGTTGTATTTAATTCATTTATTTATTGTACCGCTCTAGGCTATATACCCATTCCAATTTATAGGGTTGCCTCTGTGCTATATACCCATTTTCAATTTATAGGTTTAGCTCTATGTTTAATACTCATTTCAGTTTACAGAGTTAGTAACTCTGGTGCAGTATAATAATACTGCAATATATCTTTACTTTAAAGGTGACCCTTTAAGGGGGGGAGAATGTTTACGCCGTATGCTGGTTATACATATAGGTGACATTTTTATAACCCGGAAGGGGTCGCTTCAAGTCAGTGGCCAATGAGACACGGTGCCGTATGCGCATGTTTTATGCAACTCAAATAATTGTTGGTTGCAACCGCGCCGCGCGAGACATATGTGCTCATATATATATATATATATATTAAACCTGCTCCTTATATATCCACCCATCCAACCATCCATTTCAACAAAAGTGACGGAAGAAACCTCAAGGAGAAAGAATCTCGTCAAGGAGTCAGTCGGCCGACTAGGAGGAATATATCTCAAGAAGAGGTTAGTCCGTCCTTATATTTTCCATATCCTTTTCTTTAATATAAATACAGTCCATTAACCATATTTTGAACCATAGGGTTATTGGTGAAGAATTTCATAATTTTAGAATATTCCCAGACCCGCCCGCGTGGCAACGCCACATCAACACTGCTTAATTGGATGTATTACAATCTTTACTCGAAATAATTTCTTTAAGATGAGTTCCAATTATATGATATCTTAGAGTTTAATAACACAATCACATTATCCAATGTTGATTCATAACATGGTAACATACAACGATGTCATAAAGAAACCGTTACATAATTCCATTAAGTCATATAGCCTCTGCTATATGACTTAATTGAATTAATTAATTAAAATAAGTAAATCCTCTTCCCCCCGGACCGCTATAGTTTGCGAACGTGTCTAGTGAACTGTTTTACATTTCTTTTAAAATTAAATAATTCATTATTTGCAACATTAAATCGTTCAAGAAAATAGGGCATTATAAACAACTAGAAGATACAGCACGGCTGGCTGCAGCGACAAGAGCGAGTGAGTAACAACCCTATCTATCTCACACACACCTGAAACCCTATCCGGGGTACCAGGGCATAAGAAACGAGAAGCTCCGCCTAATTAGAAAGAGACGCTCTTCCTGTGTATAGACATCCGCTCCCGCACACGCGCAAGCGCATCAAGAGTTACCGCACTCTATTGCCGGCCCCGCCCACTGCGGAACAGAGATAGCAACTGTACCATATAACTATCCTACTCTGGTATCCCGCTCTTTCACGTGCGCCTGCGCTTATTGCTGTCTCTGCATATACATTAGCTTACAAATTGCAGTATATTATACTACCTCATAGAGAACTCCTTGTCACTACTGATATCCTGGTACATCATGGACGGTGAAACTGACAAAATTTTGGACAAATCGTTATCAGATTCGGAGATAATGACCGACCAAACTACCCCGCCGAATAAATACATATCTCTTCGGAACAAAAGGAAAAGGGAAGACGATTTCACACAGGAATTTAATAAATTTAAAGATGAGATGAAAAATATGATGACCTCTTTGCTTAAGGGGCATACAGCAACCCTAAAAGAGATAAAAGAGACCAGTGATAGCATAAAGGACTCGATTGAGTTCCTTACTGCACAGAACGAGGAATTAAAGGGAAAAATAAATAAATTGGAAGAGGAAAGAAGGGAGGACAAGAAATGCATAGCAATTCTCGAAGACAAGCTAGAAAACACACAACTGGATATGCGTAAGGCAAACTTTGAGATAAAAAATGTTCCAAAGAAGCCCAAGGAGATGAAGGAGGACCTAATTAATATGGCATTACATCTTACAAACAATGTAGGCTCGCAACTCAAAAGGGAGCATATCACAGATATATTCAGAGTACCTTCCAAAAAAGACGGGTCGTTAAATACCCCGATAGTAGTCGAAACCTCCTCGGTTATGGTAAAAACCGAGGTACTAAGGCAATGTAAGGCGTTTCACGTCATACAAAAGACAAAGTTACGTGCTAAACACCTAGGACTACGAACACAAGAGGAAACGCCAATATTCGTTTCTGAGCAGCTCACGGGGAAAGCGGCCCGCCTGCATTTTCTGGCCCGCGACCTCGTAAAGAGTAAACTTTATAAATTTTGTTGGACATCCATGGGACGAGTGTACGTCAGGAAAAACGAAGAGAAAGAGTCACCATTCATTCACATTAAAAGTGAACAGCAAATTTTAGACTTGATTAAAAATAAATGACTAATTTGCTTTAATAATATTATAGAATCAGTTTGTCAACAAATGCGGGTAAACGTTTATAACCGTGTGTCTCATGTATTCAACTTAGTAGAATCACGTTTGCCTATTTTTAGATGCATTGTGTCCGGCCTATTTCTTTTGATGACACATCTAATATTCCGGAATGCGAACGTAGGCGTAAGCGTAACGAACCATTGTTGTTATTCTTGTTTTTACTTTTTAGATTTAAGAGATGTAAGCTATTCACACACACACACACACACACACACACACATATACACACAAACAAAAAACACATCACACACATAAATACTGCTCATATCTGCTGTGATGTCACTCTGCGTAATATAAAGTTTTCAATACAGAACACTTGTAAACATAAACTAATAAATAACCAAAATACGTAATAATAAATATACAAATTAAATACTTAAATACCTACATAATAATAAATACCTAAATAAACTATTAAATAACTTAAATACTTAATAATATATATATAAGTTAATAAATAATTGAATTACGTAATAATAAATATATAAATAAAATATACTACCAAATATGCATAGTACACTACATACTTTAAATGATGTTGATGAGACTGAAACCGCTTTCTCAACACAATGCGATATTAATCAACTTAAACAGAATATAAAAATAACAAAAAATGACATAACTGTGTTAAGCCAAAATATAAGAAGTATATATAGCAACCTTGACGACTTTAAAATAATGTTAGATCAACTAAGTTTTAACCCAGACATTTTAGTATTAACAGAGTGTAGAATAAACCAAAACAAGCCTACCCCGTCATTACAAAACTATATCTCTATCACCACGTCATACAATATGAACCAAAACGACGGCGTCGTTGTTTATGTAAAAAGGGAACTACTTCCAGTCATGGAAGAAATACGATTGGTACACGCTACTTGTTTACAGATTAAAGTGTTAAATATTTTTATTCTTGCTATCTATCGCTCACCATCAAATCAAAATGCAATAAAATTTATAGAGTCACTTGATAAACATTTGGACACAATTGGATCACACAAAAACATAATAATCACAGGAGATATTAACATTAATTTATTATCTAGAGCAACTGATTCCTCGTATGAATGTAATAACAGGGTCAACTATCTAAATACGATGGCCTCACATGGTTTACTACCTGGACATACCCTTCCGACCAGACAATCCAGCTGTTTAGACCACTTTATGATAAAGATCCAACCCGACAAAACAGCAGCTCGTATAGCTGTTTTAAACACCACGATTACGGATCATGCTGCTATATTTCTAAGCCTAGAAAATTTAAAAACTGAAGCCCTCAATAATAAGCGTATTGAACACATTGACTATGAAAAATCTATTTCATTAATTAAAAGCAGAAATTTTACCGAGCTGCTAATGAGCGATGACCCTGACTATATTATTAGGAAACTTAGTTCGGAACTTGAAGACGTGTTAAATAATAGTAAAACCATTAAGTACATATCTTGTAAAAATAAACCGATAAGGACTTGGATAACGCCTGGCATCATAAAATGCATAAATAATAGAAATAAAATGCAATTAAAACTTAGATCTGACCCATACAACGAAACACTCAAGATAACCTACAAAAGGTATAGAAATTTTTGCAACAACCTAATTAAAAAACTCAAACGTAAATATCAAAGAGAACAACTAGAAAAATCCAATAAAGATCCAAAAGCTCTCTGGAACACTATTAATAAAATTACACATTTTAAAAGCACTAAATCAACAAACAATGAATTACTTAAAATTAAAACAGTACCCAACGACTCAGTCAATCATGTTAACGCGTTTTTTGCTGGCATTGGAAAAAATCTAGCTGAGGATATAATACCTATCTCTGTATCCACTAACTTAGAAAAATCTAATAGTGTACATACCTCTCCTCTAACATCATTCGCTCTACTAGATACTGACCCACAAGAAGTAGCTGACATTATCACTAGACTCAAACCAGATAGTGCCCCTGGCTTTGACAAGCTATCGTCTCGTTTTATCATACTTGTCAAAGATATTATTGCTCCCATAATAAGTCACTTTGTGAATCTTTGCTTTAATAAAGGAATATTTCCTGACTCCCTAAAACTGGCTTTAGTCACACCCGTGTATAAGAGTGGAGAGAAAACAGACCCCAACAACTATAGGCCTATTTCTGTTTTAACTGTATTTTCCAAAATTATAGAAAAAATTATAAATACTCGTTTACTAAGTTTCTTAAAAAAGTATAACATTCTGTCCAATTCACAATACGGGTTTAGACAAGGAAGATCAACCGAAGACGCTATACTAGAATTGACAACACAAATATCCAACCATTTAGACGCCAAAAAGAAATGTCTCACAGTATTCTTAGACCTCAAAAAGGCGTTTGATACTGTCTTTCTCCCCACTCTTATACAGAAGTTAGAGAATATTGGCGTTAGGGGTGTACCCTTAAAACTCCTTACTGATTACCTACTTGGGCGAAAACAGAGGGTACGTATTGGAGATTATATTAGTGAGGACGCAGAAATCACATATGGGGTACCTCAGGGGAGCGTGCTTGGCCCAACCCTTTTCCTCATATACATAAATAACCTCACCAATCTAAAGATAGACGGTGGTAGCATTGTCTCATATGCTGATGACACTGCCGTGGTTTTTGTAGGACCTACATGGGACAAGGTGTTTGACAATGCTAACGCAGGGCTAAAAACGGTTTCTCTCTGGTTGAGGGCGAATCTGCTCTCAATGAATACTGCAAAAACCAAATACATATGTCACTACATAAGTAAAACAACACAACCTAATCCTAGCTATCAACTTAAAGCTCACCAGTGTGACGGAACAAACTCCACCCAGTGTAATTGCACAGTGTTAGAAAAAGTGGAAGCCATTAAATATCTAGGAATTATACTTGACCAAAGGCTATCTTGGCATCCGCACATTGAATATGTAAATAAAAGAATTAGAAAGCTCATATGGATATTTAAAACTCTCAGGCACGTTGCTTCACAAAAACTGTTAAAACAAGTCTATACTGCGCTGGCTCAATCCGTAATCTCGTATTCTGTTTCTGTATGGGGAGGAGCAACTAAAACTAAATTTCTAGAAGTTGAAAGGGGTCAGAGGTGCTTATTAAAGGTTATGTTCTTCAAAAAACTCAGATATCCTACTAAAGACCTATATGAAAACAGCAAACTTCTATCTGTTAGAAAACTCTTCATTATGTCAGCTACCTTGAAATTACACAAAACACTACCTTTAAGCTCCAATGAACAGACAGGAAGAAGGAAACAAAAGGTTGCCCCTATTACCAATACCAGAACAAACTTTGCTAGACGTCAATTTCATACATTATCGGCTCATATTTATAATAAACTAAACAAAAAACTAAATATTAATAAACTAAAACTATTTACATGTAAATCAACAATAACTGAATACTTAACTACATTGCAGTATGATGAAACGGAGAAGCTTATAAATAACTAAAAACCGACTTTTATAATATGAATCATAACGAACCACCCTAGGCACAAACAAAAACTCATTGATCCCAAGATATATCGTAGGGCTGAGGACACACGGACATCACATTTTCTATCTCATACGCTTGCATAATTTAATACCATCGCAATCTTGCTTTCTCACCCCCCCTCCCCGCACACACACACACACACACAAACACACTACTCACGTACACGTACACACACATACACACACCAACTAACAGTACCAGGTTAATGAGATATATTTGAAATCCATAGTTTAGCCTTAATATGTACTTATTAAGAATTTAGGAGGAAGAAGAGCGGGATCCCCTGCTACAGGCTTTAATAAGTCTACTAGGTGGGTCTCAGCAATATGTATATTTAGCACAGTAAGGCTGTCAAATAAAGAATTTTTGAATTTTTTTTTTTTGAATTTTGAATTAAGTGACGTATATGAAAAATAAAGTTATATTAAAATTATATTATGCAACCTGTGACATTAAACTCGGCCTATATTTTTACACCAGGTCCTTTACGGGGTAAGCAGAGAGAACCGGGTGCCATATGACGTGGTCTTTAAACACCTTGTTCATTGATTTTGGCTCAGTCGTGAATGACGCAACTTTGACACCAATATAGTCCGTATGCTTGTATGCCCCCCGACGTAGTATAAAAAAAAATACAGCTCTTGTAATGCACGCTCGCCAGTTCCTAGTGCTCCTGATATCCCCTTCTAGTAAGAAAGAGGTTCACCAATTAGATTCTTCAAAAAAGGCGTGAAGAGGTTTTTACAGTGCGACGCGCGAGCAGAGTAATCATCAAGCAGTACGTATGTTTCTTTACCGTCATAAAGCTAAAGACAGTAAATAAGCCAGAGGTAAAAACTAGTATCGACAGTACTTTCTGCCACTTCCTACGATAACAAGATAGAGTTCGCAACGGCACCGTTATTTACTCGACTGAATGCGACGAGTCTTGTTACGTAAAGCGCGCCATTCACGGCCCGACGAATGCAGTTAGTCGTTTCGACACACGATAACTGGGATGGATAGTGAAAGATTCTTCAAAGAAATATACGCTATCTTTGTTTTTATTTACAAGCTTATAAGCTACTAACTGACCCGGCGAACTTCTTACCACCTAACAGTCGATTCTTTAATTTTTTTTAATACTTATTCTGCTATTCGGGACACCGGGTCAGCTAGTAAGATAAAAAAATCGGCCAAGTGCGAGTCGGACTCGCGCACGAAGGGTTCCGTACCACTATCTATAAGAACGAGCAAAAAAATCACGTTTGTTGTATGGGAGCCCCCTTAAATATTTGTTTTATTCTATTTTTTAGTATTTGTTGTTATAGCGGCAACAGAAATACATCATCTGTGAAAATTTCAACTGTCTAACTATCACGGTTCATGAGATATAGCCTGGTGACAGACGGACGGACGGACGGACGGACGGACGGACGGACGGACGGACGGACGGACGGACGGACAGCGGAGCCTCAGTAATAGGGTTCCGTTTTACCCTTTGGGTACGGAACCCTAAAAAGAAAGTTAATAAGTCAACAATTACATTATGTCAAAAAATAAAAATAATGAAACATTTAAAATTCTTTTAATAGTCACTAAAATATCACAATGAAAATTACAATTTCAGATTTCTTATTATGATACCTACTTATTGTATTTAACTTAATTTTTACTTATTCTAAATTAAGTTTCATTTTTATTGTAGTACTTTATGGTACACGATATTTTTTACTTCTATGCCAACCGACGGATCATCATCATTATCTGATGATTATTAAAAAGTTAATAGATTCAGGCGTTATTTTGCGAAAGTCAAATCTACATTGCAATTTGCTGCTTTGCGTGCTTCCGCCACCAATTAGTTCATGCGGCCTAGCGCCGGCCGGCACCCACCCACTACTGTTAGTACGTGGTACATGCCGACGCTGCCATGGCTGCTCCGGTAGTCTCTGCCTCGGCTGCTGCGGTCGTCCGCCATCTGGAACAGAATCCGCATGCCCCCACCACCACCGTCGCTGCCACGACTGGCCTGGTCGTCGCTGCGACACGTGTTTCGCCTCTCCACGAGGCATCATCAGGCGTTGTAGAAGTTAATCGTAAGAATAACATGCTACAAGTGACAAATCCATCGCAGTGCCGTCCCTTATATTGAATTGAGGGTGGGGGTGGATGGTGTGAGCGAAAAGATATTTAATAGTGGGGAATGGTTTACGTCAGTCTGTTTGTTCATGAGAGAGAAAAAAAAATCTAAAATTACTCTGCACGGCACTGCGATGGATTTGTCACTTGTAGCATGTTATTCTTACGATTAACGTCTACAACGCCTGATGATGCCTCGTGGAGAGGCGAAACACGTGTCGCAGCGACGACCAGGCCAGTCGTGGCAGCGACGGTGGTGGTGCGGGCATGCGGATTCTGTTCCAGATGGCGGACGACCACAGCAGCCGAGGCAGAGACTACCGGAGCAGCCATGGCAGTGTCGGCATGTACCACGTACTAACAGTAGTGGGTGGGTGCCCGCCGGCGCTAGGCCGCATGAACTAATTGGTGGCGGAAGCACGCAAAGCAGGTTAGATCAAATTGCATGATTATTAAAAAAAAACGAGCTACATGGTAGGCGGAGTGGGGGGTGTTAGGTTTTATTTTCGTTACGGAATTTCTTGATTCGGTCGCCGCGCTCTAAGCCTGCGATAAAAGCTATGCAATAGAAAATCTTCTGAACGTACCAATGGGTATCCCAATAAAGGAGTTCGTAAGTTTTTTTCATTACGTCTTTCTTTTATTCATTGATATTGATTAGTTTGTCAGGAGCACCGTTCCTATATGAAATCTATATGTTTGTATGTGTGTGTGTTTGTCCTACGTTTTTTCGAATATTCGCGTTTAGACTTCAGATTTGGATTCAGCATAAAAAAGTAGAATAGGAACGTTCAAGAACACCGTTCCTATCACTTGGAACATGGTCAAAATATCGACAAATAAAAAAAAATCTATTTTCAATTGTTATATTGACGAGCCAGGTGTTCCTCTGGCACTGCAAGCTTACGCATTCTCAACTGTTTTTTTTAATTAAAGCAAACGTGTTATTTATTCATCAATAAATTATCATCTTCGCTTACATCGTATATTGTTCATTGTACAGTACAGCGTATGAAAATGAATGTATTATTTAAAACTTAATTCAACGACGAAGAATGGCGGAGAAAATATATTAATGTTTCTGCTGTCTCCTTGAATGCAGCTTTGTGAAGCGACTTACATGCGCGAAATTAATTCTGCTTTCCTCAATTATATACATATAAAAAATATATTTCTTTTCAGGAACACCGTTCCTATATGAATTCTATATGTTTGTCTGTGTGTGCGTGTATCTGACGCTTTTTTTTCGAATATTGGAATTTAGACTTCAGATTCGGATTCAACAGAAAAAATTCAGGAACACCGTTCCTATCTCTTAAGGAACATGGTTAAAATGGCCGAAAAATAAAAATTTAATTGTTATATAATTGATGAGCCAGGTGTTCCTCTGGCAATGCAAGCTTGCGCATTCTCAACTGGTTCATATTGGTATTTATATTATTGGATTTAGTAGGGAGTTTCGAAGCAGCCCGAGTAGGGAGGTTCACTGAAAATCTGAGTCAAATAATAAAAACTTGGAGCAATATTGTGTTCCTGCAAGTCTAATACCACTAAGCTCCCGAGGAACTCTGCATTAGAAGTGGAGATAGCAATGTGCTGGCTATACTCTTTGTGTTACTACCGTTCATAGGCCACAGTATGGTGACTGTGGTGAGAGATAGAGTACAATGATACTCGTATTTCATTAGGTACAGACTGCCAGACAGAACTATTCAGCAATACTGATAAAATTTATTCGAACTTCGACCATCATCATCACCAAAAAATTGCGGAAACCCTGTGCCATATTTCCAAATTTTAGGCAAAACAAAAAGGTCAATAGGGGTCCATTGAAGCCCTAAAAAAGTTGGTTACAACCTTATATAATGTCAAGGTACTTCCACCCTCGAAATACAGAACCTTTGCCTGCCATTTAGTTGGCTAATGATGAAAAATAAATATCTATGAATGTTCAGTAGCATAAATTATTACTATATCAATTTTACTCTCCGTGGCGGAAATTTTAATTTTACTAAGTTGCCGACTCCGTTTTAATATTATTAGCGCTGAACCCGTTAAATTGATATCGGTACATGGAATCTGCTTCGCGGAGTGGATACTACCATTATATAAAACTTCGAGGTTAAATATTTTTTATGACTACTGCCATTTCAAAAAAAGTATAAGCTTGCTCTCATGAAAAGTAGGTCAGGGTTTCAGGCCTTTTTAGACGATTGCTCCGAAAAAGACTTGATTTTTTAAGATTCTTATGTATGTACCTAGTCCGGCCATAAGTTCTGTTACAAATGAATATGCATTTATATTTTACTAGCTTTTGCCCGCGACTTCGTCCGCGTAGACTACAGAATAAATCACCCTATGCACCATATCTTCTGTTTTTTTAACGAAATTAAATGATACGTGGCTTAGATTTTAAGATGGACCCCCACTCTACCAAAATTGTGAAAATTTTATCGAAATCCATTCAGTGGTTTTTGTGTTATGCCATAACATACAGATTGAAAGACACCAAAATTCTAAAACCATTGTAAAGGGGTAAGGCTATTTTTTGAGCTTATACCAAACTTATAGTACCTCTTTATAAACTACATTAGCGGTTCTGCCCTCAGGTGCTAAGATGACCAGACTGCTAGCTTAAAGCGACAAAATATAAATAAATCTTTTTATCCCTGTTCCCGAGGGAATTTCGAAAAATCCTAAAAACGGTTTTTAGTGATTGCAATCACATATTTATATGCCAAATTTCAAGTCTCTAATAAATATAATAACGGAGATAGGGCAACTTTTATAGCGAAAATATAAATCCTTATTATTCCCGTTCCCGTGGGAATTTCGAAAAATCCCGTCTTATTCCTTGCCTACGTCATAAATACAATATCTGTGCAAAATTTCAGCTTCCTAGGTCCAAGGGTTTGGCCTGGGCGTTGATGAGTCAGTCAGGACTTTTAATTTTATATATCTTTAAATCCTTTTTATTCCTGTTCCCAAGGGAATTTCGAAAAATCCTAAAAACGGTTTTTAGTGATTGCAATCACATATTTATATGCCAAATTTCAAGTCTCTAATAAATATAATAACGGAGATAGGGCAACTTTTATAGCGAAAATATAAATCCTTATTATTCCCGTTCCCGTGGGAATTTCGAAAAATCCCGTCTTATTCCTTGCCTACGTCATAAAGACAATATCTGTGCAAAATTTCAGCTTCCTAGGTCCAAGGGTTTGGGCTGGGCGTTGATGAGTCAGTCAGGACTTTGAATTTTATATATTAAGATGAAGTAATGTGACGTTAATAAAACTTACATGTACATATTTATGGAAATCTCGCCAAAAAATAAAAAAAGTGATTCTATTCGAAATAGCCACCTTTGGCTTTGATAATGCCTTTTATCGTCTGGCCACGAATTTACGCACTGTTTCCATGGGAAATTTAGCCACTGTTTGCTCCAGAGACTTCTTAAGAGACACATTAGTCCGTGTGTCGTTTCGAGCTGGCCATGTCCGCTAAAACTGACTCTAGGGGTCTTCAGCTTTTATAAACTCCGGAACGTTAGTTTCGAGCTAGGCTTGGGTAGATCGTGCTTTGTGACCAGGTGCAGAGTCCTGCTGGAAAGACACGGTATGTATGTATGTATGTATATCTTCACGCCAAGTCCCTTGCGGGGTAGGCAGAGAGAACCGAGCACCATAAGACGCGGTCCTTGCATACTTCACTCGCTTCTGTGACATTCATAGCTCTTTTCATGCACGCTCGCCGGTTCCTGGGGCTTCTGACATCACCTTCTGATAAAACACGACCAATTTGGTCATGGTAGGTTAGTCTCGGCCTTCCTCGGCTCCTATATCCTTCCACTTTTGCATTGTATATCTGTTTCGACATTCTTTCGTCCCGCATTCTTTCTACATGTCGGAACCAACGGAGCATGCCCTTTCTTATCTTAACACCGCCACTCTCTTTTAGACCAACTCTTTCTCTCACGTCTTCATTACGAGCGCGGTCAACAAGCGTTATGCCACAAATTTTGCGCAATGCTCTCATCTCGACCGCATTTATTCTACTTTCATGCTCTCTCTGCCATACCCAGCTCTCACTTCCATAAGTTAGCGTTGGAATTAGCACCACGTTGTGTACAACGCTCCATTCACCTTATTCTTGGCTCTCACTCGTCTCTCCACATCAGCGGTGTACCTGCCATTGCTGCTAAAAGCACTTCCAAGATATACAATCTCATTCACTTGCTCCAACGCTAAATCATCAACCATAATCCTAGTGTTCGTTCTGGTTGTCTCTCTTTCAAATACCATTATCTTGGTTTTCTTCGCATTCAATTGTAAGCCTTTCTTCATACAATCATCTTTCATTGTTGTAACTAAAGTTTGCAGTTCGGATGGTGATTCTGCTATTAATGCCGCATCGTCTGCATAAAGCAGGCAGTTGACCACTGAGTTACCCATTCGCATTCCCACATTCATATTTCTTATTCTCTGAAGACAACTGTCCAGATACAGGATGAACAGCCGAGCCGCCAGCACGCATCCCTGTCTGACACCAATGTTAACATCAAACCAGGGCGACGAGCTGCCGTCCACCCTCATAAGTGGATTGCACAGCACGGAGTAGGTCACCGTCAACCCCATATCTGGGCAAAATGTTCCAGAGATTCTTTCGCACGACTCTATCAAATGCTTTCTCAAAATCCACAAAACCGCAGAAAACCTTCTAGTCTAAAGCCAGATGCTTCTCTACGATGTTACGGAGTGAAAAAACTTGATCCGGACATCCTCTGCCGCTTCGAAATCTACTCTATGCTTCCCAAAGCATTCCATCGGATTTCACCCTCATTCTCCTTTCAATGATTTTTCCATACACTTTAGCTGCTGAGCTGATCAAACTGATGGCCCTATAGTTGGCGCAGTCCATACGTGAGCCCTTGCCTTTATACAAGGGCACGATGACTGCGCGTTTCCAATCGCTCGGAACCCTTCCGGTGCTCCAGCATAATTTGCTCAAAAACCAGAAGGCGTCCATAACGTAGGTACCACCTAGCTTGATCATCTCAGCTGTTACCATATCGATTCCCGCTGACTTTCCATCTTTCTAACTTCGTATCGATCTTCGTACTTCGTAGACACGGTACATTTTTAAAAAAGTGTATTGCTGAGTGCTTTCACAATACGATCTCTCGATACACTTTGGCTGAAGTCTTTACTCCTTTTTTACAAAAATAAAGCTATGTATCTTGATAAGACATCCCCCAAAAACCATTACAGGCACAGGATAATGACCACGTTGTACATTTCCGACCATATGGGCGGCTTCTTTAGAACTCTGTACGTACACTTTATCATTCTGCTTATTGTAGTGCTCTTCAATCGAAAATTGTGTGTGAAGTGAAAATATTTTCATCAGTAAATAGGATACTTCTGTGCCGTTCACCTGCGTAGGGATTGATTTAGGGCATGTTCTGTATATCGACTATTAGTGCCGAGCGTCAGGTCTAGGTTTATTATATACGACAGAGGCCTAACGGGAATCTTCATTTCTTACGATAAGGTTTTTTATTAAACTAATGGGGTTTCAGCGAATTCCGGCTTTAACAGCAATAATAGCCTTGTAGTTCTAACAGCAAGCGGTCGCCCAGCTCTTGTATGATCTTCAACAAAGGAAGTGTTGGTATATCTCTCGATAGTATGATATACAAACATACGGCTGATACCAAGCTTTTGAAGTGTCTTGAATATGACCGACGGCTCTATACCCACTTTATGCAAGGCAATCACTGCAAAGAAAGGAGAAAATAGGATCCTTCAACACCCCATTCTATATTGTACTTTGATAATAAACACGAAATAAAATATGTAAAACGACGGGAAATCAAAAGAAGTTTTTAACATACTCGTAATAAACGCGTTTAAGTTCCAAATAATTAAAAAGTTGAAAAAAGAAAAGTTTCTATGTATTCATGGCCAGACTAGTTATGTTTGTAGCCTTCTTTTTCCATCATCACTACTAAATTCCTTATTCGATACAGATGTATGATATCGTTTTAATCCTTACGTTATCCCGGGTAACGAAGGATATGTGATGTAATGATAAATACACTATGGCGATCTATACACCGAATATTGTGCTGGCTGACTGAAGAAAAAAATCTTCCAAACGTGGTATCAAAATAAGGAGTTTTGAAAGGCGATCTCAGAAATGCACGAAATTTATATGTTACAGCTGCTTTTTAGGGTTCCGTACCCAAAGGGTAAAACGGAACCCTATTACTGAGGCTCCGCTGTCCGTCCGTCCGTCCGTCCGTCTGTCACCAGGCTGTATCTCGTGAACCGTGATAGTTAGACAGTTGAAATTTTCACAGATGATGTATTTCTGTTGCCGCTATAACAACAAATACTAAAAAATAGAATAAAATAAATATTTAAGGGGTCTCCCATACAACAAACGTGATTTTTAGGGTTCCGTACCCAAAGGGTAAAACGGAACCCTATTACTGAAGCTCCGCTGTCCGTCCGTCCGTCCGTCCGTCCGTCCGTCCGTCCGTCCGTCCGTCCGTCCGTCCGTCTGTCACCAGGCTGTATCTCATGAACCGTGATAGCTAGACAGTTGAAATTTTCACAGATTATGTATTTCTGTTGCCGCTATAACAACAAATACTAAAAAATAGAATAAAATAAATATTTAAGGGGGCTCCCATACAACAAACGTCATTTTTTTGCCTTTTTTATAGATAATGGTACGAAACCCTTCGTGCGCGAGTCTCACTCGCACTTGTCCGATTTTTTAATTAAGAAAATACTTTTTAATCTTACTAATATTATAATGCGAAAGTTTGTACGTATGGATGGATGTTTGTTGCTCTTTCACGCTTAAACGGCTCAACGGATTTGAATTAAATTTGGCACGTAGATAGATGATCTGGATTAACACATAGGCTACGTTATTTGACTCCACACGGGCGGAGCTGTGGGCAGCAGCTAGTATGAAATAATGACAGGTATATTTTTAATTTCTTAATAAATTAGCTTGTAACTGAAGAACTGAGCTTCGCTGAGCGGATTATTAATATTTTATTAGTGAAATATCGCTTTTTATCATAAAGACACCTAAGTAGATAAAATTAACAAGCGAATCCATTTCTAAATTCACAATAATTAATATCTAATACTCTCTAGCATTAGTACAATTAAATCTATCTATCTATTTATATTTTAACACCAAGTTCCTTGCGCGCTAGGCAAAGAGAACAGAACACCACATAACTCAATGCTTTTTAAGACTCAGTCGGCTTCTATCGGTCGGTATTAGTCATTGTCATATTGTGAACTAAGCGAATCTTGAAATTCCTCGCTATTACATTTTTTTTTATACAATCACGGGATGTATACAACCATTCGGCCCGCCTGATGTAAAGCCGTTACCCTAGCCTGTGAATGGTTGTTCATTAGGTATCAATCGTGCGATGACACATCTGCTGTTAACACAGAGAAACTCCTTAGTAACTTACTGATGACCTCACTTGCACGCAAGAACACAACAACCCTCTAGGGACTTGTTACTTGACTGCGGTTTTCTGTGAGGTGGAGGTACTTCCCCAGACGGGCTGCTTTGATGCACCCCACGTCTCATCATCCAGATCAAGACAAACAGACATGTTCATGCACACAATTTTTTTCTTGTGTGGGAATCGAACCCACGAGCTTTGTTTTCAAAGTCACGTCATTCACGTCTCAGCCACCGAGCTCGTCAACATTCGTTCTAGATATCCAAAACAACGGAGTAACGGTTCTAAAATAACAACGGGCATTAAGAGTTGTAATAATTTCATTCAAATAAGTGTTCATATCTGATTGTGATTATATTAAAATCGATTCACAAAATAATAAATCGTTTTATACTTCTTTTTTATTACTTTTTTATGGGCATACTTCTGAAGGCGTATTTATTTTCTTTGACAGTGAAGCAAAATGTTTTGTAATAAAAACCTGGAAGAAAAACAAGTGAAACTAATCTCATTGAAACCTAATTTAGCAAAGTCGACGTCATTTAGTCAAAGGTTTTCGTTACAAAAATTACTAATATACCTTTTGCAGTAATAATACTTCAAGTATATACATAATATATGAAAACTATGTAATTTTCTATTCAAACCAATTAACGGGCTATTCTAGTTCTTAATTCAAATCCCTCTCAGATGATTTTATTTCATTAAAACGAAACGCATAATCGCGCAAGTTCGTAGAAAGGTTTTCGCTAAAACTTTATAATTCAGGGCTAACCCGCATAAATTAAAATACTTCCAAGGGATAATACGTTTTAGAGAAACGAACCTATCAGCGTATTAAACAGGATCCTTGAATTTATAGGGCTTTGAACATACCCAAGTTAATTTTGGATATGATTGATATGATACATAGATTATGTACTTCAAACGCACTAATCTAATAGTGACTTTTAAAGAGCCTGATTCTGTAGTCCTTAGTAAAAACTTCGGCAGGGAGTTAATTCCAAGATTTAAGTGTTGTCTGTTCTTTGAAATAAAATCTTCTTTGGCTGATCGCGCAATATTGGATCAGTGTCCTCTCATAGATGTTAATCGGTGTTTCTTTTACGCTCTGTAAGGAGCCCTGAGTGTGCATGTCCAGGTCGCACTCGGCCGATTTTATTCTTATGTATGGAAAATCTTCGCAATTTGTAAATCATATTTTTTTGTCAGAAGATCCCAGTGACTAATTGGTTTAGTTTGGTTTTATGTAAGGTAAAATTATAAATTATGACACTAAAATCAGTTTTAAATATTTTAAATATATGTAATATATATTTATATATATATATATGTGTACATTTATATAAAAACATACAGGTTATGTATTTAGGTGGTATTATTTAGTTTTTTTTATTATTTAGGTATTATTTAGGTGGCATAGAAAAATATTTCTATGGCGTAAAACACGATTTGATTCGTACATTGTAACTCTGAATAATGCCGTTGTTAAATTCGCTCCAGAGAGTCGTAATTTTGGAACCAGACAATACGTGCCGGCGTGCATTACTTAATATTTAATATTGTTTTCCTCATAATATTAGATACTAGCTACTTCCTATGGTTTCATCCTGAAATGTGTATATTATTTGCGGAAATAAACAGTTTGTTATTATATTTTAAGTCAAAGCTAACAAGCTAGCAAAAATCTAAAATAATACATATTTTATTATCATTTGACATAATTGAAATAAATTAATAGTATAAAATATTTATAAACAAGAGCAGGCCTTTATTAAAACTCTATCTATCTATAACTTCACGCCAAATCCCTTACGGGGTAGGCAGAGAGAACCGAGCGCCACGGTTATTAAAATATTATTAAAACTCTCCAAATGAATATATATATATATATATATATACATACCTTCTTAAATTAAATCAAATTCATCAATGTATTACGTTAGTCCATTTATATGATACAAAAGGTTGTCTGGAGATTCACCAGTGTCAATTAATTTTATGAAATACACATACCTGTACATATTTTCTTAAAATTAATTATGCCAATATGAAGTAACATATTGTATTCTTGTATATTATACAGGAAAATCTTGCTACAAAGTACCAATACCTAATTTGTATAATGGAATTATGTATTGAACCCTTAAGTTTAAGGAGAGATTTGGCCTCCCTCTGTGCGTTCTACCGATTGTACAACGGGTTGTGTTCTGAAGAATTGTTCGAAATGATGCCGACAGCTACTTTTTATAACCGCACCGGTCGCTGACGGCGGGGAGTTGACCCTTACACGCTGGAACCGCAATGGTCGCGTACTGTGCGGTTCCAGAGAAGATTTCCCCCGAGAACTCTCAAGCTGTGAAATGAGCTCCCAGCCGGGGTTTTTCCAAGAGACTACAGCATGGAATTCTTCAAGAAATGCGTAAAGAGGTTTTTAGAGGGTCGCCAACACATGGGTGACACCCCTGGTATTGCAAAGATGCTAGTAACATTCTCAGTTTCGTCACATGATGGTCCCACAAAGGTCCAACATTTGTGTGCATGAACATGTCTATTTGTGTTAGTCTATTTGTGTAGGCCTTACCAAACTGTATAATCTCTTACACCAGTGACTGAGCGAGACGAGAGTACGGCAACAGCACTGGCATAACCATCCCGGTCTGCCCCAGACCATAGGGCCATCATTCCACCGGGCTAATCATCGGTATCGCTCCCCTTGCGCTTAGTCTCTGTCACACCCAAAGCAAAATCTAAACGTCTCTCATTTTACGTCTATCCGTTCGTTCATCTTATCATTCAATCTACCTCTCACACTCCACGTAGGTACCTATGCGAAACTCGGCTCTCCTCGACTCGCCGGAATTGGCGCTGCGTAGTGGGTGGCGCCCCCCACCGGCGTATCTAGCTACATTCACACCAACGGGGACGGATCAGTGCGCGCCGTCTCCGGGGGACGCCCTATTTCGCATATGGGTGCGCTCTTGTTCCCATTAATGTGTAAGTGTGAATTCGCGTGATCGCGATCCTCGGGCTTCCGCTTAGCATCACTCCTTATGTTATTTTTTTATTTATTTAATAACTATTATTTAAAATGCTATTTATATATAATGTTACTTTAATTGAATTAGTAAAGTTCAAGCTTAAGCCTGTATGTTTAAAACCTGTGTGATAAGACATAACACTTTTTGGTCACTCATTCTTAACTCCAGAATGAAAATGCATAAACATAATAGAAGAAGAAGAAGAGATATATAAGAAGAAATATACAATTTTCTCGAAGACAAATAACTAAAAATTGTGAATATAGGAGACGATGTCGAAGTAGGTTATTGATCCTGACGTCCGTACTTTTCAATATTATGCATAAATGATGCGTTAAAAGTCCACGGCATGCAAATTACAAAAGCGACTAATGTTTAATGTTTATACTATTTAATACATTTGGCCGTTAGATAAGAATACAATAATTTGGAGAACAAACCACAATTTTGCTACAGTTTATAAGCGTCATAGAAACTATTCGTAATGCAAGCAGGCAGGCTCGTAGTTCATAAATACGAGAAATTTCTAGAAATACCCGTAGTTAAGACTAAACACGCGCACAGTCGCGGCGTAGCGTTATTCCGTCCGCCGCTGGGAGCTATTTCTAAGCTTCCATGACAACTGCATTGACATTTTTATTTCTTCTAAAATTCCTATCTATCTATGCATAACTTCACGCCAAAGCCATTGCGAGATAGGCAGAGAGAACGGAGAGACATGACACACTCTCGCCTCT
Source organism: Pyralis farinalis (assembly GCA_947507595.1). Classification (NCBI taxonomy): domain Eukaryota; kingdom Metazoa; phylum Arthropoda; class Insecta; order Lepidoptera; family Pyralidae; genus Pyralis; species Pyralis farinalis. The sequence continues at coordinate 8,870,601 of OX382264.1, forward strand.
TTAACATTCATAGCTCTTCGCGTGCACGCTAGTCGGTTTCTGTCGCAAACTAATTACATCACTATCTGAAAGATGTCTTGGCTTTCCTCGGCACCTACCTCCTTCTACTTTTACATTGTATATCTGTTTCGTAATTCTTTCTTCGTGCATTTTTTCTACGTATCCGAGCCAACGGAGTATGCCAATGCACCGAAACTCTCTTCCAGCCTATCTCTGTTTCAAACATCATCATTGCGAACGCGGTCTACTAGGGTTACGGTACAAATTTTGCGCAACGCTTGCATTTCTACTGCTTTTATCCTACTTTCATGCACTCTCTGCCATATTCAGCTTTCGTTTCCATGAAATTCTTAGCAATGTAATTATATAACGATCATTTATACCTCACACTTATTTATCATCTGGTATGAAAAATATAAAAACACGTTTATTCTCTAGTCTAAGAGAGGAGAATATGGAAATAAGGGTGAAAGAGTGAGTTAGATTAAGGAAGGAAACCAAAAGCAACAGAAGCAGAATTTTCTTTAATGTAGCTATTTCTCTTTTTTTGCCTGCCACACGGTACAAATGAAGGGAGAATCGAAGACATCACATGACAAGGATTGCACATGAGAGGAATGAGTGGTTACAATGTAGTGATCATTCAGCTGATGCTTGTGCAGCCAATCTTATAAATCTTGCTTGTAGAGCAAAGTCCTTTGCATATACTCACTTGGAGCGAAAGCAGACTTTTTATTTTTTATACAACGTTGTGAGGCATACAAGCATTCGGCCCACATGGTGTAAAGCGGTTACCGAAGCCTATAAGCACTTGTATCGCTCGCGCGAAACCACCTCTGCTGCTAACACAGCAGCTCCTTAGGAGCTTACTGGTGACCTCACTGACATAACAACCATCTTGAGAGTAGTTATTGGGCTGCGGTTTTCTGCGAAGTGAAGTTCTTCCCCAGACGGCTGCTTTGATGTGCCCTACCTCTGTTAAAAACGCACACATCAAGACAAACAGATATGTTCATGTTCATGCACACAAATTTTTGCCATGTGTGGGAATCGAACCCATGAGCGTTGCTGTTGAAGTAATGTAATAGCGCGTTTCACCACTGCGTAACCGAGCTTTCCGTAGCTAGGGCGAGTTAGCTACTAGAGGTAAAAATGAACTTTCCTTTACGCCGGGTCCCTTGGAAGATAAGCAGAGAGAATCGAACAAGGTACCTTACATACCTCACTCGTTTCTTTTAACATATTAATTTATTAACGTACCACTGTATATATTTTTAGGATTAAAGATTTTTTTACACCACGAGGGCTAAATAGGCATACGGTCTGCCTGATAGTAACTAATTACCGTATGAATACTTGCAACACTGCATCGCATTGCCGATTCCAGGATTACATTTTGAAATTCATGTTCAATACAAACTTAATAGTTTTACTTTAAGTGTATGTTCAATATCTCACATTGTTGTTTGTTTTGGCGCAAGCGAGGTCAACTTCCTGTGAATTTGGACACCTGTGACCTCAACTTTATTAATTTGGTACTACGTTTGCTTACGGAAACTAATAACTTGTTTGTTGGAAAAACGCCAGAACGCCGATTGTTTTGTTTGTACCGTCTTTTGTTTTCTTTTAATTATCGCCGGTTATTTTAAAATTTAGAACAAACAATTTTGTTATTCATAAAGGATGGTTTTTGTTTAGTGCTGCGTTCTCAGTTCAATTAGAATTAGAGATTAGAAACAGAAGTCCGCATTCAGATGGAAAGGGCTATCTGGAAAGTGATTTCGAACTGAATAAAACACTATTATTTCTGACTCAAAATCTGATCTAACTAATAAAAACATTGTATTATAGCGCCTAAATGTCTAAGTGATTCAAGCCTGCTGACCAAGGGAAGATTAGTTTATGCAATAAGCCGATAAGTGCCGCGATGTTGAACGGTGAATCAGCTAATATGAGCTGCGTGTTCTACTTTAGACCCCGACCCATTGCGGTAAATTATGTTACTACGTAAAATTGGTCTTATCGGCTCTCCATAGGTCTTTATGGCTGGGAACTTAGAATTTGATTAAGACAAATTAAGTATTTGGTTCGGATAGATTTTACACAATTGAATACTTTCCAAATAGTACACGGATAAAATGGATTTCTTTACTCGAGAAAACATTTCAAAGGAATATTTACTTAATTCAAGGACATTTGCATCATCTCAAAATTGACTATTTTTTAAACCAAAAAGTCGTGTTTTCTTACTTAATTTTCTAAAGTTAAAAACAATTTATTCAATTTGAGTAGTGGTTTATTTAATTGAATTGATTATGATATTTTGTATTAAAGCATAATATAACATCGAGGTAACAAAATATATTTTCAACTAAGAAATTACTTATTTGATCTAAGAATAATTATGAGGAAATGAAATAAAATTATTTATCAATTTGAAATAAGGCAATGTTTACACGAATAAATATTTTTTCACCTAACTTAATATTATTTTATTATTATCGCATGCATATATATTTTGTTGAATCAAATGAAAAGTCTCGCCTAGTGAATTTTACGCTCCGTCCATCCCGTGCCCTGGTCCAAAACACTGAAAGCTTTCAACTGGGACTTCAAAATCATTTCAGTGCCTAGATGATTATACAACACCGTACAATCTCAGCAGTAAGCTCGAGGAAACTGTCCATATATTGGGAGCTAAATTTCTCCAGCCTCGCCCTAAAATAACCCAAAAGCTCTCGACTAACACGCAGAATCTCGTTCAGATTAGACGTGAAATGTGGTTGCAGTCTTCTGCTCACACGCTAGAGTATAGATGGCTGAACAGGCAGATCTCCAAAGGCATACGGCGGGACATACGCCAATTTAATACAATTCGTATTAAAGAGGCGATAGAGCGGAACCTCCAAAGTCTTCGCCAAAGATCTGTCTGTTGGACTAAGTCAACTAACGAAGCTGAAGACCAACACTGGCACCATTATTTCTACGACGGCTGAGGTTCTGAGTGAGATGGAGAAGTTATATGGACAGTTGTACACATCGTCGCTACAGCCGGACAACAGTGCTAGTACCGACCCTAGACCTAAACTGACACGACACTATACCGAAGATATCCCATACATCAGTCTGTATGAGATTCGTATGGCTCTCAAACACCTTAAAATGGGAAAGCACCGGGTGAGGACGGAATTACGGTGGAGCTTCTGAAAGCGGGCGGAACGCGATACTTGTAGTCCTTCAGAAGCTATTCAATTCCCTCATACACTCCCGTCAAACACCAGAAGCGTGAAGCAGAGGCCTGTGGGCCAATTCTGCTAAATAACTGCAACTGCACGTTTACGCCTGTCACTTGAGTCGTGCAGGAATAGTGCAGTGCCGATAGGTGTATTCTACTAAAATATCCTGCACTGCAACTGCGCTGGAACTGCGCGTATGCTGCACTGCAACGGCGTATCCTGCAAGTAAACTACTTAAAACCTGAGATGTTGCCATATTTCAATCTAATAAAACTGAATTTTTATTTAATGTTGACTCCTATATTTTCATTATTGACCTTGGTTGCCGGAATGGAGGTATTTCTAACCGAAAAGAAGCTTTACTTAATTATATTTATCCACAAACGTCTCCCAACACAAAACAAATATAATTCACCGAATATTAATTTCACTTCGCAAAAGTTGCTCAAGAGTAACGTTAACAAAACTGCAAGTAAACTCCTTCAAAACAACATCTGTCACCGGTATACAAATGTCAAAACAATTTATCAGAATACGATTATATTGCAGGAAACGTGCAGGTGCAGTGCAGGTTTTTTAACAGAATAGCGATTCATTTACTGCAACATTCCTGCAACGTCGCTGCTGTCAGATCGTTTAACAGAATACCGAAACGTCAAAATGTACACATTTTGTCACACGCCGCGCTGCAGTGCAGTTGCAGTTTTTAGTAGAATCGTATATATATATATATATATATATATATATATATATATGTATATATATATATATATATACACATTATATATATATATTATTCAGTACGTGTGTACGTCATTGTAATCCTCCTAAATGCCGGGATCGAATTTGATATAAATTAAGCACACGGCTGCTCGCGTACAGCACTATCAAAGAGTAAAGTCTTTATTTATATAACTTTTCGAGGAATTGACTCCCAAGTGAACTCTCCGATATGACTCTAACCAACGTAGATTATAAAATAGGCTATACCGGTACTTTGGACTGTAATAACTCAATAGTTAAGTTCTCAATTCGCAAAATAATTTAGAATTTAGATACTTTGCTTGTTGGAGTTATAGCAAACTAGGGTAACGCTAGGAAAAAGAAGAACAAACGTTCATTTTTCATATACATACACACATTTAGAACAAACATTCTCGTTAGTAGGTACTGTGCCAACTAACAAATTACAATAAATTCAATGCTTTGTGTCTCTCTCGGTCTCGGTAATCTGAACGGCATTGTTGGAACACCGGCGTACATTTTGATAACTCACAATAGGCCTCGCTTAAATTAACTGCCGGCAAAGCGGGAGTTAAGCGCGAGTTGTTGCATTAATCGCGGCACAACTCACTGATGTACTTTAATTCCTTTAGATTAACAAACGAAATTGAATAGAGATAAAGGCGTTTGATACTCTGTTTTTAGGGTTCCGTACCCATAGGGTAAAACGGAACCCTATTACTGAGGCTCCGCTGTCCGTCCGTCCGTCCGTCCTACCGTCCGTCTGTCACCAGGCTGTATCTCATAAACCGTGATAGTTAGACAGTTGAAATTTTCACAGATGATGTATTTCTGTTGCCGCTATAACAACAAATACTAAAAAATAGAATAAAATAAATATTTAAGGGGGCTCCCATACAACAAACGTGATTTTTTTTGCTCATTTTTGCTGGATATTGATAACGGCAACAGGTAGACGCTTGAAATATTCACAGAATATTTAGTTATATATTTACTTTAAGAATAAATAATTAAATTAAAATAAAACAAATATTTAAGGGGGGCTCCCATACAACAAACGTGTTTTTTTTTTGCCGTTTTTATAGATAATGGTACGGAACCCTTCGTGCGCGAGTCCGACTCGCACTTGGCCGATTTTTTTTTAAATACAACAACTGGAGGCAAACAAGCATACAACCACCTATACCACGTTTGCTGTTATCACAGCGACTCCTTAGGAGCTTACTAGAAACCTCGCTAACAGGAACACACCCTCCAGGGAGTTGTTATTTGGCTGCGGTTTTAAGTTAAGTAACTTACACCTCACAGAAAACCGTCTGGAGTAGTCCCCAGACGAGTTATTTTGATGCGCCCTGCGTCTCTTAAAAACAAACATGTATATGCACACATATGTTTATCCTATGTGAGAATCGTACCCACGAGCTTTGGTGTCAGTGTCGCGTTACTAACCACTGCGCCACCGAACTTTATGGAAGATCAATAGCTTTTTCTAGGTTAGCTAGAAGATATCTCTTTTACGGATAAATCCGTTTGTATAGAACTATACCAATGTTTATTATCTTTTTGTTAATAAGGAGGCATACACGCATATGATCCATCTGATAAGCGGTTAACGTAGCCTATAAACGCTCGCAATACCTTAAGTATTTTTAAGCCAAATAACAACTCCCTAGAGGGTTGTTGTGTTCCTGCGTGTGAGTGAGGTCACCAGTAAACTGCTATGTAATAGCTGCGTTAGCAGTAGAGGTGGCATCGCGCGAGGATACTTAATAATATTAATTATGAAAATTAGGATACATTTGTCTGCAGTTTTCTGTGAGGTGGAGCTTACTTCACCAGACGGGATGCTTTGATGCGCTCTACCTTAAAAATACTCAGATCAAGACAAATAGAGATGTTCATGCACAAAAATGTTAGTATTGCTGGTGTCAAAGTAACGTAACAGCGCGTTTCGCCACTGTGCCACCCAGCTCGTCATTGTAATTATATGTATATTACAGTTAATATTGTTATTTATATATATTTCAAGGTACATTAAAGGTAAATTATAAAGGGAAACGGTTAAACGAAGATACAGCAAAATTTGTACGCATGTGATGTTCGGATAAATCAACGCGTATACTGTACGTGATCATGTATTATTAGGCATGTATGCTTGGTTTTCCGACCTACAAAGGTAGAGACCTAGAAACGTACCAGTATATCTTTAAGGAATCTTATACATCATACGTACCCTACACAATAAACAGCAAATGTAGCACAAATTCACAATGAAAAGACGTTGTTAAAGGATACAATGTGCCCACAAGTATATCATGCTATATTATGCTGTGGTGAATCATTTCACAAAAGGACGCGAAGGTCGCTTATCTGAAAGAGATGTTTTCTAATGTGGGTAGCTTTTGTGATTTCCTAATCGTTTGAATAAATTATTTTCTTCATAAACTTTCTTCAATAAATGCTGTAATCTCTTTGTGTGCGATAAATGCGTGTGACAGTGAAGAAATAAATTTTGGCCTATGGTGTTCTCGGACAAAAATGCAGGTCATGCAAAAAAAAAGGTTTTTGTTTACCTAAAGGGGCTATAATAATAACTGACTTTTTAAAATATACAGCGCTATCTTCAGGGAAAAGTGGAATGGAGTAACCGTATAATCAGTTAAAAAGGTAAAATTGAAATGTCAAATTGATTTTTTTTTTTTAGTTCTACAATCAAATTTTGTACCAAATACTATTTTTTTATTTTACTTGCAACAAATCTATAATTGAAAAGTAAGATTGGAATAATATATATTAACGTAAGTATTGAATTTAAAAGTGATAACCCAGTGGTTAAAGAACCAGCCTAGCGATCACTCGGTCTACGGTTGGAATCCTGGCATATGCTTAATTCCGGTTTTCGGATTTATGTACATATTCGTAATTGTCACTTGCTCAGCGATGAAGGAAAACATCGTGATGACCCCCGTACGTGTTGTAATGGATTAGGAAATGGAATAACACTAATAAGGAAAAGAAAATAAGTATTGAATTAAAGAATTAGAAAGTTTAAAAAACAGTGGCAAAAGAAATTTGTTCTTGAATGGCTAAGATGTCGTTAATATACACACAAAAAATACAGGCCGAATTGAGAACTTCTTAATTTTAAAGTTGCTTAAATGTAGTATTGTCTTAGGTTTTCGCGATTGTTACGTTACACATTGAAATTGAACTATTTTTAACGGAAGTATCGCGTGTTTTATTTATTTTGTTGAAACCTGACGTTTCGAACGCTTTGCAGCGTCCGTGGTCGCAGGAAAGACTAAGGTGGTATTTGTCTTACATTAGTTATTCAATTATTACATCTACCGACATGGATGGATTAATTATATATGTTCCGACTCACACAAAAATCGCTCACAGTGTCCGAACATTTTTTAGCAGATCTTTGGATTTGTGACTTGATTATTTTTAGGACTGGATCCCAAGCAGGTTGTACTTGCCTTTCCTGCGACCACGGACGCTGCAAAGCGTTCGAAACGTCAGGTTTCAACAAAATAAATAAAACACGCGATACTTCCGTTAAAATTGCTTAAATGTGTTTATTATCGTGTCGAAGTTCAGTGTAAAGCTGATAATTCTCAACGCTCAGTCTAGTGGTAGCATACATACAGTTGATTGAACAAGATATATACAATTGTTGAACAATTTGTGATATTATATGGGATTAAAAGATACTATTTTAGGTATCAGATGTCTACTTTTGAGACACTGGCATCACACACATCAGACATCAGCTTGATATGTGAGGCGGAGAGGCCACAAGGCGTAAAAAACTAAATTACGGTTAGTATTAAGTTACGTATTATAAATGTATACTTGCGTGTTGATCATGAAATGTATTTGGAGAGCTAAAATATTTTATTGTGTGTGGGTGTGCATAGTGCATTTATGCATGTGACTGTGTATTTGCCTGTGATATTTAGATTTTATGGATAGGTAAAGCAATAATGTATATGGGATGAAAACAATGCTTCACGTAGAATGGACAGCGGTTTACTAATAATTTATTTATTAAATTACTCGTAATATGAACTTTTCAATTCTAGGCGTAGTCTACAAATTTGCAGTATTTTATGCCGCTAGGTCTTTATGTTGTATGGATATGGATAAAACAAAATGGTTATAAAATATGAATGTCTTGGAAGATTATATATGGATGTCATGTTTGTTTGACTCAATTGCAAAGTTTTTTTGTATGTGTGTCAATGTTGGCCCTATAAAAGATTTCGATTACCTGTTTATACAGGAAACTCATACCAGGCCACTCAGAAAGTATTGCAAAAAAAAGTCTTCTTCTTTGAGAAGACTTGTTCTGATAAAACAGGACCAATTTGGCCATGGTAGGTTAGTCGTGGTCTTCCTCGGCTCCTACATCCTTCCACTTTCGTATTGTATATCTGTTACGTCATTCTTTCATCTTGGAAAAATCTTGGTAAGGTAATAATGAACAAAAAAATTGAGGTGCATTTTTTTATAGTGTCAGTTAAGTTTTATATACACTTTCATGCCAATCGTGCTTTGGAGCTACTTTGTCTATATTTCCATTCTAAAACATTTTTTCTTTGACGCTTAGTCTTTATTGCGGTTTTGCGTGTGGCGCATTGTTCTTTTATGATCTCGCTCGTTTTCCTTTTTATATTGTAATAATGTGTATTCAGAAGTAGAGAATAAAACTTTTCCTTAATTAGCAATCATAAATAAATTATATTGTGATATAGTAATGTGAGTATTTTAGAGGTTATGAATGAAATAGAATGGCATGTGTAAATAATGGAGTATTTAATTTCCTCTTAACTTAAGAGTAGAGTAGTAAGGACCATAGGTTCGGTAACTGCTTTATATCAGCTGTGGCGTATTCGTATACGTTTCCCGATGTCGTATGAAAAAAAAATATGAGTATATTAAAATTTTACGTACTTGTTATAAATTTGATGATTTGAATCTATGATGATATACTTAAAATTTATCTTTGAATCAAATTCAACCTCGTCCGCACGTGGTACACCATGCTAGTTACTATACGCGGTACTGGCAAAAGAGCGTGGGGCATATACTTATTTAATGATTTATGTATTGAACCGTCGAATATCTTCATCTTCCAGAAGATCGGACAGACAAATAAGAACTTCAGAAGGAGGAGAGTTTGTTGTTGAAATTGCTGCAATAATAGCTTGCATGGTAATGAGTGAATTCGTTTGGTAAACTATGTACATTATAAAATTAAAATATTGAAAACATTTTTTGTTTTAATGTTTTTGGTTCATGTATGTACGTATATTTCACGCCAGGCCCCATTCGGGGTAGGCATAGAGGACCGAGCGCCATTAGACGCAGTCCTTACACACCTTACATGCTTCTTTAATATTCATAGTTCTTTTCATGCACGCTCGCCGGTTCCTAGGGCTCCCGCCATCACCTTCTGAAGAAACACGACCAATTTGAATTTGGTGGTTAGTCTTGGTCTTTCTTAGCTCCTACATCCTTCCGTTTTCGCATTGTATACCTATTTCATCATACTTTCATTCTGCATTATTTCTACATGTCCGAACCAACGAAGCACGCGAAACACCGACACTCTATTTCATACCAACTCTCTTTTTTAGGGTTCCGTACCCAAAGGGTAAAACGGAACCCTATTACTGAGACTTCGCTGTCCGTCCGTCCGTCTGTCCGTCCGTCCGTCCGTCCGTCCGTCCGTCCGTCCGTCCGTCCGTCCGTCCGTCTGTCACCAGGCTGTATCTCATGAACCGTGATAGTTAGACAGTTGAAATTTTCACAGATGATGTATTTCTGTTGCCGCTATAACAACAAATACTAAAAAATAGAATAAGGTAAATATTTAAGGGGGCTCCCATACAACAAACGTGATTTTTTTGCTCGTTTTTGCTCGATATTGATAACGGCAACAGGTAGACGCTTGAAATATTCACAAAATATTTAGTTATATATTCACTTTAAAAATAAATAATTAAATTAAAATAAAAGAAATATTTAAGGGGGGCTCCCATACAACAGACGTGATTTTTTACCGTTTTTATAGATAATGGTACGGAACCCTTCGTGCGCGAGTCCGACTCGCACTTGGCCAATTTTTCATCATTACATTCATGATTACGAACGCGATCATCTCGATAATTATGACCGACTCGCATCTTTTGATTCATATTCTCTTCATACTACGTACTAACGAGTACTTCATCAAACTCTACATAAGTAAATATAAATTTTTCTCCGAATTGAGATTCGATTTCAATGAAGAGTACTTGTTTTTTATTTCACACCTTTTTTATTTATTCTAATATCAGACCTCTCATGAATTTGGATGTCACGTAGATAAACGAATTTCAGGGAACCGTTCGATCTGCGGCGCATTCCTGCTCGCGCGAATCTCACCGCATAGTTCTCAGAACAAACTCAAGTGGAACTTTATTCCGTACATTGTAATGCTTTCAGCGATTCTTATTCTTCTTTCTAAGCATACTTTTAGAATTCGCTACTAAAATAATATCGAAAGAGGCATTAGAACCGTTTCGTATAGATCTCGTATTGATAGTAAATATAATGGGAAGATCTGTGTCAGGTTTTGTAACCTTTGCCGTTGATGATGCATCAAAATAAACGACTCGCCCAGCACCACCTATAAGGAAAGTAGAATAAATGTATAGTTAACTGATAGCCAGCTGCTCAGCGATTGATGTAATTTAAAATAAATTAAAGCAATTAATATTATTATAAGAATTATGCAAGACTAAGCACGCACTTTTGTATAATGATGTTATTGCTTGATGATTACTTACTAACATGTATGTGTATCACTCAATGTTTCTTATATTTATTTACATTTTTTTTTATACAACGTCGGAAAATATACAAACATATGGCACACCTGATGTAAAGCGGTTAATGTAGCCTATGAACGCTTATAATACATTAAGTACGCACGATGCCTCCTCTGCTGCTAGCATAGCAACTCCTTAGGAGTTTATAGGTGACCTCACTCACACGCAGGAACACCACAACCCTAGGGAGTTGTTATTTAGGTGCGGTTTTCTATGAGGTGGAGGTCCTTCCCCAGACTGGCTGCTTTGATGTGCCAGGTAGGGCAAAATTTAAAAAAAAATCGGATAGAACGGTTGCCGACACGGGCACTCCCGCAGTCTTTACTTCACCTCCTGTGGACCGCAGTAGCGTTCGCTTTATGATCCCAGGTAGCCGCAAAAATTATTGTATATATGTATGTATATCTTCACGCCAGCTCCCTTGTGGGGTAGAAAGAGGGAACCGATCGCCATAAGGCGCGGTCCTTACACACCACACTCGTTTTTAGGGTTCCGTACCCAAAGGGTAAAACGGAACCCTATTACTGAGGCTCCGCTGTCCGTCCGTCCGTCCGTCGGTCCGTCCGTCCGTCGGTCCGTCCGTCTGTCACCAGGCTGTATCTCATGAATCGTGATAGTTAGATAGTTGAATTTTTCACAGATGATGTATTTCTGTAGCCGCTATAACAACAAATACTAAAAAATAGAATATATTAAATATTTAAGGGGGCTCCCATACAACAAACGTGATTTTTTTTGCTAGTTTTTGCTTGATATTGATAACGGCAACAGGTAGACGCTTGAAATATTCACAGAATATTTAATTGTATATTCACTTTAAGAATAAATAATTAAATTAAAATAAAACAAATATTTAAGGGGGGCTCCCATACAACAAACGTGATTTTTTTGCCGTTTTTATAGATAATGGTACGGAACCCTTCGTGCGCGAGTCCGACTCGCACTTGGCCGTTTTTTTTTTTATATTTCTTTTTTTTTTCATGTTCGCTCCCCGGTTCCTAGGGCTTCAGATAACACACGACCAACTTGGTCATAGTAGGTTGACCTTGGTCTTCCTCGACATTCTTTCACTTTCCACTAATCCGCGCGACAATGCAGTTTCAGTCCAGAATTGCAATCCATAGATTTGTTGGTCTGGCAGGGTCGCAAGTGCATGTTTCTGGTACCGACTCCTAAAAATTAAATAGTAGAAAAAAAAATCAATTAATACGTATGCGCTTCGCACAAATCGACACTTTCGAATTTGCAATAAAAATTTAGAGAAAGAGGAGCCATCAGTTAGGAACGGTGTCAGAAGCGTGCATGTCAGGACTCTGCCAATCCAGCAAGACGCTGAATTAAAATTCTGAACTAAAACTGCACCGAGAAGCAGACTAGGGCATCCCTCGGAGGATTTAAGTTTCATTACTGACTTCATATTTTCTTCATTATCTAACATAGATGATAATCAATTACGAAATCATGGTGATCTTACTGGTGACTTACTCACACGGGAACACAACAACCCTCTAGGGAGTTATTATTTGGCTGCAGTTTTCTGTGAGGTACTTCCCCAGACGGGCTGCTTTGATGCGCTCTACCTCTCTTAAAACATCCATACCAAGAAAAACAGACATGGTCATGCACACAAATGTTTGCCTTGCGCGGGAATCGAACCCACGAGCGTTGGTGTCAAAGTCGCGTCATTCACGACTGAGCCACCGAGCTCGTCACTGCCATTTGTTTTAGATTTTCATTGCGGTAGTATTGATGGCCGATAGAAGCTTACCTCAGTAGCTTTAGCGAGCTTGGAGACAACTTGGCTCAAAGGGGTGAGGCTTGCAAGCCACTCGCTATTTCTACCTACGAAATCGAAGTTTGTTCTCACAATCGCCCTTTTATCATATCTCAGAGCACCAATCAGTTTGCATTTTAAATCAGAGACTTTTTATTCCCGTCGAGTCCCGACTGCCATATATATGGCACTCGCTTACGACATATATATGGAGTAACGGTACCACCGGGTTTCAACAGCTCACCACATGCCATGGTTCAAAGTAGAGCAGTGATAGCCCAGTGGATAAACAACCGGCCTAGTGAAAGAAAGAAATATATTTATTACAACCAAACATTGCCAATGATACAATATCCTGTGACTCCTAAACTAGGCTAAGCCTATCCCATAGGGGTCACCCGCGTAGAAACATACATATAAATTGCAGGTGGCAATAAATCAGTTACAAAGTATAATAAAAGCCACTATTATTGAAAGCATCAAAGGACATAGCAACATAAGACTGCAGTCTGAATGCAATTCAGAGGTTTCCATGGATCCCCCATGCACGCGCTTGCAAATTGCGTCCGCGTGTGTATATGGGTGATATGGGTGACCAACAGGTTCCCGGTTCGAATCCTAGCATGTACAACTAAATTGGTACTTTTGGATTTATGTAATTATCACTTGTACATATTTGTAATTATCACAGATGAAGGAAAACGTAAGGAAACCCGCTCGTCGAAGAAATAATGTTTCGAGCGACGTGTGCCCTTACCTAGGAATGTTTTCTCTCCGGGTTGCGGAGATCTGACGGCAGTCGCATCATGTAAAAATCAGTATTTTCGCCAAATCCTTAGTCTTAGGTAGCGGACATCGCCAATCCTAATGGATTAGGAAACGGGATAACGCTAAGAAAAATAACAAGTCATGCCGTGATTCAAACTTTGTGTGCAGTCTGCTTGGGAATATTAATTTCTTGACAAGGCCTATTAAAACTTCAAGCTAAAACTGTCACAGGTGATTATCAAACATCGTGCAGAATGTGTACTTACAACATGATTTGGCATCAATAAGCATGTCAACCAACAGCATCTCACACTACGAGCTGTTGGTTCCGCTATTATTGTATGTCTGGATGGTTGTTAGTTTTTGGTTGAGTGAACGAGTAATTCTTGCAGCAAAGAATGAAAATGTAGAACATTGAAACTTCAGAAATAAAAATTAAATCGTTGGTCTACTGCATTCCTACAAAACTACAGACTATGAAACAAACCAAGATGAAGCAACCACCTATACAACTGAATATTTAAACATTGGATCAGCCAGACTTGCCCCCGCACAATTTACAACTGAAGGTTAGCTCGGCAGTCAATTCAACGAAGGAAATCGACTCGAATGCAACCCATCCAACAAACAGCTTAATATAAAGTAGTACAACAATGGTACGCGAATAATTTCGTTCGCTTATTTAAAGCTAATGCTTTATCGCCATGTGAATTACATTAGTTATAATATATTTAAAATACTTCTGATTTATATTTTTGAACATTTGATATACTTAATTTTGACTACTCATTTTATCTTAATAAAAAACAGAATTTATACCACCTAATAAGTTAACACACCATTTATTGATTCTGAGGCCGTACGAAGTTCGCCGGGTCAGCTAGTTATTTATAAATGTAGAATTTCAAATGAGTAACATCGAAATGTCTGCTATAATACATGCAATGCTGTGTTATTAGCAGGAACGCCATTTAGACTGCAAATCCTAGTTACCACGACGAAAAACGATAAGAAATAAGGGAATTAGAACGAATAGGAATATTACAGTTAATGACTATAGGTATGTAGATATAGTGTTAGAACAATTGAAAGAGATATCTTAGACACAATTTAAGCAGGTGTGGTAGCCACACCACTGATATTGTAAGAATATACAAAGCCTTGATTCACCTACAATTACCAAATTGGTTACGTTTTGCTAGAAAGCGATGTCAAGAGCCCAAACAAACGATGAAAAGAGCTATCAATTTTATATGAGTGAGTGAATAGAATAAATTTATTTGTGTTGAAAGTGGTTACAATGTTGTTAGCTTTACAATTAAAGAGAGGGCTCACTTTTGGCCTTTACGCGTATACAAATATTATGTTTTTGTTATCAGATCACAATGACATGACACTTATATCAATATAGTACAAATTTATCGAATTAAAAATGAATACGTACAACCAATTAGATTAATAATATTAATAACTAAGTTACAAATCAAATAATCATTATTACACTGAATACTATAATTATATTTGAGAGTTAAGTAACGACGACCGCAGCCTGTCTATGGATGGGTTTATCTACTACGAGCTCGGTGGCGCAGTGGTGAAACGCGCTGTTACGCTACTTTGACACCAACGCTCGTGGGTTCGATTCTCACACAATACAAACATTTGTGTGCATGAACATGTCTGTTTGTCTTGGTCTGGGTATTTTCTATGTATAATAAGTATGTATTTACAAAAAAAAAATGTATTTACGTATGTTTACCAGTTGTCTAGTACCCATAACACAAACTTCGCTTACTTTGGGGTTAGGTGGCGCTGTGTAATTTGTCTGACAATATTTATTTATTATTTATTTATTTATGAATGTTAAAGAAGCGAGTGAGATATGTAAGGATCGAGTCACGTGGCGCTCGGTTCTCTCTGCCTACCCCGCAAGGGATTTGGCGTGAAGTTATAGTAGTAGTAGTAGTAGTATTTATTTATCTATCTCGAATTTCTCCGTACTTCGGAGGGCACGTTAAGCTATCGGTCCCGGCTATTATTGACAGATGACAGTCGTTAAGCTAAGCCAGTAGCCCTCGGGCGGCTTGAAAACACTGGCCTCCGCCAATCCGCATTTGAGTAGCGTGGTAGAGTATGCTCTAAACCCATTCGGTTGAAGGGAGACCCGTATCCTTGCAGTGAGATGAGTAAGGGTTGATGTGGTGTGGTGGTAGTAAATACTATTTGCATGTTCTTTATTCACACACATTTATTCACTTCTTCTCCATATAAACATTAACTGTGCCAAAAATCATACTCCTCCGTCCGCGTAATTTTCGTAAAAAGGGGTACATAGTTATTGCTACACGTATTAATATTATAATATACTAATACAGCGTTATACTAATGTGTACAATGCCTATTATATTTTCTTCTCCTTCGGTATTTTTAATACTATCAATACCCGTGGCTGTCACCAATCTTCAGTGGAACAGAGATGTGGCAAAGCAATCAGCGTGTAGGTTCACTAGCTTTGTGTCAAACGGTCATCATTAGTTATCAACACACGTTTCCATTGGTTTTTGCTGTGGATCATTTTGGTGGACGTGATCAGAATGGGAACAACATATAATTGTATCTCCAAAGATCTGAAGAGAGCAAAGGACCAGTGTCCTTTTTCTCGTTATTTGAAATTAATTGCATCTGCACAATGTTCTGAAAATTAAAATTCACCACAAATATTTTAATATGTTGATATGTCTTACACGTTAAGACACTTAATATGCTATTTGCTTCTTTACTTTTACATGTATATAATAGTTAAATATACAATATAGTTTAATCGGAGCGATCAAGCAAACACAGGGGCCGAGTTACAATTGCTTTATTGCTAGGGACCAACGTACTGACATGGTAACAAATAATTAACATACCCTACAATAATCAGATCGGAATCTCGATTTGAAAAGGATAATGCACCACTATTTACAATTAATCTGTAAGAACGTACGATGTGTGGCTGTACGCTGTAGTTTTTGGTACATTAGAGTTTTATGCTGTGACTTGAGGGTTATACGGATGAAAGATTACCAAAATTATTACACTGAGTAATTAAAATCTCAGTAAAGAATGTTGAATATAAAAATATTTTATGGCAAATTTAGATGTGAAAAGTATCTTCAATCATAAAAGTATTATAATATCAAATACTTTTATTATACCGTTTAAAATGGAAAAAAAGAGACAAGGACGTTAACTAAAAAGGTACAAGTCAAAAACTGGGCGAAAGTAAATCCAATTTTGTTGATACAAAAATGCAGATGGCGGGCTAGCTCGTTAGTGGGCCCAACGCCCGAAATTATTTTTAATTTTCCTTCCTTTGGTTGCCCAGCCATTGTACCTCTCGGTTAATGTATTTCGATGCGGATTTGCAGCAAAGACTATGAAATGGTGACAATTTCCCGGACGTTTTTTAATGAATTGCTGTGTTGTATAATGCTATGGTAAATAAGTATCGTAAACGAGTAACAGTAATCACCGAATTGTAGTAAAACAAACTTTAATAATTTTGGGTAAACACTAGCTTGGTCATAGTTTCGTCTGGGTAAGGTCCTGTTATCACTATAGTATTTAGTTCATTTCCTTCTGTAGTTACAAACTGCC
This sequence comes from Pyralis farinalis, assembly GCA_947507595.1. Lineage (NCBI taxonomy): Eukaryota > Metazoa > Arthropoda > Insecta > Lepidoptera > Pyralidae > Pyralis > Pyralis farinalis. The sequence continues at coordinate 8,887,646 of OX382264.1, forward strand.
TTTTTCTTTTTATGACCAACGTAAACGACGGCCCACGAAAGAAGGACTAACTCACTAAAATCGTGCGTTAGTCATTCTTCGAAGGGGGTGCCCTTCAGACCATTCAAGGGAGTGAGGTAGTGAATCCTCATGGATACCCTTTCGGCTGGCCGAATAAGTTATATCGGACTCGTACTGACTAAACATTACCTAGAGACTGCCTTAAGAAATGCAATAAACCAACCAGACCCGGTCGGTCCAATCGTTTATTTGAAAGACGTTCGCGGGGACATGGATTCAAAACGTTGCGGCTACTTCGAGATGATACATGTAAAGTAGTAATCAAGCAAACTCAGTGGCGCAGTGGTTATTAATGCTACTTTTATACTAACTCTCGAGGGTTCAATTCCCACACAGGACACACATTTGTGTGCATGAATATGTCTGTTTGTCTTGATCTGGATGTAAGACAGGTAGGACACTCCAGCCTGTAGAAATACGTCCATCTCAAAGAAACCGCAGCCAAGTAACAACTCCCTGGAGGGTTGTTGTGTTCCTGCGAGTGCGTAAGGTCACCAGTAATCTCCTAAGGAGTAGATGTGTTAACAGCAGAGTTGCCATCGCGCGAGTGTCGCTTCTTGTAAAAAACCCGACGTTGTATAAAAAAAAAAACAAAGAAATATACATAACATATTTGTACATAGGAAATATTTCCCACGTGTGAAACATGCACTTCAGCATTATCTTTATTATAATTACTATGATTACAATTGGAATATAGCAGCTTTCAATTAAAAAAAACAATCACAGATTTTGTTGTATGTACAGGTAGCTTATATGTGTCGTACATACGTTCTATAAAATTTAGGAAATACACTTTGTATTCATTAGTTTTTATGTATTCTAACAACTATAATGAAAGTTAACACAATTAAAGCCCACTGAAAATGCAATAAAGAGGTTGTGTTCACGAAATTTTCAAACTAAAAGTACAGCGGTCACTTTGTTAAATCCTTCCGACTGTAATAAACGCAAAGGAAAATAAACGAACTAAAAGTCTTTGCATTCAGCAGCAGCCAAAATAAGCGGAAACAAGAATAACAGATTTTGTTTTAGGGAAATTTCGTTCGTAATCTGCTAAGTGATGTTGTCAAATCGTTCTTGTTTCTAGCCCCTTATAAATAAAGACTGATCTTGCTTAGCTAAGTATATAAGACGAGGTCTATGGCTGAGTACTTAACAATGGCTACTTTAACACTAAAGCTCGTGGATTGATTCCTACACAAGACAGACATTTTGTTTGCACGAATATGTTTGTCTTCATCTACATGTTTTTAAGATATCAATGCCATTGAAGCACCGACTGGAGAAGTAATTCCACCTCACAGAATACCGCAGCCAAATTACGCTCTGGAGATTTGTTGTGTTCCTGTGAGTGACGTTACCAGTAAACTGCTATGGCGTTGCTGTGTTAGTATGAAGATTTGCCAGCCCTGTATAATACTATAATGCGAACGTTCATAGACTACGGCGTCACTTTATATCAGGTGGGCCGTATGCTTATATGCTTCTCGCCGTTGTCAAAAAATATATTTTATGATTTTATTTTTTTATACAACGTTGGGAGCCATACAAGCATAAGGCCTACCTGATGTAAAGCGCATACCGTAGCCTATTAACCCTTGCGATATATTAAGTATCACTCGCGCGATGCCTCCTCTGCTGCTTACACAGCAACTCCTTAGGAGCTTACTGGTGACCTCACTCACACGCAGGAACACAACAACCCTCTAGGGAGTTGTTATATGGCTGTGGTTTTCTGTGAGGTGTAGGTACTTCCCCAGACGGGCTGCTTCGATACGCCCTACCTCTCTTAAAACATCCAGACTAAGACAACCAGACATGTTCATATACACAAATGTTTGCCTTGTGTGGGAATCGAACCCACGAACGTTGGTGTCAAAGTCGCGTTATTCACGACTGAGCCACCGAGCTTGTCAAAATACTATATTATATAGTATAATTCATCTAAAACAGCTATTCACATATTGAATGCGGGCCATATAGGGAAGCTCAGGGTCGCTCAGCGTGCTATGGAAAGAGTTATTCTCGGGGTTTCTGTACGTGATGGCATCAGAATTGACGATGTCCGCAGCAGAACAAAGGTGTCTGACATACGATAAGCAAGTTGAGGTGCAGTGAACCGGCCACATAGTTCGCAGAGCCGATGACCTCTGAGGAAAAAAGGTTCTGAAATGGCGTTCTTGTGGTACGACCCATTTGAGGAATCCAGGACCTCACCTATATCGAGGACCTAGGTTTGTAGGGAGTCGATGAATGCAAGTGATGCAGGATCGATACGAATGGCTCTCTAGACAGGAGGCCTATGTTCAGCAGTAGTAAACGGGCTGTAATGGTGATGGTGATATTGACAAATGCTTTGACGTTACAAGTACCAATGGGTGATGCTAGCGTTATTTCAAATTAAGAATATTAAATTTCAATTAGTTTTACCAACCCATACGTGGTTAATCCCGAATCGAGATGTTCTGAAACTCGACACTATTTTTTTTCTATAACGTCGGAAGGCATACAAGCATACGGCCCACCTAATGTAAAGCGGTTACCGTAGCCTACGAACGCTTGTAATACATTAAGTATCACTCGCGCGATGCCTCCTCTGCTGCGAACACAACAAATCCTTAGGAGCTTACTGGTGACCTCACTCACACGCAGAAACACAACAACCCTCTAGGGAGTTGATATTTGGCTGCGGTTGTTCTGTAAGGGGAGGGACTTCCCCAGACTGCTTTGATGCGCCGTATCTCTCTTAAAACATCCACACCAGGACAAACAGATACGTTCATGCATACAAAGGTTTGCCTTGTGTGGGAATCGAAGCCATGAGGGTCAGTGTCAAAGTCGCGTCATTCACGACTGAGCCACCGAGCTCGTCGAAATGTCGCCAGTCGATCACCGCTAGCGGGCATTATTCACCCGAGTGATAAGTCCAGCACGTACCTGGGACTCGACACCGCTGAATAGATACTGCCTGAACGGCAGTGGGTCAATTTAATAAAGGGTAGCGACATACCCTTGTCTCTAATATGTGTTTTTTGAGAGAGGTATGGTACATCAAAGCAGCCCGTCTGGGGAAGTACCTCCACCTCACAGAAAACCGTAGCCAAGTAGCAACTATCTGGAGGGTCGTTGTGTTCCTGTGTGTGAGCGAGGTCACCATTAAGCTCCTAAGGAGTTGCTGTGTTAGCAGCAGAGGAGGTATCGCACGAGTAAACCTTAATGTATTACAAGCGTTCATATGCTGCGATAACTGCTTTACTCAGGTAGGCTGTATGATTGTATGCCTCCCGATGTGGTGAAAAAAACAAAAATTATATAATTACAAATGTTGCCTTATTATCTCCTCCCTTTTGGAAATGAATTTAAACTCTATACATATCTACCGTTGATAAAGCTTATTTGATTTCTCGTTAAATCACAAATACCGGAATAATTTATAATACATATCGTAGACAAAAAAATAATAACAATGAATAGAAATATAAAGGCTTTCCGCCTGTAAGTTGCGACACATATAAGAAATTATCTGTCGGTGACTCAGAGGCGACTGTAAGTGCGAGATTGGAGTATAAATCTGGCTTTGAGCTGTTATATGTCCTATCCATAAAATACTCGTAACTATACATTCATAGTTTTTCAATTCCATTCATTTTACTGTGTTGTTCCTCCGATTGTCAATTTTCAGGGTATTCCAATATACATGTTATATATCATTATTGAACTGTTTACACAAGTTTTTTTTTAATTTGTTGTTCATTCTTCAATGACGACGACGTTTATAAAAAAATTAGATAGATTGACAAATAGGACAGGCGTTGTGTCTGTTACGCGCAGATAGACAATGAGAGAAGCACTGTAAGAATTATTCTTTTATCTTTTTTATACGGATCTCTAAAAAGGAAACTCGAGCTAGATACAATACGGACCTATAAACCGTTTGCAAGCTTTTAACCACTTGAACTATCTGCGGTCAGTAACATATTTTTTATAACAGACGCGGAGAAATGGTCTGCGTGTGACACCCTTTTGTGTCGCATTTCTTACTACACACTTCAATATCTACACTCCGGGTGAATTCTAGTTCTATTTTGTTACCGCCTGTGCAAGAATATTGGAAAAGCAGCCGTCTGCTTTGTTATCCGAACATGTTTTATATGTTATAAAGCATTTTATTTATTGGCAAAGCCTACTTATGTAGAAGGTCGTATCTAGTTGACAATGGTTTTTAGAGGTTCAATCAATATTAAGTTGCTATTATCTAAGCTCAGCTACGTAGCATTTGCAGTAAGGAGAATCATATAATTGATATACGTGACCACTTCAAGCTTAGTCTATTTCAACTCCTTTGACAGCCTTATATACAAAAACTGACTGAAATTGAAACATTTTTATTTTACAGAAGAGTCATTCGCTCTATTTATAACATGGACAGGAAATCACTTAGAGAACTTTTTTAAAATATCGTCACTGTTTGCTGTTAGTATATTTAAGAAAAATCATTTGAACTTCTAAAAATATAAATTTATTTTCTAAATTTAGTCAAAATCTTAGAAGCAATAATAAGGTAGGTAGGCCGGTGCATCAGCTTGCTAAGACCTTGCTTAGCTTAGCAGCTAAAGTCTATGGAAAAAAATATTGAAAGGAGAATGAGCGTCAAATCCTATGAAAGGCTATGGTAAGTACGAGGTGGATTTCGAAACGGCAGAGGATGTACGGATCAATTTTTTTCACTTTGCAATATCTTGGGAAACATCTAGCTATGGACCAAAAGATTTATTGCGATTTTGTGGATCTTAAGGAAGCATTTGATAGAGTCATGCGAAAGAATCTGTGGAACATTTTGCCCGGATATCGGATTGACGGTGACCTGCTTCGTACTGTGCAATCACTTATAAGTATTATACGGCATGTGTGCGGATAAACGGCAGCTTATTGCCCTGGTATAAGATCAATATTGGTGTCAGACAGAGATGACTGCTGTCGGCTCCGCTATTCATCCTGTATCTGCACACTTGTCTTCAGAGAATAAGTTATATGAACATGGGAATACGAATAGGGGACTCAGAGTAGTATACTGGCTATTTTATGCAGACGGTGCGGTAGTAGAATCTTCCTCCAAACTGCAAACACTAGTTACAACAATGAAAGATGATTGTGCGAAGAAAGGCTTTGAACGACAGTCAACTAGAATGAACACGAGGGTTACGGTTGATGATGTAGTGCTGGAGGAAGTGAATAAGATTGTATGTCTTAGTGCTTTTAGCAGGGATGGTACAACATTCTGTGGAGAGATCTGTGAGTGTAGGAAACAGCGTGAATGGAGCGTTCGGTAAACTTTTACGTAGCCGAAACCTAAGCCAGATGGCACAGCTATGTACACAACGGTAATCCCAAAGCTAACTAGCGGAAGTGAAAGTTGGGTATGACAGAGGGGTTGGGTATGATATAAAAGTAGAATAAATGCGGGCGAGATGCAAAAAATGCGCGAAATTTGTGTCAGAATGCTTTGAAATGATGACGTAGGAAAGAGAGTTGGTCTGAAACAGGGCGTCAGTGTGAATATGTAGAAAGAATGCAGGATGAAAGAAAAACAAATCAGATATACAATGTGAAAGTGAAAGGATCGTGTTTTATCAGAAGATGTTAAAGGAGCAAGTGAGCTGTGAGAGGACGGCGTCTTATGGCGCTCGACTTTCTCTACCTATTTCGGAAGGGACCAGACGTGAAAATATACATACCTAAAAATAGTATGTCTTCTGATTATAAATGTATGAGTGCAAGTGCCTGCATTTGCGAAAAAGTCCCCATTTATCGTAGCTAATCGCTTAGAAGGTATACCCCTCAGCATTACACCATTGGTTATCCTGGGTGACGTCGTATCGAGCGATGTGCCGTTTCGCGGTCATCTGGAGAGCTAAGGTAAGTTGGCGTCCAAGAAGATTAGTGTGAATAATAGGGCTAGACGACACTTTACAGCTCAACATCGTCTTTAACTTTATAAGGCCCAGGTCCGGCCACACATGGAATACAGTTTACATCTTTGGGCCGGCGTGCCAAAATATTTGCTTACTCCATTTGATCGCATACGACGTAGAGCAGTTTGAATCGTCGACGACTCAGTGATTTCCATTCGGCTGGACTCATTTGTACACAAAGAGTTGTACTCTTTTTTCCGTTTTCAAATAGCTCCGCTAATTTTAAAAAATGTTTTCAAGAGTTTTAAAGAGTTGTACTCTTTGTGTACTGTACAAATTGTATCATAGGGGGTGTTCGGAGGAGCTGTTCAACATAATACCAGTCGCTGAGTTCCACTATCGTACCACTCGCCGCAAACTAAAATTTCCCCTCATCATCTTGATGCGTAGCAATCCACTGCAGTACGCTTCTTGAGGTATTTATTTTCTACCACGAACGGTGAAATTGTGAAATTAAATACTCGCAGCACACCGCAGCACCCGAAAAAAAACGACATGGGTGCCTTGAAGAAAAGAACCTATGTTATACCCTAAAAAGGCTGGCAACGGGTCAGTGACCCTTTGGTGTTACTGATGTCTATGGCCGGTGGCAGCCACTTACCTTTAGGTGACCCACATGCTCGTTTGACCCCCTCTAGTATACAAAAAGCTGGCAAGTGCGAGTCCGACTCGCGCACCGGGGGTTCCGTAAAAAATATTTTCGCAGTTTTTAATGAACTACAAATTTACGGGTTTACAAATTTCTTCCTTTACTTGTGCTACATGATCTTTTTCTTACCCAATTTCATAATTCTAGGTCAATGGGAAGTACCCTATACGTTTTGATTTTCCTAGTGAGTGTCAACATATGCGCATAAACGGGACATAAATTTGCCTTATCTTTTAATTGCACTGACTTAAAAGTTTTTTTTTCGGTGCTCGAAAAGATAGCAGACCTGAGCATTTGATATTAATTTCAGCTTGATAGCTCCACCCGTCCCTGAGAAAAAGGGTCTTTACAGTCAGACAGACGGACAACAAAGTGCTCCTATAAGTGTTCCGTTATTCCCTTTACAAAGGTACAAAGAGGGCATAGCACTTTTTACCAATAGAGTCTCTCGTACGCTTATACGGCCACGGTTTCATTGTAGGGGGTGGCGAAGACCGCGCGATATAGATGAGTAAAAGGCGGATAGCGGACCCTGAAAGCGTAGAACACGACCGACACGCTCGGGTGATGATGATGACTTCAAACTACATATTTTTATCGGAAATAAATATAAATATTTATGGTTTAGTCTTAGTTGCGACTAAGACTTCACTGCTTCTTTATCACACGTTTAGTCTATTTTTTTAATAGTAGCAAACAGGCCTACGTTATTGTAAACAGTTGTCTCAGTCTGCACATAATCTGATAAGCCTGGTGTGTCACAACATTGCGATAAATTTAAAAATATTACAATAAACTCAAAGACATTCGTCAATTCAAAATTTTCCGTAGATTATAATGGTGATGTAATATTATAAATAAAAACTATTTATTTATTTATGTACGTCGATTGTGCAGAGGACGTTCGTGTGGAGAGCCGTTGTGGAACATCGTAATTGTAATTGAGTATCTACAATGTTTCTCGAAAAATTCTCTAAAACCATGCAGTACGCGACTATAGTCGCCTTAAATTTTACAGTTACGATATTTTGTCCTTACCTTAGAATTTTTAAGCTTTAATATTGTTTGATAAGAACAAACTAAATTACAATGAGTAATTTTACAAGTCTCTAATAATGAAATGATTAGACTGATACATAATCACAGTATGTTTGACGAACAATTAGCATGTAATTAATTGTTCAACTATTAACCTAGTAACAATTACATTAGTCAATCGTAATTGCTTGCGGCAATTGATTATACCTAGTATACATTATGATACTCGGACGTTAATAGTGGCAAACACTGATTCCTATATGTAAGGTAGCTTTGATATTAAAGAGACATTTCACAACTTAGGTATCCACGGAAGAAAATCTCTCTGAAATCACATCGTACGAGTTTTAGTTTGTCATAAAAACTTCTTCAATTCACAAAAATTTTATTCAACTGTCTCTACAGCTATACGATATAATAACCAAAATTGAGTCTCAATTAACAAATGTCATATCTGAGCCAAAACGTAATAAAATCCGACCAATGATTTTTTTTTAAATAATCATATTAACTAGTAATTAAATCTTCTCCAAATTACACATGTAAGGCGACCAGGTAGTTCGTGAAAGAAAAAGTATATTCTATATTATCAACAAATAGCTCCGCTAATTTAAAAAAATGTTTTACTAATTATCAAATATCCATACAATTTTATACAGAAAGAGGAAACAAAGAAAGAAATGAAGAAGTTGGCTCTCTGTAAATCGGGTCGTAAATAACAAACATGTCCTGATCAAAATATAGAGATTATAAAATTTTAAGAGAGGTAGGGCACATCAAAGCAGCTCGCCTGGGGAAGTATTTCCACCTCACAGGAAACCGCAGCCAAATAACAACTCCCTAGAGGGTTGTTGTGTTCCTGCGTGTGAGTGAGGTCTCCAATCAACTTCTAAGGAGTTGCTAGCAATACTTAAAGTGTTTATAGGCTACAGCTAATCGCTTTACATCAGGTGTGATGTATGCTTGTATGCCTAACGACGTTCTATAAAAAAAAACTCGAAATTTTGAGCGAAATCTCGTAATCTATACTAAAATTTTATCAATATGGGATTGGATCTCATCAACACTGTCGAATTAGATCATCGGTCATAAAGCTTTAACCAATCTGGCGCTATTGTCGTCAATTAAGAGTTCATTTCAAATTTCAATGTATCGGAATCGGTTTCAAGAGTAAGCTTAGTGTTTCGAATTCCAAAGTCAATTTCAATAGTCCTATTGGGTTGACATAATGTTACTGACGTATAGATATTTCATTACAGTTAATAAACTTGAAAAACAATGAATCTTAATGTTTATTCAAACCTTATTAAAATCGTTATTATCATGAAGCCCTGAAAAAAAAATTTAATCTTTTATGTGGAGTTTGATTGCGATGCTCGTGTACTAATTTCATATTTAGAAGAAAGAAAGAATACACTTTATTAGCATAACACAGAATTTAAGGAAATACATTCAAAATATTCTTACAATTATATAAATGTACTATGCAACAAGGCGGCCTTATTGCTAAAAGCTTATGCCTTAATCTTTTCAAGGCAACCTTAAGGTAACGAAACAGATTACAAGAAAAAGGTAGGGCTAGTCCGGAGGGAAATGAAGAATTAAATATAACTGATACTGATTTAAACATATTGATATTATTAGTTACAGTTATACAAATATAAACATAACTACACACATGTAGACAGATATTACTATTTAATTAAACACGCAAGTTAACACAGTCACCCTTGGTCCGTATTTGGGTTTACGTGAACCCGACGCACACACCAAATAGAGATTTATATTGTGATACACACTCAAAAAGGGGTTTTTAACATTACATTTTGACAGCATCACGAATAGAGGAATCTAAATTTTACAACTGACATGAGTGTGCAGTAAAAATGATAGAATAAGAAAAACGCGGACGGAGTTGCGTTTTCAGTCCGTTGACGGTGCTGCCACTGGCCCTCCAACGGGCTTGACGAGATCGTCTTCAGTCTGGATGTGTATAGCGAGGTTCCCGTCGGCTTTGCGAGCGTAGATAGCTCCCTCTTTGAGCCAACAGTAGCGAAACCCATGATCTTTACGCCGCAGCCTTGCCTCGCGAAAAAGGAGTAGATTTGATTTTGTCAGACGTTCTTTAAGTACAGAGCGCTGCTTGAACCCGGTACAATATCGTCAGTTGTTAAGTTGCGACGGCTTCTAGATACCCGCATAATCTCTGTTATTTTTACTACGGCGAGTTAATTTTACAACTATAATCCGCGGAGTCCCCTTGTTAGTAGGAGCTGTGGATCTGCAACCGTAATAAGGATTCCAAAAGAATATTTGTTTCTACATCCTTAGCTTTAAGCTTTTTATCGTATTCGCCTTTATTTGAAGTGTCATGACAGTCCGTAATTGACGAATTTCCGCAATAATGAGCGAGATATCAGACTCGTCGGAAGAGTTGTTGAGCTCAGTTTTGCGACTGCCGTGGGCCATGTCATTTACGTGCATTCCACTCCATGTATACGTATCGTTCAGTTTACTTGTCGCCGCCCGTACCGGAGTGTGTTTTCTCCTTTAGGGCGCGAGCAAACACACATAGGGCATTCCCAAGACGCTTTATAATGCTGTGATATGTTTTCGAAATTTGCCTTAGTGATATTCGCGCCGTCCAGGTCATATATTACGCGGTATGCAGATCACTCCATGTAATTAACTGTGTGGATTTATTTTTCGCAAGAGCGAAGGTTGTAGAAAAAAAATCGGCCAAGTGCGAGTCGGACTCGCGCATGAAGGGTTACATACCATTAACTATAAAAACGGCAAAAAAATCGCATTTGTTGTATGGGAGCCCCCCTTAAATATTTGTTTTATTTTAATTTTATTATTTATTCTTAAAGTGAATATATAATTAAATATACTGTGAATATTTCAAGCGTCTACCTGTTACCGTTATCAATATCGAGCAAAAATGAGCAAAAAAATCACGTTTATTGTATGGGAGCCTCCTTAAATATTTATTTTATTCTATTTTTTAGTATTTTTTGTTATAGCGGCAATAGAAATACATCATCTGAGAAAATTTCAACTATCTAACTATCACGGTTCATGAGATACAGCCTGGTGACAGATGGACGGACAAACGGACGGACGGACGGACGGACAGCGAAGTCTCAGTAATAGGGTTCCGTTTTACCCTTTGGGTACGGAACCCTAAAAACGGTAGATATCATTAATAGCGTAATAGTTATGTACTCACGTTATATATGCAGATGATAATGTAAGCAATACAGTTTATTGTTATTATTAAAATGAGTGTTCTGATGGTACGAATTCATAAGTGAGAGTAGGAACATGCAGCTAATATTCATGCGCCTCGTAGCAGAGCGAGAAGGAACGTATCGCGCAAAACAGATGAGCGCGTAGTGTTGTTGTTAATGTTGTGTTGTTAATATTTTAACAGAAAAATATTTTAAATAGTTATTATGATATCGTCGTTAATGCACTGAGTTAAGCGTTGATTTATTCACCATTATGTAGTATAAGTTCTCTACCAAACAACAATCACAGCCTGTATTGCACACAACACAAGCCGATGAATAACTAAAAAGTATCTCGGAACTTGCCTCAATGGCGCCGATTGTACCCCGTCGTTGATGAGTGTGTGTAATGTTTGTTTTTCTATTAATTTAATGTATTTTCCAATTATTATTATAAAAAAATAAAAAATGCTTTCTGCACTTCTTCTCCATAGAAACTTTAAACCGAATTTCATACTCCTCCGTTCGCGTAATGTTCATAAAAAAGGGTACTAAGTTTTTGCTTCACGTATTAATATATTGATGTTTCATATCTGTTACGAATAGTTATGTATATTTGTGACTCGCTCGGAACTTCTGTATCTATCTCTTTTGTAACGTAGCTCTGCGACCACAAAGGTCTACCATAAATTGAATGAACACCTAAATAGAATCTGGAACTCAAGTTTCAAATCTTCAAATATTCATTTGCAATGGTAATTAAATCTCGTTAATGGCACGGAATACGGAACTTGGACAATTGGGTGCGCGGGCAAATTGAGGATCAGAGGTCGGTTATTTTTCAAAATTATGTAGATTGAATCCGTGAAGTTGATTTTTTCAATGATACAAAATTTTCACGTTCCTTTAAATTGAATATTTCGTGCAATATTTAATTCCGTATACAGAAATTTCCCACGAAATTTTGGCACTTTGACATTGTTATTTTAAACAAGTTGGCAACATATTAAACGCGATAGTGGCCAACCACTAATAACATCAATATAAAATTATGGTAGTTTTTATCGTTCATATGAGACAGCTGAGAGTGTTTAATACGAATACATATGCAAGTCGGTAGCCGCAAGCAAATTATTGCGGTAAGTAGTCTAAAAGAGCCAATAATATTTATGAAAGAATAAAAAGTATTTTAAACTTTTTGTTGCAAAAATCAAATTGACAGGGCAGTTAGATCTTAGTTTTCATCTCTCCGAGAGATATCCTCAGGTGCTGTAGATGTTAGTCATTAGAATAACATGTCACGAATATGATTCGTTTCCTTTCGAAAAAAAAAGGTTTCCATTAAAATATTTAGATAGAGTGACGTCTTATCTTTATCTTTAAGAAATAATCTTACATAGTGAATAGATTACTGCAGGTTTCAATCTAACTCGGTTGCAATACAAAAAGTATTCAAAATCTTCTTCACCAATGATCATTTTTGTAATGCTAGTAATTCAATAAATAAAGACCAATGTATGAGGAATTAATGAAAATACAACAAGATTTCATTTTATAAATTCTCTATTTACTAATGTGCAAAATACGTCTATTTTGTCCATTGGTAAATAGAGAATTTTTGACTTTACCTTTATCAACGTTGGCGTTGTCATTTACACTGCTGTCACAGTAACTCTTTAGTCAGTTCGTGGCATCCTTATTTACTTGTAGAAATCCAATCCTCTAGTAAATGATTATTTAGTTGCGATCTGGTGTTAGGTCTATCGGACTGGGGAAGTACTGGTGATACTACTCCTACTAGCTCCTTATTGTAACTTTATGACCTACCTGTTCTTAGCGATAATAGTATTTGTCGCTTAATGAGTAAAATGCGTCATTTGCATATTAATTAATTTTGGATCTAGAAAAAAAAACGAGTGTGTTTTAGACCACACGACTGAAGTAAAACTTCTTTAGCTCCATAGTGTGATACAGACAATAGGCCTGCACTGTGTCTTAGATATACGAAACTTAACTCGCTATGAGAGAAAGAAAATGTGTGCTCGCACCTCTTTCTCTTGCCCCTACAGTAATATACTAAACATAACTCTTTCTCTTTCTATCTTCACTAACTTATATCTCCCTCTCAACTTCCATTCGCCTCGCCCGATCACACTTTTCGTAACGCTCTCGTCATGGATTCATCAGCTTACTCCCCAAGTCAAGCGTGCATAAAGAAGTTTTACTTCAATAATCTTAAACTACTTATATCCATACATAACTACTGTAATCTATATCTTACGCTAATTTGATAAGGAGTGTGGATATCAGTCAATTCATGAAAAATTGCTGAGTTGGTAGCTATAAATATAGGATGATATGGATCGACTTAATCGCTTCATATCAGATAGGGAGTATGCTTCTTTGCCGTATATTGTAGAAGAAAAGATAGCCGAATTTCGCAGAATGAAAGTAACAAAACAAACTTTTAGAAGACTGATTACTTATTGACAGTCTCTTTGGTCCATTAACGGAGTTCAAAACTTGGGATTGCATTTGAGCCTCGATATTGTCATCCATATTTTACAGTCTTTGTGTTTGTTCTTTTTATTTATGTTTGGAAATGATTGGTTATAGGACAAAATCGTTTACAAATCGTAAAAAATACGTTTATTAATTTGTAATTGAGCGTGCACATAAATTTTACAGTTCTTTCTTCTCTCTACGTAGATATAATAATGGGCTAGAAGCTTTATGCCCACTTCTCGATATGACTAGATAGCAATATGTCTACATCGCCTTTTGACTACATAGCGGTATGACTAGATCACTTTATGAATAAATCTCGAAATGAGTACTTCGCGGTTGGGCTAAATAGCTATCAGACCACATATAAACACGCCTTGTTAACAGAATGACTTAATATCGATGTGACGTACAATCAACGTAATATTATAAATGACAGACAGACGACAGTTTGTGAATGAGTTTGTATGTTTGTTGTTGTTTCTTCGCGCTGTAATGGTTGAACCGGATAGATATAAAGCTCACCACACACGTTTCTTTTAAAGTCAGGAGGCACAATGCGTACGACCTAAATAATGTATAGTAAACATAGAACCCAGATACACAAATTCATTTACTTGTTCCACTTTTTCATCTTCGATTATTATCTAACAATCTGTAACACCTTTATTCCTTTCAAACATCATCAAACATGGTACACTTTACTAATTAATAGACAATGCTCTTACGAAGAAAAGGTAGGGCGCATCGAAGCGGACCGACTGGAGAAATACCTCCACACCGCTAAGTAACAACTCCTTGGAACATTGCTGTGTTATAAGAACAGAAAAAAATAAGGTGCAATTCACTTTTCAGAAAGATATTTCCACCGTGGATGCAACTCTAATTTATATAGTAACTATATTTGTTGTTTTGTACATGATACAACATATTCTGTAATTTACAACCTGCTGACGTACATTTTGTATCAAGCAAAATCATGTGAAACACAGTGTCCGTACAAAGTAAACATTTTTTTTTGTTCAAAATTGAATGAAAAGGATTTTTATGACCTTAATAAATAACAATACTCAAAAAATTGTATCCAGGCTGGTAAAATAGTATTCTTTATTATCCTAAATTCTTTGTTAAACTAAAATCTATACATATAAATAAAATTGAAGTGTCTGTCTGTGATTTCAAAATAAAGCCTTTATCTTAAGCTCATATTGTTGTTTTCACGTTACCAAAGCTTAAACATGCATTTTTAACTTTTTTGTGTATCTGTATGTCTGTTTGTTTGTCCGGTCTAATCTTCGAAATGGCTGAACCGATATTGACGGGACTTTCACTGGTAGGTAGAGGACTGTTTATAACAGAATATAGGCTGCTTTTTATCCCGTAAATATTTAGGGTTCCTGTTTAAAACATGAAAAACTGTTAAAATTAGGGAGAAATATCGGTAACTTTGCGATTTAATTTTTATTATTTTCACAGAATACGTATTTTTGGGACATAAAATAACTATGCATTTTTTATGTAATAAAAATAAAATAAATATACGTTGCCTCCCGTAAAGGTCAATAGATGGCGCTGTATGAAAATTGAATCGCTCTATGGTTGCATCTACGTTCCTGAACTTTGTTTTAAACAGAAAGAAATTCAGGTCTACAGAGAAATAAAGTCTACTAAAAGCCCAAATCTTATTCGTGCGAAGCCGCGGGCTTCAGCTAGTTATAAATAAATGTACCAATCTAGTTAAAAGTCAAAGTCAAGATTAACACTTTTCTAAAATTTCGTGGTGTACAGTCAGGCCAACATGTGTCACCGGCGAGCGTGCTTGAGAAGAGCAATGAATGTGAAGAAAGCGAGTGAGGTGTGTTAGGATCGGTTCACGCTCGGTTCTCTCTACCTACCCTGCAAGGGATTTTTCGTGAAGTTATAGATAGATAGATACTCAGCATGTTACCAAAATATATTTTTTTATACCACTATGGCGGTATTCAAGCATACGGCCTGCGTGATGGTAGTCAGTCATCATAGCCTATGGACATTTGTAACACCAGGAGTGGCACTCTTTCACATTTCTTGAAGAATTCCAGGCTGTAGTCCCTTGGAAAAACATCGGCTGTGAGCTCATTCCACATCTTGAGATTCTCGGAAAACTTCTCTAGAACCGCACAGTACGCGACCATTGCGGTTCCAGCGTTTGAGGGTGAACTCCCCGCCGTGGGCGAGCGGTGCGGGTATAAAAAGTAGCTGTCGGCATCATATCGAACAATTTTTCAGAACACAACCCTGTTGTACAATCGGTAGAACACACAAAGGGAGGCAAAATCTCTCCTTAAACTTAAGAGTTCAATACCGTGTGTAAGATTAGGATTGTCGACAATTCTCAAAATAAGATGCATTTAAAAAAGCAAAATGGTATGATGTTAATTCCCAGGCAGAAACTTTAAAACTAATTAATATGCACGCTGGGTTTTAAAGGAACTCAAAATTTCACTGAAACGAAATTTAATGCAGCGTCCGTTCGTTAAATAATGCCGTATTATGCCGTGATTACAAAATAATAATAATGAAATTGGTTGTGCCGAAAATATGGACAATGAAGTTTGAGAATAAAATTTCTCGGGAAGATGGTTTGACATTTTTACAGTTTTTTTTTTTGGTTCTTTTTGTCCCCGAGGGGAAAGGCAAAGGGATCTAGCCCATACAGCCAAGTCTTCCGTTCAGAACCATTTCAAAATCTTAATTCTATGTTCCAGCTTCAGGAACTGTGCTGAAAAAGTACTTGGAAGGGTACTCAGACCCAATCAACCCAGTTTAAATACCACCCGTAAAACGATAGTGATTTTTACAAGGTTTTCTTGATGCACTTATTCACGTCTTCCAAAAAGTAGTATAAACGTGTTACATTTGAGTTTTTTCATGACTTTAGTTTACTTATGTTTACTTATTATTAACATTATTTGTTTCAAAATAGTATCAAAATTGTCACATAAAACTAATTTTATACTGAATTGTAAAAATACGAGTATCAAGTATTCCCATTTGTATTGTATATAATATATATGTTTCTTTTTTTAATTTCACGGAAGCTGGCATGTCACGGTGATGGGCATTATAAGTATACTATGACGGCAGAAAACGCATTATATTCTACTATAGTGACCAAAACAGTACAAACCTATGGCATGTCCATCTACATACCTATATAAATAAAGTAGTAAAATTACTCTTTTACGTGTTATAAAATATTCTTAATATTTTTCTGTACGTCTAATTTTGATATGATGTAAGTACCCACAAATACGTGGTAAACAGTAACAATAGTACTGCACAATAGTATCGACTTAGTCACTGTAATATAAGCATGAAATACATATTCCAAAATAATATGCTATGTTTCGTCTTTATGAAATCGTAATATAAAAATAATGAACTGAAATTTTAAGAAAATCCTGAAGGTTTCCATTTACCTTTTCGAGCACAGACCCTGACCTCGTGTTTATATTATTATCAAACCAGTATGATATTTGTGTGTAGAGTAATTAGTTTATTAAAGTATTTTATTGTATTATCGAGGCCATAGCTCTACACTTGTCACATATTTTTAATGTATGTGTAGATATTGGTGTATTCCCAGACTTGATGAAATTTAGTATTGTCTTAGGTTTTCGCGATTGTTACACATTGAATTAAACAATTTTTAACGGAAGTATCGCGTATTTTATTTATCAGCGACCACGGACGCTGCAAAGCGTTCGAAACGTCAGGTTCAACAAAATAAATAAAATACGCGATACTTCCGTTAAAAATTGTTTAATTGACGAAATTTAGTAAACTTGTTCCTTCATTCAAGTCAGGGAAAAGAGCGAGCTGGGGAATTACAGATCCATATTTTGACTATGATTGATGAAATCGTTGTGGGGGTCATTCTAATTAAAAACGCATCATTAATGTACCTATTTCGAGTGTTATAGATAGGTGACAGTCCTTGAGCTAAGTTAATGGCCTTCGTCAATCAGCAGTTGAGCATGATGCAGTATGCTCTAAACCTCTTCGGTTGAAGAGAGAGCTGTATAACTGCAGTGGTGGGAGTAAGGTTGTGTATAGATTCTTCTTATTAAGAATACAAGGTACTCAATGAAATAATTCATGACCATATACGAATAGATAACAAACTTTATTTGTTGGAAATTTCATTCAAGAAATATTGCTTTCCATTACGAAGTGGAATGATTCAAACAAACTCCGCGTACAGACGCCACTTGAATTGGTATTTATTGCCGCACAGTCCTCCAAAACTTCAAGATGACATATTGTTAATATAAATTTTGTAGATAATGTGTTACCTACGAAACTGATAAGTTCATTTTCCAATTAACATTTTGCGTTTTATTAAATAAATGTAGTTTTCTTTCATTTGTGTATCTCAACTGTTACATTTATACTGTTGTATGAGTTTAGTTAAAAAATGGTGGGTATCATATAATACATTTTGTGACATTTAACGGTTAAAAGTATTCGTAAGTTTGCTTTCTATATAATTTCATACAGAAACTATGTTTTTATGCTATTTTATGACTACATTTTTGTGAAATACAGGTGTAAAAACAATGAATATCACAAAAAATACCCTTAATTAAAATGTTTCCGACTTCATGATATTCAAATGATTGATTGAAATAGGTTTGTAAGCGCTTAATAGCCCAAAAAACTAGAAATACAATACTCGAACTTTTTTATACAATATTCGAATATAAACAACGCATTACGGTAATACTTACCGCGTTGTCACACCCATTGTTAACACACTAATACCTTAGGAATTTAATTATAACCTTACTTGGAAAACAGCAACCATACAGGAAATTGTTATTTGACTGCGGTTTTGTGTAAGGTGGAGGTATTTCACCAGTCAGAATGCTACCATACTTTTACCAGAGCCTCTATATCTATCTACCCATCTATAATTTCACGCCAAAATCCTTGCACAGTAGGCAGAGAGAACCGAGCTCTAAATGACTCGATCCTTAAACACTGCTTCTTTAACATTCATTGCTCTTCTCATGCATGCTCGCTAGTTTCTAAGGCTCCTGACTCCTTCAGATAGAAAACGACAAATTTGCTCATGACCAGATCAGGTCAAAATTAGCAGGTTGCACCACGTACAGGTGACGATTGGTATAACAATAAGTTTATTAGTTAATAGATTCAGGCGTTATTTTGCGAACGTCAAATTTACATGCAATTTGATCTAACCTGCTTTGTGTGCTTCCACCACCAATTAGTTCATGTGGCCTAGCGCCAGTATGATGTACATGACTTGTAGCATGTTATTCTAACGTCTACAGCGCCTAAGGATGCCTCGTGGAGAGGCGAAACACGTGTCGCAGCGACGACCAGGCCAGTCGTGGCAGCGACGGTGGTGGTGGCATGCGGTTTCTGTTCCAGATGGTGGACGACCGCAGCAGCCGAGGCAGAGACTACCGGAGCAGCCATGGCAGCGTCGGCATGTTGCATTTACTAACGGTAGTGGGTGGGTGCCGGCCTGCGCCAGGCCTCATGAACTAATTGGTGACGCAAGCACACAAAGCATGTAAAATAAGTTTATTTGCGCAGTTATCAATTATTCCGGCTAATCTAATTATTGAAACCTGGTAACAATTACATTGGCTTGAAGAGATCTCATCCAGAGATGAATTCGCATTTATACATACTAGTATCCGGGTCATCGAGCTTCATTCGGAGTTTTGTGTGTTCTTTTGTGTCAAATCGGGTTCTCTATCACGTAAATATTTATGCCCATAAACTTATAAAGAACCTTATCTAAATTTGACGAGCTCGGTGGCGGCGATGCTGCTGGTGGGTTCGATTCCCGCACAGGACAAACATTTGTGTGCATGAACATGCTTGTATTGGTCTAAGTATTTTTAAGAGAGTAAGGCACATCTAAGCAGCCCGTTTAGGGAAGTGCCTCCACTTCATAGAAAACCGCAGTCAAATAACAACACACTGGATTGTTGTGTTCCTGTGTGTGAGTAAGAGTTGCAGTGTTAGCAGCTGAGGTGACATTGCGCTAGTATTACTTAATGTATTACAAGCATTCATAGGCTACGGTAGCCACTTTACATCAGGTGGGCCGTATGCTTGTATGCCTCCCGACGTCGTATAAAAAAATACATTGCTGTATTTATATATTCTTTCTGTTATTCAGTGGAAGTCTGTGGTTGGAGTTAAAAGTCAGCACTTTTTATGTTATAGTACGGGTGATAGATATGACAGTAGTAACTATGCCAATATCTGTATTAAGCACCATTTATTAACCCTAGAAAATAGACGTTATATTGCACATCTGCTCTATTTCCAGAAAATCGTTACGGGTTTTATTGACTGTCCTGATCTCTTATCCCGTATCTCGTTTAAAGTCCCTACGAAGAGCTTTAGATCATTTTCAGTCATTAGTATCCCATATGCTTCCACGAACTATCATAAAAATACATACCTCCTGCGTGCGAGTAGCAGCGTCAACAAAGAAATAAAGGAATCCAACCTAGAACCTCTTTAACTGTAGCGTTACATCAATGAGGCGACAATTACGCGAACGGTTTTTTAAAAGTTATTATAAAAGTATTAGTTATGTAAAGTAAAAATAAAAGTTATATATAAGTAGATTTATATATATTTTTTTTTTTTTTGTCGGACAAAGTACACAGCGCCATCTAGCCCCAAAGTAAGCGAAGCTTGTGTTATGGGTACTAGACAACTGATAAACATACGTAAATACATTTTTTTTTGTAAATACATACTTATTATACATACAAAATACCCAGACTAAGACAAACAGACATGTTCATGCACACAAATGTTTGCCTTGTGTGGGAATCGAACCCACGAGCGTTGGTGTCAAAGTCGCATCATTCACGACTGAGCCACCGAGCTCGTCAAACGTCAAACGATTAACACGGTACAAATAATATGTATTCGTAACAGTAATTGCGACTGCACCTTGTGGGCATACTGTGAAAACGTGTGCATGGTCAGTGTTTAGTATGTTTAAGTGCTCCTGTGTTTGTTTTCTACACTATTTCTATCTGTTGGAACCTTTTATTGGCTTTCTATTGTCTAATGTGTCTTGTACTTTATTTTTTGCAAGCTGCTGGTTTTCCTTAAATATAAATAAATAGAAAAAATCTATTCTATCACATCGCTAACGTGGAATATTGTTTATACAGTTCACAAGTACGAACAGATGTTTCTTAAGTTTACTCGTCAGAGAAATTGTGTATCAGGAAACTAATAAAAGTTTTATCTAACTACAACTATACAAATGAATTTCTAGTTTAAATAATAGGAAAAAATCGGCATAGCATAGAAATAGTAACGTAACTTTGCAGCGGAGATCTTTATTAGTGAATAAAATAGACTTACATACATAGTAACTAAGTAATAATCGTAATATCGAACGCCAGTTTTTTTATCTTTTATTGTGTTAAATCGCATTTTTTCAAGAAAAACGCTTGTATAGATTAAAAAGCAAAACCTTATCTAAATACAACATTTGAACCAAATTATTAGAACAGTTTTAGAGGTACACGAAATATATTTATTTACTTATGTACAAGATTTGGTCGTTTGAATATATAACGAGATCCGAACAACAACAATTATTGTATAGTACTCGCCTGCGCGGTGGATAATAACGTCACAATTACACCAACGCTCGTGGGTTCGATTCCCACACAGAACAAATGTTTGTGTGCCTGAACATATCTGCTTGTCTTAGTGTGGGTGTTTGTAAAGAGGCGAGGTACATCAAAGTACTTCCTCCTCACAGAAAACAGTACCCAAATGACAACTCATTGTAGGATTGTGTTCTTGCGTAAGTGAGATTACTAAGGAGTTGCTATATTAACGGCAGAGGTGACATTGCGCGTGTGATAATTAATATATTGCAAGTGTTCATGGGCTACGGCAACCGCTTTACATCAGGTGAGCAGGTGTGTGTATGTATGTTGTACAAAAAATGTAATTATATTTTGTTAGCAATATAAACAATGACTTCATCTCCTTTAAGTTTTAGGGTTTTAGTAATTGAAGAATTGATGGACTACGGCACAGCTTGGTCGGGGAAAAGTCTAGGAATGTCCTGGAAGGAAGCCTCGCGTATGGGTGGCGAAGCGTTGGCCCATAAATGGGAAGATTAAATCGAACGAGAGGCCTGAAGTGGCTGAATACGGTAATGCACACGTAATAGACTATAATTTTCATATAAACGTTAGTTCTTTTTATATACTATGACAGGAGGCATACAAGCATACGATCCTCTTGATAAAAATCAGTTACCGTAGCCTATGAACGCTTGCAATTTATTAAGTATCACTCGCGTGATGCTGCCTCTGCTGCTAACGCAGCGACTTCTTAGGAGCTTGCTGGTGACCTCACTCACTCCCAGGAGCAACCCCCCCGGGGGTTGTTATTTGGCTGCGGGTTTCTGTGAGTTGGAGATACTTTCACAGACGAGCTGCTATGCAACTTCCGTCAGGTAATCATTCAACGAGTCAGAAAGAGACAGCTGACTTACAAGTGTTGCGTATCTTATAAATCCGAAAGAGATAGAATGATTTGTCTCTTTTTTTATTTTACCGATATTTCATCGACGTCGCAAACGTCTCGGGATGACTCTGCAACGTCCCCGAAATATCGGGAAAGTAATAAACAAATATATACCACATCAACGCTTACTCATCCCACTGCAGGGATACGGGTCTCCCTTCAACCGAAGGGGTTTAGAGCGTATTCCACCACGCTGCTCAAATGCGGGTTGGCGGAGGCCAGTGTTTTCAAGCTGCCCGAGGGCCACTGACTTAGCTTAACAACTGTCATCTATCGACAACAGCCGGGACCGACGGCTTAACGTGCCCTCCGAAGCTTGGAGAAACTCGAGAAGGATAAACCCATCCATAGACAGGCTGCTGTCGATGTTGCTTAACCTGCGTGTTCAGTTAGAATGACACGCGCAACGTCGCCATCGAGCTCTCAAACAAATACATACAAGCGTGAAAGTTTAAAATTATGTAATTGTGGGTGTATTTGAACAGTCATTTTGTCAATGTATTTATGCAATTTATAGCAAAAAGAAGTAACTACGATAAACTACTGAGAATACCATAAGCTCACTGGCGAAGGTCGTTATTTTAAAATATGACCCCTTTTGCATAGTAAACCGAGATCTTGTATACACTAGACGCATTAGGTAGTGCACCACAATACAGCCAACACACATAACAATAGCTGGCTGATTTGCGAGCATGCCGCAAACCGCACGCGTTGCCGCAAATTCGACATTGTGGCCAGGGTTCGCCCAAGAGAATATCTAGATTGGATCTTATTGAAAGGTCAAATTTAGTATTGTCCATTTAAGCAGTATATATACACTCTCTTATTTACATCTAAGCCAACCTCGTATGCACGTAGTACACCTTTCTATTACATTGATGAGTTTTTGGTGGGGAAGCATTTTCCCCAGCTGCTTAATTATGAACAGTCCTAATGTAATACTCCTCTCTTATATTATTAAATATTTAGTTAATAGGAAATAGTAATATCGCCAATTGATCCCTAACTGTAATTTAGGTAGCAAACAAGCGTATGGCCTGCCTGGCATAACCTTAGGTACCGGGTAAGTAGGTAACCATTTTATAAGGATTAACTTAATGGTTAACAATAGCTAACTATTTTATACAATCTAATTTAGAGAGGGCTACACTTGGAGTCTTTTTAGGGATGCAATACGGAACACAAATGTTGTACTTTCCTGACCACCTATTTTTACAACGTCAGGAGGCATACAAGTGGTTAACGTAGCTTATGAACGCTTGCAATGCAATTATAGCTCGCACGTTTCCACCCCTTCTCCTAACATAGTATCTCCTTAGAAACTTACTGGTGACCTCACTCACTCGCAGGAACACAACAACACAAGGAGTTATTATTTGCATTCGCCATATTGCAAGTCGCCATATTTATATATTGACAGGTCTACATTACATATATATATATATATATATATATATATATATATATATATATATATATATATATATATATATATATATATATATATATATATATATACTCATTAATAGATTCAGGCGTTATTTTGCGAAAGTCAAATTTGCATGTAGTTTAATCTTACCTGCTTTGTGTGCTTTCGTCACCAATTAGCTCATGGGATCTAGCGCCGGCCGGCACCCGCAGTAGTTAATAATAATAAATACCCTTCGTTGCACCAACATAAAATTTACAATGATATACTTATGGACTAAAGTACAACAGGCGATCTTATCGCTAAGCGATCTCTTCCAGACAACCTTGAACTGAGAGAGAACAATAAAAATTAAATAAAACAGTAGGTGGTGTTGAATAAATTGTATCACAAAAATATAGAATAATTATCTAAATAGGTGTAGATGTTAGTCGTTACAATATAACTTGTAGCATGTTATTCTAATGACTAACATCTACAGCGACTGAGGATGCCTCATGGAGAGGCGGAACGTGCCACAGCGATGACCAGCCATGCAATTCTCTAAGCGACTCGTAATGGCTGTGTGCGTCGCTGTGATGACAGATGTCACAGCTTTGATATCGTCTACTGCGATCACGGCTTTTTATTTGGTATTTTATAAGGCTGTACGCGTACGCGAGGCTGTTTGCCTTGTAGAATTCCAATTCCAAACTTAGCCTTGCGGCGCTAGTGTCGCACAACCATGAAAAGCGACACTAAGGAATTGCAATTTTGTGTTCAAGGCTATAACAGCCGATGTTTCCGAGGATCTAAGGATGTTTGCTCTTACAGAATTGCATGGCAGGGCAACAACGGTCGCGGGTGCATGCCTTTCTTTTTCAAATGCCAGGCAATCATAAGAACTACCGCAACAGCCGACGCAGAGATTACCGGAGCAGCAATGCCAGCGACGGCATGTTGCATCTGCTGACGGTAGTGGGTGGGTGTCGGCGTGCGCTAGTACGCATGAACTAGTTGGCGAAGTACTTTGTGCAGGCTAGATCAAATTGCCTGTACAATTCATAATTCGTTATATACTTACAAATAGTTCTTGAATTTAGAGTCACTGATTGAAAAATGCTGCAATCCTGCTTAAGCATAATTATATTTTAATCCAAACACAAATTATGAATATTTGACCATATTTTACCCATAAATATACAGGAGTACAATTTATACTCTATTAGTGAATAGATAAGGTTTTAGCAAATACACAGAGCTATGTTTATGCAGGCTTATTGGGAAAGTAACTCTACCTTGCAGACGTTCTATGGTAACTGCTTCACATCAGGAAGACACAGGGAGGTGTGGTTGTTGTCTACTTGACTATAATAAAATTGCTTTTTTTTATATACCTACTACGTCGGGAGACATACAAGCATACGGCCCACCTGATGTAAAGCGGGTACCGTAGCCTATTAACACTTGAGATATATTAAGTATCGCTCGCGCGATGCCTCCTCTGCTGCTTACACAGCAACTCCTTGGGAGCATACTGGTGACCTCACTCACACGCAGAAACACAGGAACCCTTTAGGGAGTTGTTATTTGGCTTCGGTTTTCTGTGAGGTGGAGGTATTTCCCCAGACGGGCTGCTTTGATGCGCCCTGTACGAGTATCGTACATTATTAGTTGTAATATTTATGCTGACGCGTAATATTTCAATACTGTTGCATTTTATTATACGTTTCGACTTCAGTGCAATAAAGACGTGCAACAAGGACAGTCGTTTGACATTTTCGCCTACCTGACATCATTGACAAATACATGTTTTTGGGCAAAGTGCAGCCCTTTACATTGGTCCTTCGAGTTATTTTGGTGTTCTCATAGTTTTGGTGCGGCTAGCGTATCGGCTTGGTTGGCCTTCCAGAAGCGGAAATCACCAACTGAGTTGAGACAAACGACAAGGTCGTATCGAATTCTGTGGGTGCACTACAGGAATCAGCCTGGACATACAACGTCTGGAAGGATTGCAGTGACAGTAAATCAGTGACATTTTATTAAGCAAAAATATTGACAAAGTGCAGTGACAATTTATTGACATTAACCTTGTGGAAGTACATATATTATTTCACCAGGTAATTTGACACTTATTCAAGTACAAAAATGACAGCATTTGACAACCTCCTTGTTCGTCAGAAGGAGATCATTTCAACAATTCAGCAAATCCAAATTAATTTCAAAAAAGATTCGGCAAGTAGAAAAACTGCAGACTACATCGCTAAGCGTTTGGAAAGTCTTGACAACTTGTGGGCAGAATTTGAACAAAATCATTCGGAACTTGTGACATCTCCTGACCAATCTCAGGATTATTTCTACAAAAATATATTTAATGACACTAGGTCATTATATCATAAACTGCGTGACATGCTGGTGAGCCATCCGATGCCTTCGGGATCAGCTCAAGTTCAGCAAGAAACTGACAAGGATGATGTGATAACAGCAATGTTTAACGAACAAAAAACCAATTTTCGTGCATTACGTCGAGTGATAAACAGCATTGACATTGCAGCGATAACAGAAAAATGGGAGCTAGAGGATGAGTTACGTAATTTGCAGTCACGCTGGAATAATATTGACACCTTACATTGGAAAATTGACAACATTGTGCAAGGGAAAGATATGACATATGAGGAACAATACACCGAAAATGAAATATTATTTAAAACAATAAAACGAAAACTTCATAATAAAATTTCATCCACGACGCATTTATTTGAAAGCACTCAGAAGATACACATTCCACCCTTTCATGGGGATGATTATATGCAATGGCCAACGTTTATGGACCTATATAAAAGCAGCATACATGACAATATAACCTTGACAAAAGCACAAAAAATGCAGCATCTAAAAAGCAAGTTGAAAGGCGAAGCTCAACGTCTTATACAGCATCTACACATTTCTTCTGACAATTATGACACTGCTTGGGAAATCCTATGTCATCGTTATCATAACCATCAGGCTTTGTTTACCAACCATATTGAGATCCTTTTAAAGCAACCCACCGTGCAAAAACAAACTTCGCGTGAGCTCAAGAAACTACATGACACTACGATGGAGGCCATCCACGCTATACATAATTTGGGAATTGATACATCCACGTGGGATCCCCTGCTCGTCCATCTCTTGGTGAAAAAATTAGATCCTATTACGCGATGTGATTACAAGGAAGTCCGGAAGGCACCGCGTGAACTCCCTACTTTGGACGAATTCATTCAGTTTCTAGAAATGAAATTCACTGCTCTTGAACCATTATCTAAACGGGACAAAGATGACACCGTGACATCACCTAAACAATCAGCTGTGAACAGAATTCAACAAAGGCCTATGTTTGGAAGAACGTCCTACAATAATTATAATAATTTAGTACGTTGCATAATTTGCAATAACTCTAGTCACGCCATATTTCAATGCAGGAAATTTGAAGCGATGACGGCTGACATGAAACTAAAATCCCTTGCCGACAATTGTATATGCAAAAACTGTCTTTATGTGCATGAGCGACAAATCTGCAATTCAAACAAAAGGTGCAAAATTTGCGGCGATGGTCATAACACATTATTGCATTCTGCAATTGCGCAATCCCGACAGATACAAGGAAAATCGAAAAGTTCTAATCATGTGACAAGTGATGACGAAGAAATTTTGCTACCTACTGTGCTGATAAAAGTTAGAGCTAATAACAATACCTACATTACATTGAGAGCACTGTTAGACCAAGGGTCTCAAATCACACTTATTACAGAAAACGCTGCACAGCGCCTAGGCCTTCCTCGACATCATCTCAATGCATCCATTTCTGGGGTGGGTTCAAGCTCGAAAAAGGGTAGAGGCAAGATAGAGTTACACTGCCAATCAATCCATGATGACTTCTGTTTCAGCGCGGAAGCTGTAGTCATGTCAAAATTGATAAATAAATTGCCAACAATTTCTATACAAAGAAATAACCATTCTCATTTACAAAATATTCAACTTGCGGATACTGAGTTTCATATTTCACAGCCCATTGACATACTACTTGATGCAAATGTTTATTCAAAAATAATATTGAATGGGCTTATTAAGGGATCAGAGCGACAACCTATTGCTCAACAAACAAAATTGGGCTGGATAGTTTCTGGAACCATTAAAACATTGAACTGCAATGTCATCATAAATAACATACAAGATATTGCACAATACTGGGAGATGGAAGAAATACCATCTGAATCCACTTCACTGACACAACGGGAACAGTTCTGCGAAGAATTATTTACCAATACAACCAAAAGACTGTCCAATGGCCAGTATCAAGTTCGATTACCCATGAAGGTAAACTTTGACAAACAACTGGGTCATTCTAAACCACGCGCCGCAGCTCAATTTATGCAACTAGAGAGGCGCTTGACAAAAGATGGCAAACTCTATGACAGTTACAAAAACTTCATGGATGAGTATTTGACATTAGGTCACATGAAGGAATGCACTACGAAGCAGCAGCCTATGTGTTATTTGCCACATCATGCAGTACACAAAGAAGATTCGACTACCACTAAGATGCGCATTGTTTTCAATGCATCTTCGCCAACAACCACAGGATACTCCTTAAATGACCTCATGGAGTGTGGTCCAAAATTGCAGCAAGATATCCAAGTATTATTACTCAGATGGAGAACAAAGCAGTTTGTGTATACAGCTGATTGTGAAAAAATGTATAGATGCATCCTAATCGCTGACGATCAACAACATCTTCAGAAAATTCTATGGAGACAGCAACCCCAAGATTTTTTGAAAGAATATCAGTTATGCACTATAACATATGGCATGAAGGCCGCTCCATATTTAGCTATGCGCACCATGAAGCAACTAGCTGTGGATGATGCAGGGAAGTATCCTCGTGCAGCTGAAGTACTCACAAAAGACTTCTACGTCGATGACCTCCTCAGCGGAAGTAACTCCATCGAAGAGGCAAAGATCATTCAGACTCAGCTCATTCAAATGCTAAAGGGTGCTGGCTTCAATTTGAGAAAGTGGGCTAGTAACACCCCCGAATTATTGACAGATTTATCACCGCAACAAATAAATCCATCTGTTATCAACCTTCAATTAAGCGATTCTACAAAGGCGCTCGGATTACACTGGAATCCAACAACTGACACCTTTACCTTTTCGCACAAAAATAAAAGCTGTAAGCAAATATCTCGAATAAGTAAACGTCAACTTCTCTCAGAAATAACATCGCTGTACGATCCGCTAGGATGGTTGGCGCCAATAACAATTAAGGCAAAATTGTTATTTCAACAAGTGTGGCTCGAAAACATGAGTTGGGATGACGAAGTATCCACTGACATTCAAGAACAATGGCTCCAAATCAGAGAAGACTTGCGGAACATTGATAAAATAAAAATTGCAAGATGGCTAGGAGATGATAAATGCAATCCGGAGCTACACGGCTTTAGCGATGCATCTGAAAGGGCATACGCTTGCATTATTTACTTAAAAACAATTAATAACAATGGTATGCCACTTATTAACATTATTGCTGCAAAAACAAAGCTCGCACCTCGGGCAAAAACGCTGACATTGCCACGTTTGGAATTATGTGGAGCTGTCTTACTCTCAAGACTTATGAATAAAATAATTGACGTTATGCCGAACGGAAAATGCATCCCTGTGTACGGGTGGACCGATTCTCTCGTGGTATTGGGTTGGCTTCAAGGAGAACCATCACGCTGGAAGGTTTTTGTTGC
The DNA here is from genome assembly GCA_947507595.1 of Pyralis farinalis. Taxonomy (NCBI): domain Eukaryota; kingdom Metazoa; phylum Arthropoda; class Insecta; order Lepidoptera; family Pyralidae; genus Pyralis; species Pyralis farinalis. The sequence continues at coordinate 8,916,892 of OX382264.1, forward strand.
AAATCGAATAAAGGAAATTGTTGACACTATTGCACCATCGTGTTGGAGACACGTATCTTCAGCAGAGAACGCTGCCGATTGCGCGACGCGAGGATTGACTACATCGCAGTTACTGCAACATAAGCTGTGGTGGGAAGGTCCAGCATGCATCAAAAATGTCACCCCTGAAAACGCTGAGAAGATTGACATACCTCAAATTGAGATGAAGAAGTCGCATCAAATGTGCGCCACACAGATAGTGACAACCAATTTTATAGAAGAAATTTTAAACAAACACAGCTCCATGACTCGCGCTATTCGAATAATATGCTACATGACACGCTTTATTAAAAATGTATGCAATAAAATAAACAAAGGGAAAAAAGGCAGCGTACACACTGACCTCGATATTCCAGTGTATGACAGCTATTTATCATGTAAGGAAATTGAAGATGCATATTTACTTGCCATAAAGATGACACAACTTCTGGAATTCCAGAAAGAAATTGACATGTTAAAACAGAAGGGGAGAGTAGCACCTCAAAGTAAAATATTTAAACTTAACCCCTACTTAGATGACAAGAACATACTAAGAGTTGGTGGAAGACTGCAGTACTCTGACTTGACGAATGATGCAAAACATCCAACTATTATTCCAAAAAAATCACGGTTGACAGAATTATTAATACAGCAAGCGCATTTGACAACGCTCCATGGTGGACCTAGCCTTACTTTGGCACTGTTGCGTCAAAGATATTGGATACTCGGCGGAAATAAAACAATTAAAAGCCTTCTTCGTCATTGCATTACATGTTTTCGATTCAAGAAACACAATCCAAGTCAAATTATGGCAAACCTACCGAAACCGCGAGTAACACCATCAAGGCCTTTCACGCACACAGGGATAGACTTTACTGGCCACGTGGAGCTGAAAGCAAACAAAGGTCGAGGAATAAAAACCACAAAGGGGTACATTGCTATCTTCGTGTGCTTCGCAACAAAAGCGGTGCATCTGGAACTTGTGTCAGACTTGAGTTCTTCCACGTTTCTGGCTGCACTGAAGAGGATGTGTGCACGAAGAGGAACTCCCAAGCATATCTACAGCGACAATGGCACCAACTTTGTGGGAGCAGCTCGTATTCTGAAAAAAGAATATGCAGAATTACAATCAATTATTAACAAAGAGCTGTTGCATATAGTGAATGAACTCGGAATTACCTGGCATTTTAATGTTCCGTCGTTTCCTTCTGGAGGCGGTTTATGGGAAGCTGCCGTTGCAAGATCTAAATTTCATCTGAAACGTGTGATTGGTGAGCAAAGGCTTACCTTTGAAGAGTTTATCACGCTACTTACCCAAGTGGAGGCTTGCCTCAACTCCAGGCCGCTGTACGCCTTGACAGAAGATCCTGAAAATGATTTTTCGACACCTGGTCACTTTTTGATCGGAAGCTCTCTGCTCTCTCCACCTGTAACAGAAAATAATCCGATGCATACTCACACTAGATGGCAGTTGGTAGAGAAAATGCAACAAGATTTCTGGAAGAGATGGTCAAATGACTATTTACAACAACTGCAGAAAAGAAGTAAATGGCATCACCCTACAGAGAACTTGAAGAAAGATGACATCGTGCTCATAAAGGACGAAAACTTACCGCCTGCGAAATGGGCACTGGGAAAGGTCATAGAAACTCATCCTGGCCTTGATGGATACGTCCGGGCTGTGACACTGAAAACTAAAATGGGAGAAATGAAACGCCCTACCCTGAAACTGGCGCGCCTGCCGCTGGTTGACAAATCCGATGACACCTGCAAATTTCCTGAAACAAAGCCACACATTATTGATGAATCTCCGGATAAAAACGTTGACACCCACAACCGACAAAGAACAAGTCGAAGACCTCGCAAACTCAAACGCAACTTTCTCGTGTGCACACTTTTGGCTCTAATGACAATGCTCACTCCTACTATGCAGCAAGAAGCGATGGTAAATTTGCACACCTTGCAGAACAATAATACACTCTATTTTGACAAAGTGTCTGACGACGTTAAGATTATTCAAGATCAGTGGAAATTACTCATTTACTACAACATGACATCTTACTGGGAAAACATGAATAGCATTGAAACGTACGTTCAGCTGGTCTCCCAACTATGCAACAATGACACTGTCTGTACACCCATCGTTATGCAATTCGAGCACGAATTAAACGAAATACGTCACTATAATGACGTGTTGTTATACAACAAACGAATGGGAAACAGTCACCGCCGTAGAAGAGGCTTAATTAATGCTATCGGAAACGTCGCTAGCGCTCTGTTTGGGGTACTAGATGACAAATTTGCTGACAGATACGAACATGACATAGAAACAGTGAAACAACGAGAAGATCATTTATTTACTTTATTGCAAAATCAAACTTCAGTGTTAGAAGCAGAAAATAATATTCTAAAAAGAAACGAAAAGGTTATGAATAAACAGTTTGCTGCTATCAATTATAATATAAATGCGATGTCTGCAGAAATGAGTCGCATTACAAATATGACAAGAAATGCATTGCAATCTTTCTACATCGTTACATCTTTGGTCACCGCAGATGTTGTCATTTCCAACTTTCGCAGGATACAAGAATCCCTGATTGACACAGTAACTGATATTTATCATGGCAGATTAAATGTGCATTTATTGTCACCGGAACAATTACAAATGCAACTCAACTTTATATCAGGACATCTGATGTAATTCTTCCATCCGACAGTATACAAATATTATATGGATTATTGCATATAAGAGCGAAGGTGACAAAAAGGTTCCTCATAATGGAAACTAAGATACCATTGGTGAGCAGAGATCAATTTGAATTGGCCAACATAATTGGTATCCCCCAAAAGGTTGGGCTTAATACAGTCTACACCTCACCGGAGTCAGACTATCTCGCCATCGACATGAAAAAGGATGCTGCAATCCCAATGACAGAAAGTGATGTTCAATCTTGCATTCACTTAACTAAACAACAATTACTGTGTCCGTTGAATCATCCTATATATTCATTAGCAATTGGCGAGTCCATTTGCAACTTGAGACTGCAGATAAGCAACAATAACAAACCATTCTGTCGGACTGAAACAAAGCCGTGCACCGACAGATGGATCAAGTTACATGCGCCGGACACCTGGCTGTACTACTGTTGTGCTGAGTGTGCAGTTCGCGTGCTCTGCGAGTCTGAAGTGATAACAAAACAGCTGAGCAACACCGGACTCCTCACTCTCAACCAAGGCTGCACATTAAAGGAAAATTCGTTTATCATCCATACTCAACATGAATATACAAATCATATTTATATACAACAAAACCTGCACATAACTACTCCCAAATTATCAGCATTGAATGACATAATGAACACATCGTTACCAAATATAGATAAGTTGGAAGATCACAGTCAAGAATTTGTAAGCATTCAACAGAAAATTGACATTCTTAAAACCCAGAAATTGGAAGAATTTCGCGGATATGACAATGGTCATTACACCATCACATATGTGATATTGGCACTGACAACCATAGCTGTCCTGACACTTATTATTATCCAAGTGAGAAGACGCCATTTAAAAGGGAGACTTAGGGATAGCGGGTTGAAACCTGAATCAGTAGACATTAAGGAAACTACTTTCATTAATATGGAACGTGGAGAAACCTACACATCGACGTCATCGCTACCCTCCGCGCGCCGAATACCCTCTGCACTACGTGGCTCCGTGACAAGTGTTGACACCGCTACTTCTCCTATGGCCGACCGTAAAATTACATTTAATCTCAATAGTGAGATAGTCGATTAATAATATTGTACATTTATTGTGTGAGAATATGTTTTGTACTTTACTTATTTTGCATTAATTAATGTTTTGTTGGCTTTGTTTACATTTTATCTTCAGTGAGATGCTTTTCTGTGAGTTGCCAATATGTACGAGTATCGTACATTATTAGTTGTAATATTTATGCTGACGCGTAATATTGCAATACTGTTGCATTTTATTATACGTTTCGACTTCAGTGCAATAAAGACGTGCAACAAGGACAGTCGTTTGACATTTTCGCCTACCTGACATCACCTGACAAATACATGTTTTTGGGCATAGTGCAGCCCTTTACACGCCCTACCTCTCTTAAAAAACAATGTATGAATAGTAAACTTCTAATTTTGTCCATGTTGTCTGTATCGCAATATTGTATGTTGAATATAGTTTTATCTCTCTGAATGGAGTTGCTAAAAGTCCATTCGCCGCCGAATACTATAAAAAAATTACGGTTTCCAAATTTTATGAAATCCCATGAAACCTTTATGAAAAATTTTATGGAGTGGACACCTGGCGAGAGGCAGGCATGTTCATAAAAATCATAAGTGAGTTTGGTCCTTTTAGCCCACAATATGAGGAAAGTAAAAGGAAATTGCTACTTTATGAACGTATTATATAACTCATTTTCGCCTGTGGATACTGCGCCTTTCTTTCCCTCCTGGTAATTGTGGGGCTCTCTAACATCTTTAGACCAGTCATCTCACCTACATGTCAGGCATCAAACGACGGTGTGACGAGTGAGTGTCATTTGCATTGGTTTAATCGAAAATGTAAAGGAGAATGCCCATTGTTGTATGGAGTTTGGTTTCAATATTATTTTTCTTGTGCACTAATAAAACCTGCTGCAATCTGTAGAGCTTCAACTATTTATTCGAATAAAAGTAACATTGTTTATAAATATCTCCGGAATTACGAGAAAAACGCTAATAAAATTCTTCATTTTAGGTTATTTTTGTCCTGTAATATTACACATTACCTACATTTTTCGGTTGGATTATAGGTAGATGCTACATATAATGTATTTGAGGTATAAAAAAGTAAATAAATGTATTCTTCGGCATCGCACGGGTAGCAATGCATGGACGTAGCTCCCAGTCGCCATGTTTTTTTTCGAAATCTTCAACAATCATCGTCATAATTCACTCATATCATATACATATGTAGTTATGATTTTGTTACTAGCTTTTGCCCGCGGCTTCGCACGCGTAGATTTTAGAATTTCAGCAGTTTTACTTAGTTTTATTTCACTTCATATTTTAAGTACAGTCAGCATTAAATAGTCAGTAAAAGTATCAAATATCCTTATTGGTCTAGTAATGAAGATACATCACGATCTGTTCGGTTTTCATTAACTATATGATACTAACGGGATACACTCAAAGCACCTCTTTATACACAACATTGCCTATTTTAAAAATACAAAAGTTTCGAATCACTAACTTGAAAAAATATCTGTCTGGGTTGAAATTTTACATTTGTCAATTCAAGACTCCCGTCAGTGTTGCCGTATATTAATTCAAACGAGTTTCTCGATTTTTAAACTTCTCTTTTTATACACATAGGTAAGTAGTGAAAATTATACATGAAGAGTTATCAATTTGTCATATATACGTATATTTATTTTCATTTGCCTGCCTTTATTTAGTCGAATACTTCATTTACCTTTGAGTATTGGAAATAATTTCTATATTTTTCTTTGAACACATGTATGTATGTATGTATATCTTCACGCCAAGTCCGATAGAGTTACTTTCCCAATAAGCCTGCATAAACATAGCTGTGTGCATTTGCTAAAACCTCATCTGTTCACTAATCTATATATATAAAAGGAGAAGCTGACTGACTGACATATCAACGCAGGGCCTAAACTATAAGGGTTAGAAACTTGAAATTTTGCACAGGTGTTCCATTTATAACGTAGGGGAGCACTAAGAAAGGATTTTTGGAAATTCATCCCCTAAGGGGGTATAACGGGGGTGCAAATTTAGTATGAAACTTTGCCGTTTTCGAAGTTATTCGAATGAAATTCAGCATGAAGGTTCTCTACTGATAGGCATGAAACATGAGTAAAATATTTTTTTCAAAATTCATCCCTTAGGGGGTTAAACGGGGGCGCAAAGTTAGTATGAAACTTTGCCGTTTTTGAAGTTATTCGAATGAAATTTAGCATAATGGTTCTTTATTGAAATGCATAAAATACGAGTAAAATATTTTTCTCAAAAATCATCCCCTAAGGGGGTAAAACGGGGATGCAAAGTTAGTATGAAACTTTGCCGTTTTTGAAGTTATTCGAATGAAATTCAGCATGAAGGTTCTTTATTGAAAGGCATGAAACACGAGTAAAATATTTTTCTCAAAAATCATCCCTCAAGGGCGGTAAAACGGGGATGCAAAGTTAGTATGAAACTTTAAGTTTTTGAAGTTATTCGATTGAAATTCAATAGTAAGGTTCATTGACAGTCAGGAACTAAATGTAGAATATTTTTTTGTAAACTAATAAATATAAAAGATTTTCGTTTTTACCTACATTATCGGATTCGAACCTGTCGAAACTCTTCAATCTAGCGGGCCGTGCGCGCACGGATGTGTCGCGGTCTACAAGTGAGCAACCCGAATGCAGAAAATATCTAACTGTTTAAAATTTAAAACCTCCCCAACAGTCCAGAAAGTTAGTTCGTCATTCGCCCATTCATTTCAGTGCTGGACCAATTTTCACCATACATAGCTAAGAACACTCACGACTAATACACCTTTCAAACAAAAAATAAATAAATCTAAATCGGTTCATCCGTGCGGGAGCTACGATGACACAGAAAGACTCAAAATCACATAGACACACACACACCCTCACACACACACACACACACACACACACACATGTCTAACTTATAACACCCCGTCGTGTTTTCGTCGGGGGTTAAAAACAGAGGCATAAAATATATATGTATTAGTTTCGATTAGTTCCAATTATTGCTAAGAGATGGCGCCATAAGCCAAATTGAAACGCGCTATGGTTTCTTTTGTAGCTCATAAAGTATTGACCACAGTGACGACTGACTTGATCACTTAGAAATAAGTGTACACTCTACAAAGCCTGCATCCGCCCCGTTCTCACATACGCCAGCGTAGTGTTCGCACACGCTGCGCGCTCCCATCTGGCTAAGCTCCAGATTATCCAAAACCGGTTTGCCCGCAATGCAACCGCTGCCCCTCACTATCTCAGGGTCGCAGATCTCCATCTCGACCTTGAACTCCCTTCCATCATTAGTTTCATGAAGAAAGCGTCTAGACGCTACTTCGAAACTGCCTCTCAACATCCCAACCCATTGATAGCCCGGGCTGTCAATTACACCCCGCGGATCGACGCCCGGGGGTTCCGGCGCAGACAGCGGAATTCACTCTTTGATCCCGATGATCGCATTACTGTTGCGAACGCCCCCTACCTCTCCCCCTCCAACCCCAACACTCCAGACACACACCGCGCTCGGCGGCTCCGGGCGCGAAGAGTAAGGACTTCTGCGCGATACACCAGGTACCGGTAGCCCACGGTACCTGGGCGCCTCTCTCTCCGACAGGCCCTTAAGGCACGAACCCGCGTGTTCGATTTGTTTCTCCAGCGACGTCCTGAGCCGAGGTCCGACCCCTCTCGGGGGCCCTTAGGCTGTCGCTTAACTTTGTTTTTCAGGCTGTGGCGCCTCACGCCCGCCCTCTAGTCCGGTGACGTAGTGACAGCCCAACCGGGGCTAACTACATAGTCAGGTCAAAAAAAAAAAAAAAAAAAAAAAAAAAAAGACTGACTTGATTGTCTACGTGTTCGATTAGTTTCCCCAACGACGTCCTAAGCCGAGGTTCGACCCCTCTCGGGGGCCCTTAGGCTGTCGTTATATTTAGTTTTGCTAGGCTGTGGCGCCTCGCGCCCGCCTCTTTAGTCCGGTGACGTAGTAACAACCCACTCGGGGCTAACTACGTAGTCAGGTAAAAAAAAAAAATGTTCTAATTCGTACTTCGACGTAGCGTAGGTGATGATCACTTTGATTATTATAACAAAAACATTTTGTTGCAATATTCGGATTAATTATTATAATTTATTCTATTTTTAGTACAGAATCGGCAACGCACGAGTAACAACCAACCCTGATGTTGCAAATGTCCATAGACTACGCTGACGGCTTACCATCAGGCAGACCGTATGCTGGTTTATAAAAATATTTATGGAATCAAGATCTCTTTCCATAATACTAAATTAAGAGATTGGTAATATTAAGAAATTGCCTACAATAGGACGTGTTATCACAATCTAAGGCGGATATCTATATATATAAAACTGGAGTTCCTGACTAATTCACTGACTCATCAACTCCGAAGCCAAACTCTTGAACCTAGAAAACTGAAATTTTGCAAAGAGATTACTTTTATAATCCTCACGAGAGTGAAGAGGGGCTTGACAGTTTGTATGGAGTTGAAAAATTATTTCAAGTTAGTGATTTGAAACTTTATACAGATACTCTTTATTAAAATCCAAAAAAGTAGTTTCAAAAATTCCACCCAGGGTGTAATGGAGGTCAAAAGTATTTCTTGAACTAAAAGTTGAATTATTAAGAAATTATTATTTTTTAAAGTGAGCTGCTTTAGACTGTAAATATACTCTCAATCAAGACGTCAAATAAGTAATTTCAGCGTTTTTCAAAATTCCACCTTTAGGGGCTGAAAAGGGGGTTGACAGTTTGTATGGAGCAGAAAACTTTTTGAAGTTAGTGACTTGAAACTTTGTATATATACTCTCTATTAGAATCCAAAAAAAAATTGGTTTCAACGTTTTCAAAAATTCCACCCTTAGCGAGGTGAGGTGAGGTGAAAAGGGGGTTGAAAGTGTGTTTGAACGAGACGCTAATCTATAATAGCAATGGAGTTCCTGTCTAATTCACTGACTCACCAATAGGTTCCTTTTGTAATGCATATGAGAGATAAGAAAGATTTTTTTGAATTTCAACCCAGGCAGATATTTTTTTAAGCGGCTTGAAACTTTTATGTTTTTAAAATAGGCAATGATGAGAATAAAGAGGTGTTTTGAGTGTATACAGCCAGTATCAAATAGTTAATGAAAACCGAACAGGCCGTGACATATCTTCATTACTACACAAATAAGGATATTTGATACTTTTACTAACTATTTAATGCCGACTGTACTAAAAAATAAGAAGTAAAATAAAAATAAGTAAAACTGCTGAAATTCCAAAATCTACGCGTGCGAAGCCGCGGGCATAAGCTAGTGGAGTATAAAATGTACTAATGTATATTTATGGGTAAAATATGGTCAAATATTCATAATTTGTGTTTGGATTAAAATATATTAAAGCTTAAGCAGGATTGCAGCTTCTTTCAAATCAGTGACTCAAAATTCAAGAACTATCTGTATATAACGAGTTATGAATTGTACAGGCAATTTGATCTAGCCTGCTTTGTATGCTTGAACATATGGTCGTCATAAAAGTTATTTTTAAATATTGATCACTTATTGCATATTCGATGTCCACTATATGTATTCATATTTTTAGTACAAAGTATGGAGGCATGCAAGCATATGGAATACCTAATATGAAGCGGTTACGGCTCAGCTCTGCTCGATGGCATATATGTAACGGGATACGAGTACAATGGTTATAATTATAATGAGTATCATGGCGGCAATTTTGGGTTTAATTTACTTGGCGAGCACGGTGGCGCAGTCGTGAATGACGCCACTTTGACCCCAATGCTCGTCGCTTCGATTCCCACGCAAGACAAACAATTCTGTGCACGAACATGTCTTAATCTAGATGTTTTAAGAGAGGCACATCAAAGCAGTCTGTCTGGGGAAGCACCTCCACCTCATAGAAAACGGCACCCAAATAACAACTCCCTAGATGGTTATTGAGTTCCTGCGTTTGAGTGAGGTCACCAGTAGGATCCTAAGGAGTTGTTGTGTTAGCAGCAGTGGAGGTATAGCGCGAGTGATACTTAATATATTACAAGCGTTCATGGACTACGGTAGTCGCTTTATATCAGGTGGGTATGCTCGTATGTCTTCAGATGTTGTATTAAAAAAAATATTGTTGTCATTATTTCAAAAGACTTTCGAGTTTCCACTTAAAACAATATACTTGTTCTGAAAATTATGAAATTCTCATACAAGAACGCCTAATATTATAAACTCAAACAATCCAAAAACAAATCATTCGACTCGCTATAAGCAGTATAACATTTTGGGGTGCTCAAACTGCCAAATCGCGAAATATGTCGTTCATTCCCATAGTGCTATCGCCCTAAAACCAATAATGACTGAATAAAGGCCACCGCAACAGTTCCCCAAAGAGTTATTGCCGTTGTGTCTGCGGCTAATGGGAATTTATTGACTATAAAACTTTTATATACGCACCTACTATGTATAAATCGAAAGTTTTTTTTTAATATAACTATAAGACACTGAAATGTTGTGTTACCAGTAAAAATAATGTATCAGAGACTTCTTGTCATGGCAACTGCGATATATAGGAAACCATCAAAATTGAGCTTGATCTACTTCTTAGCATTATCCCGTTTCCTAATCCATGATTGGCAGGGTCCGCTACCTAAGCCTAAGGATTTGGCGAAGATACTGATTTTTACATGGAGCGACTATCGCCAGAGCTTTCAACCTACAGGGAAAACAGACCTTTCTTAGGTTAGGTCATACGTCTTTCGAAATAGAATTTGGTGGACGTGCGAAGAGACCCCTTCCCGATGTTTTCCTTCACCGCCGAGCAAGTGATAATTACAAATATGTACATAAACCCGAAAACACGAATTTAGTGTTACATGCCAGGAGTGAAGCTTGATCATTTGTTTAAAATTACAACGAATTATAAAAAAAATCGGCCAAGTGCGAGTCGGACTCGCGCACATAGGGTTCCGTACCATTATCTATAAAAACGGCAAAAAAAATACGTACGTTGTATGGGAGTCTCCCTTAAATATTTGTTTTATTTTAATTTAATTATTTATACTTAAAGTGAATATATAACTAAATATTCTGTGAATATTTCAAGCGTCTACCTGTTGCCGTTATCAATATCGAGCAAAAACGAGCAAAAAAATCACGTTTGTTGTATGGGAGCCCCCTTAAATATTTATTTTATTCTATTTTTTAGTATTTGTCGTTATAGCGGCAACAGAAATACATCATCTGTGAAAATTTCAACTATCTAACTATCACGGTTCAAGAGATACAGCCTGTTGACAGACGGACGGACGGACGGACGGACAGCGGAGCCTCAGTAATAGGGTTCCGTTTTACCCTTTGGGTACGGAACCCTAAAAATGTGTGCATAGTTGGATTTAAATTCACAAAAGTCATTGATATAGAGGAGAATTAGTCTGAGGTCTCATAGACTTTCTTGAGGGACACCGTATGTTGTCTCTGGAGTCGTTAGCAATATTCTAATTTAATAAAAGGGTTAACCTTTATTTTCTATTTGAAATTTAAATACATTTACATACATTCCTTTCAAAGTTTCAGGGGAATATCTCTTCTTCCAGTTTTTGCACAAGGATTGGAATAGAGACGGTATAAAAAGGTAAATACATACCAAAACTAAAAGGTTGAGTTTAATAAAAGAGAAGTCTTAATACACAAAAATATTACATTGATATACATCATACAAGCATACGGCCTTCCTGATGTAAAATGGTTACAGTAGTCTACAAACGCTTGAAATTTAGGAAGTATCGCAAGCTGTTATTCCTGAAAAGCTTATCTTACTCACTTGCAGGAATACAATGACTACGGGGTTATTATTTGGCCATTATTTTCTGTGAGGTGAAGGTACGTCTCTCTCTCTCTCTTATAAAATATTTTCATTATATTATTTCTTGATAAATACAAATTGAATAGTTACGTGAGACAACGACGTTTATTATCTGCGGTGAACCACACGCGGCCTATGCGGAAGTTGCTTCCAAACTAGTAAACTGATCGAACAGCAAAGCTAATTACTTCATCTCACGCTCACATTACATCTCCTTCTAGAGGATAGAGATTACAGGAGCCTTTCATTTTCGAGCCTTTTCAGGGTCTTTCATTGAATGTCTACAATTTGTATCACTAGGCATATGTTAGCAGAATTTAGCATAAATTTTTTTAAAATGATTTTGATACAATTTTCATCGTACCATTGGATACTTTAAATAAATAATGTGTATAATGATATTAATCGGTTCAAATCACCTGCTTCAATAAACTCGACTTTTTTTTTATACTACGTCGGGAATCATATAAGTATACGGCCCTCTCTATAATTACATCAGGTGGGCCATACCCTAATAGACCCTTGGTGCGCGAGTCCGACTCGCACTTGGCCGATTTTTTCTTACGCTGATGATACTACTGTCGGTTTCAGTGGAAAGTGTACAAATTAGTGATAAAATAGGAATAGCTCAAATATCTCATTGCTTAAAATATAATCTCCTTGCGTTGAATACTCGTACATCTAATACAAAGTGTATATATTTTAGAATTAGCAACCGCACGCAATCCATTCAAACCTTTAGTATGAAGGTGCATGTATGTGATAATGCCAATAGAATTGCCTGACGCTTAATTAACAAACACAAACTAAATACTTAGGTATGATGGTGGATCAAAGATTGTCTTGTTAGAGCCAACTGGAACAAGTTGTTAAGTTATATAATAAAGATCAGCAAGTTAAGTTGGATATTTAAGACGCTGAGGCATTGTGAGGGTATTGTAAAATATTCGACTAGTACTAACACGGGCTATCCAAAAATCTGTAAAATGAAATATAAACTGCGTTGGTGCAATCCATTTTAACATATTGTATTCCAATCTGTGGCAGTGCAGAAGAAAATAAAGTCATCGAAGTAGAGCGAGCAAAACGATATCTCATAAAAACAATGTAGGAATTTAAAAAATACTAGTAATTTACTATGCGTTAGAAATCTATATATGTATATCTTCACGCCAAGTCCCTTGCAGGGTAGGGAGAGAGAACCGAGCGCCATAAGACGCGGTCCTTACATACTTCACACGCGACAAATGTGACATTCATAGCTCTTTTCATGCACGCTCGCCGGTTTCTAGGGCTCCTGATATCACCTTCTGATAAAACACGACCAATTTGGTCATAGTAGGTTAGTCTCGATCGTCCTCAACTCCTACATCCTTCCACTTTTGCATTGTATAATCTGTTTCGTCATTCTTTCGTCCCGCATTCTTGCCACATGTCCGAACCAACGGATATATATAACGGTTCTAAAGGAACATATAACAGTGTATATCACTATTCACAAAAAATACTTGCGCACTAGAAGGTGTTTGTTGATTTAAGTTATTTTTATTAACATATTCGAAAACACATGTGTACATGTAAAAAAAGTTGATACTGAATTAAGTAATTTTTCTTCCGTAACTTTCGATTTAATTGCTTGTGAAGTACGTAATACTTTTGAATCAATAACGATATAACGTCCGACACCAAATATGCAAATAATGTGGAAAATGGCATAATTCGATTTAAATTAAATGACACTATACAAATAAATAAGTTTCAAGGTGTCAACTATTATAACTTAGGTAATATTTAATTTTATATCTCACAAAATAAACGATGCGAAGTTGGATTTGCTACTACACTTCCTTCCTCCTCTACTACACTTCTTTCAGTCATTCAGTTCAATGTCTATGAACTTTAACATTCAAAACTCGTTCAACTATCGTGTATTCTCAAAACTATGATTATTGAGACACATCACTTTTCACCGATGGTACAAAACTATTTACCAGAAGTGTAGTATTCAAGTACAAGATACTGTTTATTGATATAAAATTTTCCTAGAAGAAACATTAAGGTTTTATGGCTGTAACAAGGTATAAAGGCAGCGCGCACCTATATTATTTTATTACTTAAAGTACGTTCTTAAGCCTTAAGGCTTAACGATACTTGTATCGTTATACTTAATCCAAAAATTAGGAAACGTAATACTTAACCCGTGTTAAATGAACCTAATAAACTCTGAAGCCATTTCTGAAACTGTTCCTTTGTAACAAAAATTACGTTGAGTCCCATTATGTCACCCGACGAATTAATTTAGCCTTTATTGGAATTTCTTCTTTGAACCGACCTTTTGATTAAAATTTCTTTGGAAACTTAGCTTTATTTGGGGATTATAAATAAGTGGTGCGACTCTACAGAACATATGAGGAAGTTTGGTCGTATCTCAGCGAAGCAGGAACGAGCCACGTAGTTTTGATTTGGTCCAAGTTATGAACGGCGCAGATTTAAAAACTTTTAAATAACTGCTTCTTTAAACTTTGTAGTACATATTATCTCAATGCTTTAAACAGACTAATTACGCTATCGGGTAATAGATACTTTGAATTGATATTAAATCTTCATGGTGTGATATTTTCGAGTGAAACTTTTTTCACATGATACCTATGAAGTTATTCTTTCAAAAAATGTACAACATATGATTTTCGAATTTCAATTGTTTTATTTTATTATAGCTTAGATGGGAAAGATGGATACTTCGAAAATCCGAGTCATTTTTGAATAAGAGTTCCGACGCGGAACTAACGCAGCAGAAACGGCTCGCAATATCAATGCTGTGTTTGGAGAAAAGACTGCTCACGAACGCACCGTGCGTTTTTGGTTTAAACGCTTTCGTAATGGAAACTTCGACTTGAAGGGATGCGGAGGTTCAATCCTCCGTGGGAAAAAAGAGGAAATCGTGGCTGGATTACGTATCATCTTTGCACCAGAGTGATGGTATGAAAGAAATGAAGAAAGAAATATACCGTCGATGTAAGACTTTGAAGATTATTGCTATCTTCTGTAATGTGGGTGAATTTTAAAATGATGCTACTTTTTATTATTACCTATCTCTCTTTCGCTAGAGCCTTTCAAAATCGTCAGGGTGCTCCACGTGAAGTTAGGATTGGCTTTAGCTCGGAAGACTATGGCCACTTACTTTAAAAAATATTATTTACGCAGTCGTTTATGCATTTGCACCAGTATTTAAACTCATTTCGGACATGCCGCAGTGCATATGCCCGAGTTCATCGGACTTATAACGGGCTCTCTCTAGTTTTGCATTATATTTACACCAAAGATACATATACGCTTCAAACATGTTATAAGTAGCTATTAGTTCCATTAAGGATATTCTGGTTCTAATAGCTATTACAGGAGTTACCATACTTAACCTTTATTTTCAGGATTTCATATAAATTATTTTTCTTGTTCGCGTTATCCCGTTTCCTAATCTGTTAGAATTGGCGGGGTCCGCTACCTAAGCCTAACGTTTTGGCCAAGACACTGATTTTTACATGGAGCGTCTTGTTTTCTTTTTTGTTTTATACTACGTCGGGAGGCATACAAGCATACGGCCCACCTGATGTGAAGCGGGTACCGTAGCCTATTAAAGCTAGCGATATATAAAGTAGGTATCACTTGCGCGATGCCTCCTCTGCTGCTTACACAGCAACTCCTTGGGAGCTTACTGGTGAGCTCACTCACACGCCGGAATACAACAACCCTCTAGGGAGTTGTTATTTGGCTGCGGTTTTCTGTGAGGTGGAGGTACTTCCCCAGGCGGGCTGCTTTGATGCGCCCTACCTCTCTTTAAATATCCAGACCAAGATACACCGACATGTTCATGCACACAAATGTTTATCTTGTGTGGGAATCGAACCCGCGAGCGTTGGTGTCAAAGTCGCGTCATTCACGACTGAGCCACCGAGCTCGTCCAGCCGGTCCAGCAGGTCGACGGCCGTCAGACCTCCACAACCCAGAGGGAAAACCAGATATTTCTTAGGTTACCTCACGATGTTTTCCTTCACCACCCAGGAAGTGATAATTATGTACATAAATCCGAAAACACAAATTAGTGGCACGTGATCCCGACTGGATTCAAACCGCGGACCATTTGCTCATTAGGTCGGTTCCTAATCCACTAGGCTATCACTGACCAAGGGTTTCATATAAATTATTTTCTATTAAACATTCAATCTTTTCTATATTTGGAGTTAATCTTACTTTTCCCCATAAAGTACGTATTAGTTCCATTAAGGATAATCTGGCTATAAGTTTTGTATTGACAAAGTTCTAATTAAACAGATATTTAATTACAATATCGGGGGTCATGTGCCAGAAGCGTGCTCGTTCCCGACCCTTGCCAATCAATTAGATTGCAATTCTGGCCCGACAGCGCACCGATGTGGGGATTAGAGCGTTCTCCGGTGGCGACGCGCATCGATCCGCCCCGTCAGTGCTAAAATAGCTGCGGTGGTTGGGGTCGCTATCTACCACGCAGCGCCAAATCCGGCGGGTCGAGGAGAGCCGAGTGCTGCATAGGCACGTGGAATGTGAGAGGTGAGTTGAATGACAATGTGAACGACCTAATGGACGTAATGAATGAGAGACGTTTAAATGCTTCGTGTGTGGCAGAGACTAAGCGCAAGGGGAGCGACACCGATGATCTGCCCGGTGGAATGATAGCCCTGTGGTCTGGTGTAGACCGGGATGATCATGCCACTGCTGATGTAGGTGTCGTACTCTACTTTCGCTTAGCCACTGGTCTAAGCTAAAAAACATAAAAACTTGAGCCAGAAGGCACAGCTCACTATGCACAATACAATGCTGGTCCCAACGCTTACTTATAAAAACTAGAGCTGAGTATGGCAGAGAGAGCATGAAAGTAGGATAAACGCGGTCTAAATGCGAGCGTTGCGCAAAAATTGTGACGTAACGCTTGTAGATCGTATTCGCACTGATGATGTTAGAAACAGTGTTGGTCTAAAAGAGAGCATTGATGTTAAAATTAGAAGCGGTATGCTCCGTTGGTTTGGGCATGTAGAAAAAATGCAGGATGATATAATGATGAAGCAGATGTACGACGTAAAAGTGAAAGAATATACTAGCCGAGCAAGGCCAAGACTTGCCTACCGACGAAATTAATCGCATTCTGTCATGATGTGATGTCAGGAGCTTTAGAAACCGGCGTGCATGAGAAAAGCAATGAATGTTAAAGAAGCGAGTGAGGTATGTAAGGATCGGGTCACGTGGCGCTCGGTTTTCTCTGCCTACTCCGTAAGTAAAGTTATAGATAGTTTATTTATATGTCCGGTCCGTGTCAGCTCCGATAACCATCCGATTTTTGTAAACAAATGTTTAACTAAAGGTCAAATTCCAATGTCCACCGGCGAATGATGCTTCAACTGAGCTGTGGTCACTGACATTTCGTGACACCATTTTTTACTAAGCTGATATGTTTTTCGTAATGGATGCAACTTGTATGGGTACATTACCTCTGCAAGTTTCTCGAGTTAATTTTACTACATATTGCGCTTTACATAAATTATATACATTACCATTTAGACTTTATGCTTGAATTGTAAAACAGAAATTACTTGCTGTTTCTCCGTCCGTAGGTTTCTAGCTCGTAAATGAAACCTAATTTTAATTTTTAATGTTAAATGCTGACCTAAAGATTATATCTATATCAATAAATACACTGGAACCATAATGGTCAGGTATGGTATGGTTTAAGGGTGGTTTTCTTCCGAAAAACGTTGAATTTTGGATTTATTTACCTGCCGAGGTTTTCTAAAGTACGACACATTCCTCAATAAGAGCTTGAAGAGATTTTGAAGGGATGGCAATACTTGAGTGGTACATCTGATGACAAGTTTTCATTGGCCATGGTAATTACTTACCATTAGGCATATTTGATGAGCTCGGTGGCACAGTGGTATAACGCGCTGTTATCTTTATGTTTATCTAGGTCTGGGTGTTATTAAAAGAATTAGGGCACATCAAATCAGCTCGTCTGGGGAAGTACTCTCACCCTCACAGAAACCCGCATCCAAATAATAACTCCCTAGACGGTGGTTGTGTTCCTGCATATGAGTCACTAGTAAGTTCCAAGGAAAAAATACTTGAATAGAATTTCTAATTGAACTGATTTTTTTTAGCTTTTTTACAACGTCGGACGGTTTACAGGTGGGTAAGGACCGAGTTTGTGGCAGTCGATCCTCTCTGCCTAACCCGCAGGGAGTTTTGTGAACTTATGGATTTATTATATAACTTGTATGCTGCAAATTTAACACCTAAACATCACGTTTTTATTTCAAAGGATACTACAATTTGAGAACCAAAATAGATTAACCATAATGGAATGATGCTCGATTAGAATTTAAAAGTTATTATTTTAACTTCCATTGTTGGGGAAATGGTAATAATTTCCCTTTGTTGAAATTCAGGGGAAATGCCTCCATTTCAATGATAATCGCAGGCAAAAAATAGCTTGTGAAGGATTTCTGTATTACTGCGAGTAAGTGACATTTTCAGTATGCTGTGGTGGTGGCCACCCACTAGTGATGCTCTTTGATTGCAAGCATTTTACGCTACGGTAACCATTTAACATTAGGTGGGTTGTATAATTCTTTAGCTGCTATTGTTGGCAAAAAAAGTCATTACCAAATTAGATAATCTGGTAGAGCTAAGAGCAGATCACGTACGCTTTGCAACTTTCGAAGTTTCTTCGAAAATCGGTGTTCTGGACGGTCAGAACGGAATTCACCTCATGTATCGATCCAGTCATCCTGTTAGGAGAAAATATTTAAGTACACTCCAGCGGCTTTATGAGGTGTGTTTGCACACCTTTTTCTATCGGCGAAGTGAACGTTTGACGCGCTCCTATTTGCTAGTAGGCTTAGTACTATTAATTTCTTTTAAACGTGATTGTGCGAATTCCTTTTGCAGTTTCTGGGCATCCTATTCTACGTTTTATTTATTTATTTAAATACCATTTATACGCATTAATACCATCAAATCGCTGGTATCAATAGCGTACCAGCTATTGCTAAAGCGCAAAACGAATGAAATATTCATCATTCGCCATCACACGCGTGTTGCAGCTACATGATTTAGAATATCTATTTTTATGTAGTATCTTGTCTGCTACTGGACACAACTATTATAATCGGCACCTACACACCTGCTGTGTCGATTCAAATTCTGTTGACGAGCTCATCGCACGCAACGTACCCACTCCAGTGTATACCTACATTATCGACCAAATCCAATTTCAGACCAACTTGTCTATAAACTATACATATCAGTTCGGCATAAAGCAAACTAGTTAAGCCTAAATTATTTACGCCAACCTAGATTGTCCTGGGCCAAACTGGTAGGTATATCTTGACACGCTTAGGATGAACCGATTTGGCCTAGGTCAAACTAGTTTTGCCTGAAATCGGGTTTGGTCGGTAACATATATAAAAACACAAAAGAGCTCATCATCATATGGTGAATATCCAGTAGACGTAGCCTGAGTACCGTGGTATCGAGATTGACAAACTCATTCTAATTCTTTGCTGATTAAAATTTTCTATGTGAATTAACCGTCGATCAATATTTGGAATTTTACATACTTTTTTTTGTAATTTAAGATATACACGCAATTTGATCCAACCTGCTTTGTGTGCTTCCGCCACCAATTAGTTCATGCGGCCTAGCGCCGGCCGGCACCCACCCACTACTGTTAGTGCGTGCATCATGCCGACGCTGCCATGGCTGCTCCGGTAGTCTCTGCCTCGGCTGCTGCGGTCGTCCGCCATCTGGAACAGAATCCGCATGCCCCCTCCACCACCGTCGCTGCCACGACTGGCCTGGTCGTCGCTGCGACACGTGTTTCGCCTCTCCACGAGGCATCATCAGGCGTTGTAGACGTTAATCGTAAGAATAACATGCTACAAGTGACAAATCCATCGCAGTGCCGTCCCTTATATTGAATTGAGGGTGGGGGTGGATGGTGTGAGCGAAAAGATATTTAATAGTGGGGAATGGTTTACGTCAGTCTGTTTGTTCATGAGAGTAATTTTAGAATTTTTATGTTTATTAATTTCTAATTGTTCCCTAATATTTAGTTTTAAACCTTTGTCTATGGTGTGTAAAATTTGATATGTATTAGTGGAGGATAAGTTATGTCCTTTGTCTATGAGATGCTCAGCGAAGTGTGACCTTTCTGGGCGATTGTTTTTATACGCCGTCGGCATGATGCACGCACTAACAGTAGTGGGTGGGTGCCGGCCGGCGCTAGGCCGCATGAACTAATTGGTGGCGGAAGCACACAAAGCAGGTTGGATCAAATTGCGTGTAAATTTGACTTTCGCAAAATAACGCCTGAATCTATTAACAATTTAAGATATGTATCGGTACTGAACTTATTATGCTATGCTAATTTATAAAACGTCTAGGATATGATAATATCATATCATAGACGTTTTACATACACCTTGAAGCTTTGAATGTATTATTTTATTTATGGCTTCATAGCCTTCGAGTAAAGTTTTCAATGATTTATAGGTACCTACTTAGACACATAGAGAAATTGTACTAAATTAATTAAAGCCTCGTACGATTCACATCGGAACAATGTCCAGAATGGAAGTCCCTCGAAAGATATTAATTTCTCAACTTGGACGATGGAGGGCAATTAAAACTTTCGGACAGAAATGTGGATCGCACGGAAAACTTGCAATTCTTAATTCTTTGCCATTTAATTTCATTTTCGAATCGCCGATGATAAATCTCGAAAGAATCGAGATTGTAAGTACGTTGTATTCTTTTTAATTTTAATAGTTGAAATGGAACTAAAGATTGTGAGGAAATAAGTTCGTATTGTAACTGAATGCACAGTAAAATAACCAAAACAAGACATTCTTTTTTTGTCATTTTACTGTATAAAAAGAGCTATTCGCTCCGCTTAGACTCATATCGCGTAACGTCGCGTGGTTTCGTAATTTCGTACATAAACCATCAAATATCACGCCGCGAGTGTGTCGTAAACATTTAATAGGAAAACCTTCACCAACAAAATTGATCATATTCGAATATTTTTTTTGAAAACTTTTATTTTAATTCTTTATTTGGCATCGGACCCTCATAGGCTCTTAGCTACATCTAACATGTTTCATAATATCTTACTGTAGTGAATATAGGGCAGTACAAATGTTCTCAGGTTTGCTAAATTTTGAATATATGTACACATGACAACTAGTCAAGATACACAAAATCATACAAATCTCACCGTTACTACTATGACATAAGGTGAATGAGTGTATAGCTTAATCTCTCGTGGTTCGAACGTATTGGTAAAGAAGAAATATTGTTGTATTAACTAGTACCATTTTACAATTGCAATATTGAAGCGGTTTACAAGATTGAAGCGACCGTAATATGCGCGTCTGTTATTTGGTATTTATATAGATTCGTACATATGTGTTAATAATTCTATTTGTAATCGATTCGAATACTTTATCTAGTAAAAGGTTGATGTTTTTTAGAATCGAGAAATAAATGACAATGAAGTCGCTTGTTCCTAACACTTTAATAATTCTATTATTAAAAAATAAAATTTATTTATTTGGCATCGGACCCTCGTAGGCTCTAAGCTACATGTTTCATAATATCTTACTGTAGTGCAAATAGGGAAGCAGCACAAATGTTCTCAGGTTTGCTAAGTGCTGGCTATCTCTGCCGCTTGTAAGAGTCAATTTCTCGGAAAAACAACTGAGTATGCCAGCTTCTGTACCCGACGTGAAAATTCTAAGTATAGCACTCAGTTCCGCGAATCGAGGTGAACTGAGTGGTATGCACATTAGTTATGTTAGGGGCTGACGTAAGGGATTGGTCTAAGTGATGAATTGACAGATAAGATGAACGACGCGATAGATACACACATCAAAAGTGTCTAGGGATCAACATATATTTTTGCAATAACTTTTCTCCTGATTGATATTAATTAAAATTTTCTTTAAGGATTCATCAAATAAAGTGTTTTCGTTTGTCTACAGTAACGATAAACCAAGTTACCTTTGCATTAATAAAGAAATTTGCCATTTTCATAATAAAGGGATTTTTGACATTTGAACCACTAACATTAAAGTTCGAAAAAAAGACTGAAATAACAGTTTTCTTTAAAATTTTATTGGGTAACTTAAACAATTAATAATCCGTGTTTCTACCGCGAACACTAACAACACAAGAACATCGGTTTGGCATACTCAAAATGAGTTCATCCAAATCACGCTGTGGAATGGCCGCCCATGTTCGTTGCAACAACAAAAAAAGGACTTTGGACACGTTACCGAAGCACTGGTACCGTGGCTGAGCGCCATGGAGGACGGTATCGCTGGCACCACACGGAGACAAGACCGATACATTCAAATCACAACTCGAAGAGCTCCAACAATAACCGCCATGATGTTAGCCGTGACGCTTCATCACTCTTCAGGGAACTTAATTAGCGACCAAACAGTCAGAAACCGCTTGCATGAAGTGAACCTTCATTCCCGAAGACCGCTAAGGGTACCACCTATAGCAATGCACAATCGTAGGATTCGATATCAATGGGCTCTTGAACACAGAAATTGGGCAGAAGAACAATGGCGTTTCGTGTGCTTTTCTGATGAGTCTCGTTTTGGTATGAGACCGGATACAAGACGTATACGACACTGGAGAACCCCTGGACGCCAACAGCGATTAAAATCCTGCCAGGAAGTCCATCCTTATAGTGGTGGAACCATCATGGTATGGGCGGGTATTTGGATCGGCGGAAGAACTGAGTTGATTTGGATCAGAGGCAACCTCAACGCTCAAATTTATGCTGAGACGATTGTATCAGACGTCATCGTTCCTCTACAAGTGCAAATCGGTCCCTTATTTCAGTTAATGCATGATAATGCACGACCGCACACCGCAAGAGTTGTAAGACAGACTCTCGCCGCAGCTAACATCAATGTCATGCCCTGGCCTGCTCAGTCGCCAGACTTGAACCCGATTGAGCATGCATGGGATATGCTACAGAGAAGAGCTCTGCCGAATATGGAGGGTATCCAGTCGCAAGAAGACCTTTTTTTGTTGTTGCAACGAACATGGGCGGCCATTCCACAGCGTGATTTGGATGAACTCATTTTGAGTATGCCAAACCGATGTTCTTGTGTTGTTAGTGTTCGCGGTAGAAACACGGATTATTAATTGTTTAAGTTACCCAATAAAATTTTAAAGAAAACTGTTATTTCAGTCTTTTTTTCGAACTTTAATGTTAGTGGTTCAAATGTCAAAAATCCCTTTATTATGAAAATGGCAAATTTCTTTATTAATGCAAAGGTGACTTGGTTTATCGTTACTGTAGACAAACGAAAACACTTTATTTGATGAATCCTTAAAGAAAATTTTAATTAATATCAATCAGGAGAAAAGTTATTGCAAAAATATATGTTGATCCCTAGACACTTTTGATGTGTGTATAATTAATGAGAGACACTTAGCTGTTTTATGTGCAACAATGACTAAACGCGATGGTAGTGATACCAATGATCTCCCCGGTAGCATGGCAGCCCTGTAGTTTAGGTTAGACCAGGATGATCCATTGCAGTTGTAGATGTCACGTTCTTTTCTCGATTAGTCTCCAGAGTAAGAGAATAAACTTTGGGAAGCATATGACTCTAGAGTCGCACAAAACTGGGGATCACACGAGTTTTTCTGGTTGCTTACTATGCTGTGCGATCGACGGGTACCTGAAAATATGAAAAAGTAATTTAAGGAATATTTTAGATTTAGCTGATGGAAAAGATAGGCTGATTATGTATGGTGAATGTTGTTGTTGTAAATGTTGAATGTTCAGATTAGGAACAAGCGAGATAGCTAAAATACTATTACATGATCCGTACGCAGTACTGCTTATCTATATTTTCACGCAAGCTCTCTTGTGAAGTAAGCAGAGTCTCGAATCCCACAAGAGGTACGTCGGGAGGCATACAAGCATACGGCCCACCTGATGTAAAGCGGGTACCGTAGCCTATTAACGCTTGCAATATATTAAGTATCACTTGTCCGATGCCTCCTCTGCTGCTTACACAGCAATTCCTTAAGAGCTTACTGGTGACCTCACTCACACGCAGGAACACAACAGCCCTCTAGGGAGTTATCATTTGGCTACGGTTTTCTGTGAGATGGAGGTACTTCCCCAGACGGGCTGCTTTGATGGCCTCTACCTCTCAATCTTCATATACGTCGCTTGCGTCTAATATTTATAGATCTGTTCGTATACGCTCCGGTCATATTGAGTGTAGTGAGCCTTCTGACTCAAGTTTTTACTGTTCAGATATTTCCCTAACGTTCAGTTACTTTTACGTACCTCGTACAATCATCATGACTAATATTTGCAGTCCGGATGGTGATTTTGCGAATAATACGCTGATATCTTTACGACGTAGACAAATGACGACGAAATTCCCATTCACCATGTTCTCATGAATAAAGGTAAGACGTGGTATGACACGGGCATGGAAAAGAGTACACAATAAAGAAAAAATACTCACTGAATGGATAAAGAACGCAAAAGTAGAAGGAAATAAGCGCCATAGTAACCTAAAAAGGATAAAAATGACCTACAACGATGGATGATATTGATCAAAACGTCAGTTTAGATACATTAATACACTGAAAACAGTCTTTTACCTGATGGGAATTGGGGCGAATCGTAATTTGGGTATATCACACATTAGTACCGACACAATTTGTAACTTTTTCTTATCATTCCTACCTAATACTACTATCATGTCAACAATCACTAAATTATGACTAATTACATACGTGATTAATGCAAAACGCATTCTATCATAAATACACAATTACGTATATACAATTAGATTACGGACAGATTACACGTCGGCGTCCGATGAAGACGCATTGCCCGGAATCGACAGGTGGCCACTATCGTGACATGATTGATGCCAGTGGTGTATGCCTTGTGTACAAACATGACATAGAGTAACTATTACCACATAGAAAGGTCATTTGATAACACAAAATGTATGAATTACTAATGCGACGCTCACTATGAAATCATTGATGATACAATTCAATATATATATGATACAAGACGAGCTCGGTGGCGTAGTGGTGAAACGCGTTGTTAAACTACTTTGACACCAACGCTCGTGGGTTCGGTTCCCACACAGTACAAACATTTGTGTGCATGAACATGTCTGTTTGTCTTGGTCTGGGTATTTTCTATGTATGATAAGTATGTATTTACAAAAAAAAAATGTATTTACGTATGTTTTTCAGTTGTCTAGTACCCATAACACAAGCTTCGCTTACTTTGGGGCTAGATGGCGCTGTGTAATTTGTCCGACAATATACATATATATAATTAATAATATTAGAAAGGGAGTGTCGTTGTTAAGATAAGAAAAGGCATGCTCCGTTGAAAATTATATGAAAGAATGCAGGATGAAAGAATGACGAAAGAAATAAGCAATGCGAAAGTGGCAGGATGTCGGAGCAGCGGAAGACCAAGACTCGCGTACCATGACTAAATTGGTCGTGTTTTATCTACCTAAATGTGATATCAGGAGCCCTAGGAACCGGCGAGCGTGCATGTAAAGAGCTATGAATATTAACGTAGCATGTGAGGTGTGTGAGAACCGAGTTTTATAGAGCTCAATCTCAGCCTGCCCTGCAAGGGACTTGACCTGAAGATATACATACATACAATCAATGGTGAATGAACTACGATAGCGTAATTTCGTTAAACGTCAATACGTTATTGTCAATACGTAGCAACCTATTAATAGATATGGTGCAATCAAAGTGATTGTACGATAATATAAAGAATGTCAAAGGTTAAACTACACATACAACATACCTGCTTCCTGGTTACCGTTTTCGACATTTTCATCATTATGGTCACATGAATTTCCATTTTTTTACTTCTGAATCCCCGACCTTAATTAACACTTTCATCTAATAAGTCCTTCCGTTTTCAGTTGCTGTCTTGTCATCGTACATTTAAAGGGCAACGCTCAACATTGTTGCATACACCACTTCCACACTAGTATCATTCCCGCCATTTGCAAAATCTAACTCAGAATATGTAATCCCACTGAAAATCAGGTTTGTCTTTTTTTAATACAATGTCGGAAGGCATACAAACATTCAGCCCACCTGATATAAAGTGACAAGCGTTGGTAGGCTACGATATTGTATTGTAATACATTAAGTATCACTCGCGCGATGCCACTTCTGCTGCTCACATAGGAGCTTTTTAAGAACTCACTGGTGACTTCGCTCACTAGCACACCTGATGTAAAGCGGATACCGTAGCCTATTAACGCTTGTAATATGTTAAGTATCACTCGCGCGATGCCTCCTCTGCTGCTTACTCAGCAACTCTTTGGGAGCTTACTGGTGTCCTCACTCACACGCAGGAACACAACAACCGCCTAGGGAATTGTTATTTAGCTGCGATTTTCCGTAAAAACTGCTGAATGAATGTGGAGGCACTTCCCCAGACGGGCTGCTTTAAAGCGCCCTAACTCTCTTAGAAACACCTAAATCAAGTCAAAAAAACATGTCCATGGACACAAATGTTTATCCTGTGTGGGAAGGTACAAGAGTTGATGTCAAAGCAGCGACATTAACCACTACGCTACCGAGCTAGTCAATATATTTAAGGCTACTTTCAGAGCTATGTGAAAAATATTATTTCATATTGATAATGTATTCAATCCAAAGTTTATGTCTCAAAAATTCTGAGCGTCATCCAGTGTATGTTTATCTCTATATAGACTACGTGCCCTTATGGTCAGATACCAAGTCTCCGTGCCGAAGATGCCGGTGAGGACATGTTTGTTTAATAGTTTCGTTCAGCATTATTCAGGTAGTTTCGAAGTAATGTTTGCCCATCCAGCTTAGTAGAATTTGTTTATCGATCTCCTTGGGAAGTTTGTTTATATTTCATTTCAACGAAGCTCGCATGGTTAGTTTGCAATAATTCCCGGTACGTATGGAATTCCGTAGTTTGAAGGATGCAACTTGTTTCCGTGTAAGTATGAAACCTCGACTTTAGTACATATTGAAGTCCGGTTAGTTACTACCTAACTAAAAATTCTTAGTTCTATTCGCATCGTAATTACAATAGACAGATAAGTAACCCGACAAGAATTATTGGAACTATCCTGAAGTCGTAGGTAGCCAACCAACCAACGGTTAATTGTTTTACGACAGTACCTATGTAAAAGTCAAGAAATAAATGACAATGAAGTCGCTTGTTTCTAACACTTCAATAATTCTATTATTAAAAAATTATTATTATTTATTTGGCATCGGACCCTCGTAGGCTCTAAGCTACATGTTTCATAATATCTTACTGTAGTGCAAATAGGGAAGCAGCACAAATGTTCTCAGGTTTGTTAAGTGCTGGCTATCTCTGCCGCTTGTAAGAGTCAATTTCTCGGAAAAACAACGGATAATTGTTTTACGACAGTACCTATGTAAAAGTATACATCGCTCTCTCCACAAAGTTATATGTATACAGTAGAGAGATATAAGTAGTAGGATAACTTCAAAGAAACTTTCAGAATCGTCATAATTGCGTGAATGTGCGAAATTACGATAATAAAATTGGAAATATCGCCCTCGTGACGGATTCATCAAAATGGTCTCGTTTTACATTCTATGTAGCCCGCCACATACTGTCAGCGTTCTTAAAGAGCGCAAGCGTCTATGTCAAAAAAGCTTAAGTGAGATTATTGTAAATTAAAATACGAATAGTTGCAGAAAATTAGTAGAATGAAAAATCTCACGGTGAAAAAGCAATTCTGACACTTAACTTTAACTTTTGACTTTTTAACAAATAATTACTAAGTCGTTACTAAGTCGTATTTTACAATTTTGCAAAGTAGTTACTTAGCTGAATTATCTCTGCGTTGTTCAACGAATGCAGACAACGGAAACGAAGGTGATTTCCTGGAATGGAGACAAAGTTAAATTACTTGGAAGATAGTGTGGTAACTTGACTTGAATCTTTTTGTTAAACGCAATAAACGGCGATTTACTTACTTTGAATGTAAAAATAAAATTATTGTTAACCTTTTCTAACTCTTACATGTATATCCTGACATAACTATTATATTAGAGCAGTATTCTATACGAAGTTATTAAAAATAATAGTATTTTCATGAACACAATTAAAAGAATAGTAAATCTACTGAGACTAAAATAGAACTGAACTTCTTGGCTTGGTTTGTGAATGTCAGCGTGCATGCGTGCGTGCCTTTGCACGTATTGTGTATACACAATATGCGGCTTATAAGTGCACTCAGGAAATATTGCTCACTATCCCCATCGCAAACATAGCACTCCTCAGGAGCTTACTGATAGCCTCACTCGCTGCAGAAAGGCAACATCCTTTTATCAAAGTCTCATTTATTAATCGACAGTGTCTCACTTTCAGAAGCACAAAAACTTTTCAAGAATGCTTATTTGATTAGCCCCTTATCTTAAGTTGAAAGTTATATCTCTACCATCCAGACTGCTCAAATTGTACGCTTAATTAGGCGTCGAATATCACTGTGAACTTCTATTTTTCTCCAGATCCTCGATGGCTAATTAGCGGCTTGCACTATATCTAGATGTATGTTGACTAAAGACAATGTCAGTTTTCTTAATTTCCGAAATTGTAACGATTTGTTTACAATTAATGACTTGAATCATTCTGTCTTCATTTCTATGAAAATTACGGTAATATAAATAGATTATGTTGACCAAAAACTTTGTGACGTGAGTAAGAAATGGGACATCTGTTTAGTTATGAAATTTTAATCTTTGTTATTTTGCATATACACAGATCTCGGATATATTGTATCATTGTACCAATTCAAGATTATCTCAAAGGACCTATAATACTAACAGTAAACTCAAAACGACGAGCTTGTATAATGACTGCATAATGTGCACATCTAGTATTTAGACAATTGTTTTCAGAGAATAAGATCTACGAATGTAGTTTTGTGAATGCACACTATGGCGTTTTATTAGCAAATTTATAGAACGAGCGGATGGAAAACAGTATGGAACTAGTACAGATATTTATAGAAAAAATGCTTACTATTTTTGTGACAAAAATAGTATTTGAAAGAGGAAACCAGATTGAACGCAAGAAAGAACCAATTGAGGCTGAAGATTTAGTTTTGGACTAAGTGAACAGGATTTTATATTTTTGATATACTTTTAATAGATATAGTAGGTACACCGTGTACTAATGTTTAGAGATGAGATGTTCAAAGATGTATACATAGTTCTACTATATCTATTGTATGAAACATAATATACTGCTCATAATGGTAAATAATACACATTTAAACATAAAAAGCAATGACATCCCAGTGGATAAAGAACTAGCCTATTGACCTGTTGAAACCCGGTGGTACCGTTACTCCATACTGATTTTAATTCTGGCGTGGGTATATATAGATGCAGGAAATTAAATTTCAAAAGACGTGTGTCTTAACCTATGAATGGTCTGCTTTTGCCTCTGGGTTGTAGAAGTCGGTCAGCAGCTTCATGTCAAAATCAGTATCTTCGCCAAATGACTAGGTAGCGGACTCCGTCAATCCTAAACCAATGATGATTTAGGAAGAAGAATACAAATTGAGATAGAAAGACATTGACATTATTGACATATAATATACACAGGAGTAGGAATTCAACACAGTTTATATAAATATCTAAATATCTAGTGTATGAACTCAGCCTTTCTAACCTCTTATTAGCCAGTTTGAATTTGTGCTTTATAAAGCACACGTAGATAGATAACGAAGTCACTTCAACCCATTGCATCAATAACTTAAATTTCCATGGGCAAATAGTTTTCGAACAACCAATAGCCAATAGCAATATTTCTGATTTCACGTGTAATTCGCCATTAGTTTACTAGAAAACGTGCGTTACATTGAAATCGCAGCGCTTCGGGAATATAAAGCGGAGTTTGATCAGCAATAACCCATTCTGTACGAGGGTCAGGTACCACAAGGAGTATTTAGGCCCGGGCCTGACTGTTAGCCATTTCTTTATTGATTTTACCCGATCTCAAAAAGTAAGAGGTTCTATCCTCAGACATTCTCAAAATGTTCGACGTGAATGCTTTTTTATACATATCCACTGATATCTTGGGAACGGCTCAACGCGTTTGAATAATTCAAGTTGTGTTCAGTGAAGGTAGATCTGTATTTGCCGTATAAATTAGGTCGAGACGAGACTATTTTAAAAGTTGTTTAAAAATCTCATTCGATTTGGTTGCAAACCGGATTAGGATTTTTAGATTTTGGTCTCATGTAGTTTTCGTTAAGATTTCATGAGGTTATCATGACGTACTAAAAAATTATATCACGAAAACTCGTTAATAAAAAAAGGAAATCACCTTCATAGAAATAGAAAAAAAAAAATGTATTTATAGACGTTTTGAAAGACACGTTACCTAACTTAAGAAACGTCTGGTTTTCTTTCTGGGTTGTGGAGGCAGTCTATCTATATCAAAATCAATATTTTGTAGGTAGTCGCTCCATCACAAAATGAATATTTTAAGTAGCAAAGTCTGCCAATCCTAACAGATTAGGAAAATGGGGCAACACTGGAAGTTCTATTTGTTAACTACGATAAGGAAGTTCTATTTATTATATACGATAATGCTTTCTATCTACGAGTATAACTATACACCAAATCCCTCGCGCGGTAAACAGAGAGAACCGGACGTCTCAGGACTCGGTCCTTACACCCTCACTCGCTTTTTTAATATTCATGGCTCTTCTCATGAAAGGTCACCGATTTCTAAGCCTATACTTTGATTTATATAATTATATATATTCATATGTGCTTCATTGAAATGAAAAACAGATTTAGAAGTCTATTATATACACATATGATAAATGATGATATTGAGCTTGTAAAAACATGTTTTTTAGAACTTGAGAAAGTATATTTTATTGTGTTAATTTATACCAAAAATAATTGAAATATATAAAAAAATATGTAGAAATATGTAGAAGTACTGATACAAACTCTGTATTAATCATTACACTAAGTGATAATCGAACGAACTTATATATATATATGTATATATATATATAACCTCTTCTTATATAAATATAAATAAATAAGAAGCTTAAATATATGAAAGTTTAATTTTTAAATGTGAAAATTTCAATACAGAAATGACATTGTCACAATAAATGTAGTAACATTTATGTTATAACCAATTAAAAGGAATGTAGCTTATTATTATATATTCTTTATTGCATATAACAGTGTTAAACATATTAAGAAAATAGTAGTTATGCAAAGGCGAGCTTATCTCTATAATAAAGACATCTCTTCCAGCCAACCTGTGCTGTGGGATATTTTGTAAAGAATACAGTAAAAGTACAATATACCAGATATATCTCTGCGGTACACTAACAAGATACAAATAAATACTTATTAATATTACTTATATAACTTTATAATTACGAAATAAATACTACCAAAATAAATACATATATACCATTACATATATAAATATCTAAGCGATAATAGCGTATGTAGTAGTCTTTCAGTCTTTTTTTTGAAGTGGTGACAGATGAACTCTCACGAATATATGAGGGTACTTGATTCCACAACTGTGCAGCACGGTAAGTGCGCGAGTTATAGAAGAAATTAGAGTGCGCAGTTGGAAGGATTAGCGTATTGGTGACGCAAGGACGTAGAGGGCGGGATCTAGGTGGAAGCAATTGGAAACGGGAACTCACATAAGCGGGGGCAAAGGAATCTTTGAGGATCTTATAGAGAAAAGAAAGAACATGGTGATTACGGCGAAAGCAAATTGGGAGCAGTTGTTTCCGGTATTTACTGATGTGGTCAGATTTTTTAAACCGTAAATAAACCTAATCGCAAGGCTTATCCAATTTTTTAAGTAACATTGAATCAAACAAGTGTGCAAAATGATAATTGGTCTCTACGAACGTTTACAATGTAAGACGCCGCCTGACATAAAACAGTTACTGTAGCAATACATTAAGTATCACTCGCGTGATGCCACCTGTGTTGCTAACACAGCAACTCCTTTGGAGCTCATTGGTGCCCTCACTCATACGCAGGAACACAACAATCCTCCACGTTGTTATTATAGGAAAGCGGTTTTCTGTGAGGTGGGAGTATTTCCCCAGATAGGCTGCTTTGAAGCGCCTTACGTCTCTTAAAATAATTGCTACTGCTCGTACGTTGCTACCCCGCTAGTAACTCCGCAACCCCTCAAAAGCATACTCTCTAATAAATTAACAAGACTTCGCCGAAACCGAACTCTAATGTATTTTCATTGCCGCCATACTTTTAACGAATTAGAAATTCAAATTAGATTCCTAAAACGTTCCTTTTTCCAAAGAACTTTTTATTATCTCATTTAATGTTAAAGCAAAAACCTGTCCATTTCGCGATAACACACCAGATTTTCTCTTCAATCCGTATAAAACCTTACTCTAAGTAACAAAGCTAATAGAACGAATATTCGAGCGTAATGGTACAGCCGGTACCAAAGGAAAAAAACCCCGAATCTCGAGATCCGGCAATCATACTTAACTCACGATTCCTTGAGATTAACTTTAAACGAAACCATTTCTTGGGTAAAGTGGTACTTACGACACTAAATACTAACGTCGCGATTAATTTATAAAATTTTATGGAATCACTTCCGACGGATCTTCACAACTTTGTACACGGTAATTGTTACCTCACAACGCTGAGCAAATTACAATTTACTCGTCCAAAATACTCAACATAATATATTGATATTATCAAGACGAAGGTCTTCAACCAGTGTGTGTTGTCAGTGATAACATACGGCACAGAAACGTCGTCCCTTACTATGGGCTTCATACGGAATCATGGTTGCACAGCGTGTGATGCAGAGAGCCATGCTCGGAGTTTATCTACGATATAGATTCAGATATGAGCACGACGTGGCTCTACTGACCAGCAAGCTAAAGTAGCAGTGGGCAAGCCACATAGCTCGGAAACCCTGATGGCCCTTGGGGCAAAAAAGTACTCAAATGGTGACCACGAACAGGAAAATGCAACGTAGGATCCACACGATGGACCGACGATCTTGTGAAGATCACAGAGAGCCGATGAATGCAAGCAGCACAGGATCAATCGTCGTAGAAGTCTAATGGGGTGACCTAGGTTGAGCAGTGGATATCCGTCGGATAACATGATGAGCAAATAACGACAGCTTCTATTCCTTTTCCGTAGCATGTCTCTGTCATCTGGTTATGTCATCTGCTTTCGGAAACTTAGGCAATAAACGTATCGAAATGACAGCGAGGTAGAATATAGCAATATGTAACTGGTAGTCCTCTTCCTAACCGGGACCGTGTCTTCACCATTCAGAAGATTGCAGTGAAACGATTATTCTCATTGGGCTGAAGCTGACGAGGTGCAATTTGAGGAACTTGATGGCGACATTACATGTGACAGTGTACTTGACAATGAATAGATGGTAGCCATTAAGCTTAGTTAAAAGAGAATAGGCATATAAGCATCATAACTAGTCTCCACCTCAAAGAATATCGCAGCTAAATAGCTACTTGGAGGTATGCTGTATTTCTGCAAAGCAAGCATAGTCAATCTGATGTAGAGCTGTTACCCTATTGTGTACATAGGGTAACAGCTCTACATCAGATTGACTGTATGTTTATATGCTGTAATCTTCGTTCTTAACAAATTGCAAAAGCAATGACTTTTGCTGCTAAGCTAATAAAACGGATAGTGAGTGCTATCTATTCGTGACCGCATATACAGATATATAGCAATCGAATCAATAGTTTACACTTGCAATACGTTAAGTATAACTAGATGCCATCTCTGCTGCTAGCAAAGCAACTCCTTAGGAGGTTACTGTTGACCTCACTCACACGCAGGAACGCAGCAACCTTCAAGGGAGTTGTTTTTTGGCTCTAGTTTTCTGTGAGATGGAGGTTCTTTCCCAGACGGGCTGATTTAATGAGTTCTTCCTCTATTAAAAACTGGTAAACCTACCTTAACGCCTGATGTAAAGAGTGACTCATAAAAGAAAGACGAAGCTACTGAAAACGTCTCTACGTCATTCTTCTGAGGGTGCGCTGAACTCTCATGAGAACTCTTACGACCGGTCCTACGGGTGATGATAGACTCGTACTGGCAAAACATCAGCTAGTGGTGACCTTTAGCAGGGAAGGCTCAACTTCGTCAGTGGCAATCGCCCCAGGGGAAACGGGGCGACGTTCCTGCGCAGTGTTTTTAGTAGCCACTTATATATTTTCGCGGCCATTATTAAGATGCGCTCTCTTTAAGTGGTTATTAGAAATTATGTTAGTAGATCACCTCTGGGATTCCCAATGTCATAAAGGCACAATAATAAGGCGTTGATTGGGTTTTGACTGCACTCCGCAGCATACAATGCAGGTGGCACGGAAGCAGAGTAGAAGCGTCGCCGCACCAGTGCTGGAGACACCGGCTGTCCGCTTTGCTGAGATGGCAGCCCGTTGACTATCATCATGTAGTGCATTGGAGAGCACACACAAGAGCATTTAGCAATTAAGCTGTAAATGAATTCACCGTCGAAGTCGGTGTAGTATTCACTGATTTTAGTAAGGCGTTTGACACTATTAATCATAGTATACTTATTGAAAAACTGGTAAAGTATGGAGTGTCGGAACTCTTTTTATCCGCACAGGCCCACCACTCATTCCCACCACTATGTCTCCTGTTTAGTCAGAATTAACAGCGGCGACCACCAAAAAGGCAATGAATAGTGAAGTTCATTCCTGTCCCGACAGTTAAACTACAGCTGCCTTGGAACTCACAACGACGACGGACGACGTTTTGAAATTGACTTCCCCTCTTGGCAAAGTGAGAGACAGCAATATGACAAATAAGGCATTAAAAACCTCAAAGAGATGGCTAGTCAAGTGAAGCTCAACTGCTGTGCACCACGGTTTATCAGATATCTAACACTACCGGGACCTAAACTGTTAGTTGTTACCTAACACATCGATTCCAATAATATAGATTTCAGAACCGCCTAAACGCCTGGTAATTCTCCCTTGTTGCCACCAAATCAGAATAGTAGACTACCCTGGATGGGACATGCAAGGAATTTAACATATCATCCCGCTCCCGACGCCCGAGATCGCACTCCCAAAGAATATGATGTGCTGTTTGCTCGAATTCATGATTTGCCATAGAACACTAACATAAAGGCGATGACACAAGTCTAAACGAAAAGAGCTTAGCTCTAAAGTTTCCATGTCCAGTTAAAAATTGAACAACGGGATGATCGACTTCTAACCACTCTTGCTTAATCTGTCTCACACTGATTGGAAGAACAGATACTAGTGGCGTCCTTTAGTAGAAGTTTCCAATCTTTCTTGCCATTCAGACAGCAAAGTTTCAAATACCTCGTCAATTGGTTTGAGCAATCTAAATATTTTTGTTATATTATTTGTCAAGATCGCGATGTTTTAGAAAGTTAGGTTGTAATTTTTTGAGGTGTAGTACATTGAAGCGCGGCGTTGAATTTCTAAGTCAACTGGTGACACGCCTGCTAGCACTGATAGTGCCTCGGTGCTCACAGTTCTATACGATTTACATAAAAATGTTAAAGCGAGACGCTAACTTTTGCAGCAACTTATGACGCACAGCACCTATGGTAGCTCTATCAGCCCATGCAGGTGACCCGTACGTAAGACATCCTAAATATGTGGCTGTGTAAATATTTTTTAACCTTTTATAAGTTAAGCCCCTCTACGAGGTGGAAATTCGGATTCATATACTGCTACTTCGGGAGTCCCCCAGGGTTCGCATTTGGGGCCACATCTTTTTACTATTTTCATTGACGATATATATAAATGTTTTCATGATTCACGCATCTTTTTGTTCGCTGAAGACCTTAAGGCAATTACGAAAATACAAAATCAGGCAGATTCGGTACGATTTCAGGAGGATTTGAACAGGTTAACAGAGTGATGTGAGCATTACAAAATGTCTTTAAGTGGGAAGAAATGTAAACACATAAAATTTACTAGCAATGATACTAAGGAACTTAAATAGGGAACCACTCAATGAAGTCGACAGCATACGCGACCTAGGAGTCATATTTCACAAGAAACTAAACTTTCACTACAAACATTAAAACTGCTTTGTTTTGTTATAAAGAATGCAAACATTTTAGAAAACCCAGCACAAAAAAGTAACATAACTTACTAGACAACAGTCACTTATAATATTGCAGTGTCACCAAGTTATATATAAATAAATAAATATTGTCGGACAAATGACACAGCGCCATCTAGTCCCAATGTAAGCGAAGCTTGTGTTATGGGTACTAGACAACTGATAAACATAGAAAATTAGAATATTATACATAGAAAATACCCAGACCAAGACAAACAGACATGTTCATGTACACAAATGTTTGTACCGTGTGGGAAGCGAACCCACGAGCGTTGGTGCCAAAGTAGCGTAACAACGCGTTTCACCACTGCGCCACCGAGCTCGTCCATATAATGTGCATATTTCTCGTATTGAAAGATTACAAAAAAGATTCCCGTGGGCATTTGACATATAGTTCCAATATGGGTAAAAAGTTCAAATCATATAAGAAAAGACTACAATATTTTAGAATGGCATCGTTAGCAAAGAGTCGAATTTGATCTTTCTTAAAAAAAAACTCATAAACGGCACTGTGAACTGTCCAAAAGTGCTGCGTATGGTGTCATTCATTACATGCACCGCAGAGATTGCCGATATGTTCTAATGAAAAACTTTTTGTACAACCTAATTGTAATACTAACCTAACACAACACTGTCCACTTTCCAGGATGTTTGCCTTATACCGTAAACATATTTTAGGGTGTTGCAAATGTCCATAGGCTACGGTCACTGTGTACTATCAGGCAGGCCGTTATCAGGATTGCCGTATGCAATATTTATTTTTTATTATTTTATTTTAATTTATTTGCAGCTAAAATTTTAATTTAATTATTCGTCCAATATATAATTGTAACTGCAGTGAATTTCAATTACCTATCTTGTGCATGCGGTGCTTTTCTGTAAGTAATGGGACACTTAAATATAAGAATTATAATGTATATGTTACTCTAACAGTGTACCCATTGTTGCAAAGCCAAATAAATAAATAAGATAAATGGTATGAAGAGATTTTCAGAGTCGTTAATTTTCATGTGATTATTCTGGTATTGTAATCATCCATACGCTACGGCAAATACTTACCACAAGACAAGTGGTGCTTAATTTCCATAGTAATTATTTTGAGCATCATAATCATTTCATATTAATTTCTAATACCTCTACTGACGAAAATATGCCGATAAGCCAGTAGTAGTGCTAATATCGTTTACGCGTTTCCACTCACACGCTAAGTTATTTTGCTCTACGGAACACAAAAATTAAATATTACAGGCACATTTCAAAGTTATTCTATTGCTTTTGTAATATCTACTGACAGTATTCTTGTAGGCCTAAGTAAACTAATATTAAATTCAGGTTTTTCGGTACTGAGCCCATAAATATCACGGCACAAAAGGAATAAGAATGAGTATCACTTTATTATTATATAATATGATTGCTTCGTTTTCTACGAAAATAATGGAAATATTTTTTATTTAATATTATGAAATGTTGAGGGCGTATAAGCGTATGATCTCCGCAATCTGAAGCTAACTCACGTAGCCTACAAAGGCTTGGGAAACAAGGCACTTCACTCGTATATTGCCATGCCTCCTATTAGCGTAAATTTCCTAGACATCTTACTCGCTCGAAGAAACTTAATAATTGTTATCTCGTGATTGTCGGGGTCTGCTACCTTGGCCAAGAGATTTAGTGAAGATACTGATTTTTATATAGAGCAACAGGTAAGGTCCTATGTCTTTTGAAATGTAATTACTTGGACGTGTAGGTCTCCTCGCATTGTTTTCCTCTATTGCCGATCTAGTGCTAATTACAAATATGTACATAAATCCGGAAATAACAAACTTAATACCGAAAATAATAACTTTAATAGACCGTGATAAAACGCAATATACCTTGCCAATGAACTTGACTCTCTGCTAAAAGATAGGTAGATCATCAGCTCAACAAAATTTAATAAAGAGGCATACAAATAAATCTATGGTACATTCTTGCCTTTGTGCAAGGTGTGTATGCAAGTGATGCTCGGAACATATACTATATAGAATATCAAATAAGTAATATATTTTGGTCAAACACCTATTTTAAAGAGACTCATCACAAATACAAAAATATGAACAGTGCCTAGACTATGCCCTTCCTGCTATTTCACCTTTAACAGAATGAAACACAAATAAAGCAAACCAAGACTATATAACGAAAGAAATTCTTACCAGAGGTTAGATTGTGGGTTATAATTAAAATATGTCTAATTCCTTTAATGAAAGCCGCGCCTGCCGGGCACATCCATGCTTACCACAAAGTAGAATTGAATGAGGTTATTAATTTTACCAGTGATTATTTAAATTTAACATCCGTATATATTATTGTCTCCGTTTCCGTATATATTAATTAACATTTCCGGACAATTTACATAGCGCCGTCTAATACTTTACTTGCACTATGAGAGGTATTGTATCTTTGTATATGTTCACGCTAGGTTTCCTGCCTGTCCTGGGTAGACAGAGAGAACCGAGCGTTATAAGATGCAACCCTTACATACTTCGCTCGCTTTTATAGTTACTATGTATAGATATTGGATAACTGATAACTATACTTAGGTACATACCTAGATGGCATTCGATCATCATAGCTTAAGTTAGAGCTCCGCAGAGAAGTCGCTGCGCTTAGTCACTTTTACCGGTTGTATCATGGAGAATATTTGGCGGAACTCTACAACCTTATTCCTTCTTCCCCGTTCAAGTACCGGAACTACCATCCATCTCAGCATGCACATTCTCACAGTCGAAAATATCATCCCATTACCCCGTACAAAAAGGTTCACTCAATTTTTTGTCAGCCGAACCGCTCACCAGTGGAATAAACTAACTGGCGGAGTTTATTCCACTGGTCAGCGGTTCGGCACCTGTGTACGAGTATATCGCCACATGTGTACGATATTGGGTCTTTCAAGAGGAATGGGAAGAGGTATCTTCTAGGCCGACATAGTAGAAGCGACGAGATGATATGAAGTGCATGGGATTTCGATGCTTCTATTCCTGGACACCAGTGTTCTGCGGCCCACCAAGTAGGCCCTGCTGTCACATGCCGTGTCCCAATAAAAAAAACGACGCTGATTTAATAGATCAGTGATAGCTTTGTTAAAAATATATATATAGTGTTTATTCACTAATAGTGAAAAATTCACTTCGTAATTCGACCGGACATAAACTAGATAATAAAAACGTCCAAGGTAATGATAACTTCTCTGAATAAATTAATCTGCAGCATCCGGACTAGAAACTTTAGACAGAATTTTACGTTTGACGAGCTACGTGACTGGTTAGTAATGCTATTTTGACAGCAACGCTCGTGGGTGCGATTCCCACACAGCACAAACATTTGTGTGCATGTCTTGGTGTTTTCAGGAGGTGTAGGGTGCATCAAAGCAGCACATCTGGAAAAGTACCTTCTGAGGACATAAGAAGACATGTTCATGTACACAAATGTTTGCCTTGTGGAGAAATCGATTAACAATTGAGGAGTAATATGTTAGCTTGATGGAGTGGAAATTGGTAAGGATTTACCTGTATATGGACCGCTTGAAGCAATATGTTGGCTTTTGAAGCTATATCTTGCTTAAAATCTTGCTAACCGGCGCCACAAAATCTGATAATCTCGCTATGCTATTACTGAATGTACACTGGCATCACCTCGACTTATTCTATTGTCATCAGTAGGGGCCATATTCGAAACTGATGCCTACGTAATTCCATACTTTTTGACATAAGTTTTCGATTCCGATTCGAATATGTCTTTCCGAGGCAATGTGAATCCCCACAGAGTTACACTCGAATTTTGTGATGATGCAAGAAGTAAAAATTGAAAAAAAATTGTTCCTTAGATGTTATTATATAAATCCTGCACCATTAATTCTGTTCGGGTTTCGGGCGCATGTTTCATTATCTTTTGGGCTCAGACTTTAATGCCGGGCTGAGTAAGTAAGTCCTTTCATCTCGCAGGAGATAGTGTCATAAACAAATATGCTTCAAATTCTCTTCAAATAATCGTTTTTAACAATTGATATAAAAGAGAGTAACGGTGTTAAGATATGAAGAGATGTACTCCGTTGGTTCGAAAACGTAGAAAGAATGCAAGGTGGAAAATGACGATACAGAAATACAACGAAAGTATATAGACATTGCTCTTGTAGGTGCCAAGGAAGGTCTGGAATCACCTACCAAGATCAGGTACTATCAGAAGTCGGTGTCAAGAGCACTAGAAACCGGCGAGCATGCATAAAAGGAGCTATGAATGTTAAAGAAGATGAGTGAGGTGTATAAGGACCGACTCATATGACGCTCGTTTCCTCTGCATACCCTGAAAGGGACTTGACGTAAAGTCATATAAAGATAGATAGACCTGTGTTTATAGGAAGGATACGCGCATCAAAGTACAATGAACACACAGAAAACCACAGCCAAATAACAACTCCCTGCAGGTTTGTTCTCAGAGAGGTTTAACAGGTCCTAAAAAGTTGCTGTGTTAGCACGTTTGACAAGCTCGGTGGCGCAGTAGTTAATAACGCGACCTTGTCACCGGCGCTCGTAGATTCGATTCCTACACAGGATAAACAGTTGTGTGCATAAACATGTCTGTTTGTCTTGGTCTGAGTATTTTTAAGAAATGTAGGGCGCATGAAAAGACCTTGTCTGGGGAAGTACCTCCACCTCACAGAAAACCGCAGAATAATATAATAACTCTCTAGTGGGTTGTTGTGTTCCTGCGTGTGAGTGAGGTCACCAATAAAATACTGAGGAATCCTGCTGCTAACACAGCAGAGGTGGGTATCGCGCGAATGATACTTAATATATTACAAGCGTACATAGTCTACGGTATCTGCTTTGATCAGGTGGGCCACATGCTTGTATGCCTCACAACTTTGTATAAAAAACACAATTATTACGAAAAATCTATCCGAAAACTGAGTTAATATAAGTTACACTTATGGAATAAGTATTCTGTGTAACTAAATGAGAAACTATTCTATCTATAACTTATACGTACGGTATCTTCAATTACGGATATTCTTAGT
Organism: Pyralis farinalis; assembly: GCA_947507595.1. Classification (NCBI taxonomy): domain Eukaryota; kingdom Metazoa; phylum Arthropoda; class Insecta; order Lepidoptera; family Pyralidae; genus Pyralis; species Pyralis farinalis. The sequence continues at coordinate 8,957,902 of OX382264.1, forward strand.
GCAACATATCAGTAAGCTTACTCCGACCACGTTTGAACTTATCAAATCAGTTAGAAACAGTGGCACAGGATGGGTGAAGACCCATACTGTGCCACAGTTTGTAACTGGTTTTCCGGAAGTTTATCTTTACATTATTATTGATTAATATTGTTAATGAAATTTACTCTAATCAAATTCATTTCTATGACGATAAGCACCTTTTAAATAATAAGCGATTTAATATTAGTAGAGAAATTGTTAGGTCATTTATGTATTGTATAATAATAAATTAATATACGTATTTGTCTATATACAAAACTCATATAGGGTAGAGCACGGGTAGGAAGCATGTAACCAACACAACTGTACCTCTTTGTGTATTTAACAAAATATGGAACTTGAATAAAATTGTTTGGGGAATGGGCGTTAATAGCTGCGACCCATTCCTTAGAGACCAATGTAGCTGTTATCGTATAATATTGTTTCTGTACTAAAATATTTTTTTATTTTTTTTTTTATTTGTAAAATGACTACAAATTTACCATCTTAATTTTAATTTAATTTCCAAAGAGTTCTTTATTCAAAATTTGCAAAAAATTAATATGAATTGTATGTTTAACCAGAATTTTACACTTTCGCAAATGAGTGCGTCTGTGTAACCTGACATGTGATGTGAATTTTTTAATTATAGCGTTGGCTTTACTTTCATTAAAAGTGGAATCTCGGAAACAGTGCGTGTGTTTTTAATGCTAGACAAAATTTTAAGCGAAATTCCACACCGTTTCAATATTCATTGTTCGTCCCCACTTATTTATATTTGGGTAGAAACTAAACACTGCCACCCACATTGTTTTGTGCGAAAGCTTATTCAGAGTTTACTGAAGCATAAATATTATATGAGTAGGTATTTTTTTTGTACGCTTCATGCATATTAATAAGTTCATAAAGGAGTTTCTGGTATCTGTGTATTTATCATTCACAATGTAATAATGACCGAAACAGAAAGTTGAAAACTTGTCAGAAGATATCTGTAAGGGCATGATGAGTAATGAAAAGGATTTGTTTAATTGAGAAATGTAACGACATAGTATGACGAGTCTAGTAGTAAAGTGGTCAGCAATTACTATTCTGACATCAGGGCTCATGAGATCGATTCTGGTCGGTTTGTCTGGATCTGGATTTTCAAGAGAGGCATTTCCTAATCCATTAGCACTGGCGGGGTCCGCTACCTAAGCCTAAAAATTTAGCGAAGATACAGATTTTTATATGGAGCGACTGTCGTCACTCCTTCGCGACCCAGTGGGAAAAAACAGACCATTCTTGCAAGCAGGTGTTACAATTACGTATACTACTCTGTGTAAAAAGTATCGGGAATATGTCAATAAAAAGACCCGCGTAAAAGAGGTCGTTCTAATTTTTTTACTGCATGTTGGTAGCACTGTACTGATTTAGCGCGCAAAATTTGAGCGGGATCTGACATTTAATTTGTTTTAAACTACACTTTTTGTTGGTCATAGTTTTGAGTCCTCGGCGATTTTTACAATGGAAAATATTGTTGAACAAAGAGTGTGCCTTAAATTTTGTGTTTCAAATGATATTTCATGTGGTGAATCACTAAAAATGTTGCGAAATACCTACGGCGAATCGTGTATATCGAAAACAAGGGCTTATGAATGGTATAAGGCTTTTAAAGAAGGCCGAGAAGTAGTAGTAGACTTGCCTCGTTCTGGTAGACCTTCAACCGCTACGACCAGAGAAAACATCGACAGAATCAAGAAGCTAGTGCTCGAAAATCGACGTATGAGTCTGAGAGAGTTGGCTAGTGAGGTGAACATATCTTTTAAGTCCGTCCACAACATTCTCATTGACATTTTAGGCATGAAACGCGTCGCCGCTCGACTAGTTCCAAAAGAGCTCAATTTTGTTCAAAAAGCGCAGCGAAAGCATGTCGCTGAAGACATGGTTTCCCGAGCTTCTACGGATCCGACCTTTATGAAACGTATAATAACTGGCGACGAGACATGGGTTTATGAGTACGACATGCAAACAAGCCAACAGTCTTCAGAATGGCGTCTCGAAAACGAGCCGAAACCCAAAAAACCGCGGCAAAGTCGCTCCAAAATCAAGGTGATGCTGACAGTTTTTTTTGACTACCGTGGTGTGGTTCACTCCGAATTCCTTCCAGAGGGAGAAACAGTGAATAAAGAATATTATTTAGGCGTCATGAAGCGTTTGCGTGAGAGTATCCGCCGAAAACGTCCAGATTTGTGGCAACACAACTCATGGATGCTGCACCATGATAATGCACCATCACACACAGCCATTATAGTGAAAGAGTTTTTAGCGAAAAATTCAACAAAAGTTCTCGACCAAGCACCGTATTCACCTGATATGGCTCCGTCTGACTTTTTTTTATTTCCCAAGTTAAAATTACCACTTCGAGGAAAACGTTTTGAGTCGATAGAAGCCATAAAAGAAAATTCGCTGAATGAGCTAAAGGCCATACCGCAAATAGCCTATGAAAAATGTATGGAAGACTGGGTGAAGCGGTGGAGATGTTGTATTGCAAGCGATGGGGCCTACTTTGAAGGCGATAAAATAAATTTAGATGAATAATTTGTATTTTTTGTTTTATTGACAAATTCCCGATACTTAGTACACAGAATGTATATCGAAAGCACGAACTGAATGGTACATACCCTGATTCGAAGCGGGGACTTGTTGGTAAATAGGCAGGTTTTAACCACTAGGCTATCACTGATCATACTTATTTTATACAGCTACAACGTGACCAATTACGTCACCGGCTGTTGGTAAGGATTTTTAAGAACAATAATTTTATAACTGACTTTATTAAAATATCTTAATACAAATATAGCTAGGTTATACAATAATATGTATTCACGTTTTACTATTTCTTAAGAAATTTTCTGTCACAATTATGTATATGTAAATAAAACTTATTCTATATATCTATCTATCTATTATTGAGCGATTTCAACGTCTTGTCGCTACCGCGATTGGAGCGTCACAACCATTTGGTTTGGCCACTTTTCTCTCCCAACACTTCACTCGTGCACTGTCAGCATTTTCCTGAAATTGATTGCTACATCGAACGGTAACAATCGACGGTGTCGCAATAATGCCGTGGTATGATATTGGAGGGTTATAACCCGTAACATACCTGTAAATATAATCTATTACTATGAATAAATTATGAAATAAAAATGAAAGTCTTTCATGTTTATTAACGTAGTTTCTTTGAAATCTAATAATACCAGTAATTATAATTTGGAAATATTATTGTTATTGCTCGACGGTGTAGTTGCACGTGATATCCTAACCGAACATGAAAGTTAAGCAACGTCATCCGCAGCTTGTCTACGGATGCCGTCGGTCTCGGGTGTTGTCGATCGATGACAGTCGTTATGCTAAGTTGAAGGCCTTCAGGCGGCTTGAAAATACTAAAGCGTGGCATGCTCTAAATCTCTTCGATTGAAAGGAGACCCCTATGCCTGCACTGGAATGAGTTAGGGTTGGTGTAGTGTCTTGATTCCAAATACGGGCTTAAGGATTATTTATGTAACATTTATCCTTAAAATATGATGTGAAACCAATATTTTGGTTTAAAATATCATATGTTAGTTCTTTCGAATAGTTCATATTAAATACTGTAAATTAAATATATTTAACTTGAATTTTGTCGTGTACAATGTAACTATGTTGTTGCAGATGCCATGGTCACGGGATGACTGGAGCCGGCGATAAGATATCAGTTAGTATTGTCTTAGGTTTTCGCGATTGTTACACATTGAATTAAACAATTTTTAACGGAAGTATCGCGTATTTTATTTATTTTGTTGAACCTGACGTTTCGAACGCTTTGCAGCGTCCGTGGTCGCAGGAAGACTAAGGTGGTATTTGTCTTACATTAGTTATTCAATTATTACATCTACCGACATGGATGGATTAATTATATATGTTCCGATTCACACAAAAATCGCTCACAGTGTCCGAACATTTTTTAGATCTTTGGGTTTGGGATTTGATTATTTTTAGGACTGGATCCCAAGCAGGTGGTACTTGCCAACCATCTTCTCTATTGAAATTGGGGTGTTTTCTTATTTCAATAGCCTCGCGCAACATTCTCGGCATGTAGCGATTCTCCTTGGCGAGGATTTGTGGTTTATCAAACCGGATGTAATGGTTTGGCTGGTCCAGTGTATGTTCACAAACTGCAGAGTTTTTATCGCGCCTATTCTTCATGTCAGCAATGTGTTCTTTCACACGAGTACCTACGCTTCTCTTTGTTTGCCCTATGTATGATAAACCACATTCGCAGTCTAATTTGTATACTCCTGCATCTTGTAAGGGGATATTAGACTTGATAGGTCTTAGAAATTGACTGATCTTCTTATGGGGCTTGAAGTAAGTTTTAATTGAAGCTCGCCGTAAGATGTTGCCAATTTTGTCTGTGACTCCCTTTAAGTATGGTAGGATGGCAGGTTGACGTTCAACTGTAGGTGGCTTCGGGCGGCTTCTGTGACGCATACGAGGGAGTTTGTGACTGTTGCTCCGCAGTACTTGTTTGACATGTTGGAGTTCCTCCTCTAGATGCTTAGCGTCGCAGATGCCTTGTGCTCTCTGAAACAAAGATTTGCCTACGGTAGCTAACTGACATGGATGGTGGTGTGAGTTACCATTGAGATATTTGTCTGTATGGGTGGGTTTCCTATACACTGTGTGAGTAAGTGAGTTGTCAAGTTTCCTGGTAATTAATATATCAAGGAATGCTAGTGAATTATTTGCCTCTAATTCCATGGTGAATTTGATTTTGTTGTTGATGGAATTAAGGTGGTGTAGGAATATAGACACTTTATCTTTGGGTATGACAACAAAAGTATCATCTACGTACCGTTTGTACATCTCCGTCAAGCAAGTAGAAAATTATTATGTCGAAACATCCGCATACATCGTGTCGATTTACATAAAATCACCGAAACCATCGAAATTCAGACCAATGAAATACAGGTGACATTATCAGAAGATGACTTTCAAAAATGCATGGTCATTATGAACAAACGGGCCGCTTCAAAATACAGCGAGTATAAAAATAGACAAGTAAACAAGTTTAATAAATTATCTATGGTAAACTCGAGACGCGACAAATCCAATGCTAAAAATGAAACGTCAAACTCACAAACATCATCATCATCAGTTGTCAACCTGTCAACACAAACTATAGAATCCGCGGCCCTTCAGGCACTTGATAAAGGTCTGAATTTCGCACTCGCGCCTAGGAAAGTACCGTTTGAGCAAATTATCTGCGAAGTCGAGTATTGTCTGTGGAAAAATAATATGAAAAAGGAAAATTTGGAAGCGATACGTCAAGACGTCTCTGCGGTCTTACGTCAAAGCCGTCCGCCTAAACCGAATGTTCCTATGGACGAATTACTTGCTCTCAACAACCTACGCAAGAACCCAGACCTTACAATTCTCCGTGCAGATAAAGGAAACGCAACAGTAATCATGGACACGTCGGAATATATCAGTAAAATTCAACAACTTTTGTCGGATGATACCACTTATAAAAAGGTAAACAAAGACCCCACCGCAAAAATTCTCACCAAAACTAAAGAATTAATAAAGAAACACTCCGAAAAACTGGATCTAGACGTAAACATGCTTGTACCTTCTTGCGTTAAACCACCAAAACTGTATGGATTACCGAAAATACATAAAAACAGCATTCCTTTACGACCCATAGTTAGCCAGATTGACACACCAACCTACAAACTGGCTCGACATCTATCGAAGGTATTCTCACAACTTCGTGGACATACAAGTGCATATGTTAAGGATTCCTACCATTTCATTAGCCAAATAAAAGACCTAAAATTGACTAGTGATGAAACTATGGTCAGTTTTGATATACAGTCACTATTCACCTGCCTACCTGTACAAGACTGCATAGAAATTGTGAAAAGGAAGCTTTGTGAAAATGACATGCCTGAGGAATATGGAGAACTTCTAGAACTTTGCTTAACATCTGGCTATTTTCTTTGGAATGACGAATTTTACACCCAAATCGATGGCGTAGCTATGGGCTCTCCCATTTCTCCTGTCGTCGCTGACATTTTCATGGAAGACCTTGAGGAGAGAGCGCTGTCGATGGCACCGGCTGTGCCGAAGATGTACAAACGGTACGTAGATGATACTTTTGTTGTCATACCCAAAGATAAAGTGTCTATATTCCTACACCACCTTAATTCCATCAACAACAAAATCAAATTCACCATGGAATTAGAGGCAAATAATTCACTAGCATTCCTTGATATATTAATTACCAGGAAACTTGACAACTCACTTACTCACACAGTGTATAGGAAACCCACCCATACAGACAAATATCTCAATGGTAACTCACACCACCATCCATGTCAGTTAGCTATCGTAGGCAAATCTTTGTTTCAGAGAGCACAAGGCATCTGCGACGCTGAGCATCTAGAGGAGGAACTCCAACATGTCAAACAAGTACTGCGGAGCAACAGTCACAAACTCCCTCGTATGCGTCACAGAAGCCGCCCGAAGCCACCTACAGTTGAACGTCAACCTGCCATCCTACCATACTTAAAGGGAGTCACAGACAAAATTGGCAACATCTTACGGCGAGCTTCAATTAAAACTTACTTCAAGCCCCATAAGAAGATCAGTCAATTTCTAAGACCTATCAAGTCTAATATCCCCTTACAAGATGCAGGAGTATACAAATTAGACTGCGAATGTTGTTTATCATACATAGGGCAAACAAAGAGAAGCGTAGGTACTCGTGTGAAAGAACACATTGCTGACATGAAGAATAGGCGCGATAAAAACTCTGCAGTTTGTGAACATACACTGGACCAGCCAAACCATTACATCCGGTTTGATAAACCACAAATCCTCGCCAAGGAGAATCGCTACATGCCGAGAATGTTGCGCGAGGCTATTGAAATAAGAAAACACCCCAATTTCAATAGAGAAGATGGTTGGCAAGTACCACCTGCTTGGGATCCAGTCCTAAAAATAATCAAATCCCAAACCCAAAGATCTAAAAAATGTTCGGACACTGTGAGCGATTTTTGTGTGAATCGGAACATATATAATTAATCCATCCATGTCGGTAGATGTAATAATTGAATAACTAATGTAAGACAAATACCACCTTAGTCTTCCTGCGACCACGGACGCTGCAAAGCGTTCGAAACGTCAGGTTCAACAAAATAAATAAAATACGCGATACTTCCGTTAAAAATTGTTTAATTCAAGATATCAGTTCATTAAGCGCAGACATATCTATCTACCCTCTTTCTGCGTCTTACACTCGGCGCCTTACATACTAACGGCAGTGTACTATTGGAGATTGCTATACGAATTGCCCGCACATAACGTTTGCATAACTCAACTATTGGGTTCCATGTTCCGGACAACTTGAAACCGTCTTCCCGGTTGACCGAGTGATCATGGAATCTGCAACGTCGCTCAATATCGGGGAAATATAAAATCAAATCGCTGAAAGTCCCGTACCTACAGTAATAATGTAAACAACCGTGAAAGTTTAAAATTATGTAGAGGTAACATTGCGCGAGTGATATGTATTACAAGCGTTTATAGTGTACGGTAACCGTTTTACATCAGGCGAGCCGTATGCTCGTATCGCTCCTGACGTTGAATAAAAAAAGTAGCAATACTTTGTATGGAACCTTTTACCTACATTTTTTTTTCGATATCCTATGTTATCTTTATTACAATGTCAATATTTTAAAACCAGTCTTTTTTGAGCTCACCCGTCAATCGACTTATTTATCTTCGTGCCCGCCGCACGTCATTAAAACAAATGCGACAATTATTGAAAACACAAAGCGATTAACCCAGATAAAAGGTTCGTATCGTTTGCGAAAAAGCCTCAAACCAATAAAACTGATGGCATCACGGCTTTTAAAATTCTGGATACTCGATTTTTTGATTAATCTGACACTGTTTTTATAGTGTCTTAGGTTTTTCATCATCATTGTCGCAGCTATCGCGACCTTTCTCTTCATAATGCCGTAGTTGTGCCCACAGTTTTTGTGGAATATTTATTAAAGTCAGTTCAGATGTTTGAAATCCTTTTTCGCTTGCCTCTCAATCGCTCCCGAATCACTCGCTGCTTTATTGAGTATTGATTTATGTAGTTTCCTAATTCATTCAGACTGTCGGGATTCGTTAACTAAGTCTAAGGATTTCGTGAAAATACTGATTTTTACATAGAACGACTGCCGTCCGACCCGCACAACCTGCCTTTTCTTAGGTTAGGTGTAACCTAACCTGGGAAAAGTCTTTAGGAATATAATTTCTTGGACATGCGGTTTCCTAACGATGTGTTTCTTCAACCCAGAGTAAGTGATAATTACAAATGTGTACATAATTCCGAAAATATGAATTTAGTGGTACATGCCAGAATTTGAGCCGGGAATTAGTTGATCAACAGGGCGGGTCTTTAACCACTGGAACTACTAATTTATGTTGTCAAAACTAAATTAAAGAATTAATATACGAGGCTTCTAGAACGTGATATATCAGTGACTTGCGATCATTAATTCTTATGGGACATATCGCATTGTTTGTTAATTGATTGAAATCAATCAATTTTATTGAGCATTTATTCGCAAACTCGTACATAAACTATAGAATGATTTATCAGTTGAAGATATTATGAACGGATTTCAATCTCTGTTAAAGAAAATTGCAATATATATTTGTCTACTTTGTCTATTGATTAAAAACTGATTATATTAATAAAGTGAATCACAAGTAGGTATAATTGCAATCTTGTATACGCCTCATTTGATGGGACAAATCCATAAATATTTTCTTTATAGCGTCAATTATAATTAACCTAATTTTGCTGACTGATACGAGTATTAAAACGTATGAGGAAGCGATTGTACCAAAATTTTACAAGAGATCACAAAAACACAGTAAATGCATACAAATAAATCTTATGGAAACCGATGTTTAGTAAGCATTAAAAATCTAATAGGTTCGGAAAAGCGTCTTCAGCCAATTTTTCAGTCTTCAGCTTATTTTATTAACAGTACTCTATGTTGTAGTCTCGTTGCAAAATCTCGTCACAGAGTTCATTTTACACCTTAGGAGTCCAAGAAAACAGGACGAAGTGTGTTGGTTGGTGACCCTAACTATTTGTGTCTGTATGTGCATATCTTTTTATTTATAAAACTACATTGGCAAACAAGCATGCGGCCCGCATTAGATGATAAACGGTCTCCGCAGCCTAGTGACGCTCGCAACATCACGGGGATGTCACTCGTGCGCTTCCAATCTTGTGACCTAAGGATATTTCGTCACACTACCGAGTAATTTCTCTGCCACCTTTTAAACCGGAACACAGCTATAAATATAGCTGCTTGGCGGTAGAAATATGTGAGACAGAGGTACACGACAGTGTAGCCGTGCAGACGACTTTTGTACAAAGTCTCCCTCTGGTATAATATCCAACACACCTCCAATATCACATCAAGTCCCTCCCTGTAATTCGATCCTTATACATGTCACTCGCTTCTTGTACATTCTTAGTTTTTATGTACACACTTTTTGCATGTTATTCCTGTTATTAGAGTTCCTGATAAAACACAACCAATTTGATTACATAAAGTGTTTCTTGGTACGTTTTGACCACATACTTGGCACTTTTGTTGTTATCGAAACCAACAGGGTACTCTTTTCTTACATTGACACCGATGCTCTTTTTCCAGCCACTTTTTCTTACATTATCATTGCGGACGCGCTCAATAAACTACATCCTCTGACTCAAGCCTACTTGTTCTGTGTAATCCATTCATGGGAATGTGCGTAACCTCCATCTCTCCTATAGTGCGTTAAATATATTCATCCGCTTGTACCAAAGCTACATCATCTACATACCGCTAAATAATTCTTAATTTCTAACAGATACCATTATCTTTTTTTCAGCGCATTTAATTGTCTTTTTCCATACAATCATCATCATCGTGACATTTTTATTTATTTCTTTCTTTCATCTCGGAATACCGCATTAAACTATCAAATCTCTGGAGGATTGTATACTAGGATACCAGGTATACCAGGAACTAAATGAACCAGGAAGCCCTTAAGGAATTTTGGTCGAACACTACTTCTTGTATTATGAATGCGCGGACAGGCTGCGGTAATCGTATCATATCAGGTAGTCCGTGTACTTGTTTTATTTACGATGTAGTGTTATAAAACTTGAAATGTAAATAAGCGAAATAATTATGATAAATAAATATTTTTGAGAAATTACACAGCTACGTGTTGTTCCAAAATAGGTCAAACTTATAGATAACTTGTGATATACGTAACTATCTTTCTTTAAGGATTTACTTGTAACATTTTAGACCTAGTCCATGATAAACCGGTATGTTTGGTCTTAAAAATGTCAGTCCTGTAGGAATTAAACCCACAAAGCTCAGTGTTAAATATTCCCTGACTACTAACTACCGGGCTCAGCAAAGGTGAAGTCGAGATTACTCTTAGTGGCATTGCATATCTACAGAAATTACGCTACAATAAACTCAGGTTTTAAACGTAAATTTCGTATCAAGTTACGCAAAAATCCCGGATGACATGCTGAAAGAAACGTCTCACGTTTGAACGCTGACGCTAACGCTTTCAGTCATTCAATTTTATGGTAGAATGGAATGTTAAACTCTTTGGATATACAACTATAAAAATTAAATTATCTACATAAAGTCATCAAACTAATAGTGTATTAAATATACATCCTCAAAAACCTATGAACATGCACCGGAAGAGCTACGAATATTAGGTACGTAAATACTGAGCCTTCCGACTTCTGAAACTGAGACGTCCGGTACTGAATGTCGTTCAAAGTCAAAGTCAAAATCTTTTTATTCCGTAAAAATGGCTACATTTGTTTGGAATCGTCACAATTTTTTTCCCTACCGTGCAGTTTATAACTAGGTGAGCACTGATAAAAATACTGCCAAAAAACTCAGGCATCCCTCTTTTGGTTTTTGGTCGTTGATCAGACGATATATATAGATAGATAAAATATTTAGTTACACAACTGGACAACCTGCGGTGATGCTAATACATCGAGTGCACCCACTAGTAACGTGAATAGATAGTGCAATTAATGCGAGTGCCTCACCTCCAACCGTTACGTAAATGCCACTTCGGATGCATTGGCAATTGCAACTTGCATCGAATGTGATCACTCGCATTGATGTAATCACTATTTTAGTGCTTGACCTAATTGCGTCTCTATCAAGATGTCACGTAGATATTTGATTAATCAAGGCCTTTGTTGCATCCAATGTCGGTTGTACACTTCCTCACCTCTCACCAGGGACCCTCTCACCGGGTCCTGTGGAGAGACAATAGGTAATAGGTAATAATATTATGGTCTATTGCGAGTACACTAAATTTCGATACATAAATAAACTTATCTAAAATAAAATATAAATTAAAAGTTTGTAAAACGCACGACGGAAAAATGAGACTTGAAATTCTTCAAATAAAAAAAGAAAACTAAAACCCACGACATTAAAGTGTAAATAAATAAAAAAATAGAGAACTATTTTACAGAATAAGCCCGCCACTGCAAAATAGGTAATTCTTGTATTTTTAGTACCTACTAATTGTCAATAATTCAAACGAACAAACAAACGGATAATATTTTCACCAGCAAACCAAACACTTCCTCCGACAACTTCTGGCGGTTTACAAAATACTTCTTCTTCGGCGGACAAATCATAGTACATCAAATACTGCAAATAAAATCTGAAAATCGGTTATCTGTAAACGCTGTTTATTTCAATAACTATAACCGCGACGTTATATATACGAGTATCATTTAGAAGATTGATACGATGTCTACGTAGGTACTACGAGCGTCGCAATCACTTACTGCTTCGCGTCTGAAACAATAACGAAATAGTTAAAATCTTCTATGAGTATTGGGTAAAACACAATACAATTCCGAAACTATTGAGCTATTGAGCAACTCCCCTGCGCTACGTGGAGTACGAGTGCTGGTTCCGACTTTTTAACAGCACAGCATTCGGCGAATGGCAAAGGCCTCAACTACGAAGAACTAAAAGGAAAACTAAGCTACTGAACGTACCTTAGTCATTAGTCTTTACTTACTTAGTGAACTCAGTCTCGATGGGGAACAATGATGAATACCTTAACATTCAGCTGTACGGGTTATGTCAGACTTTATTGAATAGACACTAACTAGGGGTAGTCTGTAGCCATAAAGACTTCATCTGTCGCTATCGCCCCAGGGGGAGACAGGGGGCGACGCAAAGACCTCTACTGAGTTGTTGCTTATATTTATACCGCGTATCCCACCCTTATATTTTCGTATCGATCTAAAATATTAATTAAATGTAAATACAAAAAGCGAAAAAGAAACTGTAAACACTAGATTAATAAAAAAAAAATGTATCTTCGTTTACAAACTATAAATGTTACAAACTATAAATACTTGTTGCACCCCTCGACTTCACTCGCGCGTACCTAGTTATTCCATGAGAACCGCTTTTCTTACTTTGTCATTTTCTTCCGCTACTAATAACCTATACATAACGTTGCATAAGAATTGGGCTATCAAGTACAAAAATATTTCTTAATTCTTCCCTTAGTATGCGAATATCCATGCCTAACATGGCATGGATATTCGTTGCAATCTTAACCAATCCTGAACAGGGTGCACCGGTTCTTCACGCCAAACCAGCTTTGTCTGCTATATAAGACTCAAATTCGGGCCTGCGTAGAGTATTGCTCCCATATCTGGGACGGTTTCGCACAGTATCTTCTAGAAGCTCTCGTTAGGTTGCAGCGACGGACTATCTGTATAATCGACGACGAAGAGGTCACCAAGAATCTAGAACCTCTTCGACTTCGTAGTGATATTGGCTCGCTAAGCATATTTTACCGTCTGTAGTATGGTGACTGCTCTGAAGAACTGTTTCTCACCATCTCCCTTCCATCATATAACCTCACGTGCAGGCTTGCGATGACATTATTCCACTGATGTGAACATTTCCTCGCGTACTAAAAAGTTCGGCAACTCTATCTCTGTCGTATCATTAAAAAGTGGAACGCCTTGCCTGCACACGTGTTTCCTTCTTCCTACAACATGGGATCCTTCAAGCGAAGTGTGAAGAAGTACCTTGAGGGACAGCATGGCAGCGTCAAATCACAGGACACTGTCTTCTGTCAGTATCCGCTCTCTTTTCGCTTACCACTAGGCGAAGCGGAGCCACTATGCTAAGGTAATATATAAAAAAAGATTAATGCGTTTGAACGAACAAACAAACATCTCGGAAGTGGCTCTAACGATTTAGATCGATTTTTGTATTTAAATAAGGTTTTATTTTGTAAGTTTATCTGTATAGATGTATTTCCTCAATAAAAAAGAGCATTTTTATACAAAAAAAAAATTAAAAGCGCCGAGCGCAGTACGGTAACTTGTACTGTTTAAATAATGGTTTATCCCAGCATTTATATGATGTTCCAAAATTTATTCGAATATGTAGATAATCAATTTTGATATATATAACATAAAAAACGTATAGAAAAATAAAATCGCCGAGTAAAGCATGGTCGCTTGCATTATTTATAATACAATAGTTTATCCCAGAATTTATATGATGTCACAAAATTTATATGAATATGTAAATAGTCAGTTTTGGTATGCATTGAAATATCTAACTAATCGCTGGTGACTTTCTGGGTCATATTTTGCATATACGTGTCTGTGCATAGAGTTATCAATATATTTTAATGTTATCCACTTCGTATAATGTTTTCTCGTTTCATATATTCAACCAACCAACTCATTTTGGTTTACATATACTAGTATGACGAGCTCGGTGGCGCAGTGGTGAAACGCGCTGTTACGCTACTTTGGCACCAACGGTCGTGGGTTCGATTCCCACACAGTACAAACATTTGTGTGCATGAACATGTCAGTTTGTCTTGGTCTGGGTATTTTCTATATATGATATATAATAAGTATGTATTTACAAAAAAAATTCGTATGTTTATCAGTTGTCTAGTACCATAACACAAGCTTCGCTTACTTTGGGGCTAGATGGCGCTGTGTAATATGTCTTTCAACATTAAAATTAAAAAACAAAATTGCCTCGATAGTTGAATATAATACAGCAAGATCGCAGGTCGTATGCCTACCCGCTAGCTTGACCAAACTGAATGTGATTACCGAAGAAATACTATGTAATATCTCTTTTTAAAATCATAATTTGAGGGTAGGTTTAAGACAATTTCAGCGGTATTATTGTACCGCGTCTGGGTAAGTGGGTTACCCGTAATTGTATATAGGTTAGAGAACCCATAGGGTCGACTGTAATAAGTAAGGAGTCTATCAGATTAAAACATTAGTTAGGCAGGGGTTCTATGGAGCGCAGAAAATGTATAGGCAAGGGACATACGGGTCAAAAATTATTGAAAATCTTCGGGTTAGAGTATATTTATCTAGGTAAAAATGTCGACCCATTTGATCTCATCATTACTTCTAAACAATTAGACCTACTGTAAACTCACTCATCAAAACTTGGTTTTTGTCACTAAGAGTGATACTTAGAAAGAGTTGGTCTGAAAGAGAGTATCGGTGTTAAGATAAGAAAGGTATGCTCCGTTGATTCGGATACGTAGAAAGAATGCGGAACGAAAGAATAACAAAACAGATATACAATGCAAATGTGAAACGATGTAGGAGCCGAGGAAGACCGAGACTAACCTACCATGACCAAATTGGTCGTGTTTTATCAGACGGTGATGTCAGGATCCCGAGGAACCGGTGAGCGTGCGTGAAAAGAGCTATGAATGTCACAGAAGCGAGTGAAGTATGTAAGGACCGCGTCTTATGGTGCTCGGTTGTCTCTGCCTACCCCGCAAGGGACCTGGCGTGAAGATATACATACACATGCATTACTGATACTTGTATATAATATATACTTTATATTTGCCCTCAATGTATGTATACTATTGACGAGTGTAACAGAATATAAGATAAATTAAATTTATTCCAGTTTACGAGTATCAGACGTGAAATCGTCTTCGATAGATGACGCTGTACCGAAGTTAGATAGCCCTGGCGTCGTATTGTCCGATTCACTTGGGGCAGTAGAATATCGAGACAAATAGACATTTTCATGCAACCAAATGTTTGTCCTGTGTGGATATTGAACCCACGAGCCTTGGTGTCAATGTAGACTTTACTAAAAATTCGACCACCGGGTTTGTCTAGTTTTAAACAAATTACCATTCCTTGGTCCCGTAGAGTTGATTTTCAGGTATTTTTTTATATGTAACATTGGGAGTCATAAAAGCATACGGCCCAATTGATGTAAAGCGGTTACCGTAGTCTATAAATGCTCGCCATACATTGAGTATTACTAGCGCAATCAATGATATTATAGTAAGTAAAGATACGTTATATGCTTACAAAATAACCTAAATAAATGATGCAACATAGCTGCGGCTCACACACATACGTATTTCTTATTTTACACATATTGCCAAATGAAGTAAAAACAGAGTAAAAGAGATGGTGTAATAAAAACAATAAGAATAAAATAGACTGCTAGCCTTTGTCATTTGCACTTAAATTGATGCAAACGCCACTCTGATCACCAATCTCTGCACAGTTGACACAGACTAATAAAAATAATGACACAGAAGGTACAAAGTTCTCGGTTCCTAAACGCTTGTTGTCTCCTAGCGACTCCTTTAACTATCGGATGGTCACAGAGCAAAACGGACTGGAGTAGCTTTACACTGGTGTTCCCCTCTGCCATGGTTGTTGTCCACATGGTCGTATGCATTATATAAACTAGTTCGAATTGATTTCTCAGTAGATTAAAACTGACTATGTGCGATGATTGCAATGACGAAATTCGGAATTGCCCAGTTTCATGTTGCAAGAAAAAGTCTGGTCATCGATTCAACGATGCAGTATCCAACTTACCTTACCATAGGTATTTGTGACATACATGACAATTAAAAAAAATCCGGTTTTGCTATTTA
The DNA here is from genome assembly GCA_947507595.1 of Pyralis farinalis. Lineage (NCBI taxonomy): Eukaryota > Metazoa > Arthropoda > Insecta > Lepidoptera > Pyralidae > Pyralis > Pyralis farinalis. Next base: position 8,974,000 of record OX382264.1, read on the forward strand.
TCTACGGAATCCTATAGATAAATTTAGGTATATAGAAAATTGTTGAATCAAATTGATATAATAATACTTTTAAGAAATAGATGTAAGTAACATTTATTACTTAAAAGTATTATTATATTAATTTATAACGTAAAATTATTAAATTATTTGTTATCGTAAAATATATAATTATTACATTAAATTAATATCGTACTCGTCAAAAACCAACTACTTTCAAACAACTTCAGGACCCCGTTATTAACTTCAATCACAATGTCGCTTCTGTTAGTTCGTTATGGTGATCTATGTTAGTGTGCTATGTATCCTTGTCGCTACAATTGTGGATGGAATATGGTTGTCCTTTTCTTTGAAGTTACCATAACATGCGTTATATTTGTTTTACGAGAGATTAAAAAACAATAATATATTATATATTTGGATTAATTACTTGTGGTATGTGATTCTGTGGAGTTTGTTTGTTTTACTGCCGTAATTAGTACATTTGCGCATGACACACGACGGCATTTTGACAATTGCATCGAAATATAAACTCGACTATCGTGAATTGACAAGCAGTTGACAGTCCGTCCGCACGCTCGAGAGCAACTGAGGCCAGAGGCAACAATTGTCTCCATTCGTACGCTTCATTCTCGGCGCTCTAGTAACTTATCTTCCTTTTATTATAACATCATTGAGCGCAATGCCATCTCTGCTGGTAAAGCGACTTCTTATGAGCTTACTGGAGACCTCATCACACGCAGGAACACAACAACCCTCTAGGCAGATGTTATTTGGCTGCGGTTTTCTGTGAGGTGGAGGTACTTCCCCAGACGGGCTGCTTTGATGCGTCCTACCACTCTTAAAGACATCCAGACCAAGAAACATGTGGGAATCCGACCGAACTGACGAGCGTTGGTGCCAAAGTAGCGTAAGAGCGCGTTTCACCACTTCGCCACCGAGCTCGTCAAATTTTCATAGGATTCAGAACAAAAAACAGCCTAAATCTTGACAATTTAATAAAAACTCCGTAATATCTACGGAGCTTTTATTAAATCCTATAACTTTGTATATCACGGAGTATTTATATGTTGGGTAATGTTATAGAAAATAATAAGTTTACGAGAAATGGTGGATAAAGAATGGGCTTTTAATCGTCGTATCCTGTAGTTCGAAAAGTGTGAGCGTGCAATTTGATCTAACCTGCTTTGTGTGCTTCCGCCACCAATTAGTTCATGCGGCCTAGCGCCGGCCGGCACCCACCCACTACTGTTAGTGCGTGCAACATGCCGACGCTGCCATGGCTGCTCCGGTAGACTCTGCCTCGGCTGCTGCGGTCGTCCGCCATCTGGAACAGAATCCGCATGCCCCCACCACCACCGTCGCTGCCACGACTGGCCTGGTCGTCGCTGCGACACGTGTTTCGCCTCTCCACGAGGCATCATCAGGCGTCATCAATTTTCGATATATCGTAAACCCACTCATACCGATACCACGATTCCCGCGTCATCCAGCCATCCTTGCAACACAAGCTCGCAGCGTATAAAAGTATGATCACCGTTTGATGAGCGTTCCATTAAGTAAGGATAATTACAACAAAGAACTTGATGTAATATATCAGATCGCGAAGTCAAACGGTTATTCCAAATCTACCATCGATAAATTATTGCGTAAAAAGACGAGTAGTATCGTTAACAGACTATTGTACGCGGTTCCATATATTTCGACAAATAAATACACTGCGAGTTTGTCATACCTGGGAAAAATCACTGACAAAATAGTTCACATATTTAGAAAAAATAACATACACGTTGCTCTCAAATCCCATAATTCACTCAAGTCACTTTGTAACACTAAAGATAAAATCCCGCCCAATAAAAAATCCGGCGTCTATAAGCTGTTCTGCGATGAATGTGAATACGTTTATATCGGTCAAACGGGACGTAACTTTGAAACACGATTTCACGAACACGTATCGGCGTATAAAAACAATCGCCCAGAAAGATCACACTTCGCTGAGCATCTCATAGACAAAGGACATAACTTATCCCCCACTAATACATATCAAATTTTACACACCATAGACAAAGGTTTAAAACTAAATATTAGGGAACAATTAGAAATTAATAAACATAAAAATTCTAAAATTACTCTCATGAACAAACAGACTGACGTAAACCATTCCCCACTATTAAATATCTTTTCGCTCACACCATCCACCCCCACCCTCAATTCAATTTAAGGGACGGCACTGCGATGGATTTGTCACTTGTAGCATGTTATTCTTACGATTAACGTCTACAACGAGAGTAAGGCCAGTACAATCAATACAGTAATAGTAATATGGAGTACTATACAGAGCAGTGCTAGCCCGGTGGATAAGGATGTGACCTATTGACCAACTGGTTTCCAGTTCGAACCCTGGCGAGGCCGTGTACCACTAAATTCGTATTCAAGAATATTTCGAAAGACGTGTGATCTTACATAAGAATGATCTGGTTTTCCCTCTGGGTTACGGAGGTCTGACGGCAGACGCCTCACGTAAAAATCAGTATCTTCGCCAAGTCTTTAGGCTGAGGTAGCGGAACTCGCCGATCGTAATGGATTAGGATACGGGATTACGCGAGGAAGAAGACGGAATAGTGTGGAGTACCGTGACTGGTTGCACTTCCACCTCGTGTTATTTGGAAGTCAAATCTTTCGGACATTTTAATCCTCAGTTGTGTGGCGAGAGCGCACTTCAAAATAATAATACCATTACGAGCACATTAATAGTGATAGGCTCTATGTATGTAAGATGTGGTAATTCGTCTAAAAATCTGGCAATAGATTATAGATGGATCGCACGAACAAATTGCTATGATTGATTCGCGCTCATACTAAATTAATTGCAATGCACGGTGTACGAGAGGCGAAACACGTGTCGCAGCGACGACCAGGCCAGTCGTGGCAGCGACGGTGGTGGTGGGGGCATGCGGATTCTGTTCCAGATGGCGGACGACCACAGCAGCCGAGGCAGAGACTACCGGAGCAGCCATGGCAGCGTCGGCATGTTGCACGCACTAACAGTAGTGGGTGGGTGCCGGCCGGCGCTAGGCCGCATGAACTAATTGGTGGCGGAAGCACACAAAGCAGGTTAGATCAAATTGCATGTAGATTTGACTTTCGCAAAATAACGCCTGAATCTATTAACTATTTAAGTGTGAGCGTGTACCATTAAATTCATGTCTTCGGATTTACGTACATATTTGTAATTATCACTTGCTCGGTAAAGGAAAACATTTCGAGGAAACCCATGTTTATATTTCGAAATTTGTGTGACCGAACCTAAGAAAGTTCTAGATTACCCTCTGGGCTGTGGAGTTCTGATAGGAGTCGCTCCATGTCAAAATCATGTTGTATGCATGCTCGTCAAATCCTTAGGTTTACGTAGTGGACTTCGCTGAATTAAAACTGGATAGCGATAAAGAAATTAAAGGTGATAATAAGGACAAAGTAATATCCTACCAACATTTTGGCACATGTCCTTAAAATGGCTATTGCTCTACAACCTATATACAAATAAAAATAAATAAAAAAACGAGTGTGCTTTAGACCACACGACTGAAATAAAACTTCTTTAGCTCCATAGTGTGATACAGACAATACGCCTGCACTGTGTCTTAGATATATGAAACTTGACTCGCTTTGAGAGAAAGTGAGAAAGAAAATGTGTGCTCGCACATCTCTCTTGCCCCTAAAGTAATATACGAAACGTAACTTTCTATCTTCACTAATTTATATCTCCCTCTCAATTTTCGTTCGCCTCACCCGATCACATTTTTCGTAACGCTCTCGTCACGCATTCAATAGCTTACTCCCCAAGTCAAGCGTGCGTAAAGAAATTTTGCTTAAAAAGTTATTTAAAAAATGGGTAGCTGACCCATTCTACTTTCGCTGTCACCTGCCACTCAGTTCTAATTTCCTTCGGAAGTGGGTCCCGCCTTCTACCCATTTTTAGGGTTTCGTATCCAAAGGGTAAAACGGAACCCTATTACTGAGACTTCGCTGTCCGTCCGTCCGTCCGTTATGTCACCAGGTTGTATCTCACGAACCGTGATAGTTAAACAGTTGAAATTTTCACAGATGATGTATTTCTGTTGCCGCTATAGCAACAAATACTAAAAAATAGAATATAATAAATATTTAAGGGGGCTTCCATACAACAAACGTGATTTTTTTTGCTCATTTTTGCTCGATATTGATAACGGCAACAGGTAGACGCTTGAAATATTCACAGAATATTTATTTATATATTCACTTTAAGAATAAATAATTAAATTAAAATAAAACAAATATTTAAGGGGGGCTCCCATACAACAAACGTGTTTTTTTGCCGCTTTTATAGATAATGGTACGGAACCCTTCGTGCGCGAGTCCGACTCGCACTTGGCCGATTTTTTATAATTGTATAAGGCTCTAAAGATTTTGTGCCATGCAATTGTGTACATAAATATTTAGCCATACTAACATAATGTACCTCGATTAGTATCTAATTATTCATCTGTTACTTGCTTTTCAATGTATACATTAATTTTAAATTTTTAGCATACCGGAGTCGGGTGTTTCTTTTTTTAAATAACTTTTATATTTTTATCATTAAATAAATTTTTTAGTTTTGCGTTTTAAATATATATATATACTACATAGCTGTGCCCGCGACTTCGTTCGCGCGGAATAGTTTTTTTTAATTATTTATTTATATTAATAAAAATAAATAAAATTTCTAAAATAAAGGTAGCCTAAGTTACTCCTTATTACATAAGCTATCTGCCAGTGAAAGTCCCATCAAAATCGGTCCAACCGTTTCAAAGATAAGCCGGAACAAACAGACAGACGGACAGACAGACAAAAATTGTAAAAATATTCATTTTGATATATGTACTGTGTATATATCCATATGCATTTAGTAAAAAGCGGTTATTTTAATATTACAAACAGACACTCCAATTTTATTTATCTGTATATATGCAGAAAAAAATGAGGATTTCCAGGACTTCATTGCTACTTCGAGCGGTATTTTGACAGTCCGGTGGCTATAATTCCCGTAAAGAAGAAATGTTTCTTTCTAAGCTCTAGTTTTCATGAACTGATCGATGGTAGAAGCACATTGTTTAATACAAAATAATAGTTGTAAAAATTCATCTTTGCTACTAGGTTTATTACTTATTTTTATGATACTAAGCAAACAAGCATTCGGTCAGCCTGATCATAAGCAGTTACCGTAGTTTTTGCGCATTTGCACCACCAGTTGTATGTAGTCTCTTGGGAAAACCTCGGTTGGGAATTCATTCCACTGCACAGAACGCAACCATTGTGGTTCCAGTGTCTGAGGATGAACTCCCCGTCATAACTGTAATTATATTGTATATGTATAGAATATACAGGTATGTGCATTTTAACAGAGGTATTTTATACATCAAAGTACTGCAGCGAAATAACAAATCCTTGGAGGGTTACTATATTCCTGCGAGAGAGTCCAGTAAGCCTGAGGAGTTAGCAACAAAAGGGATATATAGTTACTATTGTTAGATTCTCTAGTCGGAACATATTTCTGTGAACAGATTATAATACTTACAAGTTTATACTCGAATTAAAAGTAGCAATAGTAATTTATTAGTATTGATCTACTCTTATTTACATTTTCGCATTTTCAATTACATCAACTATTGCTAGGCTTTTCTAAAATTGTATTTATTATTATCCGATAGTTTTCGAAAGTATTTAGAGTTTATATTGGAATTCAAATATTAAAAGTATCTATAAAAATTCCCTCCAAACACTTATTCATTACGAAAAGGATTCTATCTATATTCTATCTATATATCATCTCTGAATCACAAAAATTTTAGATCTTTGGGTTTGGGATTTGATTAATAAAAAAATGTTCGGATACTGTAAGCGATTTTTATGTGAATCGGAACATATATAATTAATCCATCCATGTCGGTAGATGTAATAATTGAATAACTAATGTAGGACAAATACCACCTTAGTCTTCCTGCGACCACGGACGCTGCAAAGCGTTCGAAACGTCAGGTTCAACAAAATAAATAAAATACGCGATACTTCCGTTAAAAATTGTTTAATTCAATGTGTAACAATCGCGAATACCTAAGACAATACTATGTAAGACAGGTATTCTGTTTTCAACTATTGAAGTATAAAGACGTAGTGCTAGGACAATATAGTTATTATAGAGTTATTTTGTTTTATTACCACTTGATTCTTATACTAGCATTCATTGACTAAGGTAACTACTTTACATCTCATGGGAATAGGCTCTTTCTATGCCTCATGAGGTATAAAAAATCGGCCAAGTGCGAGTCGGACTTGCGCACGAAGGGTTCCGTACCATTATCTATAAAAACGGCAAAAAAATCACGTTTGTTGTATGGGAGCCCCCTTAAATATTTGTTTTATTTTAATTTAATTATTTATTCTTAAAGTGAATATATAACTAAATATTCTGTGAATATTTCAAGCGTCTACCTGTTGTCGTTATCAATATCGAGCAAAAATGAGCAAAAAAATCACGTTTGTTGTATGGGAGTAAATATTTATTTTATTATATTTTTTAGTATTTGTTGTTATAGCGGCAACAGAAGTACATCATCTCTGAAAATTTCAACTGTTTAACTATCACGGTTCATGAGATACAGCCAGGTGACAGACGGACGGACGGACGGACAGCGGAGCCTCAGTAATAGGGTTCCGTTTTACCCTTTGGGTACGGAACCCTAAAAAAGTCTACCTGTAGCCCTTCATGCAAGAAATACTAACAGGTTATTTTCCAGACTAACAATTAAAGTAATTTTATTCTCGGAAATATTTAGTGCTGTTAGTAGTCTAGTAACACTTCTTCTTCTTAGCGTTGCACCGTTTCCTAATCCCTTACGATTGATGAAATCCGCTGCCTAAGCGTATTGACTTGGGTAAGATACTGATTTTAACATGGAGCAACTGCCGTCAGATCTGCACAACTTGATAGAAAACCTGACGTCTCCTAGGATACCTTACGTATTTTGAAATATAATGTCGTGATATTTTCTTCACCGTCAAACAAGTGACAATAACAAATATGTAGGCTGAAAAAATCAAGCGCTTCATGACTAAATCTTTACACACCTTACGAGGTTCTTTAACAACCATAGCTTTTTTTTATTTAAATATGTACTAAAATTTAAATATGTATTAAAACCAGAACCAGAGACCAGTCGACTAATAGGCTGGATCTTTCACCAGCTATTATATATAATTATCTATCGTAATATTAAAATCCTAACACATGCGGATAAAGTTACAGGCCGTGGTACTATTAGATATTAGTTAGAAAGCTGGTCATATTCTAGTCGTGATATGGCTGCCAAAGTAATCAGTTCGGCTAGGCAGTTTAGATAGGACCAAAATATTCGTGTTACCACAGCAATTCCCACAATGCCCGCCTCACAAATTTACAATTCAACGCGTATGTATCGCCAATTGTGCGATGCACAACGGTTTATTACTTCCCATTTGAATAGAGCCAACGGCAAGGAAAATTTGTGGTACGTATATAATTTTTAATTACTGATCATACTCGTATTCATTTAAACACTTTTAATTGGTAACAATAAGTATACTATAGTGCTTAAAGATATTTATGATTAAATGTCACAAAAAAATCGAATAATGTCATGATGGATTATGAATATTATAGTCAATTAATAACATGTAAGTAAAATATGTCACATTGAAATGATTATTTTAATTATTGTAGCAACAAATAAAATAATACATACACATAATCACGCCTGTATCCCATTGGGGTAGGCAGAGATTATAGAACGCCAGGTGCATCGATCCAAACATATCGCTCCCGCTTCTTCTACACTCATCACCCTCTTCATGGATGCTCTTCGGTTTTGGGTACTTTTGATTTTCCCTTTTTCAACACATCATTCTTCCTTCCGACATCACTATTCACTCTTGCTTGATATACTTCTTTCGTAACTCTTTTGTCATTCATTCTAAATGACCGAAGTATCTCAATATACCCTTTTCAATTTTCGTCACTATATCAACTTTCATTCCACAATGTTCTCGTATCGTGCTATTTTTTACTCTATCAACCATTCTAACTCCACACATATTCCTCAGCGCTCTCATTTCTTCGACGTTCACCCTGCTTTCATGCTTCTTCTGCCATACCCATGTTTCAATACGTTATCGTACGATATGTTATCGCTTGTTACCATGGAGTACAACGCACCATGAGTATTATATTTTGATACTAAGCCAACGTGTCTATAGAGTTACTCCAGAACTTAACCAAATAGCGGCATGGCTATTGTACGCAGTGGTGCGCATTCCTCGTTGGTACTTTTTCAAAGCATTTTCACGCAACGCGCTTAGAGATTTGATTCCGTTTACTCGCGATTATATTTTTCTAATCATAAATCAGCTCGATGTTTCAGCTATATGGTCTACTATACTAGATAACGATGAGCTTATTTCTCTTTGTAGCTCATCTAAGTTGTCCGAGTCACATGATATGGATTGCATCCTACGAATAAATAATTATTTATTCGTAGATTGCATCACATACAAGTCGGCACTGTGCTAGGAAGATCATTAATATATAATAATAATAGCAAAAACCCCAGTACTACCCTGTGACATTGATCCAAATACTACTGCAGTGCGATACTCAAAATGTTTAGGGCCCGGTTAGCTTTGTCAAGGCACGTTACTTTATTTGAGCGTATTGTATTTTATCGTGTAAGTATGAAGTAAGCCACTTCAGTGTTTGTTCACGTATTCATATTACCTATATAGTAATATCGAGCGCGAGACACGGCTACATGCATAGGATATATCCATAAAGTCGCAATAGTGCACTTTTTCTTTATACTACGTCCAGAGACATACAAGCATATGGCCCACCTGAAGTAAAGCGGGTACCGTAGTCTATTAAAGTTTGCGATATATTAATTATCACTCGCGTGATGCCTCCTCTGCTGCTTACGCAGCAACTCCTTGGGAGCTTACTGGTGACCTTACTCACACGCAGGAATACTACAACCCTCTATGGAGTTGTTAGTTGGCCGCGGTTTTCTGTGAAGTGGAGGTACTTCCCCAGACGGGCTGCTTCGATGTGCCCTACCTCTCTTAAAATATCCAGACCAAGACAAACAGACATGTTCATGCATACAAGTGATTGCCTTGTGTGGGAATTGAACTCACGAGCGTTGGTGTCAAAGTCTCGTCATTCACGACTGAGATACCGAGCTCTTCAAAAGCACTTGTTTTAGTTTAGAGCATTTAATGTATCAAGAGTGCAGTCGAACGCTGCAGATGCCGTAGCCTACAGAAACCATGCTGATTTTTACAAAAAGCATTTCTCAAGATTTTTTACCATCATCGACATATTAGCACTTACACGCTGGAACCGCAGTAGCATCTTGTACGGTTCCAGAGAAGTTTTGTTCCGAGAACTCTGAAGACGTGGATTGATCTTCTAGCTGAGGGTTTCGCAATACACTAGTATGGATTTGACGAGCTCGGTGGCTCAGTCGTGAATGACGCGACTTTGACACCAACGCTCGTGGGTTCGATTCCCACACAAGGCAAACATTTGTGTGCATGAACATGTCTGTTTGTCTTGGTCTGGGTATTTTCTATGTATAATAAGTATGTATTTACGAAAAAAAAATGTATTTACGTATGTTTATCAGTTGTCTAGTACCCATAACACAAGCTTCGCTTACTTTGGGGCTAGATGGCGTAATATAAATAGGTGTAATTTGTCCGACAATATCCGACAATATGGAGTTCGTAAAAAAAGGTGAAGATGATTTACAGGGTCAACGATGCATAATTGACACCCTTGGTGTTGCAAATGTCCATCGGCCACGGTAACTCGGTAACTGATTACCATCAGGCAGGTTGTACGCTTGTTCAGAACGTCAGTGGTAAAAAAAATCAAAAGTTTGCGATATAGCCGACAAACTAGTAATAGGGCGGTAGTCGGAAGCACTATCTTTAGTACCCTTTGCGAAGATCAATATTGTTTTGGGTAATTTTTACAACATTGAAGAAGGTTTTGTACATATTTTTTTTAAGCAACGTCGGGAGGCATACAAGCATACGATCCACCTGACGTAAATCTGTTACCGTGACCGATGAACGCTTGCAATGGTACTATTGGTACGATGCCACCTCTGCTGTTAACACAGCTACTCCTTGGAGCTTACTAGCGACTCACACGCAGGAACACATCAACCCTCTAGGGAGTTGTTACTTGGATGCGGTTTTCTGTGAGGTTGAGACTTCCCAAGACTACTTTGATGCGGTCTACCTCTTTTAAAAACATCCAGACCAATACAAACAGACATGTTCGTGCATACAAATATTGTAAATATTTGTCCTGTGTGAGAATCGAACTCACCAGCGTAGGTGTTAAAGTAATGTAACAGTGCGTTTCACCACTGCGCCACCGAGCTCCACAAAACATATTTGTAAATATCACTTGTTCGGCGGTAAAGGAAAATATAGTGAGAAAACGTGCGATTCAAAGAAATTACATTTCAAATTACAAGCGATTTATCCTAACAAAGGTCTGAATTTCTCTGTGAGCTGAGGAGGTCTGACGGCAGTTGCTTTACGTCAAAAACTGTGTTACAAATTTCCCAAAAAAAAGAAGAAATGATTGACTTGCTTTTCTTATCGGTTAATCAATTCATAAGAATATTTCAGAAAAACAAATTTAGGACGCAGGCAAACTACTCAGTGTCTATAGATGTCAGTTTAGAGTCGATATAGGAGTTGTAGAAAAGATCAAATGAAATAATCACAAAACAGATATACAATGTGAAAGTGGAAGGACGTAGGAGCCAAGACTTACATCCACCACATCAACCCTTACTCATGCCACTGCGGGGATACGAGTCACCCTTCAACTGAAGGGGTTTAGAGCATACTCCACCACGCTGGTCAAATGCGGATTGGCGGAGACCAATGTTTTCAAGCCGCCCAAAGGGCAATGACTTAGCTTAACGACTGTCATCTATCGACAACAGCCGGGACCGACGGTTTAACGTGCCCTCCGAAACTCGGTGATACTCGAGATAGTTAAACCCACCCATAGATAGACACGCGCAACGACGCCATCGAACTCTCAAGGCTGACATACTATGACCAAATTGGTTGTTTTTTTATCAGAAGGTGATGTTTGGAGCCCTAGGAACCAGCAAGCGTACATGAAAAGAGATATGAATGTTAAACAAGTGAGTATTCGGTTCTCTCTGCCCGGGACCTGGCGTGAAGATATACATACATGTTAACCTATGTATGTACTTACTTATTTTTATTTATAATACATTTTTTAACAACCATGTGTGTGTTTGCGGTACTGTTGTAGCGCAGGTAAGCAATCAAAGGCAAAGATTGAAAAATAGCGGTTTCGTTGAGGCTCTTACCTTTTTATCTGTACGAAATCTGTATGTAGATGTCAAGTCAATTCATTTTATATACTTACACTGTATAATAATATGACATTCGGTTGTGGTCAATGTATTTGTCATTGATTGTGGTCAATGTATTTGTACAGATGAATAAAGTTCCTTCTTTTCATCACATGTTAGCTGTACATCGCGACATTTTCTGCGTATATGTACAGTATCACGTAGAGACCGTTTATTTCTACTTTCTTTCCTTTTCTTCGGCTTCTAAGAGTCGTTGTAGTTGAAAAACCTATAACATTGCTCAAGAATTGGGCTATCAAATGCAATAAGACTTTTTCAAATCCAACTGGTAGTTCTAAAGATTAGCGCGTCCACACCAACGAACTAACTCTTCCACTTCACATATTAGTGTAGATTTATTTTATTGTCTACAATAACCATTGTCTGTACGTCTCCATATTTTCCAACGAAGGCTGACAAACTCCCGTTATTGCTTATATCAATGAGCAACGGTAATCACATACGACCCTGAGTTGAAAAATAAATAACCTTATGCCTAAATCTATATATATAAAACAAAGTCGTGTTAGTTACACCATTTATAACTCAAGAACGGCTGGGCCGATTTTTATGATTTTTGTGTTTTTGGATTTGTCTTCGTCCGGAATAGGATAATAAGTATTAAAAGAATTTATACCATCTAATAAGTTAACACACCATTTATTGATCCTGAGGTGGTACGAAGTTCGCCGGGTCAGCTAGTTGTTAATAAAAGAGTGACCTGACAATTTTTACAAAAATTTGGAAATCTAGTTTCGTAACTAACAAATATATTAGTTTCATATACAACTTCAATATTACACGTACATAGGGCCCACCAAGTTAGGCCAGTCACGATCGCAAGTGACCATCGAAACTATCCCTGTGCGACGCCCAGAGGCTATTAAATTAATGATAATGCTGCGGCACAGGAACTCGGCGAACTGTTGTCATTATTTGCACGTGTTTCGGGATAGTTGGGACTTACGACTGTGATGAGAGCCGCGGAGAGCGGTTTATGTCAGAGAAGTATTTTTGTTTTCCACCGAAACATACACTTTGGTACGTGACGGCTATTCTTCATGTACTGTGTTCTTCAAGTTCCGCTTTCCCATCATCGCTGTTGTTTAATTTCCAAAGTGATTTCTCATCGGTTAATAAATAATATAAACATTATAATACAGTAATACAGAAACAAATAACATGCTGATAGATACCCTTTCTTCAAAATTCATGAAAAAGTACAAAAAAGCATATGTCCCTAGCCCAATTCGTACTTCAAATTTGGCCTGGTTACGTAGAGTCAAAGAAATGATGTCTTTTCACTCGCTGATGTTTTATCACAAACTTTTATAATTCATTAGCATTCTATAAAAAAATATATTGTTTTTACAAGTGTTATTTTGTTGGGCGGCAAACAGAACATCAAGACTTTCCTGGTAAGCTTCTCACATCAACCCTTACTTATTCCAGTTTAGAGCATAAACCAACAGGTTGCTCAAAAGTGGACTCGCGGATGCCAGTATTTTCAAGCCGCCCGATGGTCGAGGCGATGGCTTAACGTGCTCTCCGAATACGGAGAAGCTCGGCATTGGTAAACCAGTCCATAGACAAGCTGCGGTCGACTTTGCTTAACCAGCGTATTCGGTTAGAATGACATGTGCAGCGACGCCATCGAGCTCTCTGGTAAGCTTAATCACCAGTACAAACTTTGGATGCAGTTTTCTGTGCTATTGATGCACTCGTACTACTACGGTAGTGTTGCTTGCCTTGCATTTATTTATAATAGCTTGCTTATAATAGCCGTACAAGGAGATAAAAAAAATGTCAATATGGTATGACAAAAGTTATTAGAAACCAAATATAATTTATTTTTTAGCCCGTATGCTTTTGCTACTAAATTCGCAGCTTATGAAGTATATAATCCTGAGTTGATCAACGAGGCAGCTAGCGACGTGACGTCATGACTTCCCTCTGTAATGAGTAAATTCGGTGGATGAGACTCAATTAATACTCATAGGGTTTAATTGAACTACATATAAATACTTTTTGACTTTGAAGCTATCATTGTGTATACAACTACAATTAAGTGTCATGTTTAATTACTATTCAGTCACGTGACTCAATGCCTGATGAGCAAAATCTTCGAATATTTTGTGTTGCCATTTATAGATCTGAAACATGACCCTTACTGCGGGTCATATGTGGAAGCACAAAGTCTCTCAGCGTGCTATCGAAAGAGCTTTGTTCGGGGTTTATCTACGTGACACAATCAGAACTGAGTATGTCCACGCCAGAACTAAGATATCCGGCATAGGCCAAAGGATAAGCAAGCTGAAGTGGCGATGGGCCGGCCACATAGTTCGTAGAACCGACAACTGCGGGAGAAGAAAAGTTCTATAATGGCGTCCCCTTACTAGTTACACTCAGTGTGGGACGAGCCTGTCCCTCCTCTAGATGGACTGACGACCTCATGAGTTTGTAGAGGGTTGATGGATACAGGTGGCATAAGATCAGGACGAATGACACCCTTGAAGCCTATGTTCAGCAATGGAAGAATACGGGCTAAAATGAGCGTGATGATGAACGTGACTCAGCTTTCTTCGGATTATTGTACCACGTTAATAGGCATATGACCAGGTCGGTAGTTAGAAATAACGAAGTAGCGAAGGTATTTATTCTGGCTTCAACTGATCCTTACATGGTAAAATATCACAAAGAATATACATACACATACATACATAGGTATAAGGACCGCGACTTATGGCGCCCAGTTCTCTTTGCCTACCCCGCAAGGGTCCTGGCGTGAAAATATAGATACATAGATAAATCTCCCGCAATCAAATCAATTTGAAATATGAAAGCTTCAGTCAATTCAATAGTGGACTATCATAAGTTTCGAATCCAATATATTTACATTATGACACCAATACGGTTGTATAAGTGACGTATCAGTGCCCGAGTACCCACAGGCTACGGTACTGAATATCATCAGGTAGACCGTACACTTGTTTACTACCTCAGTAGTATAAAAAATATGTTCAGCAGTCAAACCAATTTGAAATATGAAAGCTTCAGTCAATTCAATACTGGAATATCATAACATTAGAATCCAATACATTTACATTATGACACCACCAAGGTTGTATAACAAGACATGCATATACATGCAAATGGAACTACGTAATGCTACGTGCAAACGTCGAATCGCAACGTGTGTAATTGAATCCGAGGAAATTGCATTCCAAACGCAGAGTTCCGATCCTGCAAAGAGGTCGGTTTGGATGTTTACTATCGCTCGAGACATTTTACAAGGGAAATTTTTGCATTTTATTTATTTATTCGCGAAGATAACATAACGCGGGGCAAAATAAACTTTAGGGAATATAAAATTTTATGTATTTGCATTGTATTTTCCAATCTTTCTAGTAGCGAGAAGTTTTACGTTCCTTTTTGTAGCATGGCTTCGCCAATTTGTTTGGGAAGTAATTTGTGTTTTGAAGAAATCCATTCTATACGATGCCAAAGTACGGTCTAAAAGTGCGCCAATTTGTCCGTGGTAAATTCATGTTATACATATGAGTAACCGTATTATGTAAGCGTGTATGTACGATCACCATAGCGACTGATATACTGTTAAATATATCATTTCGTTTATTCATTAATTAGCATGTAGGAGACATGAACTAATAAGATTTATAGCGTTGAAATTTTTCACTTCAAGATATTTCTAGCGTAAAATCAAACTCAAATGTTTAAAAATCATATTACATTAGAAAAAGGGAGTTCAACGAGACGAGATAAAAATGGTAAATACTCCGGTCTTGACTGAGTTTCGTTACAAATCAAGCGATAAATATTCCCGTACTTTTCTCTCACAGGCACGAACGGTGGCGTAACTGTCGCTAAGAGTTTACTGTCTTTAAATTTTGGTACGGGCATCATATCTGTACATGAATTCGTCAAGTAACATTTATATGGTTGAGTCGAGAATTA
Source organism: Pyralis farinalis (assembly GCA_947507595.1). NCBI lineage: Eukaryota > Metazoa > Arthropoda > Insecta > Lepidoptera > Pyralidae > Pyralis > Pyralis farinalis. The sequence goes on from OX382264.1 coordinate 8,989,494, forward strand.
ATTAATATGTATATTTACATTTTTTATCTCGGCTGCCTGAAGGCACTTTATATTATTACACTATTTCGTAATGCGAAAATTAAATGTGAATTTTTAACAAGTTGATTTACATTTACATATTTTTCTTACACTTTAACAAATAAAATTTTCATTCAATCAATTGTTTCGTTCCGGGTCTAAAAGTAAAAAAGGAAGCCTATTCTTATAAGGCTTCTTTCTTTACAATCTGTCTGGCTGTCATAAGTATTTTAGAGCAGGTAGGGTAAATAATTAAATCCCCAGCAAAATAGAATCAATTAAACAAATTTAAAATATAAATGTAATCAAACACTGCATAAAGATCTACCGATGAAAATGAAGTAAATCGCAATACATATTACCAAGGTCATCAAAATGCACTGTAAAATAAAGAAACAATAAAAACTATTTGTACGAAGCTCAAAGGAGACCATCCTGCACTTTAATTAAATCCACAGAGACAGGCTGGGAGTGTAGCCCGTTATTTATTTTAGCTAAGGGTTTCGTGTTTATTTGCAAGGGACTTATTTGCTTCCACTTTATTGGAAACTGACGCCAAGTTGGTATTAGCATACGTGTTCGTGTAGATCTTTATTTTGGCTCGTTTTCAGAGGGTTGTGAAATCAATATTTTTTACCATATAACACAGATTAAATTAGTATAAATTCCTAAGTTTAAAAGATAACTCCACAGTGTAAATAGTAATCAAGAAATTAACGAAAGTGCCAAATTTATTGTTTTAGCGTTCGGTTAATATTCTTGCTCTTAAGCTTTTTATCCTTATGTACATAGAGTTAAATGTACTTAAACTTTCACTCACTTCATGATAACTAAAGTTACTCCGTTCTTTATAGTGGTGCACAGTGATGTGACTACCATCGATTAGTACCCGAAGAATTAAATCATGACAATCGATATTTTTAACTATGTCCAAGACATAGTGTGGGAATCGTATATTTGTTCAAACAATAATAATTTCTTCATTCTTTCATCTATATTTTATGTACACATATTTCTAATTTCTAAACGTTAAGTTTCCACAAATTTCTATATTACTTTCCTGAAGAAAAAAAAAGTTTGATTTTGCTGGTATGAAAGCAGATTTATTGAATATTTATGAAAATAAATCTGCTTCTTTCACATTCATAGATAATTAGGTTTCTAGGACTCCTCATAGAACGGGCTCAGGGCTCATAGACCAATTTGGTCATGGTAGGTAATTCTTGGCCTTCCTCGGCTCCTACATCTTTTCAATTATGCGTTGTATATCCGCTTCGTCATTCTTTCTGCATGCCCAAACCAACGGAGCATGCCTCTTCTTATTTTAACATCAACGCTCTCTTTTACGCCAACTCTGTGTGTAACATCATTTTTGCGAATACGGTCTACAAGCGTTCCACAACAAATTTTGCGCAACGCTCGCATTTCGACCGCGTTTATCCTACTTTCTTGCTGTCTCTGCCATATTCAGCTCTCGCTTCCATAAGTACACGTTGGGACCAGCACTGCATTGTGTATAGCAAGATGTGCCTTCTGGCTCAAATTTTTGCTCACACTATCCCTAGCATTCACTCGTCTTTCCACACCAGCGGTGTACCTTCCATCCCTCTTTAAAGCGCATCCAAGATATACAATCTCATCCATTTCCTACACTTCATCATCAACCGTAATCCTTACATTGGTTCTGGTTTCTTCTCTTTCAAATACCATTATCTTTGTTTTCTTCGCATTCAATAGTAAGCCTTTCTCCATACAATCGTCTTTCATCATTATGACCAGTGTTTGCAGTTCAGATGATGTTTCTGCCAATATCACGGCATCGTCTACATACAGCAGACAGTTCACCACTAGGTCACCCATGCGCAATACTACATTCGATGACCTTATTCTCTGCCGACAACTATCGTGGTACAGAATAGACTAGCAGATAGCATGCAAACCTATTTGATATCAAACCAGGGTGACATGCTACCATCTATCCGCACACATACTGAGCAATTCTTGTAAGTGGACTTCACAGCACGGAGTAATGAGCTGTCAATGCCATTTCCCGGCAAAATCTCCCACAGTTTCTTTCGCGCAACCCTGTCAAATGCTTTCTCAAGATCCACAAAACCGCAGAATATCTTCTGGTCTATGGCCAAGTGCTTCTCCAAAATATTGCGAAGCGAGAAAACTTGATTGTACTTCCCCTACCATTATTGGATCCGTCCTATGCTTCCCGTTGCATTCCATTGGATTTCGCGCTCAGTCTACTTTCAATTATCTTACCATATACTTTTGCTGCGAAGCTGATCAAACTGATGGTCATAGTTGGCGTCAGCCTCTCGTCCTCATTTATAATTTGTCTTTCACGCTTTTCTTTCGGAAAAGCCTTGGTTTTCGTACATTTCTTTCTTCTTTTCTCTCATATTTTGATTTACGAGCCACGCTTTCCCCTTTCTAGCTACAGAGGAATCAACCTCCGCATCCCACCAGCATCTCCTTTCAAAACTTTATGCCTCTTTGCGCATCCACATACTTCTATTGCACTATCCGCCATACTTTCTTTCAAAACTTTCCAGCAATCATCCAGATCTCAGTTGGAAAAGCTTGTATTCGCATTACACTTTCGTCTTGCTATTTTTCGCTCCTTATCTTTTCATTATCTCCGAATAGGATACGCACGCGCCAGTGCCTCCACTTCCCTCAAACCGGTCTACCACCAGGTAGTGGCCCGTTTCAAGAGTGGGACCTCTAAAAGTTCTTGTATTTCGAAGACGTCTATCTATTTAAATCAAATCAATCACACTTTTTTGGTCATTTCGTACTTGTGAATATCCTTATAATAAAATAAAGTATTACACACACACACAACACAAGGAGGTTTCCTTTCATACATAAATCTAGAATTTACTTACCTCCTTGGTTCACTCTCTTATTTCTATAGCGACTAAGAACAGATTCATACCTGTCTCGTTTGGTCCCAACCCATCCATTCAAATCTCCACACATAATCACTCTTTCATCCCTCACAAACTCCCTAAACTTCTCTAGTTCTGAGCAGACGCTGAGCTTACAGCTGAGCATACAGAGCGTATGCTGAAACTAGAAATACTCGTATGATTCCCAGTTTTATGGGCATCATGCGAGTATGCGAGACTGGCTTCGTCCCAGAGAAGTTTAGGCCATAACAAGCAGTAATATCTTACACTAGTGACTAAGCGAGAGGAAAGTACGACACCTATACCAGCACTGGAATGATCGCCCTAGTCTATTCCAGACCACAGGGCCATTATTCCAGCGGGCAAGTTATAGATGTCGCTCCCCTTGCGCTTAGTTTCTGTCACACACAAAGCATCTAAACGTCTCTCATCCATAACATAAAGTCCATCAGCTAGTTCATCTTATCATTCAATACATCTCTCATATTCCACGTGCCTATGCAGTACTCAACTCTCCACGATCCGCCTGAATTGGCACTGCGTGGTGGGTAGCGGCATCCACCGCCGCATGTAGTTATATTCCCACCGACGGGGGCGGATCAGTGCGCGTTGCATCCGGGGGTCGCCCTAATTCGCACATCGATGCGCTCTTTGTCCAGAACTGCAATCTAATTGATTGGCAGGGCTCGCTAACGCTTCTGGCACATGATCCCCCCTTCTCCACCTAAATTTTATTCGATAAATATATGAAAAAATATTTGAGCTACGAATAAAATTATACTCTGTACCGAAATGTATATCTAAATGTATACTTTATGATGATGCACATAATTATAATTTAACTAGCTCACGTCAGAGCCATTAATCCAGAGCAGTCTGTTCAGCCCACAATTATTCTTATCTATTTAGATAATTTGGAATAAATTTAGATAATATGGAAATATCTTATTATCTTTATATATCATAGTTAATAGATTCAGGCGGTATTTTGCGAAAGTCAAATTTACATGTGAGTTGATCCAACCTGCTTTGTGCGCTTCCGCCACCGATTAGATTATGTGGACTAGTGCCGACCGGCACCCGCCCTTTACCGTTGGAAGATGCAACATGCTGTCGTTGCCATGGCTGCTTCGGTAGTAACTGCCTCGGCTGCCGCGGTCGTCCGCCATCTGGAACAGAAACCGGTATGAACTAATTGGTGGCGGAAGCTCACAAAGGTTAGATCAAATCGCACTTTAATATATCAGTGATAATTACCACTAAAATAAGACACTTGAAAAACACAAATCTGATGTAAAGAAAATAGTATTACTGACTGTTAAATTAATCTACGTAAAATATTAATAAAAAATCCAATAAGTGTCATCAATAGTGATGGTGATAACTTTCTTGGGTTAAATAGTGGAATCTGAAGTTAATTCGAAAGACCATGCGGAAAAATGTGTAATATTCATAAACAGATTCTCTGTTACACTAATGAAAGTATTAAGAATCTCAAGCATTGATATTATAATAGCAGCCTATTTTGTATACGTCGAACTTATCTTCAGATATGGCTGCCTAGACTGAAGAAACGGTCTGAAACACAGAAAGGATTCAAGTAAATCAAAAATGGTGCACAAGGACCATTCGCACAATAGCTCTTGAAATATATTGTTGGAAATATTTCCAAGAGTTGAAGCGCTGCCTTGTGCCTGAATTCTAGAGATTGGTAGATTTATGAAATAAAATTATTTCATCTTTTGAGAAGCTGGGAACGTATATTTACGTTACAAGACAAATACTAATCGACTGGGTCTAAACTTCATCCAACAACAACAAGCTTCCAGAATAAGTCATAGCCAATGTATATATCTAGTCTGGACATAAATACTGAAACAAAGAAAAAAAGGAATTTTCTATTGCAAATAACATTTATTACTTTTACAGTGTGTTAGTTTAATACATAATTATAAAACAATTTAAAATATAAAAAGCTGATTCGAAGTGGTCTTTATTGGTTGCCATACAGTCCTTTAAACGTTGAGGCCAGTTATCAATAGAAGCACGCTCTCTTTCAATGGGAAAATTCTTCACTGCCAATCGTACGGATTGTTTTAGGGACTTATCATCATCAGGATCATGGCGTTTAGAGTACTCTCTAACGTACTCTCTAAAACTGACCATAAATCATAATCCAGCGGATTAAGATCGGGACTAGACGACGGCCAGTCTTCAGCTCTGATTAAGTCCGAAACGTTCGTTTCCAACCAAGACTGCGTAGACCGAGGTTTATGACCCGGCGCCGAGTCTTGCTGAAAGGACCATTCTTGGTTGTTGAACATGGAGTTGTTAAGGGGCTTCATGACTTTTTCAAGAATGGTATCTTGATACACTTGTACCGATGTTTTGATACTTAGTGGTTTGATGTTTAGTGGGTATAACGTCGGACAGCCGATGGGGAGTCCCACACTACCGCCGGAGGCCACCGAAACACCGGTGGTGTGCGTAACGCATTTTTCCCGCGTCACAAAAAAACGGGCTGTAAAGAGGGTGACCCAGGAGTTTGACCGGCGGGCTGTCCAGGAAGTCCCTCGTTTTGAGTGCGGTGTGCGCAAACGCGTTGTCTTGGTGGAGCAGTAGCCCTCGGAGCCTTGTGTATGGTCGCTTGTTGCTCAAGAGAAAACTTCTGCCCAGCATTTGGTAGTATACCATTCGGCGCTGATGTTTCTTTGATTCTGTAAAGGAATTGACACAAGGTAGCCAGTCAAATTGAAAAAGCTCGCGATCAAAATCTTCCTCCTACTACTAGATCGCTTCACTTTGATAGGCGTTGATCCGTTTTGAAACACCCAAACCGTCGACTGGCGCTTTGTTTTTGGACCGTATCGATAAATTCAGGACTCATCATCTTTAATGATGTCGTTACACGCCGAGATGAGCCTGCTTCAATTTTGTTCATCATATCACGTCACCATTCCACGCGGGCTGCTTCTGAGCAACGGTGAGACTTTGGCCAGCGCGAAACTATCCTCCTCACGCGAAGGTGCAAGTGTAGAATTCGTGAAGGCTTCCCGATCCGATCTGCAGTATGTGTTGAATTAAACTTTTCACTGGTAGCACGTTTTCTTCCGTAACAGCCGTCAAAGGGCAACCACTTCTTTCTTCATGTCACAAAGTTAGTCGACCGCGCTTGAATTCATTATACCAATGCTACACGGTTGCCTTGGAAAAGCTTTTACCTATGAATGCCATTTGAAATCTATCGTACGATTTATTATTTACGGTTTCAGGTGACACTTGAAATCGTAAAAAATCATAGCGCAAAAATGCTCCCGGCGCAGATCTGTTTTTCAATGAGACACGAGAATTTAAATTACCTCGCCAAAAATGTGGAGGAAAATTTTGAAACAACACTAAAACAGCATTTTATCAATGTTAAATATATACGTATATATTTATATACACAAACGTACATAAAATTTCAAGGTTTTTCAGGTAGAAGTTTTGGGAACGATTTTAGAAAATTAAAACAAGTTTTATTTCGAAGATAAAGCCGTAAATAAAACTCTGGTAACCAAATTTTAATTTTACAAAGTTACATCCTCAAGTAATCTTGTTATACTAATGTTGACGGCATTACGTAACAGGCTTATCATATTCTTTACATAATTACAAAATCGCGTCGATTGTATAAAATGATGATCCAACATTAATCTTACTACGCTTGAGTGTATAATTTTTAGACTTGGTAATTAATATCGGATAAAGAGGCCATTAGAAATTCTACTCTAAAATTGTAACCAGAGATTCTCTAAGTTTCAGGACTTTTCATGTTGATGATTATTTCATTATTCTCATAGTGACTGCTTACAATATATAATATAGATTACAATACAGGATATAGAATATTATTGTGAAAATATGACAGTGGATGGACTTATATCACAGTAACGGACAATATTGATATGCAAAAACTGATACTTAACTTATGTGCATCTAAGTTCAGAGTTTTCGTTTTACACGAACACTTGATTTAATTTTTCTTAGTCCAAAACCGCTAAGAAATCTCTATTTTCTATCCCTCACTTCCGAAAACCTTTCCCATCGGCAATATCGATTCTTGGTCATGCGATCTCCAGTGGCGTTAAGTTTCGAATTCTCCTGAAGGAAAAGGCCAAATTGACATCTAAGGAACTTGGTGTGCTGAATAGAGCGAAACAGTACTTCCATTCGAAACAAAGACTTTTGATATAACTGGTCTGGCCATAAATACTGTTACATAGAAATCTTTTTTCAACTCTTTAATTATTTTGAATTTGGAATACGTTTATTATGTTAAAAACTTCTTTCGATTTTGATAGTTTAAAAAATAGGTATAGGTGATAGAAAAAATATGTTCATCTTATTGTTTATGTAAACCTGGCCTTAATCTGAACCCTGAAAATTTTATCCTCAACAACTGGGGCTGTAATTTAAAATTTCACGAATCAATCTCTCAATATTTTTAACCCACATCTATTGCTAGCAGGTATTACTCGTGATAATAAGCAGTGATCATACTTTGTCTAAATGCCCATAAAACCAAGCCATAATTGTAAAAACAGGTAGATTTTCGCACAAACACCTTACTGAACTTACCGAGCCGAGCTACATCAGCACGTCCACATTCAATCAAATTCTGCTTACTACTCCGGCCGCAAATCACATTGGCCTCGAGGTCTGCTGACTCGCCGTAAATAAATCCTACATGCGTATTCAGTGGATTGCTGGACTTGAGGTCGCAATTATTGTGAAATAGATGTGCGGATTTATATATCGCTAGTTTATTCTTTGTTATATTTATGGTTCACAAATGTTTGTAATTTTTATGTACAGATACGTACCTGTTCGAGCAGTGATAGACCAATGGATAAAAAAGCGCCTACACGTCCCCGGTTCAAATCCTGGCACGTACCACTAAATTAGTGTATTAGGATTTATGTATGGCTTCGCACGGATGACCCAATCGCTACCAAACTTCACAGGATCGTCCGCCGGGCTAATCTGAAGATTCCCTGAAAATTTCATCAACGTCGGTCCAGCCGTTTTCGAGTCCATAGAGGACATACAGACAAACATTCATTTTTATATATATAGATTTGTAATTACCACTAGCGCGGTGGTGAAGGAAAACATCGTGAGGAAACCCACATGTCTAGGAAATTATGTTTCGAAAGACGTGACCTAACCTAAGAAAGATATGTTTAACCCTCTAGGTTGTGGCTGTCTGGCGGCAGTCGCACCATTAGTATATTCGCCAAATCCTTAGGCTTAGGTAGCGGACCCGCCAATCCTAATGGATTAGGAAACGGGATAACGCGAAAAATAAGAAGAGTGAAACCGTGACTTTTCCGAATCAAACGTTAGAACCTAATTTTCCAAATTTAAAAAATCTAATTTTCAAAAATGTATGCCCAACATCGCTTTATATGCCATGCCATGTGAAGTTCGACTTGGACCTATATGAGGTTCAAGTCATAATATAGAATAGTTCGAACCGTAGGTAACTTAGTGATTTCTAAATAGCTGGGTTATAATCAAATCAAATCAGTTTTATTATTTTGAAATGAAATATGTATTATGATACGTTATATAAAGACAGAGTCTTTCAGCGTTCGGTTCACTCTGCTTACCCCGCAAGGGATTTGGCGTGTAGTTAGACATAGATATGAATCTCCATGATGTACACGATGGGATATGAAATGTATTAAATTAAATTTAAACAGTATCCATTTTACAAATTAACGATAACAAGCAATAATAAACTCACCTACTGAGCTATAGAGGTTATATGGAGCATTTTTGCACTACTGCGGCATATTTGACGAGCTCGGTGGCGCAGTGGTGGAACGCGCTGTTACGCTACTTTGACACCAACGCTCGTGGGTTCGATTCCCACACAGTACAAACATTTGTGTGCATGAACATGTCTGTTTGTCTTGGTCTGGGTATTTTCTATGTTTAATAAGTATGTATTTACAAAAAAAAAATGTATTTACGTATATTTATTAGTTGTCTAGTACCCATAACACAAGTTTCGCTTACTTCGCGACAATATTTATTATTTATTATTATATATATATATATATATATTTGCTTTTTGCAGTACCTAGTTAGATATTTCGGTAAACACGCTATGGATCTATTTTACTTATACAATTGTTTGTAAGTTATTGACATTATTACCTACATTACTATTTTATGATTGTTTATATCATATACATAGCTAGTTAGTATGGAATATTATAATGTGTGTGCACGTTTAGTGGTGTGCAAAGTTGATATCTATATAAATATATATAATAAATAAATTTAAATATGTAATCAATTAATCAATAAATATTATTATGAATAACTACTGAGCAGGTATTACTGTATCACATCTATTCAGCTTTTGAAAATTCATGTCACGTATTTTTCCGTAGAACTTTTTCATCTAAATAATTATATCATTGTTGTCCAATAGATCGCGAGCAATACGGATGGGCGGTGAACCTTTGAAAGGAGAATCAAGCGAAGGGAAAAGGGAATCATATTTGTTACCTACCCTTGTAATAATGTACAATACGTAGGATGTTCGATTTTACGCTCCATCGCGCGACGTTGAGTGTGTGTATTGTTGTCTATTTATTATTATGAATAGGAATTGTCATCTTTATGATTTAAAATTGTCATTCATTTTATCGTTATGAAATACTAATATTTGAAATAATTTAAATAGAAATATTCTCATTGTTACGTAATTTCAAACTCCTAGTAATCGAGGTTTTTTTTTTATTTTAATATTTAAGTACCTACTTAAAGTTTAAGTACTTAAGTACTTCTCAAGATACAGGTCAGACCTAGTTTGAGAATCGGGGCCCATAAAACTATAAATGTAAATTAGGTGAAATTAAGTAACTGATTGGATGTAACATGTAGTACTGGTGAATAAATCATTTATTATTATTATACTTAGAACGAGTGGCATTTTAATATGTACAAAAAATTCTTTATGATTATATTATTTTAATAAAAAAAACAATTTTAATGTTAATGTAATTTACTACAATATTTGTATACTTATATTTAATTGTTATTTTATCTTGTTTAATTACTGATTGTTTTTTTTTATACTACGTCGGGAGGCATACAAGCATACGGCCCACCAGATGTAAAGCAAGTACCGTAGCCTATAAACGCTTGCGATATGTTAAGTATAACTCGCGCGTTGCCTCCTCTGTTGCTAACACAGCAACCCCTCAGGAGCTTACTGGTGACCTCACTCACACGCAGGAACACAACAACCCTCTAAGGAGCTGTTATTTGGCTGCTGTTTTCTGTGTGGAGGTAATTCCCCAGGCAGGCTGCTTTGATGCGCCCTACCTCTCTTAATAGTATATTTGTATATAGGTGCAAATAATACTCTGTAAGAGTACTACAATTTAAGTGGCAGGCAGACGTTTTCGAATATTTCATGGCAGATTGTGGCAAACATAAATTATTCTTTTGTCGTAATCGCTGACCCGCAACAAACATACAGATGGACAATAATTTTAAAAATAGTTTTTTTGGTATACGTGCCATGTATATATTTATATGCATTTAGTAAAAGGTTTCATTTTGACATTACAAACAGACACATCAACTTTATTTACTTGTATAAATAGTATACATCCTAAAAGGCTTCCCCGGGGATCGAGTATTTTTATTTTTAGCATTTCTGATAACTGTGACAAGATATATTTTGAATCTTGCCTTTCCGTATCTTTCTTTTCTTATTTTAACACCAACACTGTCTTTCAGACACACTCTCTTGCTTACATTATTATTACGAACGTGATCAGCAACTGCATCTATTATACTTTCGATCTCTCTTTGTTTGTGTTATACCCAGCTTTCACTTCCATAAGTTAAGAGCACAGCAGAGATTAAGGCACACGCGGGGTTGGAGGGGAACGAACGCGCCGATGAACTCGCCAGGAGCGCCGCACTGGGGTTGCGGTGACGGCCAGACTACGACCGCTGCCCTGTCTCATTCGTCAAAGGTATGATCCGCAAGGGGACCATTGACGAATGGGACAGGAGATACAAATCGGGAACAACAGCTTCGACGACGAAACTGTTCTTCCCGAGTGCGGCGGAGGCGTACGGTATCGCGGGCAAAATGGTGCCGTCGAGCATCACCACGCAGGTCCTCTCGGGGCATGGTGGGTTCTCCGCGTACTTGCACAGGTTCAAGTGCGCGGATGACCCATCCTGCTTCTGCGAGCCCGGCGTGGACCAGACAGTGCAGCACATATTGTTTCGGTGTCCCGCATTCTCCAAACAGAGGTACGATTTGGAGCAGGAGTTGGGAATGCGGGTCACCGAAACTACAGTCTCCGAAATAATGATAGGGAAAATTCGAGCAAAATTTTTAAAATACTGCGTCAGTCTAGCCACGGCTACTATAGATCGTAACAAGCAGAGCGGCTCCGCCTAGGACTAATGCTGTATACCTCGGCTATATTTTGTATAGCCGATGGGATCGCGGTGGCTAGGTGGAGCTGCGAAGCTCGCTGTCGCCCGTATCTGGACTGACGCAGTATAGGGAGGGAAGTTTGGCAATAGGTACAATAGGTTTCACCGGCGTTCTAAAATGGGCAAATGAGAATATTTAGACAATAAAACTGAAAGATGAATGGAAGAATGAATTGAGGAACGAAAGTGTGTGATGTATGAATGTGTTATCTATATGCGATTGTACAAACTTTATTAGACATAAATATATATATTAGTAGCAATAAGTGCCTTGCCCAAGGCAGGGGATACGATTTAAAAAAAAAAAACCCGCGCTGTTACGTTATTTTGACATCAACGCTCGTGGGTTCGATTTCCACACACGACTGACATTTGTGTGCATGAACATGTCTGTTTGTCTTGGTCTGTGTGTTTTTTCTGTCTTAAAAGACAGGTAGGGCGCATCAAAGCATTCCGACCGGGGAAGTACCACCTCCACCTCACGGAATCTGCAGCCAAATATCAACTCCCTGGATGGTTGTTATGTTACTTTAAGTGCATGAGGTCACCAGTAAGCTTCTAAGGAGTTGCTGTATTGGCAGTGATACAACCAATTTACATCAGGTAGGCTGTATGCTTGTATGTCTTCCAACGTTGTATAAAAAGAAATCAATCAAGTTTATACTTCCCCAGACGTAGCTCTTTTAAAAACACCCGGACTAAGACAAACAGCCATATAATGTTCACAAATGTGTAAACAAGGAATCTAGTGTATATATATATATATATTTACAGATAACATGATACGAATACAGAAGATATGACTTTACCTTTTTTGAGCCGTCATGTAATTATTTGTACGCACTCGCGACGTTGTCTCCTAAATAAATTACACAAGGCATGTCAATGTGGCGACAGGCCAATATGTCTCATTTATAAGATGGAATTACGCCAAAGGAATGCTGTTAGACAAGTAACCTTGTGTTTGTGTTTACTTGAACGCGTAGGTAACTGAATCAACATTTACAAATAATTACACACTGTTTTGTTGTATTTTACAAAAATTTAGGAATTAACTATAACATCTTTTTTGGATGGAAGGCACCGCAGATGTGGAAAGACGAGTGAGTGCTGGGAATAGTGTGAATGGAGCGTTGGGAAAACTTCTTGGCAGTAAAATCCTGAGCCAGAAGGCACAACTCGCTATACACAATGCAGTGTTGGTCCCAACGCTAACTTATGGAAGCGAGAGTTGGGTATGGCAGAAAGAGCATGAAAGTAGAATAAACGCGGTTGAAATGCGAGCGCTGCGCAAAATTTGTGGCGTAAGGCTTGTAGACCGTATTCGCAATGATGATGTTAGAAATAGAGTTGGTCTGAAAGAGAGCGTCGGTGTTAAAATAAGAAGAGGCATGCTCCGATGGTTCGGGCATGTAGAAAGAATGCAAGATGAAAGAATGACGAAGCAGATATACAATGCAAAAGTGGAAGGATGTAGGAGCCAGGGAAGGCCAAGACTTACCTATCATGACCAAATTGGTCATGTTCTATCAGAAGGTGATGTCAGGAGCCCTAGAAATCGGCGTGCGTGCATGAAAAGAGCAATGAATGTTAAAGAAGCGAGTGAGATATGTATGGATTGAGTCACGTGGCGCTCGGTTCCCTCTGCCTACCCCGCAAGGGATTTGGTGTGAAGTTATAGATAGATAGATCTTTTTTGTATTCGGATATTATTTTTATACAAATCTTCGCACATAACAAAATAAGGTGCTCGTGTTTGTACGTGGAATATATTTTTAATAATTATGTCAGGTATACCCAAAATATTACATATGAGTCGTGTGTTTATCACACGCTCCATAATCTTGGAGAGAAGGGAGGTTATGACAAGAGGCTGGTAATTTGGTGTATCTTATCTATCGCCAATTTTGGACGCCGGATGCACATTGGCGGTCTTCCACGAAGACGGGACTTACCTAGTGGAGTAGAAAAGCACGAAAAGGCACGTTAGCACAGAACACAACTCAGGAGCTCAGCTTTAGCACTATTGCTGGTATGCTATCTGACCCATTTGACTTATGAATGTCGAGGGAGAGCAACGGTTGCCGGACATCTCGCTGGGTAATTGAGATTTCCGGCATTGAGCTACTGTACCTCGGGATGGTAGGTGGCATAACTCCCCCGTCATTCAAAGTCGAGTTAGAGGCAAAGCGATTACCAGTAAATTGGCTTTCTCTTCAACGCTATAGCCCAGACTGCCATCCGGTTTTTGCAATTGTGGCATGGACTACTGACAAAAGTTACCCTCAGCAGCTTTAGCGAGCGACCAGAAAGCTTGACTCCCAGACGGAAGGCTTGCAAGCTTCTCGCCAACTCTACCAATGAAATTTAACTTTGCTCTGGCGATTACCCTTTTACTGAACCTCAAGGCAGCATTCAGTTTGCGTTTCAAAACAGAGATATCTTGATTTCTATTACCACGCGCTGTGGTCTAAGCCTCGAAAGCAGCCTGTTTGAGAAGTTTGGCTTCTTCACAAGGCCGATTAAACCACGGTCGCTTATTTGGTTACAGTCGGTTACAGTTTTCTTTGAAGGTACTTCCCCAGACGGGCAGCTAATATAGTTTACATATTGTGATAGGCATTGATTTTTATGAAATCCGGAATTCCAAATAAGTCTAATGCTTAATAAAATTAACCTTATTTAAACTATCTTATATATTTAGGAAATTATTACTAGCACAAAATGGGGTGTTCATCACGGGGTGTACACTTATTGGTCCAGTATCGTCGCTTGACAAGTCAATAATGCTACCTCCATATAGTTGCCCTAGCAACAAAGAGTAATATATAGGTCACCGTAACCCAAGCAATGAACTTTAATAAGGCAACTGTTACTATACCTACACGAGAGAGGAATGAAATACTTTTTATTACTTTCCTGAATCCTTTTTATTACAAACTAGTTGATAGCCGCGAATTCGTAATCGTTTTTTTTCTTCCTGAACTTTCCCAATAAGGGGTTGAACATCCAAAAAGAAGTATTTATACACCAGTAACATTCGTCTAATCGTTTTCGAGTTGTTGCGGGACTAAAGCACGGCAATTGATAATAATTAGAAATAATTAATCATGCAACTCCTTCCTTAAATTTACCACATGTCTATTAACAATGTACTGATATTAATGTATTATGTTTAAAAGACGGTTTGAAAGGATACCTGTAGAGTAATTTCACTAAAAACTGCAACTGCACTGATCCACGGCTTGTGTCAAAATGCGTACATTTTTATGTTTCGTTATTATGTTATGCCATCTGACAGCAGAGGAGCAGTAAAAGACTCGCTATTCTGTGAATAAACCTTGACTGCACATTTCTTGTAATTTAATCGTATTCTGATAAATTGTTTTGATATTGTATTGCAGTGACAGAAGTTTTTAAAAAGTATATTTATAGTTTTGCTAACGTTGGTCTTAAGCAAATTTTGCGAAGTAAAATTAATATTCTGAAGCGGTAATGTATATTACAAATATTTGTTATATTTTTGGAGATGTTTGTAGATATACATTATTAAGGAGTTTCCTCTTTTCAATTTGAAACACCTCCATGGCGGCAGCCAAGGGCAATGGGTTTGAAATTATAGTAGTCAACATTAAGTAAAAATCAAACTAGACTGAAATATGGTGACATGACAGGTGTTAAGTAGTTCGTTTTCTGTATGCGCACAATTGTAGTTACAGTGCAGGAGATTTTACTAGACTACATGTATTGGCAGTGCACTACTTCTGCGCGACTCAAATGACAAGCGTAAAAGTCCAGCTGCAAGTTTTTAGTAGAATTGGCATACTGTATTCTCAGAATACAGAATAAACCAGAAGGAGCCTACAGCCGATAATACATGCCATCCGCTGTGTCCAGAAACAATTCGCAATCCCCCGCACTCCTCATACTTCCCACCCGTACAGTGTTGCTAGGTTAGTGAGAGTTCGCCTCTTTTAGGGTAAATTAAAAGTGTAATATTAATATTAAAGATGTTATATTAATATACTGTTATGCACAAATAAATGTTCTAGTAAAATAAAACACAAGTAATTTACAAAAATATGTCTTTACTTAGGTACATTTTGTTGTACTAATAATATTGCCGTTTTGATTCTGAGGTAATCAATACATTTTTACGTTTCGACAAATGAAGAAGTCTTGCTCTTTGCTTTTATAATTTCATCAGTGGGGAACTGAAATTCCACATATAATAATTAGAATAGTTTTACACAAAAAAATTTTGTAAAAAAAACTACTATTTACACAATTTCACATATGCGGACTATATACTAAAAACATTAGTCCTACTAATATTACGTAGGTCACACTATAAGTTTTGCGTAACTTAAAAAAACAACATGTTATAACCAAAATATTATGTTTATTGCTTTTCAAAATACTCTCCTTTACATTTTAAACATTTTTTCAAGCGATCGAACCATTTTTTAAAACAGGAGGGCCACAGATCTGAAGGCATGTTTTCCACGTGCTGATTGAACGCTATCACTGCCTCTTCGGAGTTGGTAAAAGTGAAACCTCTCATTAAATCTTTGATTTTGGGGAAAATACAGAAATCACAGGGTGCTAGGTCGGCAGTTAGTTAGGGTAGTTAGGCAGGATGGGTAACGACTTGTACTTTTTCGGAAGTTAAAAATGACTTTGTTTTGTTGGCCGTGTGTGAAGAAGCGTTGTCATGATGTAGGAGAATGCGGCTTTTTGGTCGTCTTTCGCGAACTTTTTCTAACACCCGGGGTAAACAAATGGTAGAATACCACTCGGCATTAACACTCTTTTGATCTTCAAGTGGAATTGTGCAGATGGGACCCGTAGCTGAGAAAAAAAACGCGATCACTTTTTTACCAAAGTTTCTCGCCTGCCTCACTTTTGTTGGCCTGTTTTCATTTTCAAACACCCATTCACAAGATTGCTGTTTTTTTTCGGGTTCAAAACAATAAATCCACGTTTCGTCTCCTATGACAATGTCATAAACAGCATTCTCTGTGAGCACCATTCCACGCGAGCCCGCTTCTGTTCCGCTGTCAGTTCATGAGGGATCCAACGACAATAAAGTTTCCGAACTTTCAATTCTTCGTGTAAAATTTTCTGAATTTGGCTCATACCAATCCCCAATATTTCTCGAATTGTCTCATAGGTAATCCGCGGGTTTTCTTCAATTAGCCGCTTAACAGTAGCCACATTATTTACGTTGACGGCAGTTGAAGGCCGCCCTTCACGAAATTCGTCATGTAAAGAAACTCGACCTCTCTCATATTCAGCAAACCATCGCCTCACGGTGCTCAAAGAAGGGGCTTCTCTCCCAAAAGCATTTTGAAGACGAGCAGCACAGTCTTGCGGAGCGAGAGAACTTTTAAAACCATAAAAAATCATCCCTCTAAAATCTTTTCCGACTCAATTCCATTTTCGTTGCGTACGTAGAACTTTGATGTGTGATAAAAACAATTGACAAATGATTTCCCGCCAATTTTTTTTTTTATTACTAAGTAGGTTGCAACGTTTCAAAAAATATAACATTCGAAATTCAAATAGTTCCGATTAGCTAGAAGTGCAAAGCTTTTAGTGTACCCCATGTATAAATGCGAAAGTTTGTATGTATGGATGTTTGTTGCTCTTTCACGCTTAAACGGCTGAACGGATTTGAATGAAATTTGGCACGTAGATAGATTATGATCTGGATTAACACATAGACTACGTTATTTGACTCCACGCGGGCGGAGCCGCGGGCAGCAGCTAGTTAATAATATTTCAATCATTTATTTCAGGTCATATTTATATTAAAAGACCTCAAATAATGTAAGCATAGGCTCATATCGTAAATACCTTAAAATTAAATAAATGTATTTACATATTTTATATTAATCAAACTATTTTTTAATTATTATTTATTTCATCAATGTCAACTTTATAAAAAAAGTAGGGAAAAGAAACCAGTAAAACTGGCAACATGAACAAAATGGACTCGCCCAAATTGTTTACCACTATCAACGAGTAAAAGAAATTCATTATTTAAATAAAATGAGATGTAAATACGCTATTTACACATGAAATGTGATCCCATCTTGTTTTTTATGCTTCTAACTGCATTCTTGCAGGTGGGAACCGCACAAGACAGCATTATTTAATAAAAACTATCGAGAAATTTTTACGTGTAATAGACACGGTGGTCAAATATATACTAGTCGTCCAAATATCAAACTACTCTCATTGAGAGTAGTTTGTATGGCTTCAGTTTTGGGCGTGTTTGCGGTTTCTGGTTTATTCTGTATTCTGAGACTGTATTGGCAAATTTCTTTCAGTATTTTTCTTTGCCAATGGTAACTTTTGAAATCATCATCATGACGCATGTTATCCCTTACGACGTCAAGCCAGCGCTTCTCGGGTCTACCTCTTGTACCGGGACCTGGCGGTGGAGGCATGGCTCTAGGCTAGCACTCAATTATTTTTATTAAGTAATTTAAAATTATGTACATATTTCTTTAAAATACTAAAAAAAAACCGCATAAGTGAATTTATTATGTAGTAGGAAATATTATGATACATAATATCGTGATCATAGAATAATCTTCTAACTGTAAACTTTAAACATTGTTATCTTGTTTGTTTGCAAGGAAACAAAGAAAACATTTTTTTATTTACTCGTACTACACAGCATATTCCAGTAATTAATGTGTTTGTTTACCAAAATCATTTTCCATGTAATTAATACGCGAAATAGTTTATTCACGTGTTTTGAAACACGGGTTCACAATACGTTTTTCATATTTGAACAAATGTTAAAACGCTATGAATTCACGACCTTGATTAAAATTTCAGAGCGAGGTTTTCAGTTTGGACGTTTGTGGTGCTCGATGGTGGTCAAGGCACATGAGAATATTTTGTTTAAAGTTATAGTAAAATGTGTATAGGTCGAAACTTCAACTTATTTTAACGTTTTCTCTGGTAGTTACAGTAGCCTTTGAATACAAGAGGTGCGAGAACTATACGGCGTATGATTCTGTATGTATATATACTACAACAATATCTACTCACCGGTTTCCCTGTGATTTTACTCAATTTTAGGTACCTTTCAAGAAAACCTTCTGTGGCGCAGGAGTTAATAACGCCATTGACACCAAAGCGCATGGGTTGGATTCCCACACAGGATAAACATTAAACTTGGTTTAGGTGTTATTAAGAGAGATAAGGCACATAAAAGCAGCCCGTCTGGAGAAGTACCTCTACCAGAAAACCGCAGCCAAATAACAGTTGTTAGTGTTGGATTGTTGTTGTGTTCCTGCGTATGAGGTCACCATTAAGCTTAATATTGAAACTAAACAAAAGGGAATAGTTTCGGTCAGAAATATTTTAAAGGCAAGGCAAGGTGATCTATTTGCATGCAAAAAAATCTTATTGGGGAGCAATATGACGCTTGAAAATATTAATTGTAAAAATAAACCATATTTTAGCTTACATTTCCATTTTATCTTTACTGCAGAATTGTTTTTATATAAATATGTAGCAAATATTATTAACACAAAATGTTTGTAGGCGTTCATGCGCATAAATATTATCTACGGTCATCGATCTCACTGTAGTATACACTGTAGTATAGTATAGTATATGTGCCATTATTATTTGTCACATTTTGAAATTATTAATTTACGACAGCTTTCTTCTTATTCTATCCTGTTTCCTAATCCTTTAAGATTAGCGGGATGCGCTAATTAAGCTGATTTTTACATAAAATGACTGTTCTCAAACCTTCACAACCCAGAGGGAAAATCAGACCTTTCTTAGGTAGGTCACACGTCTTTCCAAATATAATTTCTTATGCTTGCCGGTTTTCACACGATGTTGCCTTCACCAACAAGCTAGAGATAATAACAAATATGTACCCAATTCCGAAAACACTAATTACTGGTACATGCCAGAATTCGAACCGGGGACAATTGGTCAATAGGCCGGTTCTTTATCCACTTTACCACACACTATCATTACACTAAATTAATCTATGACACTATATATTTATTAGCATTGATAACATTCATTTGTTCTATCTATTGTTATTAGCATCAATAAAATTCCTTCGTTCTATCTATTGTTATTAGCATTAATAAAAATCCTTTGTTCGATCTATTGTTATTAGTATTAATAAGATTCCTTCTTTCTGTCTATTGTTATTAGCATTAATAAAAATCCTTTGTTCGTTCTATTGTTATTAGTATTAATAAGATTCCTTCGTTATATCTATTGTTATTAGCATTCATAAAATTCCTTTGTTTTGTCTACTGTTATTAGAATTAATAAGATTCCTTCGTGCTATCTATTGTTATTAGCATTAATAGGGACTTCGATACGCCTCATCATAGACATGTACACCTATAGGTATTGAAACTCGTAATTACTAACCATAACGTCTGAACCGCCTCCAATATTAATACGTCCTGATAATGACATGTTATCAACTTGGCAATTAAAATATATATATGACTAAAAACAGCATCATACTACATTTATTTTAAGGTTATCTAAAAGTTGAAAGCTAAAAATAAAACATTCACTAGATGACTGAACTAATTTGGAAAGTTCGTATGTAACCGAGATTGCATACAAACATGTACTACTTCTCGTACTTGTGCTGAACTGGCTCTTTCTGTTTCAAACTACTTACAGTCGTTCAATCGGCAATGTGTCGTTTCATCTCTTACGTTACGTCGTCTATGGCTTGCAGCAAGTATTTTGTAGTTCTTCTTCCAAGCGTAATACCGTTTCCTAATCCATTAGGATTGTTGGGGTCCGCGACCTAAGCCTAAAGATTTGGCGAAGATACTGATTTTGACATGGAGCGACTGCCGTCCGGCCTCCATGACCCAGAGGGAAAACCAGACCTTTCTTAGGTTAGGTAACACGTTCGAAATATAATTTCTTGGATGTGCGGGTTTCTTCACGATTATCACTATCTATCAAGTGATAGTTATAAATATGTATATAAATCCGAAAACAAGAATTTAGCGGTACATACCAGAATTCGAAACGGGGACCTGTTGCTCAATAGGCCAGTTCCTTATCCACTTTTTTTACACAAGTAAAAGCCCCCTTTTTACATGTACGGGATATAAAGTATATAATTGGAAGTAATATTCATTTAATATTATACAACAAATATTTGCCGGCGTTGGTCCATGCGAATCTAAGTTTTGTTAGTACTATAAAAATGTTCGGCCTATAACCACGAACTGGCAGACAGGTGAACAGAAAGATATAAAGAGGATTCCTGGTTGACCTACATAACTTTAGGGTTCCATAGTAAAACCAAGAACTCTTATCTACTTAAACTATACACACTATATAATTATATCAGTTAAATTTGGGTAATGAAAAAAAAAACAAAATGTAAAATTAAGAAAAGTGTAGTGAATCTGACATTTACATATTGAAAAAAATTATTTCCACACAACAAAACTTGTGTTCAATAAGTTAATGTCGGATAAATATTCAAATTTAATTATTGTAGCCACTATACCGTTAATTATATTATTATATTTTAAACCTGCGTTGAAAACTTCGTAACAAACTTTAAGTAAGAGAGTCAAAGAGAACTTCTGACTCTGTAAAATAAATCCATTAGCCGGTTTTAAAAGAGGCAAACTTGAAGCCGTGGCAATCAGCGTTTGTCAACTTAACTCTACTTCTTGAAAATCAACAACTAATTGTTTTATTTTATTTATGGGGCGATGTTTTAGATGTTAGACAGATATATCACAAAGTAAGTATGAAGCTTGAATAATAGATTTGTGTGACCAATGATATTGTCATTTCGAAGAATAATAATGCTTATTTGGGTACATTAACTTTCTCTCTTCCTGCGACCACGGACGCTGCAAAGCGTTCGAAACGTCAGGTTCAACAAAATAAATAAAACACGCGATACTTCCGTTAAAAATTGTTTAATTCAATGTGTAACAATCGCGAAAACCTAAGACAATACTATATTGATGAGATCTATAGCGCTGATGCACTTATCACTCTAATCGAACACGCAAAATAAGCAGCATCGAACGTAGTTTGTCTGAGTCTGACTCAGAGGAAGTCGGAACTAGTAAATCCATCCAGGATTTGCTAGTTCCGACTTCCTCTGAGTTTCGGAGGGCACGTTAAGCCGTCAGTGTCGTAAGTTCACAGTCGGATTATCTCCATATCACAGAAAACAGCAATCAATGAGGCAAGGTGAATCCTGCATTGCAAGCGTTCATGGGCTATGGTAGATATTTTACATCAGGTGAGCAGTGTATGTGCCTCCCGAGGTTGTATAAAAAAATATATAAATTGAGCAGAATAAAAAACACAAAGAATCTTAAACAAAAATTGATGTAGTACGATGAACCTAACCACCTAACCGTAACCACCGCCGACATCCCTTCATATGTGTCTCATCAGTTACGCGTTTTATTTTTCATGAATTTCTTTTTTATTTTAAATCTGAAGGCATTTCTAATTACCCGTTTACTTAGTTTCACGTTCAATGATGTGGAAAAATCAATTTGTTCAAGTTTTTGATGAGAGCTCGTTAGAAGCTGAACTTTCTGAAAGTTTTTAATAACCGGTATTCAGGCCTCCGCCAGTTATGTCAGTCTTTAAATATTACAAATGAAGATTTTAACAACGTCGTTGGATTTATTTTAATTGACATAGATAAATAAAAAAAAAACAAAGTAATCGTTTCTTATTTTTGTAGTTTGTTGCAATTAGAACATTCTCGATGGTAAGTGAAACCATCTATAGCCAACCTGTACATACATGAAATTATATCTGGAAAGATGTGTGACCTTAACTAAAAAGGTCAGGTTTTCCTTCTATGCTATGGAGGTCTGACAGCATTCATTCTATGAATAATCAGTATCATCGCCAAATCGTTCGGATAAGGTAGCAGAGCCCGCCAATCTTAATGGGCTAGGAAACGGCATAACGCTAAGCGGAAGAATCATATTTGCTAATTTTAGGGAGGGATACTAGCACACCTGATGTAAAGCGGGTGACGTAGCCTATTAGCACTTGAGATAAGTATCATTTGTGCGATACCTCCTCTGCTGCTTACACAACAACTCCTTGGGAGCTTACTGGTGACCTCTCTCTCACGCAGAAATACAACTACCCTCTAGGGAGTTGTTATTTGGCTGCGGTTTTCTGTGAGGTGGAGGTACTTCCCCAGACGGGCTGCTTTGATGCGCCCTACCTCTCTTAAAACATCCAGACCAAGACAAACAGACATGTTCATGCACACAAATGTTTGCCTTGTGTGGGAATCAAACCCATGAGTGTTGATGTTAAATTCGCGTCATACACGACTGAGCCACCGAGCTCGTCAAAATTTTAGTTCTTACCTAATACCTAATTAGAAATGAAAGTACGTCAAGTGTTTTAGTTATTAGGTAGCTAAGAAATAAAGGGAATTTTCTGAATTTCAAGATAATCTTGTTAAAGTGATTAACATTAGTCTATATTGTTATTGTTTGTTGTTGTGTTATTTGATTTGACAAGTAAAAATGCCATGAACGACTTTTTATAAAGTAGTCATTAATATACAGCCTAAATTTGATGGGCGTACTGCGATTTGCCACTTTGATATAGAGATAAGTATTTATATTGTTTGATTTATTTTAAACTTAAAAATCTTAGTTTGCAAACACTGCATTGTCAACAGTAATGAAAGTTTCCAATGCCAATATTGATGATAGTATTTGAACCGCTTACAATGTTAGTTATTACATCACGTAATTGGTTTGTTATTGTCATTGATGAACGATTTAATAATTTTATTATTAAAATCAACATATTTGACATGCATTGTATTCACACTTATACTGTTTCCAGCATCTGACATATCATTATAATTATCGTCAAAAGAGGACATAAAACAGGACATTTCAATATGATAAACACACTATACGTGATGTGCAATACAAGCCGCTTTACATAGAATTGGTTGAGCAATAAATTTTACTGCTGAGGTCAAGGCTTCTTAACGTGGACAAGTCAAACTCTCGACTTAAAACCTTAAATATACGAAGTAGTACATTATTTTAACCCAAAGCAGTAAAATTACCTTATATCGCTACCGAACTTTAGATATACAGACATGTTCATATGCAGTTGGTTAGGGCAAAACAAGTTTTTGATATTGATTGGATTTTTTTAACCTTTACTTTAACCTCTAATTAATGGAAACGCCGACATATGCGTATAAATTCGATTTTAGTATTTTACTTAGTTCTTATGTTATTTTTATGTATTCATTCGAGGTTCTCTTGTATTTGTAATTTATTTGCGACCGTATTTTTTATTTCATTTTAGGGGACAAAAGTATTGGAAATCGTGAATACGTATTTATCATTCCCAAAAGATACAAAAATAAAGACAACACACTAGAAAGATTACTGTGAAATATTAAGGCATTAAAAGGAATTTTGAGTCGTTCTCGCAATACTCAAAAATATTGCATACGAGTTTTAAAACTTCCCATGTCAGGGGTCACCTAGGATTATCTTAGTAAAATGTTTACATTTTAAGATCCCTTCGTGAAACAATCTATATCATTTTAAAGTGGATCGCCTTGTGTAACTGGCACGCTTATCTGTTTGTGTGTATGCTTATACGTGGGCGCATAAACAAAATTTCGGGCCAATTTTCTATTCATCTTCCAAAATAATTGAGCTAATTAAATGATACCGAGTGTACGAGTATCTTTACATTACTTAGTGATGAAAGAGATTTAAGCATCGAAACGTAATGTATAAACAATTAAGATTGTTCATAATTATATTTACGATTATGTCCCGCTATACATTTGTTGTTGTTATACAAGTGTAGAGCGTGGGCCAAAGGAGTTTGAGAATCTCTGACATAGACGGATTTTATTGTTGCCGGCGCAAATAGATCTGAGGAATTGGATCCGTCTATTCCTCGCCAGAATTAGCCAGTTAAATAGATCCTGGGGTAGTTTCCTAACATATTGGATCGTTTTATCGTGGTTAGATCTTAATTTTATAGTTTCCCCTGTTGTATATTTTTACATAAAGCTAGTACTTTCTACACATAACAGTTCTACTGTCATATGTAGATACATACCGAGATCTGGGATGAAAAGCTCTATTCTATATTTATACCGTAACTGTAAACGATCGCTGATGTATCTGTCTGTTCGGCTGTCTGTCTGTCAAAGGCTTTTATTAGTATAGTTAACCCTGCATAATTTTCATGTATGTATATTTTCGTGCCAGGTCCCATGCGGGGTAGGCTGAGAGAACCTAGTGCCATAAGACGCGGTTCTTACACACCTCACTCGTTTTTAGTGTTCCGTACCCAAAGGGTAAAACGGAACCCTATTACTGAGGCTCCGCTGTCCGTCCGTCCGTCCGTCCGTCCATCTGTCACCAGGCTGTATCTCATGAACCGTGATAGTTAGACAGTTGAAATTTACACAGATGATGTATTTCTGTTGCCGCTATACCAACAAATAGTAAAAAATAGAATAAAATAAATATTTAAGGGGGCTCCCATACAACAAACGTGATTTTTATAGATAATGGTACGGAACCCTTCGTGCGCGAGTCCGACTCGCGCTTGGCCGATTTTTTTAACATTCATAGTTCTTTTCATGCACGCTCGTCGGTTCATATGGCTCCTAAGATCGAACTCGGTGAGTCTTGGTCTTCCTCGGTTCCTACATCCTTTCACTTTTGCATTGTATATCTGTTTTACCATTAATTAATTCTGCTGTTTCTCTACATGTCCGAATCAACGGAGCATGCCTTTTCTTATTACGCGGTCAGCAAGCGTTACGATAATAACAATAACATATTTTTTATTATACATTTATAATATATGACGTGCTTATATTTGACGAGTTTGATTGCGCTGTGGTGAAACGCGCTGAAACGTTACTTTGAAACCAACGCTCGTGGGCTCGATTCCCATACAGGACCAACATTTGTTTGCAAAATATGTCTGTCTTGGTCTGGGTATTTTCTATGAAAAATAAGTATGTATTTACAAAAAAAAAATGTATTCACTAATGTTTATTAGTTGTCTAGTACCAATTACACAAGCTTTGCTTACTTTGGGGCCGATAATATTTATTTATTTATAAATTGACCCCCATAACCTCAAGTAGTTGAAATTATCTTATTATTTGCAATTTAATGCACAATCATTCCGACTTAAGCAGCGAACGTCAATATGGTTCGACTAGTGATGTTCTAATATATTTTACATACTGTTTGGCTTTTGCGACTGAGAGTCAACGTGAGCCATGGTCTGTCAGCCTATGCGTATTTATGGTGAAGACCTTTAGACTGCCATCTGAAACGGAATGGAATCTTCTATCGAAGTTTTTTTTTTTTATGAAAAAGTCTTATCCACAGGCTCTTTGGCCCGTGCCTTTGTTTGTTTGACAGGTTGTTTGTCAGGTTGTTAGTTAGTTTATTATTTATCGCTCCGCAAGTGCGATTACAATATAATAAGTAGTGCTTAAATATAATTTGGTCAATACATGCTATCGTCGATTTTTTTTTTTCCAATTTCGACAGATTACATTTTTGTTATAGGCAGAAAGTGGGACAAGAGATGCGGGCAGACCAGTCCCCCCGAGCGGCACCTGTTCACGAGTTGACGCAGAGGGCAGCCATCACCGTGCTCAACCATGTTGTAGGGAACTCGAAGTTACCATCATGCAGGTTGTACAAGGAATGATGCAAATGAGTTACCAGCTTCGTAGTCAGCAGACGAATAAAAGTCATTACTGAGGTAGCTGCTTCATAGCTTGGATATCAATGTCGGCATCCCGTAATGTTTGTGCTAACTTTATTGTTTTTTTTTTTACTGCGCTACAATTTAATGTCAATTAAAGGCATTGAACGCTATGCGGACGACAGCGGTGGGGGCATTTATTATACAGAGCGTGTTGACTTCGTTCATTCCCTTGTGTAAAGACCGCGATCAACTTGTTTCTGAAATTTAGGGTACTTTAACTAAAGTATCCAGCTGGATTCAATCCAACCCCATCAAAAACAAGTTTACACGTTCGCTGATACGATAACCCAGTTTGCTGTGGTTCTCCAATTCCAGAAACCGTTTAAAATTAAAGAAATATAAGAATTTGGGGGAGAGGATTTGAATACCTGCTAGGATTTTATGATTCAATTCAGAGATGAGCTGTCGATGATCCTAAGCTTGCACGTGAATTGAGCCCTTAAGTCTAATGAAATACTTTGCACCCTCTTTGTATTTTAACTAGTATACGAGATGCTGTTCATCACTGTATTACGAGGTGCTGTTCATTTTAACGCAAACTACTTCCTTGTGCAACCTCACCGCTATGCCTTATTTACTGGATCCCTAATGGTCACACACTATGCGTTTTCAGATATATTATTTCCGAGAACGCTTAAGTTGTGAAATGAATTCATTGTCGAAGTTTTTTCAAGAGGCAGCAGTATTCCTATTTTATTATTTCCAATAGGAAAGTAATATTCATAGACAACAGAAACAACGGGAGATGTGACGAGGGGGCGTGGTTGGTGTCGCCGCAATATGCTCAAAACGAGAACATTGCCAAGAACAGTTAGTTAGTTGCAATCAAGTTCGATTGAGATACGTTGCTCCTTGTTTTAGCAAAATGCCAAGTTGTGCTGTTGCAATTTGCAAAAATAGAAGTGCAGTGGTTAACTTTAAATCAAATGGAATCACTTATCACCTGTAAGTACAAATAATATTACGTTTTATAAGCATAAATACAAAATTTATTTCAAAAATTCTCCGACGCCATTTCTACCCGAACCTTACCACGATGCAAATTTTAAATAATCAACATCTCATTCTTAAATCATACATTGCTTTTCTACCATTACGCAGTCGCCACCGCTCGTTTCCCAACACGCAATGTAAAGCGAGTGATATTATTCGTTCACTATGTGTGCAGTTTCGAGATACGGCCGCTTGTTTCTGCCGCCGGTTAGGGGTGCGCTTTGACTTCACTATCGATACGAAGTGTCAATAGACTGCTAGTATTAGATAAAAAATATAAGTCTTTACTGTAGTTATTATTTCATCTATATTTTCATCGTCACCCTCGCTGCCAATCCAGCAACTCAACTTCTTGTGACCTCACTAACTCGCATGAAATCAATCATCCTCCAGGGAATTGTTATATAGTATAGTGGGGTTGGCTTTGGTTCTAAGTTGACATTGATCCACTTACACCCCATAAATATTTTATTATAAACATTACACTTCTTGATAGATCATAGATCGATATAACGTTGTCAATATCGACAAAGTCATATCGACCCGCGTGTCCCAGAAAAGTCGCTTTATCAGTGTTTGTAGTAGTGCGTGCTTACTTGGGTGTTGTTTAAATAAACGTCCAATGACAGTGTCTTAACAAAAGTGTGTCGTTGTACTTGTGTGCGTAGAATGACATCTTTTATTTATTTAAGTGTGTGAGTGTTTTATGATAGTGTGAAACTAGGCGACAACCGTCCCGGTGCAAACTCACGTAGTATGTCACATCTCCCGTTGTTTCTGTTATCTATGGTAATATTCCTATTTCATATGTTATCGTAATTGTTGCAGAAGTAGAAATGCAAATTTTGTTGTTGTGCTTAAGTTTCGAATAGTTCTTTATCATATTTCAAACGAACAATATGTGCACGCATTAAGATACAGGTACCACGCCTGTATCTTAATGCGTGCACATATTGTTCGTTTGAAATATGATAAAGAACTATTCGAACAATAAACAATACTTTTTATTAGTTTACACCCAAACGGCTGTAGAAATGAAATTGAGGTATAATAGGTATACCTTGGTGTAACTTAGCATTGAATTGACTGTCAATGTTATCGCATCACTAGTTGTTAGTAGTATAGTAAAATATTTTTTTATGCCTTAATGTGGGAATATTTGCAACTTTTCAAAAGGCAAAATACCATATCGCGCAGTTTATTCTTCATTACAACTTATAGGTACTGTTTTTTTTTCAGAACAAATACTACTTGCAGCTGATGGCTGTAGTGCTGATCGTAAGATCTCTAGCTGCATAGTTTACTACAAACATTCACAACCATAAAATATATTACATGTTAAATCAGAAACCAGAAAGGTAAATTCAAACGACGGTACATATCGAAGTATGATATAAATCATCAGAAAAATCTAAATAGAATAACTAAAATAATAAGTATAACCAGGTACAGTACCGTACTTGATCCTACGTAACGTAGCTTTTAAACATCAAAATGTTCCTTCCAATTCTGTGCTCCTGTTTTACACTGTATAATGCTTAAAGGAACGACGCAAAGATACAACCTATGTACACGTAACGATCCTTGATTGATTGGAGCGTGAAATAAGGATAATGAGGTATTAAAGAGAGGGGAATTATATTTTAAATTTTAAATGCATCGACCATTTCTTATGTCAACTGTCATATATTAGTAGGGACATTACTGCCACTAGATCTATCAGGTAATTAAATATTTATGAATTTGTTAGAATTTATGTCACTCTCACCCTATTATTTACGTATAATTTAAGGGAAGGTCGACACACCGCGTTTTCATAGTGGCTCGAGGAGGCGAATTATTTTTAAATACCATTATTGTTGTGGATAGGGTGACATTGCTGTAAATGCCAGCTTAAAAATAATAAGATAATGGTATTTGAAAGCGAGGAAACCCGAACGATCACATGGCTTACAGTTAAATACGTAGTGTTGGAACAATAGAATAAGATTTTATATCTTGGAAGCGCTTTTTGCAGGAATGGCAGGTACATTATATATAGATAGACGAGAGAGTGTAGGGAACAGCGTGAATGAAGCGTTAGGCAATTTTCAGCCGAAACCTAAATCAAAAGATACAGCTCGCTGTATACAACGCCGTGCCAGCACCAACGCTAACATGTGGAAGTGAACGTTGGGTATGGTAGAGAGTATGAAAGTAGAATAATTGCGGTGAAGATGCGAGAATTTCACAATTTGTGGCGTAACGCTTGCTGAGCGATTGCAATGATGGCGTAAGAGAGAGTTTTGGTCTGAAAGAGTGTCGGATGTAGGAGCCGAGGAAAGTACCTACCTTATTCAAATGGGTTGTGTTTTATCAAAAGGTAACAGGAGCCTTAAATATTAGCGAGCATGCATGAAAAGAGTTATGAATGTTAAAGATCTCTTCTTTTACATTCAAAGCTCTTTTCATAAGAGTTATGCAAGAACCGTGCTCTTACTCTTACCCGCAAGGGACCTGGTGTGAATATATATTGAGGATGGAAAGGCTAATGGCCTGCAAGCGACATCATTGGCCTTATTGAGTTATATAGTAGGGTCGGCAGATAAGTCAATAAAGTCGAAAAAAATTTATGGTAAAAAAGTCATCCTTATGAATCGACTCGTCACCTGACTAAAACACATAAATCAAATAGAAGTATGAATGGTCTTTCAACCGTTTTAATTTCAACGTTATTAGGAACTTACTAAAAAACATAAGTTGACTTAAGTGCAAAAGAACGCTCGTGCATAGCTGATTATTCACTGGCGGTTTGACTTATGTTATAAGGAACCAAATGTATGTGGTGTTAAGTATTATTGTAATGAAGTAGGTCCTTATAAAATATTTTTTTGGTTTTACTAACAAGCAATTTAGGGTTGTCAATAACAACATACATGTGAATTTCTACCATTTATTTTTGAATTTGAATACTTTAAAATGTTCTAATGTAAAGTTTCAAAAATGTCATTTGAAGCCATTAACCTTTCCACCCTCCATATGTACATACATACTAAAATATTAGGCAATGTAATCTTGGTGGTGCTTGCATATTCGGGAATAGAAAATCCGCAGTTGATGCCTTCAGATATAGTTTTATAAAATAGTGTATCTTCGACACTTGTACGACAAATAAGCTGATAATCCTCGATTTAGACAATAACTTGCCTTCCGCTAGATTTTATTTTCCGCTAGGTTTATCCAGGCTTTCTAAACTCAGTTCTATGTAAATAATAATATTATGGAGCTGGCATATCTATACAGATAAAAGCCCCTCTCAAAATAAAGATAAAAAAAAATACGAATAAGGCCTATACTAACTGTAAGTTTTCTATTTGTAAAACTAAAATTATAAACCTCGCGATACAAGACATCTCAATTATTAATAATAGTTAGTTGCACGTCGTTATAGGATAGCGCTCGATATAAGTACCGACCCTTAATTATACTCATACAGCTTGTCATGACGAACATAATCAACGAAATTCTGGATTCGTTCTCACATTTGGATAATGAACTACGTAATTAATTAAAAAAGGGGTAGTTGGTGCTCAATTTGGTACAGAATATATTCGACAGTATGTGTAGTAACTGCTGTATATTATGTATTGTTACGACACATTGTATTATAATAATATTTTAATGTAAACTCATCTTGAAGAACCCACCATATAAACATAAGACAGACTTTATGGCATTATAAAGTGCCATAAAGTTGACCCTAGGTCAAACGCCGCAACAGTGCCCTAAAGCAAAGCTTACCAATAAAAAGGTAACTGTTTGGTGATCTCTTCATGGCGTTATTCACTATAGCTTTCTCAGGTCTGGTCAAGCAATAACAACATATGTTTACTGTGCCGAACTTCGAACAATAATGGCGAAATTGGCAGTAAAACAGCCCCGACTCGTGAATCGATCTTCACCATTCTTGCTCGATAACGCAAGACCTCACACTGCACGAGAAACCGTTGTAACTCTACAGGAGCTGCAGTTAGAAACCATACGTCATCATCTGTACTCGTCTAACCTTGCTCCAACTGACAACCATTTTTTTCGTGATTTGGACAATTTTGTACGTGGTAAAAAAATTTCTTCCCGGGAGGCAGAACAAAATGTTTTCATACAGTTTGTCGAATCTAGATCCCCAGAGTTTTCGCGCAAAGGCATAAATAAACTTCCGATTAGATGGCAGCAATGTATAGATAATGAGGATAAATATTTTGATTAAATTAATATGTTACATTTTAGAAATAAAAATGAGTTTTAATTTTTCATTACAAATCGGCAATTTCATACTTTAACCCCTATTATTTTAACACACTATTTTCACATTGCTTTTTGGTTATATATTTGCTGCGTTCGTATTCTGTTTGAAACACAGCAACCTTAGTTAACTTACCAGGCAAATGTTATTAGGTTTTGTTTTTTGGGGAAGTACCTCTATGTACTTCCCCAGACGGGCTGTTTAGTACGAGTAGCACCCTGCCCTCTTAATAATACCCACACCAATACTAACAGACATGTTCATTCACTGAAATATTTGTTCTATCAGGGAGCCCCATGAGCCTTTTGACGAGCTTCCCACACCAGACATACATTTGTGTGCATGAACATGTGAGTTTGTCTTAGTTTGGATGTTTTAAATAGAGATATGGTGCATCAAAGCATCCCGTCTGGGGAAGTATCTCCACCTCACAGAAAACCGCAGCGAAATAACAACTAAATAGTTAATAGATTCGTGCGATAAAATACCGCCCGAATAAATTCAAATTTACAGGCAATTTAATCAAAACTATTTACTTCTGTGTTTCTGCTACCGAATAAAAATTCTCTAGAGGGTTGCTGTGTTCCTGCGTGGGAGTGCGGTCACAAGTGAGCTCCTAAGGAGTTGCGTGTTAGCAGCAGAGGAGGTATCGTGCGAGTGATACATAATGTATTACAGGCGTTCATAGCCTACGGTAACCGCTTTACATCAGGTAGGTCGTATGCTTGTATGCCTCCCGACTTTGTATAAAAGAAATAAAAGACTTGGCGATGAAGTAGCCGAATCTCAAAGCAATATATTATGTTATATTATAACGCAATACTCTTGCTGTTGTATTTGAATATCGTTATACCCTATCTGTATTTCCCCAGAGCCTAGTTTCGTTCAACAAAAACTAATATTTTTATTAATACCATAACATTCTCTATTATAGACTCCGTGATAATTTTAGATACGCATTATTGTTTCAAGACTCTAGCTTATAAAATTGTCTCAATGTTGTGACATACGGACATAGAACAAAAGGTGATACCAATTGTTCCTTTTACTAATTACAGAACAAAATATTATGCATCGGTAAACAGCTTCATTAAAGGTGATTAATCTGATGTTAATTTATAATTATCTTAGCAATTATTCATAATTAATTTAGTAGATATAAATATGATTTTTGACGTACAACAAATGGTTTAATAACACGTAGCGGGGCGGTAGATGATTTATTTTGGCAATAAGTGTCGTGTTAAGCTCTGCCATTATCGGCAAGACCCGACAGTCAACTGACGTGGCTGTGGTACAAAGTATGAGAACTAGAGACAGTTTAATTTACAGTGTAAAGTGTGTTCCATTGTTGAGCACTTCATAAGAAAGATGGTGGGTTTATAACAAGCAGTTTTTAATTAGTGCGCTATTGCCTTTGGTAGATAGCACTGAAAAAAGGTACAGATCTATACTATAACAATGTCATGAAAAGGAAACTCACTGAGATGTAATTAGGAGGTCCTCCTCTGCTGCTTACACAGCAACTCCTTGGGAGCTTGCTGGTGATCTCACTCACACGCAGGAACACAACAACCCTCTAGGGAGTTGTTATTTGACTGCGGTTTTCTGTGAGGTGGAGGTACTTTCCCAGACGGGCTGCTGTGATGCGCCTTACCTCTCTTAAATTTATAAAAGTATACATTCCTTATACAGGCAAACATTATACTGAATGTATAATATTTCAAAGACTATGTCTCCATATAACGGCGCATTATTACACTGAAATCCGCTATATTTCATTGCTTAAACATTTTCTGGTGGAGACTTGAGAGAAACAATGTTTATAACGTTTATTAAGCAAGCAGCTATGATTGACGTCTGTTTAATAAAAGGAAAAAATAGTCCCTCGTTCTTTGAAACTTGTTTTTGTTTACGCGTTGACGACGTTGGCTATTGCGCTTGACGCTTTTTGTTTGTAATTGTTTGTTTATTTGTTTCTTACTGTATTTATTATAGTATTACTTATGTGAAGTAACCAATTCTGGGCAATTTTTTTTATACATGGTTGCACAGTCTGGAGTAAAAAATATATGTGAAGTGTGAATAATGCAGTCTCGAGAACCTAGGGTACTATTACTTATCTATTCAGACTAGTAGCTGGGGGAGTCGTATAGTGGGTAGTATTACTTACAATTTAGTTAAGTGCACCGATGTCTACCCGTTTTTTTTTTTTTTTTTTATAATAGTAACGTGCACCCCTGCCATGGGCAAGGCTATTTGTATACATTTTTAATTTCTTAATCTTAATTTTTAAATATTCTATTGTAAATAAACACATTCATTCATCATACTCTCTTCCATTCCGCACTTCATTCTTTCATTCATCATCTTTCAATTATATCTTCTAAAGTTTTTATTTCGCCCATTTTAGAACGCCGGTGAACTATCCTTATATATGTTGCCAGACTTCCCTCCCCATACTGCGTCAGTCCAGACACGGGCGACAGCGAGCTTCACAGCTCCACCTAGCCACCGCGATCCCATCGGCTATACTGATAGCCGAAGTATACAACATTAGTCCTAGGTGGAGCTGCTCTGCTTGTTCCGATCTATGACAGCCATGGCTAAACTGACGCAGTATTTTAAAAATTTTGATCTAATTTGCCCCATCACTATTTCGGAGACCTTTGTTTCGGTGACCCGCATTCCCAAATCCTGCTCCAAATCGTACCTCTGTTTGGAGAATGCGGGACACCGAAACAATATTGTGCTGCACTGTCTGGTCCACGCCGGGCTCGCAACGATGGGTCATCCGCGCACTTGAATCTGTGCAAGTACGCGGAGAACCCAGATGTCTACCCGTTGCGTCAACTTGTGAACGACTGGTGGCAAAACAGGTTTCACGATGGGAACTGTGTTATTATTATAAGAACTAACTAGCTAAGACAGGTAGGAGGCATCAAACCATCCTGTCTATGGAAGTACTACTATCTCCTAGAAAACCGCAGTCAAATAACAACTTCCTGAAGAGTACACTCACTCACAAGTAGGCAACATACTTGTGAGTGAGTGTACTGGTAAGTTCCTAAAGATTTGCTGTGTTAGATCACGGCTGGCATCAGGAAAGCGATATTTAAGAATTGCGCTGTAACTTTAACATAAATGGCCTTAGTCAATAATATTTCCAATCAACTGACTTATGTTAAAAAATTAGTAGATTAATCACAATTGAAAATAAAGTTTTAGTCACAACTAAAACCAATTGATCATTTACGGCTTAGGTTTAGTTTAATTTTAATTTTTAAGTAAAATGTATTCTTATTTATAAGTGAGGTATATATAATATAATAATATACATATAGTATATGTAATATAATAATATACATTACACTCGACTGGTACTCACCATTTCATATGCAACTATAATTAACTCACCGATAGCATACAAATCATCCGATGAGGTGCTTGAGAAAAGACTTGTTAGGAAAAATCCATATTGACATAAAGACAACGTCATTTGAATTGATTACATATAGTATTTAGTTGAAAATACAATGAATATTCAAAGTATAAGATTGATTAAATAACTACATATATTACCTACATGTATGTACGTATACTGTAGAAGGCATATCATATTATAAGAACTGGAACGTACACACTATTCTTAGCGTATTAAAAGAATAAACGAGTCATTTTTTTTCAACGTCGTTTACCTTGTATTTTCCTCCAGATAACTATTTCAAACACAGACTTAATCAAAATTGATAAATTGTAATATTACTAGTTGAAAAAAAAGGGAGTTCTATAAAGAGTTACAAAATTAAGGTTATTATTCACAGTATTATATATATGTAAAAAAAGGGTTTCTTAAAAGTTCGGCTAATTTAAGAACTCGCGATGGAATGATCTAACCTGAAGTTCACTGTCCGAAGCACCCGCGAATGTAGTAAACGGCGCGCGGCCGGCTGTAGTGGGGCACCGACTGCTACAGCCGGCTGCCGCCGGCACGCCAGCAAACCTGCCAGCCCCCAGATATGTGAGGGATACACGGACGTCGCAGTCTAAGATGTAAAAGATGGGAGGAATCGGTGGGGACGCCTTGCAGTCCAACACCGCAGCGGTAAAAGTCGCCGTAGTCCACCGCGTAGTCAACACAGCGGGGGCTGAAGTTGAAATCAAATAATATACAGTTATGAAAGTATCCGTAGGTTCAGGGGATAGGTAAAAGAGAATAATATTCACGCGCGGCCAACACAGCAGGGGCTGGTGGTCTCGTGCCCTGTTGCTGACAGATCCGGGGCACCACACCAACGCGGCCGATGGCATTTCGCGGGGTTGTTTAGTGGGTATACCGTCGGACAGCCGACGGGGAGTCCCACACTATCACCGGAGGCCACCCAGGCACCGGTGGTGTGCGTAACGCATTTTTCCCCGCGTCACAAAAAAAAAAAGGGGGCTGGTGGTCTCAGACGCAGTACATCGTGCGCTCCCGATCAAATCCTCCTGTAGACTGCCTTATTTTCTCGTCGTTCGTCTATTCAACATCTTTAATTTTAAATATTTGAATTTACAAATTAATTTTTTTACTTACTATATTATGACAATTGACATTTCATAGAGTTAAGAGAGACAAAGACCGGCGAGCGTGCATGAGAAGAGCAATGAATGTTAAAGAAGCGAGTGAGATATGTAAGGATCGAGTCATGTGGTGCTCGCTTCTTTCTGCCTATCGCGCAAGGCGTTTGGCGTGAAGTTATAGATAGATAAGAGAGATAATAAAAAGGTTGCATATATTACAAAATGAGGCTTATTCAATCGATTATCTCAATTTTTTTCGACTAAAATTAATTTAAACGTCAATTAAACTAATTAAGTTAATTTAACGTCAATTAAACTAATTATGTCGATTAAATTAATTTTAGTCGATTAAAAATTTAAAATCTCAAGTACCTCAATTTTTAATCGACGAAAGTAATTTAATCGCCAAGCGTCAATTAAACTAATTATGTTAATTTTAGTTTCAATCGATAGTCAAATTATTTTTTGCCGACACTGAAAAACTATTTATGTATTTCAGTGTCGGCAAAAAATAATTTGACTATAAATATATTTTTAATTTTTGTTACCAATAATATTATCTATACATTCATAGCCCGTAAACCATCAATAATATGTATTTACATGTAGTAATAAAAAAGTTTGATTGAAATAAATTAATTCCACACCATTATTTAAGCGAATAAAACTTTAGTAATCAAGATTTACCAGATCGCGTGTCAGTGGCAATAACTTTATATTGGGTTATATGTGCGACTTATATATCAGCATATTTAACGGTTAAGCACTTGTTGCGTGACGGACCTGCAAGGGGACATTATCAGTACTTTATCCATGTTCAGTAGACTTTATTGTTTTATATTAACGTGACTCCAAGTTTCTAGGGAGGTGTGGTATTAGGTAAAGATAAAAACGATAATCACAGAATTTTCAATAATGTGCTGAAAATATATAAATAATTTGCTTTTCGAAAGCCATCATTATAAATATAAATAAATATTGCCGTACAAATTACACAGCGCCACCTAGCCCCAAAGTAAGCGAAGCTTGTGTTATGGGTACTAGACAACTGATAAACATACGTAAATACATTTTTTTTTGTAAATATATACTTATTATACATAGAAAATACCCAGACCAATACAAACAGACATGTTCATGCACACAAATGTTTGTACTGTGTGGGAATCGAACCCACGAGCGTTGTTGTCAAAGTAGCGTAACAGCGCGTTCCACCACTGAGCCACCGAGCTCGTCAAATCATTGACAGGAAACAAAAGAGACATGTATAATAATAAAGTAAAGAAATGGGCCAGGTTTGGTATAAGAATTGTCGGGGATTGAAGACGACATTGAAAAAAAGTTGATATTTGATTACTTACATATAACTTGACAGCATTCAGATATCTTTATTCAGATTCAGCACTTTCTGAAGCATGTACCAAATTCATATTTTCAGATTTATGTACATATTTGTAATCATCACTAGTACGGCGGTGAAGGAAAAAAGGATCGAGAGGAAATCTGCATGTTCAAAAAACTGTGTTGCGAAAGATCTGGTTTTCCCTCTAAGATGTTGAGATCTGACGGCAGTCACTCCATGTAAAAATCAGTATCTTCGCTAATTTCTTAGGCTTAAATTGTGGATCCCGCCAATCCTAATATTTTCGGAAATAGAATAACGCTAAGAAATTTAATATGGATATCATTATTAAAGGCAATGTTGTTTTTTTGGGACTTTGAAATTAATCAGTAACAGATAACAATTTTACAGAAAACATACATCTTTTAAAGTTAAATATTGTTTTACGGTGCGGAAAATTTATTCGTGTATTATTTTCGACAAGCTCGGTGGGTCAGTCGTGAAAGACGCGACTTTGACCTCAACGCTCGTGGGTTCGATTCCCACACAAGACAAACATTTGTGTGCATGAACATGTCTGTTTTTCTTGGTCTGGATGTTTTAAAAGAGGTAGGGCGCATCAAAGCAGCCCGTCTGGTGAAGTACCTGCACCTCACAGAAAACCGCAGCCAAATAACAACCCTCTAGAAGGTTCTTGTGTTCCTGTGTGTGAGTGAGGTCACCAGTAAGCTCCTAAGGAGTTGCTGTGCAGAGGAGGCATCGCGCGAGTGATACTTAATATATTACATGCGTTAATAGGCTACTGTAACTGCTTTACATCAGGTGGGCCGTATGCTTGCATGACCCCCGGCGTTGTATAAAAATAAAAAAAAATATTAATCTACAATATTTTAATGTACCAGAATATACGGTAGAATTTGGGTAGGCTCATTACATTATATAGCGTGATGGGGAATACATGCTCTAGTGCTAATTGGCATGCAATTAAATTTGTAATTACGGGACCTACGTCTTTCATTAACACAAAATTATAGGAACCGGAGTTGAAATAGCATATCTATTCATAGTTTTCTAGTCTACCATTTTATGGACCATAACACAGGCTTTCAAAGTTAATATAAACTGACAGTTTCATTACGGCTTTGTCCCCCCGTACCAAATGACTAAAATTAACAGAAATCTTTTAGGTTCATTTTAGGGACGTGACCGACGGCATATATGCCTCGGAAATGCTTTATACTTTTCTCAAAAACAACATGTTTATGAATGAAAGCGATGAGAGATTCATAAATTACTGCTAGGTTGAATGGTGAGTCTGGTGTCAAAATCCCGTATTAGGTCTGACTACAAGCACTAAGCCTCACCATATGTGGTGCTCCTTAATTGCAAGAGAAATCAACGTATAAGATGCTTAGCGGTCTGTCACACAACATGATTGCAACATTTTTTTTATATTATTACTTATAGCCACCATATTAGTAATATTTCCAATTAATGAAGCTTAACCGATATAATAAGGAGCCGATTGACACCTCAATCGTAAAAATCGGATAAGAAATTGAGAGTATTAGAGAATACATAAATAAAATAAACATATAGCCTACTAAAATGATAAAATACGTAGTTTATACAACGTCAGCAGACATACAAGCATGCAGTTCACCTGATGTATAGCGACCGTAGCCTTTGAACGCATGTAATACGTTAAGCATCACTCGGGCGATGCTAACACAGCAATTCCGTGGGAGCTTACTGGTGACCTCACTCACACGTCTTAACATAACAACCCTCCAAGGAGTTATTACTTGGCTGCGGTTGTCTGTGAGGTGGAGGTACTTCCTCAGTCAAGCTGCTTTGATGCACCCTGCCTCTCTCAAAAATGATTATCCCGTACTCGAAAAAAAGTCTGTTAGAAACTCTCAGCTCTTGCGAATACCTAATCCGACATCCACTAAATAACATGTGTTTAATAAAAAGTATTTATAATATATATCGAAGGTGTCAAATTTAAGTCCTGACCAGATAAGTGTGTAATTGAGGATTGTTTGTGCTTTCCGATTCTTTCTACATCAAATCTCGTGACAAAACGTTGCTATATGATCACCTGGATAGTGCTCCTTTTAGTTTGCACTGTGAACCTTTATTTATTAAGTTTTTGTTGTTCTTGAGAAGTACCTCCTCCTCTCAGAGAACCGAAGCGAAATAAGAACTCCCTGAAGGCTTATTGTGTACCTGCTAGTAAGTGAGGTTACCGCGAGTGAGGTCACCAGTAAGCTCCTATGGAGTTGCTATGTTAGCAGCAGAGGTGGCATCGCACGAGTGATACTTAATTATTACAAGCGTTCATAGGTTATGGTAATCGGTTTACATCAGGTGGGCGGTATGTCTCCCAACGTATGTATGTATGTATGTATATCTTCACGCCAAGTCCCTTGCGGGGTAGGCAGAGAGAACCGAGCGCCATAAGACGCGGTCCTTGCATACTTCACTCGCTTCTGTGACATTCATAGCTCTTTTCATGCACGCTCGCCGGTTCCTGGGGCTTCTGACATCACCTTCTGATAAAACACGACTAATTTGGTCATGGTAGGTTAGTCTCGGCCTTCCTCGGCTCCTACATCCTTCCACTTTTGCATAGTATATCTGTTTCGTCATTCTTTCGTCCCGCATTCTTTCTACATGTCCGAACCAACGGAGCATGCCCTTTCTTATCTTAACACCGACACTCTCTTTTAGACCAACTCTTTCTCTCGCGTCTTCATTACGAACGCGGTCAGCAAGCTTATATCTCCCAACGTTATATGAATAAAAAATGTTAGACATCTCACAGAGTGCCTAAGATATTCAGTATTGAGCTACCGCATGGCAAGATAGATGGCTCAGCTTCTCCGTCATTTAAATATTCAGATTCAAGTTAGAAATAGAAGATTTCTTAAAAATCGTATCATTTTTACGATTCATTTTACAAGGAGTAAGAAGAAATATGCATTTTTAAAATGTTTTTTTTTTAAATATGTATAGTATATTCCCGTTGCATCACTATTAAACAAATATTTCATGTACACGACCACGCTACGGTATATAACAAGCATCAAATACTAAGTTCTTATCCCGTTTTATATAAAGAAAAAACCTGTCTTGAATTGTATGAAGTTAAGTGCATAGAAATTTCATACTCAAGTTAAAAGTAACAGAAATTCTCAGGGCACTTACGTTAAAAATATTCTTATGTTCATGTACTTATCAATTAAAGTTATCTATGCAGCAAAGTCGGCAAGTCGACAACCCTACACGTATCCTGTACCTACTACTGCTTATTAGAACTACGCTGATGAAATTTTTCAAAAACCGCATGAAGAGGATTTTACATAATCAGTAATATAAGTGCTAATCTTGGTGTTGTTGGTGGTAGTACAAACACATCTTTTTTTTAGGTTGGGTAGGTATAATTTCTGTTTTCATACACTGTTGAAGGGATAGAGTGGGGTGCATAGACAAGTGCCTACATATCCATTACTACCATAGGAACTCTTATGAGCATACTGGTAACCTTATTTACTCGAATAAAACAACGCTCCACTGAGCTGTTATTTTGCTTATATCTCTTTCACAAGAGTATTGTTTAGTTTGTTTATATTAGCTTTGTCTCGCTCACTTATATTTTTTTCTTTAATAAAACTTTTATAAATAGTTTTTTGAATAGGTTTATCTCATTATTAAACACAAAATTTTGAATTGCTAATCATTTTCATAATTAAATTAATAATATTTTTATATGACTTTCCTTTCGACTTTCTTTTTATTTCACTTTCCTCTTTAATTTCTTTATTTTTATACAACGTCGGGAGGCATACAAGTATACGGACCACCTGATGTAAAGCGGTACCGTAGCCTATAAACGCTTGCAATACATTAAGTATTACTCGCACGATGCCACTTCTGCTGCTAACACAGCAACTCCTTAGGAGCTCACTGGTGACGTCACTCACACGCAGGAACACAACAACCCTCTAGAGAATTGTTATTCGGCTGCGATTTTCTGTGAGGTGGAGGCACTTACCCAGATGGGCTGCTTTGATGCGTCCAACCTCTCTTAAAACACCAAGTCCAAGACAAACAGACATGTTCATGCACACAAACGTTTGCCCTGTGCGAGAATCGAACCCATGAGCGTTGGTGTCAAAGTAATGTAACAGTGCGTTTCACCACTGTACCACCGAGCTCGTCATAATGCTTGCCTTTGTTTATGTGCTAAAATTAATTTCGGATAACCGCTATCTTTTTGGCTATTATTCTTTGTAACACTCAAAATTCATTTTGGGAGTAAAATAAATATAATGTTCAGAAAGGGTTCCTAATTTTCTATTTACATTTATAGTTTCATTTTCTAGTACATATAATATACAAATATAATTAATATAATATAAATATAAAAATATTCGTTACGAATTATGACAAAATCGAAAATCAATATAGTTTTGAGGTAAGGGTTTCTGACATAAATATTGTTTTTCTACTAAGATCTCAAATAAGCTTACGGCCTTTTTTTTTTTTTTTTTTTTTTGTGACGCGGGGAAAAATGCGTTACGCACACCACCGGTGCCTGGGTGGCCTCCGGTGGTAGTGTGGGACTCCCCGTCGGCTGCCCGACGGTATACCCACTAAACAACCCCGCGAAATGCCATCGGCCGCGTTGGTGTGGTGCCCCGGATCTGTCAGCAACAGGGCACCACTGCGACTGGCCAGCCCCTCAAAAGGGAGCCGGACTTCTTCTCTCTAGGGGCCATCCCGGCAAATTGGGACAGCCCCTCCGGCGGCGGGACCATTATGGGGCCAGGTTCCCAGCCTGACCCCTAGTCCCACAGGTTAGGGAGGCGGCAGTAGGTGCGCGTAGCGCCTACGCCGCACTCCCGTCCGCCGTCTCCGGAGCGGGGCAGCCTGAGGATCGTCCTCCCTGTCCCGCTCCGCGGCCTCCTTCTGGGACATGACGGTCTCACAGAAGGAGGCCATCGCCTGCCAGGCACTGTCACTCCCGAGCATGGAGCGGACCACGCTCGGGAGCGAGAGGTCCGCGCTACCTAGCGCGGACACCAGATCGTGGCGCTGCCGAGACCATCTGGGACACTGCTCTAGAGTATGCTGAGCAGTGTCCTCGGCCGCGCCACAATCGTGGCAGCCTGGCCGCTCCTCCCGCCTCGCGACCCGGTGCAGGTACTCACCGAAGCATCCATGTCCGGTGAGCACCTGCACCATGCGGAAAGTGAGGGGTTTGCGCCTACGACGCATCCACGCCTCCAGGACCGGGCGCAGCGCCTCCGCAACGCGGACTCCGTACCGCGGCTGCGCCAGGTCCTCCCCCCACCTCCGCATCATCTCCACATGCCCTCGCTGGCGATACCGCCCCACCTCCACAGACGTGGGGCGCTCGCCGAGAATCCTCCTATCCGAGACAAACCCGTATACCTCGGCGAGCACCTCCGCCTCCAACTCCCAGGGCGGGTCGCCAGCAAGGGCGGTCGCGGCCGTCCACGCCACCGTCCGGTACCCCCTTATCGCCCTCTGCGCTATGACCCGCTGCGCTCTGCGCAGCTGAGCCCTATTCCGAGCGCAGAGGGCTTCCGCCCATATGGGGGCACCGTACGTGGCCATACTCCGGCAGATGCCGGAGTACAGCCGCCTGCACGCGGCGCCGGGCCCACCCACATTGGGCAGGAGGCGACCCAGCGCCGCCGCAGCTCTGATGACCCTCGGCCCCAACCGCTCGAAGTGGGGGCCGAAGGT
The DNA here is from genome assembly GCA_947507595.1 of Pyralis farinalis. Classification (NCBI taxonomy): domain Eukaryota; kingdom Metazoa; phylum Arthropoda; class Insecta; order Lepidoptera; family Pyralidae; genus Pyralis; species Pyralis farinalis. The sequence goes on from OX382264.1 coordinate 9,032,746, forward strand.
CCATCTCCCGTCCAGGGTGAGGCCCAGATAGCTAATCTGGGCACTCACCCTAATCCTTTCTCCTCCTATTTGGAGGTGCGCTCCCGAGGGGGGGCCCCGCCTACCGGTCCCGCGGAAGAGGAGGGCCTCGGTTTTATCCAAGCGGACCCGAAGCCCAAGCCTCTCTATGCGGCTGACCACCAGTCCTACACCGACTTCGGCCAGCCGCGCCGCCTCCACGAAGGTCTTACCCCGGGATGTGACGAGGGTGTCATCTGCATAGCAGATGACGCCCATCCCGGGGAGGAGACGGCCCCGCAGGACCCAGTCGTATGCGAGGTCCCACAGAATGGGAAATAAGCTTACGGCCTGCCTGATGGTAAATGGTTAGGACTTATGTTCACAAGCAATACCAAAGACGTCACGTGTTCAATACAGAGACTGTGAAATCTCTTCACACCTTTTTTGAACAATTTCATGCTGTCGTCCCTTGGGAAAATTCAAAACATTCTACGATAACATGAAAATGTTCTTAATAATTATTAGGCAATTCATAAAAATAAAACATCAATAATAGAGCCTAAAAATTTCTAAGCCCATTTTTCAACGAACAAATGTTTGAAGAGTAAATGAATAGTGAAAAGTTAATGAACCTTAACTACTTTCTTATTATATACGTAGGCTTAGGTAACATACACGCATAATGCTAGATCACCATGTACCACCTAAGAATCACTAGTTTATTTGCCAGTGGAACTAATAGCGAATTCACGTAGTAACTTTACTACATTCGCTCCGATATTGAAACCATGAGTCAGGATCGAAAAAGTAGGTCATCAAATTAATTCGAGAATACTTCCCATATGTCCAGATTGGTCTGACCTCTATGCTCTCTCGACAATTGACATCGTCTGTACTAAAGAAGGTTTATCAAAGAACGTTGAGAGATCTACTTTAGGTGGTCGGCGGGTACAAATGAAGCTTGACGCCTCAATGGAGTGCGAGGTGTAATGAGCAGAACTTTATACGGAGCTCTACGCACGTTAACACATTGTTTCTGACATATTGTGTCATGTAATTTACAATGATAATGTTGCCCCAATTATTATAAGCGTCAATATTTTGATTGTTCACTCATTGGAAACGCTACGCGCGAAATTATACTAGAATATTGTAATTTCATATACGGTTATGTAAATTTATATAACCCATTAAAGCACTCACCTTAGAAAATTTTACCAGTTTTTATATACAGACATTTGCGTAGATATTTGAAATCATGCAGTGGGGTGGTTTTCCCATCACATTTAAAGCCAAACCTAAACTCATTTGCACGGAGTGCTTTTACCGATCAGCAAACAAAGCTTTTCCGAGAGAACGGTAGACTATATTAAGTTTTAATTACGACTAGACAGACGTAGACGATGCCAATTCCATATATTTTCAACCGTGTAACCGTGCCTGAAAGAAAACTGTCTATGTCTTAATATTTTGGTAAATTATAAATAAATAAATAAATATTGTCGGACAAATTACACAGCGCCACCTAGCCCCAAAGTAAGCGAAGCTTGTATTATGGGTGCTAGACAACTGATAAACATACGTAAATACATTTTTTTTTGTAAATACATACTTATTATACATAGGAAATACCCAGACCAAGACAAACAGACATGTTCATGCACACAAATGTTTGCCTTGTGTGGGAATCGAACCCACGAGCGTTGGTGTCAAAGTCGCGTCATTCACGACTGAGCCACCGAGCTCGTTAGCAAGCAGCAGCAGCAGCAGCAGTTAATTTTGCAGAATAAGAGTTCCATGTGCTCTTGTGTAGCTAAATAGTAACACACAAGCGATGATCTTTGCTTTATAAGCATTAATAGGTTACACCTTTATATTCTTTTACATTCAAGCGTTTTTAGAATAAGTTTTTTTTTATTTACGAACGTTTTCTTACAACTGCGTTTTGCTTATGCGGCCTCTTCTAGATGATCTTAAGTGTAAAAGAAAGCTAAAACACTAGGTTGTGTACTAAACTAATAAATGAGGCACTTGAAAACTATTCATTTAATCACTATTATTGAGCACAACAATAAGTACTACTAGTACTTGAATCTATGACAATAGCGATCAATAGTAAAATAGAGGCGAAAGAAATAGGACAATTAGCTCATGTTCAGTGAAAATTAGTATCTATTAGTATCTTCGAGAAGACTTTTGAAGGAGGTAAAATTTTGAGCACTTCACACACAATTGACATTAATCAGGAACACCGTTCCTATATGAAATCTATATGTTTTGTGTGCGTGTGTCTGTCGCTTTTTTTCAAATATTCGAATTTTGACTTCAGATTCGGATTCAGCATAAAAAAGTAGAATAGGAATGTTCAGGAACACCGTTTCTATCTCTTAAGGAACATGGTCAAATAGGCCGACAAATTAAAAAAAAAAGTGAATTGTTATATAATTGACGAGCCAGGTGTTCCTCTGGCAATGCAAGTTTGCGCATTCTCAACTGGTTTTTTTATCCGATTAATGCAATGAAAATAAAAATTACAATACAAGCTGCCATGGTTTAATCCGCATGGAGTACTGCTTTCCAAGTATACATAGTAACTCTATATTAGAATTAGGTTACAACTCTCACAGATAGTCAGAGGTATGTAGTTCCAGAGACTACCCTCAATGAAATAATTACACAAACAAGTCATTTTTACCTCTCTGTATCTTCATCATCTCTATTCTACATGACTATGTACATAGCCATAACATTTCGCGAGTCCCGGTTAACAGAAAAATTGATTTGCAAATATCTTCATAATATTAGCGTAGACAATACAAAGTCTTATTTACACTGCAATATTTCATAATAACACTTGAATTTTGTATTTGTTTAGTTATTATGACATTTATGTGAAGATCACAAAGATAAAACTGTACGCGAAGATCTTATCATAAAGTAATTTCTCCCAGTCTACGTTAAGGAAAATATTAAAATAAATTTTAGAGAAAAGCTGCCGTACCTTGGACAATAAAAAGTAAAACTATGAAGTAATAAACTTCGGCAAAGGGATTTTGGTTTTTTAATTGTTTTTTGTTAATTTTGTCTTGTTAATTGCATAGTTATTGTTGATATCTTTATAAACTACGTTAAGTAGGCTTTTAGAAAGACTTCTTTACATAAATGTATATAATCTGCACATGAATTGGCAAAAGCCGAACAGTTCAGACCCCGTTTCTCCTCTGCTTATCAAACGGATTTTTTATTTCTATTTAATAACTACCGACGAGTTTGAGAGTTATGTTTAAAAAATTTTAAACGGTAGAACTAAAAGTGGAAACATGCAATTTCAATTACTTTTCCACACATTTTCAATGGTCGAATTTCGACTATTGGGACGAATTGGGTTTTTATAAAATTGTGGGAATATACTATTACCTACTTTTATATATTAAAGAGAAAAGATTTAAATTTAGTCGTAGTTCAAGTTTATAAAATAATGTAGGACATAATTGCAGCACTCATCATTATCCCCAAAAATAGACGGCGGGTCTAACTATTACATTACATTTTCAAAAGATAATGATATCATTTCATGATATTAACCCCTATACAACTAACCAGGAGCAAGTATGTTTATGTACATGTAAATTTCTATTGAAATTTTTCGTATCGAACTTACTAAACTAAAGGTAACTTCTAAACGAAAGGTTTAGAAGTTACGACAGGTATAAAAATGGTAAAAGACAGAAAAATGCCACAGTATGAGCAAACAGCCTTACGCTTAGTCTGTTAATTACCTGCACATTTTTCTTAAACTAGAATTAATTGTATTTTAGTTTGTAATATTAAGTAGGTACTCTATTTTTGTCTCGCTGTGTCGAAGTAGAGGCAAGTTGCTTTTGAATAATAAATTAACAATAAAAATGTGTATTTAAAAAATAAATATTTTGTAACATACCGTCGCGGCCGTAGCTACATTCTACCTCGACTGCTGCTACTTACGATTGCCTGCCATCTGTAATAGGAATCGCTTGCACCCGCCGCCGCCGTTGCTCCCATGGCTGCCCTAGTCGTCGTTGCGACACGAGTTTCGCCTCTACACGACGCATCCTCAGGTGCCGTACATGCAAGTAAATAACATACTACAATACTTTATTTCCTTAAAGTTATGCTCAGCCTACTATGTTTTTTTACTTCTCCTCTACCCTAAGGTTGTCTGGAATAGATCCCATCGCGATAAGACCGCCGTTGTACTGATACTTTCTAATTGTTATTCAATTATGTATTTCTCTTTTGGTGCAATAAAGTGTATTATATTATACTGTGACAAATCTGTCGTATCATTTCTTTTTTACGACACGGGTATGACTTGTATATTAACAAGTAAATAAATATGTTTGTAAGCAATAATATTATTTTGTAAGCTATTTCAATACTCCTATAACTAATTGAACACGAACAAACCTTTTAAATGAATTACGCAGGTCATTTTCAAAAATTGAGAACGAATCCAGAATTTCGTGGACTGTATTGTCATGACAAGCAATGTGAGAACCTAATTATGGGATGGTATTTATATCGAGTGCTATGTTGTAATGACATGTAATTAACGTTAATTCATTTTCAGTGACTACCGATGTAAAAATATTACGTTACAGCAAATAGTCCGTTTTGTATGGGTTGCTTTGCATGAAGAGGTTTACGATTGTAGTTTTACGAATATAAAGCAGTACACTAAGCACCATAAAGGAAATAACCAATTGGTTTAATAGTTTGTGCTTGGTATATACGTAATTTACATAAAACTGAGTCTGAAAAGTTTTAGTTCTGAAAAGTTAAGCAGAAATGAGACTGATACAGGGCGGAGTGAGTGGGGTCAAGGTCCTGAATTATCTATCTATCTATCTATCTATCTATCTATCTATAACTTCACGCTAAATCCCTTACGGGGTAGGCAGAGAGAACCGAGCGCCACGTGTCTCGATCATTACATATCTCACTCGCTTCTTTAATATTCATTGCTCTTTTCAAGCAGCTCGCTGGTTCCTAGTTAGCTAGTTTCTAGTCCTGAATTCTCTGTCTTAAAATAATATCTAGAGATACATTTGGACTTTTAAGTCAAGTTTAGTTACGTTATCGAGTAAATCGGTGAATGATGGCCTGTTTATATATCGAACAAGTGTCGTGGGGTCCCACAACAAAACATGACAGAATAACTAATATAATAAATTTTTCATATTATAATTTTGTAAATAATAATAATAATTTTACTACATTATTAAAAATGGATGCTTTCTGAAAACCTACTTAAATTCAGGTTATATTTTTTTAAATAAAATCAGAAAACATACAAACAATTCATCTACCTGATCTAAAGTGGTTACCGTAGCCCATGAGCGTTAGTAATGCAGGAAGCATCGGTCGCTTGTTACTTCCCCCCACGTAGTTCGTAGGAACACAAAAGCCCTCAAAAGACAGTTGTTATAATGCTACGGTTTTCTGTCAAGTGGAAGTACTTCCCCAGTCGGGCTACTTTGATACGCCCTATCTCTCTTAGAAACACCTAGACCAAGACAAACCGACATGTTCGTGCACACAAATTTTTGACCTGTGTGGGAATCGAACCCACGAGCGTTGGTGCCGAAGTAGCGTCATTCACCACTGCGCCACCGAGCTCGTCAGACATTGCTCTTTCTCGACAATCATAAGTCAAGTGTTAAACATGTAAAAGTCAGTAGGGCTGAAACTATGAGCGCTGTGCAAGTTTTGTATTCATAGCGAACTGCTAACATGCATCCTGTGGCCCAACAGGGCGACAGATCTCACTCATCGAATTTCATCCAGGCATTCCTCCATTCCCTCATTAGCTGTCACCTGTCAGCCCAGACCTGGCGAAAGCGTTCGATCGGATCTGACACAGAGGTCTTCTATTGAAGTTACCATCGTATGGGCTGTCTGTGGGTTGTGTAAATATGTAGCCAGGATCTTGTCCACATGCATAAAAGTCCTAATTGAAAGCTAGCGTTCCGCAAGTCTATGTATTGTTACCGATCAATACTGCTGTATATAGTAATGATATGTTGTAAATTAATAATTTTCATTACTATGACGACGACTGCATCGGGAATATTTTCTTTTCATCGATCGAATACTACGAGTATAAACCAGTTGAGTATGCGCAAGCTTACATTGCCAGAGGAATACGTAGGTCACACTATAAGTTTTGCGTAACTTAAAAAAACAACATGTTATAACCAAAATATTATGTTTATTGCTTTTCAAAATACTCTCCTTTACATTTTAAACATTTTTTCATGCGATCGAACCATTTTTTAAAACAGGAGGACCACAGATCTGAAGGCATGTTTTCTACGTGCTGATTGAACGCTATCACTGCCTCTTCGGAGTTGGTAAAAGTGAAACCTCTCATCAAATCTTTGATTTTGGGGAAAATACAGAAATAACAGGGTGCTAGGTTGGGGCTATGCGCAGGATGGGTAACGAGTTGTACTTTTTTGGAAGTTAAAAATGACTTTGTTTTGTTGGACGTGTGTGAAGATGCGTTGTCATGATGTAGGAGAACGCGGCTTTTTGGTCGTCTTTCGCAAACTTTTTCTAACACACTCGGTAAACAAATGGTAGAATACCACTCGGCATTAACACTCTTTTGATCTTCAAGTGGAATTGTGCAGATGGGACCCGTAGCTGAGAAAAAAAACGCGATCATTTTTTTACCAACGTTTCTCGCCTGCCTTACTTTTGTTGGCCTGTTTTCATTTTCAAACACCCATTCACAAGATTGCTGTTTTTTTTCGGGTTCAAAACAATAAATCCACGTTTCGTCTCCTGTGACAATGTCATAAACAGCATTAGAATGTCCGTGGTCGTACTTCAGTAGCATCTGTGAGCACCATTCCACGCGAGCCCGCTTCTGCTCCGCTGTCAGTTCATGAGGGATCCGACGACAACAAAGTTTCCGAACTTTCAATTCTTTGTGTAAAATTTTCTGAATTTGGCTCATACCAATCCCCAATAGTTCTCGAATTGTCTCATAGGTAATCCGCGGATTTTCTTCAATTAGCCGCTTAACAGTAGCCACATTATTTACGTTGACGGCAGTTGATGGCCGCCCTTCACGAAATTCGTCATGTAAAGAAACTCGACTTCTCTCAAATTCAGCAAACCATCGCCTCACGGTGCTCAAAGAAGGTGCTTCTCTCCCAAAAGCATTTTGAAGACGAGCAGCACAGTCTTGCGGAGAGAGAGAACTTTTAAAATCATAAAAAATCATCGCTCTAAAATCTTTTCGACTCAATTCCATTTTCGTTGCGTACGTAGAACTTTGATGTGTGATAAAAAACAATTGACAAATGATTTCCCGCCAATTGTTTTTTATTATTACTAAGTAGGTTGCAACGTTTCAAAAAATATAACATTCGAAATTCAAATAGTTCCGATTAGCTAGAAGTGCAAAACTTTTAGTGTGCCCCTAGTACCTGGCTCGTCAATTATATAACAATTCAAATTTTGTTTTTTAAATTTGTCGGTCATTTTGACCATGTTCCTTGAGATAGGAACGGTGTTCCTGAACATTCCTATTCTACTTTTTAAGCTGAATCCGAATCTGAAGTCAAAATTCGAATATTCGAAAAAAGCGACAGACAAACGCACAGACAAACATATAGAATTCATATGGGAACGGTGTTCCTGAACAATATTGATGATCCGAATTCAAAGTTAATTATTGCCCTCTATGAAAGTCTCTCTGTGAAAATGGAGGTACTTTCTGGAAAGTTCGGAAGAACAAGTCGTTGTTTCACGATTAAACGATGTGAAAAGTAATTTTTCAACCACTCGTGTAGAAAAAATATTATGAGCGCTCAAAGCACGGCAATAAGCATTTATCACTGCGAACCATAAAAGGATGAGGTGAAATCTGAATACGTTTTTGGAATATAAAGAGGTTAGGCAGGTACAACTAAGAGCACGTTATACTGAAACTACAGTTCGATTTGAGCTCCTATTACGTGCGCCATACGTTCGTATTTTTCCTTTCCTAGACACCCCAGAAGGAAAATCAGATATTTCTTGTATATTTTACACTCTGAAAAAGTTTTCGTTTAAAGTTTTTTAGTATATAATATCTGGAGATATACAAGCTTACAGCCCACCAGTTATGAAGTGTTTACCGTAGTCTATGAACATTGCTACATTTAAAGCATCTCTCGCGCGTCGCCTGCTGCAACTCCTCAGAAACTTACTGGCCGTCGCGCTCATTAGCACAAACATAAGGATCCTTCAGGAAATTGTAATTTTGCTGCATTAAGTTTGTTGTTGTTTGCTGTAAGTAAGTAAGAAGTCTCAGCAATATCTTTAGAAATAAAGCCAAACTCACTAGAATGTGATGCCAAAGCTTTACGAAAGATAACATAGATAATTACTTCATTAATTCATAATAGTCTAATGAGATTCAACGTAATTATTTAATATTCAATATAATTACTACTACTACATATTTTTATAAAATATAAGTTATTCAATAGCATAAATTAATTGTTAAATATTGAGAGTTATTTTGATTTTTACATGACTATTAAGGCCAATAGTTCCATGCAATTTGTTAATACCAGTTTGAAACGAAATAACTGATGTCCGATTGAAACATGGCATAGAATCAAATGAAAATAACTAATATTTCTATTTTGTATTCAACCTGATTTCATCGAAAGAAAATTGAATAAATTGTAAATTGTAGTTGGCGATTTTACAAAGTCTTTGTATGTTTATTTCTCATATTGAAATCTGTTTGCAGATTCTATACCTTTAGTTTGTTTTTTAGATATATATATTTTACAATGAATAAATGATTAACAGAAAACATAACATCGAGAGACTGATTACAAAAAGGTAAATTTATTTCTGTAAAAAAATTCTACCATAATTTATACTACTGCAGAGTATTGTAGATGTGAATGTACAGCTAAAAAGGTGTAAAGGCGATAACTATAAAAAAATATTCATTATATACCTAGCATACCTTGCTATTAAATTTTCATCATATCACATCACAATATAAAATAAACATCTAATCACATATGTATATCGTATCAGTGTCATTTCTTCAAGGAATAGGCTTTCAAAGGCCAAAATAACATGTAGCTTTTTTCATACATGCATACTCGTAACTTTACTATGCCCAAACATGGCATAGAATCAAATGAAAATAACTAATATTTCTATTTTGTATTCAGCCTGATTTCATCGAAAGAAAATTGAATAAATTGTAAATTGTAGTTGGCGATTTTACAAAGTCTTTGTATGTTTATTTCTCATATTGAAATCTGTTTGCAGATTCTATACCTTTAGTTTGTTTTTTAGATATATATATTTTACAATGAATAAATGATTAACAGAAAACATAACATCGAGAGACTGATTACAAAAAGGTAAATTTATTTCTGTAAAAAAATTCTACCATAATTTATACTACTGCAGAGTATTGTAGATGTGAATGTACAGCTGAAAAGGTGTAAAGGCAATAACTATAAAAAAATATTCATTATATACCTAGCATACCTTGCTATTAAATTTTCATCATATCACATCACAATATAAAATAAACATCTAATCACATATGTATATCGTATCAGTGTCATTTCTTCAAGGAATAGGCTTTCAAAGGCCAAAATAACATGTAGCTTTTTTCATACATGCATACTCGTAACTTTACTATGCCCCAAACATTGTCTGCTAAAATACGACTAATTAGTCAGTTAAATTAGGTTAGCTTGAAGTAGGCCTTACTTCTACTTTCGGATCATACATGGGCCACAGTGAAAGCAAAGCAGCACTGCTGGCTGCTCAAAACTCAAATTATAAAAACTATATTTTTTTTATACAAAATTGTAGTAAGCGTTTGGCTTGTATTTCATACCTTTCAAATATTTTAGTTTTCTTCGCATTATTTTGTAAGTTTTTTTCTATACCATCGGCTCTTATTGACATACCTAGAGAATGGAATCCAGATTGTGATTCTGCCCATAACACTTCAGAATTATTGTTAATATGATAAAAATAGGTAGGATGACAACGTGTATTTCATTCGTACATTCCTCATAAAAAGTCAGTACAGCACGGATTAAGGTATCGTTAATTTGATACCAATCAGGGCAATGCGTCACAGTAACTGTTTTCTAAAATCTTATCGCAAGCTTTCTCAACATTCACGAAACTGCATAACCATTTTTAATCTACAGACAAAGGCGGTATGTCACGATATTTATAATTTTAAAATTTTACTGTTGTCTCACACAAATCTCGGCATTAAAACAAATAACGGCGCATCCCTTACTTACGTACGACTTACCGTTATTTGTTTTTGTATTTTCGATGTATTTTAAGCGGTTTTCTACACGACTGACGGCACGGAATCCTACATGTCCGGATCTGCCTCGTGATTTGGTCGATATTATTTCAAATAACAAACGTCTATCAATTTATCCATCCATTTAGGGTACTACTACTTTTCTCAAATAAAAAATGACAATAAAATAAGTCTTAAAAAAATTCAAATACGTAATTTCTGCGACTTTGCTAGCTAAAGTTAACTGGAAATATACAGTTACAGAAGTTTTAAACTATTAATCATTTATAACATTATACTAATTTATTTATTAATAAATATTTTTTATCATTAAAGTGTAAAATTTACTACTTATTACATGAGCTTGCTGATATAAAGATATATATAATAAGATAATATAATATATAATAATATACATATTAAGATACACCATTGTCACATATTTAAGGAAAAGTAGGGAGCATTAAAGCAATCCGACTGAGTGAGTACCACCTTACAGAAAATTGCAGCCGAGAGAGAGTTAGGGCGCAATAAAGCAGCCCGTCTGGGGAAGTACTCTCCTGTGCAGCTTACTGATGGTAAGCAGTTACCAGAGCCTATGGACATAGGCAAGCCGTACTCTTGATTGCTACATTAGTAGTACACAAAACATCATGATTATGGTTTCGACCATTGGGGCGAACACTACTTCATTATTACAAAACAACGTATACAAATTAGTATGTTTCTAACTTCCTCATTTTTTAAATGATAACCTAATATTATATATAGCTATTTTTTTAACGATAGCTACAGAAAAAAATTAACATCGTTTACAAAATAAATGAGGAAAGGTATGCTGTCACCGAAAGGAGGCACCCTTTAAGCTAAGTCAGAGATCTACGATTGGCATGAATTACTCGTCTCTACTAAAACTCCAATTGGCAAAAAAAAAATCAAATGTAGAGCATTTTTTATGACATAGAAATTTACATTTCCAAAAATAGGTCGGATTGTGGGCGTCTCCTAGAAGTGAAGGCACTGGCGAATGGGTATCCCTTTTGGAGATTCTGGAAGGAAGGGTAAACATCAAAGTATAAGGAGTTTGTACGACAAATCAGTGAAAGACCGATTGTGCCTTTCAAAACAAATTTAAGAAAGAGAGTTGGCTGGTTGGATATTGTTTGGGCATGTAGAGAATACTGGATGAAAGAATGACGAAACAGATATCGAATGCGAAAGTGGAAGGAATTAGGAGCCGAGGAAGGCTAAGACTCAACTATTTAGACCAAATTGGTCGAGTTTTATCAAAAGGTGATATCGGGAGCCCTAGAAATCAGAGAGAACGCATAATCATTTCATGAGTACATTAAAGAAGCGATCCCAAAAAATGACAAAGAAGTGAACGAGGTGTGAGGAACAGCTGTGTTTTGTACGAGTAGCATTCCATTTCCTCTGCCTACAAGAGACCTGGCGTAAAGATATAGCATCATTATAATATACACCTGTTGAAATAGAAGCTCTACTACTGTTTTGATTGGGCAGCCCCACAAAACCAATTATTTTCATTGTAACAATGTAATAGTGAACTATATAGATGTTGACCAAATATTATGCAGGTTTATTGTAGAAGTAACATCGAAATCGATGATAAAGTACGCTAAATAATTTATAACGTATTCAATCACCTTGCGTTAGTTATAGGAAGTAAAATTTGTGTTATTGATTTTATGGTTACCACAAAAATAAAGGTTGTTTGTAACAGTGGAAACTGCCGTCTCACAATTTGAATCGTGATTACAACTATTTCAATATCATATATACTGGATCTGTAACTTTAAAGTTATAATTCTATATGTCCACCTTTTTATACTATATGACGAGACATATTAAAAAAATAACACCGTAAGCCATTCCATTAGCCTATAGTACTGTAGGCCAAAAATGCTGGTGAAATTAAAAGTTGCACTAATATATTGTGCGGAGTATCAGGAAGTTATTTCCGAGAACCATTTGGTTGCGAATAAACTCCCTGCATAGGTTTTCCCAAGAGACTGCATTATGACGTTCTACAGCCATCTATTTTTATGTGTTTTTTTTATACAACGTCTGGAGCCATATAAGCATACGACTCGCCTGATGTAAAGATTTCATTAGCCTGTAAACGCTCGCAGGACATTAAGCTAACACAACTACTGACTAAGGATGTTAGGAGCTCACATGTTACCTCACTCACACGAACATAACAACCCTCCAGGGACTTGGTTTTTTCTGCGATCTCCAATGAGGTGGAGGTTCTTCTCAAACAAAAGCAAGCTTTTTCGACATTCATAGTTCTACAAAAACCCTTTTAGTCCACAGACAAATGCTGGATGTATATTTGTAATTTAAAATTTTAACGGTTTTTTCTCTCATTATTGTAAATACGGGACTTGCCGTGATTTGGTTCTGTGTATTTTCGACATTTTTTATACACCGTCAGAAAGCATATAAGCAAACGGTCCACTTGATGTAAAGTGGTTGCCGTAGCCTATGAATGCTGGTAATACATTAAGTTTCACTTGCGTGATGCCACTTTGCTGCTAATACCAGCAACTCCTTGGGAGCTTACTGGTTTTTCTATATGACCAACGGCACGGAATCCTATGTGTGCGGGCTCGCCTCGTGATATGGTCGATATTATTTCAAATAACAAACGTCTATCAATTTATCGATCCAAAAAAATGAGTCATAATAAACTTACACTATGTAAGTTCCGCGACTTTGTTAACTAAATTTAACTGGAAATGTACAGTTACTGAAGTTTTGAACCATTAATTCTTATTGATAAATATTTTTTATTACTAAAGTGTAAAATTTACTACTTATTACATGATCATGTTGCTGTTATAATAAGATACACCATTGTCTAATATTTAAGGAAAAGTAGGGAACATTAAAGCAACCCGACTGAGTGAGTGAGTATCACCTTACAGAAAATCACAGCCAAAGAACAGCTCCCTGGAGGATTATTGTGTTCTTGCAAGCAAGTGAGGTTACCAGTAACCTTATGAGGAGGCTACGGTCAACCCACGTCATGTGGACCGATCGTATGAATGTATAGCTTCCGACATCGTACAAAAAAATATTATCGTCTTCTTAAAGCAAACTTCTTTTACACGGACTGCGATTAGTAGACCCGTAATGTCGCTTATCTTTTTCGATTTATCAAATAAATCATCTTCATCTTGACGTTGCACAAGGCATTATCTATAATATGATAATGGAAGTGTTGTCCTGCCATGCATGACAAAATTACACAATGGTCAAAATTAGACTTTAATTTATGCATAAATTTATTTTACGCTTGTAGTGAGCAACATTTGTGTATATTTACATGTCTGTTTGTCTTGGCCTAGGTATTTTTAAGAGAGGTAGGGTGCATCAAACTGCCTGTCTGGGGAAGTACCTCACACCGCAGCGAAATAACAACTCCCTAGTGTTGTTGTGTTCCTGCGTGTGAGTGAGGTTACCAGTAAACTTCTATGGAGTTGCCGTGTTAGCAGCAGAGGTGGCATCACGCGATTCATACTTAATATCTTGCAATCGTTTATAAGCTACGGTTTACATCAGGTGGGCCGTTTGCTTGTATGCCTTCCGACGTTGTATATATATATAAAATGTCGCCTTCTAGTATATGACAAGCCCGCTGGTGGAATAGCTAGCGATGGCTACTTTATTTTTGTACACAACATCGAATGGTAATTACCTCTGCTGCTAACACAGCTACTCCTTAGGAGCTTACTGATGACCTCACACATGCAGGAACACAATAACCCTCATGGAAGTTGTATTTTCGTTGCGGTTTTGTGTGAGGTCGAAGTGCTTCCCCAACTGGCTGCTTTGATGCGCTCTACCTTTCTTAAATACACCCTGAACAAGACTAACAGACATGTTCATGCACATAAATGCTTGTGTCCGGGAGTCGAACCCACGAGCGTTGGTGTCAAGGTAGCGTTATTCACCACTACGCCACCGAGCACATCAAAGTGCCTGCCTGCTACTTCAATATAATAAGTGACATCAATTAATTTGAATTGATTTGTTGAAATAACAGATTGAATAACTAGATAATAACGCTCGTCGATCGCTAATGGAAGGTCCATTCGACGCATAGACGCATCGACGCAGTGGTGAAACGCAATGTTACGTTACTTTAACACCAACGCTCGTGGGTTCGATTCCCACACATTACAAACATTTGTGTGCATGAACATGTCTTTTTGCGTTACTCTGGATGTTTTAAGAGAGGTAGGGCGCATCCAATCAGCCAGTCTGGGGAAAAACCTCCACCTCACTGAAAACCGCAGCCAAATAACAACTACTTAGAGAGTTCTTATGTTCATGCGTGAGGTCACCAGTAAGCTCCTAAGGAGTAACTGTGTCAGCAGCAGATGTGGCATTACGCGAGTGAACCTTAAAGTATTATTAGCGGTCACAGGCTACGGTAAGCGCTTTACATCAGGTGGACCATATGTTGTATACTTCAGACCTTGTATAAATAAAAAAAAATAAGGATTTTATATGCTGCGGTATCTGTTTACCACCAGATAGACACTGCACACTGTCATGTTTACATTTAAGATTATACAATTGTGTTCGCAGTTCTGTACATTTCGAAAGTTCTAACAAGGTAAAAACTAATTATTTTCAAGGAGTAATCTCGTAGGCAGTTCCGGAACAGTTATCAACTGGCAAATTACATAGGACCTGCTCGATCGCAGACCTGTTCGCATAATTAGAGCTGCAATCTCCGGCCTTCCACATAGTACGATAGTTGGATTGCGCGCTAATTGAAACTTGCTTAGATTTTATCGAATGTATCCAAGAGAGTACACACTCGTTTGTTCTTTGAAAATTGCATTGGCTTTTTAGCTTATATAAACAACAGCTAAGCTAATATGTAACAATAAAGTTTACCGTAAATAGTTTGCGTTATCTTAAGTTTATTTTAGATTACGTCATTGCTTTATTCTTGGAGCTGATGCCATCAAATGTACGTGGTGCATCCTACCGATTAGTAAACGAAGCATTAGCGAAAGATAGGTATTGCTCAGTGGTTGCCAAGGGAGTAAATCTACCTTACAGTAAATCGCGGTTAAATGAGAACCAGCTGGAGTGTTTTTGTTTTCCTGGTTAGGTTACCAGTAAGTTCCTAAGGAGTTAGCAGCCGGAGTGACAATAACCGAGCTATGCTTTTTGTTTTACAAGCATTCATAGGCTAAAGTAACCGCTTCATGTCAGATAGGATACTTGATTCTACTAACCTTCTAACGCAGGAAAAACCAAAGCACTCCAGCTGGTTCTCATTTAACCGCGATTTTCTTTAAGCTAGACTTTTATTATTCATAAAAATTTTTAAATAAAAAAGTGGAATCGAATTCATTGAAATCGACGCCAGCAGATTTTTTTTTACAACGTCGGGAGGCATAAAATGGGGGAGGTACTTCCCTAGACGGGTTCCTTTGATGTTCTACCTCTCTTAAACCATCCATACCAAGACAAACAGACATGTTCATGCACACAAATGTTTGTCTTATGTGGGAATCGAACCCACGGGCGTTGGTGTCAAAGTTGCGTCATTCACGGTCGAGCTCGTCAAAACATACATGGCAACTATTTAAAAAGACGTCGACTTCAATGAACTTGGTTCCTCTTTTTATTTCAAAAGTTTTGTTTCATAAACATTCATCAATTTATCTTTGTCGTATCTAAATCAAATTTACTTTTACTTTTACTAAAAATTCATGAAAACTGTATACAATTGACGAAGATATTATCAGGTGAAAAGTCAGTTAAAACCCACGGGTGATTTTGGTTTTACAAGAGTTACTGAAAAACAGGGCATCTGCATCACTGATATTTATATGGTATTTATATCCTCGTGGTATACCGTATACAATAAAAAATAATTATGAAAATCTGTTTACAATTGACGAAGATATCAGGTGAAAAGTCGGTTAAACCCACAGGTGATTTTGGTTTTACAAGTTTCTGAAAAACAGTACACCCTACAACACTGAAATTTATCTATCTATAACTTCACGCCAAATCCCTTGCGGGGTAGGCAGAGAGAACCCAGCGCGACGTGACTAGATCCCTACATACCTCACTCACTTCGTAAACATTCATTGCTCTTTTCATGCACGCTCGCCGGTTTCTAGGGCTCCTGACGTCACCTTCTGATAGAACACTGAAATTTATATTTATATCGTCGAGGTATGCCCTATACAATAAAAAAATATATAAGATAAGATATCGTATAATATACATACAAAAAAATCAGAACCGTGAACCTCATCCTTTTTTTAAAGGCGGTTAAAAAGGAAAATGATATATCGCTGCCAGTAAATAATTAACGTATCCTTCATTCTTTATACCACTAAGGTTGAAACACATGAACAACTTGTATAATGGTAAACAGTTACCGTAACCTATGAACATTTGGAACACCAGAGGTTCTCTCACGCCTCATAAAACATGACTTTCTGGAAGTTTTTCTTGAAATTCAAATGAACATCAGCTGCTCTTTGAAGGTCAACATGTAGCAATAATAACGTGAAACAATATCTTTAATCGTAATCTAGACAATCATCGTGATTTCAATCAACGCATCTGCTATTGACGAACGCAGGTAAACTTGCATCAATTCACTAGCACTTCGATGACACTAAATCCATCAACGAAGGCAAGTATCTCCGACGCGTATGTTATTCTCACGTTCAAAGGACTCAGACAGAGGATAAATTATTACGTTGCCTAGATCTATGGCTCAAAGGGGCCGATCTATCGTCAGTTTAGAGCACTGCGCTGAATGGACAGAAGTTGTCTTTTGAAGTACGATAGTGTATAGCACCACCAGCAACTTGCTTTGAGTATAGCCTAGCTGTTAACGAGGTGCCATGTTACTGGTATATGCTCAAATCAGTTCTCGGAAATGCGAGCAAGTATATATATCTTCATGCCCGATCCTTTGCGGGGAAGACAAAGAGAACCGAGCGCCATAAGATGCGTAACACATCTCACTTGCTTCTTTAATATTCATAGCTCTATTCATGCACGTTCGTCGGTTCCTGGAGCTCATAACATCACCATCATAGTCTCGAAAATGACTATGACATATCATATCATGTTTGATCTATCTTTATTTGACAGGACTGTTAGAGTCAATAAGCCTGATATTATATTAATATATTAGTCAACGCACCAAGCTGTTAAAAATTAAATAAATAAATACTGCTACATAGAAACTTTTCTTTTTTTAACTCTTTAATTATTTTGAATTTGGAACGCGCTTATTATATTAAAAACTTCTTTCGATTTCCCGCCGTTTTACATATTTTTTTCGTGTTTATTATCAAATTACAATATGAAATGGGTTGTTAAAGAAAATAGGGTTGCAGTGATTGCCTTGCACAAAGTGGGTATGGAGCCGTCAGTCATATGCAAGACAAGCTTGTTATCAGCCATATTGTTCTATCGACAGATATACCAACACGTGGAGACAGTGCATAAATCCTTAGATTCGTGGCCAGACAGATTAAAGGCCTGTATCAAAGCCAAAGGTTGCCATTTCGAATAGAATCATTTTTTTATTATATTTTTGCTGAGACTTCATAATAAAAAAATACTTCACTTCCGAGTGAAGTGTGTAAGGACCGCGTCTTATGGCGCTCGGTTCTCTCTGCCTACCTCGGAAGGAATTTGGCGTGAAGTTATAGATAGATAAATAGACTTCCATAAATATGTACGTATAAGTTTTATTATATGCGCGTGTTATGGCGCTCGGTTCTCTCTGCCTACCCCGCAAGGGACCTGGCCTGAAGATATACATACATACAAGTTTTATTAAGATTATATTTCTTCATAAAAAGCCAGTTGAGAATGCGCAAGCTTGCATTGCCTGCGTCGTCAATTATACAACAATTCAATTTTTTTTTTTAATTTGTCGGCCACTTTTACCATGTTCCTTGAGAGATAGGAACGGTGTTCCTGAATATTCCTATTCTACTTTTTTATGCTGAATCCGATCTGAAGTCAAAATTCGAATATTCGAAAAAAAGCGACAGACAAACACACAGAGAAACGCACAGACAAACATATATAATTCATATAGGAACGGTGTTCCTGATAAATGCACATTCATTTGTAATAGAAATTATGGCCGGACTAGGTACGAGTATATTGTATGTAAGGTAAAAAACAAAATATCTTGGTTTCACTCACGAGATTACTAATATGTGGGAATTTTATAATACAATTTCAGGAGCCACGCAACCATACGACCCAACTACCTAGTTTCCCCAGCCTATATTCCATGTATACTGCAATACAGGAAGTATCGCTCATATATTGCGAACCCTGCTGCATAGCAATTCCTTAGTTGCTCAATTGTTTTTGCTTTTAATATTTAGCCGTCCTTGACTTATCTTTAAAAACTTTTACTGTTTTTCAATTTGGTTTGATTTTTTATATATGTCTAAGATGGAAAATAAATGTACGGCCCGCGTAATGGTAAGCGGTTACCGTAGTATATGGTCATTTACAATGCCATTGGTGTCACTCATGCGTTATCGATACGTCATCATGCCTTTTTTGAAAAACCCTATGCTGTAGTATCTTAGGAAAAACTCGACTGGGAGTTTATATCACAACTTAAGTTCTTGGATGAAAACTTCCCTGGAACTGGACAGTACGCAAACATTGCGCAAACGTTTCAGCGTGTAAGGGTGATCTCCCCGCTTTCGGCAAGCGATGCATTTGTAAAAAAAGTTGTCGGCATCATATTGAACAATTCTTCACATCATAACCCGTTGTGCAATCGGTAGAACACACAATAATCATCTCCGGCCGTATTCGTTCACTGCTGGACATAGTTCTCCTCTCTAGAGTGCTATTCGTTTCAATCCTGTGCCACCTGCATCCATCGACTCCATACCAACCTCTTGAGATCGTCGCTCCATCTAGTAGTGGGTTGTTCCAAACTGTGTATACCAGTACGGGGACGCCATTTGAGAACATTTATTTCCCAGCATTTGTCGGTTCTACGAACTATGTGGCCGGCCCACTACCACTTCAGCTTACTTATCCTTTGGGCTATGTCGTTACCTTAGTTCTACTGTGGATATCCTCATTTTTGATTTATCACGCAGAGAAATCCCGAGAATAACTCATTCCATAGTACGTACATAAGATTCCCCATACGGCTCACAGTGAAGGGCCACGTCTCAGTTCTGTATGTCATCATTGGCACAGGTCTTCGGACAGTGTGTGTTGTCAGGGATAACATACGGAATTGAGAACACACAAAGAGAGACAAAATCTCTTCTTAAACTTAACGACTCAATACGTGTCTACGTATGGTATTCAGTTCTTAAGTTTAAGAAGCTTAGGATCGTCGACAATTCTCACAGCTCATCTCTGAACCGATTCACACGGTCCTAGTTGGTATCCAGGTGCTCCCGCCCAAAGGTGACTTCAGTGCGGTCTGACTTAGTATAACATAACTCATACTATTTATTATATTTTAATACCATTTCTAAGTTAGCAGTTACACAAAACGTGAGCGAAAGCAACCAATCTCAAACCAAATACACAGACATAAAGTAAACATAGTTGCAACGGCTGTTGCCGAATATTTTTCCGATGTCCAGTAAAAATTGTTAGGCGTCCCTCATTATGTTTCAATTTTGACACCCAATGCATTTAGTCAGAAATATATGTTACTCTCATATACACGTATGTGCGTATAGATGGATGGTATTTTTGAATAAATTGAGAAATATATTTTATACTGAAGGGACCGATATGTTGCTAATTGTAAATGATCTTTTTCTTTTGCGTTATTCTGTTCTTTCCACTATCCGCGTCTACTTTGTCCGCCAGCTAATCTGGCTAATATACTGGTTTCTTACATAGAGCATCTGCAGTCAGACATCCACAATCTAGAGAGAGAACTAGGCCTTTCTTAGGTCAAGTCTTTCGAATTATAATTTCTTGGAGTCAGTTTCCTCACGACGTTTTCCTTCACCGCCGAGCAAAGGATAATTATGAAAGAAAATAGATACATATGTCATTAAAACGAGAAATAATTCCAACGAATTTATACGGCAGTGCAATTCCGTTGAATTTATATACTGTTCATAAATTCAACGGATAAATTCAGACGGTCTAGGCAAAATAAATGTGCTACCTCGAACTTAAAACACAATTTTTAAAGCCATGAATTCTTGATACACCCATTCTCAAGAAACACTCTCGCCGTCAAACGTGTATACCAGGTAGAGCTATCCTAACTCGTTTACACTGTACTATTACCTCGTTTACACTGTTGATTTTTCATCGAGTTACAGCTACAGAATAAATAAAGTCCAGCGCGATACACGCTGCACAACAAATACGAACTAGAGAAATTTCTTTACCATAATGATTAAAAATTTTGAAAAGAAATTTGAGGAGCTTGTTGGTGGCGTTGCCATGTCAGTCTAATAGAATACACTAGTGAAGCAGCGTCGGCAGTATCTTGTGAATGTATGCATTTACTCATCTGGAGTTGCTCCGAGCCGGAGGGACAGTAGGCCGGTCCCAAAGGTTTTTCATAGATGACAGTCGTTAATCTAAGTTAAGAAAGGTAAGTGCTGCGCGATAGAACAAACTCCTCAACCCGACAGTAAATCGCAACCTAATACCACCTTCATGGAAGATATTTTTTATTTATTTTTATTTTATACAACTACTCGTAGATTGGCACACAAGCATGCGGCCCGCATTAGATGGCAAACGGTCACCATAACCTATGGACATTTGCAACACCAGGGGTGTCACTCATGCGTTGCCGACCTTCTAAAACCCTCTTCACGCATTTCTTGCAGAATTCCATGGTGTAGTCCTTTGGAAAAACCTCGGCTGGGAGCTAATTCATTTAGACATTTAGAGTAGTTATTAGTTTAACAACATTATAAAGTAAAGTGGGATAGTTGAATTGACATTATAACAGTTATTTAAAATAATTTGATTAACAGTGTATGTAAAATAATTGAAATTTAATAGTAATTTCAATAATATAAGTAAACATTTGTTATAATATACCTAAGAACTCATTAAAGTACCACAAATGCAAAAAATGAACAATTAACCGATCAAGGCATTAAATTATTCTACGCCAAACAAAATGTCCTCTGAGTCCCGGTAGGTCTAGTTTTGCAATTCCCTTTTGATTTTAAATTTTGTATGACGGGTATTTAAATTGTATATCTTACACACAGCATATGTTATCGCAATTCTAAATACTCTTTATTCTAGTGAAGTAAATTAATGAAAATAAATTACAATCATCCTTTTCACTTGGTAGATTATAACCCTTGACCTGTATTATAGTATGAATTGTATTATATACGAGTATTAAAGGTTTCCGAAAATTGCTAAAACGCTTGGCAAAGACGGATTTGAGGAAGAGGAAGTCGAAATAATCATTTTTTTAACAAACTGGCATAGCCAGTGGATGAAAGCACTTCCTTGTGAGTTTAGCAGATTATCTTTAGGAGGTACAGCCTCCTTACGCTCAGGACATCAGTTTCCCTGTATAGGCAGGTGGTCGGAAAACGTACGTACGTTTTAAGCACTGTTCTTTGAGCTCTATCCAACTTGATTAAATGTATTGAAGCAGCACCACCTCGTGCCGATATGCAATACGAGAGGAATGATTGACATAAAGTGACGTAAATGGTTTTCAGAAGTTTCAAGGAAACTTTATGTTTACCTCAACAGTTTCATAAAGTATATTAACTTTCTGGTTCTATTTGCTGTTGCTATTATGTGATCTCTAAACAAGAGTTTTTCATCAACGGTTACACCTAGATATCTCGTACTGGCTACTCTCCGTATTTTTTCACAGGAACACATCAATGCTGGTGCTGTACTACCACTATTTATGTATATATGAATTCTAATAAGGAGATCGGATGGTGGTGGTGATGAAATTGTCTTATATAAGCAGTTAAAGATCGTCTTGGCCGAGTTTAGAGTGAATAGATTATCGTTCAAAAAGGTAAGAAAGAAATCTTTTTTTTTTCTTTCTATCTCAAGGCTTGTTATTGCCTGGCACTACCAATTTTTGAAATACTACATGGTTAATGATACTTTTGAGAAGAAAGATTTTAGTGATTCAAATTTTATTGAAAGGTTGGATATTCCGTTGAAAATGATGACAGTTAGGTGTATTGTCCTTATTCACTTTTAAATTAAAAAGCTTCAATCGAGAGGTAAAGAGAGGGGCTCAAAGCATACTACGCCATTCACTGTGAGTTGGCGAAGCAAAGTTATGTAATAGTATATTTTTGCGCAATTTACTGAGGTTAACATGCGTAAGCCGTACCTGATGTAAGATAGCCAAAATTTGCACGTGCAGGCGGAAAATAACAAGTCATTTATATTATACAGTATACAGAACGGTATTGAAATAAATGAATAAATAGCGCCCATAAAAGGCGTTCGATCGTTCGCTTTGAAAAAGGACTTTAAATATTGTAGACTCCAACTATAATACTATGTTAGGACTTATAACACTTTTTATCTTCGTAGTAGGTTTCTGTGAAATAATTTACGACTATGTGCATAGTCTGATGTCCAAGCGAACGAAGTCGCGACCAAAAACTAGTAAATTATAATTCTTAAGAAAGCATTTCGCTTATACTTTATCTACTTTGTAGAACTACAAATATATATCTCTCTACATTATCCAATGACAGGCAGGGCGTAACGTCGCTTAACCTGCGTGTTTGGCCAGACTAACATTCACATCGAGCATGCAGTAAGAGTTCTTATAACCATTTTAATATCGTTATATTTTGCGTTATATTTTCCTCCTATTTCTAACTACAGCGAAACAGAAGCTTTTTAATGTGGGTAATATTTTTCTAAATGAACCAAGTTAATTAAGAAATAATTAAAAACTGGCGTTCTCGCTCTTTGATTTCGTTTTGTTTGTTTTGCATTCTTTGTATACCTTTGTTCGTTTCTAGACTGAATTCTGTAGATTTATATGGAATTACAATAATTTCAGTAGTAATCAACTGGGGAAAAGAATAAAATATTTCATTTCAATGAAGATAAAGAGGAAGATTAATGCTTTATTTGCCATTGGGCCCTAGTAGGTACTTAGATGTGTTAAATTCCAGCGTTTCGGAAATGATCATTAGTGAAAAATAAAGAAACTTGTCCCGAGTCAATTAGATATTACAATAAAATATATAAGCGTACAATAATAATGATATCAAGTGGTAAAATAAAAAAAAAATGGTTGTCTGTGGTAAATCATTACCAGACATCTGTGTCAGTTAGATAGGTATTCAACAATTATATATTAAGTCTTTTTACTTTTTTGACGAGCTCTGTGGCGCAGTGGTCAAACGCGTTGGTACGCTACTTTGACACCAACGCCCGGGGGTTCGATTCCCACACAGTAGAAACATTTGTGTGCATGAACAAGTCTGTTTGTCTGGGTCTGGGTGTTTCCTATGTATAATAAGTATGTATTTACAAAAAAAAATGTATTTACGTATGTTTATCAGTTGTCTAGTGCCCATAACACAAGCTTCGCTTACTTTGGGGCTAGGTGGCGCTGTGTAATTTGTGCGACAATATTTATTTATTTATTATTTACAAAGAGTATTTCTGATGTGCTTTTTGAAGACTTTTTCAGCAAAGGACAGACAATTTACAATATAAGCATTTTCCAATCCAAGAAAGCTGATCTAAAGGTATACGCAAATTATTCCTGTTTCTACGATTTTCACTGAAGTTTGAAACCGACTTTATATTTTTGCAAGCATATAAAATAAAAGTGAGCACCCATGAACGTTTCCCTAAGTAATTTTCTGGAACCCACATTATAAACAGAGGCAGTGGCTCTTTTTTAAAAGCTATAATTTGTTTCATTGTCAGCCGCCACTTACCGTAATAGTAAACCATAATGCTGCGAAAGTAGTTGAAGTAGACTAGACGCGCAGTAACACGCCCTTGAATTGTTAAATTATCCAACTGGTTAAGCAGCTGAGCTGAGCTTGCGTACAAGTTTCTTTACATACAGAGACACTAGTACGCAGATCAATCACGTAAACTAAAGATTAGAAGGAACTCAAAACAGAACTCTCGGTCATACCAATAATAACATTACTGGCTTTAGATTTAACCCCATTTGTATTTGCATCCTATTGTCTTAATAACAGGAAATCAAGTTCCAGGCTTCACCTCTATTTCCATAATAATAATGCCCGATGTTTGACACAGTCAAAAGCTTTGAAGACATCACAGATAAGTCCAATGCCACTCCTACATCTGTAGTCGATATACCTACTGTAAAATTGTATTTCGCATAATAACGTAATAATAGCAGTTGATTAAGCTTTACCTTTTCGAATATTTTACTCAGAACAGCCAATATACAAATAGAATAGGGTTTGTTCCCCAGTTCCCCATTTCACACCGTTTCACTGACGTGAATAATGGAACTAGTTTACTAAATTTCATTAAGTCTGAGATTCACACACACTCGGATTTATTGATTAATAAGTGTAGAGTGTAGAACTTAGAGCCATAAATAAACACTAAAAAAATCTTTAATTGACATTCTTCAATGATCCCCTGAGTATTAAAATTTCAACTGTTAATACCTTTTAATTAGGTTGAATATGTGTAATATGAAAAAATTAAGCAGTGATAGGCCAGTGGATAAGGAACCGACCTATTGACCACCTGGATCGAATCCTGGCGGTGTATATGTGATGACTCAAATGATCATGGGTCATTTTGATTCAGCCAGTAACCATAACGATTAAAACTGAGGAATAAGCCGTGGTGTGTGTGTTAGTCTGGGACCATTGAGGATGTGCTGCACGTTCTGCTGGAGTGCCCACGGTCTGGGGAAAAAGGCTGGAGCTGGAGCAACGATTGCACTGCAGACTGTTCAAAGACAGTCTCGTCGACCTGCTGGCGGGGCAGAGAATCTAGAAGGCACTTTGTTGATTTCAGCAGGTATGTGATGAAGGCAGTCTGCAGAGCAAAGGGTAGTAAAGCAAAATGGGACTAGTCGTGAAGCTGCGAGTAAATCTCTCCCTGACGAATAGCCATACAAGGAAAAAACAAACTCGGGAGCAAAAGTGTGAGACGTTGTCATTATATATAAAGTCTTGTATCGCTCCACCTCATAGAGTAAATGGCAATTCGTCAAGCCGCCGAAAGCCGTTGTACAGCTGACGGCAGCGGACGGGAGAGCTCAGGTCTCAAGGACGTGGCACTACACCCAAAATAAGATGTATGAAATGTAGCCAGAGATATGAAGCAAAGATGGAAAACGCGGGAGAAGAAAAACACCAAATAAAAAAAATAAAAAATCTCTCTGGGACGTTTTTGTTTTCCTGCATGTGAGTGAGGTCACCAGTAAGCTGCTAATGAGCGTACATCAGGCGGGCCGTATGCTTGTAATCCTCCCGACGTTGTATAAAAAAAAACTTATCATTTGTAAAGTTTACATAAATGATAAAACTAAATATTATTTAGTTTCATCATTTCGTTCGTTCGTCTCCTAAATCTTTTAAGTAAAATTATTTATTTTATTTGGTTTGCTTATAGTCCTGTTCTCTAATAGGTTCAAGTTTTTCTTGGTATCGTCCTAATGCATTCGACGAATACCGTAAGTAAATAATGCACTGCGTTAAATATCTATTGCTTAATAAATGAATATGTTTATAATATTGACTTTCCCTGAACACCATTATTGAAATAGTTAAAACATAACGCAACTTCTCCCATCACCAAAATCTACGTTTTTTTATACAACGTTGGGAGGCATACAAACATACGCCCCCCCCTGATCTAAAGCAGTTACCGTAACCTAATAACGCTTGTAATATATTAAGTACGACTCGCGCGATACCTTCTCTGCTACAGAGAAAATCCTTAGGAGCTTAATGGTGACCTCACTCACACGCAGGAATACAACAACCCTCTAGGGAGTTGTTATTTGGCTGCGGTTTCTGTGAGGTGGAGACACCAGACGGGCCTCTTTAATGCGCCGTGCCTCACTTAAAATATCCAGACCAAGACAAACGGACATGTTCATGCACACAAATATTTGTCTTGTGTGGGAGTCGAACCACGAGCGTTGGTGTCAAAGTCGCAACATTCACGACTGAGAAATATACATACATTCTCATTAACTAGCCTTCATATTTCTCGATACTATACGTCAATATTATAGGCGTGCTTCTAATTTAAATATAAATAACATATGATACATTTACGTTGCGTTACGAAATATATTTTCTACAACCCTCTTAAATGATATAGACGACACGCTAAATGTAACATGCCACAAGGTAGAAACAGCCGAACAGTGTAAAAGCATTATCGCTCAATATAAGCTTAAGATATTGACTTGCAACATTAGAAGTCTGCAGCGTAATCTAAATCGATTTCTGGTGGTCCTTGGGAGGATGAACATAGAGTTTGACATACTTGTTCTGACGGAGTGCTGGTTGGGACGTGATACGGTGATAGGTGAAATAGATGGCTTCCTTTCGTTTTCTACCACTAAATATATGAACCAGTCAGGAGGAGTGGTCATATATGTTAGAAATAGCTTAAACCCTATCGTAAGCGAGCCTGATCTGAATGAGGCTAATGGTTTACTGGTACATGTTCCAAATTACATCACCGTCCTAGGGATTTACCGCTCTCCTTCTTTTAGAAACTTAAATAATTTCTTAAATTCTCTCGAGTCGATCGTCGTTATGATGCCAAGTTCCCCATGCTGTGTGATTACAGGAGACATAAATATTGATCTACTGAATGTTACGTCCAGTTCAGAATACCTATGCTTAATGGCTCAATTAGGTTTCAGATCTGCCGTAGACAAATCGACTCGTGACAAGACGTGTCTTGATCATTTCTTCGCTAGAACCACAGCAAAAATGGAATCGGTTGTGTGCACTTCGACAGTGACGGACCACGATTTGGTACTCTTAGGTGTTGACAATAAATCTCCTAATACTTCCCGTCCTACAAGAACCCAAGCCATGACCGATTACGTGGCGATTAAAAAAGAGCTAAAGGAGATCGATTGGTCTCCTGTGCTAAACAAGTTGTGTCCGTCAGAAGCTGCAGAAGAATTTGAAGGAGTATTGACTCGAGTAATCCAGAGGCATACTAAGATATGACACATCAGCCGCTCAAAGCTCCCCTTAAAACCCTGGATGACTCCTGGTCTAATTAAATGTTCGGTGCATAAAGACAGACTGCATTCTGACTCAAAAAGTCACCCAAGCGATCCTCTTAAGGAGCATATATACAAGCGTTATAGGAATTTTTATTATTTACTCATCCGCAAAATTAAGGATGAGTATGACAGAAAGGAACTTGAACAAAATATAAAAGCACCCGACAAATTATGGAATACCATTAAGCGTATTACGTGCTCTAATAAATCAAAGAACACTACACGTCATCTATGTAAATCTGTAGGACTAGACAACATAAACCAGTTTTTCTGCTCGAATGGTTAACGGTTGGCTAATGAGATTCTTAAACGTCGCAACGAAACGCAGGAGTCCCTTGCAGCCAAAGTTAATCCAACTAATTCACCTGTAAGCTCCTTTTTTATCCTACAACACCGGAGGAGGTAAATTGTTTGATCCTTCGACTTAAAAATAAAAGCGCACCTGGACTGGACGGACTTACGCACTTTCTCATAAAATCCATACGAGAATATATTGTCATTCCGATCACTCATATTTTCAACCAGAGCCTTTCCACCGGCATTTTCCCGCAAATCTGGAAAACAGCCATTGTAATTCCCATTCATAAGGGAGGATGTACAGACAGCCCAAACAATTATCGGCCTATTTCTCTACTGAGCACGCTGTCGAAACTACTGGAAAGATTGGTGAATGAACGTCTAAGAAAAATTCCTCGAAATTAACAATATTCTATCACCTAATCAATTCGGGTTTCGGCAGGGTAAATCCACGGAGCAGGCCGTCACAAAACTTCTGGATACTGTCACATCATATCTCGACAATGGACTAAACTGCGTGGGTATTTTTCTAGACTTGGCTAAGGCGTTCGACACGGTGTCTGTACCTATTCTTCTGAGGAGGTTGGAACTTATTGGAGTCAGAGGTGTATGCCTTAATTGGTTTCGTAGTTACCTCACGAATAGGAAACAGCGTGTTAAAGTCGATGCCTTTGTCAGCAACCCCTCGGAGTTGTTGTACGGCGTTCCGCAAGGCAGTATTCTTGGGCCTACGCTGTTTTTAATATACATTAATGAGCTGTCGTCACTAAACCTGACTAATGCGAACATCATCAATTACGCCGATGACACTATCATCATGTTTCACGAGCGTTCATGGGAAAGATTGCTTGAAACTGCGGAATCTGGCCTTCGTATCGTCACAGATTGGCTAAATCAAAACTTGCTGACATTGAACATAGCCAAGTCTAATCTTATCTGCTTCCACAAAACTTCCTCCTTCCCTCCACCAACTAGTCCAGGAGTCAGAGTCCATTCATGCACGTCCAATCTTACACCTGAATCTTGCAACTGTGAGTACTTGCAGAGAGTATCTAGTACTAAATACCTAGGCGTCATTATCGACGAAAAACTTACCTTCAAAGAACACATAGCAGCCTTGACTGGAAGGACAAGAAAATTTATCTTTGTCATTAAATTACTACGTGATGTAGCTCCACTAATTTTATTGAAGATGGTATACGTTGCGTTATGTCAATCGGTCCTGACGTATTGTGTTCTGGCTTGGGGTGGAGCGGCTTCTTCTTATCTCCTTGTTCTGGAACGTGCCCAACGCGTAGTCCTAAAAACGATGCTGAGAAAGCCTGTACGCTATGACAGGACACTCCTCTACAGAGAAATCAAAGTTTTAAGTATTCGAAGAATGTACCTTTTGTCTGTTACTCTCCTG
The DNA here is from genome assembly GCA_947507595.1 of Pyralis farinalis. NCBI lineage: Eukaryota > Metazoa > Arthropoda > Insecta > Lepidoptera > Pyralidae > Pyralis > Pyralis farinalis. Next base: position 9,062,086 of record OX382264.1, read on the forward strand.
ACGCACAAGGAAGTTCTGAGGTCTGCTCAGTATCCCAGTCTTCAGACCAAACGTACCTTCAGACTTCCGATACCGAAAGTCAATACTACGTTTGCCCAGCGTTTCCTCACCTTTAGAAAGCCTTTTATCTATAATAAAATTAATAGACTGTATAACCTTCACTCGCTATCGTACCGTGGAGCTAGATTAAAGTTAGAAGCTGAGATGATAGGTTGGACTTACCGAGACTCAGAAAAGTTACTGGAAAGTATTGGATAATGGCCTAATTCATTAATTAATTTCGTTTTATACATTTAGTAGTTTACCAAATTTATAAATGTAAATTTTATTTGAATTGTTAATTTAATTATGTTACATACTGCCAAATTCATTATTTATTATTTTCATTCAATTGTTTTATTTATTAGTTAATTTTATAAGTGAATTGTAATCAAACAAATTTTCTTATGTAGGTTCCGCAAATGTGTTATAAGTCAAACCAAATTTGTGAAGTTGCCCACAGGACAGGCTTAGCCTAGCGTGGGAACTAAGGAAAATTAAATTATTGTAACCACTTTTTGAATAAAGATTTATTATTATTATTATTATATATATTTAGTGTTTCTGCTTCATAGACAGAAAATGGTACAAGTCAAATGTTTAGTTTCTAGAAATCGCAGAAATAAAATACAAAATGTAATTTGGTTTTGTAATCAAATTGGAATGTTAAAGAAGCGAGTGAGGTATGTAAGGATCGAGCCATGTGGCACTTTCATTGTACGGCTCCTGATGTCACCGTTTGATAGAACATGATCTATATGGTCATGATTGGTAAGTCTTGGCCTTCCTCGGCTGCTACATCTTTCCATTTTTGCATAGTATATCTTTCGTAATTCTTTTTTCCTGCATTCTTTCCACATGTCCGAACCAACGGAGCATGCCTCTTCTTATTTTAACACCGACGTTCTCTTTCAGTCCAACTCTGTTTTTATTATCATCATTAAGAACACTGTCTACAAGTGTAATGCCACAAATTTTGCGCAACGTTCGCATTTTCATCGCATTTATCCTACTTTCATGCTCTGTTTGCCATACACAGCTCTTGTTTCCATAAGTAAGCGTTGGAACCAGCTGTGCCTTCTTGCTCACGATATTACTGCCAACAAAAAATAAAAAGTTTTCAAAAGATCCATTCACACTATTCTCAGCACTCACTCGTCTTTCCACATCAGCGGTGTATCTTCCATCCGTGCTGAAAGCGCATCCAAGATATACAATCTTGTATACCTATTCCAACTCTAATTCTATGTCTGACGAGTTCGGTGGCTCAGTCGTGAATGACGTGACTTTGACACCAACGCTCGTGGTTTCGATTCCCACACAAGACAAACATTTTTGTGTGTATGAACATGTCTGTTTGTCTTGGTCTGGAGGTAGGGCGCATCAAAGCAGCCCGTTGGGGAAGTACCTCCATCTCACAGAAAAAGCAGCCAAATAACAACGCCCTAGAGCATTGTTGTGTTCCTGTGTGTGAGCGACGTCACCAGTAAGCTCTTAAGAAGTTGCTGTGTAAGCAGCAGAGGGGGAATCACGCGAGTGATACTTAATATATTGCAAGCCTTAATAGACTACGGTAACTGCTTTACATAGAATACAACAGAATAGAATAGAATACACTTTATTGCACCAAAATTAATACATTTAAGTAACATGTTATTGCCATTAAATAGTGGTGGCGCCTAATATTATAAATTTATTTAAATAATAAAATGGCCAGTATTTCCTTGTCCATTAATCCCATACCTATATACATGCACGCACTGTGCCTTAGAAAAAGGAGCGCGCGCGCAATCATCGCGCCGACTCCGTTTGCGACGCCCGCTGCTAACAAACAAAGCCGGCATTCGTCCGCTTACGAAGAAAAATTAAATTAAATTAATATTGTGCATATTCCGCGTCATAATAATAATAATTAATATTTATGGAAGCGTCAAGGTTTATAATCCTAAAACTGAGTGCAGTGGCCGTGTTGTGACGAGAAGCAGTCGCCGGTGCTGACCTGAGCTGGAGCTGTCCTCAAAGAAAGAAGGTTAGTGCTGCATGTTTCCTTGTCTCCTCTTATCCCACCCACTTAGTATTATTTATAATATACTGGATTAACTATAGCCTGCTCACTATCGAAGGTTTTTATTAACTAAAATTTCAATGGCGCGACCAAATAGTAAACAAAAAAAATAAAAACAATCACCCAGAAAGGTCACACTTCGTCGAGCATCTCATAGACAAAGGACAAAGGACACTTATCCCCCACTAATACATATCAAATTTTACACACCATAGACAAATTATATTTAAAACTAAATATTAGGGAATAATTAGAAATTAATAAACATAAAAATTCTAAAATTACTCTCATGAATAAACAGACTGACGTAAACCATTCCCCACTATTAAATATCTTTTTGCTCACACCATCCACCCCCACCCTCAATTCAATATAAGGGACGGCACTGCGATGGATTTGTCACTTGTAGCATGTTCTTACGATTAACGTTTACAACGCCTGATGATGCCTCGTCGAGAGGCGAAACACGTGTCGCAGCGACGACCAGGCCAGTCGTGGCAGCGACGTTGGGGGGGGGGCATGCGGATTCTGTTCCAGATGGCGGACGACCGCAGCAGCCGAGGCAAAGACTACCGGAGCAGCCATGGCAGCGTCGGCATGTAGCACGTACTAACAGTAGTGGGTGGGTGCCGGCTGGCGCTAGGCCGCATGAACTAATTGGTGGCGGAAGCACACAAAGCAGGTTAGATCAAATTGCATAACATGTTATTGTAAGAGTACAATGGGCGGTCTTATCGGTAAAGCGATCTCTTCCAGACAACCATATCAAAGGAAGAGAAACAATCATTAAAATACAAGTAGGTAGTGGCACATTTATGACTATACTTATTTTTACACATAGATACATATACTTACACTCAACATACTAAATAATCGAAAATAATAATAATAATAATAATATTTAAGATGACCGTAATGAGCAGATAAGTGACAGGACAACAACAGACAACAATGTACGTACATATAGCAATACCAAATACACGCATGTAGACATATATATAGCCATCTATACATAATATACATATACATACACACATACATCTTCTACCATAGTTAGAGAGTGAGATTTTACACTGTTTTTGAAGGACATTAAAGATTGTGCACAGCGAATAGAGAGTGGTAAAGCATTCTACAGTTGCACAGCTCGTACCGAGAACGTAGAGTAGTATTGCAAAGAGTGAGATGGCGTAATTTGACGAAGGGAAAGAGTGATTGTATACCTCCCCACGTAGTATAAAAAAAAACACTTCATCATCAATGTAATCCTTACATTGATTCTGGTTTCTTCACTTTGAAATATCATTATCTTTATCTTCTTAGTATTCAAAAGTAAGCCTCTCTCCATACAATCGTCTTTCAGTATTGTGACCAGTGTTTGCATTTAGATGGAGTTTCTGCTAATGTCACGTCATAGTCTTCATACAGCAGACAGTTCACCATTAGGTCACCAATGTGCTATCCTACTTTCGTTGACCTTATTCCCCGCAGACCGAGATACAGATATGTTATATTTCATCACCGAGACCAAGATAATCCGCCTAGCAGATAGCATGCAACCCTGCTTGATACTAATTCTGACATCAAACCAGGGTCACATGCTACTAAGTGGACTGTACCGCACGGAGCAGTGAATCATCAATCATATATCCCGGCAATCCCACAGTTCCTATCGCATGACCCTATCAAATGCTTTCTCAAGATCCACAAAACCGCAGAAAACCTTCTGGTCTAATGCTTCACCACGATCCGTACATCCCCTTCTTCTTCAAGAATTCATTGAAATTTTCAAAGTTAGCTTTAAGTGAAGGCGTATCAAAAGTAAATCAACAACACACACTGTAATTGTATTACAAATGGAATGAAATTTTTATGCAAAATTTAACGGTTTCTAAAGGTATACAAAAATTGCCCTAACACATTTTTAGAATATTGAAAAATTAGATCCGAACATTAAACAAATTAATTAGAAATGCAAAAAATAATGTAATACAAAAGAGGAAAAACAGTTCGAAAGCTATCTGGAGCATAATCAATAGACATAGAGGAAAAAAACATAAGAAAAATAATAATATTCCGGTTTTGAAACCAGGGAACAAAATCTACAAAGATCCACAACATGTTGCTGACATATTTTGTGATAGTTTTAGTCAACACAATTTTTACAATTATAATAATTGTGAACTTGATATAGATCAACAAATACAATTACACATTTTATACTAAAATGGTCTAAAGCAACAAGCCTACGCCCGTCTATAGTGAAGATCTCACTCTCACTCACAGATAAGTCTCGGGTGAGTTGTTATATGAGGACCTGTTCATAAGTTCCAGCGCTAGTAATGGAGAATGACATGAATTGTACTTCTTGTATGAAACGCTTTCAATGGTTATAATAGCTTAATAGTTCTGCAGTATGCTAGTTTTTTGTAGTATAAAAAAGGTTACCATAGCTACAAGTGCTGTTATCGCAGTAACTCCTTAGTTTCGGGAGAGTTCAGACATTCGCAAGAACATTACAAAACTGCAACGAATTACTTGGACGTTACTTCGTTGCGATTTATCATAAGATGGAAGAGCAGCCCGGAGTACATTAATATTTAATATTTAAACACTCTCAACTCACGTCAGGCAGCAACGTGCTATTTTCGCTGCAAGAGTTCACAGAACTCATTTATTGAGGAACGTGTGTCTGTAGCCTCTATAGAGGGTGCAAGAAATTAAGACCTTCAAGTCTATGACTAATATTGGGTTGATTAAAAAATCTATTCTAAAAATTTGCAGTATTTAATTTAACAAAATGTTAAATTCACTGTGTTTTGTCAAAAGACACTAAGGCAATTCAAATCAGCAAACTAAATGCGCTTATTGTTAAAACCACAAAAAAAAATGTAGGTACGTAGCGTTCTTATGGTTTCCTATGAGGTCCATCATTAAACCAACCGACATTATTATAATATTATGTCGTCATCGGAACTACACATAATTTATTTATCTATTTTAAGATGACACAATATTGTAAAGTGGGTACAGATTTTATTACATCTCATACTTACCACTTTAACTTTTCAGGTAAAGACGATTTAATCGAATTTTTTGAAGACGTAAGTTGATCTTTCCTAAGTATGTTATTGACTATCGTTTTCCATTAAGCCAAGAGGGACGCCAAAGATTTACTAAGTGAACACAAAAAGTTTACCAGTAATCGAAACTTATCTGTTATATTCGAAATTAAAAAAAATATCTTACGCGGTAGGCGCCTTATGAGGTTTCGCTTCCGTCATTATTGAATAATGGATTGTAATCTCCACTATAATTTTAACAACATGAGTTTGATGTTGTTCAGCATTGTTTAGTAGTACAATTGAGAGAGGTCACAAATAGTTCTATGTTAACTACTTATCTTTATGTAGTTACTCGAAAATTGATACTAAAAAGAGCCCAGGGCGCTGTTCTGAAGGTCTCTCGTCATAACTCTGTCATTTTTGTGCAGTTGATTTATGTAAAGGGGCACAATTATTAAGTGTTCGCAGTTTATATTTGGTACGCGCCACATTCTACTTACATAAAGGCGTTTTGAGCTCATCTACGTGTAGCTCAATGATACAGAAAGGCATCTGTTCCCTAAACATCGAATTATGCTCAGCGCTTCAAAGCATTTCTCTTTCATCTAGTTTATAAAGATTGAAAATTAGATGCAATTTGAAAGGCTGTCAATCATTACAGACAGAGAAGCATTTCTCTGTCTCCTCTTAATCCAAGGACAATGAGATGACTGAAGATCATATTTTACAATTTGAGTATTCATTTTTCAGACGCACTTACTCTACTATATGCTAAACGAAACACACCTCCACATAACACATATAAGTACACGTGCAGCACCTCAGAAGAAAAGAAATAGATTATATATAACTATATATACCTGTGGTACCCTTGTTCTCGATATTCCGAGTCAGAATACCAATTCATACACACAGTCTTTTTCTGTAATATCTGTTAGTCTATGGAATGCACTTCCTCTAGAGGTTAGACTGGTTCCCTCCATAGATTCCTTCAAACTCCGAGTCAAAAACATTTTAATTGGTGAATTGTGAGCATTTTTGGATGCATACCCTATAATATACCTATGTCATGTTTGTTTGTTTTTTGCTTTTGTATTTAATGTTTGTATATATATGTTTGTATATTCCTATTTCTTTATTGTTTATGTATAACTTCGTAATAAGTATTAGGTAAAGTTGCTGTGCGTTAGTTTTATGAAATTTGTGATAATGTTGTAGACAATTAGTGTACGTTTGTTCTCTCGCCCATTTATGTTATTCTGTCAATAGTTCTGGGTTGGCTGGAAGAGATCCCTTTTAGGGATAAGTCCGCCTTTGTAACATAAAATTAATTTCATTGTAATATGTATATTTTTAAATTTATTGTACAATAAAGATATTACAACAACAACAACAACTAAGTGAATAATTTAATTGTATTGGTACATAGCGTCTATCGCTTGTAGACTGCGGCTGTAGTGGAAGCGGCTGCAGTCCTATAGTATTCAGCGATGGACGTAGGGATTTACTATGTTTTAAACATAAAATTATCACTTGTATCGCTCCACTATCTAAGCCTTATTCCGCGAATATACTAATTGTTACAAGGTACGACTGCCGTTAGACGTCAATAACAAACTTTCACAATTCACAAGTTTTATTTTAATTCTAAGAGATCAATATTGTTTCAATAGTAACTTTACTCGACTATAAAACCATCAGAACTACATTTATTTGACATGCAAATTTAGTTTTGTTTTCGCTTAATGATGATACAACTTTACAAATTGGCTCAAGTTTCGTTTCTTATATTCTATTTCTTAGTTACGTACAGGCCGATCTAACAAAGGCGTTTTAAATTGCCCTTATTTAGTCTTGACTTTCCCACATATGCGATAGAGGGCATACAACTGTTAAGCAGTCGTTCAGACCACTTCAAGTAGTAGGAACGCAAAGCCACAAAGGGGCTAGCCTATTCATAGCCCACTTCGCTTTCTTAGCATTCTTTCTACTATGTTTGATCCCGTTTCTGTTAAGCTCGAAAGATTATGTGATTATTGCCTTACTTTGGATTATACACCACTGTATTAAATGTTATTGATCGGTTTTCTGACTTAATTTATTGTATATTTTTAATACCCATAAGTTGACAAACAAACGTACTGCCTAGTTAATAGATTCAGGCGTTACTTTGCGAAAGTCAAATTTACAGGCAATTTGATCTAAACTACTTTGTGTGCTTCCACTCCCGATTAGTTCGTGCGAACTACTGCCGGCCGGCACCCACCCACTACCGTTAGTAGATGCATGCCGTCGCTACCTTGGCTGTTCCGGTCGTCTCCGCGACACGTGTTCCGCCTCTCCACAAGGCAGTGATGCAGGGCAACAACGGTAGCGGGTGCATGCGGTTCACATTTCAGATGGCGAACACTCGCAGAGACGACCGGAGCAGCCATGGCAGCGGCGGCATGCATCTACTAATTTACGTTGGTAACAGTATGCAAAATTTAAGTTCCTATTCTGGGATTCTAGAAGCAAGCTGTTGGCAAAGCATCATAACGGATAACTTCTCGTAATGCAACCTATTGTACAGTTGGTGGAACACAAAAAGGTACGCAAAGTCTCTCATCACACTTAAGGGCGCATGTAAGCGGATCATCGACAACTCTCACAATACGTCACTAAAACGAATCACAAGGTCCGAGTTGGTATCCAGGGGATTCTCCACCCATAGGTGTTACCGTACTCTATGTACGGAATACACTAATGGGAAACTTGTATTGCATTAGTCCTTTCACCGAGCTTTTAAGTAGCTACTGATACGCAAGTACACCAAGATTCTTGGTCGTGACGTTCACTTCCTTTTCCATAATAATTAATTGATAAATATTTGATGCATGAACATGTCTGTTTGTCTTGGTATGGTTATTTTTAAGAGAGGTTGAGCGCATCAAAGTAACTCGTCTGGGGAAATATCTCCACCTCACAGAAAACTATGGCCAAATACCAACTCCCTGGGGGTTTGTTATGTTTCTGCCAATTAATGTATTGCAAGCATTCATAGGCTGCGGCAACTGCTTGAGATAAGGTGAGCCATGTGCTGGTATACCTCCCGACGCCGTATAAAATAAAATTAAAACATCATTTGAATATTACATTGCCTATATTTGAGTAAAGCCGTGAAAGCATTTACTTTTTCCACATTGTTCCGCTAGGTATTGGTTATACGACGCGACAGAAAAATTCGTTATGACGGAAATATAGTACTACAAAAAAAAAGTTGAAAATAATACATAACATCATACCTACATCGAAATCTTGTTAACATTTTTAGGGTTCCGGATCTCAAAAGGAAACCTTATAGGATCACTTGGTTGTTCGTCTATCAGTCTGACTGTCGCCTTTTTCTCAGGAACGGATGGAGCTATTAAGCTGAAATTAATATCAAATACTCAGGAATTCCTTCAAACAGTTAAAAAAAATAAACTTTAAGGACAACGCAATCAAAAGATACGGCTGTTTATGCCTCGTTTATGCGCATATTTTGACACTCGCAAGGGAATCGAAACCTATAGGGTGCTTTCCGTTGATCTAGAATCATGAAATTTAGTAAGAACCAATGTCATGTAGCACAAGTAAAGGAAAAATCTGAAAATTGTAAATTTTTAGATACATCACAAAAAAAAAACTTTTTTGCGATAATAATTGGAGAATTTTTTTTTTTTACGCTACTCTCGGACTCGGACGCGCACTTGACAGCTTGTTTTGTCATGGTATCGAACGAACGAATCGTTTATAATGGACAGACACATATACAGCCTTTTAATTGAGTTGAGTAGAGTGATATGTAATTGCTTTGGAACATTTTTCCATCTATCTATAACTTCACGCCAAATCCCTTACGGGGTAGGCAGACAGAACCGAGCGCCACGCGACTCGATCCTTACATACCTCACTCGCTTCTTTCACATTCATTCCACTTTTCATGCACGCTCGTCGGTTTCTAGGGCTCCTGACATCACCTTCTGATAGAACACGACCAATTTGATCATGATAGGTAAGTCTTGGCCTTCCTCGGCTCCTACATCCTTCCACTTTTGCATTGTATATCTGCTTCGTCATTCTTTCGTCCTGCATTCTTTCTACATGTCCGAACCAACGGAGCATGCCTCTTCTTATTTTAACACCGACGCTCTCTTTCAGACCAATTCTGCTTCTAACCTCATCATTGTGGATACGGTCTGCAAGCGTTACACCACAGATTTTGCGCCACGCTCGCATTTCAACCGCGTTTATCGTACTTTCATACTCTCTCTGCCATACCCAGCTCTCGCATCCATAAGTAAGCGTTGGGACCAGCACTGCATTGTGTATAGCCAGCTGCGCCTTCTGGCTCAGGTTTTTACTGTCAAGAAGTTTTCCCAATGCTCCATTCACACTATTCCCAGCACTCACTCGCTTTTCCACATCTGCGGTGTACCTTCCATCCCTGCTGAAAGCTCATCCAAGATATACAAACTCATCCACTTGTTCCAACACTTCAACATCTACCGTAATTCTTACATTGGTTCTGGTTTCAAATACTCTTTCAAATATTTCCTTCTAAATCTCGAAATTGAATAAACACGATCACAAAACCTGAATCACTCTAAAGTAAAAATGCAATCTTAATACAGAACATATATAGCTATACTTTAACACAAATAAAGTCACTCATTACATTACGGCAACCGTCGAAAGTGGGTCAGCCATAAAAATAAAAATATGCACAGTAAAACAGATTACTGAAATTCAAAAATTCCGACAGCATTCACTTGAATTGTATCCTCTTTTTACGGGAAATTGTATTGCGTGTAGTTTCAATCGAGAGCGGGATAAGGACTTATCTGATCCTCTTGTCCGGCTCGAGTTGAAAGGAGCTTTCAAACGAATGTACGACTCTAATATCTGGTTTATAAAGAATCGTTTGATCGAAATAGGCAACTTGTTTATACGTTAATGAAATTGATATGATTGAACAGAAATTATTTTTTTTATAATATAGAGTAAATATATAATAAAGTCAACCGGAAGTAGGTGTATAGTGATATGAAATAGTTCTTGCAATGTATTAAGTATTACGCGCGATGTTCTACTACAGTAAATCCGTAGGAGCTTACTGGTGACCTCACTCGCACGCAGGAACACAACAACCCACCAGGGAGTTGTTATTTGGCTGCGGTTTTCTATGAGGTCTAGGGTTACTTCCCTAGACGGGCTACTTTGTTACTGCACTCTATATCTCATAAAACAGCCATACCAAAACAAACAGACATATCCATGCACACAAATGTTTATCCTGTGTGTGGGAATTGAAGCTTGTTATCGAGCGTTGTTATCAAAGTAGCTATATTAACCAGTGCCCCATCGAGCTCGTCAGAAACTCTACTGGATAGTTTTCACTGTTTCATGTAATGGTACCATCAAATAAGTAATTGTTAGTTAAGTACACTTGCAACGTGAGAAGTTGAACAAGTCCGGTGGTGGAGTACTTAGCAATGCTACTTTGAAACATGTCATATCCCTCTCGTGATAGTATCTACTGAAACATCTAGATCCTTAAAAAAGGCCTGTGCTTTTCGATTAAATATCTGATAGCCACAGTTGTACATCTCTGTAATCCGCTATGCCATTTTCAATAAATGCCTATGAAAAGAATTTATTGCGGGGATTTGGAAACAGGTTTTTACGATACCTTATCTTTGGAACGGTAATGACATTCAAAACTACCTTCCTATAAGCCTTAATGAAGGTCTTTGAAAGCATAGTTTGTCGCATATATATTATGTATATATTCACGCCAGGTCCCTCTTTTCTTCCTTTCACACTTCACTCGCTTCTTTCACATTCATAGCTCTTTTCATGCACGCTCGCCGGTTTCTAAGGCTCCTGATATCACCTTCTGATAAAACACGACCAATTCGGTCATGGTAGGTTAGTTTTGGTCTTCCTCGGCTCCTACATCCTTTCACTTTCGCATTGTATAGCTGTTTCGTCATTCTTTCATCTTGCATTCTTTCTACATGTCCGAACCAACGGAGCATGCCCTTTTTTATCTTAACACCGACACTCTCTTTCAGTCCAACTCTCTTTCGTACGTCATCATTTCGAACGCGGTCAGCAAGCGTTATGCCACAAATTTTTAGCAGTGCTCGCATCTCGACCGCATTTATTCTACTTTCATGCTCTCTATGACATACCCAGCTCTCACTTCCATAAGTTAGCATTGGGATTAACACCGCGTTGTGTACAGCGAGCTGTGCCTTCTGGCTTAGATTTCGGCTGCCTAGAAGTTTACCCAACGCTCCATTCACCCTATTCTCTGCACTCACTCGTCTCTCCACATCAGCGGTGTACCTTCCATTGCTGCTAAAAGCACTTCCAAGATATACAATATTATTCACTTGCTCCAATCTACTACACCATCAACCGTAATCCTAGTGTTCGTTCTGGTTGTCTCTCTTTCAAATACCATTATTTTGGTTTTCTTAGCATTCAATTGTAAGTCTTTCTTCATTCAATCGTCTTTCATTGTTGTGACTAGTGTTTGCAGTTCGGATGATGATTCTGCTATTAATACCGCGTCATCTGCATAAAGTAGGCAGTTAACCTCTGAGCCACCCATTTGCATTCCCACATTCATATTTCTAATTCTCTGAAGACAACTGTCCAGATACAGGATGAATAGCCGAGCCGACAGCACGCATCCCTGTCTGACACCAATATTGATATCAAACCAGGGCGATAAGCTGCCATCCACTCTCACGTAGAAGGTCACCGTCAATCCCATATCCTCATATGTTCAAGAGATTCTTTCGCACGACCCTATCACATGCTTTTTCAAGGTCCACAAAACCGCAAAAAACCTTCTGGTCCATAGCCAGATGCTTTTCCACGATGTTGCAGAGTTTTATCGCATACTCTAAATTCGCAACATCCATTATATCATAGCATTAGGCATCTTGGATGTATATCGCATAATACTATACTAATCCTGACTCATCCCACTGCAAGGATTCGGATCTCCCTTACAGAAGAGGTTAGGAGCATACTCTGCCACCACATAATGCAGATCGTATTATAAATGATAGAGCAACTCTGTCTGTATGTTTACTATCTATTGCACATTTTCAAAACTGTGTTGCTGTACAATTATGAGCTGCAGGGGTAGTATTGAAATTGGAGAAAGATATATAACACTTATTATCGCGATAACCGAGTCTTTATGCAGACAAAAGCTACACTCTGAAGGTTAGTATTATTAGAATAATATTAAAGTAAACATTGTTTTTGTTTAGTAAAGTAGATCATATGGCTTAATCGTGACTTATATTCTTTATTCCTTCCTAGATTATAAGTACAGTGTATATATATGTATATTATACATACTTACATAAAGGTAATCCATGATAACATAAAAAATTAAAAATAAAAGTAAACTGGTTACCATAGCCAAAGACCGCTTGAAATACAGGAAATTTTACTCGCGCGATCTCACTGCTGCTGTTATTTGGCTGCGGTTTTCTGTGAGGTGGAAGTACAATCCTAGTCGAGCTACTGTGATGCACCCTATGTCTCTTGTATAGATTGCAGAATGGTTTAAAGGCCTAAAAATTCTTTGTATTTCCAACTACATCGCGGATAATATGCTACACAGGTTGTGAAATGCTTTATTCAGCTTTTTATTTCGCTCTCAGTGCCAAAGTCTGCACTCTCAGAGATTTTAAAGTACTGTTTATTCAATTTCATGGTTTGTGTAAAACGCTCACACAGAGTTGACTGTTCAATTTTAAATGAAAAGAGTTTAACTTTAAAGTTATCCTGGCCTAGTAGTATTGAACAATAATATGATCACCTTATTAAATGATGCATTTAATCTATATTTCGCCTATTGAAATAATACATACAAATGCGGACTGCATTTAGTAGAAATCTACTATGCTTCTATTCACATAATAGCGTTGAATGTACCTCGATCATGATCACGGAAGTTTAGGATTTTTTTTTATGTATTTCTAAATCTACTGGTTATTCACCTACTATCATATACAATGTGCATGTCTCTGTAATTAGTTTTATATGACTTCCATAAAAATGTTCTTCCTAGTGTTAGTTAGCGAGAACGATTCCTAATCCATTAGGATTGGCAAGTTCGCTATCTAAAGATTTGGCGAATATAGTGATTTTGACATGAAGCAACTGCCGTCAGACCTCCATCAATAAGCTCAATCACCCAGAAGGAAAATCAGACCTTTATCTTAAGTTAGGTCACACGTATGTCGAATTATAATTTCTTGGACGTGCGGATTCCTTCACCGCATAGCAAGTGATAATTACAAATATGTATATAACTCCGAAAACACGAATTTAGTGGTACATGCCAGGATTCGAATGACGTGCATAAAAAATATATAGTTATTATAGCAAAAACAGTTTATGATGAGTACCTACAATGACTTTTTTTTTTCGGACAAATTACACAGCGCCATCTAGCCCCAAAGTAAGCGAAGCTTGTGTTATGGGTACTAGACAACTGATAAACATTCGTAAATACATTTTCTTTTGTAAATACATACTTATTATACATAGAAAATAGCCAGACCAAGACAAACAGACATGTTCATGCACACAAATGTTTGTGTTGTATGGGAATCGAACCCACGAGCGTTGGTGTCAAAGTAGCGTAACAACGCGTTTCACCACTGCGCCACCGAGCTCGTCATTGAATGAGATAGACTCGAGAGTCGAATGAAATAGCCTTTATCTTGACCACCAAAAGACAGGTATTTAATGACGTCTCCGTGATCGCTAGAATGAAAACCGGTAGCAATCACCATATGATTAGAGGCATCTTGAATATCAATGTCAAACTGGAAATGTCTCGCATGATGAAATCAAATTTAAGACCTTCAAGAGCCCATATCCAAAACTCCGAAAAATTCAGCTTGAACTCCAAAATAGCTTCGAAAACCTAGAAAACTGAGTTTCTATCGACGAGCTCAATAGCGATCTGATAGAAGCTCTCCATGCGATTGGAACTAAGTTTGTTAAGCCTCGCTGCACTTACAAACCACAGATGCTTTGAATCCAAACCCTCAGATTAATGGAAATTCGACGAGAAATGAGTTTGCAGTCTTAAGTGGATGCATCCTCGTATAGGCAGTTAAATAGGCAGACTTTGGTCTCTTTGCGTCGCGACACTCATCGAGAGTTTTAAGCAGAATAATGGCTCCAAAGTGTTCGCCAGGAATCTGAGTATTGGTCGAATCCAGTTGATTCAACTGAAGACCAAGCGTAGCGACATTCTCTCGTCTAAACCAGAGATCTATTGAGATTGAGAGTTTCTATGGACAGTTATACACCAAGTCACCAGAACCCACTTCTGGTTCGACATCAGACCCAAGAGCAAATAGACCCGACACTACACCGAGGATATCCCGGATATTAGCCTGTACGATATTAGAATGGCTTTTAAACAGCTTAAGAGCAGCAAAGCCCCAGATGATGACGCAATCACATCGGAACTTCTGAAGGCGGATGGAAAACCAGTACTTATAGCCCTTAAGAAGCTTTTCAATTCCGTCATCCTCGAGGGCAAAGTGCCACAGGCAGGGGGGCAGAAGGATGATGGTGTTGTATCTAAATAAGGGTGATAAAGCCTTAAGCCTGAAGAACTATAGACCCATCTCTCTTCTGAGCCATGTCTATAAGCTGTCTTCAAAGGTCATCACGAATCGTCTTGTACGCAGGTTTGATGACTTCCAGCCTCCCGAACAAGCTGATTTCCGGAAGAGTTTTTCAACATACATACACCGCGGCAGGTTATACAGAAGATCGAATAGTACAACCGGCCACTATGCTTAGCGTTTGTGGACTATGAGAAGGCCTTTGATTCGATCAAGACTTGGGCTGTGCTTCACTCTCTCCGGTGCCACATTGATTATAGGTATATTGAAGCATTAAGCAGTATACAGGAAAACGCGATCATGTCGATCCGACTACATGACCATAGTACGAAACCTATCCAATTGCAGAGAGGAGGGAGACAAGGAGACGTTGTTTCTCCAAAACTGTTCACGGATGCATTGTAAGATGTTTTCAAGCTACTGGACGGGAAAAGATATGGCATCAATATCAACGGCGAATATATCACTCACTTTCGATTTGCCGATATCATCGGCAAATCGAAAGTGAGTGATATATTCGCCGTTGATAATAATTATGGCGAGATCGCTAGAGGAATTGAGCACAATACTTGAAAATCTCGACAGAGCCGCCCAACGACTGAATCTTAAAATGAACATAGACAAAACGAAGACCATGTCGAATGTACATGTACTCACTCCAGTTTACGTTGGGAGCTCGTTTGTCGAAGTTCTTGATGAGTATGTCTACCTAGGCCAAACAGTCCAGCTAGATAGAATCAAATTCGAGAAAGAGGTCTCTCGTCGAATCCAACTCGGATGGGCAACGTTTAGGAAATTGCGAAAGATTTTCTTATCCAAAATAACTCAATATCTCAATCTTCGTTACCAGTGTGTGTTACCAGTGATCACTTACGGTACAGAAATCCCTTTCTATGGCCCTCATACGAAAGCTCAAGTTTGCACAGCATGCGATGAAGGAACCCATGCTCGGAGTTTCTCTGCGAGATAGGCTCAGAAATGAGCAAATTCGCAGCAGAACTGGAGTAACCGGAATCAGCAAGCTGAAGTGGCAGTGGACAGGCCACATAGCTCGGAGAACCGATGGTCGTTGGGGCAGACAGGTTCTCGAATAGCTACCACGAACCGGAAAACGCAGCGTTGGACGGCGCCCCACACGATGGACTAACGATCTTTTGAAGATCGCAGGGAGCCATTGGATGCAAGCAGCATAGAATTGATCGCTGTAAAAGTCTAAGGGGGAGGCCTGTGTGCAGCAGTTTCCGTCCTTCGGCTGATATGATGACGATAATAGTCAACTCCTACGTGGATGTTGAAATACGTGTAGAACTTTTTTGTTTTTTTTTTTTATTACCTAACGATACGATAGCTAGGGTATAAGATCAGTCAAAAATACTGCAAGTTTCTGGTTATGGAATCCAGAATCAGTGTTTATTAACGATTCACCGTCCTTAGCATAACAACTTAATGAGCGTCAGGTAAGAACAGAATGAAGAAGTCATCGAAAACGATATTCCAGTAGTCAGAAGTACCTAAAGATCCAGTGCTGAATTCTGAGTTCAGTCCTATGTGAATGGCTTTGAAGAAAAGAGAGTAGATATCTCAGGTATAACCTTGCCGTTAATTTGAACACCACATTAGATACCATGCTTTATAATCATAAGCAATTCAAAGTTTTTAAACTTGGATTTATTATTAAATAAGCATTATCATTTGAAAATTGTGAAATATTCTACTCTGTGCGTTGATCGTACATTGCGCATAGTTATAAAAAATTACGACAATTTTGACCATATTTATTATGCTTTTTTATTTTTATATACTACGCCGGGAGGCATACAAGCATACGGCCCACCAGATGTAAAGTGGGTACCGTAGCCTATTAACGCTTGCGATATATTAAGTATCACTCACGCGATACTTCCTCTGCTGCTTACACAGCAACTCCTTGGGAGCTTACCGGTGACCTCACTCACACGCAGGAATACAACAAACCACTAGGGAGTTGTTATTGGGCTGCGATTTTCTGTGAGATGGAGGTACTTCCCCAGACGGGCAGCTTTGATGCGCACTACCTCTCTTAAAACATCCAGACCAAAACAAACAGACATGTTTATGCATTCAAATGTTTGCCTTGTGTGGGAATCGAACCAACGAGCGTTAGTGTCAAAGTCGCGTTATTCACGACTGAGCCACCGAGCTCGTCAAAAATTTAAAGTTTAAATAAAAATTTAAATAAAAAGGTAAAGATAATTAAGGTTTTACACAACAAAAGCACCAACAAAAGTTGTCATCGCAAAAAACAAATACGCCTAACAGTTTATTAACATTTAGCGCCACGTTTATTAACAATTTCCAAATTACTCGAGTCTATTCTAACAAGTTTTCAGTCAGTAGTTAATTAACGCAAACCGCAACCCTCTGTGTTGTCTAGTTTAGGGCGTGATCCAAGGGAGAAGTTGAAGTGGGAAAAGCAGGCGGATTGTGTTAGAATCTTCACTAAAAACTAAATGGTGAAGGGGAATGACTTCATAATGTAAAGAAGAGACGTAATCCGGATATAATATACATCCACGGTGTAATTTGAAAGGAAACAATTTTTCAAAAATAATTAAAATTTACTGTGTGCATATTCATTGTATGTATCATTTTGATAAATTTGTGTGTATGTGTGTATTAATGTATACTGTATGTGTATATTTATGTATATTGAATGTATTTATTTATGTCTATTTATATAATATTTTATTTCCTTTGAGTTATGCTCTGCGCCACTCTACCTTGTTCTTCACTTCTCCTCTACCCTAAGGTTGTCTGGAAGAGATCGCATCGCGATAAGACCGCCGTTGTACTGATACTTTATTAATTGTTGTTTTTTTATGTATTTTTCTTTTGGTGCAATAAAGTGTATTGTATTGTATTGTAAAATTCGTATTATATAATAATTGTGTAAGTAAGGTGTGAAGAAACTGCAGTTGAAGGGAGACCCGCATCCCTGCAGTGGGATGAGTAAGGGTTGATGTTGTGGTTGTTGTTGAAAATGTCACAGGGTAGGCAGAGAGAATCGAAACATGACTCCGTCCTTACACACCTCAATTATTCAAAATTCATAGCTTTTTCATACGTATTTGCTAGTGATAGGCAAGGCTAGGGCTCTTGGCATCATTTTCATGTAACGCAACACCAATTGGTCGAGTTTGATGATTTTTGATATTCCTCAGTTGTACATCGTTGTTCTACTGGTGGGCGCGAATAAAAAAAATCATCCCCACTTTATGTGTAAATTTTTTTTTTCAAGACTTTATTCTATCACATTGTCAGCATAATTAATATGTATATACATGCCGAACTACAGTTTCCTAGTATAAAGCGTCTCTGAGCTACGCCGCGGACAGACGGACATAGCGAAACTACGAGGGTTTCTTGTTTACTACTGAACCCTAAAAAGGCAATATAGTAATGAATTCTTTTGCACTTTAAATTCCTTATAGGATATAAATTGCAAAAGAATTAATTATTGGTTATGGGGAAATTGGAAAACAAAACAAGGTACACAAGGAGGTGCAGATACGCATTCACGTGAGGCCGTGGTAGAGAATATTTAATGACACAAACAATTTTTTTTTATATAGTATTAAGATTGGAATCAAGCAAAGCAATTTAGCGTAACTTGTAGCGCTGTGCAATTTGTCTAAAAATATGTTTATTTTTGTTACGAAGTCTATCTCAACAATTAAAACATAAATATTAGGAATTTATACATTTTATGTAGGTACCTACCATATATTGGATTAACAAAACATGCTAAATTTTTAACGATATATTCAGACAGACACACATAATTTTAATATTTTAATTACGTAACCTCTCAAAAAAGGTATGAAGAAATTGTTATAATAATGTAGCAATGCGCCTAGTATAACAACATCTATAGCTGCTTATAATCAGTATGACGGTACTAGAGAAACATCTTTATAGTCAAAACAAACCTCATCTACACAAGGTGCACCTTGTTAACTAAACAATGAAGCTTTGGCAAAAGAGGTAAGACGCATCAAAGCAGCTCACAAACTGCAGAAAAATAAAACCTCCCTGAAGGGTTTTTGCGTTCCTGCAATTGAACGATGTTAACAGTAAATTTCTGAGTAGTTGTAGTGCTACTGGCGTGAGTAGCAACGCATGAGCTAGGTATTCATAGTTTATGGTAACTACTTAATCGGTATACTTGATTTCCTCTCGATATTGTATAACAAAAAGAAACGCAGTATGCTTTCCATTCCGGACTGACACATTAATTGTTTTTTTTTTGTCCTCATTGACTTTACTTCCCCAAAAGCCCTATTCTACGGAATACTACTATATCATTATACTTCAGTGATTGATCTTCCAAAAATCATCATACAATATTACATTTCATGTATACCTATACTCCTATATTATGCTACATTAGATATTTTTCGCATTTACCTCGAAATTTAGACAAATTTTTAGTGTACGTTAGTTCAGGTTATGTTATATGATAGGTGGACGAATATAGATGCAGGTCACAGGGCCAATTTTGATACTAAATATAAAAAAAAATAACATGGCAATGTTGATGGTATCTTGAGAGAACTAACAATTGCTTCATAGTTCCTTAACAATTGTAAACTGCGCTAAGACCTGGAAATTGACACTGTCAATAACCAAACAAAGCAATTCCCTGTCATCTACCAACAGCGGATAGCTTCACTCCCAAATATTTTGCGAGCAGAACTCACTAATATCATTTACAGTAGACGGATGTAGGAGCCGAGGAACACCAAGACTTACCATGACCAAATTGATCACGTTTTATCAGAAGGTGATGTCAGGAGCCTTAGAAACTGGCGAGTGTGTATAAGAAGAGCAATGAATCCTAAAGAAGCGAGTGAGGTTTGTAAGGATAGAGTCATGTGGCGCTCGGTTCTTTCTGCCTACCCTGCAAGGTGTTTGGCGTGAAGTTATAGATAGATAGGTGGAGATAAATATTAATAGATTTTCTCACAGTTGGATATACAATTAAAGAGGAAAGTAAAAATCTCAGATTTCGAAGTAATATTTATGTAGGTCAAAGATAATAGAATAGCATTATTGAAAGTCAGTAGATATGGGGTTTCCTTTTATTCAATTGTATTGTACTAAATTATTATCTCTTATATAGATATATTTTTGTAGCATAATATAATATATATAAACTATACTTATATAAATAAAAAACTAATATATAAACTGACTTATGTGTTTTTTGAAGATAAAAGAAGCTATGAAACTTCTAGCCACACAATGTAATCACCTATAATTTTAAACTTGCGCCATACAAAAGCAATGAGCATTCGCGTGGGAGAACACTACGGCTCACAAACAACTCGCCAAGCAAAGGGGTTACGAATAAACATACTTATCGTTGCATACATTAGGATCCTTATCGTTGAGGCTTAGGGTCTATAATTCAACAGTCACACAAAGAATCTAAAAT
The DNA here is from genome assembly GCA_947507595.1 of Pyralis farinalis. NCBI lineage: Eukaryota > Metazoa > Arthropoda > Insecta > Lepidoptera > Pyralidae > Pyralis > Pyralis farinalis. The sequence goes on from OX382264.1 coordinate 9,082,432, forward strand.
TGCAATCATAAAGGCTGGAATATGTTGGAAGATCGAGAGATAACCTTGCGCTGATTGTGGTGAACTTGAAAATTGTGTTGGTGTTAAAGGTAGATTTATTATTTGGCCGTTTGTGTATACTAGCACAAACAAATTATTTATAGCTTCAGAAAAATGAATATGAATTGACTAAAAATGTAGTTACATCAGGGGAGCATTATTAATTTTAATGGCCCTCTAAATAATATAAACGGCAAAAATACGAGAAAGGTTGGCAAATTTTTCCATCTCTACATACTCGTATATCGCTGCAAATCCACGCAAACGCCAACATTTCAAAAAGTTTTACATAACTAAGTAAGAAAAATGACGCACTTGCCTGCATGCGATTCTGCATTATCTAATATCATCATAATTCATCACCAATGAGATAGATAGACAAATTTGAATCTTGACCCACCTGAAGCTTGTTATTTTTCAGTGTATTCAATACAAGTAGATCGAAATTATATAAATATATATATTTCCTTAGAAATAAAATTGATATCGTCACTGATATTACTGATAAATGGTGTGAGAAAAATTTGTAAGACATATAAAACAATACATTGATTTCAAGAGTTCTCACTTTCCGACACATGAGATCCTATATAAGCAAATGGTATTAAGTATTAATTTTTGTTATTACTTAACAAAAATACGTATCACGTGGATATGTCAATATACTCGTAGCTAAACTAAGTTACTAAAATTAAATTTATACACAATGAAACTGAAACTAAAACTAAATGACTGAACTAAATTAAAATATTAAAAATATAAAATTAAAATCAAATGTGCACCTACGAGGGCGACTCAGAAAGTTTTGCGAAAAAAAAAAGTGTTCTGTAGGTAAATATTTTTTTATTATACTTTTCAAAGTACTCTGCCACCAGCCTCTACACAAAGTTTCATGCGTCTGAACCAGTTTTAGAAATACTTTATCCCAGTCCGCCGCAGACACCTCATTTACAGCCTGCTCGAACGCTGGCAGCGCATCTTCTGGCGACAAAAAATGTATCCCTTTGAGCTTGTTTTTTTTTATTTTCGGGAATAAAAAGAAGTCACACGGTGCTATGTCAGGGCTGTAAAGAGGGTGACCCAGGAGTTTGACAGGCGTGCTGTCTACGAAGTACCTCGTTTTGAGCGCGGTGTGCGCGGGCGCGTTGTCGTGGTGGAGCAGTAGCCCGCGGAGTCCTGTATTTGGTCGTTTGTTGCTCACAACAGAGAAAACTGATTGTTGATGACTGTTGATGCTTCTTTGATTCTGTAAAGGAATTGAATTAAATACACCGGGTAGTCTGTCAAATTGAAAAATGTCGCGATCAAAATCTTCCCCCCGCTTCTAGATCGCTTCGCTTTGATAGGTGGTTGATTCTTTTTGAAACACCCAAACCGTTCACTGGCGCTTCGTTAATAGATCGTATCGATAAATCCAACACTCATCACCTGTAATAATGTCGTAAACACGCCGAGTCGAGCCTGCTTCAAATTTGTTTATCATATCACGGCACCATTCCACGCGGGCCTGCTTCTGAGCAACCGTGAGGTTGTGCAGTACCTAGCGTGAAACTATCCTCCTCACGCGAAGATGCAAGTGTAGAATCTCGTGAAGGCTTCCCGATGCAATCTGCAGTATGTGCTGAATCTCTTGATATGTAACTCGCTTATTGTCTTGGATTAAATCCATAAAAGCCATCAAAGGCGACCACTTCCTTCTTCATCCCCCAAAGTCAGTCGACTGCGCTACACACGATTACCTTGAAACGGCCTTTATCCATGAATGTCATTTGTAGTATATCGTACGATTCGTCCGGTCTCAGGCGACGCTTGAAATCGTAAAAAAAAATTCAATGAGACACGATAAATTAAATTAGCTCTCAAAAAATGTGGAGAGAAATTTTGAAATTAGAACGTTCCTAATTTTAATTATAAATGATCGTATTTTCAAAATAGATTTTATATGGCCAGTCTCTCATGCATAAAAACTTTTTTTCGCAATACTTTCTGAGTGGCCAGGTATGTTAGATATTATCACTGCAAATGTACTTTGATTGTTCTGAACAGTCAATCTAGTAGTAAAATGTGTACGAGATCATTAGTATCATCCCCAAATTTTCATATACTATTTTGTGTGTGTGCGTGTATATCTGTTTCAACTACTTTTGTATATTCAAGTAGTAGTAAAGGCTATATCTATGTCATTAGTCATAAAAAAATAATTTACTAATTTCGAATATTTTGTAAAGAAACAGAAAATAGTTTTAAGACAGATAGGGATATATATAGGTATACATATATTTATATATAATATAATCTTGTGTGACGCGAAGGTACTTAGCCGGTCAAACTTCATCTTTCTCAATAGACTTTTTCTATCCATCGTTAAACAAACGGTAACAGCTTTGAGAGGGACAAGTCATTAGCGCATCTTAAAAAGAAAGCTTCGTCTAGCTCTTAAACTCAAACGAGACACTACAACAAATTCTCACCTAAGGAAACGGCAAGCTTCTCAAGCTAGGAATAGTAATTTCTTACCCATTTATATAGTAGCATGTCATGTAATTCACTCATGTAATCAAGTACGTTATATCTTAAATACCTGCATATTTATTCTTTTTGTATACCACTAAGATTTGAAACAAGTGCATTATCTGCATAATGACTAGCAGCTACCGTAGCCGACAAAGCAGCAACCCTAAAGACGTCCCTCATGCAATGTCGATCTTGCGAAAATTTACGCCCTTTTTAGACCAATGTCGTCTTAAACTTCCTGTCCACAGAAGCGGAGAGGAGCGGAAAAGGTTTCGGAATTATATATAAAAATCACACTTTATAACCATAAAGCAGGGAAGCGGGGCTAAAAAACGAAGGGGGAGCAAAAAATGGTCGCTGCATGATGGTGCATGCGTGACGGAGGGTGCCCCTGTTATCTTGCCAATGCTACAAATACACACTCGGTCACTTCCACTTTCTCGCTCTGTGTCAATCACATACTAGTAAACTACTTGACTGCGTATGAAGGTACCCCACGTTTACATAAAGCTTGTGTTTTAGTACCTAAATATCTTAGTTATTTGAGCTTACTGATCAATGGGAGAATATTTTGATCAATAAGATGAAAGTGCCGCAATTTTGATCCGTGAACAAATCAATCAATAGCCGTGAATTGAGTTACTATGTAAAGTCGGTATCATCGGTTCTCCATTGCTTATATCGTTCATCGTGTCAATAGATATACGATCTCCATAGGTGGATTATCTTTGGAGATCGTATATCTATTGACACGATGAACGATATAAGCTATGGAGTCAATATAATTCATGTAGTCAATATAAGTACAAAGTTTGAAACTTCGCTCCACATTGTTCCCTCGCTTCGTTCCACGTCCTTTGACGCGTGGCGAGGCCGTATCAATGAACAGGTAGCCTTAAACATCAGCAATGAATTCCTACAGCCTGAAAGTTAGAGAAAAACTCCACATGAACTGCACAGTACGTGATTAGTTTTGGTTTCAATTTCTGAGGATCGAGAACGAGCAGTTATTTACGTCGACATACGTTCCGGCCCGACCGTTTCTAATCGCATATTTATTCAGCACGAGTGACATTATGAGGAAAATCTAGTCCACAAAGATATAAAAACCAAATAATATTTGAAAAAATTACCTTCATTATGTTCAGTCTTATAATATGTGTCCTACATTTAACGGACTTCCAAAAATTAATAAAGAAGGGACACGAAAAAGTAAAATACACGTGCCCCAAGTTTCATAACTAATCGAAAATAACTTACAGTAATATAGTATGGCAACAAAAATTTTAATTAAAATTTTCAAGGGAGTATTTTTGGCGGGCCCGTCCCCCAGGAAGCTTATTATTAAGGCTCAGGTAAGTAATCAGCCGCTTTTATCTGGACCTACATAAATTACTGATGCGGACATAATGAGCCACAGCGATATACAACCAAAATGACGTACTCATTTTAAATATTTATAAGTGAGACAAAAGTGCCCACCTGTGCCAGTGGGCGGGTGCGTATACCACCAAAGTTTGGGTGTTTATGTAAAGATCCAACGGAGTAGAAGCGTTTACTTTTAACTAGCGACTGCCCGCAGCTTCATTCGCCTAGAGTTCCCTTGTCACGAAAATTATTTTTAAGCTAAGCTAGTTTTTTGCTCGGCTTTGACTCGGAAGGTGGCGCTGCAAACGAGTTCAAGTTTTTTTTCTATTTTCGGGCAGGGACAATACATAGGGTACGTCAATTTTATTTGGGATGGGCCAAACGGATATTAGCGTTTTGATTCTTTAATTTCTAGGAATCGCGAGGCGCAGGCAAGCGGGGGGAAAACGCTAGACGTGTCGCATCCTGGAAATTTAGTCGCCATAGAGCTGTACACGGGAGCGCAGCGTACATCTTGTGTTCGCGTGTTTTACGAAAACTATAAATCGGTGATTACTGTTCGACGCCGACGGTTATATCGTCAGAAACATGGTTTACGAGGCAATAGTGAAGCTCCTAGCGCTAATATGACACGGAAATGGATCAGAATGTTTGAAACAACTGGGTCGACTGTAACAATAGGTAATGGGTCGCGGATGTCCAGTCTCTGCGAGAACGTCCGCCAATGTAGAGCATGTTCGTGTGTCAGTTCAGAAAATCCACAACAATCACCTCATAAGAGAAGCCAGGCTTTGGGTATCAAAATAACAACTTTACGATGAATTTTAAAGCCTGATTTGCCTTTAGGATCTAACTTGTTCAAGAATTAAAATCGAATGATTCCAGTACCCGACTTAACTTTGTTAATCTGATGCTCGATCGGTTCAATATTAAATATATAATAAACGTGTTTGTCGTCAATTTGTTTCATGAAATTCTACTCACTTGCATTTCACATCTGTATCAGTATATCGACTTTATAAATCATAACACAAGTGCATACATTAAAACTTTCACATAAATATTTTATATGTAAAAACAAATGTATCTGTATTTCTGTTCATCTATAATTTTCGCGCGCTCCGAGTGGGATTGCGCGTTAAGTGTTTCGAAACACCAAATATCTGCTTCGCCAGTAACACCGGCCATCTGCGTTAAGAATTACTTTTATCTGGGCATCATGTCGTCGTAGGCCGATATATATATATATGCGTTAAATATATCCATGCAGCATTCAAATATTACTTATAAACCCTGTAATTAGCTAGTAAGATTGATTGTGATGCTGTCACTCTGACAATAAAGTATTTTCCTCACAAAACGCATTCTTGATTCGCGCGTAATGCTCGGCAGTTCTAAGGATAACGAAAGTAATATCAGGAGCCCGAATAAATGGTAAAACCTGCACAAAAGAGCCATGAATGTGAAGAATCGAGCTAGGTATGTAAGGGCAGTCTTATAGCGTTCGATTCTCTCTACTTACTATGTAAGAGTATAGGAAGAGATCTAGTATGTTGATTGATGATATAGATATATTTATTATCACGTTAGCTTAACAGTTTATGCTACGGTATTAGCTCCAGAAATTTGAAATATTATCGTGTGGCCCTCAGTTTTCGTTGTGCATATTTACGGAGTTTTCCCTCACACACTGAGACCGCAATGGTTACTGTTTGGTTCCAGAGAAGTTTTCTTCCGAGAACTCTCAAGTTGTGGAACGAACTCCCAGAGTTTTCTCAAGGGACTAAAACATGGGGTTCTTCAAGTATGGCGTGAATAGGTATTTACAGTGTCTACAAAGCATTAGAGACATCTCTGATGTTGCAAAGGCTACGGTAACTACTTACCATCAGGCAGGCCATAAGCTTGTTTGCTACCTTAGTGGTATATAAAAAAAACATCTGTCGGGTCGACTAGTACATATATACAGGGTGGGCCCAAAGAGTATTGGGGTTTGTAAATTAAACTAAAAAAATCTATGGAAAATACAGCATTTTTATTTTAAGAAAATATAAATCATGGAATTGTTACGATCAACAATTATGTTGTCTAATTGTCGTCCCTCGGCAGCTTGCCACTCTTCAAATAGATGTCGTAGATTTTGGAATACCCAGCAAATTGTTATCCTCGGGATATTGTTAATTTATTTGACAATGTTTCTTTTCAGTTGATCCAAAGTTGATGGATTATTTTCATTCACCACCGATTTAATGTACCACCATAAAAAGTCGGGAGTGAGATCCGGGCTGTGTGGGGGCCATTCTATATCCCCTCTTTTTGAAACGAGTTTTCCCAGGTAGATTTATTTGAGAAGGTCTATTGACACTCTAGCAGTGTGGCATGTGGCACCATCTCGCTGGAACCATATCTTAGACGTATTTCCTTGTCGCAATAATTGTGGGCTTTCACTGTCTCCGCACGACCTCTTTCGTCTTCGAAAAAGTATGGCCCGATAATACCGTTTGCCGATATTGCAGCCCACAGAACAAGCAACAAGCTTAGGGCTGTCAAGCGGACGTTCATGCAGTTGCTGAGGATTGGTGTCGGACCAGAATCGACGATTTTGTTTATTGAGGTAACCGTTAAGATGGAAATTCACAATCACGTTGAAAAAAATATTGAACCAATCGAGCATCAGATTAACAAAGTTAAGTCGGGTACTGGAATCATTCGATTTTAATTCTTGAACAAGTTAGATCTTATAGGCAAATCAGGCTTTAAAATTCATCGTAAAGTTGTTATTTTGATACCCAAAGCCTGGCTTCTCTTATGAGGTGATTGTTGTGGATTTTCTGAACTGACACACGAACATGCTCTAGATTGGCGGACGTTCTCACAGAGACTGGACATCCGCGACCCATTACCTATTGTTACAGTCGACCCAGTTGTTTTAAACATTCTGATCCATTTCCGTGTCATATTAGCGCTAGGAGTAGGAGGAGCATAATAGCTACATTACTACAACATATACAAGCACAGATATTTTCTCTTTTTTAAAACTACACAAAATGGTTCACTAAATCCGCTACTTTGGTTTTTCTTTGAGTCGCATATTCTGGGACACTTGAGTTCCTAAGATAAATCTAACAATAACAAATCACTTAAACGTTTATTTGATTCGAACTAATATTAAAATTTATATACGTCTAGATACGCTTGCAAACAATACCCGACTTTTAGTTGGATAATAAAAAATAGTTACATATGCTTTAGAAATTTCTGGCATTGTAACAGGTTATTAAGAGAATATGCAAAACGTTAGAATGTTTTATGATAATAGAACTTGTAGAATTTGATCACGTCGATATCACTTGTGATATTTCAAGTGTTGTAACAGGAATGCCTCTACTATAATATAAGGTCAAAGAAATAAAATTAGCTCAAGCGTCCTGTCTTCAATTAGAGGTACTTGACAATATTATTATATATGCCTACAGCTCCCCATCTTTCAAATACGCTGAAAACTTTATAAATTCTCTAAGTAAACACATAGAGACACTAAATATGCAATAAAAACAAGGAGCGGCCCCACGAATGTAGGAATAGGATTAATTATCTCAATACACTGTCATTGTGTGGTATTCTACCGGAAAATAGACTACCTACCAGAAAAGAAAATTGCTTGGACCATTTAATGTTAAAAATAAATAGAAAAAAGGACGCTGCGTTTATTGCTATTATACAAACAACTGTTACTGATCACAAAACAGCCGTGCTCTCTTTATCTAAACTAAAAATAAAGATAATAAAATTATAACCAAAATAGATTTTGAAAAAGCTAGAATCTACACAAACTTAATCTAACGGAATTACTGAGTTATAAGGATGCCAACGCTTTAGCGGGCAGTCTTATAGAAAAACTTAGCGATTCCATAAAAAGTAACACAATTACCTCAAAAATTTCAAATGGTCAATGTGTAATTAAACCCTGGGGTAACCCAGGGCTTAATTATGCGCCCGGAATTGTTCGCTATACATAAACAATTATAGTAAATTTCAAAAGAAACTAAAGAATGATCCATACAACAATGTATTGAAAATTACTTACACCCGTTACAGAATTTTTTGTAATCAACTAATTAAAAAACTAAAACGCAAATATGAAAGGGAACTGCTTGCAAAATCTGTTACAAATAATAAAACACTCTGGAAAAATATCAATGTATTAACCTATACAAATATAAACAAAAAATTTAAATACCGAATTAATGAACCTCAAATCAACTCCCACTGAATCCGTTGATTACACCTGTTTAGCAAATATTGGCAAAGAACTAGCTTATTAAATTCAATCGGATGACAATAATGACCCTAAAGAGAACCAGGAAAAATCATTACACCAAAGCAATTCATTTGTTTTATTAGACACCGACTTTGACGAGGTGGATAGACTCTTAATGTGCCTCAATTTAGAAATCTCCCCTGGCTGGGACAACATCTCGTCTGCTTATTTAAAATATGTAAGCGAAGAAGTGGTTCCTGTCATAACGCGTTTTGCTAATTTATGCTTTCGTGAGGGTATATTCCCAAAAGCTCTTAAAAAGCCATTATTACCCCAGTACACAAGGAAGGAAACAGAGACAATGTCAGCAACTATAGATAGACCTATATCGGTACTACCCGCAATTTCTAAAATTCTCGGAAACCTTTTGAATACTCATCTGTTAAAATACCTAGAGCAATTTAGTCTGTTATCTTCTACTCAATTTGGCTTCAGGTAAGGCATGTCAACTGAGGACGCAGTTACATCACTGAGCTCGCTGATTGCAGAAAAACTTGATAAGAGCAATAAATGCCTGTCAATATTACTGGACCTCAAAAAACCGCTCGACACCGTCTCTGTTCCTATCCTAGTGCATAAACTGGAGAAAGCTGGAATAAGAGGAATTCCACTGAACGTCTTTAAAGACTACCTCTTTAGTATTTAGATATTTTATATAACACTTTGATATAAAACACCTTGATAATGCCGTAAAGGCGAAACCGGTCGGTAAAAATAATTATTAAATAAAATTGTAAAGTGGAATTTATACAAGTGCAAGTATTAACATTAACGAGATGACTTCAAAATTCTACCAAGCGCCTACAATCAACAGTATCAACATAATAAGACAAACTACATATGTCTCAGTATCACCAAACGAACGCAACCCGGTCATGACTTCAATATAAAGGTACACGTCTGGGACAATGATAATACCAACAACAACTGCAGTTGTCCAGCCCTTAACAAAGTGACACTAACTAAATACCTGTGTGTGATAGTGGATCAAAGACTGTCCTGGTACAGCCATCTGGAACATCTTGCATGTAGGGTCAGAAAATTGAGTTTTATTTTCAAGACACTGAGACATGTTGTTCCGAGAACTCCTAAAAACCTCTTAAACGAGATTTATATTTGGTGAGATCAGTATTGACGTACTATATTCCAATCTGGAGTGGGGCAGCAAAAATGAAGTTCATTGTTTTGGAACGGGCGCAATGGTCATTAATTTAAATAATGTATTTAAAAAAAAATGGATATCCCCCTTACGTATTATCCTACTTACTCTATATCTATCTATAAATAACCTACTCTCTGTTAGGAAACTATATGTGGCATGTAAAAATAAAATAATAATACAAATTATAGTACATGTTCCTCAGACAAATACTATGTTTGGTAGCGCACAATACTATATACGCTCAATTCAGCTATATAAAAATGTTAATAAAAGATTAGAAATCTACAATGAACCAAAATATGACTGCAAAAGGATTGTAACGGAATGGATAAAATTACTTAGTTACAACCAGACAGAAACACTAATGCAACCATTTTATAAAATAAATAAATAGAAGTTAACAGATATAATCACACACACTAATACACCCTCGCAAACATACACAAAAGCACGTATACACACTCTAAACACACACGCACACACCAACACATGGTATACAAATACACTTTAAATAAACGCACGCATTATCAATACGCAATTACTACATTACCAAGAAAAGGTTTTAGTTGTAGTATAGCTAAGGAAGAGTGAAGCTTCCAAATACAAGCATTTTTATGCTTAAAAGGAGACTTCGGCTACATTATATTTATAAGGATCCTATTGTAATGAAAGAAGTAAAAAATAAATAAATAATAACTAGTCTGCAGCGAAGAAAAATATTATATATAATCTTGACAAAGGAAAGTCAGACGTAGATCGTTTTTTATTTGAAGAAATGTATGTAATTTATCGGAGTAAGATTTCATGCCGGGTTGTAATATAACCTAACATAAAATCACTTTAGCTACGCACGAGTACTCAGTCCGAAGGTAAGCGTTTTCAAAATCCACGTCACGTAAATAACAGTGAACTACGGGCAATTTGTAGGCCGTTAGTAACCTTAGTATCCAAGAAACATCAATATATTGCCCTAAGTACCGGCGAAATTTATTGGCGCGGTAGTCTGATCGAACCTTTAAGGGCTTCTCTATATTTGATAAATGCTGCGTGTAGATCAGTGAAACAATGTAGTTGATAGTTTGGTTTTTACATACTGCGAAAAGATTTTTCAATTGACAACTCTTCGGAATGATCAAGTAGTGGTTTTACATGAACTAGACATTAGGGAGTAATTAATCAGTTAATTCATAACATTTGAAAATGAATTCTGTAACTATTTTATTAGAGAATACGCAATGAATTATTTTAATATATACATTCATTCTTACTTTTTCAATCTTATAATTCTAAGGTGTAAAAAGCATACGTTATGAACATTTTCAATGGTAGGAGATTCACTCGCGTGCTGCCGACTCTGAGGAAATCTTTTCACGCTCTTTTTAAATAACCCCATGCCGCAGTCTATTTGGAAATAGATTCAGCGGTAAGATTATTACGCTACACAAATGTTCTCGCAAGAAAGCCTCTTTCAAACCACATATACGCGACTATTGTCGTACCAATGTACAGCTATACAACTCTTTTGATCACACGAAGGAAATCAATGGTTCTCTGGTATCCAGGTGTTCAAAAAGACCCAGTACATGTAATAATAATAACGTATATTATACGAGACGAGCTCGGTGGCGCAGTGGTGGAACGCGCTGTTAGGCTACGTTGACGCCAACGCTCGTGGGTTCGATTCCCACACAGTACAAACATTTGTGTGCGTAAACATGTCTGTTTGTATTGGTCTGGGTATTTTCTATGTATAATATTTATGTATTTACAAAAAAAAATGAATTTACGTATATTTATCAGTTGTCTAGTACCCATAACACAAGCTTCGCTTACTTTGGGGCTAGGTGGCGCTGTGTAATTTGTCCGACAATATTTATTTATTTATTTATATTATTTATATATATTTCCTCGTAACAATCTACAATTATAGCAGTATAACACAGTATCATAATATACAATTACAGCTAAACTAGCATTCAGATTGAAGGAGATTGTGCCTGTAGAAAGCAAACTTGTGTCACAATGCACCCGTACTCTCCCCTGGGATGCGCATTTATTACAAGTAGTCGACCCAGTTGTCTTGGTTGAAATACGTAGAAATAAATATATAAATACATATAATTCCTCTGTACATGTGTTTGTCACCTAACTCTTCCTAAACGGCTGGACCTATTTGGATGAAATTTTGTGTTTATATTTCAATGGGTTCCTTGATGGTTTAAAAACACAATTGGACCCGGTAGGTAGGGTTGATGTCGGTATGTCACCAAATCTTGAGACAGATTTTAATGTGGCGATGCTTTTCCGGGCAGGACCGCATCTACCGGCTCCGCTAGTATACTATAATATACGACTATATAATACTAGCTGCTATCCGCGGCTTCTACCGCGTGGTCAAAGGGAAACTACGATTTTTTTACTGTGGGAGTAAGATATTTTTCCGCGGTAAAAAGTAGCCTACGTCGGACCCTTCATACGAAATAAATCTCCATACAAAAAACCCATCAATCCGTCGCTCTGTTTTGTAGGTATATATGTATGTATGTGTATCTTCATGCCAAGTTTCTGGCGGGGTAGGCACAGAGAACCGAGCGCTAATTGCGAACCGCGACGATTTGGATCTTCAAGCAGGAGTTACAAATGTCTCCGGAAGAAAGAAACAAATACGTTCAGTCGTTCATACGATAATCGTACTCGGTAAGCAATATCAGACTGCTAGTGGGGCAATATTTTCTTAGCCGACGGCTAACCTAAACTACATTACACATTTAATGTAAACCAACTACGAGTACTTATCGTAACCTCACTCGCCGGTAGGAATATTTCTTGGAATTATGTTCTTAGTTGCGGTCTTCTCTAAGTTGGAAATACTTTTAAGGCCTTCGTCGTTAAGGCATTAGTCGAATTGTACATAGTATAAAGTTTTTGACCAACTTAAGTGAAATTATTATTTTTCCAAAGACAGAGTAATAACTAATTCTTGGAATTATGTTCTTAGTTGCGGTCTTCTCTAAGTTGGAAATACTTTTAAGGCCTTACTCCATTATTACCCTTGTGGGAGTAATGCAGCTGATCATAGGATGAATCAATTACAGGGGCATAGGGGGGTCCTTAATACCTATCGACTAAAGCCTATTTAGTAACAATAAATATAAATGATATAAATCATAATGAGAAACGTCGAATGGCGTCCCCGTACTGGTGCACGTAGTGTAGGACGAACCCCCACAAGATGGAGCGAGAACCTCAACAGGTTTGTAGGGAGCCGATGGATGTAGGTGGCATCGAGACGAGTGGCGCTCTAAAGGGGAGGCCTATGTTCAGCAGTGGACGAATACATGCTGAAAGGATGAAAATGATGAAATATATCATATATTTAGTACACTTTTAGCGTCTTTATTACGCTACAGTTCGTGTCATGACCATAGTCATGTTTAAAATCAAGTACTATGTAGTTATTATTTCCAATTCTAACTTATCACAAGTTCGGTGGCGAAGTGGTTAACAATGCTACTTTGACAACAAGACTTTTGATTCCCACACAAGAGGTTCGATTCCCACATAGGACAAACATTTGTGTGCTACTACTGTACTACCTCATAGTAACCGCAGCGAAATATCAACTCCTGGGACGGTTACTGTGTCCCTGCGAATCTCAAAAAGTGCAAATAAAGAGGATCTTGGTTTCCAAGAGACTACATGGGGTTCTTTATGATACATGATTTTTACAGGATCGTCATCACTCAGTGATGCTTCAGGCGTTACAAGGGTGCATAGACTACACTTATCAGGCACGTCATACTCATATTTGTCACTTTAGTGAGTTAAAAAAAGAAGAAAACTCGAAGTTTTTTAAACTTTAGTCGAATTGTACATAGTATAAAGATTTTGACCAACTTAAGTGAAATTATTATTTTTCCAAAGACTGAGTAATAACTACGTGTAAGAGCAAGGTGGGTATTGTGGTACACTGCATCCATCTCGCTTCCGCAAGGTGAAGTCGTAACCAACTACGTACGTAATTTTACTAATATACTGCGGTTCTATAATGGCAGTAAATATGGAACTTAGTCATAAATTATATGTATAATAAAACATAAATAAAAAAAAATTAAAACCCACTACGTTAAAGCGTATTATGATTATTACATAGAATATTATTAATTGCTGTCATGCGTAACCTGTGTTGTAGAATACAAATTAATTAACAACAAAGATACTGGCACATACTACTTAATATGTAAAGTTTACAACATAAGTTATGCACGACGGCATTTAAAAATATTCTGTGTAATAATCATAATACGCTTTAGTGTACATGGGTCTTGTTAATTAAATTTATAATAGTAAAAATATTGCATACGACTCTGTTTCATAATATAATAAAATAAGTCTTAATGGTTATGGAGAAATATGTGTACTGTAGCGCCTCCCTGGCGGCGGTTTGTATCATTAACAAGATTTAGTCAAAGCAGAAAACCGTTTTACAATCGGCCTAACTGTTTCAGAGAAAAATGGTAACTGATGCACGGACAATTAATTACTTCTTGCAATAAATAGTAAAGATAATGATAAAAAAGCCATTGGGCATTCACGGGTACTTAGACGCGTCTTTCACTTTATGCAATATAATCTTATTGAATCTTATTCAATTCTCTTATGTCACTACTTGTATTTCTAACCTGTTAGCATTTCAGTACTGACCATTGGCGCAGAAGAAATTCCACTGTTTAAAAGATTAAACTATTTCAGTTGGTTTTCTACACGTGTAAGCCTAAGAAAAACATTTAGGTGGTACCAAACGAAGAACAAACGATACAAACACAGTAAGTAAACAGTTATTTTAAGCATGAAGAGAGCTTATACAAAACATCACGCAAGCGAACACAAATGGAAGGTAGTCAATAAGAATCTACATACAAGTATGAACACGAGGGTCGATACGAAAGGGTTTTTAAGGTACAATTCCAATAAAGTAGCACAAATGGCGAGAAAGAGTACATTTGGAATCGACCGTTGCCTTTCTAGTCGAATTTGGGTAAATTTCTATTTTGCGACATGAACAAATTGAAATGGACCTTTTGAAACATCGTGGGCCCCGCGGATGGTAAATCGTGTACGCATTTTGGAAAATCCAATTTTGGTGCGTCTGTATGAAGCGTGAATCTTGTGAAAGTGTGGTAATAGTTTACACTCCATAGACTATTTTAAAATTGTTTGTTTGATATCTGATTTAACAATTAATATAATATATAATTGTTTTGTTTATAGAACGCAAAAGTGGAAGGATGTAGGAGCCGAGGAAGGCCAAGACTTATCTACCATGACCAAATTGATTGTGTTCTATCAAAATTGGTATCAGGAGCCTTAGAAACTGGGAAGCGTGCATGATTGTTAAATAAGCGAGTGGGGTGTGTAAGTTTCGTGTTACGTAGCGTTTGGTTCTCTCTGCCTACCTCGCAAGGGATTTGGCGTGAAGTTATACGTAGATAGATAATTCTTTTGCACGCATATCACTGAAATCCTCTGGCTTGGCTGGAATTTTATTGCATGAAATATGGTTACATTCATGTCTTGTTTGATATTGTTAGTCCGCATATTTTGCCGCAACTATATGACGTTCAAATATACATTTAACATAACTGTTTACTTTACAATTATTACAAATTTGGTGTAATGACTTCAATTTTAATTAATTATATACTTTATCACTATTTTATAAAACATTTAATATGTTAATGCTTGATCAATTGCAACTCTTTTTTAAGACCAAAATGATAAAAAATCGTTAATTGAATAAAAATATTAATTGTTAATCTAATTTTAAATAGACTAGATATTAATTCCTATATGCATTTCGGGATTTTGTTGTATATCTTTTTCTAAAGGGGAGGCCTATGTTCAGCAGTGGACGAATACATGCTGAAAGGATGAAAATGATGAAATATATCATATATTTAGTACACTTTTAGCGTCTTTATTACGCTACAGTTCGTGTCATGACCATAGTCATGTTTAAAATCAAGTACTATGTAGTTATTATTTCCAATTCTAACTTATCACAAGTTCGGTGGCGAAGTGGTTAACAATGCTACTTTGACAACAAGACTTTTGATTCCCACACAAGAGGTTCGATTCCCACATAGGACAAACATTTGTGTGCTACTACTGTACTACCTCATAGTAACCGCAGCGAAATATCAACTACTGGGACGGTTACTGTGTCCCTGCGAATCTCAAAAAGTGCAAATAAAGAGGATCTTGGTTTCCAAGAGACTACATGGGGTTCTTTATGATACATGATTTTTACAGGATCGTCATCACTCAGTGATGCTTCAGGCGTTACAAGGGTGCATAGACTACACTTATCAGGCACGTCATACTCATATTTGTCACTTTAGTGAGTTAAAAAAAGAAGAAAACTCGAAGTTTTTTAAACTTTAGTCGAATTGTACATAGTATAAAGATTTTGACCAACTTAAGTGAAATTATTATTTTTCCAAAGACTGAGTAATAACTACGTGTAAGAGCAAGGTGGGTATTGTGGTACACTGCATCCATCTCGCTTCCGCAAGGTGAAGTCGTAACCAACTACGTACGTAATTTTACTAATATACTGCGGTTCTATAATGGCAGTAAATATGGAACTTAGTCATAAATTATATGTATAATAAAACATAAATAAAAAAAAATTAAAACCCACTACGTTAAAGCGTATTATGATTATTACATAGAATATTATTAATTGCTGTCATGCGTAACCTGTGTTGTAGAATACAAATTAATTAACAACAAAGATACTGGCACATACTACTTAATATGTAAAGTTTACAACATAAGTTATGCACGACGGCATTTAAAAATATTCTGTGTAATAATCATAATACGCTTTAGTGTACATGGGTCTTGTTAATTAAATTTATAATAGTAAAAATATTGCATACGACTCTGTTTCATAATATAATAAAATAAGTCTTAATGGTTATGGAGAAATATGTGTACTGTAGCGCCTCCCTGGCGGCGGTTTGTATCATTAACAAGATTTAGTCAAAGCAGAAAACCGTTTTACAATCGGCCTAACTGTTTCAGAGAAAAATGGTAACTGATGCACGGACAATTAATTACTTCTTGCAATAAATAGTAAAGATAATGATAAAAAAGCCATTGGGCATTCACGGGTACTTAGACGCGTCTTTCACTTTATGCAATATAATCTTATTGAATCTTATTCAATTCTCTTATGTCACTACTTGTATTTCTAACCTGTTAGCATTTCAGTACTGACCATTGGCGCAGAAGAAATTCCACTGTTTAAAAGATTAAACTATTTCAGTTGGTTTTCTACACGTGTAAGCCTAAGAAAAACATTTAGGTGGTACCAAACGAAGAACAAACGATACAAACACAGTAAGTAAACAGTTATTTTAAGCATGAAGAGAGCTTATACAAAACATCACGCAAGCGAACACAAATGGAAGGTAGTCAATAAGAATCTACATACAAGTATGAACACGAGGGTCGATACGAAAGGGTTTTTAAGGTACAATTCCAATAAAGTAGCACAAATGGCGAGAAAGAGTACATTTGGAATCGACCGTTGCCTTTCTAGTCGAATTTGGGTAAATTTCTATTTTGCGACATGAACAAATTGAAATGGACCTTTTGAAACATCGTGGGCCCCGCGGATGGTAAATCGTGTACGCATTTTGGAAAATCCAATTTTGGTGCGTCTGTATGAAGCGTGAATCTTGTGAAAGTGTGGTAATAGTTTACACTCCATAGACTATTTTAAAATTGTTTGTTTGATATCTGATTTAACAATTAATATAATATATAATTGTTTTGTTTATAGAACGCAAAAGTGGAAGGATGTAGGAGCCGAGGAAGGCCAAGACTTATCTACCATGACCAAATTGATTGTGTTCTATCAAAATTGGTATCAGGAGCCTTAGAAACTGGGAAGCGTGCATGATTGTTAAATAAGCGAGTGGGGTGTGTAAGTTTCGTGTTACGTAGCGTTTGGTTCTCTCTGCCTACCTCGCAAGGGATTTGGCGTGAAGTTATACGTAGATAGATAATTCTTTTGCACGCATATCACTGAAATCCTCTGGCTTGGCTGGAATTTTATTGCATGAAATATGGTTACATTCATGTCTTGTTTGATATTGTTAGTCCGCATATTTTGCCGCAACTATATGACGTTCAAATATACATTTAACATAACTGTTTACTATACAATTATTACAAATTTGGTGTAATGACTTCAATTTTAATTAATTATATACTTTATCACTATTTTATAAAACATTTAATATGTTAATGCTTGATCAATTGCAACTCTTTTTTAAGACCAAAATGATAAAAAATCGTTAATTGAATAAAAATATTAATTGTTAATCTAATTTTAAATAGACTAGATATTAATTCCTATATGCATTTCGGGATTTTGTTGTATATCTTTGCAGTCATGCAATAACAATTTTTCTGGTATAATGTGGACTTTAATATGGGTAATACTACTTTTATTGGGTCTCTAGATAAGTATTTTTTGTTTTCGTTTGCTTTCTGAAACAACTCTTTATATATGTGGATCCGAAAAAGGTTTACATTCACAATTAGGTCCGGAAGATAGCGCTGCAAACGGGTTCTAGATGTTTTTTATTTTATTTTCTAGCAGTATATGTTTGTAGAGTTCGCTATTTTTTTATATGTGTACTAGTAAACTCGACAGACGATAACTTAGCCGAAAATAAAAAAATATCTAAAACTCAATTACAGCGCCATATCCAGTTATGAATCTAAACAAGTGATTCATTCAAACACACACAAAAAAAAACATGAAAATAGATCAAGCCGTTTAGGAGTTCTGTGATATATAAACATGTACAGAATAATATTTTACATATAAACATATGTAACATAAATATGTTGATGCCTATGATGTATTATATATATATATAATATACGAGTATTATCTGATTGTATTATCAGACATACATCAAGGCAATCAAAATGCTTTATTACCTATTATCATAAGTTCCTCATAACACTAATATATTCATACATCATTTATAAGATACGTAATTATTTATTAGTTTACGTACTTACATAAACTAATAAATGATTGAATTAAACAATTTTTTACGGAAGTATCGCGTGTTTTAATTATTTTGTTGAACCTGGCTTTTCGAATGCTTTGCAGCGTCCGTGGTCGCAGGAAGACTTAGGCGACATTTGTCTGACATTGGTTATTCAATTATTACATCTGCCGACATAGATGGATTAATAATATACGTTCCGATTCACAAAAAAATCGCTCACGGTATCCGAATGTTTTTGAGTAGATCTTTGGGTTTAAGATGGAATGGATGGAAAGAAGTATGGAATTAAGATGGTGTAGGAATATAGACACTTTATCTTTGAATATGACAGAAAAAGTATCATCTACGCACCGTTTGTACATCTTCGGCACAGGCTTCTATAATTCAACTAGCTTCCGCCCGCGGCTTCGCTCGCGTGGATGTCCATTGTCGCGACCAGTACGTCCATCCTCATGCCTTAAAGTCCCTTGCCAAATTTATGTCCAGCGATTTTAACTTGAAAAGGTAACATGTAGACAGACAGAAGAGAATTTGTAATATCGGTTTGATTATTATTTTTATTGATTAATTTTGATTGATTAAATTTTCTACGTGGTTAAATATTGCTCACACGGGAGAAGCTGCGGGCGGAAGCTAACTTTTTGGATATCCAGTCTTAGTTTCTATAATAATTACAAAGAAATATTATAGGAGAATTATAATATTTACAAAAAAATATTATAGAAGAGTCTGCTCCTACAATATTTCTTTGTAAACAATATTTTTAATCTTCCTATCGGGTGGCGGTAAAACGACTAAATTTTTTGCTGAACTCACACGCGAGCAGGCTACATAAAATTGGCCATGCGAAAAACAATCTACTCTCAAATTTACCCCAGCGTATTTAAGAGTTTGGCCTTGGGATTTGTTTATTGTCATGGCAAAACACACCTTGACAGGGAATTGTACGCGTTTAAATTCAAAAGGGAGATCATTGGGAATCAATGGGATTTTCGGCAGAAACACTGTCTCACCCTGAGCACAGCCAGTTATAACAATGGCATCGATTAAGTTTTGATGTAGACGCTTGACCTGTAGTCGGGTCCCGTTGCAGAGCTTCGGAGGCTTCAAATTTCGTAATAATATTATAGGTATCCCTGTCCGTAAGGTAAGTTTGTGGGGAGGGAGACCCGCGGGTTTTAAGGAGTTCAAAAATTCCACCGGATAATTAACGGCATCATCCGAATTTACCGCCGAGTCTATTGAATTACATACCTTTTCCTCTCCTGTCATCGATTTCAGTACCATTTCATTAATTGCTTCAGCTTGATCGTTTCTTGGGGTCAAAATAGCCCGTTCACAAAACCATTCCAAAGTTTTTTGTCGTATTTTTAATATGTCGGGTATATTCGATTAATTAATTATTGAACAGTAGCCACCATAGTGCACAACTCTTCTGTTAAAGTCACTTTACCGTCACAGTCATTACGTTCCCCATTTCCTATTTTAAGCAGCATATCTGCAAACAGTCCCGCATTAACGTCGCCTTTTAGATGTACTCTCATATTTCTTGTGAGTTTAAGTACTCTTACTGATAACCTTAAAACAGATCTCTTAACTGGCTTTAATCTCGTCGGCTCTCGTTCCTTTAGGCACCACTGGTAATGTTTGGCGAAAATCACCTGCGAGCAGTACTGTCACACCACCCATTCAATTTCCGTTATCCTTAATGTCACGGATGCTCCTGTTCAAAGCTTCAATGCCTCCTTTATGTGCCATTGTTATTTCGTCCCAAACTATGATTTTGGTATGTTTTAATACCTCAGCGAAATTGCTCTGTTTGGGTATGTTGCACATGGGGTTTTCTAAGACATTGAAGTTGAGAGGCAATTTAAATGCAGAATGTGCAGTTCGGCCTCCGTCCAGTAAGGTTGCAGCATCCCAGATGATGCGACGGCTAACGCGATACTGCGCGTGCTCCTTATTTTAGCGAGGATCATACACAATACAAGTTAATCAGAAACGTTTTTCCAGTGTCCCCTGGAGCATCTAAAAAGAAAATTCCACCTGCATTCTGTTCTATGCTAGGCTAATTTCTGTTCCGCAGTCAGAGTATACTCATTGTTTGCGACTACGTTTGCTAACATTTCTGAATTGTAATTAGTCTCTCTTAAATACTCCCTGTTTTCTAATGTTTATACTATACTTGGCTGTGGCATACCATACTCCCCAAGTGTGCGACCACCTAAAAAGAGACTCTTCAATAGATAATAAACAATTATTAAATATGTGGTTAGAAAACTGGTCTACATCTACTTCCACATTTTTTTCAACTTGACGCCTAAAGTCTTCAGATAAAGGTTCTTTGAATTTACTCCACAGATCTAATGGATCTGATACTTGACAATGCACAAATAGAACTGAAAATAGCTCTCGCATCATCGAAGGTGATTGACAAAGTGCAGCTTCTTCCAGCGCTGCACACCAGTGCTTGTCATCTTCAAGTAAATGTAAAGCCTTGCAAACGGCTTGGAATGTAGGGTATAGCATACCATCCACCGTTTTTAATACTTCAAATGACGTAGGACCTCGAATTACGTGAAGAAGCATACGAAGATAGTAGCACTCCGCATTGTTTGGATGAACTGTGTATACCCTTCCTAAAGCTTGATCTTTCTTCACGCCAGACTATAATAATAATAATAATAACTTTATTGAGCAAAAAGACTATCCTTCAACATCAATTCCTCTTATCCTCCTCTCGAATGTATCATTGTTCCATATGTAATACGCAGGAACTTCAGAATACAATAAAGTTTTAGCAAAGTTATCTTGCTGGCACAGTTAAAAAAATGCCTTAAGATAAGAAAATTTTTTAGGATTATTTAATCTGTCGGCCAAATTTTGTGAATTGAAATATATCCTCTGTCCATTCTCTAAGTGTACCGCTAGGTGAAATACTGTAGGAAATCGTTCATGTATAGGAAACCCAAGTATACGCCATACAGCCTCAGAACTACTTATATATATATATATATATATTTCTTCCACTTTGATAAATCTTCACCTCATCTTTGTCATTTTCTAAAGCAAATGTAGCCTGATCGGACCCTTTATTAACATACTTACAAACATATTTTATAGATTTTACCGAATTACAATACTCAATGTTTATGTGAGCATTGAAAGTTCTTAAAAGAACTGGATTCCCATTTATCTTCACAGTAAATCCTCCATCATCCGGAGACCGCCTCCTATACAGAGGATAACCATCTTTTCCAGGTTGTGTTTCGCTATGGAGGGGCATGGGGTATTTTTTGCGGAGGAGGGGTAGCAAGAGAGGATGAGAGGGGAGGGGTAGTGGGAGATGGGAGGGGTAGTGGGAGAAGGGAGGGGTAGTGGGAGAAGCGAGGGGTAGCGGAACAGGGGAGGGGTAGCGAGAGAGGTGGAATGAGGGAACTGAGAAGGAGGAGAGATATATATGTAAATAGATATTACAATTATAAGGCCGGATGGGGTGCGGGAGAGGGGGAGGGAGGGAGTTGATGATATTTTACGTTCGCCATATTGGATTATTAAATTGCTATTATTTTCGTAATCAGCAACCCGATAAACCATAAAAACGACACCCATATTGATATTTAGACATTTCAACCCCATTGCACCCCAACAGGGGATGATGATATACTACGTCCGCCATGTTGGATTTTTAAATTGCTATTTTTTCGTAATCAGCAACCCGATAAACCATAAAAACCAAACCGAAGTTAATTTTTAGACTTTTCACCCCCATTTTCCCCTTCTGGGGGTTGAATTCGGAAAAATCCTGAAACACGTGTTTTCTAATTTATCGCTAGGAATGCTCTTAAGAAATTTTGAATAAAATAGTCCAACTATTTTTTTTCCCCCATACAAACTTTGAACTCCCATTTAACCCCCTTGGGGTGTGAATTTCGGAAAATCCTTTCTAAGTGGGTACCTACCCTTTATAATGAACACACTCTCCAAATTTCACGTTTCTACCATTGGCGGTTACGGCTGTGGGTGCGTCTTAGCGTTTCGACTTGTCCTTTTATATATATAGATGTATAACAATCGCGAAAACTTAAGACAATACTAATAAATGATTTTCTCTATAGTGCACGGATGAATGTTGATAAAACAGGATTTGCTTTAAACGCGGAATTTTAAGGGGGACAGAAGATAAAGCGAATAGAGATGGCGACGCATATGCGATACATCTTGTATATTGTGTATCTCAGAAAGGGAATTGCAAACCAGAGACAATTTAGGAGCATGGGAGCAATGCTGAATGCTTTAGTGACTCAAGTTTATAATTATTGATTCACTTGTAACGCTGATTGTTATTCAACACATTTCCAAATAGAAACATTTGTACATGGATATAACACAAGAAGTATCGCTTGCTTAGAAAAATAACCTAGTGGATAAAGCACCGGTCTGTAACCAACTGGTCTCCGTTCGAATACAAATAGGGCCGTGTACCAATATTTCTGTGTTTTCGGATTTATGTACATAGTTGTAATGATCACTGATCATACATAAATCCGCTCCGCGGTGTATCAAAATATCGTGAGGAAACCCGCATACCTATATAAGAAATTATATTTCCACCTAACAAAGGTATAGTAGTATCTCATAGTTGTGGAAGCTGCGTCTTGTTAGTATCTTCGCCAAAGTTAGTATCTTCACTAAATCCTTAGGCTTAAACCATTCCTCCCGCTGTTCTATATTTAGGACACTATATTTGAAATATTTTTTCGCAAGTTAATATATTTTTATTTGTGTTTCTAATAAAATTTGTATTTGTACACTATTTTTCTACCAAAATATTTTTTTCGCCAGTGAAACGTATTTACGTCATTTTTTAATATATTTTTCTTAAAATTATCACTTTTATCGCGTTACGAAGACCATAAAAATTTGAACACAATATGTTTTGGAAATAAATTACATACCTTCAAAATGGGCCGTAGGTACTATAAATATATGACACTGTTACCAGTTACGTGTATACTAACTTGGGGTAACTCCGCGGACATTAACACCATCTTTTTATTGCAAAAGAGAGCCATAAGAGCTATCTACAAACTTGGTCCCCGGGAGAGCCTTAGAGAAAAATTCAAAGAAATAAATATTTTAACAGTCGCATCGCAATATATCTATGAAAATCTTTTGTATGTCCATAAAAACATAGACTCATTTTGTAAAAAGAGTGATACTCATAGCATAAATACTAGATATAAGCATAATCTTGTGTTACATGCAAGCCGTCTCCACAAAATAAGTAATTCTTTTATGGGGCAATGTATACGGTTCTATAACAAACTTCCCAGCAATATAAGAGAATTGTCAATAAACAAATTTAAAACTACTATTAAAGCCAAATTGTGTAGCAGGGCATATTATAAAGTATCTGACTATATTAATGATAAAAATGCCTGGGAGTGAGTCGATCCAATTATAATGTAATTAATAAAATATGTAAATTTGTTTGGACACCAAAAGAGGGATGCCTGAGTTTTTTGGCAGTATTTTTATCAGTGCTCACCTAGTCATAAACTGCACGGTAGGGAAAAAAATTGTGACGATTCCAAACAAATGTAGCCATTTTTACGGAATAAAAAGATTTTGACTTTGACTTTGACTTTGACTATTTGATGCGATGGCGTGTTCGATCCTGTCACAGAGCAAGTTCATACCTGTCAATTGTTTGTTTCTAGCGAGTCTTGTATTTACATTAGTTGATAAGTTTACATCGGATGCACGCAGCACATCTCGTGAAATGATTGTGATTTACATAGGAAAATAAATAAAAACTTGTAAATTGTAAAATTGGCTAAGGTAAGAAAAAATATTTTGACTCTGTTTTATGTCAAATGGTAGAAAATATACCTAGGTATTTCTTATGAGGTACGCGTGTTATATCTATTTTTTATTTATTTGTAGATCATGGAACCAGTGAAGAAAAGAACATTAAGGCTTTGAAGGTGTCCGAAATCGCAGACTATCTTAAGGAATTGGAAGATTTTAGTGATGAGGATTTCGATGATGTTAAAGTTGCTATTTTGCCTCCAGACGAAGTGGATGAATTCCACATAGTCTAGTAACTAAAATAAATTAATACCGATTTCCCAAACTATAATACTTCGTTAGATGATCACAACATTAGTAAACGATGATTACTTCTCTGCTTTTCATAATTCCTTCAATGAGCGTCATTTGCGTGCTGGATACAACAGTAGAGCATCGATCGGATGGAAGAGGTACCTGTTTCACATCATGCGAGAGCTGGATTCTCATCTCGGCTGATCAAAGTTAAGTAGCATGCCTAATTATAATATTTCTTGAAACGTTTTACAACGTATAGATTTTCTTTATAGTCGTTTGTTAGATACTATTTTAGTTTATCACAACGTAAGTCCTCAGACATCACAAATATTGGCCAAAATTATCATATTAAAACTTAATCTACAATAGTTATTTATATATTATTCATTTTGATAAGGTAGGCAGGTTACAGTGCGGACCTCGCCAATACTAATGCATCAGGAAATGTGATAAAGCTAAATTGGATAAGTATATAATATAATGTAGATATAAAATCGGTGCGAAACTTATGAGTGAGAATCTGAGATATGAGACAAGAGATCATACTACTCTAAATAAGGACCATGTCAAGTATATGATGATGAGGTAAATGAAATTAAAAAATAAAAGTAATTTGCTATATCTAATGTAATTCTGAATTTAAAATGCATTTTATGAGGTAATCTAACATTGCGCTGCATATAACACAAAGTGATTTAAAAATGTAATCATATTTTCTTTAAAAAGTGCTTGCAAAAATAGCATCGTGCATCCTTAAATACCAGTTTGCGTGACTCAAAATTGATTCTACTTTTTATTGAAGTTGCATATTCGAACAAGGATTATATATTTTGGTTTCTTTTTTGTAATGTCTAGTACATACTCGTATTTATTTCTATAGTTTATAAACAGCTCTGATTCATTTCTATTTGTTCAATTTATTTTTATTCTCGACCGACGTTTAAAAATCATATTCCACTTAAGGCTGAATGAATTCTTTCCACCACCGTTACCACATCCACGATTAGACATACAATGCTACTGGCTGGTCGACTGAATACCTATCTTGGCCTTTCTACCATCAATTCAATTTTCATTCAATCCACGACAACATCCACGATTAGACATACAATGCTACTGGCTGGTCGACTGAATACCTATCTTGGCCTTTCTACCATCAATTCAATTTTCATTCAATCAATTATTTAACCACGGTTGAAAATACTGTAAATCAAATTTCAATACGCAGTAACTTGATTACGTTGACCTGATTTCGTTACGTATCAATTTTAAACGTTTATCCATGATTCTAAATTTATATAACACGCGGTCGAATTTCATTGACCACGCATTTGGATCACGCAAGGCGTCACTTAAGATTTTTTTACTATTCGTTTCGATTCGCTCCCCCAAAGAAAAGTATTTAGACCGTACCTTTTATGGAATTCCTTTGACATGGCATCTGGCCATTAGATTGGTTGATTGTTAAGTGTATATACGTGCGTAAATGTAGTTAGGTTTGTGTGTGAACAAAATGAAGGCTACTTGATTTATTGAAAAGCGACGTGGTTTTAAAATCTCTTTTTATCAAACAAGCCTCTTTATTGTTATCAATGGAGTAATTTAAGATTAAGGGATAAATATGTACGAGTATATCAAATAGCATTAGTGAAATATCTAGTAAGATGCCTTTGGTGTTGTTAACGTCCAAATGTAGCAAAAATTACACCAGAAAGTCTTGCGGTAGTTTTTTAACTTAGTGTGTATTTAATAATAAGTATGGTGTAGGTAGCTGCAAAATGCGATTATTGGATCTACCTCTTAAACAATAAAGTCTGTCTCGTTTTACTGTTTCTTTCATTGGCTGTGCTGTGCATATATAATCCAGTACAAACTATTTGGTGACGAACTAACTAAGAACTTAAGTTGCAAGAACAGTCGCAGTACTTGGTGCTATTAGTGGGAACACAAATGTTCTCATAATTGACCTTTGGTATCTAGAAAAGCCGGAATACGTTTCTATTGCAAATATCGACAAGTTAGTTACCGAACACTTGTCACCTAAAAGGTCCGTTATTGCTGAGAGAATGATCTTTAGATCGTGTAAAGAAGGTCAAAGCATTAGTGCCTACATAGTGCAATTGAAAAATTTGAGTAAATCGTGCAAGTTTGTAAGCAATGAGTCGCTAAAGGAGAACCTCCGCGACCAGTTCGCGCACGGCATAATAAGTGATCGTATTCGGCAACGCATGACAATGGTGCGCCCCACAGAGCTGGCGATGTCACTTGAGGCGGCGGTACGAGACTCGGCGCCGGTGGAGCATGCTGGAGCAACTCGCAGCAACGTCGTTGTGAGCGCGGTTTTCGCAGTCGGGAGATAACGGCGCAGCGCGCGCTCTTCGCTGGCTCAGAGCGGCGGCAGCAGGTCGCGTGCAACGCGCTCGGTCCAACGGCGGTGCTATCGGTTCGGCCGGGACCCCACGGCAGACCGGTGTTCGTTTATTAACAGCGATTATTATGTGTGCGGTAAAAAGGGACACAAAGTCAAAATATACTGCGGCACCGCACAGACCGGATTGTCATAGCTGCGCGTAGAAATACCAGCGACGCCGTTTCCAGACTACACTGGTCTACAAAGATCGAGGAGGTTGTAGACTGGTGAAGAAGACCAATTGCGCCTTGAGGGTCGACAAACTGGAATCTCGTCATCAAGTAAATTTTAGTTCCTTTGTGGTGTGGGTTCCAACTCTTCATCTGCTGACCTTCATGAAGGAAGAATTTTGGTCGAAGGGAATCATGTTTCGGAAGTTCCGAAGACGGTTGTCTAACGACAAGCACTACACGTCGCCGACTCTACGTGGAATTAGTTTAAGTTAAAGTTAAGTTTATAATATTATGTGTATTTTGGTTAAGGTATGTATTTATTATCCCTTGTATTAAAAAAAATGCCTGTTGTCGGAAAATAAAATTATTTAAATTTAAATAAAATAATAGCGAAAAAGCCCTCGTTAAAAAAAATATACTGGATATTTACAATATCTAACTCAGTATTTACACAACGTATAATAATGTAAATATAGGCTATACGTATCAACGGTTTGGTTTGTATGTGTATCGAGTAATATTAATCAAGCAGAATTGATTCTTTGCAAGTACAACTCCGCTCAACTAGTATATCAACTCCTTAGAAGCTTGCTGATAACTTCATTCACTTGTAGTAACACAACAACCCTCAAAAGCGTTGTTATTTATCTGTAAGTTTGAGGTGTTTTCCCAAACGGAAAACCTAATTTATATTACTGTAGCTCTCTTTTTTCTCGGCATGTTTCTTAAACACAACATCGAGGTACGTATACCTTTTCGACTAGGCTGATGATTAATCTATAAAAATTTAAATAGTTTAATGATTGTATAATATATATAACTAAAAAAGAATAAATTAAAAGTAAAAACCTTTTTAAAAACAAGCTTTTATTTAAATGCTCTAAAAAGAAAAAAATAAACTTTTATACTAAAACTTTTACTGTTATCTTATAACGTCATTTCACATTTGACACAATTTACATTCTGTGTACTAAGTATCGGGAATTTGTCAATAAAACAAAAAATACAAATTATTCATCTAAATTTATTTTATCGCCTTCAAAGTAGGCCCCATCGCTTGCAATACAACATCTCCACCGCTTCACCCAGTCTTCCATACATTTTTCATAGGCTATTTGCGGTATGGCCTTTAGCTCATTCAGCGAATTTTCTTTTATGGCTTCTATCGACTCAAAACGTTTTCCTCGAAGTGGTAATTTTAACTTGGGAAATAAAAAAAAGTCAGACGGAGCCATATCAGGTGAATACGGTGCTTGGTCGAGAACTTTTGTTGAATTTTTCGCTAAAAACTCTTTCACTATAATGGCTGTGTGTGATGGTGCATTATCATGGTGCAGCATCCATGAGTTGTGTTGCCACAAATCTGGACGTTTTCGGCGGATACTCTCACGCAAACGCTTCATGACGCCTAAATAATATTCTTTATTCACTGTTTCTCCCTCTGGAAGGAATTCGGAGTGAACCACACCACGGTAGTCAAAAAAAACTGTCAGCATCACCTTGATTTTGGAGAGACTTTGCCGCGGTTTTTTGGGTTTCGGCTCGTTTTCGAGACGCCATTCTGAAGACTGTTGGCTTGTTTGCATGTCGTACTCATAAACCCATGTCTCGTCGCCAGTTATTATACGTTTCATAAAGGTCGGATCCGTAGAAGCTCGGGAAACCATGTCTTCAGCGACATGCTTTCGCTGCGCTTTTTGAACAAAATTGAGCTCTTTTGGAACTAGTCGAGCGGCGACGCGTTTCATGCCTAAAATGTCAATGAGAATGTTGTGGACGGACTTAAAAGATATGTTCACCTCACTAGCCAACTCTCTCAGACTCATACGTCGATTTTCGAGCACTAGCTTCTTGATTCTGTCGATGTTTTCTCTGGTCGTAGCGGTTGAAGGTCTACCAGAACGAGGCAAGTCTACTACTACTTCTCGGCCTTCTTTAAAAGCCTTATACCATTCATAAGCCCTTGTTTTCGATATACACGATTCGCCGTAGGTATTTCGCAACATTTTTAGTGATTCACCACATGAAATATCATTTGAAACACAAAATTTAAGGCACACTCTTTGTTCAACAATATTTTCCATTGTAAAAATCGCCGAGGACTCAAAACTATGACCAACAAAAAGTGTAGTTTAAAACAAATTAAATGACAGATCCCGCTCAAATTTTGCGCGCTAAATCAGTACAGTGCTACCAACAAGCAGTAAAAAAATTAGAACGACCTCTTTTACGTGGGTCTTTTTATTGACATATTCCCGATACTTTTTACACAGAGTAGTATATGATATAAAAGCTTGTCGCGAGATTTACTTGTGTAGACTAAATTAAATAATTTGATGTAAACAAGTAAATTAAATAATTTGATAATATTATCTATTAAAATTTTCAAACTAAGTAAATACGAGCACTTAAATCTCGCGACAAGCTTTTATATCATATAAATTGTGTCAAATGTGAAATAACGTTATAAGATAACAGTAAAAGTTTTAGTATAAAAGTTTATTTTTTTCTTTTTAGAGCATTTAAATAAAAGCTTGTTTTTAAAAAGGTTTTTACTTTTAATTTATTTTTTACTTTTTAGTTATCGCTGGACACGTTTCTTGATCTGTCTCATTCAACTCATCATTTTTGCATGGTCGTGAGCTTCGTTTAGAAGGGTAAGAGCTAATACACAACAGGGTTCGCCCCGGTCATACGAGTAGTATAATCAAACAAGTAGGCCGACTCGACCCCTGAACGAAGGATAATAGCCTAAACACGTAGGGATGTCGCTTATAATTTATACAATCGTCAAAAATGCATAGTCTATCTATATACAAAACAATTTTCCCCTTTAAGTGAATCATCAGGGATCTATAATACAAAGTTTTTCTTAATTATTTTATGTACATAGACCAGGAGCTGATTATTGTATTGAAGTTATATACTCCTTTAGGCGCGTTATGAAAAAAATATGAGTGAAATTTTAACATACTTTAACACAAAAGTAACAGGTTGAAGCTGCCCGCTAAACCGCTCATTAAGTCACGAAAAATATGCTCAAAGCTGCAGCCAAATTACAATTCCCTGGAGGATTATTGTATTCATGCAAGTGAGTGACGTTATTACCTCACGGAAAACTGCAGCCATATAACGTCACGTAATCGCTCACTCGCCTGAACACAACAACCGTCCAGGAAATTATTATTTGGCTGAAGATTTCTGTGAGGTGTTAACGTCACTCACTCGCATCAACACAACAATCCTCCAGGGAATTGTTATTCGGCTGCAGTTTTGAGCATATTTTTCGTGAGGTAGTAACGTCACTCACTCGCATGAACGCAACATCTGTCCAGCGAATTGTTGTTTGGCTGCAGTTTTCCGTGAGGTAGTAACGTTACTCACTTGCATGAATACAACAACCGTCCAGGGAATTGTTATTTGCATGCAGTTGCCTGTGCGGTGGTAACGTTATTCACTCGTATGAACACAACAACATCCCTCCAGGGATTTGTTATTTAATGATGCCAGACAAGTATTACTTCTCATGCGCGTACATAAATACACGCACCCATTTTTTTTACACAACTATTTTTCTTTTTCATTTACTACACTTATCAAAATTATAATCTTTATATTCTGAAATTTTATATTTTTACAGTAGCCTTAAATGATAGGCATTAAAAGTATTTTTTTCTGTAGGAAATTTGTGATTTTACAACAAAATTACACATATGTTACAAAAAAAAAAACTTTTTATTTTAGCCATCTTTACGAATTTGTAGTTAAAGTAGGTAGGTACACGTACAAATGATTAAGAGCGGGAGCGCAGCGGCGGCCGGCGGTGCGTGCGTGGGCGCGTGAGGTGTTAAGCACGGCGTAGCCACGACTAGCGTACCTTTAGCAGCGATAAATTTTGTCAGTGTTTGCGTGCGACGACGCGTACGTACGGGATGGTACGGGCGCGCACACATACAATCCGAACGCGGTGCGTATCTATGAAGATAACCTACTTATTTGATTTTACTATGCCCCGGTGCCCTGAGGTGGTACGTTCACGACATCATACTCCTAAATTCTAAATATTAATAAATTTAGTTCC
Source organism: Pyralis farinalis (assembly GCA_947507595.1). Lineage (NCBI taxonomy): Eukaryota > Metazoa > Arthropoda > Insecta > Lepidoptera > Pyralidae > Pyralis > Pyralis farinalis. Next base: position 9,113,712 of record OX382264.1, read on the forward strand.
TAAATTCCAGAACACACCTCTTACCGTCACCAAAAGTATTAGGATGCTTGGCGTCGAGATCTCCAGTGATGTGCAATATCGAAATCACCTGGACGAGAAGGTCAAGCTGGCGTCGAAAAAACTTGGTGTGCTCAACAGGGCTGAGCAGTACTTCAGTGCGGGGCAAAGACTTATATTATATAAGTCTCAAGTCAGACCGCACTTGGAGTACTGCAGTCACCTTTGGGCGGGAGCACCTGGATACCAGCTTGGACCGTGTGATTCGATTCAGAGACGAGCTGTGAGAATTGTCGACAATCCTAAGCTTACACACGGTATTGAACCCTTAAGTTTAAGGAAAGACTTTGCCTCCCTTTGTGTGTTCTACCGATTGTACTACAGGTTGTGTTCTGAAGAGTTGTTCGAAATGATGCCGACAGCTACTTTTTATAACCGCACCGCTCGCCGACGGCGGGGAGTTCACCCTCACACGCTTGAACCGCAATGGTCGCGTACTGTACGGTTCCACAGAAATTTTCTTCCGAGAACTCTCAAGCTGTGGAATGAACTCCCAGCCGAGGTTTTTCCAAGGGACTACAGCATGTAGATCTACAAGAAATGCGTGAAGAGGTTTTTAGAGGGTCGGCAACGCATGAGTGACGCCCCTGGTATTGCAAATGTCCATAGGCTACGGTGACTGTTTAACATCAGGCAGGCCGTATGCTTTATTGCCACCTTAGTGGTATAAAAAAAACATATTACACCCTGATGCCACTCAGTCCTCGGCACGGCGTCACCTTGACTTGGGTGTTTAGAGAAATGTGCCACTTATTTCAGCTTGAAGCTTATTTGTACCTTACGAAACACAGTTTCGGGTTGGTAACAATTCGACCTCAATATCATAATCGCCGACTCCAAAAACCCCAGTACACCAAAATTCCAGACGCATTGGAGCAATCGTATTGATCGATGATTTGATGAAAAACTCGCATTCGTATTCTCAGTAGGTCCTTTCACTTGATACCCATATTATAAGCAAGCACTAAAAACTTACTCCGCCATATTGGTTTAGAGTGACGTCACTTTATTTTTTGACTTATTCTCAGCAAGCCCTTTCATTTGATACTCATATTGTAGGAAAAATTGAAAAAAAATATTCTCCATCTGGGGTATTCCGCCATGTAGGATTTAGAATGACGTCAAACAGTTAACCATGCATTGTCATTAAAACTGAACGTGTATACAAAATTTCAGCTCAATCGATTGAAGACATCTGCTTCGAAATTGATTTTCAAGCTTCAGAAGTCCGCCATATTGGATTAAGAGTGACGTCACATTATTTTTCTAGTTATTCTGAGCAAGCCCTTTTATTTGATACCCATATTGCAGGAGTGCATTAAAAATAGTTGGTCCGCCATCTTCGGTATGCCGCCATGTTGGATTTAGAATGACGCCACACAGTTAATCATGTATTGTCATCCAAACTGAACGTGTATACAAAATTTTAGCTCAATCGATTGAAGATATCTGCTTCGAAATTGATTTTCAAACTTTAGAAGTCCGCCATATTGGATTAAGAGTGACGTCAAATTATTTTTCTAGTTATTCTTAGCAAGCCCTTTTATTTGATATCCATATTGCAGGAGTGCATTAAAAATAGTTGGTCCGCCATGTTGAATTTAGAATGACGCCACACAGTTAATCATGCATTGTCATCCAAACTGAACGTGTATACAAAATTTCAGCTCAATCGATTGAAGATATCTGCTTCGAAATTGATTTTCAAGCTTTAGAAGTCCGCCATATTGGATTAAGAGTGACGTCACATTATTTTTCGAGTTACTCTTAGCAAGCCCTTTTATTTGATACCCATATTATAGAAATGCATTAAAAATAGTTGGTCCGCCATCTTTGTTATGCCGCCATGTTGAATTTAGAATGACGTCACATAGTTAATCATGCATTGTCATCCAAACTGAACGTGTATACAAAATTTCAGCTCAATCGGTTAAAGATATCTGCTTCAAAATTGAGTTGCAAGATTTCACCCGAACATACATACGTACATTGCAAGTTAAATAAAAGCTTTTAATAATTAAAGACTACCTACCATGATGCACCTTAGTAAGTCATGAAGGGAAAGTTTCCACTGTTCTTATAAAGCGAGGCAATGTAAGTGTTTTCTATACGAAGTTCAAAACTTTTCTCTATAACAATTTAATTAATATGCAGTCAGCTAAGTTATATTCATGAATTATTTTTGTAAACAACTCAGGGTAAGTTAGAGCTAAAAGAGCTTCAATTAAATTATAGAAACCGAAGCTATAATGACTACAGTGTTTACACAACCTAATGATATATCAAGTCCTAATAATATAATTGTATATCTTTGTTAGTATTTACACAGCGTAAATATTTTACGATATTTTGCTGCATAGACATTTTGAAATTTCAATTGAAAGCAATGTGGTCATTTACGTATCCGATGTCTTCAGATTTTTATATTTGGAACAATTGGTGTGGCTATTTTTACATCACTGCCTCAAAATATAAGGGTAAGTGTCTTCAGGGTTCACGTATGTATGATGTATGTTTGTGAGGTTATCATTGCCGCAGCCGAATAATAACTCCCTAGAGGGTTGTTGTGTTTCTGCATGTGAGTAAGCTCACAAAGAGTTGCTGTGTAAGCAGCAGAGGAGGCATCGCGCGAGTGATAATGAAGCCTATTATTGCATAGTTAGTAGGTTACAGTACCCGCTTTACATCTGGTGGGCCATATGCTTGTATGCCTACCGTCGTAGTATAAAAAAAAGTTGCGCCATAACATAAATACCGGAGTCAAACTAAATACATGTCTTTTTGTTAGCATCTTTACATCACTCTGGGTGTTTTAAGTACCCCATAGGCGTTTTAGGACAGAACGTATGCTACTGCGTATCTTAAGAATTTAGTTACATTGGGAAGATGGTAATGCGGCTTAAAATTGAGTACAAAAATTACTTTTTATTTTTGTCATTGTTGTATAAAAGTTGAATTATTTTTTAGGGTTCCGTACCCAAAGGGTAAAACGGAACCCTATTACTGAGACTCCGCTGTCCGTCCGTCCGTCCGTCTGTCACCAGGCTGTATCTCATGAACCGTGATAGTTAGACAGTTGAAATTTTTACAGACGATGTATTTCTATTTCTGCTATAACAACAAATACTAAAAAATAGAATAAAGTAAATATTTAAGGGGGCTCCCATACAACAAACGTGATTTTTTTGCTCGTTTTTGCTCGATATTTTTAACCGCAACAGGTAGATGCTTGAAATATTCACAGAATATTTAGTTATATATCCCCTTTAAAAATAAATACTTAAATCGAAATAAAACAAATATTTAAAATATTTCCCATACAACAAACGTGATTTTTTTGCCGTTTTTATAGATTATGGTACGAAACCCTTCTATGTGCGAGTCCGACTTGCACTTGGCCGGTTTTATTATTAAGTACTGTACTATATTGTATACCATAGAGAGCGTTTGGCGAGCGGCGACAGACAAACTTCGACACATGAAGTTGGAGAAGATACTGATTTAAATGGAGCAACTGCCGTGAGACCTTCACAACCCAGAGGGAAAACCAGATCTTTCTTAGGTTAAGCCTTTCAAAGTCTTTTAAGTCTTTCAAAATATAATTTATTGTGCGTATGGGTTTCCTCATACGTTTCCTTCACCGCCGAGCGAGTGATAAATATGTACTTAAATCCGAAAATACGAATTTCAGTGGTAAGAACATGCCCCAGCTAGGATTGGAACCGGGGACCAGGTGGTCAATAGGCCAGTTCCTTATCCACTGGGCTATCACCGCTTAACTGCTTTAATTACCTGTAATAATGCGGCAATAATGTTAGTATATGAAATTAATAAATAATGTAACACAGCATAAACAACAGTTGTTTAATTAATCATTAAATGTGAAAATGTGTAATTCCCAGTAGAATACGAATGAATATTTAAACCGTGGTTTGGGGTGGCGTGTATTTAACAAATGCGAAATGAAGATACATGCAATTTGATCTAACCTGCGTTGTGTACTTTCGCCACCAATTAGTTCATGCGGCCTAGCGCCAGCCGGCACCGACCCACTACCGTTAGTAGATGCAACATGCCGATGCCGGGTGACGGGGCATAGACCAAAATTTTTAAAATACTGCGTCAGTCTAGCGACGATCGCGGTGGCTGGGTGGAGCTGTGACGCTCGCTGACGCCCGTGGCTGGACTGATGCAGTATGGGTAGGGAAGTTGGACATATGAAGATATTTCACCGGCGTTCTAAAACGGGCAAATCAAAAATTTTTGGAAATGTAACTGAAAGATGATGAATGTAAGAATGATTTGTGGAAAATGAAAGAGAGTGTGATGTATGAATGTGTTTTATATTGAACAGTGATTTTTAAAAAACAAAAAATGTGAATTAAATTATTATATTGTGCAAAAAGTGCCTTGCCCAAGGCAGGTGTGTAAAAAAAAAAAAAAAAAACATGCCGATGCCGGTGCTGTGATTGGTCAGCAAGTGTGTGCTTTGGCTGCTGTGATCGTCCGCCACCTGGAACAGAAACCGTATGGTCATTTTTCAAATGATTGGAATTGTGAGTAATTTTCCAGCATTACACACATACATATTATAGTCAGCGAATTAGATCCCTAATCTGTATACTGAAGTGCTTGCAAATAAAATATTATCCATTCAAAGCTACACAAGTTGTCCCAAGTTTTATGACTGTATAGAAAAAAAAGCAATATATGTAACTAACAGATATTTTATCGTAACCGAGGGTGGCAAGGGTCGCACAAAAACGTTAGTAAAATATTCCGAACATTGACATGATCATCAGCCGACACTGCGACACGACACGCGAGTCCATGAATAATACATTTGTCAAACAAACGATTGTTGATCGAAGTATTAATAGACGTAGTTTAACTGTTTCGTTTTTGAATATAATTCATCGGTTTTTCGTTCATTTCAAGCGGATTTTTATTTTGACATTCATTCAAATTATTTACGTTTAAATCATTGATAGACCTACAACAAATGTCAGCTGGACTTGGCGCATACTAAGTACTAGATCTCTTTCATGAAGTAAGCAGGCAAATCCACCTTTCCATGGCTACACTGACCTTGTGGTCATTTGAGCCGAATTGTGGGAGATCAGCACGGCACTTGTTTCTCTCGCGGCTTGTGGCTCTGTTCGTGCTCTGGGCAATTCTTCGCTCCCAACAAATTATTTAAATCTCTCATCTATGGTCTCTAATTTACACACTCGTCCATTCTGGGGCAGTGACGTTCACACCAACGTCTTCACTCTCGTACGTACCTGCTTTTCCTCCGGTCTTTTCGAGTTATTCCTCCGCGATACTTCTCGTGTCCATCCATAGGCGAATCTGCGTAAAGCTACGAAGTTCGACGCTGCCCAAATTAGCTAGCAGTGGGGCTACGGCAACGTGTACGGTTGTTTACACGTGGGAACGTAAGGACCGCGTTTTTTGCCACCGTCGCTGCCGTAAAGTATCGCCGTCGTCATGTGTATACACCCTAAAGCAGCGACATAGCTGTACATAGCTCACCGCTTCACTACCTTCGTGTAAGGTTCAATACAAATGCAAGCATGTAATTACGCTGCGCTCATTGACTTTTTAAAACATCAGTACTATTGAATTAACAATTACAAGTAGCTCAAAGTACATAGGTTTAGGCCTTATTGGATGGCGATATCTTGGTATGCGTTTTTAGTATTAAATTCATTATTAGATAGAATACCACAGTGTCAAATAGTATCAGACAAATTTATCACTATGACATTTTAATAGACGAGAATACAGGTCGCGGGGCCCGTAATGGCTTCTTTACCATCAAAGCTTCTATTTATATAATTATCTCAATACCCCGTAAAACACACATTTGTGTGCATAAAATATATGCTTATTTTGATTTTGATGCTTTCTATATTAGTATGTATTTAAAATGTTATTTTTCATTCATTGACATTGAGTTACGCTATTTTGCCATCAACGCTCATGTATTCGATTCCTACACAGCACAAACATTTGTGTGCATGAATATGTCTGTTTGTCTTGGTCTATGTATTTTCTATGTATAATAAGTATGTATTTTCAAAAAAAAAAACATTGTATATACATATGCTCATTAGTTGTCTAGTACCCATAACACAAGCTTCGCTTACTTTGGGGCTAGTTGGCACTGTGTAATTTGTCCGGCAATATATATATATATATATTTTCATTATTAACATTTATTTATTTAAGATTATCAGTTGTCCTCACACCCATTGTATAAGCTACTAGATTATATTTTGGTACTATACTATTATGGTATATAACTCATGAAAAGAACTATACTTGTAGAAGTGAGTGAAACAGCCAATCATGTGACGTTGGGTTCTCTCTACCTACGCCACAAGGCATTTGGCATGACAAGTTGAGATACATATAGTATTTATTAACACATAAATATTTGGAGGAAAATTACCTTAAAACCACATTTATGACATCCAAAATGCTACCTTCTTTTGCCACTGATTCGCCAACATTTAGTAACATTTATATTTAGGGTAAAGACGTCCCGGTCGTCGACCCGGACCAAATAACAGCTAACACGCAATCCTTAATAATGTCTGCAGGAACAAAGTACTCGCCTCGTTCTATCAGATTATTTGACATACAATTGTGTGCCTTATTTTATCCATGTAGTAAAACTAATTATTGTGTATATAGTGTTGTTCTTTTCTCACAATGTGCTCAAGAAAGTGTTGTTTTCAATACTGTGTGTCCTCGAATAGTATTTCGGGCCACATGTGCCTATAGGAGATGGATTATACTTTAAATATATTTTAGTCGAATTTCTGAGGGAACACTCTCCGTAAGCAGCGGAGCGAGGAATTAAACTACTGAGTACCTTTCTAGATTAATAGTTACATTTAGGCGAGAAGCCTTTAAAGGCTTAATTGAAGCCGATCGCCCTAACGATGTATGCCTTTTCTTAACATCGTTGCATTCTTTTAGACCAATTCTCTTTCTTAAGTCATCATTGCGAATTATACTTTTTACTTTCGCCTTATTATTTATTATACTTTCGCCTCGAGAGATACGCCGCAGATTTTGCGCGACATTAGTATCTTTACCGCTTTTATTCTACCTTTATGTTTTCTCTGCCATGCCTATTCTTCCTGTTCACTATACTACTCCTGTTACTATGCTGGCTTTGAGTTTATACTGTGCACATCAATGTGTATAACGAGCTGTGTCTTCTTGGTCAAGTTTTTACTGCCAAGAAGCTCTCTGGTTTAAATATCTTTATTTACTCATAAAAAAAACTTTACACTTCACTTAAATGAGCAAAACACAACTCCCATTGCTTATTTATATTTATATTCACTCACTCCTCTTCACATCAGCAGTGTACTTTCCATTCCCACTAAAAGCGCATCCAATATATACAATCTCATCTACCTATACCGACACTATAATATCTATGATGATCGTTGGGTTGTCCATATTACACATATGCCAGTCACGGTTGGAAGCACTAAGCTCAAAGTTGTCGACGAATATGTCTACCTAGGTAGTTACGCAGTTAGGTAATTCCAACTTCGACCGAAAGATCAACAGACGGTTCAAACTCGGCGGCAGCGTTCAGGAAACATCGAAATATTATATTCTCTTCCAAAATACCTCAATGGCTGAAGAGCAAAGTCTTCGAACAATGTGTGTTGCAGTGATGACAAACGGAACTGAGACGTGGCCCTTCACTGCGAGCCGTATGGGGAAGCTCAAAGTCGCTCAGCGTGCTATGGAAAGAGCTATGCTTGGGGTTTCTCTGCGTGATAGAATCGGAAATGAGGACTTCCGCACTTGAACTATGGTAACTAACATAGCCCGATAAGCAAGCTGAAGTGTTAGTGAGCCGGCCACATAGTTCGTAGAAGTAACAACCGCTGGGGAAGAAAGGTTCTCGAATGGCGTCCCCGCAATGGTACACGCAGTGTGGGATGACCTCCACTATATGGAGCGACGACCTCAAGAGGTTTGCGGGGAGTCGATGGATGCAGGGGGCACACGATAGAGACGAATGGCACTATCAATGGGGAGGCCTACGTTTAGCAGTGGACGATTACGGGCTGAGATAATGATGATGATGATGATCTGTCTCGTCAGTATTTCATGCTGCATTATTTCTACATGTTCTAACCAACGGAGCATGTCTTTTCTTATCTTAACACCGACACGCTCTTTCAGACCAACTCACTTTCTTACATCACCATTACGAACGCAGTCAGGAAGCTTGATGGTCTTTGTTTATTATTTTATCTTATATTCTTTGTCTTTATATTCTGTTATATGTATTGTCTTTACTTTCTTCATATTCGTTAATAGTCCTTTCATACTGTACAATAAAGGCGCTTGCAATACATAAATATTGTTCGCACGAAGTCACCTTCACTTCTAATGGAGCACCTGCTCATAAATTTCTTAGTGACGATACTCATTCGAAGGAACACGGTAAACTTTGAAAGAAACTTACGGTCGTCAGAAAGGTTCTTCGCTAGTCAGGCTGCCCTTGATTAAATCAAACAACACTCAAGGAATATCGAACAGAGCTTGTCTTTGTAAGGGGTTTATTTGTCTCGAGCTCAAGCATAAGTTACGAGGAGAGTTCTTGGAGTGCTTTCTATCCAAGCGAACTTATCAGTTAGCTGGTTCAGTTCAAATATCAATTTATGACAATCTGTGGCATTTCAAGACACAATCTTGTGTGGTAATACACGCGTATGAATACCAAATATATGTATTACTCAACTCCGGTTAATCACGAAAAAAGACGAAAGTATAAAAATTTTTCTCCGATTTGTTTTATTTTTATAATATATGTTAATTTTATTAAAATTATTAGTTTAAGTTTACGCCACGAGAAGCTAGAAATTTTGTAAATAAACCGATTTGTACTAAGTTGTACGAAGAACAAACAATGGAACTAATTTAATTAATACGACTTATTAAATTAGTACTTTGACGCAATGAACATTTTGAATTGGGTAGATTATACGACAACGTTAAGAAAAACTGTCGTTTAAGTTTTGTGTTACCATAAACGCGGTCTGCATTGCTGTCAACATTTGGACCGCCCGCCATCTTGAATGAGACATTCCTATCTTGACGCTGTAACCTCCCTATCTTAACCTTTTATAAAATTATTGTAATTTCACCTACGATGTTTAGACATCCTAAAAAACCAAATTACCAAATGAAATAGTATACCAATTTTGGCCGATATTCATAATTTCTTATGGACCCACGAATCTTCGAATTTGGTACCAATTTGTAGGTGTTAAAATTGAAAATATTGTATTTGTTAATTTAAGGTAAGTTTAAAAGACTAATTTCGTGTTTGTTCAATTAAGCATTCGGTGGATAGTCAGATTAGGTAGTAGTTTATAGAAAACACCGACTTCAAAAGGTGATTGAAAATAAAGAAATTGTATACAATTAGTTAGGTATTAAAATTAAAATAGTTTATCGTATAGTAATTCAAATCAGTGTATATTTTATAATTAGGTGTTCAGTTTAGCTGATTTTTGTCCTGAAATTGTAAAATAAATTAGAGTTATTAAGTGGAAAATCGTATGTAAATGTAACCAACCATTTTTTGCTTTTTAGTTCCTGGGTGTTTTTGAAGGTGTTTTTTTTTTTATTTAAAAGTACTTTTTTTTCTTTGTAGTGGTGTAAATATAAAATTGGCACGTAGGATAACGTCGGTGGGGAGGCTTTCCTAACGTGAATTTCGTATGAGAAAGCATCGAACACAGGAAGTCTGAAAATGATAAAGATGAGCGTCTAAAGCACAACAGAGAAATAAATATAGCACAGTGTTTCGGAAAGTCTTCCTAAGATCGTGAACAAATGCTTTCTCAAATACGCAATTATGTACACAAAAAAGACATTGTCATAAGAGACTATAGAACACCGCGAATATCGGTTGTGGCTTATTCATGAGCGGTTGTCTAATGAGACAACGGAAGAACGTGATCACCGCTTATTACTAATACGGGAGCGACTGTCAAACGAGTTAGCAACTGCAGAGTTGGCGCTGTTGAGACGAATGATCCCATTAACGGAGGACATTACGGATGGTGTCGTGGTTCGCTCCTATCCCACCTTAACGGTGGGACAAGTTGATCAATACAACAATAAAACGACCGCTTCCCTCGATTCCTCCAGGATCCCATCATCAGATCCAAACCTGATGATCATGGGACCACCTGTGAAGTATAACCTTTCAAGCAAACAAAACGGTATTGGCATCTTCGAGTAATCGGGGAACATATATAAAAAATTAGAACAAAAAAAAGATTTCGTCGAATTGAGAACCTCCTCCTTTTTTGAAGTCGGTTCATTAATAACGCCTGTTCCGTATATCACATAAATTTTAGTGAGGGCTTGGATTAGCGACCTGGCTATCCATTGGATACTGAAAGTTACATGACAATGAATATAACGCCGTAACAATTTCTAACTTAAATGTCAAAATATTATGCAAGGTATGTATATCCCGCAGAGTTGAAAAATTTCACTTGCTTTAATTTATGTAATAGGTTGCTGGAGTATTATACATGTAGCATTTACTTCGCGAATGAACACAATTTTTTTTCTTTTTTTTATATAGTGAAAGACAAGTATTGAAAACTTCTGCAAGTATGTATCTATGTAATGATATTCATATATATATATATATATATAATAATGATGACTGCTTTATATGTCACATAATTTTTAATGAAGGCCTTGGATTAGCGGTATAGCTATCCAATTTTGATACTGAAAATTACGTGACAATGAATTTTCAGGCCGTAATAATCACTAATTTAAATTTCAAAAAATATAATGTTTAAATCATATATCCTTCATCATTGTAGTATTGTATAATGTGTCTACCCAGGTTTTAAACTACTCGTGCACATAAAAAATATTAAAACATACGATCACCGCAATTTTACTAAGAACCCCTAATACTACATATCAGTTCATACACACAATGCACTTACAATGCACACACATACTACTACTTTAAACCATGCACATATTAAATAATTACATCTGATTATAATTTCAATACAGTGTACTAAGAAAAAAATAATTATTACCTAATATATTTGAGGTCAGCAGCTCTGTACCTAACAACTTTACCAGACAAACATCCTATACAGGAACTCTTGAACCTTTCTAGTCTTATTTTAACAAAGCATACAATATCAACCAATATAAAATTTATTATAGAAACTTGACTCTAATTAAAACTTTCGCGAAACTCATTAACGAGTCTATCACTAATTGTTCTACAAACCGTATTTCACAACCTCTGACCTTAAACAGAACTCACTTCCCTATCGACCTTCCAAGACTCTAGTTCCGGGCCAACTGCTCTCTGTCCTTCCCATCGTTGTGTCCAACTGAACTCTCTACCCGCTTTTAAGTCCCTTACGGCTTTTCTCAGTTGCGTTATTAATTCATGACTATTACCTGGCCACTCAGAACGTATTGAGAAGAAAAGTTTTTATGTATGAGAGACTGGACAGTTATAATCTATTTTGGAAATATGATTATTCATAATAGGTACGTTCTAATTTCAAAATTACGATCCTAAGTTTTTACGAGCTAATTTAAATTATCGTGTCTCATTGAAAAACGGATCTGCGCCGAGAACATTTTCACGCTATGATTTTTACGATTTCAAGTGTCGCTGAAACCAGACGAATCGTACGATAGACTTCAAATGTCATTCATGGATGAAGGCCCTTTCAAGGCAATCGTGTATCGTTGGTATAGCGAATTCAAGCGCGATCGACTAACTTTAGGGAGTGAAGAAAGAAGTGGTCGCCTTTTGACGGCTGTTACGGAAGAAAACGTACTAGCAGTGAAAAATTTAATCCAAGACAATAGGCGAGTTATATATCAGGAGATTCAGCACATACTGCAGATTGGATCTGGAAACCTTCACGAGGTTCTACACTTACATCTTCACATGAGGAGGCTAGTTTCACGGTGGGTGCCGCACAACCTCGCCGTTGCTCAGAAACAAGCCCGGGTGACATTTCACCGCGATATGATAAACAAATTTGAAGCAGGCTCGTCTTGGTATGTTTACGACATCATTACAGGTGAGATTCTGGATTTATCCATACAATTCAGAAACTCAGCGCCAGTCGCCGTTTTGGTTGTCTCAAAACGAATCAACGTTTTTTCAATGTCAATCAACGATTTTGATCGCGAGCTTTTTTAATTTGACTGGCTACCTGGTGTCAATTCCTTTACAAAAACAAAGAAGCATCAACGCTGAATGGTAAACTACCAAATGCTTGGCAGAAGTTTTCTCTATTGAGAGCAACAAGTGATCAAACACAGGACTCCGCGGGCCACTGCTCTCGTGGTGGACGCTCGCGCGCACCGCGCTCACAACGAGGCATTCCTGGACATCACGTCGGTCAAACTCCTGGGTCACCATCCTTACAGCCCTGCCCTAGCACCCTTTTTATTACCGAAAATAAAAAATCAGCCCAAAGGGATGTAATGTTACAACCTTATTTAATGATTTATATAATGAATCTTTTCTTTGCATGCTCTGTTTAGTCTATGACAATTTGTCAAAAATATTGATTTGTAATTCAAAATTTTAAAATATTACATTTTAGTGTCAGAAAACAGAAAACAAGTCAGTCTGGAGGAAGCTTTCGAGAGGTAGAGATTCAGTGCACCACGTCTGAGACCATCAGCCTCCTGCTGAGGGCTACGTGGTGAACCCTCGGGATATTACTACCTTTTCCAAACTCGATAATTTCCGGACATCTAACTAATCTAAAAATTATAATACCTACAGCCCCTGTTGTGGACTACGGCGGCTGACAAAGATACCGCTGCGGTGTTGGTCCGTAAGGCGGTCCCCACCATTACCAACAACTTCTACATCTGGATCTGCGTGCTGGCTAGCACGCTAACCTGCTGTCTACAGTCGTCGACCACTATAGCCGGCGGCCACTTAGTACACCCACCAGTGATTCTATCAGTGATATACCGGTTAGACAAATTAAAGCGCGAGTTCTTAAAGACCTTATTTAGCCGAACTTAAAGTAAACCCCTTTTTTATATTTATTATATTATGTAAAATAGACCTATTAAATTAGTATCGCTTTTAATACTCCCTTTTCTTCAACTAGTAACGTAACAGGGATGAGAGGCGAAACACATGTCGCACACACGCAGACGCAACGGGATGCATGCAATTTCTGTTCCAGATGCTGTGTGGTTGCAAATACGTCCAAGACAGTTGAGGCAAAGATAACGGAAACTGCCATGCCATTGACGACATGCATCTACTAAGTGTTGTGAGTGTCTATATGAACTAAGTAAGAATGGAAAGGTCTCGTTTTGTTCTGGGCTGAGAAGGTATGACGGCAGTCGCTCTATGTAAAAATCAGTATTTTCGCCAAATCCTTATGCTCAGGTAGCAAAGTAGTGCATAATTTAAGTAAGTTTGTACCTAAAGTCGATGAATAATTTAAATCTGAAAGTAATTTTTATGTTGCCAATAAATAAAGTTACACCAGAAGTGGCCCCCCACGCACATAGTTGCGGAACTCAATACCGCATTGTTTTCCGCGGCAGCACAAAGTAACTCAATAATTCCATCAAAAACAAAAATCAAACGCATTCTTCCACATACATAAATATACTCACGGGCTTCCGATCAATACGCTGTTCTTTCAAGCATTCAGAAAATTGGATCTTATTCCAATGCCCTTAAGGACTATGAATACCAACGATGGCACTGCTGGCTTAATCAAATTATTCAAATAAAGCAGATTCTATTCGCCGCTCAGGTCCTTGAAATTCTGTTTACAGTGAAGACTTGTTCGAGATTGCATTTCTATTTGCAAGCTTCCATTTGTTAAAGCCTTTAGCTAAGTAATTAGAACCACAGCTTATTTTACTTCTGTATTCATTTATTCTAACTACCTTACCAAACCCTTAGTTACAATTTTTTATACAACTTCAGGAGGCATACCAGCATACGATCCAAGATCCCGATGTAAGGTACCTTAGCCTGTGAACGCTGGTAATACATTAAGTAAATGTGTTATTAACTTCTTGGGAGCTTACTAGTGACCTCCCTCACACGCAGGACCACAACAGCCCTCCAGGGACTTGCTACTTGGATGCGGTTTGCCGTGAGGTGAAGGTACTTCCTCAGTAGGACTGCGTTAATACGCCCTATCTCTCTTAAAAAACACCCAGACCAAGACAAACTGACATGTTCATGCACACAAACGTTTGTTTTGCGGGCGAATCGAACCCACGAACGTTGTTGTCAAATTCGCGTTATTAACCGCAACGCCACCGAGCTCGTCGCATCACAATGTAAATATACAGTTACAGCCATGTTTAGGAACCACAAAATTAACAATGTCTTCTCAAGTGTTTAGATAACTTAATCGCTGACAGGCTGAGCAGGTTTTGGTAGTATCCAGAATAGTGTCTTTCCTATTCGAGATAACCGAAATTGAGCTATACAACACAATCTTTCTGTCTCTAGAACCTCAAAAGCTCTTTTGTAGTATGTAAGGCCTGGTGGATAGGTTTCTTAGTGATGCACAACAGAAATTTCAAATAAGTACTAAAAATAACGGCACTCTCACACGCTAAAACCGCAATGTTCGCGTACTGTGCAGTTCTAGAGAAGTTTTCTTTCGAGAACTCTCAAGCTCTGGAATGAGCTCTCAGCCGAGGGTTTTCCAAGGATCTACAGCATGGAATTCTTCAAAAAAAGCGTGAAGAGGTTTTTAGAGGGTCGACAACGCATTAATGAGGCCGCTGGTGTTGCAAATCTCCATAGGCTACGGTGACTGGTGTGCCTGATGGCAGACCGTATGTTTGATAGCTACCTTAGTAGTATAAAAAAATAACCGCATTTTTTTATTTCATTTATTTGACTGCTCCGTTAACTCTATGATCATTTATCAGAAATATTGATATATAATTCAAATTTTTAAAATGATAGATTTTAGTGTGACAAACAGAAAAACAAGGCAGTTTGGAGCAAGATTGGATGATAAAAACATACTGTGCAAAAAAAAGATTCTATGTAATGTATGTTGAATAATAACAAATAAGGTTATAACATTACAGTCGTTGTCACAGAATGGGCCGCTCTACTGCCGCCAAAACTAGACCCATCTAATTAAATTTGAAGACATTGGTGTCAGGGACAAAATTTGGTTTGCTAAAACCAATCTTAAGGACTTAAGGTATAACAGTGTCCGAATTTTTAACGAAAGTTAGACATGACGCGTTTATGCCAGCACCACAGCACTTTGGAGTGACTAAATGCTGGATAAGTGGCGGCAGGATGATTATCTCAAGACCGCATGGAACTAAGACATGCGTCTTCAATATGTCTAAAGTCAACCGTCTCATTGCCTCGTCGACAGCTGGTTCTGCAGGGGCTCCCTTGAGAAATATACTCGGGAACGATATGGTTACTTGCTCTAAATGCATCAACTAAAAGTAAGTGCCTCTCCCTGACCATAATGCCGTTAAAATTGGCACATTCTCTTGAATCAACTTAAGCATAGCCTAATGCATAGCATAGCTCTGTGTGTAACATCTTCTGCTCTGTTGTAGTTACGTGTTGTTAATTATATGCTTTTAACTAGTGCTGAACCGCGGCATAACCAGATTATTTTTTATTAACTTTCACGTCGTTTAATGTAATTTTTATTTTGTTTCATAGACGGTACAAATAATATTACGTAGTCGACATTTCGCGTCAGTATAATTTAATACCGTTTTGACGCTTACTGTCAGTCAAATTAGTGAAGGCCGTGTAACACTTTACTCATCTTATTAGTGGAATATGAAAAAAAATAATTTAATGTCTAGTGTGCTCGGTATTGAAAAGGCAGTGTATGTACAATAATATTCGATTTCCTCTTAGTCAATGTGCTGTTTATTTCTGTACTTAAAATAAGGCGAGCGTGCATGAAAAGAGCAATGAATGTTAAAGAAGCGAGTGAGGTATGTAAGGTTCGAGTCACGTGACGCTCTGTTCTCTCTGCCTACCCCGTACGGGATTTAACGTGAAGTTATAGATAGATATTATATATTTGTTATTTATTATATCATAATATTTATACACATAAATATTTATATGTGATTCGCAGGGTGATAATTATCTATGTCTTCATCTTCGGCTAGTGAAAGTTTTCATAGTATTCAAGTATTTCTTAACAAATCTTTACACGTTGAGTTCTCCGATGTTCCTAAAAATTTAACGTGGTGCATATTAATGCCCAGAGCATTCCAGCATACTTCACGGACATGCTTGGAACATTTGATGTTTAAAATATACACACGGTCCCCGTCTCTGAATCCTGGCTCAAGCCATGTCTCTCTTCTACTTTTTACTCTTTACCTGGGTTTCAACTGATTCGGAACGACCATATTCGCAGAGTTGGTGGTGGTGTTACCATTTGCCTACGAGCATACCTCTCATTTAACATAATTTCTTCTTTTACTGTGTCTAATTCTCTGAATTAGACTTCTCGGTTCTAAACATACTTCTCGAGGATACCGTACCTTCTTTCAGTCTTACGATTATTATGAGTGACTTCAATGCTTGTCTTTTCAAAAAATGATCATCGTTCCCGTGCTCTTAAAGCACTCTCTAGTACCTGTAATTTATCAATTCTGCCTTTAAATACCACGCACGTTTTTCCTAATTACTGGCCATCTCTAATTACATGCCATCTGTTCTCGACCTCATTATTGCCTCATCTTATCCGATCATGTCGCTAAGCATGGACAATGTACAGCAGATGTTTTTCCCTTCTATGACCTTATATTCCTTTCCAAGAAAGTTCGTCCTCCTAAAGCCAGACCGAAAATCCTTTGCCAGCGCAATTTTGGTGACATGAATATCGACCATCTTCACGATGATTGCGTAATACCGACTGGTCAGTAGTTGCGCTAGTATCTACTGTCGATGAACAAGTTCACCTGTTCAATTAGAAATTACTCACCATTTATGACCGTCATATTCCAGTACTTTCCTGCGTCCTGATTAATGTACTAAACTCGGGAACTTATTATTAAGAAAAGCAGGATAAAAATCAATTTTAAGAAAAACCAGCATAGATATAGATAAAATTATGTTCGCGCACGTAACATCTGTAAGAGAACATGTAGGGATGTTCAAATACGTCACATTCATGAATCTGTTGAGAATGGAGATCCAGATCTAAGGCATGAAAATTTCTTAAGTCACTCGGAGTTGGAAAAAAAATCAATAACAGTCTTAACAACGTTGATAACGTTAATAGGCATTTCTCTTCCTCGGCTGCATTTGATTGCAGCATTAAAAATAATACTCTTCATCATCTTTCATCACTTCCGACTCTCCAATATTCTCCTTTTATCTTTACTCAATTTACTGATTGTGATGTTGAGATGAACATACGTTTGGTGGTGCCAAATGCAGTGGGAGATGATGGCATTAGTCGTGTTATGATCCTACAATCCTTGACATTATCCTTCCTATTATCACTCTAATTCATGTAATAATTTCATAGCACAAGGTATTTTATGTATCTAGCAAATATGAATACGACTCGATTAGTAGTAAGCAGTTACCATTGTCTATGTACGTTGGCAATATCAAAGGTCTAAACGAGCGAAGCCAGCCTACAAAAATCTCTTTACTTAAAGCTCTAGTAATAGTATATGACATAGATGTAGTTTCCGGAGCTACTTCTACACAAACACAAATTACAAGGTCATTTAACGCACAATTGTTCTTTCTTCTTCTTCATCACAGTATGGTCGCATCGCTCATATCTGAAAGTGACTAGAACAGAACCAGAATACGGCATTGCATAGATTTTGCTTTTATATAACGTCCGGAGTTATATAGATCCAGAGCTTACTGGCCACCTCACCACACGCAGGAACACAACGACCCTCTAGGTAGATCTTATTTGCCTACAGATTTCTGTGAAGCCGAGGTACTTAATCAGATGAGCTGCTTTGATGTGCCCTCCCTCTCTTAAAATATATAGTTGCAACACGCCAACCGGATTGAAGACAAGATGCCGATCACATACCATCCCGCCACGTACGTCAGAACTCCATGTGCCAAACTCCTAAATTTTATATTCTACATCAGACGATTTTCGATTATCGGGTGCATAATGGAGTGAAGCAAAATGAACAAAAATTGTTAGGTAGATACAGAACACAATTCTCCAACAGACAATTTTTCACTCCGGTTAAACTGATTACCTCAGTTCCCGTAACAATGGTTTGTTCGGTCTATAACAACATTACCATAGAGTTCAAAATCGCTCGACTTCATTGTCTAACGAGGGTAACAGAGAGCGTAAAATTTAATGAGCCTTACTGATAATAGCTTCGTCTCATTAGATATTCAAAGCGAATTGTAGTACCAGTATTCGGGTGCATTCAGCGGTTCAAACACTATGTGGGTCACGAAGGGTTATGACATTGTTTACTTACTCTAACGTGTGTATAAAACCATTCTATTTTTCTTAAGAAGTACTATATTCCTAACTTTTTGATTTACGCACTACTTTACAAAGAAAGTATGAAATATGACGTAATAAAGTAGACGTCTTAAGTTGTCTACGATGCCATCTCGCTAGTTTTGTGTAGTTCGTAGCAAACAGTAGCCGCGTAGCTTATAGTTGCTACGAGTTTTAATATGTAGACTTTACACCGACTTTGTACGCTACGTTAAATGCTACAAGGCATGAACGATTTTTATAGTGGCGCTTCCTACGACGCATGTTTTGTACGAGTATGTTGCATCTACGATGTTTCACTGATAATTGAATTACTAAATTGATACAAACATTTTATCGATTTTATAATTGCAACCCCACATGTTGCATTATTTTCAGAATTGAGTTAGCACCGGTATCATAATCTGTAGGTTGACTATCGATTCGTGCAAAAAGCACACATGTAACACAACTTTAGTGGTGAAAAAAAGCGTTCCGAAACTAACAGTCATTTCAAAAATACCACAAGTGCGATAACATGTTGTGTTTCTGAACGCAACTGTCATCCATTTTGATTTTCTTTGTAGATGTGTTTGAAGTACGTTTTGTCGTTTGCTGTTAAATATAATCTTAAAAATGTCATTAGGTGATGAAAATGAAAGCTCAGAATCAGTGTTACGACCTTAAAAAGGTTGAAATCAACCATATTGTAACCATCCAGGCCAATATGTGCGTGCAAATTCCCACGGTTTTGATTGTCGGTAAGTTAATATCATTATATTGGTGGCTTATACGTAATATCATTACATACGTCATTGGATTATCATAAGTTCGAATTATTATATTAGTTATATTTTCGGGATGGCAACCAACAGTTGATCAGTTAATGCAACTGAAGACCAACAGTGGCGACATTGTCTCGCCCAAACCAGAGATCTTGAGGGAAGCCACTATGCTTAGCGTTTGTGGATTATGATAAGGCTTTCGATTCGATCGAGACTTGGGCTGTGCTGCAGTCTCTCCAGCGGTGCCACATTGATTATAGATATATCAAAGTGTTAAGGAGCATATATGAAAACACGACCATGTCGATCCGACTACATGACCAGAGGACGAGACCTATCCAATTGCAGAAAGAAGTAAAACATGGAGATGTTGTTTCTTCGAAACTGTTCACTGTTGCATTGGAAAATCTTTTCAAGATGCTGGAATGGAAATAATACGACATCAATATCAATGGATACAGTAATCATGGTGAAATCGCTGGAGGACTTGAACACAATGCTTGAAGATCTCGACAGAGCATCCCAACGAGTGGATCTTAAAATGAACATGGACAAAACGAAGATTATGCCGAATGTACATGTTGCATCCACTTCAGTCTCAGTTAGGAGCTCGGTTTTCGAAGTTGTTGATGAGTATGTCTACCTAGGACAGTTAGATGGATCCAACTCGGATGGGCAGCGTTTGGGAAATTATGAAAGATTTTCTCGCCCAAAATACATCAATGTCTCAAGACGAAAGTCTTCGACTAGTGTGTGTTGCCAGTGGTGACTTACGGTACAGAAACGTGGTCGCTTACTATGGGCCTAATCGAGACGCTCAAAGTTGCACAGCGTGCGATAAAGAGAGCTATGCACGGAGTTTCTCTACGAAATATATTCACACCTCATCCGTGGCAGTACTAGAGTTATCGACGTGGCTCTAAGGATGAGTAAGCTGAGGTGGCATTGGGGAGGTGGCATTGGGGAGGTTACATAACTCGGAGAATCAATGGCCGTTGGAGCAGAAAAGTTCTCGAATGGCGACCACGAACCGGAAAACGTAGGGTAGGACGGCCCACGTCACGATGGATCGACGATCTTGTGAAGATCGCAGGGAGCCGATGGTTTTTTTTTTCATTTATTCAACGTCGAGAGGCATACAAGCAAACGGTCGATATGATGTAAAGCAGTTATCGTAGCCTATTAATGCTTGTAATGTTAAGTATCATTCGCGCGATGCCTCCTCTGCTCCTTACACAGCAACTTCTTAGGAGCTTATTGGTGACCGCACTCGCACGCGGAAACACAACAACCCTCTAGGTAGTTGTTATTTAACTGCGGTTTTCTGTCAGGTACACTTCCCCAGACGGGCTGCTTTAATACACCTAACCTCTCTTAAAACATCAGAATAAGACAAACAGACATGTTCATGCACACAAATGTTTGTCTTGTGTAGAAATCGAATCCACGAGCGTCGGTGTAAACTTCGCATCTGTTATATATGTAATATATAGGTAAGTGTGCGTGTTGGATCTCCACACCACCGTCTTTACTTGTGTCTCAATAAATACTCAGTACGCTGTTAGCCGTTGTTTGATTGATACCTGCACTACGTCTCTTGTTCTCATACATAACAGCATCATTCACGACTAAACCACCGAGCTCGTCAAGCAGCACAGGACTGATCGCTGTGGAAGTCTAAGAGGGAGGCTGATGTTCAGCAGTGGACGTCCTTCGGCTGATATGATGATGATCAATTTATGAACATTCACAAATTAATATCAAGCCCTGCCTAGGCGAATTAATTTATACGATTTTATGACGAAATTCGAGTTAAAACAGAACGCCATGTACTCGTATTATCATGCAATCTGAATCTACTATTCGATTTACGAGGTAGGATTAATTATTTTAAACAAAAGTAATTGATAGGAGAACTCACAATAATTTGGTAAAACAAACAAAGTTCTCAATGAATACATGTAAACCGAAAAATATTTAACAGTAATCTCTGGGCAATCCACGGCGGGAATAAATGATTGCACTGCTTTATCGTCGCGCCGCACACAATGGACGGGTGGCGTTTGCATATATTTTAAATTAACGATGTGTATTCACAATAAACTATGTAAATTGACTTAAAACTCGTGTTATTTTACGCAAATAATTTTATTTTTATATCGTAATTCCTTTTAGAGTCGCCGATCTTACACACCGGACAGCAGTGGTTGCGTACTGTGAGTTTTCAGAAGTTTCCTCCCTGCTCTTAATTTTTGAAATTAATTTCCAGCTAAGGTTCCTAAGGGATTATATATAGTATTACGTTATTCAAAAAGTGAGTGAAGAATTTTTCACAAAGTCGGCATCGCGTGACCAATGGGCATGTAAATAACCGTAAGCTACGGTAACTAATAGGCTGTATACTTGTTTGCCACCCCAGTGGGATAAAAAAAAACGGGTTGCACTTCGCGAGTGCCGTCAGAAGTGAAAACTTAAACATTAACGTTATGCATTTTTGAATATTTTGGAACGGTTAGGGAATAATTTCGCACGAATTGCTTTATTTATCAGTATAAAAGTACTAACATGTATGTGGTAAAATACAATATTCATTTATTGCGCTATCGTACACAAACATGGCAATTTATATTACATTAAAAAATTTAACACTTCAGAACTATTACAATTATTTTACATTAAAAAGTTTATCTTTCAGAAAAATCAACTTTCATCCATAATTTCAACGACTCACCGTCGTCATTATAATAATAATAATAATAGCTAGCTAGCTATCGTTAGCTGTGCAATCCGATCGACACATAACTGGAAAGCCCCAGGGCCGGACGGATTGCACAACTTCTGGCTTAAGTGGTTCCGTCACTCACATGCTGTCTTGGCAGCCCAATATCAGGAAGCCCTTAAAGCTGGATCTCTACCAAGTTTCATGACCACTGGTGTAACTTTCCTACTATATAAGAACGGTAGTACCACGGACACTAAGAACTATAGACCCATTACATGTTTACCAACTATTTACAAACTCCTTACATCCATTCTGACCTCTAAAATTACTAAGCATATCATTGCAAATAACGTTTTGGCCACCGCTCAGAATGGATGCAGGGCTGGGTCCCGTGGTACTAAAGAGCTTCTCCTCTTTGACATAGCCATATGCCAACAGGTCCGCCGAAACAGGAAAAATCTCTCTGCTGCCTGGATTGACTATAAAAAGGCCTTTGATTCGGTGCCTCATTCATGGCTGAGACGGGTACTAGAGTTGTATAAAGTAGATGCAACTCTATGCTCGTTTCTCAGTTCGTGTATGAGGCAGTGGACCACAGTCCTTTGTCAACCAGGATGTGGAGCTTTTCCTGGATCGGTAGACCCAATAAGGATTGAACGCGGTATCTTCCAGGGTGACAGTCTCAGTCCGCTGTTGTTTTGCCTAGCTCTGAATCCCCTTAGCACTCTGTTAAGAGATTCAGGGCTGGGTTTCCGACTCCGTAGAGGGGGTGAGATTATTTCTCACCTGCTGTACATGGATGACCTCAAATTGTTTGCACCAAAGAAACATGAACTGGTTGAGTTGCTGAAAGTTACTGAAACTTTCAGCAATGCTATTGGTATGGAATTTGGTGTTGACAAATGTGCGGTCATTCATGTAGAGCGGGGTAGAGTTGTAAATTCAGATTGTTTGCAACTCTCAGAGACAATATCCCTCAGCCCCCTCTCTGAAGTTGAAACATACAAATACCTTGGTATGTCGGAGTCTTTGGGTATAGCCGATGAGGACATAAAACAATCGGTGACGGAGCGTTTCTTTGGTCGTCTGACAAAAGTATTAAAAAGTCTTTTGTCAGGTGGCAACAAAGTACGTGCCTTCAACGGTTGGGTTATGCCCTTGTTAATATACACCTTCGGCATACTAAGGTGGACGCAGACTGAACTGGACGCCCTGGACGTGAAGGTCCGAAAACTGTTAACGACGCATCGCATGCATCACCCACGATCATCGGTGATGAGATTGTACATCCCACGGAAGTGTGGGGGTCGTGGCTTTTTAAATGTCAAGAACCTACACAACCGTGAGGTGTGCAATCTCAGGGATTATTTCCTTCATTGTGAAAGTGGGATGCATTGCGACGTTGTAGCAGTTGATAAGGGCCTTACGCCGTTATCCTTGGCAAATGAGAACTGGCGCAAACCATTGGTGGTTACCACCCAGAGCCGCAAGGACATATGGAAGAGCAAGGAGCTACACGGGCGGTTCTACAGGGCTCTTAATGGGTCTGATGTAGACCCGCTCGCGTCGGTGGCCTGGCTACGTTTCGGTGACCTCTTTGGGGAAACCGAAGGTTTTGTCTGTGCAATTATGGATGAAGTTATCAAGACGAATAACTACCGGAAGTATATCCTGAAGGACGGTACGGTCGACATTTGTCGAGCATGCCACCGTCCCGGCGAGTCACTCAGGCATATAGTCTCCGGTTGTTCTCATCTTGCTAACGGCGAGTACTTGCACAGACACAATCAAGTAGCGAGGATTATACACCAGCAACTTGCACTTAAATATGGCCTTGTAAGCTCTGAGGTACCATACTATAAGTATGCACCAGCGCCAGTTCTCGAAAATGGCAATGTCACGCTCTACTGGGACCGATCTATCATCACAGACAGGACTATTGTCGCCAATAGGCCTGACATTGTGTTGATAAATCGGGGGGCGAGCCGTGCAATTCTCGTTGATGTCACCATTCCCCATGATGAGAACCTCGTGAAAGCCGAGAAAGAAAAACTTTCTAAATACTTGGACTTGGCTCACGAGGTTACCGCCATGTGGCGTGTGGACTCAACGATTATTGTTCCGATAGTCGTGTCAGTAAACGGACTTATAGCGAAGAGCCTCGACCGTTATCTTGAGAGACTCTCGCTTGACAGTTGGATCAAGAACCAGATTCAGAAAGCGGTTCTTTTGGACACGGCCCGCATTGTGAGAAAGTTCCTCACTATGGAGCCCTAACCACCGGTAGCTTGGGTCTTCGCTCCGCTACCGGCGAGTGCCCATTTTTTTATATTTTTAAATGTAATTTTTTGCGATATTTTATATTTAAAAATATAAAGATTGTGATGTAATAATAAAATAATAATAATAATAATATAATAATAATTTTTATTCACTTCTCACAAAGGTTCAAATTTCTTAAGTAACAGTTACATTGTTTATTTTGAAACTCACCTTGCGAGAGTCTGGAGTCCATGCTAGGCATGAAGCCTGTATTACAGAGCTCCAGGCTCTCTCCCGGTTTACACAGTTTGTCAAGTACTTTTGAAATGGAGTAAAAAAAATGAGTTTGTGAGATGCAATGCCAAATCGAGATACGAATAAAAAGTTGAATACCCATTCATGCAAAAAATTTGGTCCTATCAAGTACTGCAACTTCATAAACTGTGTGTAATATATGGTTATAATTAATGTGTTTTACATAATTATTTTTAAGAAGAAAAAAAAGAAAAAAAGAGTGTGAGCAATTAAAACAATGATAAGTAATTAAATTTATATGTTAAATGATGTTACATGTTATAATTTTTATATTGTTATTGAGCTATTTGTGTTATTTTATTTTAATACAGTAAGCAAATCTTCCGTTTGGTCGTATGTCTGCGTCCTAAGCCATGCTGAGACTTTTTTCTTGCATTGGAATTTGGTAAGTGGATAAATGTGTATTTTTTTATTAGCTTTATTGTATAGGTAGGGGCCCGTAAAAGGATAGATTTTTTTACCAGCATCATTATCACCAATCTCTAAAACCCAAATACACACGACACTCGCGCAAGTGCCCTGCGCCGCTTAAACCAAACAGCGATGTTGATAAACTACATTAAACGAAACGCGTAAACGCCAACAATTTCATAGTGTTTACAACGTTTTGGTAGCGAGAAAATAATGCCCTATGAACGATCTAGCGCTTCATGTTTTAATTGTTTAATTAGAGGGAACTAATATTTTAGCGCTACAGTGAAGTCAAGTTCTAATTCTCACCAAAATTTTACGGTCAGGGTCACGTGTCCTGACGGCCTGACGTGAGTTTAGCATTTTTTACTCATCCCAAAAAGGGCACAACGCCGCTAAAGATTGATAAAACTGATATTTTATTTATGGAAACCAAACATCCAAACGCTGGGTCGATGAGTGCTACAATAGAAATTTGAGAATTGGCTTTTTAGACTTCATTAAAAATAATAATGCCGCTCGGTTCTCTCTGGCTACCCCGCAAGGGATCTGGCGTGAAGTTAGAGATAGATAGATAGATTAAAAATAATATTTAATATAATATCATATTCAAATTAAGAACTTAAAGAGATTCTTTATTTCATGGTTAAGAGGTTTAGCTTCATACCAACCCTTACTTATCCTACTATGGGAAACAGGGTATTGCTTCAACTGAAGGAGGTTTCAGCATATTCCGATGTTCTACTCAACAACTACGGATTAGTAGGCCAGTGTTTTGAAGCTACCCGGTGGCCCACTGATTAACTACTATCATATTGTGAACAGCCGGGATATAATTTCAAAGCACAAAGCTCGAGATAGATAAACCCATCCATAATCAGACTACGGTAGATTTTGCTTAACCTGTATGTTCGATTAGATACGAGCTGCGACCCAACCGAGCTTCTCGTTTGACGCAATCCAACTCAATGCCCATAAAATATCTTTAAACACCTCCTTGTGTATATACTTGGATTAATTTTGAATCTGTATTTATCGATCCACTGGGGGATTACGGCCACTTCTGTACTGAACCTTGAGAAAGGAAAAGGAGGAAGGGCTTAATACATACCATAAATAATCGTAAGAGAAACATCACATTTTCAAGGAACCCCTTTTACGTAAAGGATTGGTGGTATCTGCTTATATCTTTGTTGAGTGTTTTGTATACTTAGGCATTTCTGTGAAGATGTTTCTGTATTGTGGCCGATGATAATGCAATGTTTGTAGTGTATAAGGCTTATTAGTCGACAAGTTAATTGTATCACAGTATATGTGATTTGAAGAGCTCAATATCCGCTCAAACGCCAATCATATCGAAGTGTCCCATGATATTTTTTTCCGTTGAGTGCCAATGAAATAGATAATAAATAGATAAAGGGCCCTAGCATCATGCTACTTATAGACGCTCGACGATTTTGCTGCTTTACGGAAACTAGATGCAGCGACCGAAGCTTATCGATGCCACTTATCCATACCATTGTCACTCAACAGAAAAAACATATCATGGGACACTTCGATACCATTAGCGTGTGTATATGTGGCGGAGTGATCATTTTACTATAATACCAATGCTCGTGGATTCGATTCCCACACAGAATAAACATTTGTGTCCATGAACATGTCTCTTTCTGTGGTGACAGGAAGGGCGCATCAAACCTCACTAAATGGAAAAAGGTGGAGGTACCACCTTACATAAAACCACGCCCAAACTAACCAGTTGTTTGGTGTGAGTGAGTGGGTTACCAGTAAGCTCCTAAGGTGTTATGTTACGAGCGGGCGTAGCAACACGCGTAAATAATACATCCTGTATCGCAAAAGTTCATAGGCTACAGTAATTCCTTTATATCAGGTGGGACGTATACTTGCATAACTCCCGACGTTATATAAAAAAATGTCGTTGTCCCAGTGTGAGCCAAAAGTAACTTGACCTGCATGTTGCGGACCTCGCCGTTTACCATACTTTACTGGCTAAAGAGATGTAAGGTATATTCAACACAAAACAGTATCCTACCACTAGCGCTACTCGAGTATAAAAAAATAAAAGGTCAATAAATACAAAATTGATAAAATGAACACGATTGATAAATTCTGAAGGTTGACATACCCTGTGATATGTTTCCCCTATTGGTATTTTTTTTTTACCCTCCTTCCTAATTTACCTACCTTTTTCGGTTTGTTAATGATAAGAAATGAAAATCTGTGTAACTAATAATATGGAAAAAGTTACTACCATCTTTTATACTTCTACAAATTAAAATGATTGTTAATAAAACATCTGTCAAAGTAAAATTACATGTTTTAATCGTAGACAGAGTATATAGATATAGACGGGCTACTAAAAGAATAATACCTACATGAAGAGAGATAGAAAATTCTAAAATACATGTGCGTGAGCAAGATAGACCATGAGTGTTTTGTCTCTATCTGCGTATGTGGATTCATACTCAATAGTAAGCAATTTTTATTAAATTAAAGTACAAATAAACATTTTTTTGTTGATATTAACCGATCAAATAAAAAAGTTATAAACATTACATTTTTAGAGATATCACTATATGTCGTCTGTAATCAGCAGGATTACACTATTTGGGGTTACCAACACTTGACTTAATTTACCACATTTAACATATTGCGTATCTATTGTTTCAGTTTTCCTAAGGATTTATTTTTGAAGTATAAATGGATTGAGTGTACGGGTCGTTTAAATTGGCATCCAAATGACAACTCCCGGATCTGCTCCAACCATTTTGAATCAACTGGCCTTCAATCAAAGAAAAGAGACATATGCTTAAATAAAGATGCAGTTCCTACGCGTTTCATTCACGTAAGTTGAATTAAAAGTAATGGCATAGGTAATTGAATATGTAACTAAAATATTTCAATGACTTTTCGAAATTAGATATAATAAAAGA
Organism: Pyralis farinalis; assembly: GCA_947507595.1. Classification (NCBI taxonomy): domain Eukaryota; kingdom Metazoa; phylum Arthropoda; class Insecta; order Lepidoptera; family Pyralidae; genus Pyralis; species Pyralis farinalis. Next base: position 9,141,769 of record OX382264.1, read on the forward strand.
TTGTTCCTGTTACAAATTAATAAGCTAAAATATTTGAAATATAATTATTACTCAATGTTTATGCTACGTCAGTTAGAAAACGAACATAAGGCCTGCGTAATGTGAAGCCATTACCGGGGCCTAAACTCACTTGCGATATAAAGTATCGTTCACATGCCGTCACCCCTGCTGCCAACGCAATGACTTCTTCCTGGTAACCTCAGTGACGTGCAGGAACCCAATAACTCTCGAGGATCGAATGATATTTTTATTTGGCTGCGGATTTCTGTGCAGGTCCTTTCGATGAAAATTAATTCTACTGAAGTCGTAAACATGTAATTTAGATATAACATTTGAAGAGAAGAATTTCCAGAGACAGATGTGGAGAGAAGAAAAAGGATATGTGTGCGATGGGGGGGGGGGGGGGGGGACATAACATACATGCATTTAAAAGGGAATATATTTATTTATTTGTTTTAGAGCTCACAGACCCTTGATCGACCAAGTTCTTCCAAATAGGCACAGTTGCAGCAACAAATGATGCTATGGTATCCTAATATATTAATAATTTAGTTTTTTTTTATACACCGTCGGAAGGTATTCAAGCATACGCCCCACCTGATGTAAAGCAGTTAGCGTAGCCTATGAACGCTTGCAATACATTAAGTATCACATTAATGCGCAGTCTGCGTTAAACTATATTGTTTTTTTTTATACTATGTCGGGAGGCATACAAGCATACGGCCCACCTGATGTAAAGCGGACACCGTAGCCTATTAACGCTTGCGATATATTAATTATCACGCGCGCGATCCCTCCTCTGCTGCTTACACAGCAACTCTGGTGACCTCACTCACACGCAGAAACACAACAACCCTCTAGGGTTGTACTGTACCTAGAATGGGTGCATAAGTGGTCAATATTTTCTAAAAAGTAAAGCGTGAGAGCTCAGCATTTTACAATGTACCTGTTTATCAATCCAGCTAAAAATACTTGTCATAGGAATGTTTATTTTTATATTTAAGTATGTATCTATTTCAGAAAATAGAAAAAGGATCTGTACTGTCAGCCACGCAAGTTGAGATCACTCCACGAAAACGAAAATCAATCAAGAAACTGCAGACTTACTATGTTCGATAGAGTCAACAAATCTAGACTTTTTATGTAAAAATATAACTGCGCGCAAGTGTACCCCAGAATTAAGAAAATTTGCATTAAGTAATTATTAGATTTGGTGGCCGCGGCAGTCTTAGTTTGGAGATATACGTGCATATAGATTAAGTAGGTGCCTATATAACAGTTAAATAGCCGTAAGTTAACAGTAAGTGGTTGAATTAAATAGTTTTTCATGTGTGTTGATTATTGTCCCTTACAGTATATAGATTTTAAGTTTTTGTATGATAAAGGGTTGAATGTAAGAAAAATTAGTACATCTTGTTGCGATTTTGATCCAATAAAGTGGTCCCAATATGGTAATGTTTCCAGGGCTGGCTAATTTTTATCATGCTTTCTCGGTTGCATAATCACACTGCCTCGCTCGCACCCGGCGTGTATAAATATGCGCCGGGGCGCGGCGATCGACACAGTTGTAACCTGCAGTCATTGGATAATCATCTCCCGCTACTCTGCAAACAAGTCATCTCCTTTGATAGCCATCGCTCTCTGGAAGCATTACCTCTGGCCTCATACTACAATACAAGCCTTTCATTTCGCCAGCCAACACGTGGGAAGAACTAATCCGCCAGTACCTACCTATATTATTTTATATTCTCGTGTACGGGTCGTATCGAAGGGGCCCATACAAAACGATAATGCTTGATCAATTGTAACTCTTTTTTAAGACCAATGAATTTGTCATGATGCGCAATACAGTTTTACAGGTGGTAAATCTACTACGGATGCAGAGTTGGCATTGGTTAAGCATATCCTTAACTCCTGGGAGAGATCACAGGATGCTTTTTTAGTTTTCTGTAATCTCTCTAAAGCTTTTCATTGTGTCGATCATCAGACATTGTTACTCAAGCTGAACTATTATGTAGATAGGGTTAAAGCCCAGAACTTAATTGCATTTTATTTAAATAACAGGTCAGACAGTTGATATAAACAGGGTTAAATCTAAAGGCAATAATCCTAATATCGTGGTGCCACAGGTTTCTATTTTGGGACCCTTTTTATTTTTAGTATATGCGAATGATCTGCCTTACGTGGTGCAGAAAAAGGTATATATTTACTGATACTGATATATAAAATTATGTACTAATGATACCTCTTTAATTTTTAATGTCACTCGCCGGTGTGAAAACATTGACAAGGTAAATGGTGTTATGTCTTCTATTTTAAACTGGTTCACATGTAGTAATCTTTTGCTAAACTCGACTAAAAGCAAATGCATCAAATTTAGTCTTCCGAATGTGATTTCTCCCAATACAGAAGTGCTCATTGGGAATAATAAATTAGAATTCGTTAATAATACTGCGTTTCTTAGAATTACAGTAGACTCCAAATTACAATGGGGCCCCACATAAATAAATTTGCCGGTAAGCTCAGCTCCGCTGCATATGTAAAATGTATAATAATTTTACAAAGAAAATTTTTAAAAATCACATTAAAAATTTTCTTTGTAAAAAGAGCTTATTATAGAACTGGTGAATATGTGATTGACAAAGATGTCTGGAAATAATTCAGCACAGACTATCATTCCTTAACAAACATAAACTTTAATTCTACCATTTAATATCATTATTGTACCAATACGCTGATGTGAATTTATTGTAATATCAAATTGGCAATTTTAAAAGAGACCTTTATTGGCAAGTTTGTTTCGATATTTCTTCTTCTCTAATGATCATTTTCGAAATATTCGCAGATTAAAAAAGAACAATAGTAATATTGAGAATTGAATAAGATCCAATAAGATTATATTTAAAAAATGTAAGACGTGTCTAAGTATCTACGAGGGTCCAATGGCAAATAAATAAGGTAAACTTGGAACATAATCGTTTACAATCACAACAAGGGAGCGGACATTTCTAAAAGTAATTCAAATTAATCTTTTATGATTGAATTATTTTTCGAAATGTCCGGTCCCCTGTTCTGATTGTAACCGATTATGTTCCAAGTTTACCCCATCAATGAGGTTAAAAGTTGCGTAGTGGCAATACTTATTGTGTATGGCATGTAGATTACAAAGTTATGTTTATTATCTCTATCTCATACCCCTATACGCTGATGACGCGTCTATCTATATACTCTGTCTACGGTTTTAATAATCGGATAACGGTTTTTCTAGTAAACGAAACATCATCATAAGTTAAGTTTCTAGAAACACAAAATATGTAAAAGAAGCTATCGGGCATTTAAAACTTCGTGATATAATTTTTTATTAAACAGAAAATTATAGTGAGTACATTAGGTTACCCTTCGGCATCAACCAATTTTAAAAGGGCTTACTTTTACTGGTGGGTAAATTAGTTTATAGTAGTCCTATGTGTACGAACTTGTATTCTAAGTATGTACGCTCATTTTTGCCGAATCATACCACTAGTTCTATCGTGTCAGAACCCAATCAATTTAGTATCGTGTTAGCGTATAGGCATAAGGTTATAATTTGGACGACACCATATTTCTCACATATTTTTATGATATACTAGCTTTTACCCGCGGCTTCGCTCGCATTTTTTCTTTTAATAAAAAGTATTCTAAGTTACTTCTGATACCTCCAAGAGTATGTGTACAAAGTTTCATGATGATCGGTTGAGTAGTTTTCGCGTGAAAGCTAACAAACAAATGGACATTCACATTTATAATATTAGTAGGATTAGGAATTAGGATTATGCGATTCCAATCACTTTTGACGATCGTGGATGATCAACATGAGACGGGACTCGCAGAATAACCTATTATATCACAGCATCGTATTATGACAGTATTCGAGTATCGAAATACGTCCTTTTACCGATCATGATACGTGTATTCGCAGAGCAGTATCGCTGGTATCCTAGCTTTTAATCCGTTAAGGTACTAGCGATGCTAGTAAATCCTATTTTGGTATCCTTAGTATCCACAATGGCATACGTTATACTAGACTCTACTATTGTACATATAATATAATATTATTATTGGTTTGTATGAAGTAAATATATTAAATGAATAATCCCACATTTTTAAGCACTTTCAAGATAATTGTCTGTAACGAATGATGGCAGCGATTTTCTAATATAAACATAAGCAATGTCTCGGGCTATTGTTCTTACTATTACAAGGGTGTTTTCGGTATAAAATAGAGTTACCTAATACCGCTAGTAGTGTAGCTAGTAGTGTAGGGTACAAAATGAGATTACGACTGAAGGTACTATGTAATGCAGAACGGTACGGTATACGGTATCACATTGAAGCATCACAGCCCGGTGGTGTCTAAGTTGGCTATCATTATACATATTAATGTCAAGCGACGCGAAGCGAAGAGATATACGAATTTAGATATGATATCTATCGTAAAATAAGAAAGAAAAACCATATTCGTTGAACTATTTACTTCGTTGTAATGATACTTATTGGACTAATCTAATAAAGTTTTGCATTTCAAATATATTATTTATTTCTTAAATTCTTTTTTATGTAACGTGAATTAGCCACGTTCAATACGAAAAAAGGTTATTTGATGTAACTAGAATTCAATGCGACAGATGTGTATTACATAATAATAACATTACGTGCAAAGCCTTGGATCGGATTGAATAATGATCATTTGTATAAAGGACGTACAAACAACGATGTTTAAGAGCGATAGTCGAAAAATAAAAAGAAAATAATACTAAGAAAGGATATTTTAGCTAAATTATTGAATGAACACGTTCATTCAATTTTCATATAGAATAAATACATTCAAATATCAACTCATTACTCTAACAAATTATTTGGCTGGCGACGCAATGCTTCATTTCCAAATTTCCTGTTATTGTGACGCTATCTGAAAGCATGTCTAGCAATCTGGCCAATACTTATTGTGGGAGTACAAATATGAAGATGAATGGAAATATATGAAGAATTTATACGAGGTTATGGTTTCTACTAAAATAAGATAAGAAGAACAAACCTACGATAAGTTGGATACCGCAGTCTATAAACGCTGGCGTGTATCGCTAAAGAGTTGCTATCCCCGCTGCTACCGTAGTAACTCCTCGGGAGCCTCGATTTCTCGCAGAAGCATAACCATCCATCAGTGAGTTTTTATTTGTTTGTGGTTTTCTGTGAATGGAGGGACTATATTTGCCGCTGCTTTGATGTGTCCTTCCTCTCTTTCACCAGAAAATTAGCAGAATGGTATAAGTACCTGTGAGGTTGACTCTCATTTTATGGATAGATAAATAAAACGTTTATTTGTTAAGCAATTCTATCGATGGAGTTTTGTTTATTCTTGATTGGGTGTTTAAGTTTGATCTTCCCCTCTTTGCTAAGTCATTTTAGTATACATTTAGGTTTTAGTTTGTGTTTTTTGTATTAATTATCGGATTGTTTATGTAAGCTTGTAGAAATTCAGTATTTTACGATGTGTTTGTGATTTTTAATTTTGTACTGAATTGGGATAGATGCTGTAAAAAGAAACATATTTATTGGCTGCCTTATTCGCATCACTATATTCATTTACAAAATCAAGAGTTTTCCGATATGTATTTAATTTTATCATATTATTTTTTTAGGTTGTATCTGCCTACCCTGCAAGAGATTTGACGCGAAGTTATTGATAGATAGATATTAAATGTTGTTACCTATCGTTTCATTATTTTTGGCATTTTCTTTAAAACGTCACTGCTCGAAGATCAGTTACCAAAGAATTTAACACTGTATAACTGAGGCATGTACGAAATGTTTGTCTCTGTATTATGTGCTGGCAATAAGCCATGGAAAGTATTTATGTTGAGACAACAATTTAAAATAACTTTGAACTTACTAGGGTAGGAATAGTCTCACTGGGGAGGTACGAAGGTACTTTGGTAGTTGTGCAATTCCTGATATATCGATACTAATAAGATGCTCTTTGGCGAGTAGGGATTTTTTTAGGATGCACGTAATTCCTTAAAACCTTACTGGTAACCTTAATCACTCACAGGAACATATCTACACACTACAGGGAATTGTAATTTGGCTGCAGTTTTCTGTGAAGTGGAGGTACTTCCCTGAACGGACCGCTTTGATGCGCCCTTAGAGCGCATCAAAATACTTCTCTTAAAAAAATGCAGTAAATGTGTAAAAATGCATAATATAATTTAATAATCTTTTCTGGTAAATAAAAGTCAATTAAGTGACATTATTAAGGGCACAATTTCAATATAATTCAAAGTATTTATAAATAAATATGTCTACGTTTCCATATGACTTGATTAACCACATTTCAGAGCCGGTACTTGAGCATTAGCATAATGTGGACTGATGTGAAGTCTAACCAACGCGAGGATATTTACATATCATTTGAATTTCCTTCAGCAAGTAGTAAATGGAAAAAATTGTTTACCATTCCTGAAGATGTTTCTGAGGCTCATTAAACATTTTTTGGAAGTTTTTAAATTAATGTAAATTTTAAATTGAATTGCTCGGTTTGGCTGTTGCTGGTTGTCATTTTCGAGTTTTAGGCAATTAAGGAGTGCTCTAAATATGTAAATGACATTCTAAATATTTTGTGACATCTTGTATTATTATTATTATTTAAATAGTTATAAATATAAGTATTGAAAAATCAAACGAACTCACTCTCATTAATAGAAAAATAGAAGAGTTTGGACATAATAGAAACACATAATTGATTAACCCATCGAAACCCGGGTGGTCGTATATGACCGCAAATGTATGGGAAAACGTATATAACGGGTTCTGACTGCTCAACTGATATGTTTAGACTATTTTAACTTAACTAGCTCAATGCGGTACTTTTAAGATTCCGAACAACGAGCGGAGAAGTGTCTAGTTACGAGAGATTAGGGAGCGAACTTCACTTAGAATATAATAGCGGTATGTATGGCTTACTGCCCACAGACTCAGAGCAGAAGCGAAGCGAAGAAATGTTATATAGTATATTGAACTCTATCTCTACATTATAATACACAATTTCCTACCGAGACTAAATAAAACGTAGGTAACTTTTATTACCGCGATTGCGCAAGTCTATTTTTAACTTTCCAGAAAATTGCACACAATAGTGATGAGACTATAGTTAAGATGCAACATACAAAATAATATTGATACTTCTACTACGACTCTGCATAGAGTGGGAATCAAACCTATATGTACGAGTACGACGATTTCGTAATATTTGAAGTTATCTTACTACTAATATCTTTTTGGTAGCCTCTGGATTTGATCGCTAAAAAGTATTAAATTTTTATTAAATGAATAAATAAAAAAAAGTGTGTTTACTTATGTATATACATACACACGTAAGAAGTTATTCTTTCACGTAACCAAACATACAACCCCTAAAAATTTCACCCTGCGAGCCAGTATTCTACGTTTGTAAATCAAAGCGATAATGTAATACCAATATTCACCGCCGTATTTAATTTAAAGCCACATACATACGCATACATATATATCTTATTGTCATATATTACATAATTCTTGTTCTTGCAAGCGTTCGTAGGCTGCGGTGACCACTTCACGTCAGCTTCAGTACGATTGTTACATTTGATGTAACTGTGAGTTAACCCGGCATATGGCGATGGATATGGTATAATTTAAGATCCGAGAGTATTGTAAAAGCTCTGGTCATGGGTAATAAAGGGAAGGTTAGAATTTAAAGATGGTTTTTCACGTACAATTTGCCGTACACTAAACCATTGTAGTTTTTAGTATAGATAATAGTAATCAGTGAGTCTATTTTAACAGAAAAAAATACGTTTCGTCTGACCTTACGGTGCTCATCTCATGTTCAACTTCGAACGTTGTTGGAGAGACGATTGATGAGATCATAATGCTTTTTGTCCTCTCATTAGACATTGTTTCATACGACATCATGAGGCATACAGGCAACGGCCCTCCTGATGTAAAGTTTACAATAACCTGTGTACACTTGCCATACATTATGTTTCACTCTCGCCATGAAAACTCTGCTGCTAACTCCTTGAGAGTTTAACGGTAACCTCATTCACTTATAGGAACACAATAACGCTCCAGGGAGCTGTTATTTGGCTACGGTTTTCTATATATAGGTAAGTTGGAGATAGTTTTCCTGACGGGCTGCGTTGATATGCCATATTTATTATAATAACACTCAGATCAAGAGAAATATACACATATAAGAAGGATGGACAAACGGAAGGAAAGGCGAATGAAATAAGCAAATGTATTATTACTCCAAATATATATCTGGTAAAAACCATCAGAGCCAATATTAAAAGAATAATTAATGGAATATTAACACATTTCAGAGTAAATAAAAAGTCTGCATAAAAGAACGTAAATTGAATTTCTAATTAAATGTTACGTTTTTGGCTTCTAATTAAAGGTGCTCGATAAGGTCATTGCGGGTGTTACTTTAATTAAACATGCAAGTTAACAGCGTCAATTGCAGCTTGTTTGTAGATGGATCTAATCATCTTGAGCGTTGGGTAAACTTCTAGCCAGAAGAAAAGATTCCTCTCTTCAAAATCTAAGCCAGAAGGCACAGCTCGCTGTACACAACGCGGTGCTAATCTCAACGATAACTTATGGAACGGAGAACTGGGTATGGCAGAGATAGTATGAAAGTAGAATAAATGCGGTCGAGATGCGCGCACTGCGCAAAATTTATGACATAACACTTGCTGACCGCGTTCGTAATTATGACGTAAGAAAGAGAGTTTCGGTGTTAAGATAAGAAAAGGCATGCTCCGTTGGTTCGGAGTACAGATTCATGTGTACCACATTTTAAAGATTTGAAAATCTTAACCCTCTCAGGATTGTACATTTATGAGGTGGCTGTTTTTGTAAAATGCCATCTAAATCTATTCGAATCTAGAAACTCTAAGAGGCACAATGACAAAATATGTAATATGTAACACAAAACTGAAATGTTTTCTCGAAGTATCTTCGGGATGAGTCCTAATATTTATAATAAGCTACCTAAAACAATAAGAGAACTGAATAATTTAAATGAGTTCAAAGCCTACTTAAAAAACTTTCTACTACTCAAATCTTATTACACTATTAACGATTTTTTATTTGATAAATTGTAATCACTAAGAAATGTAAAATTAAGCTATAACATTGTAAAATTGACAATTTAAATGTAAAGACTAACACTAAATTTGACATACTGTATCTGTAATTAATTTTGACATGATATCCAAACAATGCTTGATTTAATGTAATATTAACAGTGTAACATTTTGACATTTTATTTATTATTTCAGTCCAAGAATATTGTACGCCAAAACGGCAAGTTGTAGCGTTTTAATTATTAAATTTAACATCATATTATGTAAACTACCTATAACTATGCAATAAATGAGTTTGAGTTTGAGTTTGAGTTTGAGTTGGTTCGGACATGTAGAAATAATGCCGAATGAAAGAATGACGAAACAGATATACAATGCGAAAGTGGAAGGATGTAGGAGCCGAGGAAGACCAAGACTAACCTACCATGACTAAATTGGTCGTATTTTATCAGAAGGTGATATCATGAGCCCTAGAAAGAACGGCGTCTTATGGCGCTCAGTTCTCTCTGCCAACCCCGTAAGGGACTTGGCGTGAAGATATATATACATATTTATGATCACATTGCACACAATAATAATTTTATTGTATAAATTTTAAAACAGTGTTACTTCAGCTGATCTATGCACGTTTTGGTTTACCCCCTGACCCGTATCGGTGAATTGAGTCACTACGTAATATCAGTCACATTGTTTCCCCATAGATTATTTCCTTCATGCTTATATCAGTTGTTTCACCAGTTACAGTCATTAGCACAAACTTCTCAGAGCTGTAATTTTATGGTGGGGAAAAAATATTTATAACGAATTAAAAAGTCTCTAACTAATTCCATCTCTAAAGTAGAAATCTCGGATACACCAACTAATTCTGTGGAAACCCTATTTAAGGTACTGCTTCCTACGTAGCTCCTAATAAGAGAGCTCGATGACGTCATTGCGAGTGTCATTCTAACCGAACACGTAAGGTAAGGACCATCAATCGCAGCCTGTCTGTGGATGGATTTATCTATCGGTTCCGACTGACCTAGATATTTAAGAATTTTTAACCTAAGTCAGTAGCTTTGGGGCAGCTTAGATACACTGGCTTCTACCAATCCACAGTTGAGCAGTATGGTGGAGTATGCTCTCAACGCCTTTGGTTGAAGGGATACTCATACTCCTACAGTGGGATGCAGGAGGATTGATGAACCCACATAGCATCTTAAATAGGGTTCCTGTTTTGTCCTATGGATACGGGACCCTACAAGCTAAATCAAATCCACGCGACGAGGACATCTAAATTTAAATGTCACCAGTTCATAAGCAAGGTTGAGTTTTTACATCGTTACAAAGTTTTTCGTTCAGATCCCGAGGTGGGTACATAAGGGTTCGTGCTTCTCGTACTTGAGTTTTATTTTCACGGGATATCCGAAACTCGTATACCTCAATTTGATTACCTCCTCCTAAACCGAACTTTAGCTACGACTGTGTCAATTTGCTTGCGTTTGCAAAGCAGGAATATGTATGGAATACGTTAAATAATTGAACATTTTGTTGGTTAATTTAATTTTTTTATTTTGACTTCTCATTTGTCGATAAAAGAGCATTGGTATCTTAGTGGCTGAAGAATCGGCCGATTAATCAATTTGTTACACATAAAAATGTCTGAATTTAATTGAGGAATTAGTTATAAAGGGAGTCTGAGATCTGCAGGGGAACAAACAAAATAGGGGGGCAATTAAGGCCGACAGACAAAATTTCGATGAATGTTAAACTAATGGATCATATTTTCGACCAACTTTATACTGACAATATTCCAAACTATACTTTTTCATATTTATTATATATATATATCTTTGGCATAAAGGAGGTCGGAGAAATTAAATATCAGCCCAACAGTGATTGTTCTTATGAAATGTATGAAGTAAGTCATTGGTACCCATTTCGCAACAATAATATTGTCACAAATGACCAACTACTAATTCCGTGTGTTTGTCATTGGACTGAAAACTTTGAAACTTTATTAGTTAATAAGTTGAATTGTTTATAGATTAACTATTATAGCAGCAATCATTATAGCACATAATATTCAAAATGAAGCAAGTGGATAATCACTCCACATTTATGCACAATCTTGAAACAGAGATGTATGAGTTTCGTACTCGATGGATAAGACTGAAACCAAATTGTTGTCACTTGCTGTTTGTCTTCATACATCATAGATAGCTAGATGGTAAGTAGATGAATATATGAAATTTGGATATTTTATGTAGCATGAGAATCTAAATACCGAAAACATAATTAGAAATTGAACAAAAATATCATTCAAGGAGATCTCACATGAATAGAAGTAAAGTTATTCTTTATCTCAGCATGTGGAACGTTATTACTTTAATTTCACTTCACTGAGAGGATAAATATAAAAACCAGTTTTGAGATACTATGAGATGGCTTTACTTGTTACTAGGACTAGTATTTTGAGATACATATATTAGAAGCAGCAACTAGATAGAAATATGAGACCAGAACATTATAATATGTAGTCAATATTTATTATATTGACTACATATTATAATACAGTTAATAAATAGTGATCAAAGCAATAGCTATTTACCTATTTTATTAATTAGACTTCTGTACAAAACTGTACTAAACGCCGTGAAAAAAAAATCTACAAGTAATAAATAACGTTATTTTTCATTTCTTTATAACACTCAAAATCCCTATTCCGTGCAAGTAAACCCACAGCAAACAGCTAGTACTGCAATATAACTATCTCAAATAGAACCGTTATTTCAGAAGCAAACACAATCTAGAACATCCTTATTGTACAAAATGGAAACTGTAAAATTCATTTTACCAAGAAACAGACCTGCAACATTTGTCTAGAAGTAAGAAATAAGTCTTCGTTTACGAAGTAGCCCTTGGGGATTTTAACAATAAATAATAGTAAACTACAAGGAAGGCTTCTGGTTTTTGTTACACGATATTCTGACACCCTTTCTTGTACTACTTCAAATAAAAGTATGAGGATTTTATTATTAATTATATCGGCAATGACTCGTAGTACGACTTTTTTATCGTTCGTAGACTAATGATGCCTTTAACATAAGATTAATTGGCAAGAGTGGTTCTAAATCATGCATGAGCCACTTAAATATCAGCTTAGGTTGGTTTGCCCAACTTTAGAGTCAAAACTAATATCTTCTGTACGTGTCAGACACTGCCAATTAGCAAACGAAGCGCTAGCGAAAGGGGGGACCTAATAGTACGAAGTTCAATAAGAGACGAAGTGTTATTTACTCAATAATATCTCCTTCTTACAATTTCCATAGCCAAATAACTAGACCCTGAAGAGCTTTGTATTCCTGTGAGTTGGTGACGTGAAAATGACATTTTCTATTTTTCAAAATTCACTGTAAAAGTCGAAAGTTAATATTTCTGTACCGATTTCAATAAATCAAAAAATGCGGCTATATAATTCTCATGACAGTAAAAGACGCGGTATTTGTATAGAGTGCCCGGAATGCATTGTGATGAATAAAATGTAACTTTAGAATTCCTATATTTAGGAATAAACTTGGCCATTGTACTCTTATCGTACATTCAGTATCGTACAGATTTGCGGGTATTGGAGCTCCAGTCACGTTCAGACTACGATCTCGGGACTTTATATTGTTTTTGCTTCTTTTCTCTTTAATTAGTCGGACTTAGTCGACAAAACAATAAAATCACAATGGTTCTGACTAACTTTATATTGTTGTGTAAACGTTAAATTGATTGGTTGTTGAAAGAAGTTTCTATTGGTATTTATATCCGAAATTATTGTTACGGTTCGTTAAAATATTTATGATGTTGTAAAGAAATAGCTTTACTGAATACAGATCTTCGCACGTATCTGACTCTAGCTAGCAATTTATTACATTTTATTTTAGATGTACATCATTGGGTGGTAAAGTCAGCTGTCCCGATCTTAAGCATACTGTAGTATGGGTTTATACTATGCTATATACGGCGCAATTTTTGATAATTGTACAAATTAAAGAACAAATGTTACAACAAGAGTTCTACAAAAAGATAGGTATTATTCACAGAACACATACAACCTTTAATGGAATGTGAAATACCGTCGAAATAAGCACATTTTGCTTAAACTTTAAAGCGAGAATAGGCATTATGACTACTACTTTTTTTACTAGATTTTGGCTACTACTTTCAGGGTACTATTTTCGAAAAAAAAAAAATATTTAAACAAAAAAACATAGTTTTAACACTAATTAATGTATTTTTTGCTATCTAATTTGAAATAAGCGGGGAAATGCTCAAAAGTGTCATGGCATCGCTTGTGACGTAATAACTACGGAAATGCGGCTTTGTGTCTGTGCAGAATTAAGAAAGTGAACTAAATATTATTCTTTTCATTTGCTAAAATGAATTCTAAAGTTTACAAATGGTGTGCGGTCCCTCTGTGCAAAATTACACCAATAGCAACACCGAAAAACTGTTTGTTTATGTTCCAATCAAGAAAATAATAAGAGATAAGTGGCTAAAGCTCGCAAGGCGAAACCCATCCGATGTTGCTACTAATTCGCCACTTTATTTTTGTGAGGACCACTTTGATATATTTATTGTATATTTACACTATTTACTATAGATTAATACATGTGTAACTCAAAATCTTCGTAATGAAATATGTAAATGATTGTTGACCTGTATTTTATTGTGGTTATGTTTATTTTGATCTTGATTTATCGTTGTTGATATCAATTTCAATGGACTGTTTATTCTCTTTTCAACTGCTAAATGATATGGAAATTTACATGCAATATCATGTGTTAGAATCGGTGTCACAAGTGCGTATGATACCAGGATGTATTCCCAAGAAATTTGCATGTCAACCAGACAGAAAATCACGAACATCTGACAATACAGAACGACCATATATACGTATGAAACGAAAAATTACCGTGTTAAATTATACTTAGCACTAAAGAAAAATAATAGCGTACAAAGAAGTTTTCACATTTAGGTATTCAGACGAACAAAAGTCTTTATTTGATACGAGAAACTCGCCCAACATCAACAAGTCAACTCGGGGTAAATTAGAGCTGTTTGACTTAGTAAAACCTTGTTCCATTATTGATGATTATCGGATTAAGTATTTTTATTATAAAACCACGAATAACCAACAAAATCAATTGATTATATGATAACTCATAACAAAAATTTAAGCAACACGGCCATATGTACGTAGTCGTGACATCATTCGCTCTGATTGGTGGTTTAGTTAACATGGCCGATTCCCGTATTTTATACTTTTATTTTCTTGAAAATCTTATTAATCTCAATGTTTATTTTATAACTAAGTCATTTTATGGAATTATTGACGTATATATTTTTGTAAAACCATTTATTCTTTGATTCTTTTACTGTCATCATGCATATTAAAACTTCATCAATATCATAATCAATTAAAGATAGGTAAGACTGAAAAAAAATATGTATTTAAGTGACTACCACAAATCGGATAGTGTACCGTAGGACAGCTCAATCTATAAATTGGCTGTCTGAAAAAAATAACACCTGAAAAAGATTCATCCAAACCAGAAAACATTATATATGCTAAATGACTCGTTTCAAGGCCAAAAATCAAATGTAGCGAAGCACTCTTAAGCACAGACTCGAGACGGTTTTTGGCAGAAGAATCGGCATAATCGACGACATACAAAAATAGGCATTATATGTTTAATAACTTGTATTATGGTTAATTCAAGTACAGTTTGGAATTAAGAGAGGTAGGGCGCACTATAACAGCTCGACTGGGGAAGTACCTCATAAAAAACCACAGCCAAATAACAATTCCGCAGGGGATCGTTGTGTTTCTGTGTGTGAGTGAGGTTATCAATAAGCTCCTAACCTCAGAACAGTAAGATTGGTTTAGCGCGAGTGTCACCTGGTATTACAATGTGTTAACAAAGAGAGCGCGCGGCGTGCTGGGCAAATATTGTAGGGTATTTTAACTTTATGCATTCAAAAACCCATCATGATCAGTCTAAAACATTGCGAGCCATGCACACAGCTCGCTGCTCCTCGCTATTTTTCCAAGTTGTATAACCGCGACCAACAATAAAAGTACAAGTTTATTTTGACGTTTTACCATTTATTTGCGGAACCTCGAAGTCGTCAAACCGTCATCAACTAGATGTGTTCAGATGTGTTGAGATCATACAAAAGTGGTGAATACCCGAAGGAGTCTTCGGAAGAAACTAATTACCAAAAAATCGGTCAAGTGCGAGTCGGACTCGCGCACGAAGGGTTCCGTACCATTATCTATAAAAACGGTAAAAAAAATCACGTTTGTTGTATGGGAGCCCCCTTAAATATTTATTTTATTCTATTTTTTAGTATTTGTTGTTATAGCGGCAACAGAAATACATCATCTGTGAAAATTTCAACTATCTAACTATCACGGTTCATGAGATACAGCCTGGTGACAGACGGACGGACGGACGGACGGACGGACGGACGGACGGACAGCGGAGCCTCAGTAATAGGGTTCCGTTTTACCCTTTGGGTACGGAACCCTAAAAAAGCATACTCGCCGGAGAAAGCATACTCCGGACGCGGTGGCTCAGTTCAGCAATTGACAACTGCAATACGGCAACTGGTTGGTAACTCCTACCATCACTAACAATCATACAACCACCTCATTGGTGCATGAGCACGCGGAGATACCTTCCTGTCTACTCCGGCGAGGTGATGGAGTGGCCACAATTTGTACAAACGTACGAAGAATCTACCGAATTATGTAAATTCACTGACAAGGAAAACCTTTGGCGGTTGCGAAGATGCCTACGTGGACCTACTCGAGAGGCCGTAGCGTCCTTGCTCATTACTCCCACAATCCCGGATAAAATTATGGATACCTTAAAATTGCAATTTGGTAATCCGTATATTATTTTACCCAGAATACTTTAGTGATTTGAAGAAGCTGATCCCTCTACCGCCAGATTATCATAAAGAAATAACAAAGTTCTCTAT
Organism: Pyralis farinalis; assembly: GCA_947507595.1. NCBI lineage: Eukaryota > Metazoa > Arthropoda > Insecta > Lepidoptera > Pyralidae > Pyralis > Pyralis farinalis. The sequence continues at coordinate 9,157,953 of OX382264.1, forward strand.
AAAAATAACCAACAATGTAATTGTAGTTCGCTCGTTGGAGCACGTTAAAGATAACAGATGCCGATTATCTATGTTATCAGATTTTTTACGCGAAAAAGCGGTAAAGTTCATTCGGGTGATAATTTACTGTACCTGCAACCGGATAAAAGGCAGTCTAATACTCACAGTGAAACAGTGTTAGTACCTACAAAATAAAAAAGTATAGTGGCGAACTGTCGGTTTTGTAAGAAATCAGTACATAGACTAAACGAGTGTAGAAATTTTAAAAAGGCGCTACTTAAAGAACGTACGTGGATTACGGGAACTTCACGATAAAATTCGTATTTTTTTTCCTTAGAGGCTATGGAAGTCTCTTCTAGCCGCGACAGAACGTCGAACATGTATGCCGTCTGAAAGGGTACTCATGAGAGTTTTTTTTATACAACTAGATTGGCAAACAAGCATGCGGCCGACATTAGATGGTAAGCGATCACCGCAGCCTATTGACGCTCACAACACCACGGGGATGTTATTCGCGCGCTGCCAATCTTGTGACCTAAGGATGTTACAGTACCCAGTAATTTCTCTGCCATATCCTCACCCTTCAAATCGGAACACAGCTATATAAATATATCACTGGACGTTCTGGAACGAATGTCTACATCAAAGGACGGCAAATGGCAAGTTGGCTTACCTTGGAAGAATGAAGACTGTGTAATGCCAGATCCCTATCCTACTGCAATGTCTAGACTAAAAAGCATCGAACAAAAGATGGAGCGAAATCAGAATACGACCAACGATACCGGGAGCGCATACATCATTTGTTGCACAATGTTGACATATTTCGCCGAACAGCTGCAAAATAATTACATGACCACTCCTGTAAGGAACGTCTGATACTTACCCCATTTTTGTGTAAATAATCCTAATAAAAAGAAACGGCATTTAGTGCTTGATTGAACACTAGTACGTAAGTACTTCCCAGGCCAAGTGCTGGCACTTCCCTTATTTTCAATGCCTGCTTCGACCTATGCTACTTTCCAGCCGTCTGGAAGGATGCTACGATCATCGACATTCCAAAGTCGGGCAAATAACTAGATAAACCCGCAAATAACCGACCCATTTTTTTTTTTTTAGTTTAAATACGTGCACACCTGCCATGCCATGCCCATGCCCATGGCAAGGCTATTTTTGTACATTTTCATTTATTAATCTTAATTTTTAAAATTCTATTGTAAATAAACACATTCATTCATCATACTCTATTCCATTCAGCACTTCATTCTTCCATTCATCAATTATATCTTCTAAAAGTTTTTATTTCGCCCATTTTAGAACGCCGGTAAAGTATCCTTTTATATGTTTCCAGACTTCCCTCCCCGTACTGCGTCAGTCCAGATACGGGCGACAGTGAGCTTCGCAGCTCCACCTAGCCACCGCGATACCATCGGCTATACAAGTGTATAGCCGAGGCATACAACATTAGTCCTAGGTGGAGCCGCTCTGCTTGTTCCTATCTATGACAGCATTCGCTAGACTGACGCAGTATTTTAAAAATTTTGTTCTACCTTTCCCCACCACTAATTCGGAGACTGTGTTTTCGGTGACCCGCATTCCCAATTCCTGCTCCAAATCGTACCTCTGTTTGGAGAATGCGGGACACCGAAACAATATGTGCTGCTAACCGACCCATTAGCCTGCTTAAGGCAATGGGCAAACATCTTGAAAGAGATAGATAGAATAAATAAGCTTTATTTACATAATAATAATAATTGTTACAGGAAATTTCTTAAAAATAGTAAAACCTGAATACTTATTATACAACAAAGCGGCCTTATTGCTAAAAGCAATCTTTCAAGGCAACCTTAAGGTAACGAATCGGCGTACAGAGAAGGTAGGGTTAGCAAGGAAGGAACATTTACTCTTATTAATATAGTTACTTATATAGGTGTATGTATATACATAGGTATACATTTGTGTACAAGTACTAAATAACAACACATACATAATAATAAATAAAAAAACACAATTAATATATAAAATACATACACAAAATATTTAAACATAAGTATATTTAGATATACATACAGTCAGTGTAAGAGTTATACTCTCTTGAGAGATGAGAGAGCATATCTTCTCAAATGGACTTATCATCGACAACCAATTCGGGTTTCGTTCATAACACTCTTACCACAACAAGTCCAGCGCATAGTCGTGTATATCTTGAGCGGTTATTATCCTAAACGTCATATGACACTAGCTCTTTTTTTCGACGTTGCTAAAGCTAAAGTCTGGTACAGAGGACTCCTGTACAAGCTTTATAAGCTAAAACTGCCCGACAGATTAGTTCGAATAGTGGCCGCATACCTTAAATACCGTTCCTTTTGCTTTAGATATGAAGGAATCCTTTCTACTCCACGCCAACTCACGGCTGGGGTCCCACAGGGCTCCATGCTCGCTCCCTTGCTTTATATATCGTATACAAACAATATTCCTATCCCTACAAACTCTGTATGGATCTGATTAATTATAAGAGGTCTCATCCGCTCTTGGAAGTCGCAAGATGGTGGTCAACGAGCTGAAACAAGTATACTGGATTATAAGAGTGAAACTTACCGTGCGTGTAAACTTACTGTGGTCTCCAAATATATGATTCGACTAAACTATTGCATACCTGAAATTACTATTTTTTTACTAAGTTTTACTAAGACTTACTAAAAGCCAGAATGACACATCACCAACGTGCTTTTTGGGGAGTAGACCTACTTGGTTTCTTAGACATAATGGTGGGAAGACATCGTGAAAAACGATATGGGATCTTGTTCACCTACTTGCCGGTGAGAGAAATTCATGTGGAATTGGTATCGTCGCTCTCTCCTGATTCATTCGACATGGCATTACGACGTATGGCGGCGCGGCGCAGTTGGCCTCAGCAAATTTTCTCTGACAATGGAACTAATTTACGAGGAGCGGACACAGAGTTAAAAAACCTATGGCAGAGTTATACGAAGAAACTGAAGCCTTGAATATAGAATTAAATGGACGTTCATATTTAATTTTATGAACAAAGTGTTAAGAGAGTGCGCGGCGTGCTGGGCGAATATTGGAAGGTATTTTTACTTACTAACTTTATGCATTCAAAAACACATCACGATCAGACTAACATTGTGAGGCACGCACACAGCGTGCTGCTCTCCGCTATTTATCCAAATTGTAAACCCGCGACCATCAATAAAAGTACAAATTTAATTCACGTTTTACCATTTATTTGCGGAACCTCGAAGTCGTCGAAGTGTTCGTTCGAAATTACATGCAACGTTGTAAAGTTTAAGATTTCACAGAATTTTTAAGCAAACTAGACATGAATGATATTTAGGTAATGGCTACGGTAACCACTTTACATCATGTGTGTCGTATGCTTGTATGCCATCCAAAGTTTTATAAAAAAAATGTCGGTTACTACTTCATCTAGAGTCTAGACTAAGGTAATAATAGTATTTTTAACATAATTTAACCTAACTAGAATTTTAAGAAAAGGTTAAACGTTATGCTTTTTATGGTCGATCATGGTGATATCCTTTAAATGGAGAAGAATAAAAAGAGTACAATAAACTGCCAACTTATGGAGTACAATGCAATAAGCAGGATTCAACAGCAGCTCGAGAAAGATTTATTCCGGTTACAGCTGCAGTATCGCTATCGTATTATTACCACATAAAAGACACGCAGCTTGCTGACTTTTATTTGACAGATGTGGCTTTACGCCACAGAAAAGGGCATGAAAATATATTTCGCAGTCACTTTACTATTAACCTTTGGTTATGTTCAAAGGAATAAGCAAAGATGAGTACTAATGCTAATAAATAAAATATAGCTTTCAAGCGAAAGTCAGGCTTTACACACTGATTTGTCCATATTATTTATGAGAGACTTATTTGTGTAATATTGTATACTAGCTTTTGCTTGTGACTTCGCGTGCTTAATATTCTTTATTCCATAGTAGCTATTATGATCCTATCATCAACTAAACTTAGTTTCATCAAAGTTTTATTGAAAATCAAATTGCAATTGTCTATCACGTATAGTTGAGATCTCATTATGTTACCTTACCTATACAAAACCGTAAGTTAATTATGAATGAAGCATAAACAAATACCATCTGTTTCTGAACACAACCGCTTTCGCTTCTCTCAGCTCCTTCTCCCTCTATACCGACAATTACTGCGCTGCATGTATGTACACTACTTATTAATTCATTATTATTCTTTTTTAATAAATAAAAAAAAAATGTTTATACAATATAACATAATGTGCCCGTGTCTTCTCTAACCTAGAAGCGATATTTTGTTATTGATGCATCTTTTCTGCTTGCCTCTTCTTCTGTTATTTCCACTTCACTTATCTAGGTACAATTCCCTTGAGCGGTGATAGCCCAATGAAGAGCGAGTCGGCCTATTGACTAACTGGTCACCGGTTCAAATAGTGGCATGTTCCACTAAATTCGTATTTTCGGTTTTTTTTATTGTTTCTTATTTATGTTCATGTTAATTATCACTTGCTCAACGGTAAAAGAAAACATCGTAAGAAACCCGCACGTATAGGAATTATATTTTGAAAGACGGTTAGCTCACAGCTAACCTAACAAAGATCTAATTTTCCCTTTGGGTTGTGGAGCTATGCTAAATCCTTAGGCTTAGGTAGCCGACCCCGCCAATCCTAATGGATTATGAAACGGGATAAGGCTCTTCTTAGCCTTTAGGATAACTCATCTACAATTCTCTAAACAGCTTAATAGGTATCTTACGGGATAAGGCTAAGAAAATAACTTATCTACGAGTACAATTGCCTAAATAGCTTATTAGGTATGTTATATGCGTAGATAAATGATAATCATGAGGCTGAATGCTGAGGCATGAATATTCTCATTCTAGTAATATCATTGTATTTTTTATATGACGTCGAGAGGATTACGACTCACTTGATGTAAAATAGCAGAGTCAACTCTTGAATATGGTTCATGGTAAGCAGTTAGAATTTCTGCGAAACCTAAAACTTTACAGCGTTGCCTACAATTTTCTTTCAAGAGAAAAATTCTCAGAGTTGATAAATAATTTTGAAAGTAGAAGGAAGTCACCAAGCTTCGTTTTAATAAGTTTTTACAAGTATTTATTTAACTTGACATTTTAGTAGTAAGCAAATTTTTATGTATAAATTAGGTAAATGTATTTTTGTGTATTTCTAAGTGTTTGAGTACACTGAGAGTTATGACTCCTTAACTTAAATGACTATTAATGTTAAGGAAGCGAATGTGTCGAGTACGAACCGAGTCGTATGGAGCTCGGTTATTTCTGCCTACACCAAAATGGACATGGAGGATTTATATGATATGGCTTGGATTGGAATGATATGATCCGAAGATGCCTTTACTGGAAACTACGAATATTAGCAAAATAATAAGCCTCTCGTGTTTGGGATCATTCTACTCGCTATTATGAATAAATGCACAAAGATGTTTAAAGGATACCGTCATCGCATATTTTGTTTATACAGCGTCGTGAGGCATGCAAGCATACGCCCCACCTGATGTAAAGCGGTTACCGTAGCCTATAAACGCTTGCAACACATTGAGTATCGCTCGCGCGATGCCACCTCTGCTGCTAACAGCAACTCCATAGGAATTTACTGGTGACCTCACTCACACGCAGCAACACAACAACCCTCTAGGGAGTTGTTATTTGGCTGCGGTTTTCTGTGAGGTGAAGGGACTTCCCCAAACGGGCTGCTTCGATGCGCCCTACCTCTCTTAAATATAAGTATAAGTAACTTTGACAATTATAAATTAAAAGTTATAAATTATACATTAAAAGTTATAATTTATTTTTCAAATTAAATGATATTAAATTACTTAGATTAATTCACTTAGTGAGCAATTTAAATGTTTTAGTCGGGTTTCCACCCACAAACTATTACTTGAAGCTTCGTATTTATATATTTAATGTCGTATCTAATATTGTTGTATCAACAGATGTAACAGATGGGTATACACCGTGAATAAGCTTATTAACTATATTAACAATATACGTTTAATCCACTGTAGCATAGACCACCTGCGTGAAACAGAGGTAGATTATAAACGTATGCTAAGAAGGATTATTCACGTTCTACAACCCCGTTGTTTACGCATCAGCTATTTGAACGCTTCTTAGTGACCCACTCATACTACCCCTAGGGATAGAACGGTGGCTGACAAGTCAGACTCTTTTACTTTCGAGTCATTAAAGTCATTAGAGATCATAATGGAGGTGTTGTGATAGGGATTTTTTGTACTTCTTTGTATTAATAGATACATAGTACCATAGTACAGTAACTGGCCTTGGATTTTACATGAATAGAGACGTTTCCGAGATATACAGAACATATTTCTCGACGTTAATAACGCGAATTTGATAACAAAGCTTTAGGGTTCAATTTCCACACAGGACAAACATTTGTGTGCATGAATATGTTTGTTTGTCTTGGACTGGGTGATTTTAAGAGAAGTACGCAGCATCAACGCAGCCCATCTAGGGAAGTACCTATGCCTTCTACGTTGTATAAAAAAAAATGGGTGCGTGTATTTATGTACGCGCGTGAGAAGTTATACTTCTTTGGCATCATTAAATAACTATTTAACATTAATATTTTAATAACATTTAGTATGAATTATATCACATTATAATATTTTAATTTATAAGAAGGGTTATTCAAGTAGTTGCAGCAATGTTTATGGAATGTATTACATACAAGTCAAATGTCACGTACAAATGTTATACATTTTTAACTATAGCGCCATCTACTGGTGATACCGTGAAACATTTAGCAGCTTCAACCTGTTACTTTTGTGTTACAGTGATGCGCGCGCATCTTAAATTTTCACTCTCATCAATTTCATAACGCGCCTTAAGAAGTATAACTTCTAAAATATATTTACATGTAGGTATACAAGAACTATCCATCTAATGTAATAGAAAAAAATGTACAGTGCTCTTAGTGAGCTTCGAATTGCCGACCTTTGTAGAAGATAGACCGTATATACGGTGCGACCAAGTATGTAATAATCGTTAATAGAATCATGCGTTATTTTGCGAAAGTCAAATTTACATGCATGACCTAACCTGCTTTATGTACTTCTGTCACCAATATTTGTAGCATGTTATTTTAATGACTAATATCTACAGCACCTGAGGATGCTTCGTGATGAGGCAAAACATCTGTTGCAGAGACGACCAGGGCAACAATGACGGTAACAGGTGCATGCGGCACCTGTTCCAGATAGTGCGCCAACGCATGGACGACCGCAGCAGCCGAGGCAAGAGACAACCGGAGTAGCCATGGCAGCGACGGCATAAGGCATCTAATAACGGTAGCGGGTGGTTGTCGGCCGGTGCTAATTCGTATGAACTAATTGGTGACGAAAGCACGCAAAGCAGATCTGATCAAATTATATATAATAATTACAATAATGAATTAAAAAAAAATAGGTTCCAAGTAGCAGTAACCGGACAGACCAACCAGCGATTTTCTACTCGTATAACGATGATCCGTATTGGTAATAAACAGTCTGAATGAAATTAAAAATGAGGTTTTCTTTTTATTACAACATCAGGTTTTCAAATAGGTGAAGAGGTTTTTATGTTTCTTTCTAACTTTATTTGTATTCGTTTTGTGTAAGAGATGTCTGTGTGTGTTATATTTTTCTCCGAAACGGCTAAGCGACTTTGAAACGGTTCTCTGCTTTGTATTAGTCTTATTTCTGAGCATGTTCTTAGCTAATTTTTAATGTTACGGACTACCACTTTATTTTTACTCGTGATGGTCATGGAGTAGGAATATGCGTTTGGGGTAAGAGGCGTTTGTGTGTGTGTGTCTGTTTTTCTCGGAAACGGCTAGGCCGATTTTGAAACGTTTTTTCCTTTGTATAAGTTTTATTCTTGCGCATATTAATATTTAAGTAGTGTTTCCTTAAACTATTTCATATGTCATACTTTTGCTCAGAGCATGCAGCGCGGGAGATGGCATACGCAAGCGATCTCCTCTGCTAAAATAGGTGGCCATTTTGGCCATATACGCTATATAAAACTTGTTTACATGCACGACCGCGATCATCTGTATCGCTTTCACAAAGAAGTCCTCCGAGCATAATATTTTTTTTTCATGTAAACGGCGTTGTCAGATATCAAATGTACAGGAGCATAATTCTTTCATACATAAGTATTATTATAACTTTACTGATTGAATTTTATGACAAAATGAGACACAGATATCACAGGAAAAATGACGACACATAAATAGTTGACACGTAGGATGGAGATGGACAAATGTAGTGAGGGGACGATTTGAGCGAATAAATTGAATGCATTATTTTCGTGGGAAGGGGTTTATAAATAATTTTTATTATGTTTAATGTATTTACAACAAATAAATATTACGCATTTATAGTTGTAAGAATGATCTGGTACCCTGTCACAAAAACCATAACCAATTTTCAAGCATTTTAAAAAACAAGATTTTATATTAGACGCATTGGTTTTAGGAAGTGACGTCACCGATGTGGATTATACTGTTTTTTAATTATACTCCAGAATTATATGCTAATGTTATTTTGGTAAACATTAGTAGGCAGTTTTGTCGTTCACCTGGACGATGATAATTATTTTTTCAATTTTTTTATAGAAGCAAACTAGAATACGGCCTGCTTTATGGTGAGCAGTTTCTGTAAACTATGGATATTTTCAACAGCAGGGGTGACACTAATGCGTTGCTGACCATGTAAAAACCTCTTTACGCCTTTTTTGAAGAACTTTATGCCATAGTACTGGGAGAATACCTCAGCTGCGAGTTCATTTCACAACTTGGGCACTGCGCAAATGTGTTAACTTTTACTAGAAATACTGTGGGTGCTGTGTCTAGTAACGATACTTGGATACCCGTTTTGCTTGATGGTTTCCCGTGTCGGTAACAGCGGTATCTACGTTTGTACAGTGCCTTAAAAATATGTATCCTACATATTTAAACGAGCTATTCACGCCTTTTTTGTCGAACATTGCGCTGTAGTCCCGAGAGAAAGACATGGGGACTATTAAGAGCAACCGTTTTTATTTGATGGTTTCCCGTGTCGGTAACAAAAGTATCTACGTTTGTACAGTGTTTTAAAAATATGTATCCTACATATTTAAATGAGTTATTCACGCCTTTTTGATGAACATTGCGCTGTAGTGCCGAGAGAAAGACATGGGGACCATTAAGGACAACCGTTTTTATTTGATAGTTTCCCGTGTCGGTAACAAAAGTATCTACGTTTGTACAGTGCCTTAAAAATATGTATCCTACATATTTAAACGAGCTATTCACGCCTTTTTGTCGAACATTGCGCTGTAGTCCCGAGAGAAAGATAAGGAGACCATTACGGGAAAAAACTCCTCTAGAATCGCAACGCACCAGTCGGCTATTGGTGGTGCATAAAAAGGCTATTGGCATCATATCGAACAACTCTTCGGAACAGGACCAATTTCATAACTGGTAGAACACATAAACAGGAACAAAATTTATTTTTAAACTCAAGGGCTCAATACCGTTAATGTGAGCTTAGTCTATGTGCAATCTAACTTAATTCTTGTATAATAAAAGTATTTGCCCGAGCTAAAGTTTTGTTTTTGCGCATCAAGTTAGTTGGATGCCAGCTTAACCTTCTCATACTTCATAAGATTTGGCTCCCAGTTGCATATAAGGCAAATAATAAATTAACCATACTGTTTTTTACATGACGAGCTCGGTGGCGCAGTGGTGAACTTTGACACTCGTGGGTTCGATTCCCGCACAGGACAAACATGTGTGGACATGAATATGTCTGTTTGTTTTTGGTCTGGGTATTTTCTATGTATAATAAATAAGCATTTACAAAAAAATATGTATGTTTATCAGTTGTCTAGTACCGATAACACAAGCTTCGGTCACTTTGGGGCTACATGGCACTGTGTTATTTGTCCGACAATATTTATTTATTTATTGTTACTTAATAATGTATCTAATTTTCAAAGAAAGAAACATCACATGGACCGGCTTGTATGCCGACGTTCCATAAAAAACATATTTTATATTATTGAATAGACTATAACTTTCCTTAAGAGTTCGGCTATCAAATACAGAAAGCAACTTCGAAATCTGACCGGTAGTTCTGGATATCAGCGCGTTCAAACAAACAATCGTACTCTTCCAATTTATGTGTTTGTACAGATGATGAGTACATATTTTATGGGCAAGACTCATCTACCAGCACCAATTAGAACCTGTGCTGTCAGAAGGTTTTGTCAGGAGCCTAACAACTGACAAACGTGCATGAAAAAAACATGAATGTTAAAGATGTGGGTTAGGTGCCGTGCGGCGCTTGGTTCTCTCTGTATAAAAAACAATAAGAATCATTTATCATATATTTCGGATAATGTCCATATTTATTTAATAACCATGAATCTTACGGATTATTTAATAAGGATAATTAATTATAATACAATTCACAATTTTTCAATATCATTTCGCAGTACGATTGGAGGGAATAACCTGGGGTGGGTACCCGCTGCATGAGAGAAGCGACTCTCTTGCGCAAATATAGTCGCGAATCCATCGATCGACCCATCCATTAGCATCCTGGACACGCAGGATACCGTAGCTCCTTTGAGTACAGTACATCGCAGGCTGTAAGTGCAAAATGATTGATTATAAACCCTAAATAGAGTAGCTTTCACACTAATTGTGCACTTAGTAAACCTGCAAATCTGGGAGGCATACAAGTATACGGTCCACCTGATGTGAAGCGGTTACATTGAGCATTGCAAGCGTTCATAGGCTACGTTAACCATCACTCGAGCGATGCTAACTCTACTGCTAACATAGCAATTCCATACGAGCTTACTGGTGACCTCAGTCACATGCAGGAACACAGCCACCTTTCAGCGAGCTGTTAGGTATATAGCTACAGTTTATTGTGAGGTGGAGTTACTTCCCCATATATATTCCCCGCTTTGATGTGCCCTATCTCTCTTATGTATACACAGATCAAGACAGACAGACATTTTCACGCACACAAATGTTTGTCCAGTGTAGAAATTAAACCCACGATCGTTGGTGTCAAAATTACGTAACAGCGCGTTTTACCACTGCGACACCGAACTTGTCATAACAGAACAAATTATATTACATAACTATATTTATTAAAAACCGATTCGGCAAGGGACTTGGCGCCACGACATAGTTATATAAATAGACCCATTTTTCCATTCCAAATAACTACACCGAACATATAAATAAATAAATATAAATAAATATTGCCGGACAAATTACACAGCGCCACCTAGCCCCAAAGTAAGCGAAGCTTGTGTTATAGGTACTAGACAACTGATAAATATACGTAAATACATTTTTTTAAATACATACTTATTATACATAGAAAATACCCAGACCAATACAAACAGACATGTTCATGCTCACAAATGTTTGTACTGTGTGGGAATCGAACCCACGAGCGTTGGTGTCAAAGTAGGGTAACAGCGCGTTCCACCACTGAGCCACCGAGCTCGTCACATATTGTTGTGAGTTGATGTCTAAATATGTATTTTAAATCCAAGAATATAGTTTTCACAGTATATATACATTAACAAAATCTATGTTCTGATTGTAGTTGAGTACTACAGAGTTTTTGTATTGATTGTCTTGATTTTATACAGTTCCGCAGATTATTAAGTAGCTGCTATTATTACATCGTAAATACAGGATATAATACCACTAATGCGTCATATCGGTGCGTCAATTTTCACAGCTGACGTATTTTTACCACGGTGTGGGTTGCAGTAATAAACATAAGGATAGCGCATACTGGCAGAAACTACGAGAAATAAAAGACTATCAGTCGTAGGACAATACGTCAGAAGTGAAAATTTCACATCTATGTATATGTAACTGAGTGTGATGGTGTTCAGAGTTCAGTGCCTTTTCCCCATTTCAAAAGAGTTATACGAGTATCTGTATAATATCTTTGTACCTAATCCGGTCATAAGATATGTTACAAATGAATGTATATTTATTTTTTATGAGATGATGTAATCTTAATAATACTTGTATGCATATTTATGAAAGTCTCAGCAAAAAAAAAATTACACAGCCCTTTAATCTGTCTGGCCACGAATCTATGAATTTACGCACTGTTGCCATGGAAAATTTAGCCATTGCTTGCTCCATAGATTTCTTAAAAGACACAATGTCGACGTCTTGTTTCGAGCAGACCTCCTCTAAAACTAACCATAATTTGTAGTCTAATGGGTTCAGATCTGCGAGGGGCAGTCTGCAACTCTTATAAAGTCCGGAACGTTGGTTTGTGATTTATATTTTATAATTGTGTTTTATGATCAGGGGCGAAGTCCTGCTGAATAGTCCACGGTACACTTTTAAAAAGTGTATTGCTTAGAGGTTTCATAACACGATCCAAAACAGTATTGATACACTTTGTCTGAAGTATTCACTCCTTCACAAAAATGAACCTTTGTGACTCCTTGATAAGACGACCTCACTAAACCATTACATACGCAGGATGACGACTACGTTGTACCTTTCCAACCAATTGGATGGTTTCTTTAGAACTGAGTGTATACTTTCACATTTTGCTTGTTATAGTGCTCTTCAATCGTGATTTTTTTTTATCAGTCTATACTGAGATATATCCTCTATAGGATATAATATATCCTATAGAGGATATTATCTGTGCCATTCACCTGCGTATCAGGATATAACGCGTTTTGATTGATCCCCTCTCAACTGTAGGGATTGATTTAGGGCAGGTCCTATATATCGACGATAAGCGCCGAGCTTGAAGTCTTGATTTATTATACGCGACACAGTCCTAGCGGGAATTTTCATACGATATACGAACATATGGGTGATACCAAGCTTTTGAATTGTCTTGAATGTGACCGACAGCGCTCTCTCTCTCTCTTTCACCTCATCTAAAACTCCATTCCATATTGTAATTTGATAATAAACACGACATAAATATGTAAAACGGCGGGAAATCGAAATAAGTTTTTAACATAAAACAAGAAAAAGTTGAAAAATAGGAAAAGTTTCCATGTAACAGTATTTAAGGCCAGACTAGTTAGACGGTCCCGAGAATTCAGTGCTTTTTCCCCATTCCTAAAGTGCCTACAGAAGTTTTCACTTCAAAAATTTTATGTTAACTTGAGATACCCGTTAAATATATTTATCTCTTTTTTACCCCGTCAAGTGGCACTTAAGGCCGCAGTTCCCCTGGTCCAATGCAATTACAGTATTCTATGCACATACGTTCATCACAAGAAAAAAATCACGCGTCATTTAAATGTATCAAGAAATAAATAAATAAGTTTAAACTTATGAATGCCAACAAAGACTTACTACTACAGTGATAACCTAGTATGAACATAGCTATATGATAGCCCAGTGATTGAGAATCAGCTTAATAACCGATGATCCCTGTTTCAAATCCTGGCGTATTATCGGATTTATATACATATTTGTAATTATCGCTTTTTGGACGTGGTAGTGCGGTGCAAGCGGCGGTGTCTTATTATAACACCGATATCTACTCTCATTTAAAGACACTTTATTTCTTACAGCGTTACGCTACAAATTTTGCGCAACGCTTGCATTTCGACCACGCCTATTTTACTTCCATGTTCTCTCTATTTTACAAGTTAGCGTTGGGTCCAGCATAGCGTTTTATACAGCGAAATGTAACGGTATAAAAGTAGATTACATTTTGTAAATAGTGCTATCTAAAAAACATAAAACATAAAACGAGGATGACTATTTCCAAATTCAAATTCATTTTCGAATTACGGTTAACAGATGGCAGTTGTCCTCAGGTTAACATGGCTTTTACATATTTTTGGGGCTTTGAATCTACTCCTGTTGACTGTGTATTTTCAAATATTGCCCTATCATAGCATCGACCTTGCGATACAGAGAAAGTAAGATTAACGTTCAAATGCAACCAATCCATAGTAAAGCAAATGAAACTTTATTTATTTTTTACAGAGATATCTTTCTCACACTTGTCTTGTTCAACAACCTTAGATGGAATTGTTATTTTGTCATGGAGTTGAACGTGCTTCACCAATTAATTTGGTGGATAAAACCACGTGCAGTGCACAGAAAGTGCACTTTCCGTTTATTATCGTATAATGTCAGTAAACATACAAGCATACGACCCGCCTAATGTAAACTGGTTATCTATGAACGCAATACAGGACCAGGGCATCATGTCGAATAATTGCTTGAAATATAACCCATTGTACAAATACGTAGTAATAGGGGTTAAAGTATGAAATTGCCGTTTTATTGTAATAGATATTTTGAATTGACATTAAACCTTCATGGTGTGAGATTTTCGAGTGAAACTTTTTTCACGTAATACTTATGAGGTTTTCTTTTTAAAAAATGTGCAACATTTGATTATCGAATTTCAATTGTTTTTTTTTTTTATATAGCTTATACGTCAAAGATGGATACTTCCGAATTTTTCCTAATTTTCCTTCCTTCCTAATTTTCCTTCCTTCCTAATTTTTGAATACAAGTTTCGACGCGGAACTGACGCGGCAGAAACGGCTCCATTTTTTTCATGATTTGGACAATTTTCTACGTGGTAAAAAATTTTCTTCCCAGGAGGCAGTACAAAATGCTTTCACACAATTTGTAGAATCTAGATCCCAAGAGTTTTATCGCAAGGGCATAAATAAACTTCTGATTACATGGCAGCAATGTATAGACTGAGGGTAAATATTTTGACTAAATAAATATGTTACATCAAAACAAAAAACGAGTTTTAATTTTTCAGTACAAATCGGCAATTTCATACTTTAACCCCTAATACAAGCGTAATATATGCTACTTTGCAACCCCAGTGGGGAAAAATATCGTGCTATCTCTCAATTGTCAGTATACGTTCGACCTAAGAAAACCAAACTTCTTCCCATTTGCCGTAAAGGTTACGTTTATATTTATGGATCTGTATGTAGGTCAGTCTTGGGTGTAATTATTCCAAATTGAACTTTATGTCTGCCAAATAAGGACTATGGAACCACAATATTAAAGGTAATATTAACAGGCGCAAATCAGTACTAAATTAATATAGGGGAGTGTTGCAATATAAGAAGAGGGTAATGTGCGTCGGGCCGACGAACGCAATATAGGACAACTCATCGACTAAAGAGAGTGATGACGTCATCAAAATAACAAGCTTATTGCTGGAGTCTTCCGTTTTTAGGGTTCCGTACCCAAAGGGTAAAACGGGACCCTATTACTGAGGCTCCGCTGTCCGTCCGTCTGTCTGTCTGTTACCAGGTTGTATCTCATGAACCGTGATAGTTAGACAGTTGAAATTTTCACAGATGATGTATTTCTATTGCCGCTATAACAACAAATACTAAAAAATGGAATAAAATAAATATTTCAGGGGGCACCCATACAATAAACGTGACTTTTTTGCTCGTTTTTGCTCCATAT
Organism: Pyralis farinalis; assembly: GCA_947507595.1. Classification (NCBI taxonomy): domain Eukaryota; kingdom Metazoa; phylum Arthropoda; class Insecta; order Lepidoptera; family Pyralidae; genus Pyralis; species Pyralis farinalis. The sequence continues at coordinate 9,173,496 of OX382264.1, forward strand.
TGATAACGGCAACAGGTAGACGCTTGAAATATTCACAGAATATTTAGTTATATATTTACTTTAAAAATAAATTAAAATAAAACAAATATTTAAGGGGGGCTCCCATACAACAAACGTGATTTTTTTGCCGTTTTTATAGATAATGGTACGGAACCCTTCGTGCGCGAGTCCGACTCGCACTTGGCCGATTTTTATAGATAATGGTACGGAACCCTTCGTGCGCGAGTCCGACTCGCACTTGGCCGATCTTTATGTTACTTGTACCATCTATGGTACTAGTAAATGGTACTATTGAATGGTACATCAGGTGCGTCTTTTTAAGTTAATATGCTGGAAATATTTGTTTATTCAACTTGCGCATAACAAACTTACCTACGACTATAATAACATCCATGAAAAATCGCATAAAATAAATGAAGGAAGTCATGAAATATTCGCACAAAAATACGCCTACAGTTTTAGTCCGCACAAATTAAACTGTCAATTTATTTGCTTTCCTAGATGGATCGTCGACTGGCTACAATCGACCAGTGTACCCTGAACTCTCGTAATTTACCAAGACTCTCTCAGTCTCGTATAAATGCCAAAGTGCCATGAGGGGAGGGCGAGTCAAGTTATTCGGTGCAGATATGGCACGTCAGGTTTCGCCGGAAGTCCGAGGTCACGTGACGTCGGCGAGTTGTATCCGGTTACAAGTTGTCAGGAAGAACGATTGGCCTAGTGGAATTGACTGGGATCGATTGTATCTTATTTGTTGTTTTGCTATTTGCTATAATTAACTGTTAAAATATGCTTTTTAATACGAAGATGCTAAATAGATTTAAGATACGTACATAAAAAAATCGTTTCACTTGTTGTTATCGCTAATTGGTAGAAGAGACTTTTTAGTATATCCTACTATAATATTATAAATGTGAATGTCCGTTTGTTTGTTACGCTTTCACGCGAAAACTACTCAACCGATCGTCATGAAACTTTGTACACATATTTTTGGAGGTATCAGAAGTAACATAGGATACTTTTTATAAAATAATATATATTTTTTTATCAATGCGAGCGAAGCCGCGGGTATATAATATAAGCAATATGCTAGTAACAATACTATTAAATAGTAAGCCTTTACATACTAATGTGCATTGAATAACTCTTGTACCTACAAAGTACCAATTTGCTATTGATGTACATACAAATATTTTTTGTATTAATTTACAACCAAAACTTTGTTCCGTTTACATACGCCACCATTTCCTCGTGTACCGGATTTATTCAATCGTGACATGTGCTTGTTTGCCACTTCACAGTGGTATAACTAAAATACCAATTGTATCCTTGTTAGAATAGAGTTTATTTTTACAATTCATTACGTTTTTCTATGTATCTATAACTTCATGCTACATCCCTTGCGGGGTAGGCGGAGAGAAATGAGCGCCACATGACGCGGTATTTACACACCTCAATCGCTACTTTAACATTCATAGCTCTTCTCATGCACGTTCTCTGATTTCTAGTGCTGTATTACTTTCTGATGAAACACCATTAACTAGGTCACAGCAGTTAAGTCTTGTCCTGTCTCAATACGTTATTATCGTACGTATATTCAACCTCTCTCATTATACAAACATTGCTTAATATAGTAATAGAAATATAAATTATTATTAATTTCTTTGTAGAATCATGACAGGTGTCCGTGGTGACATGGATCCAATGCAAAAGCCTTTCATCACCATCATCATCATTATTTCAGTCAGTATTCATTTACTGCTGAAAATAGGCCTCGCCCCTAGAGAGTCACTCGCCTTAAAACCTGTGCCATCTGCATCCATCGAGTACCTACAAACCTCTTGATGTCGTCGCTCCACCTAGCAAGGGATCATCCCACACTGCGTGTACTGGTACGATGACGCCGTTCAAGACCCGTATGGGAAGAATCCCCAGTGGTTGCCGGATTTACGAACTATGTGGCTGGCCCACTGCCACCAGTGCCACCTCAGCTTGCTTATCTTTTAGTCTATGCCGGTTACCGTAGTTCTATTGTAGATATCCTCATTTCTGATTCTATCACGCAGAGAAACCTTGAGCATAGCCCCTTCCATTGCAGGCTGAGCAAGGTCGCTCAGCCTGTAATGAAAAGAGCTTCCCCATACGGCCCGCAGTGAAGGGCCATGTCTCAGTTCCGTATGACATTTGGCAACACACACTGTTCGAAGTCTTTCCTCTTCAGACGTTGAGGTAGAGGTCTCTACGAGAAAAATATTCAAATTCAAATACTTATTATTAAAAAGGGTTGACAAACACTTTTAAATCAACACTTATTAACTACCATACACCGGTTAATTTAACCTCATTGACATATTTTTTTGTAATGCTGGATGTGAGGTAAACTATGAAGTCTGGCTTGATAGTTTATGGCTGACATGATGATGGGTTATACATAAATAAATACCTTTGAAAGGTCATAAAACACACCAAGTTTCGACTTCTCCCAAGCATCAAATATGCATTTAAAGAGTACCATGTTTGCACCGTTCGTGGAACGACCTTTCGTGAATCCATAAACTTTAGACGATATTTTTTTTACTTAAATATGTAAGGAGTTGATTAAGCCTTATCTGGAAATTTTGCACAATACATAAAAAAAAAATTTATTCAGTACGTAATCTATATAGTAAGCGAGGCCAAGATAAGGGAGATATGGCACAGCGGTATTTAATAAGCTCTCTGACTAGGGTACTACTAAGAAGTGTCTCCACCTAGGAGGATACCGTAGCTCTCTTGACTGTTATTGTACACCTGTGAGTATGTGATGTTTCATCTAAACCCCTGAGAAGACGCAACCTAAACAATGGTCGGGTACGACGAGGGACACTTCTAGTTTTGCAAATATTCATAGGCTATGATTATCGTTTAACATCAGGTGGGCTGTAAGTTATAATTAAACAATTTTTAACGGAAGTATCGCGTGTTTTATTTATATTGTTGGACCTGACGTTTCGAACGCTTTGCAGCGTCCGTGGGCGCAGGAAGACTGAGAAAACGTCAGGTTCAACAATATAAATAAAATAAATAAATAAATATTGTCGGACAAATTACACAGCGCCACCTAGCCCCAAAGTAAGTGAAGCTTGTGTTATGGGTACTAGACAACTGATAAACATACGTAAATACATTTTTTTTTGTCAATACATACATATCATACATAAAAAATACCCAGGCCAAGACAAACAGATATGTTCATGCACACAAATGATTGTACTGTGTGGGAATCGAACCCACGAGCGTTGGTGTCAAAGTAGTGTAACAACGCGTTTCACCACTGCGCCACCGAGCTCGTCGAAACCACGCGATACTTCCGTTAGAAATTGTTTAATTCAATGTGTAACAATCGCGAAAACCTAAGAAAAATAAACCCGGTAAGTGCGAGTTAGACTCGCTTACAAAAGGTTTCGTGTTACATATTATAAACTTATGTAATATGTGAAAAGGAAGGAATAATGAAAAGGGGTATTGCTAACTAGTCAGCTAACGAGCTTATGACAAGCCCCGTGAACGAGAGGTTATGTAAAACTTCTTGGCTATACTAATGGAATCGAACGCCATTGGGTTCGATAACACACATCATAAACATTGGTGCACATAAACATGTTTATTTGTCCTGATCTAGGTGTTTTAAAATAGGTGGGGCAAATCAAAGGAGAAAACCGTTACCAATAAGCTTGTTGAAGAGTTCTAACAAGGAGATGCCTTGTTAGCAGCAGAGATGGTAAAGCGCCAGCGATACTTCAGTTTAAAGATTCTTTATTTCTCATAAATCACTAAATGTCACTTACATGAAAAATTATACTATAAATGAACTACATACATACATACATATAATCACGCCTCTATCCCGTAGGGGTAGGCAGAGACCACTTCTTTCCACTTGCTACGATCCTTACATACTTGTTTCGCTTCGTCCACTCTCATTATTCCCTTCATACATGCTCTTCGGTTTAGGGTACTCTTGACCTGGCCTTTTTTCAGGACGTCCCTGATTTGATCTCGAAACGTCCGCCTAGGTCTACCCCTTCCAACAATTTCATTCACACTCGCCTTATACACTTTTTTCGTCAATCGTTCTTCATTCATTCTCTCGACATGGCCAAACCATCTCAGCATACCTTTCTCAATTTTTGTCACTACATCTTCTTTCAGACCACAACGTTTCCTTATCTCACTATTTCTTATCCTGTCACTCAGTTTAACTCCTATCATACTTCTTAACGCTCTCATCTCAACTGCATTTATTCTGCTTTCATGTTTCTTCTGCCATACCCAACTTTCACTTCCGTACATGAGTGTCGGAACCAACACCCCCCCATGCACAGCCAAACGAGCCTTGTTAGACACCTTCCGACTGCTCATAAAGGAGTGCAAAGCTCCATTCACCATGTTCCCTGCATTCACTCTTCTTTCAATATCACTCTCACACTTTCCATCTCTTGTAAACTTTGAACCCAGATACACAAACTCATTCACCTGTTCAATTTGTTCATCTCCAATCACGATATTGCAGTCTGTCACTGCCTCATCTCTTTCAAACACCATCACTTTCGTCTTCTTTACATTCATCTTCATTCCCTTTCTAACAAAAGCTCCACTCATAGCAGTTACCATCTCCTGCAACTCCTCGGCCGAAGACGCAAGTAATACTTGGTCATCAGCATAGAGTAAACATTTGACGAGTAACTCATTCATTCTTAACCCATTTTCATTCTCTTTTTAAATCTGTCAAACAATTGTCCATGAACAGATTAAACAGCCACGGTGACGCTACACATCCCTGTCTAACACCTTTTTCGATGTTAAACCATTCAGTATATGCCCCGTTTATCCTTACACAAGCACTAGAATCCCTATAAAGAGATTGCAATGCTCGTATGAGGATACTGCTCACACCGTTCACGGACAATGCTGACCACAATTCATTCCTCACCACTCTATCATAGGCCTTTTCTAGATCCACGAACGCGCAATAGACCTTCTTGTTTTTAGCCAAACACTTTTCGGCTATGCACCGCAAGGAAAAGACCTGATCCGTACATCCCATTCCCTTTCTAAATCCCGCTTGATAAATGAACTACCTAACATAAAATACTTGAATTGCTCGAAACAGTGGGCACACGTTATTTATATAGTTTGAATATTATCTATAGCTAACTACTTACTTACCGATTATAAGACATGAAACAACAATCGAAAAATAGTTACATTGCCACAAACACATCACAAACATGCAATCACTACCACTCATAAGTAACAAACCACTATTTAAAAACAAAACACAAACAAATATTTCCCTACGTATTCGGGTATACAATTAATAAACTGTTAATGCATTAACACAAGGTAGAATATAACACAACACGCCGGAACAGGAGACCAAACCAATGTATCATTGCAAGTATTTTGTAATACCCTATTGCAATACTTGCCGTATTGCAAGCCTTCATAGGCTACGGTAATCACTTTATAAAAAGTTTAAAGTAGGACATTTTATTGTATAGCGATTAAAAATTCTTGTCATCAGCTGTTTTACTGTAGACTTACACTATATTCACACCAAGTTTGATGGTTGTATATATTACTGTTTTATGTGATAGAGCAACAATGAAAACGACCGTAAAAAACACATAACCTGCAGGGGATGTATGAAGTTGTTAGTTTTTTGTGTTCTTACTTTTAGAGCTTCGTACCACAACAGTACAAAAAACCCTTATAAAGCGACTTGGTCCAACTGTCTATCTTTCCATCTGTCACAGTAGCATATTTTAGCTACTATTAATGCTATTGATTTGAAATTTGGCTTAAATGGAGTTGAAACGAACCGAAATTTCAAAGAGCAGCTATTTCAAGGGGAATACAATATGAATATTTCATATGAAAGGACTTCACTTTCATGCAAAACAGGTTTCCTTATTTTTATTCCGTATGATTTCGAATTACCATGAAAAATATAAAAAAACGCAATCTTTAATATATAATAATATTGTCAGATAAATTACACAGCGCCATCTAGCCCCAAAGTAAGCGAAGCTTGTGTTATGGGTACTAGACAACTGATAAACATACGTAAATACATTTTTTTTTGTAAATACATACTTATTATACATAGAAAATACCAAGACAAACAGACATGTTCATGCACACAAATGTTTGTACTGTGTGGGAATCGAACCCACGAGGTTGGTGTCGCTGTGATAACAGATGTCACAGCTTTGACATCGTCTACTGCGATCACGGCTTTTTATTTGGTATTCTATAAGGCTGTAAGCGTACGCGAGGCTGTTTGCCTTGAAGAATTCCAATTCCAAACGCAGCAATGCGGCGCTAGTGTCGCACTACCATGAAAAGCGACACTAAGGAATTGCAATTTTGTGTTCAAGGATATAACAGCCGATGTTTCCGAGGGTGTAAAGATGTTTGCTCTTACAGAATTGCATGGCTGTACGTAACTAGTGTGGTGTCACAGTGTGATGGTGGTGGGTCAGTGTGTGAGGATTCAAAGACTCTCCTTATACATATATGGTGATAAACTTAAACATAAGAATATACATAAGAAGGTAGCGCACATCAAAGCATCTCGTCTGGGGAAGTACCTCCACCTCACAGAAAACTAACAATAAAAACCACTTACAACTCCTTAGTGGTGGGCCGCATGATTGTATATACGTACCCAAAAAAAAAACAAATAAGTGCCCAATGCCATCTTCATGCGCGGTTTGTTTTGAGACTTGTAGAACATAAGTCTTTGCCTCGAGTAGAAATACTGTTTCAGTTTATTGTGGCAAGCGAGCAGTTTCATGGACCCCAGTTTAATCCATGATGTTTTAAGAGAGCTAGGGCTTTGATGCGCCCTAGCTCTCTTAAAACATCCAGACCAAGACAAACAGACATGTTCATGCACACAAATGTTTGTTTTGTGTGGGAATCGAACCCACGAGCGTTGGTGTCAAAGTCGCGGCTTTCACGACTGAGCCACCGAGCTCGTCAAAATTAAATCGTCGTCAAGTTTAAATTGTTATCTAAATCTTTTCTTCCAAATAATTTTGTTAGCTAACCTCGTTGGAGATATCCGTTGGAGATATTTTGGAATTGGTATATTATAATTAATGGGGGTTTTTAACGGAGAATGCGCAAACTTGCGTCTTTTTGTGGTTAAATTTGACCAAATTCAGCCTCCTTCGATCGTATAACTTTGTTAAAGTACCGTTAATTTGAGATACAATTTGATCATGGATCTTAACTAAACGTGGATGTTAACACGACCTACATAATAAGTATCACCGAAGCTAACATTGTATCATTAATATGCAGCAGAAACACCATCGGGGACAGTACAGAGCCTTGGGTTATCAGCATTGATATTCATGCTATCGAAGCAGGAACTATCAGCAACAGCGCATCTGCTGAATATGAAGTTGGCGACTCATTTGCACAGACTGTCGGGCAGCACGTGCAGTGGTATCTTCCACAGAAGATCCCGATGCCAGACCAGGTAGAAATCGCCGTATCTATGCTGACAGCCAATGCCTCACAATCGCCAACGCCCGACGAGGTGTAAGATACACTAGACGATCACGGTGAGCGACCGTGGCAAAAGCCGTATTGACGATCACTGATCAAATCATGATCTTCTATGTATATCAGGAGAGGAGAGAGGCAGGCTATAGCGAGTGGATATATAGTATATATATATAATATGTGTGAGATATTCCGAAACATTGTTTTTTATATTCTTATAATTCTTAAAACTTTTATTTTTGACATGGTAGATGCTTAATAACTATTTATGTGTTTAAGAAGTGTACGGAATCCTGGATGCGCAAATTTATACTCATACTTGACCGCTTTTATTTGTTATCTGTTATGAATTCTGTTATAACGTTACCAATTTTGAAAATAAATCAACTTCCTACTTTGAATGGTTGAAAAAATGCAGCCTCGTTAAGATGTACCAAGTCAGGTGGCGCTCAGAATTTATCTGCATATCCCGCAAGGGACTCAGTGTGAAGATATTAATAAAAGATATAAAATTAGGACTGACGGATAAATACACGGACGTAAAGACGAAGAACGTAAGGTTACTACTAATGTTCCATCAGTACCATTTGAATACTGAACGCAAAAAGCAATGAATTATTCCTTGGAAACATTTTCATGACGCTCACTCTTTATTTCTACCGTTATTTTGTTCGAAAGTAATGTAATGGAAATCCAGGAAAATATGCACAAGATCCTATCTCTCACATAACACTAAAACTACAGTCGACAGAATATCCAGCCTCCCACAATTTTCTCCCTAAAGTAAAACGTATGGCTTTATCTCTGCTGATGTAGCAGTCTCTCCCCTGAGCGTGATCTGGCATATACAAATATATGTGTGCCGCAAAAAGGAATGATCATTTTTATATGATGACAAACTGGGATCTAAATATATCAGGTATTAGAAAATGATTAAAGTAAAGATTTTTTTATAAAAACAGTGAAACGGGCTACATTGCGGCAATATCACATCGTAGAAATATTTTTGCTGTCGTCATTGGCCGTAATGGATATGATTGTATTTATCATTCATAACGTTTCAGTTTATCACCACATCTTCGTCAGAATTTTACTAAAATCATACTGGATCATAGAAGAACTACAATCTTTGGATCACTAAGAATTCGAATAGACTGAAATTTAGTTAGATAGCCAAGGTGAAAGATATTTTAATATGTGAAAAGAAATCAATAAAAAAATATCTATTTTTTATATCTTCACGCCGAGTATCTTGTTAAGTACAGGGAGCAGAAAGAAACTTGCCAATATAAGTCTCTTTTCAAAATATCAATTAGACAAGTACGATAATCATATCAAATAGTTTAAATTAAAGCATATTAAAAAAGGGTTGTCTGTGCTGAATTATTTCCAGATATCTCTGTAATAAATCCTTTTAAAGACTGTAATTTTGAACATATTGTTTTTAAACATGTTGTTTTAAACTTCTTTAACGTAAGCTCACAATAAAAACTACAAGTGGGATTAAGTTACTGACAAAATCAAGACAGTATTAATTTACTTCAAGGTTTACCAAGGTTTAAATTGCCTTTATTACATTTCAGGGTAGGCAGAAAGCACCGGGCACCACATGACGCCGTCTTTACACATGCTCGTTTCTTTAACATTCTTTCTTCTTTCGTGCATTTCTTTTGAGAGAAAGAAACCTATTTTTATCTGATCTTTTAGCCAAGCAATAAAATCCTCAGTCACTAAAATAGTATGTAAAAATCATGTACGAGTAGATACGAGTAAGTATTGTCAGCACCAATGTTTAGATCACGAATATATATTGTAAACTTGAATCATGTATCTATGAAATAAATATGGGTATATTCTGTAATATTAGACCAAGTTTAAATTGTTATTTGCTGAACAAACATTGGCAGCATTGGCATTCGGCAACGTAATTAAAATTGAGGTATTTACTTGGAAAACCTTCGTCGAAAACCAATGATGAATGGTCTAATTAATTATTTTGCAGATTCTGGGAGTAATTATTGGAATGATTAATTACTACTAGTTACTATCCTCGGCTTCGCCTGCGTTGTGTTAGGTTTTCAAATATTTGGTGGAATATAAACGTTTTCAGTACAAAGTTAAGGATTGATTCAGGTAATAATGATTTTATATGTAGAATGTAATCGTCAAGGGTGTTTTGCGTCTGTGATGGTTTTTACCTAGATTGATCGATTTAAGTAAAGTATCTCGTTTAAAGTAATATGATATTTACATAATATAGGTGTATATTATATGTACATATTACTTTAAACGACAAACGATTGATGCAATGAAAACTATTTAAGTCTGCCCCAGGCTGTACAAAAGTCGGCCTGTAACATAAATCTTTATATAAGTAGTAGAAGATGAAACAATTCAGTTTATTTTCTTGATCGATTTTCTTTATTTCTTTTTTGTATATTTTTGTCGGAGTCCGTGTCAATAATATTAGTTACGCAGATGATATGTCGTTATTAAGCCCATGAAGCGCTTAATGCGACTTATTAGTTATGTAGTGCTTCATAGGCCAAAATATATTTTTTTATCTGTCCACATGTTCAAACTCGGTCAATTGCAGGATAGACAGAGATGACCGATCGCCACGTTCATACATACCTCACTCGCTCCTATTGCACTAATGGTTCCTTTAAGTTGTAAAATTATGCTTACATACAATGCAGTCAAAAGTATATTAATGATATTTAGACCGTATCAGATTTTTATTTATACAACGTCGGGAGGCATACGGTCCACCTGATGTAAAGCAGTTACCGTAGCCTATTAACGCTTGTAACATATATCACTCGCGCGATGCCTCCTCTGCTGCTTACACAGCAACTCCTTAGGAGCTTACTGGTGACTTTACTCACACGCAGTTGCACAGCAACCCTCTAGGGAGTTGTTATTTGGCTGCGGTTTTCTGTGTGGTGGAGGTACTTCCCCAGATGCGCCCTGCCTCTCTTAAAACATCCAGACCAACAGACATGTTCATCCACACAAATGTTTGTTTTGTGTGGGAATCGAACCCACGAGCGTTGGTGTCAAAGTAGCGTCTTTGACTACGAAGCACCGAGCTCGTCAAAATTATTAGGTGTACTAATAAGTCGCCTAGTGGCTGAGCATGAAAGGAAAACCTGTGACAGTCAAGTGAATAACGAACCATTTACCGACTGGTCCCTGATCTCTAATATTCTTGTGTGCTTAACGCTTAACTTGCAAGTTTTTTATTTAAAATAAAGAAGAAGAGGAGGATCACATATTGGTGAAGCGCTTAAAGTATTTTGTCAATCATTATATATACGATCGGGGAATACGATATGGGGAAGACATACAATACAATAATGCATTCCGCGTGTTGCTGGAGCTGTATTATTATTATTGTAGCATCTCCGTTATATTCGCGGAGCTAGCACAGATGGATACTCCGACGGACATGCGATGTTGAGCCTTCTTCTATGTAACTTTATCCATATTTTTATTTTATTACAAAAACTGTTTTTTACAACCTCGGGAGACATATAAACATATGACCCCTCCTGTATAAAGTGATAACGGTAGCCCATGAACTCTTGCGATATAGAAAATATCACTCTGTCGTTGCCACCTGTGCTACTAGAAAAATAACTCCATAGCTACTTACCGGTAAGTTCACTCACTCGCAAGGACATACCAACTCTATAGGAAATTATTATTCTGGCTACGGTTTTCTGTGAAATGCTGGTACTTCCCTATTGGAGATGTTTTGACAAGTTCTATCTTAATTTATTTTAACTACTGGATTCTATTGGAAACATTCGGGACTGACTGTTTAACTCTTATTGTAATTATACTACTAGCATGAAACTACAAAACTCAGACAGACAGTGGTTGACACTGCTTAACTTGCTTGATCCATTATATTCACACGTGCATCGAACTATCGAGCTCCTCAAATCAATTTCGCTTCAAAAAGAAAACCGTTTATACCCCGGGACAAATCTCTTCAGATGTACGAAAAATCTCAACGATTTTCGTCCCAATATCAAATCTTAAATTATTCCCTGATGTATTCACATAAAATTACTAAAAACGGAGGGTCAAAGAGGGCCCTTTGGATTGTTATTGTCCAAGATATGCAGCATCTCAAGTGGGGCCTTGAGACAGGGGTCGCAAAATATTGGGGTAAGCGAAGAATTACTATGAATAACCATTTAGAATTCAACCCTTCGCATGTTTGTTAATATTTTATTGTATTAGACAAGGAAACGATTCTTATAGTTGGGGCGATTTAAATCGAATTTTTAATGGTTTTATACCGGGTAGTTAAATCATATAGTAGTCGATAAAGAGAGTTACGGGTGTGCTAGGGGTGTAACTGAAGAATAGAATCTAAATTGGACTAAAAACCAAAGTTTATTAGCATTATCTTTTAAATTTTGTTTAAGGTCATCTTGATTTGACTCATAAATTCACTTATAGCAATGTATATACATACAATATACTCGCATATATATATATACAAAATACGCTTCATAAGGAGTATCTTTAAAATATAGAAACTTCTGACTTCAGAATGGCGGAAGCACTACTAACTTGTTAAACATGACAGTTATGCTAAAGCCTCGTTTGCATTGCGTTCGTTTGATGTGGGGAGACGAGTGAGTGCAGGGAACAGTGTGAATAGAGCATTGGGTAAACTTCTAGGCAGTCTTAATCTAAGTCAGAAGGCACAACTCGCTGTACACAATGCGATGCTAAACCTAACGCAAACTTAGATAAGTGAAAGCCAGGTATGGCCGCGAGAGCATAAAAGTAGAATAAATACAATCGAGATGCATTGCACAAAATTTGTGGCGTGACGCTTGCTGACTGCGATCGCAATGATGATGTAAGAAAAAGAGTTGGTCTGAAAGAGAGTATCTGCGTTAGATAAGAAAAGCCATTCTCCGTTAATTCGGACATGTAGAAAAAATGCGGGATGAAAGAATGACAGTAGAAAAAATGCGGGATGAAAGAATGACAGTAGAAGGATGTAAGAGCTGAGGAAGACCAACACCCACCTACCATGACCAAATTGTCGGATAAATTACACAGCACCATCTAGCTCCAAAGTAAGCGAAGCTTGTGTTATGGGTACTAGACAACTGATGAACATAAGCAAATAGATTTTTTTTTTGTAAACACATACTTACTATGCATAAAAAATACTCAGACCTAGTTAATCAGACATATGCACACAAATGTTTGTCCTGTGTGGTAATCGAACCCACGAGTGTTTGTGTCAAAGACAAAAATTAAAAAAAAATGCTCGTGTTTTATCAGAAGGTGATCAGGAGCCCTTAGAACTGGCGAGCGTTCATGAAACGTTATGAATGTTAAAGAAAAGAGAGGTGAGTAGGGACCGCATCTTCTGACACTCGTTTCTCTCTCCTTACCCTGCACATTACCAGGCGTGAAAATATACTTGCATACATACTGGTTTGCAAGTTGGCTGACTGCATCACGTATGGGGGAGTTAGAGTCAGAGCGAGGTGAGAGGTCAGATTTAGCTCAAAATATGAATGTTACGATTAATACCACTCCAACCAAACCTAATTTCTATTTCGTGAAATAAATTGATAACCCAAGTACAAAACTTTAGATATATTCCAAAAGTATACGGAGAGATAATGTATATACATATTAGGGGAGAGTATGCCTTTTGTATATTTTATATACTTCATTATAATAAATAAATATTAAAATAAAAACAATTATTTGATTGAGTCGACCCTATAAGAAAAATTCAAAATTACCCTATACATAATCCCTTCCAATTTGTGTGGTATCCCTCTGTGGCACTTAAACTAATATTATCTCCCGCTCATTTTTATCCCCTGCAGTTAACAGATTACAGTGGTTTTACCCTCAACGTTTTCCTTCCTTAATAATCACAACTTAATTTATTTTTATCTCCTATATTTGACGTACAAAGATTGAGACCAATAAATAAGGAAAAACATAGTTGTACTAGTTTCGCTACATATATACATATAATAAATATAAATCACAGTATACATGTCGGCTGTGAATTTTTCTTTACCTCAGGCGACTATGAATCACTGTGATCTTTCAGGGTGTTAATGGACGTGAGTGCTTGCGCGGGCGCGTGTCATTCTAACGAGTACGTAGACATCACTTGCAGTTCTCCCGCGAGACACACGTCTGCATGAGACAGGTGCTGACTCGGGTGGTGCCTATAACGTGTAGGTGTTTGTAATAGCTCAGTCCGTCCATCCGCACAGGTAGTCTAGCGTCTGCCAGTGATAGACCGAGAGCTACTAGACCGTCCGAATAACGGTCTTCCTGTAATGCTATATTTTTCCATAATGTGTCATAGGCTAAGCACAATAACCTTTACCTGGCAGGCATTACCCCTACAAGCCAACCCTTAATTTTTTTAAAGTGAAAATGTAATTAAAAAAGAAACTAGTGGCTGTAAGCCTCAATTTTAATATGGTTTATTTTATTATAATAGAATAAAAAAATAAATTGATAGGCGATTCCGATTAGTGCCTGACAGGTGAATCGAAAGGTGTGCATTAGTCATAATGCAATCTATATTACATCTTACATCTATCTATATCTTCACACCAAAGTCTTCGCGGGGTAGGCAGAGAGAACTGAGCGCCAAATTGTTACGGTGCAAATGTACACTTGCATGTTAATGCAAATTTCGGTATTACCAGCGTTATCTATTAACCAGTAAATACATTAATCGATCGCTTTCAGTCTTGCTAAGTGACGCCTTCTAGTTAAGTATAGCTGAGACAACTAGCGCTCTTCATACAGGTGTCTCTGCTTTTCATTTATTTAATTGTTATTGTTGTTACTGCAGTTGCAGTTGTTCTTACGACGAGCTCGGTGACTCAGTCGTGAATGACACGACTTTGACACCAACGCTCGTGGGTTCGATTCCCACACAAGGCAAACATTTGTGTGCATGAACATGTCTGTTTGTCTTGGTCTGGATGCTTTAAGATAACAACTCCCTAGAGGGTTGTTGTGTTCCTGCGTGTGAGTGAAGTCACCAGTAAGCTCCCAAGGAGTTGACGTGGAAGCAGCAGAGGAAGCATCGCGCGAGTGATACGTAATATATCGCAAGCGTTAATAGGCTACGGTACTCGCTTTACATCAGATGGGCCGTATGCTTGTATGCTTCCCAACGTAGTATAAAAAAAAAGTTCTAAAATTCTGCGTTCTCAATGTTTGTTTATTTTCTTTGTTTTTCACAAATATCCTTTATTATAGAAATTTGTAGGACGGAATATTTTAAAAAATCTTGTCTAGTACATAAACGCCATCTGCCATCAATTCATCATAACAACAAGCACGTAGCTGTCAACAAATAACATTTTGCTTGTCAGATGGAGTTCCGGCTGGCGAAGAGACCACGTTTTCCTGTCTTTTTTTTGGCCGAAGGATTCGATATGGGAAACATATGAAGTTCTCTTTGAAAATAACTGTGTGTAGTTGGTGTAAATCAAACATGGCGTCATGACGTCACCTACAAAATTAGTTTTGACTTTCGAACTCTCTATAACGAGTAAGTATGTATGAATAATTCGCATTTGTAAAGCAGAGGATGTTTTCATTCCTTGTAATTTGATAACAAGGATATAATGGTTTACTCTTCCATTGCAGACCAAGGTTCGGTGTATATTCGCAGGCCGCAATCCGCAATTCGTAGTTCCTGGTAGTCTATGTGCTCGCTGCAGGCCCATGGCTTGCGTCTCTGCGCCCAGTTTTTAATGAGAGGTGCAACACTGGTTTTCTGTAATCATAATCGAAGCTCCACTCACGATCGGGTGATCATTTAATTGTTTGGTAATTTTCTATAAAATGTTATTTATTCTAAAAGATGAATGTCTTGACCCGATAACACACTCAAAAAGTAAATAGATCTGTACAAATGGACACCTGTTTTATAAAGTATGCGACTTTATGCATTTGCATAGGCCTAATGCGGTAGGTAAATGTAAGTGGATGTGTAATCTAGCTTAAAGCATGGTAATCTAAACTAGATGAATATATAAATATATGTTGACCATATGAGGTATATAGGATATAGACATATGAAAGTTAATTTATGTTTACTGTTAATTGTGTCTGAAAGCGACTGTAAAAATAAATACATGTAACTTGCTAATCTGTTTCTCTTTATATAAGTTCTTACATTACTTTATCTTACAAGACAATAGAGTTTACTTTATGTTGTGTTGTACTTACTTTATGTAGAAGACTGTCAAAGAATCTGTTTAGCGCGCAGCTATTTATTTAATGGATCTGAAGGTAGGCGGCATTATTATATGTAGTGGCAAAGAGTTCCAAAGCTTACCACCAAAATTGTGAAAAATTTGGCATAGAAATGATGGTTGTTATAGGGTACATCCATAGAAAGTTATCCACACGATCGCAGACGATCAATAACGTATACTTAGCGATTGTACAATTGCATTTATTGATATTTGTGTATATGTGTGGATTGCAGTCGGAATAAATGCTTCACTGTCGTATTAGGTACTGCTATCTATAATATGAATATTGCACGTTTTGATGAAATAAATAAATAAACTTGCAGGGGCATCGAGTGCCCTGAAAATTGATCGATGCCACTTGGTAAAAATATGGTAGAGTTTTATTTTGCACGATTTGGCGGGGTCATTGCCGTGGCTGTCACGTTGACATAATATTTTTAAAATTTGTGTCTCTCAAATACAGTCAATCAATCAGTCAATGTATATAGTTGCATTATATTTATGTACCTATATATATATGTATATAATATATATACATTTTTTTTTATACAACGTCGGGAGGCCTACAAGCATACGGTCTACCTGATGTAAAGCAGTTACCGTAGCCTATTAACGCTTGTAACATATATCACTCGCGCGATGCCTCCTCTGCTGCTTACACAGCAACTCCTTAGGAGCTTACTGGTTACCTCACTCACACGCAGGAACACAACAACCCTCTAGGGAGTTGTTATTTGGCTGCGGTTTTCTGTGAGATGGAGGTACTTCACCAGACGGGCTGCTTTGATGCGCCCTACCTCTCTTAAAACATCCAGACCAATACAAACAGACATGTTCATGCACACATATGTTTGTCTTGTGTGGGAATCGAACCCACGAGCGTTGGTGTCAAAGTCGAGCCTTTCACGCTGAGCCACCGAGCTCGTCACCTCGTTACTATACTTTACGTGATATTTAAAAACAATTCAGGTACAAAATTTATAACTTATTAAACGTTGATTGTGTTTTAATGTACATTAATTGTAAACCAATAAATACCTGTAAAAAATAAATCAATGTTTAAAAGTAATTTTAAATGAAGTGTAGGGTTTTTAAATAAAATTTACACATGCATTATCGGTCTTTCATACGTAATTCTTTACTTATATTTTTTCCAGTAAATCGAAGTGAAATTTGTTGTTACTTGGAATTATGGTTTTATATATATTAAGTATCACTCGCGCGATGCCTCCTCTGCTGCTTACACAGCAACTCCTTGGGAGCTTACTGGTGATCTCACTCACACGTAGGAACACAACAACCCTTTAGGGAGTTGTTATTTGGCTGCGGTTTTCTGATTATGTAGATGGATTTTGATATTTTACAATAATGTTTTTAAAATAAATATTTCATATGTTATAGAGTATACAATATTTAAAGTTTAAAGTGCAGAACAAACAATGTAAATGTAACATTATTTTCATCTCGCTTCTGCGTAATCGTCTCTATAACATGCATACAACACGTGAGTAATATCTTTCTTTTATTAGTGGGCATTATGAAGACTTTGGGACTCGCCTTGTAAAGATAGAAAGGACGAAAATATTTTATTTTCATTGACGTGCGATTTGTTCTAACCGGATTTGTGTGCTTAACAAGCTTTATTTTCGCTAAATAACGCCTGAATCTATTAAATATTTTCATTGATTTAAAATCTCTGCTTGGTATTTGATTTACGAGTAAGATCTGCAGATATAAGTTATACTAGTAATTATCTAGATCTTACAGATTAAATGAAAACAAAATCCTTTTAATTTTTAGAGATAACTTACGAGTATCAAATATACACAATCCTAATTTTTTTCTGTCTATTACTTCACGCCATCCCCTCACACCCTCACGCAATCCCTTGCAGGGTAGATAGATAGAACCGAGCGCCACGTGATCCGATTGATCCGATTCCGATCCTTACACATCTCACTCGCTTCTTTAACATTAATTGCTCTTCTCGTTGAAAATGTGGATGTCAATCTTACATCCAGCATTCTTTCTTCATGTCCGAACTAACGGAGCATTCCTCTTCTTATTTTAACACCGACGCTCTCATTCAGGCCAACCCTATTTCTAACATCATCATTGCGAATACGGTCTACAAGCGTTACACCAAAAAATTTCCGCAACGCTCGCATTTCGACCGCGTTTATCATAATGTTATGCTCTCTCTGATATTCCCAGCACTCGCTTCCATAAGTAAGCGTTGGGGTTGGCACTGTATTGTGCTATTAAAACAAAATTATGAATATTTTTTCTAATCTATTTTTAATACCATTGATTGTAAATGATTGAACTTCCATTTCACTTTGCTTTTAAATTCGTTTTCCCCTATAAATTTATTTTAGTCTCGTACTATTATTGAGCTCAACAAATAAACTTATTAGCAGTAAAGTCTGAAAAGGACTCAATCATCGACGACCATTTTAATACTCATATGTCTTTTATATATTCACGCCAAGACCCTTGGGTGGTAGGCAGATAGAACCAAGCGCCACATAAATCGGCCTTTATACGTGTACACCACACTCGCTTCTTAATATTCGTACCTCTTTTCGTGCACCACCTTCTTACACCATCTCCTGATAAAGCATGACCAATCTGGTAGTTGTTCATCTTACATCCTTCCACTTTCGTATTATATATTTGCTTCGTCATTATTTTCTCTTGGATACCTTTTACATGCCCGAACCAAAGAAGCTTGCCTCTTTTTAATACTCCCGTTTCTTAACCTTCGAACTGTAAAACAGAAAGAATCATGTACCTTTTT
The DNA here is from genome assembly GCA_947507595.1 of Pyralis farinalis. Lineage (NCBI taxonomy): Eukaryota > Metazoa > Arthropoda > Insecta > Lepidoptera > Pyralidae > Pyralis > Pyralis farinalis. The sequence continues at coordinate 9,192,150 of OX382264.1, forward strand.
CTCATGTTGACGTACTTTAATTATACCTAGTTACATTGATAAATTAATTTTAACATGTTCTTTGAATTCTGAAATACAAGTTTTCTGTAGTAAAAACACAAGTTTCGGAATCTCACTGAATAATATTATAGTGAATAATGAGCAATAAGATATTACATGTATCTGTACACGAATACAACAAAGTCAATAGACAACATTAACATCGAGAGGCCTCAACGTCAATACCTCCCAAAAATAATGACGGACTCAAAGCAAAGAGCTAAAGTTCCCGCAATCAATAGAGATGCGGCCGTTATTGTAGATTGGCCGGGTGAAGTCGTCGTAATCCGGAGTGGATCAAGTACGTACGTGAGGGTTGATTCGCTCAACGAAGGGATTCCTACGATTTGGTTAATCACTTGCTTGTAATCAAACCTAGTGATTATGTGCGATGTTTTAAGGTTCACTGTAGGATTCAACTGTGGTTGTTCTTGGCTATCTTTTATACTTTTGTTTTTCTACACATCTTTACTTGCGTATTGATTGAGTGCTTGTAAAGTTTTTGAAATTTAGTGATAGATAGAATGTTAAAAGCACGTAGTTTTAACTTAATCGTTTGCATTAAGCGCGTTATGTATGCTCGTAACTATACCCCTGTTTTTTAATATACCTTTAATATACCTTTCGAAATCACCTTTTAATTGTATTTTTGCTTGCACATTTGTCTTAAGCGTTAGAGTACAATCAATCAAGCAAGTGCATAAACAGATTTGATAAGATAATCTGTATTTTTTTTTATAATACTAGATTGGCAAACAAGCATCCGGTACGCATTAGATGGTAAGGGGTCACCGCAGCCTATTGATGCTCGCTACACCACGGGGATGTTACTCGCGCGCTGCCAATCTTGTGACCTAAAGCTGTTTCGTCACAGTAAAAGATAAAAAATACTTTTATGGATTTGCATCGCGGGCACTTAGATACGTCTTTTATTTTTCACACAACTTATTGTATCGCATTAATTTTTTATTGTTTTAGTTTTTTACAGCCTTGATTTTTCTTTTTTAATCTACCAACATAACGAAAATGACGAATTAGCAAATAATAACTACCGAAAGGAACTTGTTAATATTTCTCTTTTTTCAAATCATCAATTTCTAATACAATAAATTTATATTGGTAATGAAATGAAACGCCAGTGATATTAAAAGTGGAAGCTTTATCTTCCTGAAATAGGTGCCTTTGTGGTAATTTCTTATTGGACCTATATTTACTCGAGTAAAAAGAATAAGATACTTTTAAATGGTAGGAGATGGGACTTGCCAGTCGGTCCTGAATCTGCCGTTTACAACTTGAATTTATGAAAGACACCGGTAATGAATAAATGTGCTGATATTTTCCCGTCAATGCCTATCAGAAGCAAACAGTGCACTTTAGGACTAGTTTGCCTATCATCTCATCATGCGTTTAATAAATTCAAGGCAGGGTCGTGCTTGTACATGGAATATTTTTTTTTAATAGTAATGAACTCTTCTATCAATACATTTGACACGCCGTACTATTGTCACGCTATATATAATTACACTAAAAATATTGAATGAAGTTTAGTGATATTTTCATCGACGATAGCTTAATCTTGGGTTGATGTTTAGACTTATTACAGAATCTTATCGAAACCATTTGTGGGTTGGTATGGGTGGATACTTGGAAAATGAAACTCCACGTTCGTGAAGCAATTGAAAAAAGAAAGAATTGTTTGGAAATATTTTTTTTTACTCATAAGACAATCATTCACTAAAAGTATTCTTTTAAAAACTCATGTACTTTATAACAGTTATACAACAAGTGGACTTTATGCCTGTACTAGAGGCATCTCTCATACAAGCAAGCAAGTTAAACAAAGTAGGTCACTCACAGAGAGGCGACATTACGTCCGCAGGGAAATGAGTATTAAAAGTTTGTCATAAACTTGAAATTAAGTTATTTACATATAGTACAGGGACTAATCTAACATAAAGTTTTAATAGAACTTTTTGTAACTAATATAATTAAGATGGGTTTTTATACAAGCAAATATAAAATAATATTTTCATTGGAAAGGGTTAAAGGTGCAGGAAATTAAAATTCTAGGAATTACAGGTCAAAAATTTTTATTAATTCTGACCTTTAAATAAATTTTAAAAACATTGATAGTATACACTGTACTGTAACTGAGTTTTATTAGATATACGAGGAGTATACGGCAAGTCAAGCAACGATTCATAATAATGCCGATATACCATTTCTGTTTGATATGCTGTGAGGTATCTATCTATCTTTCAATAACTTTAAATCTTGCAGTGTAGGCAGAGGGAATCGAGTGTCACATAACTCTATCCTTCGACACCTCACTCGCTTCTTTAACATCTGATGTGACATATAATCATATAGTTTACAGTAAATATTATAAAATATATATTAAAAATCCAACAAATGTTTTTAAGGCGGGTATAGGTACGTACATTAACAATGTGTTTTTTTTACTCAAACAATTTGATATGTATATGTCGATTTTTACAGTGTAGCGGTTCGCTCGCAGAAATATAACAAATCTCCATGGAGTTGTTATTTAACTACGAATTTCTCTAAAATAGAGGCTTTCTAATCGATTACTAGACTACTTAGACGCGCCTTACCTCTCCTAAAAATAGTCAAACAAACAAGTCATGTCCTTTTACATACAAATTGGACGTGGTTTTTTAACTTATTGTTGCTTACTGTCCCGTAACAATAACAATTTCATGCCTTTTGACTGACCCTCAATTTTGTTCCGCTATGGCTTTATTGCTAACTGAAATTTATATAGGTACAGCAATCACGTTTTCAATTAAATTAATTAGTACTGGCGCCATTACCATAAATGTCCGCGATAATATTCATCCCACAAAATGCTGATAAAGCAAAAATTTCATGTATATTTCGCATATAAAAATATTCGGAAATTTTAGGGTTACGTATGTCGATAAAAAACGGATCTCTTATGGGATCACTCGAGTGTTTATCTGTTACTGAAATTTGTACACATATGAATTCAAATACGAACGAATTAAACGAGTGACGTAAAAAAATAATGATATGGGGAATAAAAAAGTATGCATATATAAAAAAGTATGCATATACCGCGTGATACAACAAATAAAACTATGTTTTATATATTTTAAGATTTTATTTATTGATTGCAATAGTCTATAGTATATATAGTCTGACGGTAAGTTACAGCGTACATACTTATGCCAGCATATACGACAGGACATGTTTTTCAACTACTAGATTATTTTAGTTACCACAAACTAATTTGTTTCTAAAATCAGGGTAAATAACATATTATTCGTGTGAAACCCTCTTCATGAGAGATTCAGCATGCATTTGTTTAATTTTTTAATTGTTAAATATATTTGTTTATTATGTACACGATGGCCGAATCTACAATATTTTTTTTCTAATGTAACACTATTTTGACGAGCTCGGTGGCTCAGTCGTGAATGACGCGACTTTGACACCAACGCTCGTGGGTTCGATGCCTACACAAAGCAAACATTTGTGTGCATGAACATGTCTGTTTGTCTTGATCTGGATGCTTAAGTGAGGTAGGGCGCATCAAAGCAGCCCGTCTGGGGAAGTACCTCCACCTCACAGAAAACCGCAGGCAAATAATAACTCCCTAGAGGGTTGCTGTGTTCCTGCGTGTGAGTGAGGCCACCAGTAAGCTCCCAAGGAGTTGCTGTGTAAGCAGCAGAGGAGGCATCGCGCGAGTGTTACTTAATATATATCGCAAGCGTTAATAGGCTACGGTACCCGCTTTATATCAGGTGGGCCGTATGCTTGTATGCCTCCCGACGTAATATAAAAAAAAACCACTTTAAAACAGCGTGCATTGTACTAAACTAACTTTGTTTCGCTGCTCGTATTCAAAGAAACAAGATACATAACGTACGAATATGGTCTCTAGAAATCATCCGCAGCACACTATTGCTATTGTGGCTCATGTAAATCTGCCATTGTGAGCACTAGAAAAACCACAAAGCTCAATTCGTATCGCTTCCATAGTATTTTGCCACTAACGCGAATATTGAGTTGCAAATAACAGATGACTGGTGTTGATTAAACAAAACCACAAGTTTTCTGACTCTACGCTGGTTTATCTTTATACTGTATTCAATAAATTCTTTCTTCTTTCGCGAACTACTATCAAAGAGGGGCTAAATAGCATCATTGCGTGTGTCAATCGAATCAAACAGGTAAGTTAAGGAGCATCGATCGCAGCCTGTTTATGATGGTTTTCGGTATGTTAAGCCTTCGATCTCGATTGTTGTATGAAAGTCGTTAAGCTAAGCGTTCTTGTGGCTTGAAAATACTGGCCTCTCGGCTTTTCGGCCTCTCGGCCTCGGGCCTCTACCCAGATCGATTGCAGATTGGCATCTGTAACAGTTACTTTTTACTGGAATTAGCACAGATTAGCAGATGCCAGTGTTTTCACTTAGTTGAATGACAGAAAAAAATATGCTATTTGAAGAACCCCACGTGTGAGATGATTCCACATCCTAATAGTTCTCGGAATATATTGTATTGTGACTATTTAAAAACAAAAATGTGTATAAAAATATTGTATAAAAAGTGCCTTGCTTATGAAAAAAAAAACAGTTCTCGGAAGAAAACGCCACTTATCCAATATAAGATTACTTTGTATGCACTCGCAACCCACCCGCAACAGTTATTAAATGCGTACAAATAACTAACTCACCCCATCAATCAGGATTTACAGCATTATTTATTAAGCTACATAAGTTAATTCTGGATCGAACGAGGTAGGTCTTTTCAGGGCAACCGAAGGCCAGACTCAGCTTAAATTGGTCATCTAACGACAGCAGCTGGGAGCTCTACGAAGCACATAGAAGCTCAAAATGAATATAGCCTATTTAATAAAAAAAATACCAAGCACGCAACGGCGCTGCAGAACCTCTTCAAAACAAATAATAATTTATACAAACAAAATACTAACGTCTACAGTATCATCGTTTCACAATTACGTCTGCTTTTATTTATAAATTTTATATACGTGAACGACTGTAAAATGTTCAGTCTCCATTTTTCATACCGGAGAGAACCAGCACCTGTCCACAGCTTCTGTGTGATTTAAATTTCTTGTGACATTAATCTAACTTTTTGTCGTCTGTGTGCGCTTGAATGTCCTTAAAATAAACAGACTTTAGTAAATATTTGTAAATTACAAATCTGTTTGTAGATAACAAATAACAATACAGAATACCTATCTCATTTTGTAATATTACTTCTTGTATGATATTCGGAAATTAAAGTGACTTTAGGATTGAATAGAAAACACAAAAAAACACCTCGCCAATTTAGTAAGTAGTAAAATGATGTATGTATATGTATGTATGTATATCTTCACACCAAATTCCTTGCTGGATAGGCAGAGGGAGCCGAGCGTAATAAGACACGGTCCTTACATACTTCACTCTACTACCATTGCTCTTTTCATACACGCTCGCTGGTTCCTGGGGCTCCTGACATCACCTTCTGATAAAACACGACCAATTTGGTCATGGTAGGTTAGTCTCGGTCTTCCTCGGCTCCTACATCCTTCCACTTTTGCATTGTAGGTATATCTGTTTCGTCATTCTTTCGTCCCGCATTCTTTCTACATGTCCGAACTAACGGAGCATGGCTTTTCTTATCTTAACACCGACACTCTCTTTCAGACCAACTTTTTATTTCACGTTTTCATTACTAACGCGGTCAGCAAGCGTTATGCCACAAATTTTGCGCAATGCTCTCATCTCGACCGCATTTATTCTACTTTCATACTCTCACTGCCATACCTAGCTCTCACTTCTATAAGTTAGCGTTGGAATTAGCACCGCGTTATGTACAGCGAGCTGTGCCTTCTGGCTTAGATTTCGGCTGCCAAGAAGTTTACCCAACGCTCCATTTACCCTATTCCCTGCAGTCACTCGTCTCTCCACATCAGCGGTGTACCTTCCATTGCTGCTAAACACACTTCGATACTAAGCAAAAATGCACTACTCATGCTTACACACTTAACTACTATGTAATCACATACGCCCATCCATATACTCTATATACACGCACACACGCTTCCATACCTTCCATATACTCACCCCCATATTAAAACATATTTATAGACGTTATGTCATAACTGCCAGGACGCAGTCACGCACATATCTTCCATATACACACATCTATATTAAAGCACAATTATATCGTAACACTACCAGGAAATTCGCGAATCAGGGCCACCACGAGACAGGTGCAAACCTAGTGTGGCAGCCACAAGTAAACGCTTACCGGTTACATCCTGTCCCCAATCTCCTCTCCTTGAATTGTGTAAGAAAGAGGGTACGATGTAACCACATATATTGTTTCTGGTAATAAAGATTATTATTTTTCTTATCAGATTTCTTTCAGTTGGATCAGCGAAAAAGAGTGTGCGGTTATGGAGCGCATGTGTACTTATTGACTGTAAAAGACGTGGGTATTACTTGTAATTAATAATTAAAGCTTTTAGATAATTAAATAAATAACTTTATTAGGAGCCAACGTGCCTAGCTAGCCACAATCCATAGAGAAGAGAGAGAGCGGGGTTGCCACTCTATTAAAATATATTCATGTCATAGACATTGACTCACGACCTTTTATCACAATAAAAATGGATACTATCATTAATACTTATAATAATCAATATTTAAATGCGATACCGCGAGTGTGTCCTCGTCATGTAGTACACGACCCTTCACCGTCTGTGATAGCTAGCTGATGATATGTGATTACTTTTTCAGTGCGCAGAAATTTCGTATTGCATGCATATATGCTCAAGATACACATATCCGTGTTACGTAACAAGCGAGTGTTGGTCAACATACTCATGCGCGAAATTAATAATTTTTTTGTAACCGACTGTACTCGTATTTGAAACAATATTAAGATACTCATACATGAAAAGCAATTGTAATACCAAATAATATTCTGATTCTCGAATAATATTGTGATTCCTAAAATGACACTTGTAAGTTTTTTGAGTTTACTGCTTAAGAAACAAAAGAAAGACCCGGTACGGAAATTATAGTAGGAGTAAAATTTAAAATTGATGCCTTTACGCTCGTCTGCTTAAAAAGAGACAAACATATACATGTGTACGTGCGAGAGAATGAGATAGAAGGAATTATACAGTATTTATTACAGAGTCCGAACGTTGTACATTTGTGTGTGTGCCTACGTATTACGAAGCTTGATGTATTTTATGTATATTTTTATATACTATTAAACAAATTATCAAGTGATTAAAGTTAAAAATACATTAGAAAATATAGGATATATTGATTGGAGTGGTAATGAAGAAGAATTCGAAAAAAACGTGGATGCGGTAAGCTTATTAGTTCACATTTATGAATAATATAAATTTTATTCTTATTATTTCAGAAGATGCGTTCATTTACTTTCTTTTTATATTCGATATATATCATAACTATCGTAAGTCCAGTCGTGCGTGGGCGTTGACACACAAACACTTTGTTTTATTTCTACAAGCATATGGCCTAACTGATGTTAACCGGTTATCATAGCCCATAAACGCTTGCGATATATTAAGGAACTCATCTCCTTAGGAGCTTATTCATGACCTCACTCACACGCAGGAACACAATAACCCTCTAAGGAGTTGTTATTTGGCTGCTGGTTTCTGTAAGGTTCCTGTAAAATTCAGTTATTTCTTATCTTTGATACACCATTCTACCTGTCTTAAAAATACTCAAACCAAGTCAAAAAGATATGTTCTTGCACGCAAATGTTTGTACTGCGTGGAAATCGAACCCCTGACTGTTGGTGTCAAAGTAGCATTATTAACCACTGCATCACCGAGCTCGTCAAAAGATGCAATTCAGCATTTTTTAGGAAATATACAAACAACGGTAAGCTAAAATACACTTGTGGTGACGATCGGGTGCAAACTACGCGGATGACGAAAGAAGTTTTTGAATTGTACTGAGTTTTTGAATTACACGGAGTTTTTTAATTTTACGGAGTATTATAAATGTATTATAAGTTTTAGTAGTTCGAAAAATTAGTCAACTCCCGGTATCTGTTTTTTCCTGTGAACTAAGCTCGCGACAGATTCCACGTATAAGTACGACAAAGATAGATGACAAGCTTTGCGGTCGAGAAAAAAATACTAGCGTATTTGGTGTGCCATCCCCTAATGTGTTTTATTGCTAGTATAGGCGAAACCCGTGTGAAAGATACAATTATAGATTACAAAATATTTGTATGAACTATGCTCACTCCTTGGGTTGATTTGTGGTAAGTACTTGATGTTATATTGACTGCTCGACGCTAGTGTAGTTCAACCGCTCCTGTGCAGTTTTAGATTAGAGTACAACGTTTCTTTGAAGTTACCTTACTGCTTTATATTACTTCCATGATATAGCGTAGACTTTTCATTTTTTTATCGCTATTCTATCATCACATCTTTCAGAAGTCAACCAAGTATACGACCCATATGTTGTATAGAAGTTTCCGTAACCTATAAGCGTTTGCAATATAAGAAGTACCGCTCGCATCTCAATATCGATATATTACCGTTGAAGGTAAATAAATATAGGGCCCACTTAATGTAAAGTGTTTACTGTAGCATATGAACGCTTGCAACTTAGAAGTAATGCTGACGCATTGTTGACTAATGACGTCACTCACTCTTAGGAGAACAACGACCCTTCAAGTAGTTACTATATAGCTGAGATCTTTTGTAAAGTGGAGTCACTTGTACAGTCGGAGTGCTTTGATGCGCCCTACCTCTTTTGCAAGATGATAGTGAACCGTATGCACTACAAAATAAAATTGTAGTCTTCTATTGTCTTGCGCTTACATATTGAAATATCGACATAATGTACCTGAAAACTGGTTTGCAATACGATTTTTCGCGACATGAACCACGTCGTTGCTTCACAAGTATACTTATACGTACTGATCACTGCATTGTATTATCAATTCATTGAAGTATATCGCATGTTAAATATTTGAACTTAAGTGAACTGTGATAATAAACAGCTAATATACTAAGTACTTTAGTTAGATGATATTGCCTATAGCACAGACAACTCAGATTCTTTCAACGTATCTTTTACACGGACTGTAATTAAATTTTGTTGAGTACATTAGATATTTATTATCATAGTTCATTTAAATTCAACACCATGTGTTAACACACGATATACTTCAATAAATTGATAATACATACATACATATCATCACGCCTGTCTCCCATGTAGTAGGCAGAGACTATGGAACGCCGGGTGCACCGATCCAATCATACCTCTCATCAGGCTTCTTCCACACTCATCGATGGACAAACAAACACCTGCCTTAATAATTAATTAGTGAATTATAAGTATGGTAAAATTTATTTGTATACTACTCTGTTGACTTATTTTGTATTTTTATATTTCGTAGATATTTAATTTTGACATAATGTTTAATTTGAAAGTTTAGTAATACCTATTTATTATTCATAAGTAATTTCATATGCCAGTAAGACGATGATTCATATTCGTACTGATGATTATTATTAATTATATATATTATTTAACACCAATTTATCGACCCATCTTTATGAATAAATACATAAATTGTGAAATGAGCTCTTCGGTTTCGGGTGTTTTTAATTTAGCCCATTTTCCGCACACCACCTTCTTGATCTACATGTGTACGTCTGGGGCGTCTGGCAATATCTCCACTAACTTTTGCTCGATAACCTTCTTACGTAACTCTTTTGTAATAAATTCAAAGTCTAAAACTAAAAAAACATTTCAATATCTGTTACTACTCGTACATATTTTTTATGCCACATAATTCTCGTATCGTGGTCGTTCTCGTGTATTTCTTACTCTACCATTCAATGTAACTCTGCGTGGAGTTACATTGAATGGTAGAGCTCTTCAGCGCTTACATTTCTACAGATGTACTGGACCGCAGGGCGACCCACCCTACCTATGTGGATGTAATGGGCATGCATGCAGCACGCCTAAGCCTACTTACCGATATGCCTATTGGATCCTACCTAACTTAATGAACTGGAGCGTGTCCAGCCTATCTGCCTACTATTATTGTCACTACCTACTATTTAACTACACCTACTGCTACTGATGAACCCTACCTAAATCTATTGCTATCTTGTTATTATTGTCTTACCTAACGAACTAAACGTTCCTGCCTTGCTAAGCTCTACTAATCTTCCCTACCTAATGTCCTAACTTCCCTACTTATATGCCTACCTATATTTCTTTTATGTATTTGTTCTAAGATCTACATATGTGTTTAATATTACGTCCTACCTAGATAACATACCTATTTGTCTTATGCCCTACGTGTGTCTAGTATAAGACCTACCTAGATAACCTAATCTCAGTTTTAAGCTCTACCTATGTGTTTCGTGATCAAACCCTACCTATGTTACCTAGTATCGTCTTATGTATTCTGTATTTACCTAAAGCCCTATCTCCCCCAGCCTATGTACAGTTGAAATAACAGCTCTGCTTCGATTTGTTGATATATATATATATATATATTGATGTAAGATATGTCGATGTTTTAGTGCCTAGTGTCGTATATACGAGTTAATAATGGAAATCCGCCCATAAGCTCGAGATTTGTCGAACTTGTATTTGCATGTGTGTGGTGCGTATTATAATATTTATGTCGTGGCTTAATTACCCTGGCCGGGATTTCCAGCACACAGCTAAGGTCTTTGGAGCTGGTTTCTTCGCAAAGAAACAATGTATTTATATAAACATGTAAATGTGTGCGTACGACTTTTATTTAATATTTGTTGTTGCAACTAATAGCCACTGCTCCAAGCCTTAAAATATTCCAAGTCCATTGGTATAATTTATATATTATAAGTTATATGTGCGCATTATTGATTGTATAAGAGCTCTTAAACCCTGATCGGGTTTTACCAATTAATGGGACTGGATGGGAGTGAATTGAATACACTCGGCGGATTGCCTTAACATTTTAAAGATATGTTAGTTACTTTCTCGCTATACGAACGGATTACAAGCTTATCGGAAATCAAAGTTTATTGACGCTTATAGCGTTCTTTTGCTTATTCACGCGGGACGTTATCGCGCACGCTATGCTCTCGTGTTTATGGTATTCCAACCTTACTGTACTTTAAAGAACCTTCATCATTTATTGTAAAGTGTACGGTACCCAACCATGTCAGTCAAGTGAATAACCGTCTGATATGCGTGCTTTCAGGCGGATTACAGGCCTGACTAACCCACCACAAAGCGCCCGACCAAAATTAATCGATGTTTAAAGCCACGGGGATAAACACTGATTAATCTCTACCGCACACTATGATGTTACATTTACTGATATAAATATATCCTCTTTTTTTTTCCAAAAAAAATAAAATGAGAGCGTTATATAGTCAAAATCGCGAGATCCTTATACTACCAACCACTTTATTCAATAAACATTCAAACTCATGCGAACAAGCACTTATTTATAACTTAGTCGACAATGGATTCTATACGGAACCTTACAACTTAAATTCTCTAATCCTAAACCTATTATCTAACAGAAACTATCGCGGATTCAAAGAAACAAGACCCGGGATGTGACCTAACGCCCTAACGCGAGTGTGTCTAAGGACGTTGTGTATAGATAGTTGTGTTATAAAATATATATATGTGTATATAACTTTGTGTAGACAGCCAACAGGCGTGTGTGTATCTGATCTCCTAGTTCTATGGCCCGTTAACTTCGAATGTGACTCACGCAGACTCACGTGAGCCTAGATCTTCCGCAATTAATAAATTGCTCAAATCTAGGGATTCATAGTCGCCCCGACATTCGATAAATGTATGTGTACACTTCACCAGCGCTTTATTTTCGAGCTAGCAAAGCGTTTCCCTAGTGTAATGTGGGAAGATCTAGACACGGCTTACCTGTCCGTACTAAATCGTGTATTTGATTCTATACACTTCAAACTCCGCTCAGTTGTCACAGTCAGTTTACCACGGTGCTTGAAATGTGTCAATACTGCTTAATAACAAGCCACTTTAAAACAAACTATCGCGAATTTAAAGAAAAACTATAAGAATTGGTTAACAAATCTTATAGCCTAATAGCTCAACGAATACTGATTGCTTAAGTTACAAAAGTACCAAGTTTTAAGAATTCCCGAAATACGTTTCGCCTCACAGTCAGTATTGGCTATTGTGTCACGTCTCAACGATTCACATTCCTATATAGTCCACGACAAACCCCGCGCACTTCACCCCCGTAAAACCGCCACGCCGATCTGTGTTTAAACGCAAGGTTCCGTACACATTCTCCACTCCAGACTAGGCCTTACAACTAACTTAATTTACCGAATAATGCATAATTTACACATGCTAATTAACTGTGATTAGTACCAAATTTTAGATCTTATTCTAAATACCCGAATAAACTCCAGACTGAGTCTGTCTGTCACACCCAAGGACTGTACCTTGGGGCAGAGATACATCGATCCACTTGTAATCCCATTTTATTCTCAAACATCTATTACTCGTTATAATTATTTCCAACAGATCGTTTAGATCTTGTATTCATTGTCAATTTTCGAATTTCACCAAAACATCAACATATCTTACGTGGGTTTGTTCTATAGTCTTGGGTAACCCTAATTTGATTGCATAGCTCGACGGGCTCGGTGCCGGCTAACAAAAAAAATAATGGTTTGCACATGTGCGCACAGCCACGTTGCTTTCGACCATACAACAATCTTAAGGAATTTTAAACCATTCCAATTTTGAATAATATTACGCAATCTTATTATCGATAAGATGTGCTGTGCTGGTACCATTACACAGCGTTCACCCTACTTTCATACTTCTTCTAAGATACTCATGTTTTACTGCCGTAAAACTATCATTTATATTAACAGACAATTTTATAACTTCACTCCAAATCCCTTGCGGGGTAGACAGTGAGAATCGAGCGCCACATGACTTGATCCTTACATACCTAACCCGCTTCTTTGACATTCATTGTTCATTCATTAATAGACAATTAATAAATTAATTTGACTTTAAAAGCCACACATTCCCAAAACAGTTACAAAAAGCTTTCATTACATGTACAAACTTAAGCGAACCGCTTAATTTATAGTCACTAATCTAAAGGTTGAGAGCTCGATGGCGTCGTTGCGCGTGTCATTCTAACCGAACACGCAGGTAAAGCCGCATTGACCGCAGCCTGTCTATGGATGGGTTTTCTATCTTGAGTTTCTCCGTGCTTCGGAGGACACGTTAAGCCGTCGGTCCCGGCTGTTGTCGATAAATGACAGTCATTAAGCTAAGTCAGTGGCCCTCGGGCGGCTTGAAAACACTGACCTCCGCCAATCCGCATTTGAGCAGCGTGGTGGAGTATGCTCTAAACCCCTTCGGTTGAAGGGAGACCCGTATCCCTGCAGTGGGATGAGTAAGGGTTGATGTGGAATTTATAGATTGTAGTATAAGTTTTTGAGAAAACACCAAAATATACAAAAATATGAAATTCTTGTAGGTTAATAGAAGACGACGACCACCTATTTCATGGTAATTGACAAATACAAGGCCAGCATTAGCTTAGGAGCTAGTCTCGTAATAAGTATTATACTTATTTAATAGGTGATTTGTATTATTAAGGCCACGGAGATGGTGGATGCGTTTGAGGAAAGAAGTGTCTGTTTGTGTGCCTGTGACCATTTTTATCGTTGTTTAGGTCTCATTCCTTAGCACGTTCGCAGCAGACCACCAGGGGGCGCTATAGTACACATGTATCTTTAAAACAGTCAAGTCTACTTATTTTATTATAAAACTGATTTATATTAGTTAGTCAAGTAAAATAAAGCAGTTTAATATTTAAATAATTGTATTGCTTTAACTATGAAAATTTTAAAAAGCTGTAAATAAAACATAAGTTACAAATTAAAAAAAAAACACGTCTGTAAAGCGAAATATGGTTAATAAATAAAATTTATAATAATTTCAAATGTCCGACGAAACAGCCGTAAAGAAAACGTAGATATATTTCTCTGAAAACAGTTAAATATATTTCTTGTGACGAGCTCAGTAGCGCAGTGGGTAGTAACGTTACTTTGATACTAACGCTCGTGGGTTCGATTCCAAACAGAGCAAACATTTGTATGCATGAACACGTCTGTTTATCTAGGTCTGGATGTTTTCAAGAAAGGTAGGCACCTCACAGAATACCGCAGCCATATAGCAACTCTCTGCAGGATTGTTGTGTTCCGAGTAACTGGGTTTACCAGTAAGCTTCTAAAAAGTTGACGTGTTAGCAATAGGGGTGACATCGTGCAAGCGATACTTCGTGTAATGTGTCGAAAATCGAAAACCATTTCACATAAGGTGGGCCACATACTTACATGCCTCCCGACGTTGTATAAAAACATAACTTATTTTAACCACGGCCCCAGAACTATTATTACCGGCGGTTGTATAGCACCAGCCTGCTATAAAAATATTAAAATACTGCATAGAGCCTATAAGCGGTTCGCTCAAACATTTTAAAACTAACAATTTATATCTACCGGTGGAGGGCGGATGGTATCGGTTCATATTATTACCCTGACCTCGAAACGAGAATAAAGCGCTGAACATACTGAGCAAATATCGCTACGTGACCAAATTATTTAATAAATTTTGAACAAAATATCTATGTATAAATGCATGAAGATATAGTACACCAAATTCCTTGTGCAGAAGGCATTTTATATTCATAGACAGATATCTATAATATAAAAATGAATCGCTAAATGTGTTGCTAAGCGCAAATCTGGAGAGCAGCTGAACCGATTTCGCTAATTCTTTTTTTAGAATATTCCTTGAAGTACGAGGATGGTTCTTACGAAGAGAAAAATTTAAAAAATTGCCTAAAAAGTCTAAAAAGAACTCTTTTCTATACTCGCATACAAAAGATTCGTAATAATACTTAAATTCGTAATAATACTAAGATTCGTAATAAGACTTATTAACTTTCCTTTTTTTATCTTACTAGCTGACCCGGTGTCCCGAATAGCAGAATAAGTATTAAAAAAAATGAAAGAATCGACTGTTAGGCGGTACGAAGTTCGCCGGGTCAGCTAGTTTTGTATAAAATTGACGTAGCAGACACATCCGAGCGCCACATGACTCGGTCCTTAGGACTCGGTCCCTGCGTTACACGCGCTCGTTATTGTACGCGCATACGAGTACGTACCTGCTTTTTGTCACATACGAAATCGTACGGCCGTTAAACGCTTATATGCTCATACTTATAAGTGGGAGCCGAGAGAACGGTCTTACTGCGCACCGCTTTTGTCCGTAGGCAACGACGAACTGACCCACTAAACCACACGTTAATTAATTGCATGTAAGTTCCAGACTGCAATTTACTAACCCTCGTTACGATTATTTACTCTTCAAATAACTGAAGGATTGGAAATAATAGCGGAATGGTTAAATTAGTGCCAAATTATAAAATTAGATACTATAAGTTTCACTTAATTCAATCAAACCATGTCTTCATGCCAAAATTTATGTGTCGTAAGTAGTGAGAACCGAGTCCCTACACACATTACTTGCTTTGTTAACATACATAGCCCTTACATGCTCACGTATTTAATTTGGTCGTGACAGATGAGTCTAAGCCTTCCTCGGCTCCTGCATCCTTCCAAATTCGCGTATTTTTTCGCCGTATTTTCCAATTTTCTGGTTTTTCTAGTTTCTAGTTAGTCTAGTCGAATTATTATATCCAGCCGCTTTTACTTACCTACATTTTATCTATATCTCTGGGTAAAGAGAGGAATGGCATAGCGTAATATGATCTGAAGCAACTCGACTGGGGAAGTATCTCTACCAGACGGAAGACAGCAAATGATTATCAATTTACTCAATGTTGCTGCGTTTCTGGGAGAGAGTATGATGACCACGTAGCTTCTGATGAAGTATTACGTTTGTAGAGAAGATAGACATATTAAACAGCATGACAATTTGTGCTAAAAATATGTATGAGCTTCGGTAATTGCTTTACAATAGGAGAATCGTAAGGTTATTGGTCACATTACGTTGTATACCAAGAGCTCACTCTACATGAAAACTGAACATTATTTTTGCGGTATTATAACTTGAAATTAGAAGATATTTATCTGTGTTGAATATCTTTATTTCGAATTACATCACTCTTGATTTCATGAGTACACAAAAATCAAAGTAACAAAATTCGAAATTCCTAGTCAAAATGTTTTTACTATATATTAGTCTCAACTTTGTCACCTTAGTCATGCGATATCGGATCTCAAACTAGCTGTGTTGTACTAGATCAACCTTATTCTGAAAAGGTTGATCTAGTGCAAGTCGAATTTAATCTCAATTTAAACCAGACATAATCGAGGGTAGAATCTGTGACAGTCAGACCTGGGTATGTATGTGAGATTCTTTATAAAGCCTCAAAATATTCCAAGATGGATCAATCAATTTAATAGACATATCAATTCCTTATTCTTACAATTGTGTTTTATTAAAATTGTTTTTTTTATTAAGTCAAAGTGGCAATCATGAAGTTCAATATCCAAAATGGCGGATATACAGTCCATCTATCGTCATACCTAGTCCCGTAATATATTTTTTATAATCATTAACTTGTTTGGTATAATCCCATTTTTTTTTTATTCTTACTCTCATTGTGCCTCGATACAATGGCGCAGCCTAGCAAGTCACGCGGTCCAATTTAGTGAAACGCGCTTGTGGGCATAAGGAAATAGGTTTGGGCGAAAGTAGTCGATGGGGTCATTATATCAGACGAGGTTTAGGGACTCCGCTACGGTGCGTTATAACCGTTTAAGGTTAATAGATACTATAAGCCACGTTTATATTAGTAGTTGCAATATATAGTAAAAAACTGGACAAATAGTACGGGTCACACTTTCAATCTGAGAGTTTCGTGTATACTTTGATTCTTACGTACATTTATTGTTTGTATTCACTTCACACAAGGTCCCTTGCGGGGTTGGCAGGGAGCACCGAGCGCCATATGACGCTGTCCTTACAGATCTCGCTCGCTTCTGTAACAGTCATGGCTCTTTACATGCCCGCTCGCCGATTTCTAGGGCTTTAGCTTCTAATAAAAATATCTTATACATTTTTATCATTTCGAAGGGAAAAGTGCGATGCATGAGAAACAAACGTTTGATTATATCGAATTTTGAAAAAAAAAATTCAATGTGAAATAAAAAGCTGGTGAAAAGCTGTTTTTTCGTGTTATTTCATAAATTTAAAATGTAAATATATACATTTTTGATTATTTTAGCATTGTGTGAAATAAAATTTTAAGAATATGATCAAGTTCGTTTTTAAGATACCTTACTCTGCTCATTTCTAAAAAAGTATTTAAATTTCACTTTTGAAATAACTTTTATTATTACCAAATTATCTTAAGAAATTAGTATTAGAATATGTTAAGCAACTGTACTACATTACACGTTTTTATGTTTTTTCTGAGATAAAAGCCTGCGACCACAGACCAATCTGTAAGTGATTTAAGATAGGAGTTATTTTTTTATGTTATAACAATAAGCAAACGCGTAATGGTGGGCAGTTACCATAGCCTACGATATTTACAGCGCCAGGGTGCTCTTACATTGCCGACCCTGTAAATACCTCTTCAAATCTTTCTCGAAGAATACACTCTAGTCTCTTGGAAAAGCCTCAGCTGGCAATTCAGGAATGGATGTAAAAATCTCAGGCTTTTTATTCTTTTTAATAATCCTTTGGGGCGGCAAAAGTACATGGTCTTCTTAAAGTGTAATGGTTACTGAACATCTATTAACTCCTACGCAATAATTGTCACCGCAGATCCATGTTATACCTTTCCGGAGAAATAATTACCATGCTGTAGGGCTTTATTATTTGACTGCGGTCTTCTGTGACGAGGATACTTCCTCAGTATGCTTGTAATCGCTACACTCAACCTCTCTTTGCCCTTTGGCCCTGTCCTGCATCCAGACTACGTGCAGATGAGGTCGGCGTTGCCTCAATAGATGCGAGAAATGCATTTATATCCCAATAAATAAAAAAGTTAAGCAAAGTCGCGGGTAAAAACTGGCACATTAGCTTCATGACTAACTTTTCTTCGTGCGTCGTTAGGGTGAATTTTGCTTTAGCAACGAAGTTTGAAGCGCAAGCATTATGTTTATGACGAAAACTGTGGCAAATGGCTGTTTTTGAGACTCATCTTGGAATGGAGCTTAACATTAATCTTTCAAAAATAGCGTGCGTGCTTTATTACAACGACTTTTGGCACATTCTGATGAGTACCGATATATTTTTCATATTAATCGTAATAGTGACGTATTTAGTAATTTTATACGCGTAGCAACTACGTTATGTATATATCTGTTTAGTAGATCCATTAATGTATATCTTCATGCTATGTCCTTTGCGGGTAGGCAGAGAGAGCCAAATGCCATAAGACGGGGTCTTTATACACCTCACTCGCTTTTTTAATATTTACAGCCCTTTTCATGCACGCTTGCCGGTTCCTAGGGCTCTTGATATCATATTTTGATAGCACACGACAAATTGCTCATGGTAGGTTAGTCTTTCGCATTGTATATCTGCTTCGTCATTCTTTCATCCTGCATTCTTTCAACATGTCCCAACTAATGGAGCATGCCTTTTCTTATCTTAACACCAATATTCTCTTTCAGACCAACTCTCTTTCCTACATCATCATTACGAACGAGATCAGCAAGCCACAAATTTTGCGCAATGCTCGCGTCTCGATCGCATTTGTTCTATTTTGATGCTCTCTCTGCCATATATCTATTAAGTATTAAAATAAAAGATTTAAGTAAGTTAGTGCTTGTGCTTGATAAAAAGAAAATGACGATTTCAAAGTGGAACTTTAGCCTGGTGGTTTATGAAGAAGGATATTTATTCAGAACTAGCAACCCGCCCCGGCTTCGCACGGGTTCTTGACAGAAAATATAACATAGCCTATGTTACTACGAGGAGATGTAACTTTCGGTAAAATTGTTTGAGTACTTTCTGAATTAAATCGTAACAAACAAAAAATCAAATAGCTTTTACATTTTGAATTAAACAATTTTTAACGGAAGTATCGCGTGTTTTATTTATTTTGTTGAACCTGACATTTCGAATGCTTTGCAGCATCCTTGGTCTTACATTGGTTATTCAATTATTACATCTTAAAATCGCTTACGGTGTCCGAACGTTTTTGGGTAGATCTCTGGGTTTGTGAATTGATTATTTTTAGAACTGGATCCCAAGCAGGTGGTACTTGCCAACCATCTTCTCTATTAAAATTGGGGTGTTTTCTTATTTCAATAGCCTCGCGTAGCATTCTAGGCATGTTGCGGTTCTCCTTGGCGAGGATTTGTGCTTTTACATTACCGCTTTATAATTTCTAATTTTTTAAAGTAATAAAATGGATATAGGTAGTATGTTATCTTTAACATATAGACATATGCTATCGCGGACTTTTCTGTAGGCATATATAAGATCCACAATTCCACCACATATTGATACACTACATAAACATTCGGACCCCATCGGCTCGGACGCGAGGCGCGGGGTCGCCGCGCGGCCCGGTCGAATCACGGCGACACGAAATTAATTTCGTTGCGCATTATTTTGATTTTTCTATTTTTTTTTTTTTTATTTAGTTTTTCTCTCTTAATCTAGACAATTATTACATATATATTACAATAACAGCTATATCTCCTAATGATCCACCGTCACTGACAATTGACTTAACCTGTGATGAGTCTGTAGTAGTATCGAATACACAGGATAAACATGCTAGTGTATGTAGTGTATGTACAATAAAATTTAATAGTAATAATAGGGAATATAAAAACATCATTCAAGACCTGAGATCCAAACACTTAATAATTCTTTAGATTTAATGACTAAAAAATATGAGGATGCTCAAAGAGATATTGAAGAATACAGTGTAGGCATGGATAGATTAGTAGCTGACTTGAGAGAAAATGAACAAAAATTATCGTCTCTTAGTAACATGTACAATAGGAATTAATTAACCCGAACTCCGATGAAATGTTCACAGGTAACTCGATCCTCGAAACTATCTCAAGTACATAGCCACAATGTGAATGAGGCCATTAATAGTAGTGCTTTTAAACAGATGTCATCATCATTAAATAATAATAGCGAAAATAATAACTCCAAAATAATAATGTATAGTGATGAAATAGGTAAAAACATGGGCCGATTATTATTACAAAAATCAGGAAAACTGGTTACCAAGTATTGTTTGCCTGGAGCCAGTTTCACTCAAATAGTTGATAAAATAGTTAAGAGAGATTACCACCCCAACACAACTTTAATTGTTTTTATTGGGATGAGAGGAAATTTAAACAAACATATAATGATTAAATATTTTAATATGTTACAGCAGTTAAATGTGGGACAACAAAATAAACAAACAAAACATACATTCCACCTAAACACTGCTGGCACCTGGAATTGATATAGCCCATGCTATATAAAAAAGCATTGCACCTTAAAAAAAACTTTTTTATGGCTAAATCGTCTGAAAAAGGTCTTGTTAAAGTATAGATATATTTGATGCATAGCTTTGTATGGATGTGTGAGATGAAATATGTAGTCTTGATATGGTACCACGACATTGTAACAAACATAGTTAAAGGATAGGTAAAACCGGGAAAAAGGAAAAAGGGGACCAATCCAAGGTATAAATGAAGCAAATATAGCCTCTTTTCATGCACACTCGCCAGTTCCAGTGCTCCTGATATCACCTTCTGATTAAACACGATCATTCTCTCTTCCTCGTCTCGTTTTCTTGTCTCATCTTCCTCAGTCTCTACATCCTTCTTCTTTTGCATTGTATATCTGTGAAATAATGATGTATTTCATCCTGCATTTTTTCTACATGTCCGAACGAACGAAGCATGCCTTTATAATGATGGTTTATCATGATGTGTAGATATTAATTTTAAAAATATTTGCGGCAAAAGGCCCGACAAGATGTAAACATATATTCAAACGTAACCATCTATGTAAGAAGATAAAGTATTATGAATATCCTGCCCCTATTTCACATACTTACTTCCCTTTTTTACGATATAACTTCATACATCGAAAATTCCTTGTCATAAAATTCAGTGACGTTTATTATACTTAGTGATTTTAGAACTTTGGGCATGGAGCAGAGGTCTGCTGGTTAAGGTGCGTTCAAAGGAAGTCAAAGGTTTTATGACTACCTCTCTAACCTGAGATAAATTTTGATAGATGTACGAAATACTACATTTTCTTTGGGAACGTTATTATTAATTTACTGTACCTATACATAGATATAGATCAATGGTAGTGTGTTGAAAAAGGGCCATATCAAAAGCACTCTAAATAGAAGACCATGCATGAAGAGGTTAATAAGTGTGGAAGAAGCGAGAGAGTTATGTTTGGATCGGTGCATCTAGCGTTCTATAGTCTCTGTCTAGCCCAATGGGAGATAGGCGTGATGATATTAATGTGTGTATCTACATAGATGGATTCATACAAAACCAAATAGATACGAATTTAAAAACTGTCTAAGAATGAAACCGTTTTTGGTGTGATTTTTTCACTTGAGGTTTTTTTCCCAATGCATATGGTTCTCCTTATTGATAATATAAGATTTGTTGCAAAAGACGAATCAATCTTTGCATTCCATGAACTTGCATTATACTCGTAGTATCCAGTGTCTAGGACTTATGAGCCAGATTGTTAAACCCCCTCAAGAAATATATATCTTTGCTTAAGTTCATTGTTGCTCCGTCCCCTGCCTCTAACAAATTTGTTCGAATCTTACTCCTAGCTCGGTCAAAGAGTAGTTAATAATTACTACTGTAATTCCAATGTTCGTCGTTAATTCCATTTCGATAATATTTGTTTACATGATTATGCCTCGATCTGGGTATTTTCTATATATTAATTTATTAGCTTAATTAATTATATAAAAATTTTAGTTTTGCTTAAAACCTTTCGTGAATAGACTTTTACTAATGAAATTAAATAATGTATCTCTAAGTTACTATTAATCATCCTAACAACAACAACGTTCTAACAAAATCACTGAAAGTGTGTTGTAAGTCTTGGAGAGTGTTAAGATCAGTGCAAATAAGATAGGTAAACCGCTTGAAAGTAGGACTGCGGAAGTACGTCCACCTCGCAGTAACTCGCAGTGAAATAACAATTGCCTGGAAGGTTTTCCCAACGGACTACAGTATGGGGTTCTTCAAGAAAGGCGTGAAGAGGTTCTAAAAGGGTCGGCAACGCAACAGTGACAACCTAAATGTGTTGCGAATGTTCATGGGTTACGGTAACTGCTTACCATCAGGCAGGCCATGAGCTTGTTTGCCACCTTAGTGGTATAAAAAAAAAGGGTTGAACTTCCTTAGAGGGAGTGAAGTTACCAGTAAGATCGTAACGAGTTACTTTGTTAACAGCAGGGATGGCAACACTTGAGCAATATTGTAACTGTTCATTAGCTACGATAATCACTTTACATAAGGTAGATCATATGCTTGTATGCCTCTCAACATTGTATAATATATATATATATATATATATATATATATATATATATATATATATATATATATATATATATATATATATATATTATAATTTACAGTCCACCAACGAACTACGCCTGAGCATCTCACCAGCACGCGAAATATGAGAAATTAGTCCTAGAAATATTTTTGAACTACTGGAGGCGTGACGCGTGACACCATTGAGGAAGATATGGCGTTACTATACAGACATGATATTTCACATTTCTGCACGTTAAAATGCTTTCATAACCATAGTAATGTTGGTTACTAGGTGTAGGCATAATAATGTAGGAATAATAAATAATCGGTTTATGAATAAGAAACGTTCGGACACTGTGAGCGATTTTTGTGTGAATCGGAACATTATATATGTTCCGATCCATCCGATTAATCCATCCATGTCGGTTGATGTAATAATTGAATAACTAATGTAAGACAAATATCACCTTAGCCTTCCTGCGACCACGGACGCTGCAAAGCGTTCGAAAGGTCAGGTTGAACAAAATAAATAAAACACGCGATACTTCCGTTAAAAATTGTTTAATTCAAAGAAATATACTGTTTTTTATTTTAATAAAAATCAATATTTTTTATGTACAATACTGATATTGCAAACAAAGAATCAAAGAACGTACAGTACGTAAAAGTACTACGTAAACAATCAAAAGGTTATTAGAGATTACAAAAAAACAAACAAAG
The DNA here is from genome assembly GCA_947507595.1 of Pyralis farinalis. Classification (NCBI taxonomy): domain Eukaryota; kingdom Metazoa; phylum Arthropoda; class Insecta; order Lepidoptera; family Pyralidae; genus Pyralis; species Pyralis farinalis. Next base: position 9,215,533 of record OX382264.1, read on the forward strand.
AATCGAAGAACTTGCGGTAATACAGTAGTGGTTCATGAAAGCTGTTGTATCTTTATATGCATTTTAATATATTTTATTTACAGTACAGATGTTGCACAAAAAAAGAATCAAAGAACGCACCCACAGTATGTAAGCATACAAATAAAGTAGCAAATATTAGTTATCAAAATACGTACGGACATGTTTGACCCGAACTACACTTGGTTAATTTTCTAAACCTAATGGGAAGAACAGTGACTTCAGAGATTGTAATGTTCTCTATCTATATTATAGAGCTACTTTTTCGATTTAGTAAAATACTAAATCTTTTCCATATTGCGCAATGAAGTTACGCAGCGATCAAACATCGTCCCATCAATTTGATGTACGCGTTTCGCGCCCCTCCGTGTCGTGTGCCACTGCGTAATTTGAACTCGCGTTACGTGCGTGCCAAAAATATCAGATCCGATAATGATAAACTACCCATGAACCTTTAACTGGTAGGTTAAAACTTTGACGTTGAAATACAATACTGCTTGTATACTGCTGAGTAGAAAATAGCTTCTTAAGAAGATTGCTATATATAACGTATCTGAAAATTACTTTTTGTTATTTATGTATGTTTAGTAGGTAAAGGTTGACTAGAAAAAAAAAAAATTCACATGTAAGAAGATATACTTTATATATACGTATGTATCTATATATGTTCACGTCAGGTCCCTTGCGGGGTAGGCAGAGAGAACCGAGTGATATAAGACACATTCCTAACCTCACTCGTTTCTTTACATTAAAATTCGCATGAAAAGAGCTACTCTTCATGCGCACTCGCCGGTTTCTGGGGCTCCAAACTCGAACCTATTTTATAAACATTTTATTTAAAAATAAAAACAATATGTGTGTACTTAGCGTAAAGTGGTTAACATTGTTGCGCCCATACTCGCTGTCAATACAGTAACCTCTCTGAGGAGGTTACCACATCACTGAACAAGAACTGCGAGTGGTGCCAGGTTTCTCTATCGCCAGAACTTATTTTTAATAGATTCAGGTGTTATTTTGCGAAAGTCAAATTTACATGCAATTTGATCTAACCTGCTTTGTGTGCTTCTGCCACCAATTTGTTCATGTGGCCTAGCACTTACTATCAGTAGTGGGTGAGTCCCGGCCGGCGCTAGGCCGTATGAACTAATTGGTGGCGGAAGTACACAAAGCAGGTTAGATCAAATTGCATGTAAAGAACTTATTTTGTTTATCGGCGGGGTACACTACGTTAAGTTTGACTTTACCTCAATAAATGATGAAAGGAAGACTTTTAAGATTATTATAAATACTTTGAGGTGTAAACCTATCCTCGGGCAATACCACTTTGTGCATTGTGTCGAATATGCATGTTTGTTGTCTTCATAGTGCAGATAAAGACTTTTTCGCGCAATTATTATGTTTCCTATTCCATTAAGATTAGGATAAGCCTGAAGCATTGGCTAAGATCCTTAGACAGTTAGTAAGTTAGTAAGTTTAACAGATTTTTATGTCCATCAAGCCAAATGTTGCCCTTTCAAGCCAAATGTTGAGGTTTTCTCAAGAGATAAAAGTACGAGGTTCTTTAAAAAATATCCGAAGAGGTTTTTATGTGGTCCAAAATAATTCATCATCATCATCTCAGCCTGTACTCGTCCACTGCTAAACATAGGCTTCCCCTTTAGAGCGCCACTCGTCTCGATCCTGTGCCACCTGCATCCATCGACTCCCTGCAAACCTCTTGAGGTCGTCGCTCCATCTAGTGGGGGGTCGTCCCACACTACGTGTACCAGTACGCGGACGCCATTCGAGAACCTTCCATAGCACGCTGAGCTACTTTGAGCTTCCCCAAACGGCCCGCAGTGAAGGGCCACGTCTCAGTTCCGTATGTCATCACTGGCAACACACACTGCTCGAAGACCTTACTCTTCAGGCGTTGAGCTATTTTGGACGAAAAGATGTGTCGAAATTTCCCGAACGCTGTCCAGCCGAGTTGGATCCGTCTGTTGACCTCTCGGTCGAAGTTGGACTTACCTGAATAACCTGTCCTAGGTTAAACATATTCGTCAACAACTTCGAGCTTAGTGGTTCGTGACCGTGACCGGCATAGGTGTAACATGCATATTCGACATGATCTTAGTCTTGTCCAAGTACATCTTGAGACCTACCTGGTTGGAAACACTATTGAGGTCATTGAGCATAGCGCCAAGTTCCTCCAGCGAATTAGCCATGAGAACTATATCGTCGACAAATCGAAGGTGAGTGATGCTTTCTCCTTTGATGTTAATACCGTATCCTTTCCAGTCCAAGAGCTTGAAGACATCTTCCAATGCTGCGGTAAAGGGTTTCGGGGATACATCAACATAACGATACGATAACATCGCCCATCGATTTTTGTACTTGGATTGGTTTTGTACTCTGGTCCTGTACTCAGATACACATCCTTGCCTTACTGTACAAGTACTTCAACGCTTCAATGTACCGATAGTCAATTCGGCATCGCCGAAGAGACCGTAGCACCGCCCATGTCTCTACGGAATCAAAGGCTTTTTCGTAGTCCACATACGCCAGACATAATGGCAGATTGTACTCTTCAGTCTTCTGTATAATATGACGGAGGGTATGTATGTGGTCTACGGCGCTAAAGCCTTTTCGGAATCCGGCTTGTTCGGGAGGCTGGAATTCATCAAGTCTGCGTGCGTGCGTGCAAGACGGTTTGTGATGACTCTCGAAAACAGTACATAAACGCGGCTCAGAAGCGATATCGGCCTATAGTTCTTCAAAAGGGTTATATCACCCTTTTTGAAGAACAATATGACCAGGCTTCTGCTCCACGCTTCCGGTGTTTCACCGGAGTGTATGATGGATTTGAATAAAATAATTAATAATTCACTTTTATTATATATTTGTTTGTTCGTTAGAAACTACATTTTGATTTGACGCTTTCAGTTGATGTTTAAATACACTACAGATTTAAAGTTTTGGCTAGTTTAGTTTATGAGACGCCGTACTATAACTATACATTCATTTTTGAAAGTAAAAAGAATTCAAAGAAAATGTATTTCTAGTATTAGGGGTTAAAGTATGAAATTGCCGAAAAATTAAAACTTGTTTTTTTTTTTAATAAAAATATTTACCCTCATTACCTTATACATTGCTGTCATTTATACATTTGCGATAGAACCTTGGGTATCTAGATTCGACAAACTGTGTGAAAGCATTTCGTACTGCCTCCTGAGAAGAAAATTTTTGTCCAAATCACGAAAAAAATGGTAGTCAGTTGGAGCAAGGTCTAGCGTGTACGGAAGATGGCGAATGGTTTCTAACTGTAGCTCCTGTAGAGTTACAACGGTATCTCGTGCAGTGTGCGTCTTGCGTTATCATGGAGCAATGAAAACTCTTATAACACAGATTTTGCCATGCTATACAAATTATCACACAGATGTTGTTCCTATTTCTATTAGCGAAAGGTGTGGATAGCAAACTGACAAAAATAGGGTAATAACGTCTTTTCCCCTCATTTACGGAACCCCAAAGCTGAGTATTTCAGATTTTAATTGTTAATAATTTGAAATAATCATAGTCATATACGAACATACTTTTCATTTAACTATAATTACATATAATATTGACAATAATTACTTGTTGTGGAACTTTTCTACTTACATATTTCATTACTAAATTTTTTGAAATAATGCCAAACTTAAAATCTCAGTAGTACAGTAGGCAAGTAGTTTTTTTCAGTGCTTATATTTATGGAACAATTATTTCCAAGAATTATATAAATAGGTAACGCTAACTTTTAATTATGAAATCTTTATCCTATACCTGTAAGTCAGGTACGATTTTAAAATAAACTGCGTTAATTGCTTTAGTATTTTATGATTTTAAACTTAGAAACCTAATACGACGAGATTGGTCGTATTTTATCAAAAGGAGATGTCAGGACTCTGCATGAAAAGAGCTGTAAATGTTCAAAAGCGAGTGAAGTAAGTAGCGGGTGTGTAAAGACCACGTCTAATGGCGCTCAATTCTCTCTGCCTAGAAGGGATCTAGTATAAGTATTGGTACGTCAATGATTGCAGAAGAGATGGCTTGCGTCATGCGCGTGCTAGTCTCAGCGAATACGCAAGTCAAACAACATAAATCGCAGTCTGTCTATGAGTGGGTTGTTAGCTCCTCTATCTCAGGCCTCGCTAAGCCATTGATCCCTGCCCCTTGATAGATGATAGTCGATAAGCTAAGCCGATGGTCTTTAGGTGCTTTGAATACACTAGCATTTACTAATCCACATTGAGCAGCTCGGCTTATTATCTTCTAAACCCCTTCATATAAATAGCAATCGGAATCCTACCAGTAGGATGTATAGCTTGATAGGATGGGCTTGGATTAGATTTATTTATACTTTTGTATATTATGCCTATAATACGGATATCGTGTGGCATTAAATACGTTGCCCGTTTGAAGTTCTTGACGTCACTTGAGAAGCAACAGGCAGCAGCAGCCTACGCAATAAAAATCGCTTACGAATTATTTAGCTTGTAATACCAAAAATTCTTTAGTCTATGGTAACGGCTTGTCAGTTAAGGCATGTGCTTGTTTTTCACTATACAACTAACAGATCAAAGAGGCCATTGTATTGTCTATTGATTAATATTCTTATAACAAATTCGACTCACAGATGCCTCCCGACGTAGTATAAAAAAAAATGATAGCAGATAAGAAAATTAGGCATCAGATGAATAACTTTTCTAGTATTCATATTCTTTAATTCTACCATCTGATATCATTATTGTACAGTACTCAGACCTCTGTTATTTTATTTTGTCAAACAACGTCTTCCGCTTGTGTCCAAGCAAAACCAAACAACATATATATATAATAAAATTTACAATAACACAAATAATTTGCACTCTTGTAATATATTTGATGGGTTAGCGAGTGCATATCGCTTTTGGCAGTGTCTATGGAGATTGAAGTGGTCGTTATGCGTACCAGTTCACTCAAATGACGCAGACCGCAGTTGTTTATGACTAACTTTATTTATCTTTATCTCATTAGGTTTCAGAGAACACTTTTTTATACTAGCTATGCAGTTGGACTACGCTACACCGGCTTTTTCGAGGATCTCCAATCAGTCATGGCATATTTTACTGGCACTCATTAATAAAATGATATGGTCTTCTGGCGGCTTGAACACTAGCCTTCCAATATCCACAATGGAGCGGAACATATTGTTTATGCAAAGTCCGGAGACACACAAGCAAACGGCCTACCCAATGTAATTGGTTACCATAAACTGTGAACGCATGCAATACAAACAGTCACACTCGCGTATTGTTACCCCCGCTGCTAACATAACAACCTACCGACCCTCTAAAACCTTGGTTTTAGAGGGTCGGCAATGCGTTAGTGACACTCCTGGTGTTACCAATGTCCGTAGGCTACGGTGACTGTTTACCATAAGGCAGGCCGTATGCTTTTTTGCCACCTTGGTGGTATAAAAAATAATAAAAATGAACCTCTTTCACTCGCAGGTACACAAAAACCCTTCAGAGATTTATTATTGAGCTGCAGTTTTTGTAAGGTAGATACTTACGTACGTACTTCACCAGTCGGTATGCTTTAATGCGTGTTACATAACTAACAGCATTCTAAACTCAATTATTTAAAATTGCTCTTTCCAGCATCGAGATTTTTACATACCTACCTATAAGTATCCTTATTTTGTACCAGAATCTCTAGCCGAAATTTTAACATCAGTAAACGAAAGCGCTCGGGCAATAAAACGGCATTACGTAATCACTTTCCACGGATCGTCACGTTAAGACAAGGGCGTTCAAAATTTTATGTCATGTAAACAATTTTAGCCCGGATTATTCGACGTTTTCCTTACAAAACATGCCTGATGTAGCATATAAATAAGTCGTTGTGAATTAGGGAAGGCATCTTTCATCTCACACCGATTAGATATTCATAAGACGGAGCCAAGACCCTCATTCGCCCCAATTTTCTACTTTCAAATATTTTTTTTATATGTAAACAAAAGTTCGTTAATGTTTTTGTTACTGTGTACTTTTCTTGGCACAATAAATTCATTTCTTTTTTGATGCCGCGGCCAAACTCTTCTAATTATATTATTGTGGTACCTTTGTATAAGTAAGAGTTTAATAAGTCGACATTTTCTCAGACTACATTATGTTAGATTATGATTCATTCTAAAAAAGCCCGCCTTTTGTGGAAATTCAATAAGAGTAGTGTGGTCAAGAAAATTAATCGGTAGAATGCCCAATCCCGCGAGTATTTTTTTTATTTGTACATATTGGGACTCGAAAACAGAAGCCTACATAAATGGCAGTCAGATTTCAGTGTATAATTAATTATTATAAAAATTATTGAAATAAAATATATAACTAGTCAACTAACAAAAATTTTTTTTTTTTTATATTTATATTATATTAGCTGCTGTCTGCGATTCTAGTCGCATGATGTTCAGCTATTCAACACGATAATCTCAAATATAACGATATCTCGGTGGCACAGTGGTAAAACACGCAGTTACGCTAATTTGACACCAACACTCGTGGGTTCGATTCCCACACAGGACAAACAATTGTATACATGAACATATCTGTTTGTCTTGGTCTGGGTGTTTTCAAGAGAGGTATATATATATATATATATATATATATATATATTCTGGAGAAAGATACTGTGTATACTGCATTTGTATGCTAAACTACATTCGAATTCTTAAAACTTATAGAGTAACAAATATTAAAACTTCCATGTTTTTATTATTAATAGGATAATTACATAAAGTGAGCCTGTATGAAAAGAACTATGAATGTAAAAGAAGCCAGTGAGGTGTTTAAGCACCCAGTCACATAGTATTCGGTTCTCTTTGCCTACCCCAATAGGACTAGGACTTGGCCTGAAGATACTCGTAGATATAATAATTATGATACCTCCTACCAAAGAAACCACTATCCTAGTATTTGTTAGTATTACTAACTCCCAGAAAATAAAATAAAAATCATTCCAGCACTGTTACTTCTTACCTGCAATAATGTTACAACTACAAATTCTAGCTTCCCCAATCGCTCCCCACGTGTGCAATAATCACGCTTAGTAAGCCTATCAGTTACTGCTACTGTGCCCTCCTAAGATATTTATATATAAGGATAGATAGTATAAAGAGAATCTGTTGCTTACCAATTGCTTTGTAGCCTTATTTACTCGCCTGATTTAGTAAGGGCTTAATATAACCCCACCTATTTATTTTTTACATGCAAAGAATTATTATTTGTTACATATTTGCTCAGCTATTCCTAGTTCCTCCTATCAAATACAATTCGCGTCTTTTTTGGATCCCCTCGTTTGCTAATCGATAAGGTGAACTTGTAACACTATCCTGGATCACATTAGGTTGTAGTATATTGCAGTAAAACAACAAAATATTACAACTCTGGTTATTGATGGTAGTATGTTAGTAGCTATTGTTACACCAGTGATACGAGTAGCATAGCCTAGTGGATAAAAAACCGGCCTTGTGACCAAATAGGTCCTCAGACGAATCCTGGCATGTACCACTAAATTCATGTTTTCGGATTTATGTACATATTTGTAATTGTCACTTGCTCGGCGGTGATGGAAAACTGGAGTTCAAAAAAAATGGTCCAAGAAATTATATTTCGAATGACCTTACATAATGTTGATCTGGCTTTCTTTGTGGGTTGCAGAGATTGCACCATACAAAAATCAGTATCTTCGCCAAACCTTTAGGCTTAAGGGTAGTGGGCCCAGCCAATCCTAATGGATTAGGAAAACGGGATAACGCTAAGAAGCATATGTTAGCAGCTATTGTTAGTTAAACTCTACTTTTCTCCCTTACTCTCTACGTACAAATGTTATTCTACAAGTAAGATTCACTCGCTGGTCTTATTTACCTCCGTGGCTACACAAATATGAAAATAAATTTTGAATACAACATTTGTAAAAGTAAATTCGAATGTGTCGCCATCCATGTAAAGAATTTCAGAATCTACTTAATCCGGTTATTCTAAAAATATAACATTCCAACCGACATTTTGAATTTTCATTGAATATTAATTATCTGTTGTTTTCAAAGTCTCAGGATCCTTAATGTTAGCGATATATTTATATCCGTACTTACACAGGACGCTATTACACAACGTCTAAGCAAATGACAACAATACGGTATCACTGTTAACTAATGATCGAGCAGGTTCCAATTCGCAGAACAGGCACAAATATTCTGATATATTAGAATTAATACTATAATCTGTTATATATATAACCATAATCTGTTCTGCGAATTAGAACCTGCTGTTCTAATTCGCAGAACAGACATAAAGATTCTGATATAGTAGGGTATAGTACGAAATTTCCGTTTTATAGTAATATATACTCTGAATTGACATTAAATCTTCATGGTGTGAGATTTCCGAGAGAAACTTTTTTCACATGATACTTATGAGATATTTCTTTTCAAGAAATGTGAAACATTTGATTTTACAATTTTAATTGGTTTTTTTTCTAGCTTTTTCTATTGAATTATAGACGGGAAAGATGGATCCTTCGCAAATCCAAGTACTTTTTGAATACGAGTTCCGACGCGGAACTAACGCGGCAGATACGGCTCGCAATAGCAATGCCGCGTTTGGACAGGAGACTTCTACTGAACGCACCATGCGTTTTGGTTTAATCTATCCATAACTTCACGCCAAATCCCTTACGGCGTCGGCAGAGAGACCCGAGCGCCACGCGACTCGATCCTTACATACCACACTCGCTTCTTTAACATTCATTACTCTCTTCACGCACGCTCGCCGGTTTCTAGGGCTCCTGACATCACCTTCTGATAGAACACGACCAATTTGATCATGGTAGTTAAGTCTTGGCCTTCCTCGGCTCCTACATCCTTCAACTTTTGCATTGTATATCTGCTTCGTCATTCTTTCATCCAGAATTATTTCTACATATCCGAGCCAAGCGGAGCATGCCTCTTCTTATTTTAACACCGACGCTCTCTTTCAGACCAACTCTGCTTCTAACCTCATCATTACAAATACGGTCTACAAGCGTTACACCACAAATTTTGCGCAACGCTCGCATTTTAACCGCGTTTTGCCTACTTTCATGCTCTCTCTGCCATACCCAGCTCTCGCTTCCATAAGTTAGCGTTGGGACCAGCATTGCATTGTGTATAGCCAGCTGCGCCTTCTGGCTCAGGTTTGTACTGCCAAGAAGTTTTCCCAACGCTCCATTCACACTATTCCCAGCACTCACTCGCCTTTCCACATCTGCGGTGTACCTTCCATCCCTGCTGAAAGCGCATCCAAGATATACAAACTCATCCACTTGTTCCAACACTTCGTTATCTACCGTAATCCTTACATTGATTCTGGTTTCTTCTCTTTCAAATACCATTATCTTTGTTTTCTTCGCATTCAATAGTAAGCCTTCCTTCATACATTCGTCTTTCATCATTGTGACTAGTGTTTGCAGCTCAGATGGTGTTTCTGCTAATAGGACGGCATCATCTGCATAAAGCAGACAGTTCACCACTCGGTCACCTATGCGTAATCCTATATTCGTCGATCTTACTCTCTGTAGACAACTATCGAGATACAAAATAAACAGCCTAGCAGACAACATGCAACCCTGTTTGAGACTAATTTTGACATCAAACCAGGGTTACATTTCATTCATTCATCTATTCGCACACATGCTGAGCAATCCTTGTAGGTGGACAGCACAGCATGCAGCAGTGAGCCGTCAATCCCATATCTCGCCAATAATCTGTGGCCAGATGCTTCTCTACGATATTGTGGAGCGAGAAAACTTGATCTGTACATCCCCTTCCATTTCGTAATACTCCCTGTGCCTTCCACAGCATTTCGTCAGATTTCACCCTCATTCTCCTTTCGTTATCTACCGTATCGTCCCGTACCGTATTATCTTTCCATATAATTTTGCTACTAAGCTGATCAAACTGATGGCTCTATAGCTGGCACAGTGCATGCGTGATTCCTTGCCTTTATACAAGGGTACGATGACTGCGCGTCCCTATTTTTTTTTTTTTTTTTTTTTTTTTTTTTTTTTTTTTTTTTTTTTTTTTTTTTAAACTTACACCCCTGCCGTGGGCAAGGCACTTTTTGCACAATATAAATAGTTTTGTTCACATTTTAAAAATAAAAGACTGTACAATATATATAAACACATTCATACATCACACTCGCTTTCATATTCCACAATCATTCTTACATTCATCATCTTTCAGTTTAATTTCCAAAAATAATTTTTTGATTTGCCCGTTTTAGAACGCCGGTGAAATATCTTAATATGTTTCCAACTTCCCTCCCCATACTGCATCAGTCCAGCCACGGGCGTCAGCGAGCTTCACAGCTCCACCTAGCCACCGCGATCCCATCGGCTAAACGGAGTATAGCCGAGGTATACAACATTAGTCCTAGGTGGAGCTGCTCTGCTTGTTCCGATCTATGACAGCCGTGGCTAGACCGACGCAGTATTTTAAAAATTTAGATCTACTTTGCCCCATCACTATTTCGGAGACTGTAGTTTCGGTGACCCGCATTCCCAACTCCTGCTCCAAATCGTACCTCTGTTTGGAGAATGCGGGACACCGAAACAATATGTGCTGCGCGCGTCCCTATTGGGACCCTTCCAGTTCTCCAGCATAGGTTGCATAAGTACCAGAAGGCGTCCCGGACGTAAGTGCCACCTAGTTTGATCATCTCAGCTGTGATCATATCAATTCCCGCAGACTTTCCATTTTTATAACTTCGTATTGACCATTCTATCTCATCCATAGTTATACCTTTATCGGACGCGGTCAACTTGGGGTGAGCATCAGGCTCACTCTCATTGTCAGCGTCCGAGGCATATGCATACATTTCTTCAAAATATTCACTCCACCGTTCTAATACTTCCTGGGTGTTTGCAAGAATGATACCAGCTTTAGACTTAATCTTGTTCATACTGAATGCCGACGAACTATCCCGTGACTTCTTTACTTCTCTCCAAAAGAGTTTGGTATTTGCCTGGAAGTTTTGCGTCAGCCTCTCTTTCTCATTCATAATCTGTGTTTCACGCTTCTCTTTCACTAAAGCCTTTGTTTCATTCTTGCATAGATGATACATTTCTTTCTTTTTCTCTCTCATACTTTCATTTAAGGGCAAAGATGATACATAATCCAGCCACGCTTTCCTCTTTCTTGCTACGGAGGATTCAACCTCCGCATCCCACCAGGCATCTCCTTTCAATGTTTTATGCCTCTTTGCGCATCCACATGCTTCGTTTTGGTTTAAATGCTTTCGAAATGGAAACTTCTTGAGGAACGAACCATGTGGAAGATCGCCTGCACAGGTGAATAACGCTGAATTGAAGGAGATGTTGAAAGACGATCCGAGTCAAACTATCCTGGAATAAGAGGCACGTTACTTTTCCTACAATATTGACTCATTTGCATTAAATCAATAAGATAAATGACATGAAAAATGGGTGCATCATGATTTGACTGATCTGTAGAAAGAAATGCGTGTAGAAACTTGTGTTGCCTTGTTGAATCGGTACAGAAATGAATATTGGATTGATTAGACATGTAACGAAAAGTGGATTCTTTACGATAACCGTAACCGAAAAATGCAATGGCTGTCCCCAAGCCAAACGCCGCAACAGTGCCCTAAAGCAAAGCTTCCCAATAAAAAGGTAATGGTAACTGTTTGGTGGTCTCTTCTTGGCGTTATTCACTATAACTTTCTCAGGTCTGTTCAAGCGATAATAGATAAGCAGATGTTTACAGTGTTGAACTTTGAACAATGACAGCAAAACTGGCAGTGAAACAGCCCCGACTCGTGAATTGATCTTCACCATTATTATTCCATGATAATGCAAGACACACACTTCACGAGAAATCGTTGTAACTCTACAGGAGCTGCAGTTAAAAACAATACGCCATCCTCCATACTTGGCAAACGGCAATTTCATACTTTAACCCCTAATATTAAAATTAATATTTAAAATTAGTATTGACTTCAACCCAAATCTGTGACGAAATACATATCACACTCATGCAGTTATGATAAGATGCACTGAAATATTGCAGCCATAAAGACTTATGTTTTGTAAATAAGCGGGATTTTAAAACAACAAATACTATTTACCTAATGAGCAACATCCACATGCTAAGAATCATTTATCTGAATAGAGCTATCATGTAATAGTACTCTTTACTAATTATTTACAGAATCTGTAATCTTTAGATTCTACTATATGGGTGGCAATAATTAAGATGTCTTGTCGACATCGATGATGATATAAAATATCATTTAGCACCATTTATTTCTAATTGTAAAGTTATCACAAATAAAGTTACGACATCTATACTAGTATAATAATTAAATCAATTTTAGTTATTATGATTATTTGCTCGGTACTCTCTGCATACCCCGTAAGGGACCTGGCGTGAAGATATACATACATATGTACATTAATATTTGCGCGAGTACAATAATTCCAGGATGATACGGTATAAAAACAAAAATATTTTTTTAAAACTTTATTGTTTCTTTATAATGTTTATTACACATGTAATTTATATTGCGCGGCATGCCGCGCCTTCAGGTATCATAATACATACAACAAGTTTTATACTATTGTTACTTGTATACAATAATAAACTTTTGACATAATAATAACTGGTTATATTAATCAAGATCTGTCATATCCTAATTGAAGAAAAAACACCTCAATGAAATAGCTTTCTTCGTTAGTTTTATTTTACATCGAAATAGCTGATTTAGCAGAGTTACACTGGACAGCGTGTTTTTATTTACATTGTTTTTTAAATTGAAAACATAAGTACAGATTTTTAACGACAGTGTCTGTCTTGAAAGCACTTCAATTTATTCTCAATCTACTGATGAGATTGTTGCATTAAAACGATCTGGGACGGGGATCTCTAGTTATATAAAAAAAGGCATATTTTGATACAAAAATAAATCTACACAGGTTGTACCCAAGACAGTATACTTTTTACAATTATGGAAAAAGAGATTAAGTAACAGAATAAGTAGTAAATAGTCTTTATTATCCTAATGTTGGAAAGATTATGCACCAGGAAGAACATTTAATAGGTACATACAGCGTATAATTGGAAATTAAAAATGTTTTTCTAACTAATCTGTAAAATTTCATCTCCCGTTCCTAACATTATGCTTATGTTTTAAATCTAGTCTGTATTTAATATTATATTAATTACAAAGAGGATTTTATTACCAGGTTTCTTCATTCTATTTTGCTCCTATAAAATCATCCATGCAAATTTTTTAAAGCCTTCAATTTTTCATCTTGACAAGAAACCTGTCTATTTCCTCATGATATTTACAATGTCATTTTAAATCCACGTTTTATTTACTAAAGCTTACTTACAATTTACATTTTTATTACAGGTACGGTAAAGCTAGATAGAATGATTCGTATATCTTTACTCGTAATTAATATATGTACACTCCTTTTATTTTCTAAACATCTGTGTTTAACGTAGTATTGTCAGCTGCTTATACATTCCTGTGTACAACATTATTTCTCTCAACTGTTTTAACTTTCACATTTTTGATTTCTAGTATTTCTATTTCATCATAATGAATACAATCTGATGTTATTTGTAAAATTTGTTCTACATTATATATACTCGTCGCTTCATTAGTATATGTATGTTACCGTTCAATATTATCTACAGTAAAAATGTTCACAAATCTTTAGGAGAGTAAATTATTGTTTGGAAACTAGGAAACTTAACAGTGACCGTTTCTAACGTTAACATTTCCACGAAAATCGATATAGTAATAAACATGCGTAGTTGCTTATAGTACACTATTTACAAATCTATACGATACAAGCATTTATCTACTTGCTCAGGGATTTAATTAAATTTATATTTTACATAACACAACCCACACTATAAAATAGCGAGTATTCTGTTTTAACCACTTACAACGACGTTTGTGTGATTAGATGCAGGTAATTTACAACTTTAGTGATATTTGGTAAGTAAACATTAACACCAACGTCGTTGTAATCAGTCAAATACTTTATAACTCTCGTATTTACATAGATGTAATCGTTGGTATTTGTCAAGATAGTGTCAGAAATAGACAAGTTGCCAGGACCAAGCAGTGCGTTGGCGATGTCGGTGCGAATGCTTGGCCGCCTCGCTGCATCGCCGCAGGATACTCACCTGATAAGGGAAAAATCGAATTTGCTTCTTTGGCAAACATTAAAACTGTTCTGGACAACACGATTACAGACAGTAACGGTGGTATTCTGACACAGTAAAATTAATATCTTACCATAAAAAAAAGTTGATGTAATAAAATAAATATTAATTTAAAAACATGACGCGTGAGTCAATTAAACGTAAATTGTAGTCACATTTTTAACAACTAGGCATATTACAGACAAACAAAGACTTTATGATTCCATTAATTACAAGATGTAAATGCTTGCAAAAATGAAAACGAGCACAGAGCATATAAACACATCAGTATAAAAAATTTATGATGTCCCCTTTGCGACAGGCACAGCTAATTATAATGCTGTTGGTAATAAAAAATATTAACGTACCTATTTATGACAACCGTTTCATTAATATGTTTTATGCGGTCATTGTTTTAACGATAATGGGTTTTATCTGGTATTATTGTGTTACACCGGGATCTTTAATGTTTTCCTTTTTGTTATGTCACTTAAGATCGTCATTAAAATGACAGGGACATTTTTAAAGTATATTGATGTTTGGATTACCGAATGATATAACCTACTATCTAGAAGTCTAATGCATAATAAGAAGAGTATCGGAAATAATAACATTGAAACAATTATTAGCCCGTGAATTTGTAAAATTTACAATTAATTTGCGGGATTTTCCAGAATTTGTGAAATAATGGTAGTTCCGTGTTACTATTAGTTAATTAGTGATACAGTTCTTGTTTTGATAATTACGAAATAAGTTATTCTACAAAAATATTATATATTTATTTGCATAATTGTTATACAAGTAAAAATATAATTTTCATATTAATATGGTGGTATGTAAGATAACTGTTTCTTTTAATCAAACTCAAATCTATGCGTATGTATGTATACATTGTAATTGTGTATACAGTTATATTATGTTTTGGGATAATATCAACATTATATTGTCTAATTTGAAACCTGTTAATTAAATTAACACATCATCAACGTTTACGAAATTTAATATGAACTATAGAACTTGGAAATAGATTGAAATGATACGGGGAATTTAGATAATCGTTTACAGGAAAGTACTCACCATTTAGCACATGAACAACAACGCTCTTGGACTGCGCGTTGCTTGGATTACACTGGTATGTCCCCGAATCAGATGGTCGGGCTTGCTGTATGAGCAAGAAAGAAGTTGTAGTCTCTCCCTTCTCAGTCACGACCGACACTCCCCCTCGAGGAGAATCGTAGCTTATAATCTGTTGGGATTTAAATGGTTTTGTTTACAATACTATCGATTTCTCAAGAATGTTCGAACAATTTCAATGAGAACATTGACGACTCTACTGAAATGTGAATTTAATATCTGGAAATGTCTATTAGGAAATTCACTTTCATTACTTTAGGATTATTGTTCGTTTTCATTGTTTGTTTGGAGAATTGGATAAAACACTTTGATTAATTAGCAATATGCAGACTGGTTTTATCAATGTAGGCACTATTCTCGTACATACATAACTCACCACTATTTACCAGTTTTATTCGCATGGGATTATGATTTTAAGAAGGATACGTCGTTGTTTCGCCATTATCGCTTTTTAAATCCAATGTTGTAAATTATAACTATTGTACAGTTTTGATGCGAAAGAAGGATCGTTCAGCATGACCTTCTACAAATAGGGCATGGTGACTCCGCTGTTTACTATCAGGCAGTCCATACGCCCGTTTGTCACATTAGTGGTATGAAAAAAATAAACAAAGAAATACGACATTGTAGTTAGAATATATAAATTGAATACACATGTGGACTAATCTGTTCTGAAACCTCTTAACACTCTAAAAAATAAATATAGGTATTATATTCAAGACTTAAATCCAATGGGATATTAAGTTGTAAATCTATGTAATTAATATGAATATTACAATAATACTATGGGGGACATACGACCTTATGTAATGCAGTTAGCGTTGCTGTAACTGTTCATCACTATCCCAGTTGTTCACTTATAAGAATAAAAAATACCTACATAAAATTTGTGAAGGTAGCGAACTTGAAGATAATGTTATTTATATAGTCCAGGTGCATTCCATTAAATATAACAATAGCTTTTATTTATAAATAGCTGGACGTATCATTGATGTGGTAGGTGTTGGGTGTTGTGTGTCATTTCACGTTACACCCAATGTTTCTACATTAACATGTAAGTGTTTATTTTATATTTATTCACGATTAAAGTTGAGTGACGTACTGAAAAAAATCTAGGAAATTAACCCAAAGTTCTAAACTGGAAAATATCTGAGAAGATTTGTATGCCATAATTTTATTCAAATTTCGACTCACTATCATAAAAGTCAAACAACTTAATTATCACTTTGTGTATCTACCATACCGATTAACAAACAAGCCTGTGGCTTAAGAGAGGCGAGAATGACTAGCTCGGTGGCTCAGTCGTGAATGACGCGACTTTGACACCAACGCTACGGGTTCGATTCCCACACAAGGTAAACATTTGTGTGGATGAACATGTCTGTTTGTCTTGGTCTGGATGTTTTAAGACAGGTAGGGCACATCAAAGCAGCCCGTCTGGGGAAGTACCTCCACCTCACAGAAAACCGCAGCCAAATAGCAACTCCCTAGTGGGTTGTTGTATTCCTGCGTGTGAGTGAGGTCACCAGTAAGCTCCCAAGGAGTTGCTGTGTAAGAAGCAGAGGAGGCATCGCGCGAGTGAGATACTTAATGTATCGCGAGCGTTAATAGGCTACGGTACCCGCTTTCAGGTGGGCCGTATGCTTGTATGCCCCCCGACGTAGTATAAAAGAAAATAGGCGGGGTAGAGTTAAATTTAGTAAGCTACTCGACTGGAACCTACATGTTACAAAAACTCGCAGACATATATCTCATTGGAGGGTTGTTATCTTCCTTCGAGTTAATAATAATCAATAATCTTTGAGGACTTTCTGGGTTATCAGCGGCGGTAGGATCACGCCAACGAATACTACCCGATTAACATCAAGCTATTAGATTGTATAGTAATTTTTTTAAGTGTACATTTACCGCATCATTGTGGTTCCAAAATATGTACGCTGGTGGTTCTGGTGAATATAGAACCACACACGTTAGGTTTATAGTGCTCCCTCTATCGATGTACAGATCAGGACCACCAATAATTTCAGTCGTTGGTTCTGAAAAAAGGAAAATTAGTTAATAATATTAATAAAAAAAAACTATTAATAGATAAACACGGCACTAAAACCTAAAGCCTTCTTTTAAAATAATTGTAGCCTTGTCCTATTACGGAAGCCGTAAGTATGTTTGGCGAGTTGTATTTAAGTGGTTTGAAGTACTACTAAAACACGCTAGTGGATTTCCTATACATTTATAGAAATGTTACTAATTGCAAAATGAAAAATTTTCAAGTTTAAAATATTTTTGGACAAATATACGATATCGATTTTAAAATGGATAACGAATGGCACATTCATCTGAAAGTGTTTTAATAAAGTTTTAACGTTAGATACGCAATAGTGATATGTCAAGAACGTAGCTTCCTTCTACATTCTAGCCATATCCCTATTGTACCTAACGTTAAAACTTCTACTTCGTTCTCAGCTCTCATAAACTTTAACAGTTAATAAAATACGAACTTGTCAATTATTTGATTTATTTTATTTTCTGTGGTAGCGTGTACATTGAGGCAGGTTCCGCGCATGCTCAGTGAGGGTTTCAATTTTAATGGTATGTTTTTCACAAATTATTTGATCTGAATTTTATTGAGTGAATGTCTGGTAATTTCAGTAGTAAGAAAAAAATCATGTCGCAATATCCTCTCGACTGAGTTACATGACGATGGAGTCACATAGAGGATGTTACACCATGACTATTGGTTATTTATTTCGCTAGATAAATTTTATTTGAGGGTAGATAAAATTATGGTTGACACACACGTTTAGACAAAGTGGTGTCTACAGTCCATCTAAATAATATTGTAATGTACAATAATAATAATAAAATAATGCACACATGCAATGATAAAACTCGGATGCTTTTACAATATATATATAATATATAGCTATAAGCAAACATACTTTAGTCTTAGAATCCGTATCTAAATGAAAGACTCCCGAACACATATAAGCATGTCAACTTCACATTCAACATAACCCATTGTTTATATTGTCGGTATATCTAAGGCGGCCGTTTGTGTAACAAAAGTTCGTTAACTTGGTATTGTTGACTTTTGTCATGTTTGAGAAAGTCGTTTAATTAAGTGTGGTATATTAGAAGCACGCACGCAAGTTATAAGGTCAGAAGTAAAACAAGAAGTTTCCCAAATGATAAACACCAAAGTAATTAAAATACAATCGATTTAAATAACACTTTCCTTCGTTCAAACAAAATAACAGCTCTTTGAGATATATTTGCGTATATAAAATATTTTTAGTGCTGCTTCTATAGATACTGCTTGTGCTATTACTGAAAGGAGAAAGCACATTAAACATTTATTTTCAGGGGAGTGAACTCATTTAATGTATTGATATTATTTCCAACAGCATTTGTAATTTAATTTAAATCTCTTCCTATGGCAATATAATTAACATATTATAAAATATATTATATATCAATTATATAATATACATTATAACATTTATACAAGTGTTGATTTATCTAATAATTTGTTTTAAAAACTTTTCGCCGTGTGATACGTTGAGTATAAACAAACGAAAATTTTTATCGAGAGTAATGTAAAATAAACAATCGTTCCTCAAACCGTTTTAAGTGGACGAGACATTTTGATGACTTCCCGATAATCTACATAACATCATGGAGAAATCAGTAAAATAAACCATTGTCAGTGTAGCTTGCAGCAATATGGATAAAAAAATATACTTACCAACAACATTTAAATGTATAAAGTGACTCATGTGCGGCGTTGATGATATTTGACATTCATAAATTCCAGAATCCCTATGCTGTGGATATTTTATCTGTAACAATGTTAAACTTTTATAAAAACATGTTTATCTTAGCAAAACCTTTATAGAAGTATAATATGACATAACTCAATTTACTAGTCTAGCGAACGCGAGATTGAAAGCATACAAAATTATAGACGAATTGAATTATGTAATATTAAGTCATAGCCCTTTTGTTAGGAGCTAATTGTTTAAGGTCTCCTAGCTTTTGAAGTATTCCCAACTTAATATTAATAAATAATGATTATACAAAAGTTCTCTGCTAATAAGATTTATTAAGAAACACGTAGATTTTAGTATGTAAAATGTAATCAGTTAATGTGTCGATCCCATTCGTTTGACAATTTACATAAATATACAAAATTTAAATGTGACATAAAATTATATTAACATAAAGTATCACAAAGTTAAGAATAATGCTGTATCAATTTACTTGGCTAGACATTTCAGGTTGCGTCCCTGGAGATAAACGATCATTTATTGATGCTTGTTTAATTATGTACCTAACATAGTTAAACAACCATCAATAAAACAATAACACAAATATTAGTATTAATACTTAAAATAAATTATATTATACGAAGCAGATTCTATAACATTCTGATATATCTCCATCATTGTACACAGATTAAAGAAATAATGGAGTGGTGGATGAACGGGTGGGCACATATTTAACTGATTTGTCTATAAATTAGTGTCCTGACTATAATTAGAAATAAAATAAGATTACTCACATTTTGGATAATTTATAATATATTTGAAAAATATGTATAGTTCATAATATATGAGTAATTTAAAAAGTTATGAAAATTTAAACTAGCCGAAAGTCAATATGTTGTATGACATACCTATGTAAATATGCCAAATTTCAAGTTCAGATGTCACACAATTATTTAAATACAAGAAATACCTGCGATAGATAGATACGTGTACAATCTAATAAGTTCTAATGTTTTGTTTTCGCATACAAAATTATGTAATATTTAGAATATAAAGGTAAAATCATCTATCTCAAATATACCTAGACAGAATTTATATAAAAAATAGTATTAATGATTAACTGTGGCTCTTATGTATAACAAACTCGTTATTATTAAGCTTTCATTTGTCATTCCCATTAATGAGACGAGGTAAAGGATTAAAGTAACTGAACAAATTGATTCTATTCCAAGAACAATTACAAAGTAAAAGGCCGAGTTTGACAATTCAGTCGATTGATGATTAAATTTTCCGTTTGATATTCAATGTTGTATTGCAATAAGTGTGATTATAAAACAACACAAAAATTAATTACTGCTTAGAATATTAATTTATTCGGGAAATTGCAATTTAGAAGCAATTACTTATTGAGATTACTTCAAAGATATGTCAAATTTAGTAATAAGTATGACGGAGATCAATCGCGATAGCTGTTTAACATTAGCCCTATCAAACACAGATATTTCCATAAACAGTTGTTGGGTAATTGGCGTTATAGAAAGCTAAGATGTGGTGTTGGATTAATCGCCAGTATGCAAATCAGTTACACTTCTTATTCATACGTGAGAGGTGAATTGATGGAGACTTTACTATGTCGAAATTAAAATGCTATTAAATTTATTACTTAATAATTTTTAATAATGAAAATTATAATTATACAATTATTCCTTTCATAAATTTTTAAAATCAATAACTAGACTGAGAAATAAATCAAATTATAAGCACTGAACTAAAAAAAAACGAAATTTCATTGACCTTTTGTCATTTCAGATTAATTTTAATATATAAGTTGCGTATATATTTTAAAAAATATATTTTGTTAGCCAACTAGATGGACCAGACTATTTTAATTTTTTTGAAACTGTTTAAAATATTATCTGTAATCCGTTTTTTTAGACATATATTCTAGAATACTTAGGTGGTAAACACGAATTTAATGTTATCCTATCGATATCTATCCAGATATTTATATGTTATGAGACAAATAAAAATATTAAATACATAAGTACAAGATACGTGCGAAAAACTACTTTCCTTCAGTACAAACAGAATATTCATAATTTGAATGGTTTAAATGCGGTTAAAACTGACTCAAGTGAAGTTGTATTTTTATCAATTTTTGTGAAACCAATTAGATGCTGAACCTTCTGAATAAAAGAACTAATTCGTAAAATCAGTTAACATTAAACTTTACTACGATATTACTATACATACATATAAAAAAAACATACATTGCGGGTTGAAAATATGCTCCTTTTTGAAGTCAATTCAAAATATGAACTTGCCTGTAAAGTCCAGTCCTCAGAGTGTGGCAAATGAATAGCTCTGAACCGTTGGTCGCTGGTGTATGTATACAGCCCAACAGTCAGTAGATGAATATCTCTATGTCTGACCCACGACACCTGCATATTTAACTGAAACAAAAAAAAAGTCACTAAATAAATTATGAACAATAATTACAAAGATTTAAGTCCCGCGAGAACTGACTTCACTGAAGTTGAAACTTGATTAAATATATATGAGGTTCATTAAACTTCAGGATCTTGTTAATAAAAAAAAATTAAATCGCTTTGCGATTGGTTGTCATACTCAAAAAAACATGTAGTCGAATTGAGTACTTCCTCTTCCTAGGGAATTTAAATCAAGTAACCATAAAATTCACCTATATTTTAGTAAGTATCGGATATCTCTCTCAATAGAGAGCTCAATAAAGATTATTTGAAGAGCCTATTTGGAGCATTAAGGTAGACATCAGTAAGCAGACGCTGTATATGGCAGACACGTAGCGGTATAGCAATATAATAAAATCGATCGGTTTTATTCTACAAATTATGTGTCAGACTCGAAAACTGAAAATTTCCTTATACGGCCTCACAATGACAGGTTCTTGGACCGCATAACAAAAATATATAGATTTCCATTTGGAACTTCCATTTGGAACGAATATTGGAACGAATACAACGAATTTTTTCAGTGATTTTCTTTACAAACTTTGGATATAAGGGAGCAAAGATAGACAGCAGGCGCAAAGGGCCAAATAGAACCATAAGGTTTCCTTAAAAATATTTCATATATTGTCATTAGGTACACATATAAGTACACTTTTGATGCACTCGAGTTGAGCATGCCCGTCACTAACCAATATCGCGTAAATAATATTTGCCAGAACAGTTTTTCTGTAAGTTGCATGTGTGCTGTTTATGAAAGTCGCCGCATCTAGTATTTTAGGGTTCCGTAAACATATTAAAAGGAAAAACGGAACCCTTATTAGGATCACTTTGTTGTCCATCTGTCTGTCAAGATCCTTTTTCTCAGAAACGGTTGGAGCTATCAAGCTGAAGTTAATATCAACTACTAAGGTCTGTATTCCTTCGAGCAGTGAAAAAATCAAACTTCGAAGTCAAAGCAATCAAAAGATAAAGCTGTTTATGCCTCGTTTATGCGCATATTTTGACACTCGCAAGAGAATTAAAACCTATAGGGTACTGTCCGTTGACCTAGAATCATGAAATTTGGTAAGAAGCAATATCATGTAGCACAAGTAAAGGAAAAAATCCGAAAATCTTAAATTTGTTTTTTTTTATACTACGTCGGGACAAGCATACGGCCCACCTGATGTAAAGCGGGTACCGTAGCCTATTAATGCTTGCGATATATTAATTATCACTTGCGCGATGCGTCCTCTGCTGGTTACACAGCAACTCCTTGGGAGCTTACTGGTGACCTCACTCACACGCAGGAACACAACAACCCTCTAGGGAGTTGTTATTTGGCTGCGGTTTTCTGTGAGGTGGAGGTACTTCCCCAGATACTACTTTACTGCTTTGATGCACCCTACCTCTCTTAAAAATATCACAAAACGAAACACTCTTTTTGCGACAAAATTTGCGAAAATATTTTTTTACAGAACCCTCAGTGCGCGTTAACTTAACTTAACGGCTTTTTTATATTACTTTGTGAGAGAAATAAGCAAACGAATTCTCTGATGTAAGTCCCTATCGTATTCCTTTCATAATTGAGCTTTTCTATCTACTTTTTATATAGTCTATTGGTTTATAGACTCTTGCACCACAAAATTATTAAAAAGAAAGCTCAATTATGAAAAGAATATGTAACTAATGAGAGAAAGATATTACTTATTATTATTACCCTCTTACCTATCATGCCCCGTCACCTCTGCGTCCCACCGTCGCCCCGTCCCCTCTTTTCGTCTTCTGCCGATTGGAGAATCGGCAAAGAAAATACTTAGATCTATGTGAGACTCGACATGCCACATTCACTCCACTCGTAATCTCTGTTGATGGAGTCTTTGCTCCCCAAATGTCATCTTTCATGAAAAACCATGCAAAAATTTTAGCTGACCGGTGGCACCGACATTATAGCGTTGTGACAGGTTGGTTACGAACTCGTATCTGCATTTCCACCGTAAGAGCTACCAGCATGTGTATCCGTGGTTCTCGCCACAAATGGAACACCACATCCAAACTCCTCGGATTTGAAGATGGATCCGGGATTCAATAATTCTTATTAGGTACTCTTTAAATTGTAAATTTTCGTGATATTGTACTTCTACTTGGACTCAATATTATCATTATTGCTCTTATACATTTATAAAGATTGTTCTCTTTTGTTGAATAAAGTTGTTATCAAATGAGAGAAAGATAGTTTTGAAGAACGAATTGTTCAAAACTTAAACTCTCTGTATAGTTTTCATTCGCGAGTAATCAAAGCACTTTCAGTAATCATAAAACAGACTGAGCTGATATTTTTTTTCGTCTTTACTGAAATTTCCGGGAAAAATACTGCCGTTTTTAATTTAGACACTGAGCCGCATCACAAAATCCATTCAATAGTGTTTGCGTGAGCCGTGGAAAAGCTTTTAAAAGACTGGCATAAAGCAAAAATGAGGATTGAAATTCAAATGTGATTGACGACAAATAAAAACATATTAAATTCCAAAGTTATCAAAACTTCCTTTTCGTACCAGCACCAGAACGTTATCCATAGAATTTTGCGTACATAATAGGATCATTTCAAAAGAAATTATCTATCTATAACTTCACGCCAAATCCCTTGCGAGGTGGGCAGGTAAGACCGAGCGTCACATGACCAAGATGATTACTCTTCTCATGCACGCTCGCCGGCTTCTAAGGCTAAAAGAAATTAAATTCTTAAAATTATATTTCATTTCTTTATAGGTACCTATTTTGCAAAGTAGTATCTATAGATACATTTATATATTTTATCTTTCCATTCGTCTAAACTACTTAGAGATTATTGATGCCTCTATTTTAGATATCTCGGAAATCTCAAAGTTATAAGCAATCATGATATTACTTTCAAATCGATAATTTGTAGAATTAAGAAAAATCAGAAGGTATATCAGGAAGTATGACAAGTCAGGCAGAATAGACACTTTATTCAAATTACAAGTCGAGTGTTTTGTCAGAAGTGTGCGGAGCGACATTGTCGCAATGTTTCGTGTGACTGACATTTCGTTGAATTTGGTTCAACTTCAATGTATCAAACCGTGGTCTATCGCTTTGTTTCAGGACCATAGTTATATATATCGTTACATGACAGTTTATCATCAATATTTGGTTTCTCGCCAGCGACTAATATATTTATCATAAATATGCACTATTTTATCAATCACAATCGCTAAGTTTGCGCAAATCTCTTCTCTAATAACGCTTATACTCGTAGATACAGTTTCCCTTGAACAATTTTCCCTTGAACAACAAATTTAATTCGAAGGTTTTTGTGAAGATTTATTTTGACAGCTTAAAGTAAAGTCAGCCAATCTGACTTTGGTCCAAAAAGTGATCCTTTTTTATTTCAGCATACCGAATGAAAACTGTCAATTCTGAATAAGCAGAATCACCATTGTGGCTAAAATTCAAAACATTCGTTCCTTTTTATAGTCATAATAAATCATAACGAAAAAATAACGCCGAGTCAGCTCCAATGTTGCGAATAGATTTCCACTCATAATTTGATTGCCTATTCAATATTTAATATTTAAATTTATTAAAAAATAATCTGCTTTTACGATAATATAATCAATACCTATCAAAACAAATGAATAAAGAGTATTATCATATCATTTTTAGCGAAATCCTCGTATTTACGGTAGTATTCAGTTGATCAAAATTCACAACAACTTTGCTTCTAGTTCAAAATAAAATCACATACCATTAGGATACATTAAATAGGCTTTATTAGATTTATATATATCATCGACCTGCCTGTTTATTTCAATGTATAGCTTCGCTTACGGTACACTTACATACGCTTGCTACATAAGGCTGATGAAAAAACCTATTTTAAAGAACCCCATTCTGTCCCCATGTGATTTTTGTGAAAATCATGGCAATATTTTCATCTAACCCTAAAACTTATCTATTTTATTATCAAGCGAATAGTTGTGCTGTCGTTGCCTTTTCATAAATTAAAAACATGCCATTGATATAATTATTCAGACGCAGCATTAATTTTATTATTATGATAAAAACATAGGTTTTCTTTAAGAATTCGCGAGGAGATCTAAAACCGAATCGCTTGATAGATCCACAATCTTGTGATGTTTACACTGAACCGAGTAGTAATACTTATTTGGCATTAAATTTTTTTTTTAGATCCAAATATGTAGGAGGGACCTTGTCAAGCAAGAAATACGTATGCAAAATAGGCAAAGATCTTGACCAGAAAACAATGAATTGTGATTCAATATCTATAAAATGGTAACATCGAACAAATAAATATTAGCTATGAATCTCGCTTCACTGTACGAAAATAAAAAGTTAATAAAAGAAAATTACGACATTCACAGCGAGACGTCTGTTACAAAAGACAAGCTTATTTCATTAACAGAACAAACGTTGCAGATTTAATTCAGCTATCAAATTTATTGCTTCAAATTCAATCAAAACTTTGTGGAGCTGTCCTTGGTGAGTGGAATCGTGGCGATTTATTAAGGTGCCATTTTGATACTACCGCTAAGTGGGAATGGAAGCTTCGGAACGAAACTTTAAGTGGGATTAAGACAGCAATTTGTGTTTGTTATCTCTTCTTCTACGATACTACGATTTGTATTACCAAACTTTATTCAAATATTCCTTATAGTGAGGTAAATATACGACTTCTATATTAAATTAGAGGAATAAGAATATACATTACTAAGTTGATTTTTACCACATTATAGTGTGGTCTAAGTGATAAGTACACTATAGACATAATATATCCGTTCCTTTTTTGTAAAACTCATCAAGTTCAAAATCATCAAGCACCTCCAGATTTCGCATCCATCTAATGTTCCATACATTTTAAATAGTCTAAACTCCCCAAGCAAGCGACATGCATGGAAAACTTGTAGCAATACGATATCCCAATGCGTAGATATTGCATCGGTAGTGTACCACTTTATGGCACGAGTTTCACTTTCAGAGATCACTCCTTCAACTGTGCTAAAGTGTGAACTCTTAGTTGAGATCTGCATTAATGATTCTTTTTGCGACTATGGAGTTTATAGGGTAGCATGGTTATGGAATATGCAATGTCTATGGAGTTCCTGTGATTTCTTGAAGAACACAATTTTATCAGAAATCATCAAACCATTTCCGACATAGTCCTTTGACTGATAACACTGGGAAACGAAGAAGAGAGGTTGTAAAATAACTATCTTAAATATCACTGCTGTGTATAAACATAACCTTCCTGTGATTGAATTCATAAACAGCACCTTCTGTCTACTTCGATGCAGCCTAAAGAATAACGTAAATGTAAAAAATAATTTCAAGGATATACCTTTATATACTTTCACACGTATTTATTTATGATATGCTTATTAATGTGGGTTACAATTATTAATAACTTTAAAAGACATTCTCACTATAGTACTTACTTTCGGTTCTCGCTTGTCCGTTAGAGCTATATGCTCTAGGGGTGGAAGTGTTAAATGGCATAACTCCACGAGTAACCTGGGCAAGATCTATGAGTCACTCACTTGTAGGTATTGATACCGATTTTTCTATATAAATTGTAAATATTGTCGGACAAATTACACAGCGCCACCTAGCCCCAAAGTAAGCGAAGCTTATATTTTGGCGACTAGACAACTGATAAACATATGTAAATACATTTTTTTTTTGTAAATATATACATACATAGAAAACACCCAGACCAATACAGACAGACATGTTCATATACACAAATGTTTGTACTGTGTGGTAATCGAACCCTCGAGCGTTGGTACCAAAGTAGCGTAATAGCGTCTTTCACTACTGTGCCACCAAATATGTATTTCGGGGATTCATCTCATTGATACAGATCTCACAGCAATAAATAAATAAAATAAACTTTCTGACATATTTGCAATAGTTTCAGTACCTGGCAAGACTGCTCTTGATTATTTGTTATATTGATATCGCAGCAGATGTAGCATATACTAGAGAGTACCTAATATACTATTTTAATGAGTTTACAGTCAGACTATTGTTTTGTTTTTAAAACTAATCACACAAATGTACGGATTTCAAAAAACCTTGAATGCTACTCAACTTGAAAGGACAATACTCATAGGTCCAAAATTCTAGTCAATTATATAGGTAAAACATTGCCTAGATCGCTTTATTTGTCATTGAACCCTCGCAGGCACTTAGACACATCCCATATTTTTAAAATCATATCTTTACAGTTTACAATTTTTTTTTAATGAATTAAATACAATCTACAACAAAAGAATTGGCATACAGGCATGGGCAACTTATTTCTGCGTCTAAGATTTTCACTGAATTTTACATAACCGATATATTTTTACGAACACACATTTCATTTTCATAAATATACTGGGAGGTATCAGTGAGGATATTCATTCCTTGAAACAATTCCGTAAGTGATTCATAAAATGTTTCAATGTCAGCCGCTTTTTCCCACAATAGTACGTATATAATTTGACATAATGTTTTGGAAGTAAGTGAAACAGACTAAATGCGCAGTACGCCCACGCCTATCAATTGTAGAAATCTACTAACTATACATGCGGCGAGTTATACTTACTGGCAAGTTTATTTGTGTAGGGAATCCACTATAATTTGGAGTATATTACTGTATTTACAGAAATACTGTATCATTAACTAAGTGTAATTTAGTCAATGGGAAATTCAGTACTGACAGAAGTCACATTTGGTAGTGGTAAATATAATACATTCGGTTTTAGTCGAGTTTAATAAAAAAATGTTAGCCAGTTTAGTTACGATCGAACATTCATAGGCTACATAAATATAAACTTTCATAGATTGATATATTCGTTTTCCGTCCTTTACTTTTCCGTAATCAGGTAAAAACAGATCCATTATTCTACTTTTCTTACAGCAGTCAATAAATCCATATTTATAGTTACGAACTGGCAGTATAGTATGGCATGGACTGTAAGGTTGGAGAATGTAAATACCTTCGCAATTTGTTTGTGCCAACAAAGTGAATTGTCTAGACTCGTTAAACAATTTTCTAGACGTTTGTATTGTTACCAGATTTTATTGAATACAACTGTCTTGTTCGCCAATTTTATTAGATTGATTGATATTTAATAGATTCAGCTTTTGTCACCTTTCATTATTGCTTATTGTCTATGAGAGGTACATTATGTGTTGAGCCTAGCTTACCTACAAAGTGTTTACCGTAGCCTATGAATGCTTGCCGTAAAGGGTGCATTGCTCGATCGTTGGCACACTCACTGAGAAGTAGATTGTTGTTAAAGTTGTTGGCACACTCTAACTGAGAACATTAGAAGCTTATTGGTAACCTTACTCTCTCGTAAGAATAAATCTTCAGGGCAATTATTATTTAGTTGTGGTGTTCTGTGAATGGAGATACTTCCCCAGTTTAGCTTTAATGCGCCCTACTGACGAATGAGTCGCCAGATCCTCGATTAGTAACTAGCAGGGTGTTCCTCCTCCTTTAACCATCAGGTGAGGTTGGTTTTAATTCTAAAGATGATGAAGAGACTCTTATCTCTAAATAATTTGGGAAAAAATGTCCAATTCGAGTATAAACTTGGCTCGGTTGTATTATATACTACATACTACTAATAACCTGACTACATTTTTATACAACGTCGGGAGGCATGTAAACATACGACCCACCTTATGTAAAGTTGTGGTTGTGGTTACCTGAGCCTATGAACGCTTGGTAATACTGCAACTCCTTAGGCGCTTACTGCTGACCTCACTCACACGCAGGAACGAAATAACCCTTCAGAGAATTGTTATTTGGCTGCGGTTTACTGTGTGGTGGAGGTACTTCCCCAGATGGGCCGATTTGACGCATTCTACCTCTCTTAAAAATACCCAGACTTAAACAAACATACATGTTAATGCACACAAATATTTGTCCTGTGTGGGAGTTGAACCCACGAGCGTTGGTATCATAGTAACGTTACTAACCACTGCGCCACCGAGCTTATCAGGCATATGTGGCTATATACAAGAAGGTTACATAGAACCAAACCCTATTCAATATTTTATTCATATAAAATATTGATTTCTCTACAGTAGGTGTTTATATTTTTGTGTGTAATAAAGGCTTCATAAAAGACAATTTGGAAACTGATTTCCAAAACGAGAATTAATTGCTTCCAAATAATGGTGAAGGTCAAAGTATATTCTAAACTAGACCTATTAGATGCAATAAGGGATTTCATCAAGAATGGGAGACATTTACATTACAAGCTGTGATGATCAAGACAATGTAAAGTTAACTCAATGGAATGATTTGTAGTCCTGATGTTCACTGAAAAATTTTACTCGTTAACGATTTACTTTGAAGGGCCCAGTGGTGGAGTATTTAGTAATGGTAATTTGAACAAGAATCGCGGGCTCGATCCCCACATAAGACAGACATTTGTTGTATATGGTTGGTCTGGGTGTTTTTAATATAGTAGAGCGCACCAAAATAGTCAGAAGTACCTCCATCTCACAGAAAACTCGTTTCTTTTTAAATACAACATCGGGCAGTATATAAACATACAGCCTACCTAATGTAAAGCGATTACTGTAGCCTATATAATGCTTGCAATACATTAATCTCTCATTACCCGCGGGCCGCTTTTCCGCCAAGAAATGTATGGGAAAACGTATATAACGGGGTCTCACAGGTTAAGTATCGCTGGCGAGATCCCACTTATATTACTAACACAATACTCTTTAGGAGCTTACTGGTAATCTCACTCACACACAGGAAAACAACAACCCTCCAGGGAGGTGCTTTTTGGCTGCGGTTTTCCGTGAGGAGGAGGAGGTACTTTCCCAGACGGACTGTCTTGAGGCGTGCTGCCTCTCTTAAAACCAAACCCAAACAACAAAATCCTGGAGAATTATCGTGTTCCTGTGAGTGAATCTAACAGTAATCTTACTGCTAACCGCAAGATTCTAAGAAGTTGTTATCTTACCAGCAGTACTTCCTGCATTGTAAAATTTAATTAATTAATGTTCAATGTACGTACGTTAATGGGTTACGGTAAAGAAAGAAAGAAAATTATTTATTCGGTGACATAATTAGTTACAGAAAAAAGAAGGAAACAGACTAGCTCTTAACACTATGACACCGAATCGGCATCCACTCAGCATATGTCGCTACGTCCTCGTGAGACGGTACGACGCTGGTCTTCCGTAGACACCTGATGGTAATTAGGACACTACTGTTCATCACGGTGCACATTCCTGTACAACAAGATTCAATGTGAAATACAGTCAGGAAGTAGAATGGTAGTAGCCAGGTAGGTCATATGTTTCCCAATGTTGTATAAAAATATTGCGAAAGTTTGCCAATACAATGTTTGCGAAACTGATTCAAGATATATTGTGTTATCATGAACCATCCCTCTTCATCCTATACATATGAACTATGTGAAAAGCCTTTGTGATCAGTTTTCAACAATTTTATAGCATCGCCTTACCAAAAGTTAAAACATAATGTAGAAATACATTTCAAAGGTTAAATAGACACAACGGCTGCCGGCTGTATTCAACTTGTATTCTTCGTCATAACTCTGGATACTTGAAGCAGTTTCAAATTGTTTTATTCTGTATCACTTAAATAACTCCTGGTCTTTGTAAATGTTAGGCTTTGCTTTAAATATTAGCTTTCTTCAGTACAATGTTTTGTGTAAACTATTTCTGTCAAATGAAAGGTAAATTTTAAGGAATGTATATATATATTTATATTTTACTAAAGTATTTCGGAGCATTCAATTAGTTAATGGAGCAGCCGTGACAAAGTTGTGGGATGGATACATTCATCATTTTGCGCAACGGCGTCTAAGTGCTGACATTTGCAAAATATGGCAAGATAGTTACGATAACTCAATTCACTTCTCATTCATCATCACCCTGTTTTGGAGCATCTCACAGATAATACTGCTTATCACATACAGCTATCCTGTTTTGAGGTCAGAATTTCATTGTCATTAGTTCCTTCATAGATGATACCTAAGACTTTTCTCCCATCGTCTTTGATTCGGGATCATCAGCAGCAGATGTACCCAGTCCATTGTCAAAATTGAATAAAATGTGCTACACTAGCATTTGTACGAAATACAGCTCTAGAAGCATAACATAGGTTATACTCGTAGTTTTTCATACCAGATATATCTTGATGCATATTTTTTTTTGATTTAATAAAAAAATAATATTTCTTACAAATATTGTTATGTAAAAAAATATTGCAATGTTGCTTTCCTTGTCATCTGATGTGTTTATCTGTAAATCAGCTCAGCGGACAGTTCATTGTACTCGTATTTTTAATTTAACACTAAGAAGTTCAGAGATCATAAACTGGCGGAAACGGTGTTTTGATGTCAAAATTCTTGAATGAAATATTATAACAGATTCAAACGTTGGTTTGTAAAGTTTTCTCATTTCAAATTCTTTTCGCAACTACGAAGGCGCCGTCTGTCTATGTTACCTGAGACACACGGTTATTTTAAATTGTTGAATTTTCCATAGTGATGCCTAAATAACTCCGGGGTTATGATAAATGTTAAAGATAACTTTATTTTATTCCAAGCGCAGGAACAATCTTGTAGCGAGACGTCTTCATGCAAATATTAAGCATGTTTTCCTCTGAGAATTTCTTGGGAATGTAGATTGCAGAACACGGGGCATTCTTTTCTGCTACACTAACATTTGCAATAAATACAGCAATAGAAGCATAATGTAATATTATAACTTTTCATACCAGATATTTTGTAGCATATTTAATTTCATTTGATTAAAAATTTCATGAAGTTAAAAATATTGACAGGGTTATTGATGGATAAAAAAATTATGCCTACAGCTAGCTTGCGCGGAATTTTTCTCTTTATTCTATAAAGGCCATATATCTATCTTATTTTTTTTAATTTGCATTGTTTTTTAAGATTATTAAGTTTGTAGACGAAAATAGAAACAGTAGCACTTCCGTAATAAATGAAAGAATAAAAGGATTAATTTCTTTATTTAGTGTTAGCAATTAAAAAAGGATAAAAAATATTCCAGCAGTTCCTAATAAGAAAATGATGGTACTGGGAATTAATGAGATAATACAACTATAAACAGAACAAAAACAAAAGTTTTATTTAATACGACATAAAAAATAACTAGAGGCTGTGGTATTTTTCCTATATACGCAAATTCCCATTTATTACGTACATATATGTATTTTTTATACATTAATTAACCTGATCCCATATTATCTACCTTTATACAAAAGCTCAACTTGCATAGAGTGCTATTTAGAGAACATGCTCGGAGTTTCCCTACTGAAATAGAGGCGGGCAACCCAAATAGCTCAATGCATGGGGTGCGCCTCCAGCAGGTGGAGCTGCACCCGGCTCCAGCCCACCCCGATACTGCCCAGCTCGAGCAGCTTTTTCGCAGCCGTGAGCGGGCAGCGCATCAGGGCGGAGCTGGAATTTCGCCAGTCCGGGCGGATTTCGCCCACTCGGACCTGCTCGGGGGCGCAGCCCCCCTCGCGCGCGACCGTAGCCTGGACCCGCTGTGCTGTAGCGGCATCGTCCAAACCCGTGAGGCGGAATTCCGCACACTTCACGGGCCTGGACACCTCAACGACGCCGGACAATGCAACCGTCGATTTGGCCGCCAGGGCGTCAGCCTTCTCATGGCTGGAGGAGACGGGGACCTCTATGAGCCTCGCTCCGGTCGCAGATTTGCGGATCCGGAGCAATCCGATTCCCAGCTCCCCCAGATTTACCTCCCGCTCTGCTTTGATATACGATGCCCCCCCTTGGACTGCCTCCGGCCGTAACTTTAGTATTACGGCCGTGGAGCCGGGGAGCACCACTTTGGCCTTTCGGCCCTCCTCCTTGCCCGCGGGGGCAGAGACTGACGCCTTGGCGGGCGTTGGCGCCGCAGGAGTCGCGGGGGCCGCGGTCTTTCGCGGCCTGCGGCGGACCACGTCGGTCCACGCCTCCTTAGGGACCTCGGTGGCCCCTGCCGCTGGCGACGGCGTCACCGCGGCCGGCTTCGCCCTTGATGTGGACGGGCCGAAGCTCGTCCACGTCTCCTCGCTGGCACCAGTTCGGCGGGCGGGGCCCACTTTGGCGGCCTGCCTCGCCTGAGGGCGCACGTCGAGCTCGGCCGGTGCGCTCGCATTAGCGCGCTGCGACTTAGGCGCCGGCCTTCGCGCGCCCTCAATGGCCGCCTTCGCGGCTTTCGCAACGGCGGAGCTGTCGCCCGCTAATGGCGGACGGGCGACAGTCGGAGGGGGCAGGCGCGACTCCAGATCGGCGAGCCGCCCATCCACCAAGTTAACTAACCTAACCTTTTTTTTTTTTTGTGACGCGGGGAAAAATGCTTTACGCACACCACCGGTGCCTGGGTGGCCTCCGGTGATAGTGTGGGACTCCCCGTCGGCTGTCCGACGGTATACCCACTAAACAACCCCGCGAAATGCCATCGGCCGCGTTGGTGTGGTGCCCCGGAAATGTCAGCAACAGGGAACCACTGCGACTGGCCAGCCCCTCAAAAGGGGCCGGACTTCTTCTCTCTAGGGGCCGTCCCGGCAAATTGGGACAGCCCCTCCGGCGGCGGGACCATTATGGGGCCAGGTTCCCATCCTGACCCCTAGTCCCACAGGTTAGGGAGGCGGCAGTAGGTGCGCGTAGCGCCTACGCCGCACTCCCGTCCGCCGTCTCCGGAGCGGGACAGCCAAGGGATCGTCCTCCCTGTCCCGCTCCGAGGCCTCCTTCTGGGACATGACGGTCTCACAGAAGGAGGCCATCGCCTGCCAGGCACTGTCACTCCCGAGCATGGAGCGGACCACGCTCGGGAGCGAGAGGTCCGCGCTTATCGTGGCGCTGCCGAGACCACCTGGGACACCGCTCCAGAGTGTGCTGAGCAGTGTCCTCAGCCGCGCCACAACCGGAGAACAAATTGCAGAAAGGTTCTCGAGCGACCACGAGCACCAAAATTGCAGTCTAGGATAACCGATTTAACAGGTTGGGGACCTTATGGATCGGTGATATGAAGACTGCCGGAAAAGGATGAATACAAGCAGCACAGGACTGATTGTTGTTTATGGGTAAAAAAGGGGAAGGTCTATGTTCGACAGTGAAATAATGATGAAAATAATGACTTTTTAATAGGTATTAAAACCAACTAGTGCAATATCTAAACAACATTTATTTAATCAGGATGCCGTTGTAAAAAAAAGCAGTCGCAATCTCAAAACGAAAATCGCAGAGCAGAACGCAATGTCCTTTATGTTGACGTATCCTCTACAATTTTTTAGGGTTCCGTACCCAAAGGGTAAAACGGAACCCTATTACTGAGGCTCCGCTGTCCGTCCGTCCGTCCGTCCGTCCGTCTGTCACCAGGCTGTATCTCATGAACGGTGATAGTTAGACAGTTGAAATTTTCACAGATCACAGCCGCTATAACAACAAATACTAAAAAATAGAATAAAATAAATATTTAAGGGGGCTCCCAAACAACAAACGTGATTTTTTTGCTCATTTTTGCTCGACATTGATAATGGCAACAGGTAGACGCTTGAAAAATTCACAGAATATTTAGTTGTATATTCACTTTAAGAGTAAATAATTAAATTAAAATGAAACAAATATTTAAGGGGGGCTCCCATACAACAAACGTGATTTTTTTGCCGTTTTTATAGATAGTACGGAACCCTTCGTGCGCGAGTCCTACTCGCACTTGGCCGATTTTTCTTATTTTTTCATTTGTGATCTATTATTACTTTCCGTCTATCCAGCACATAGCAGCACAAAAAACACACATTTACTGAATTCAATATTTTATAAAATCACGGGAAATGAAAAACTTTAACTACAAATGTAATATGTATCAAGTTTATTGAAACGTCACAGCGTACGGAAAACATTAATTATAGATTTTCTGATTACAGAGATGAGCTGACACTGTACACATATTTGTCAATAATATCGCAAAGCATGGACATATGCTACAGGTTTCTGTGTATAAATCACATACGTCATTTGTTAAACAGCTTTATGACGTACGTAGAATTGCATGAGACTGTAGGAGATAAGAAAAGCGAATAATTACAAATAATAAAAAGAAAACGCGAATTATAAGATTATTAATATTATATACATTTTTTAAACATAAAACATAATGAAAAATACGTTTAAAAATATAAAAAAAAGGCGGCGAATGACGAAAACACAAGCTACTGGTGGTTAGGTCTCCGGAGTGAGGAGGTTCCTTACAATGCAGGCCGTGAGAAAAAGAACTGCTTTCTGAATCTGGCTCTTGACTCAACCGAGCAAGAGCCTCCCAAGATAACAGTCGAGGCTCTTCGCTATAAGTCCATTCACTGTTCCAACTATCGGAACAATAGTCGCCGTTGAGTCTACATGCCACATGGCGGTAACCTCGCGCGCTAAGTATTTCGTAAGTCTCTCTTTCTCAGTTTTCACTAGGTTCCCATCCCCACAGTCTATCAGCACGATATCAGATCTTTTGGCGACAATATTCCTATCAGTGATGATAGACCGGTCCCAGTAGAGCGTGACATTGCCATTTTCGATAAATGACGCTGGTGCATACTTATGTTATGGCACCTCAGAGCTCACAAGACTATATTTAACTTGCAATTGCTGCTATATAATCCTAACTACTATTGTGTCTGTGTAAATACTCGCCATCAGCAAGATGAGAACAACCGGAAACTACATGCCTGAGTGACTTACCGGGACGGTGGCATGCTCGACAAATGTCGACCGTACCGTCCTTCACGATATGCTTCCGGCTGTTATTCGTCTTGAGATTATTATTACTTATACAAAATACTCGTAGTAGTACAAAAAATTATCGGCTCTCACATAAGGTCTCACATATGCGACCCGTGATATGCCACTATTATACAATAAACATAATTACATATAATGTGTACATTACAGGAATAAAGAAAAACAACATTGATATTTCGCTGTTTGTTATTAGTATTTATCAACCCTTACTCATCCCACTGCAGGGATACGGGTCTCCCTTCAACCGAAGGGGTTTAGAGCATACTCCGCCATGCAGCTCAAATACAGATTGGCGGAGGCCAGTGTTTTCAAGCCGCTCGAGGGCCACTGACTTAGCTTAACGACTTTCATCTATCGACAACAGCCGGGACCGGCGGCTTAACGTGCCCTCCGAGCACGGAGTAACTCGAGAACGATAAACCTATCCATAGACAGGCTGCGGTCGACGTTGCTTAACCTGCGCGTTAGGTTAGAATGACACGCGCAAGGACGCCATCGAACTCTCATTACATGCAACATAGTAAAAATGAAGCTAACTTTTTATAATTATATAATTACGTTCGATTTGACATCTGCTGGTAAGATTCCTTTGGGGGGCAATCATTTTTTAAATATTAATAAACATGTAATTAAAAACTGTATGCAGGGGTTTCTCGTTGCCAAGCGTAATATAAAAAATCCCTGAGGAAAACGTTTGCTATCCACTGTTTAGATGGAGATATGGCTAAAATGTTTACTTTCTGAACAGAAGAAATAAATTAAAAATCGTTGTGATATATGTACAAGCCCAGTGAATAAAAAAACCGGTGTATTGACTAACTGTTCCCTGGTTCAAATCCTCTCATATTCAACTAATTTCGTGTCTTCGGATTTATGTACATATTTGTAATTATCACGTGCTCGGTGGTGAAGGAAAACATCGTGAGGAAACTTGCATGATTTCCCTCTGTTTTGTGAAGGTCTGACTACAGTTGCTTCGTGTAATAATCTGTATCCTTGCGAAATCCTTAGGCTTAGGCAGCGGACCCCGCCAATTTTAATGTATTACGAAAACGTAATAACGCTAAGAAGAAGAAAGAGCATGGAGTGACGCCACTGGTGTCGCAAGTGTCCAACACCTACTATACAACTATATGCTTCCTCTTCGCGTTATCCCGTTTCGTAATATATTAGGATTAGCGGGGTCCGATACCTAAGCCTAAGGATTTGGTGAAGACACAGATTTTTATATGGAGCGACTGCCATCAGACCTCCACAACCCATAGGGAAACGTAGATCTTTTTTAGGTTATGTCACACGTCTATCGAAATATAATTTCTTGGACGTGTGGGTTTCCGACGATGTTTTCCTTCAACGCCGAGCAAGTGATAAATATGTACATTAATCCGAAAACACTAATTTAGTAGTTCATGACCTCTCCTAGATTCGAACCGGGGACCAGTTGCTCAATAGGCCGGTTACTTATCTACTGGGCTATCATTGCTCTAATACAACTATATGCTGTATATAACTATGTACAGATTATTTACACGGAATTTGATTTTAAAATGAACCCGCTTAAGAACGGACTATTTAATAATTCTCTCATTTTATATTTACACACCAAAAAAAATATACTTTGGTAATAATATAATAATTCCTAGTTTACCAAAACTAGAAGCCGAAAGTTGTAATTTACATTTTTCTGGCCCCCTCGGTTTCTCTTCTCTTCGATTTTAAGCAGACTGTTAAATTATAAGTGTCCCGCTTCCCTACTTCTTTGTTCCCCTTCATCATTCTTCCTTTTACTTCTTACTCTACTTACTCTTTGCACATTCCAATGATCAATTCGGGAATGATTTAGGAGTTTATTTACATACACATATTTCCCACTTTACTCACTCCTTCTCTTTTTTCCTTAATATGCACGGATCTCTGATGAACGTACGGGGGTAGATTGACACTAAAGATTAGTTTTCAGTAACTTATATATTAAGAAACAAAAACTAAAACTTGAACGAAGAATATTTTCTCACGCTCCTATGTTATGGTGTTAAAATAATCTATGTTAGCATGAAAAATACTGCTTACTTTACAGATACTCATTATCTTTTAACAAAAGCTACTTTATTTTTAGAATCCTATACACTTGTTTTTAATCACAGCATTATTTTTTATCCCCATTTTCTAATATGTAACTTTAATAAACATCAACATGTTTTCAACAACTTTGTATTCTATGAAGCTAAGGTTGGCGTTTAAAAAACCCTTTTGAAATTTTACAACAAACAACGAAAGTAGACTGAGCTCATTAGTGGTAGCAGAATACCAATATTCAAGAGGAAATGGGTAGCTCTAATGGCGTATCTGTGTTCTTTACACTGCTCTAACATTAGCATACCTATTTCAATGCTTTGCATTTCTCTGGAAATTATTGAAATGTAGTTTTAAAATAATACGTCAGAGATAAACAAAGGAGAATAAGATTTTTAAAATAAATTGTATTTGTTAAGAGTGTTCTCTTATGAACAAATGGTGTACACGTACATCTTTACGATTATTTCAGCCTACGGCAACGTACAAATCAAACTTAGCTACGTAGAACAAATTTAATATTATTATTAAAATACTCTCAGAACACTCAGAAAGTTTTTTTTATAACCATTAAGGTAGAAAACAAGCATACGGCCTGCCTGATGGTAAACAGTCACCGTAGCCTATGGAAATTTATAACACCAGCGGTGTCACTCATGCGTTGCCGACCGTAAAGTTTAGCGAAAATAAAAAATATTCTAAAGGTAAATATTTTTTTATTGAATATTTTCAAAGTACTCGGCCGTCACCATCAGCCTCTATACAAAGTTTTATACGTCTGAACTAGTTTTCGAAACACCTTTTCCAGTCCGCCGCAGACACCTCATTTACAGCCTGCTCGAACGCTGACAGCGCATCTTCCGGCGACGAAAATGTATCTCTTTGAGCAGATTTTTTATTTTCGTGTATAAAAAGAAGATAAAAAGAAGTCACACGTTTCTAGGTCAGGGGCGTTAGGATGATAACTGAAGAGTTTGGCCGGCATGATGCCCAGGAAGTCTCTCATTTTGAGCGCGGTGTGCGCGGGCGCGTTGTGGTGGTGGAGCAGTACCCGCGGAGCCCTGTGTCTCGTCGCTTGTTTCTCACAACAGAGAAAACTTCTGCCAAGCATTTAGTAGTATACCATTTGCCGTTGATGCTTCTTCGGTTTAGTAAAGAAATTGACACCAGGTAGCCAGTCAAATTGAAATGCTCGCGATCAAAATCTTCGCCCCGCTTCTGGATCGCTTCACTTTGGTAGGCGTTGATTCGTTTTGAAACACCCAACCATGGACTGACGCTTCATTTCTGAATCACATCGATAAATCCAGGACTCATCACCTATAATTATGTCGTAAACACCCTGAAACGAGCCTGCTTCAAATGTGTTTATCATATCACGGCACCATTCCACCCGGGTCTGCTTCTGAGCAAAGGTGAGGTTGGCGGCACCCAGCGTGAAACTATCCTCCTCATGCGAAGATGCAAGTGTAGAATGTACCCAATCTGCGGTATATGCTGAATCTTCTGATACTTACGTATCAGTTCGCCTATTGTCTTGGATTAAATTTTTCACTGCTAGCACGTTTTCTTCCGTAACAGCCATCAAATGGCGACCACTTCTTTCTATATCCCCTAAAGTTAATCAACCGCACTTGAATTCGTTATACCAACGATACACGGTTGCCATGCCTTCATCCATGAACGCCATTTGAAGTCTATCGTACGATTCGTCCGGTTACAGGCGACACTTGAAATCGTAAAACATCACAGCGCGAAAATATTCCAGGCGCAGATCCATTTTTCAATGAGACGCGATAGTAAATTAATTCGCAAAAAATTTTGAAATTGGAACGTACCTATTTTTATTTACAATCATATTTTTAAAATAGATTATAACTGACAGCCACTCATACATATATAAAAACTTTTTTTGAAATACTTTTTGAGTGGCCTTGTATAATAAGTGGGGAGAAAATATCTACATGATAAAAACGTTACACGTACGTTAACACTACGCAGTGCTGGTCCTATCGCAAACTTGTGAAAATGAGAGTTAGGTATCGCAGAGTTCGTGCCTTGTGACCATGTGCAGATTCCTCCTAGAAAGTCCGCGGCACATTTTTTAAAAGTGTATTGCTGAGAGGTTTCAGAACACGATCCAAGTCTCTTGATAAACTTTGGCTGAAGCTTTCACTTTTATTCACAAAAATTAAGCTGAGACAAAAATGGTTCAGTAGTGGGGGAGGGAGGTGTCTCATCAAGAAGTCACACTCCTTGGTAAGTCACCCCCCACCAAACCATTACAGACGCAGGATGATGCCCACGTTATACCTTTCCGACCACTTGGGCGGCTTCTTTAGTACTGTGTGCATTCACTTTGTCATTTTGCTTGTTATAGTCCTCTTCAATCTCTTCAAGCGTGACAATTTTTTCATCAGTAAAGAGGATATTTCTGTGCCTTTCACCTACGTATTGAGACAGAAGGCGTTTTGTTCGATCCACTCTCTTCAACTGTAGGGATTGAATTAGGGCATGTCCTGTATATCCACGACAAGCGCCGAGCTTCAGGTCTTGTTTTATTATAAACGACAGCGTCCTAGTGGGAATCTTCATTTCTCGTGATAAGCTTGTTTGTTTCTTAATGGGGTTTCGGCAAATTCTGGCTTTAACAACATTAACAGTCTTTGTAGTTCTCAGTACGCGATCGCTCCGATCTTTTATAGTCTTCAACAGAGGTAGTGTTGGTATATTTGTGGATAGTACAATATACGAGCATACGGGTGATACCAAGCTTTTGAAGTGTCTTGAATATGACCGACGTCTCTCGTCACTACAATCCTATTTTATTTAACACCCCGTTTCAGATTGTAATTTGATAATAAACACGACAACTGGAAAGTTTTCTATTTTTCAATTCATAAACTATTTTAAATTTGGAACGCGATTAACATAATAAACGCATTACAAATTTAAAATAACTAATGAATTGAAAAATAGAGAAGTGTCTATGTAACAGAATTTAAGGCCAGAGTAGTATATATGTAATTGTCACTTGCTCGGCGGTGGAGGATAACATTATGAGGAAATCGACACGTTTAAAAATTATATTGCAATAGTTGTGTAATCTAACAAACTAAGAAAGGTCTGGTTCTCAAGTTTGTGTAGGTCTTACGGCAGTTGCTCCGTGTGAAAATTAGTATGTTCGCCAAATCCTTGCGCTTAGATAGCGGACGCCACCGTCACTAATTAATTAGGAAATAGGATAACGTTCAAGAAGAATTGAGATCCTCTTTTTAATTTCATCCTCCTTAAAACAGTGAAATAAAATTTCGTGGCGTATTAATGAAACTGAGCAAGAGTTCCATTTATGGTTATAAAATTATCAAAAACTGACGGAGTACAAAAACATTTGTTTAATCCAGTTGAATTTATATTTAAAGACGCACTGATATTCCCGGAAGATTATTTTCTTCAGGCGATCATCAGAAAAATTATATGTGGAGATAGTCATGGAGCCTTCAAAAGTTATATAAGTATAATTATTTAAGCTAGTATATAAATATAGCCAGTATAAGTTATGCTCTGATTTTATTGAGGTGTGATTATCAATTTTTAATTGTTAATCATTCTAATAAGAGTATCGGAGACTTAAGGAGTAATTTATATATTATAAAATTATTTTGCAATCACGCTTTCCGTTATAAAAATCTAATCTATCTAAATACAGTTTGTACTCGCATTGTCATAGCATTTGTTATAAATTAAGATATAAAATTTTGTTGTTAAAATGTTGCGCTGGATGAAATAAAATAAAATAACAATCATTCTACGATTGAACAATTTGAATTCGACAAAACTAAGAAAAGTTCGGAGTACTAATGATGGATATCAACCGCAATTCTCTAGTTTTGTTTAGTTTAGGTTTTATCTTGGAAACACGACGTAGGATTTATAGGCCTGCAATCTAACCAGTGGATCATTAAAAAAAAACTCTCTAAAAACCTCAGTCTCAGCTATAATTAATCTCGGTAGTAATATTTAATCCATAACACTCCTCGTTAGCAGTCGACATTCGGCCATCCATTACAATACAATCATCTGTTACACTAATTACTACCCAGAACATTTTAAAACGTGAACATCCGTCCTTTTCATTGTGCTCCACGATGAAAGAAACAGATATATCTCGTTAGCCTTGTTATTTATGTGGAAGATGTGGCATAGCGGCCTAATGAGACTTTTATTTATAAAGTTGGGCTCACAATAGGGACTTTAAAGTTGCATTGTGCTATTGTTACATTTCATTTTAAGCGTAGATGCTGTGGTACACCCCTATGTAAATTGGACGGCTGTTGAAATAAGAGGAGGACTCGTTAGTGCACTGTGCTCGACTTTACTCGCATATACGTATTAAAGTGAGTACTTAATGTAAGTAGGACGTAACATTGTAATTTGCCATGGCGTTGTCGTATACTTTATGAGAACCTCAAGATAGGCAATTTGATCTAAACTACTTTGTGCGTTTCTGCTACCGATTAGTTCATGCGAACTAGTGCCGGAATGATGAATTAACTGCATGCACCCGCCACCGTTGCTGCTCTGGTCGTCTCTGCAACACGAGTTTCGCCTCTCCAGGAGGTATGCTCAGGCGCTATAGATATTAGTTGTTAGAATAATATGCTAATAATTGCTCTAGCCGCATGTATCTACTAACGGTAGTGGGTGGGTGCCGGCCGGTACTAGTTCTCATGAACTAATCAGTAGCGTAAGCACACATAGTAGTTTAGATCAAATTGCCTGTAAATTAAAATAAATTTTCATTAAAAATAAATTTTCTATGTATAATAAGTATGTATTTACCAAAAAAAATGTATTTACGTATGTTTATCAGTTGTCTAGTACCCATAACACAAGCTTCGCTTACTGTGGGGCTAGATGGCGCTGTGTAATTTGTCCGACAATATTTATTTATTATTATTATTTACTTTCGCAAAATAACGCCTGAATCTATTAACAACCTCAACATATTTAATAAATTGTCTTAGGTTATTTTGTTGTTAGTTAATTATATTCTGCTCAATAATCTACATCGTTACAGTACGTTTTATTAGTGTTACTTAATCACATTTCATAAAAAAGAAACATGCAACCTGGTTTATTATACATATATGTTTGTATTAGCTACTTTCTGTGGTTTAATCTGATATAATTTTATTTCTACATTAAGCAGAAATATTTCTAGAGTAAAAACAGCCTATATATTGTTTCGAGATATATGTCAAATTTCTTCCAAATCAGTTCATTAATTCTTGTGATGTGTAGAAAAGTAACAGACGAAATCGGACGCGTAGCCAAATGTAAAAAAAAAACTATTTCGATTTATCTGTGTCAATATTAGACGCCTAGCTCGGTGCTATAAGGAGAATTGCCGTGACTTCATACACGTACACACAAGGAATATTTATCTCTATACTATACTGTTTTGAGAGAAATATTATATAGATACGGTTTTATAGACACTAATTTAAAGACATAGATAGATACAGAAAATATAACGACGTATCAGAAATCGAATCCAAAACTTACTTCTTAAATTGACTCAATCCATGACATGTGTATTATTTTTATTTTATCTCTGAAGCGAACGCCGTGACTCCTTAGAATATACATCTCACTCTTATAGATTAAGATTTCATCATACTTGCTATTCAAGATATTACACCATGTATAATAGAGATGGCTCATTACAGGCTAAAAGACAAAATATACAGAGGCGAAGGTCGATATTGCTTGACTTGCATGTGCAATAATAACTGATACTTGCAACGATATTATCGAGCACCTCGCAAAGGATTAACGCTCTATCTCAATACATATTTTCAATATATTATGGCAGTTTAGAGAAAACTAAACTGTTTTGAATCTCAGGCGGTTCCCAGACTGATCTGCATCGTGCGACGGTGTGTGAGACAATCATATTAGAAGATATCCCGCGTGGAGTTGTCCGTTTGTCACACTGCGAGCGTTTAAGCAAATTGAGATATTTTG
Source organism: Pyralis farinalis (assembly GCA_947507595.1). Lineage (NCBI taxonomy): Eukaryota > Metazoa > Arthropoda > Insecta > Lepidoptera > Pyralidae > Pyralis > Pyralis farinalis. The sequence goes on from OX382264.1 coordinate 9,260,159, forward strand.
TTATATCGTAAAATAACGTAGGTCCCGATTACCGTCACGTGGTTCGGATCAGTATAGCGAACCGTGTTAATTTCTAGATTTACAATGTTTCCTGAAGGAGATTATAAATAAATGTCTGTTTATTGGTAATAATTCTGTATGAAACTTTAAAAAGGTAAAGAAAATATTACGTATAAAATCTCATAAATAAACTTTCAAGAATGGAACTGCATTATTACAGAATTGTTGCAATTAGGTACGACGAGTCACTCGCATGCACGTCTAAACAAAATTTTCACATACATCAATTTTTGATATAAAATTATTTCTAGGAAAGTAATTCGGTACAAAACGAACGTTACTGTTAAGAGGAGTCTCGGTTTACAGAGATATTTGATCCCGTAAAGGAATTTACGCAGCAATTTGTTGAGTCTTCCTTTTAATATTTCTTGAACACCATCGAATTTAATTAAAGGAAAATAAAGGGAAATTGCTTATGCTGAATTTCGCGTTCACGTTTATTCTGTTGTTTACTTGTTTGAGTAATTATTCATCTATAAATAGAAAATATGGACATCGGTACCTAGGCACAATAATACCTGAGATTGATAAATTCCGATACCGTGTGACCGATCATCCTGTAACTTTATACGTCTGTTTTTTCATGGAGGCAATTAGGCTTTGTGGACATTCTTCATCAGTAGTGTATCAATTTCTACATCGTTCAATCGGTATCTATGGAAATAGTATGTTGATATAAACTGTAATAGTTTCTAAACAATTTTATATCATTAAAATGACACACAAATGTTGGTCCGCCTTTTTTTTAATTACGGAACGAACTTCAGAATACATATTGATTTTAATTAGAGATATTTAAAAATTTTAACTTCAGAATATGAATAAATTCTAAATTAAAACATTACCACCGTAACTTTTAAATCTAAAAGTGGTATATTGAAAATGCTATGAAAATAAAAATGTTTCAAGACGCGCAATGTGTATAAACGCATTAAGCGATTCACACATTACGCAGATACTATAATATACAAAATGATACATTTACTTGCAATCCTTCCTACTTACTAGATCTGTTCATTCGTGCGTATTGATTATACAAAGTGTAAACGTATTAGTAGACATACATTACTTGTACTTATTATACTTAGAAATAAAACACGTATAATGAATCATTATGTATATTTAATATGTAGATTTGGAAAAACTAAGAAGATTACTGTGAATAAAACATTGCTACCGTCTCACCTCAGACCATATTGATCTGTGGTTAAAACCCTATGCCATATTTATATCTGCAGATGTTATGTACAAATATTTGTATAAGCAGGTAATATTGTCACCATCTTTCAATATAGGTCGGTGCCCGCAGATATATTACGATATAATTTAAATTATATGTAGTTACATCGTGTGTTCGTTCATTGAGTAATATAATAGAGAGCGATATTGTAAAGTATGCGCTCAGATATCTTATCTGCATAGTGTATGACGCATAATGAAAATGTGTAAAAATGATCTGTCGTGTACATAATCTGCATAAAGCCCATCACAGATGGAGCTGTAATACGAGTATATCGTAAGATAACATGCTATCACGCTCTAAATGCATGAAAAAATGTGAATCCGTATTTCTCCTGTTTCAGCGTGTTACATACATACACAGTAAGACAGGAAAGGAGGAAGACCGAGACTAACCTACCATAACCAAATTGGTCGTGTTTTATCAGAAGGTGATGTCAGGAGTCCCAGGAATCGGCGAGCGTGCATGAAAAGAGCTATAAATGTTAGAGAAACGAGTGAAGTATGTAAGGAGGCGTCTTATGGCGTTCCGTTCTCTCTGCCTACCCCGCAAGGGACCTGACGTGAAGATATACATACAGTAAGACAGCATGGTATCTTACGATATATTATAGCTACGTTTGTGATGGATTTTATGCCTATACTTATATAAACAACGACAGATCATTTTTATATACTCGTATTTTAAAATTATGCGTTAAGGGAGTCACACACTATGCAGATACAATAAGATATCTGAGCGCATATTTTTGATAGCATGGTATCTTACGATATAATTTTAGCTATGTCTGTGACAGGCTTAACGTGTAGAAAAGAACGCGTACAAATGAGAGAGTATATATAACCTCTCACTTATACGTATATATATATCTGCACTTTGCCATAACCATTTTGTATTTTTTGGGATCGGTACCTCTAAAGGAAAGTGGAACTATTGCCGATAATAATAACAAGTGATCTTATATAACTTCATTGTCCATTTGTCTGTCGGCCAAGAGTCTTTTTTCTCAGGAACATGTGGTGGTAGCAAGTTGAAATTAATATGAATACTCAAGTCTGGAATTTACTGGAGGAGTGAAGAAATCAAACTTCTATGGTATGAATATAAAAGTCAAATTTCTTACTAAAACTAAAAGATACTGCGATTTATGCCACATATTTAGACACTCGCAATGTCATGTAGCATACCTAAGTATAGGAAAATATTCTAAAACCGCGAATTTGAAGTTACATCACTTTTTTGTGATTACAAACTTAGTTGCAGTTAATAAACTAACCGCCGCCAACGTCAATGTATTGAGATAATAGTTTTCCAACAGCAGATTTATGTTTCGCTACCAAATCAGTTTAACTTTTTGTTAGAGGAATGTTCGATGCTGTCGTAGTTCTGGGCTAAATTCTTGTGATGGTCGAACTATTTACATACATACATTTAACGGAACCTTCGGTGCGCGCTTGGCCCTTTTTATAATTATATCCACTGCCGCATGCGTCATAATTCGAACCAACAAAAGCAGTTCAGTGTATAATACTTACGTGGGATACTCTAGTACTCTCATCCATGCGGATTGGTTCTAGGTTTGTAATCTGCTGAACTAAGAGGGATCACAGTATTCGCCATGTTTCTAACTTTCACGTGACAAAAAAAATATGAGATAATAAAAGAGATATTCAATTTAATCAATATCGCAAGCAAATAACATATTCTTAAGATAATGTTGTACACCTCGAATATCCTCAGAGTGTCTAATGTATTAGCGAGCTTATAACAAACAGACGCAGAAATACCGAAATAAGGCCATAAATGTTCCTTTCCGCCAATTTTGACACAAACCACTATAGTAATTATTTCTGGTAAAGGCAACTCAGTGTTCAGTTGTTTGAAAAGGCATCATTAACTCGTAACTGGTTTACGAGTGTTTCAGGAACACAAGGCCGACAGTAATAACGGAGGTGAGGTAACAACACGGTACAAACACCATATCAATCTGGCTCGCGTGCCACGATCACGATTACACGTGCACGATACCTTATTCATTAGGGACTATTAGTGATCTTCAAAATATAACAATAGATAGTACACATTACTAGAAACGTTAAAATATCATTTAATGCTCTAGTGTGAGAATATGGTGATCCGTGACAGAGACACTTTATTGTACCAAATAAAACAGATATACATAAAGCGAACATTAAAACGCAAAAAGCGGTCTTATCGAAAAGAGATCTCTTCCTGACAACCTTGAGGTAAAGAAAACGATAATGATACATAACAGGTAGGAGGCGCATAAACTACTTATATAAAAATTCGCTAAAAATTTAACATTCAATACACGAATACGTGGGAAACCCAGAAAGTTTTGCGAAAATAAAAAAGTGTTCTATAGGTAAATATTTTTTTATGAAATCTTTTCAAAGTACTCTTTCCCAGCCTCTATACAAAGTTTCATGTGTCTGAACCAGTTTTTGAAACACCTTTTCCAATCCGTTGCAGACACCTCATTTAAAGCCTGCTCGAACGTTGACGGCGCATCTTCCGGCGACAAAACTTGTATCCCTTTGAGCTGATTTTTTCTTTTCGGGAATAAAAAGAATGTACCAGTTTATCGTTACCAATTATTGCAGCTGGATCTAAATTATCTAAGTATGCTCGAATTAGCTTAATCTAGTGGTTTTGAGGCACACCACGCGGTATTGTACCATACTGCGGCTTGCCGCTAGATGTCCTAAATTAATGATAATAGATGCTCTAAATAAAGACCTTCTACTTTCGGAACTTTAAAAGTTAGCAAAATACTTAAATAAATATACAATTTCAACATTCAGTTTTAAAATAATCCGTAAAATAGATTTAAATCTGAAAAGCTTCTAGAAATTGAACTGTTAGCGGCCTCTTTTCAATAGTTGTTATAAAATCATTCGTCGTTCTAAAATCGACTGGATTAGCCCGAATCGTTCGCTCAGAACGGAGTGATATCTTTCTTTTCTTGGGTAGACATAGCCGAGGATGTTCGTATTGGTAACTCTGTGCCTACATATAGATGTCAACATAGTTTCTTAAAATACATCGGCTACGTATAGCCGAAACTATTGTCGGGAGTGGCATCCAGTTAACAGCGCCGCCTGAGCCAACAGTAACCCCATTGTTTAGAATCGGATATGTATTTTATTTCTGAGCCTACTACTACAACTATTTCTTATAGCTTTGGTTACTGTTTACCATAGGTACTCATAACGAAAATTCTTTATAATTATTAACTAGCAAACTATTATAATTTATGTCGAGTACATACCTACATATATATACCAGAGATAATCTTAGCCGATGATACTACTCTGGGGCACCCTAAAAGTGCTATCAGTATCGCTTCTAGTTCATTTATCGATTTTATCTCTTTGCAATTTATTCCTAAGGTAGTCGCTGAAAGTTTGTAGGCAGCGTCGCGTACTCTGAAATTTTCCAATTTGGCCAGAAGGTGAGCGATCGAGACTGTATCGAGGCTTTAACTAGATCTAGGAATACAACTACATATTTGCTTTTGTCATCCACATTCATAATAATAGAATAGATGAGATCATGTACAGCATCATTCGTAGACGTAGCACTGGGAGGAGGATAAAAAATTGTTGGACTCTAAGCAGCTGATCTAGGAAAGGGTCGGAGGTATTGAAATTGGTTTAAAGTTATCCACGCAGTCTTTTAGGCCACTTTTATGAACTGGTTTTATGAGAGCCACTTTAAAGCCGATGGAAAAATTCCGGTTGATTTCGAGACGTTAATAACATGTGTGATAGGTGCAATTAACAGTGAGGCATATCTCCAGACTATTTTAGCAGATATCAGGTCTAGTCCTACCATGCACACATCTTTCATACCGCCTTGTTTTCATCAGTTGGAGCAAATGAGAACGAGGTACATGTGGAAAGTACTGGTATAGCATTATAATTTATGGGATAATTGCTAGTAATATTTTTAGTTGTTAACATCGTCGACGCTTTCTTGGGGTTTAAGGAATTAACAAGTTTGCACGTTTGGAAGTTAGAGTTGTCGACTACTTTATTTGAACTGCTGATTTTTTTATTGCGTGCCATAAATCTCTTGTATTGTTTATCCCTTCCCGATCTCTTGGTTTTCCTACGATCTTTTGATGTTTTTTTAAGTCAAAGAAGAATAGTTTCTCGTCTCGGGGGTCATCCCACATTACGTGTGCCAAACACGCAACGTGGGACGACCCCCCATTAGCTCGCTCCATGATGACCCCAAAAGGTTTGTAAAAAGTCAGTGGATGCAGGTGGCACAGGATGACTAATGACTCACTCTCTATTCTCCATCTATATATATAAATATATTAATGCGCTGTGCTTAATCATTCCAATCATTTAACTTATGAAGATCATAAAATAACATATAAAATAATAAAAACTTTATTTACTACTAGCTGCTGCCCGCGGCTCCGCCCGGGTGGAGTCAAATAACGTAGCCTATGTGTTAATCCAGATCATAATCTATCTACGTGCCAAATTTCATTCAAATCCGTTAAGCCGTTTAAGCGTGAAAGAGCAACAAACATCCATCCATACATACAAACTTTCGCATTTATAATATTAGTAGGATTGGGTCATTGTTAACACTTGGACACGTCTTACATGTTTAAACTAAAGTCTTATTGTATTTTACTTTTTTTTTATAGCTTCCATTTTTCTTTTTTAAATTTATTAGCATTTGACTAGTAATAAGCATGCTGTGAGTAATTTTCTTGTAAATTGCATTTGTAGTGATGATACGCATGTTCGAATGGAATAATGCAGAGGTGCATCGAAGCTATAGTACTTTTCTTCTAAAGAAACATCAGAAAAAGCAATTTTTATCATGTTTTAACTATGTTGACCTGTACGAAAATTAATTTCAACCCTTTTATTTGATGTTTCATTATAAATTCTAGATTTGACTGTGGTTCTGATGTTAGTCCAAATGATATGATACATCGAGCTAATCTAAAATTACGGTCGGTCAGAATAAACTGTGTATATTTTTGTATGCTTTACTACCTACATATGTATGTTTTTTAGGTAGTTTAACTACCACTATTTTATTAAGACAAGCACTTCGCTTGCCATAATAAAATCTGTCTTATCTCATATTTTAGTAAAGTGTGAATATTAAAATCGTTATCACATTTTTTACCCTTCAGAAAATATGATCAAAGGTTTTTGAAGAAAATTTCACGCTTGCTAAGCCCACGCGTAGCTACTAAAAATGGTTTACCTACTTTTCTGCCGTAATAAAAATAAAGTAAAATATTGATCGAAGTTTTAGGGTCATGTTCCTGAAGCGTCCCCGCCGTGACCCTGCCAATGTAGTGGATTAAAATTCTTTATCAAATCTGCAACGATGAGCAGATTAGGATAGCATAGTAATCCGTATCCGTCGGTATGAATTTAAGTGCATATATGGGAGCCGCGTCCCATGATCCATTGCTGAATCCGACGAGTCATGGATCGGTGAACTGAGTTACCGTATTAGCGTACAGCTTGCCTTGTAATAGCTAACATTAAATATCGGTGGAGGATTGAAAGATAAGGTGAAGAAGCTGATAGATATAATGAACGAGACGTGCCCAGATGCTTTGTATATGAGAGTGACTAAGTGGAAGGGAAGCAACAATAATGATCTTCCCGGCTGATCTGAGATGAAATAGGACAATCATCCCCTCTCAAACCTGTGAAAGATTTCGGTTTGGTAGGTCCAATACTTCCTTGGGTATAAAGGTATAGCTTATGCGAGTTTTTATTTTGATGCAGCGTATGCTCCCGTGAGTTCAGCCAATCTCTATATTCTAGAAGTTTTGGGAGACCGTAAGGGATACACTGGATTTGACTGAAGGTAATAAAAGGATAATGCGGAGATTTCAGTGGATAGTGTTGGGACTAAGCGAAACAGTTACGAGGCCGGGCTTGGTCCCTTGTACGGAGATAAGAGAGTGAATGTTGCGTTAAATACGTTAACCTCCTTGTGTTAAATACCCAAAACGTATCATTGATTTAATTCCGTTGCGCCTATGTCGATTAGATTTATTGGTAGTCAGCGGAAATCGATATGGTTACAGCTGAGATGATTAAACTAAGTGATACCTAGGCCAGGAACACATTCTGTTTCTTGAGCAATCTATGCTGGAAAACTAGAATGATACCAAAAAATTGGACACTGGCAGTCAAAGTACTCTTGTATAAAGGTATAAGTGCAGAATAGGTAATAGTAGGTAGTAACGTACACAAGCTGCAGTCGATTGATCGACAGGAATGCCGGCATTTTCATAGCCTACATTAATTAGCAAAACACTGTTTTCATTCTTCATTACACCTCACCTCCACGCATACTAGATTTCCACACACGCAATTCCTTTGTATTCAGGATTACTTACAGGATCATTCTGGGGTCAGGGTTGTCACGCAAAGTAAAACAAAATTTCAACAAGATTATTAGCAGCATTTACTGTATTAACAAAAATTATTTCACTTTGATGTAGCAGAAGTACGTATTATTGAACTTTAGTGGGATGAAAATACAAAATTGAATAAATAATTTTCACAGGTTTCTCATTGCTCTACTCATGCACGCTCGCCGGTTTCACTGAACCGGCAATTTGATCATGATAGGTAAGTCTTGGCCTTCCACGGCTCCTACATCCTTCCACTTTTGCATTGTATATCTGCTTAGTCATTCTTTCATCCTGCATGCTACATGTCCGAATCAACGCAGCATGCCTCTTCTTATTTCCGTTTTCAACAGATTTATGAATATAGCGTCTTTGAGCATCTTCACATTCTGTTGCAGACGTTTCGAGCACGAGCGTAACAGTCACGATATCTGTCCGGATTAGACTTATATTTGGCTTTAGCCCTATTTTTTTACTATAAAAGCTTTAATTTCATCCGTCAACCAAGGCGCAAGTAAATGTTTCACCCTGACAGGTCGAACTGGATCATGACGATCGAAAAGTTGCAGTAAAGTAGTGTTAGACAATTCAATTTGCTTGTCAAATGATATTCAGAAATTGACAGCTGCTTTCCGTCATCCTACTAATATTAGAAATGTGAATTTCTTTCACGCGAAAACTACTGAACTGATCATCATAAAACTTTGTAGACATATTCTTGGAGGTATCAGAAAATAGGATACTTTTTATTAAAAAATATATATATATTTTTTTTTATCAATGCGAGCGAAGCCGCGGGTAAAAGCTATCATAACACCAAATTATTTACTGACCTACCCAATCCAATTGCATTTAAAAAATTAATACGAGGAAAGAAATTACTTACTATATAACTCTAAAACAGGGAAAAGTGGGCTTTATACTACCGCATATGTAATATGGAGATTAACACTAATAAGCTACAAAGTATAAAAAGTGATAATGATCTGCTCAAACATGAAAACGTTATTATTATGTGAATTTACTAATGGCTTTTAATTAATCCGAACGGCAATATTATGTATAATTTGTATGTGACCATTACTTATTTCAGTGATACGTAATGGCACGTAGACTACATGTCACTACGTATCACTGTGTAAGCCTGTAAAAGAACCGGGATTAATACCTGTTTTTGACCTGTCCTATGTTGACAACATAATAACAATCATCGTTGTTTAATACGGTTGACGTGAACATTAATGATGGACCTGAGTGGACATTATGTTTGTCATGGGCAGAGAATAGGTTTCTGTTACTCCGTTTTTTCTTTCCACTTTTATTTCTACCCCGCAAAGAGTTTGTTGGGTCAGCCGTACACAACAGTACAGACCCGAATGCGAGTACCGGACGCGCCCTTTGCATCACCTACTGTACTTATTCTTACTAACTGATTAAACTTGAATATGTATGTTTCCTATCGTCTGTCAAACTAAACCGATTTTAAGAAAATAAATACTTAATATTCGATACATCATATAAACTTGTTATTTGTATTTCTAATTTAATGCTATTCCTAAGCGCGCTTAAAAGCTACCGAGCCAATTCACTTCAATATTTGTGTAAACTTTATATATATAACTTTGGCTTTGACTAACATTTAATAGACTAAACGAATTTTAATAAAATAAACATTTGTTAGGTTAACCTAAAGTATGCCCTACAACTAGTCATTAGTCTCTCCAAATCGTTCGACTGTTATGAAGTTCAACGACATGAAATAAAGTTATAAAAATTCTAAAAACAATTTTAATTGTCATTCTACTAGTTGTTCTAACTAACTGCTATTATCTGTAGTTTTATACTACATAAAAATACATAAAACTTAGTTTTTTATTGCAGAAATCTTACATACATAGCATGTCTTCAATATCTTCTAACTAATTCACATCCTAAAGGTTTTATTTTGTATTCTCGTTTATGACCACTTTAAATTAAATTAAATTAAAATTAAAATATTTATTATTTTCTTACATTATGGTAAAATACAATGGTCGGATACTCCTTTTGAGCAAACAAATGCTTGTGTTAGGAGTAACCGCTCTTCCACAGTGCATTACGGATATATGACAATTCAGTAATGTATACATAACAATAAAATAAGAATGATTAAAACTAATATTAAAAACAAAAGAAACATAGAAAAAGTAATGGTTGGGTGTATGCATGTACGCAAGTTAGCGCACATAAGCGTATTTGTGTTATGTGTGTTCATGTATGAATTAGTGTGTGTGTGTGTGTAAGTGGGAGGGGACGTGTGTGTGAGAGAGAAAGGATATATATATATATATATATATTTCACTACTTTAATGACAATAAAATTACCATAGAAAATATTCACTTCAACAAGTTCATTATTATTATTCTTTTCAGGGATTACATTTTTGCTTCTCCAATTTAATTACTATTATACAGAATTGATTCAATGTCCTCATAGCTCTTGGTTTTTAGCCACTTCATTAATGTTTTTTTGCACGTATGGTAAGTCATGGGATAAATATTTAGACACTTGTTAATAATATTGTAAACATGCGAGGACTGTGAAATTAGTTGTCTTTTGGCATAGCTGGTTTTAACAGAAACTATTGGTGCTACCTTGTGTTTCCTTCTTCCCCTAAGTATCGATGGATCATAAGTTAATTTTTTATGTAATTTAAGTGTAGATTGTAAAATATACAACTTTCTAACAGAAAGAAGGTCACACAGATCATATAATGTTTCAGTTGGGAAACGCCGAGGTTTAAAGTACATAACCTTGAGTAAGTATCTTTGTGCCCTCTCCAACTCCAAGAATTTGGTTTTCACTGCCCCGCCCCATACCGGAATGCAATATGTGAGAACAGATTGAGCCAATGAGATATAAACCTGGTTCAACAACGTTTTGTCTGCGACGTGTCTGAGGTTTTTAAATACCCATATGAGTTTTCTAATTCTCGACATTACCAGTTCAGTGTGTGCATGCCAGGACAGGCGCTGGTCCACCACAACTCCAAGGTACTTTACATAAAATACCCTATCTATAACTTCGCATGAACAATTATTGCTATTGAAATCTTTACACGTATGTATTCTGATTTTGTAGTCTGGCTTTGGCTGAGTTATTTTATAGTTAGAAAAACAAATGAAGTTAGTTTTGGAAGTATTCAATGTGAGGAAATTATGATTCAACCAATTACCCACCCTAGCAAGTCCCTTCTCAGCAAGTGTATGCACTGTATTCCAATCACAACCTGTAAATGCTATAACTGTATCGTCAGCATAAGAATAAATGTGTCCTTCACAAATATTCATTTTGCACAATGGGTTAATATATATTAAAAACAATGTCGGTCCCAACACGCTACCTTGTGGAATTCCATATCTTATATCAGCCAGTTTACTGACATGCGTTCCAATTCTGACACGTTGTTTGCGGTTACTCAAGTAACTCTTTAGTAGGTCCAGAGAAGTACCTCTTACACCAGTACATTCCAGCCTGTGCAGGAGGGCGGGAACAGAGACGGTGTCAAATGCCTTTTTAAGATCAAGGAAGACAGCTAGACATTTTTTATTTTTGTCAATATTACTAACAATGAGAGACGTTAAGGCAGTAACAGCATCTTCGGTTGAGTAACCCTTCCTAAATCCATATTGCGATTCCGAGAGAATATTATATTTATCTAGAAAGTTAGTAATGCGCGCATTGATTAATTTTTCTAATATTTTGGAAATTACAGGTAGTACTGAAATTGGTCTGTAGTTAGTGACATCGTCTCTGTCACCACCCTTGTGAACAGGTGTTATTATGGCAATCTTAAGCCCATCTGGGAATATGCCTTGCTGGAAACAGAGGTTAGCCAGATGCGCAATAATTGGAACAATAACTTGACTAGACTGTTTTAAAAACTGTGTAGGTATGTCATCCCAACCTGCTGCGCTTCCTGATTTAAGTCCCATGAGTACTGTATACACCTCATTAGGATCGGTCTCTAACAATACAAAAGAAGAAGGCTGTGAGCCCAGTGGATCAGATGAGACAGGGCACTCCTCCATACAGTCACCAGGAACAATGGCCTCGGCCAATGTTCTGCCGATGTTAGAAAAATACTCATTAATATAATGCACTGACTCATTAGGAGTAGTTTTATTACCCAACAGTTCTAAATTGTCAGTTTTAGCTGTAACTCGATGAGTTATGTCATTAATAGATTTCCATAATAACCTAGGATTCTTCTTATTTTTTAATAACTGCTCTCTATCGTAACTACGCTTTTGTTTATTAATTAAATTTGTACAGTAGTTTCTATACCTTCTATAAGTTATTTTTAGGATTTCATTATTAGGATCAGCGCTCAGCTTCCTCTGTAAGTTATTTCTATTTCTAATACAACGTAGAACTCCAGGAGTAATCCAGGGCTTAATAATGCGGTTTTTAGAATTAATTAATTTTGTTGTAGTGTGATCCTGAATAATTAGTCTAAATTTTTGAGTAAGATGATCCGTCAGTAAGTTAGGATCATTATAAGTAAGAAAATTTAATAGGTTGTAATTGTCGAGGCTAGAGACAGCTTTGTCGAGGTCCAAGTAGGTCTTAGTTTTTGAGTATTTAGTATCATTAATTATGTTAGATAAACATAATAAGACCATGCAATGATCAGTGACAGAGGTATTTAAGACATTAATTGAGGCTTTCTTATTACTGTGTTCCAATTTCATAATAAAATGATCAAGGCATCTATCATTTCTAGTTGGCAACGTGTGGCCCGGTAGCAAGCCATGCATTGCCATCATATTCAAATAATTGAGTCTATTAGTACGCTCGTTGCTTGGTGCACCAGTTCTATTTATTATATTGATGTTAATGTCTCCAGTAATTATTATATTTTTTATACTTTTTATTTTATTGAGGTGATCATCTAACGTCGTGATAAATTGTTCAGCATTATTAATAGAAGGGGACCTATAAATTCCAAGAACAACCAGTCCATTTAAATCAATTTGTAAGCACGATGCATGTGTCAGTTGTATTTCCGTAACTTTGACTTCATGTGACTTCTTTATATAGACAACCACTCCATCACTTTGGTTTATGTGATTAGTAGTAAAAAATGAAACGTAATTTTTAATTTGGGGTATGGGTTTGTTTTGATTAAGTCTACATTCAGTCAGGATTAGTAAGTCAATATTACAATTAAAATTTGTTAAAGTAAGTTGAAGGTCCTCAAAGTTACTGTAAATACTTCGAATATTTTGAGTGACTATTGTAAGATCTGTATCATGGATAGATATAGTTTGTTTTATTAATTCATCAACATGACATAAGCTAGCCCGGGCTATCTCTATATCGTCTATTTTAGTCATAGTTGCTAGCGTACTATCCATAATTAGAGACAATGTAATTGTTACAGTCATTCCTTGACTCTCCATATATGTATACAAATTGTTGAACTATGCCTATTACATTTAATTGTATTACGTGTGAGTTGAAGTTTATTATATGTGGGTATTGTTGAGTAGTGTTACTGTAAGTCATGATCGTGATGAATGTAGTTTGTACAGTTACATGCAAAAGTCTTTTGAGTTCACAAAAAATATTAACTAAATTTTGACATGTTATACCTATAACAAAGCCATAACAGCAGAATAGTGCGATCGATACTATATAAAAATCTAGTCACATTTCCTGCATCAGTTTCTGTACTTGTGATTCCCTCTTTATCAAAATTATTGGAGACTCATCTGCTTTCCTGACATATACTCTGCCGTAGGAGGTCCAACAATACTTATAGGTTTTCGATTTAGCGAGGTCCCGAGCAAGATAGTACAGTCGAGAGCCACTAATGGTAAGCTGCTCAGATGCAAATATAGGAGTGTCTTCTTTGGTTTTGCAACCAAGGTGCTTGGCACGGAGCTTCTCTCTGTTCTGTAGGTTAAATATCTTGCACGATTTCAAGAATCTCGTTTTCAACAGTGTAGTCGAGGCCTCTACTATGATCGGACTACTACCTCCTTCCTTTTTACTACGTACTCTGTATATGTCTCCAATGTCCTTCTCTTCTATAAAACAGTTAACAGTTTTAGACAATGCTACGATCATTTTAACAAGGTCTTCTTTAGTCTCTTTTCCTAATTTAGGTACATTCTTTATTTCGAAATTGTTCTTTTGATTTTCTCGTTTTATGTCTTCTACCCTGTCCTCCAAAATTGTAATGTACTCTTTATCTTTTTTAGATTCAATTTCTAGTTTCTCTATTCTATTTCTTAATTCATTGTTTTGTTCAGCAAGAAAAGATAAGGTGGTCTGAATGTCAATGTTCGTTTTGTTAATCTGTACCAGAGCAGGGTTGATTTTTTTCATTTCTGTGTCTTGTTCACGCAACATAGTTCGCATCATAGACTTTATTTCCTCCTTAAAATCATTAAGGGGAATTGTATGCAAATCATCATCCCTTGGTCTTTTTGCACGAAGGGCTACGTAATTTGGTGGTGTAGTTATATTGGTCTGACTAGCCCATTTAGTGCCCAGGTTTGTTTCCAGAGCAGAGGTCTCAATTGTGTTCAAATTCGTATCTGATGTTGATTTGGGCGATTTTTCCATCTTATTTTATTATTTAGATAACTTTTCTATGCGAGAATATTAAATATGGTGATGGCCGCACAGCAACGCCTAACTTTAGTAGGCCGCTTATTGTCAGCTAATGGAAGAAGCGTAGGAGGCGTAGCTTGGGAGTACTGCAACAGCGTAGTTGAATGCGCTCTCGCCCTGGACAGCAATGGGCGGGCGCCGAAAGTAGTTTACTAATGGCGTCGATTACTCTCACACCGATTTGTTACTTAATAAACAAAGGTTCACGATACCTTCAATATCACTGCGTTGAATCAGGAGCAGAGCGTGACAGAGCTTTTTCAGTAGACTGAGATCTCTTTACGAGTATGCACTCCGAATATTACGCCCAGGTGGAAGGGGCTATAGGCTCCGTAGAATTGACGGCGGCGTGGCGCGGCGCAGAAAGTCGAAGAGAGCTCACAGATTGGTCGTCGTCACGGAATGGATCGTAGCACTGCGTTGTATTTCTATGCGGCTCGTAGACATTCGTAGCAGATACTTCGTAGCGCAATAGTAGGCGTAGTTACGGTACCGTTTGAAAGACGAGTTTAATTTCGGCGTAGCACTTCACTAGTTAAGTGGCTCAGCGGAAAGAACCAAACCCACCGGCCCAGCCAACACCAGTTCGATCCCCAAGATCAGTAACGAAACAATTTTTGAATTTAAAATTTGGATTTTAATAGAAACACGAATCACACCCAGTTAACACGTCCACGCTAGTCAGCGGTCCGGAGGGAAGAGGGACTTTCCTCTGAGTTGTCCTTTTATATTATGTTGTTCCTATCTAACTATTCACCTAATTCTAGTTCCAAGAACTTAATTTTTGGTGGAAGCAAGTAGTCTATTATAGATAGTACTCTTATTACAGAGTAGTATGTAATGCTACTTACTACTCTATAATAAGAGATGTATTTATTAGTCACATAAATATAATAAACTAACAATAATAACTCACAGTTTTATTTCCTAAATTCTTGACCCGGCAGTTCAGGTAAGCAGTCTTGCCAAGCAAGGCAGTAACGTTTTTCGACGCCACCAAGTCGAAGTATGGTCCGGTGCGGGGCGTGGGTCTCGCCGGGTCCACCGCTGCCGGACCGGACCGGATGGCGTTATCCGCCGTACCGGCGGGGGCCACGGTTGCTGAAGCATTCGTAGGCGACCCTTTGCCGAGTTCCCTTTGGGCTGATGATACTGCAAAAGAAGAAATTAAAACTTAATTTTAAAAATTGTTTATTGGCTGTTCAGCTGGGGATCACTCGGTCACAATAATAACTAGCTTATGTCCTATAAATCCCTAGCAAAGAGCCGGACTCCACCAAAGTGGGGTTGTGCGAAGAGAGAGCTCCCAAATTATGTGTTCTCATATACATAGCAGTTCTCTGTTCCTCTTCGATACGTCTAATATTGCGTACATGAAGTCTGGCCCTCGCTCTTTACACAATTTCATTACGATTTATTAGGGTTTTAGTGAAGAAAAGGTCACAGACAGGCAATATTACTTTGGTATTTATAATATTAATATGTAAAGACTTCTTATATTTCTTGTGATTTCACTCATATTAACTTCGTTCATGATACTTCTTGCACTGCAAGATACATTTACATCATGATTAGTAAAATCAAAAAAATATTTTCGTAACACAATTAACAACATATTGTGAAAATTGCTAGAATACACAAAAAGGGGTCAAAGTCTCCCCACTTTGCCGCCCTCCCGTACGTATATAAAAACGAGTAACATAGCGCCCTTCGCGCTCAATCGATTACACTGAACGCTGGATAACACAATAACCCTGAAAATAAACCCCAGCGTCCATCTAAATTTGACACTCCTCGTATATATTAACACACTTTATTATCCTGGTTTGTTCGCGTGGAAGGCCCGTAAAACCAATCACGTGAGAGAGCGACACTTCGGTGCGCTGGTGACGTCATCATCAATGGAGATAATGCATACTGGATGTGTCCAGTGTGATATTATTATGATAAAAATAAGCCACGTTATTCTATTAAGTGGAGTGCGCTAAACAAACTACCTGGAAATGTATGTCACATAAATACTTTCGACGCAGCTAGATATACAATTCAGCGCACACACACGCTGCATGGGGCAGATTTGAATAGAGTGAATGAAGCACGAGATTTTGGGCTAACGTTGACTCCTCCTTTTTTCATGCACAAAAAGCATAGCATCACGGAATTCTTTTATATATATCCAGTTTTTTTTTTCATTTGTCTATCATCCATATGAGTCAAGCAAAAAGTACAGCACGGATTATGGTGAAATTTAATATAATTTAAAGATAATGGCGAATCAGTCAAGACAAATCCTATTCTATATCGTGCAATGTGACTTCATTTTAATGTTTCGTCAATTGCCGAATCCTTTAGTCTTCTTAAAGTTATAATATCTGTACCTATTTAAACTGGACGTGAAGATTCAGGGAAAATATCCTCCATGTAAGGTGCTGGATACTGGTAATGGCAACAGACGTGCGTTAAGCGAACCACTGCCGCTGCTGCCGTCTAATATATTTTTTATACGACGTCGAGAGGCATAAAAGCATATGGCTCACCTGATGAAAAGCGGTTTCCGTAGCCCACGAACGCTTGTAATACATTAAGTATCACTTGCGCGATGCCACCTCTGCTTTAATAATTAACAGCAACTCTTTAGGAGCTTACTGGTAACCTCACACGCAGGAACACAACAACCATCTAGGAAGTTGTTATTCGGCTATTTCTGTGAGCTGGAGTTACTTCTCCAGACTTTACTTACTTACTTTGACGTGCCCTACCTCTCTTAAAAAAATATGCGACTCAGAGATAATAGTTGCCAAAAAGATGTCGTATTGCAATTCTTTTCTCGATCCCCAGCGAGTAACTTTTAAATAGCGGGGTGTGACAACAGACAGATAATGTAATATATATATACATAGTTAGAAAGATCATTATCACAATGAATGTTAGTTAACACGTATTTATTTTCACATTAATTGTAATCAGTACAAACCGTAATATTATGCGCATATTTCTAAGTTGAGCTTCTATTATAGACTACGCTTCGCGACCTAAGCTGGTTCTGTTTGTCTCACGCATAATATTATTGTTAAACTAATTAACGAATTTACGCATAACCGTATTATACTAAAATCTATTAAGAAACTTAAATTTGAAAGGCTATTTGATAAAATAAAATAAATAATAAAATATATTTATTTTCTCTCCAAGGTTACAATGTTAAATGTGGGTTACATAGCTTGTTTTGCTTAAACTATTCCTTACAGGAGAGAACTGGTGCCCGTGCTAGGTGGAGAATCCGCCTGTGTTAGCATATAATAGCGCGGAGGGGGCCTAGTGACTAAGGCCCCCTCCGCTCTATTATATGCTATAACTATGACAGAGACAATATACTATGTTCTAATAAACGAAAAGTACTTACATCTGTTTATTTATTTTTATTTAATATTTGGGTGCCCATTGCAAGTTGTGTTGTGTGTGCGTGCGTGCGCATGCAGCCGCGCGCGTGTATTTGTTCGTGTGTTGGTGTGTGTTTGTGTGATGTGTTTGGAATCTAAGCAACTTTTCTGTACAGTCGTAGTCTAAACTACTTTGTGTGTTTCCGCTCCCGAAT
Organism: Pyralis farinalis; assembly: GCA_947507595.1. Classification (NCBI taxonomy): domain Eukaryota; kingdom Metazoa; phylum Arthropoda; class Insecta; order Lepidoptera; family Pyralidae; genus Pyralis; species Pyralis farinalis. Next base: position 9,278,154 of record OX382264.1, read on the forward strand.
AGTTCGTGTGAATTACTGCCGGCCGGCAACCACCCCCTACCGTTAGTAGATGCATGTCGCGCTGCCATGGCTGCTTCGGTCGTCTCTGCCTCGGCTGCTGCGGTCGTATCTGCGAATTTTCGCATTCTGAAATGTGAACTGCATGCACCCGCCACTGTTGCTGCCCTGGCTGCTCCGGTTGTCTCTGCGACACAAGTGTGTGTTTTCACCTCTCCACGAGGCATCTTCAGGCATTGTATATGTTAGTCGTTAGAGTAACAAAGTTGCCTATAAATTTAACTTTTCCGAGGTAATGCCTGAATCTATTAACTATTAAATTTAAAAGTTAGATTAAAAAACATCTTTACACTGCATCCTACTATTATTGTAAATGTGAAAGTGTCGGAACGTGTATGGCTGTTTATTACCCTTTCACGCAAAAACGGCCTTTCACACACAAATAGAGTATGCTGTGCATTACACACCATTGGGAGACATATATTATGTCTTGATGTATAGTGGTTACCCTATAGTGGGTAGCCTATGAACGCTGTTCAAAATGTTCGTGTGTGGAAATCGAACCCACGAGTCTTCCAGCATTAGCAGTTCAGCTGTAGAACTGACAATATTGAACTCAATGCAGGGATATCCTCGGAGAGCACCTTAGTTGTTAATATAATGAAATTAGTTTAAATTCAAGTTGCGTGTTCCTTACACAATTTATGATGGTACTATTTATACGAATACGTCAGGTTTACCGTATACCTCAATTTGCTGAGCACGTCATGAACTGACGGATCATGTTACGTTCCCCGCATGTTATTAATATTAAAACTATCCGGTTTCATGAACGTATTCTCGTGTCAAGTAGAATACATCACCACAAATACGCATAATTGCCATATTATCTTATATAGCCGTATTATTTTATATTATTTATGTACGTATATCTTGTAGCCAAGCTAACGAGGTACGTTGAGAAGAGCGAGAATAAATAGTCATCTATCTATCTATATCATTTCGCTTAGCCCCTTGCTTACTAGGCAAAGCGAACCGAACTCCATACACATCTCACTCACTTCTTTAAGGCTTGTCTTGGCCTTTCTAGGCTCCTAAATCCTTGCACTTTCACGATATACATATTTTTCGTCATTATTCCCACTGCGTTCTTTCTACATATCCGGTCACACGCGAGTCAATCTCTAGCATCGAGAATTTTTTGTTTTTCCAAGCGTTAAGTCCTAGCATCTTTTATCCATTAATATGTGCATGATTCGCTATCGTTATGCTTAAAGTATTGGCTATGGTAGTGATTTTGACATAAAGCGATTGCAATTTGACATCCACAACCCAGAGGGAACATCAGACCTTTCTTAGGTTAGGTCACACATCTTTGGAAACTCGAGATTCGCGGGTTTTATTTTGTTCATTGCCAAGCGAGTGATAATTACAAATGTATGCGTAAATAATAAAATACGCATGCTACATGCTCAGACCAGGATTCTAATCAGAGACCAGTCAGTTCACCTACTCGGCTCTTACTGCTGACTCCCGAGGATTCTATATGTTCCCGAGTTTTAAGATTTTGGAAAATTTCTAAAATATTGTACGAGTTACACATTTAAATCTGATTAAAATATCAATCAAACTTGATCTGATTTTCTTACGAATGCGAATTCTGATTATACTACGATTGTCCAAAGATATACTGAAAAGAAAACACTGAAACACCAAGTTCGCTTAAAATAAGAAAAACGCAAACTGGACGCAAATCTAACCTAAGCCTCACGAACTTGGACGAAGCCTGACTCGCAAACTATGTTTACTAGACTATAAAATTACTGTACGTTATATGTATATCGTTTATATCAATCAAGGGGGTTAATTTTAGTGAACAACTTACAACACTATTAAAAGCTATTCAAACTGTACCATGTAATATATCAAAATAAATATTATCTTGTCTCAAATACATTTTTAGAATGTTAAAATTATTCTTTGAATAAATTAAGGGTACTCTTCTTTCGACTAAACTAACTATATCTGCCGCTCTTCGTAACAGAATTGAACTATATACAAAATATTTGGCAATTTCCCTCTATAATCCGATCTCATACTTGTTTTTGGTTACCGTAATCAAATTTGGGTCTGTAGGCAGATAGCATATTTATCCTAAAAAACCCTCTCTTCACTAGTTCACTCTCACTTGCTTTTTAGGTATGTGTGTATATTTGCCGTCTTGATACTCTAATAAAGTATTTAAACTGCAAAAACCTGTATATCAAGAATTTTCGGCTAAAGTTGAACTCCCATTTACATGAAATTTGCATTCTCACTATATATAGTGGTAAGCGATTTACACCCAATATTTATTTGAAAAATGCATATATACGAGACATACATACATTAAGTCTGCTCTCATATGCTTTTTAGATATTGGTACGTAATTTGCATTCTTCATACTTTAACGAAGTGTTACTCCTTCTACGTAATCTCATTTTATTTATAACAACTTTATCTACTTATACAGTCCTAGTAGTACTAAAAACTTTTACAAGTTAATTAGCTAAGTATTTGACATAAATGTGATTTATTTCCAGATAAAACCTACATAATAAAGGGTATTAAGTAACTGGATATTGCGTTATATGAGAAGTGCTCCAAGGTCTTTTGCCCCGCACATTTTAGTACCCGCCCAAATATAATATTTGTTTTTCCCTTACCAATGCTTTCTAAGTGCTTCGCTAGCGCATATTGTGAGGTACATTCTAGACATAATCGTGTATTTTCACTTGTTAGTTTTATTACACCTTATTAAATATATGTTAAATAACAGTAAGAGATAAACAAGTGTACGACCTTCCCGATGGTAAGCAGTCACGCGTACGTTGCCGACCCTGTAAAAATGTCTATGCGCATTTTTTGAGGAATCTCATACTATTTCCTTTCATTTCACAACAGAGTTCTTAGAAGCAAATTTCTTGCGTGTGACGGTGAGCGATTCGATTGTAGAAGGAAGCATCATATCTAATAACTCCTCTTAATAAAATCTTTTGTTACAGCAAAGTGCACGTCAAACTTGACACTTTGTCATTTGTTCCGTTCTTATGTCATATAGTAATAGTTACAATCGAACTTCGAGTGTCAAGCGTGATCTGTTATTATCTGTACAATCGGTAGAACACAAAGGTGGTTAGGATCGTGGACAACTTTTTTATCGTAGAGTATGTGATTTATGTTGATTTTCTATTGATGCAGAGTCAAAACGAAGTGGCAATGTACATTTTATAGCGTATCGACCACTATATATTCACGAAATTTCTTTTTCTTAGAAAAAGTAGATGCATTCGAATAAAATCGATGTGCGAATTTTATAGTTTCTTTAGAAAATAGCGTATTATGTTGTAGAGATACAGTTCAATCCTACTAATATTATAAATGCGAAAGTTTGTATGTATGGATGGATGTTTGTTGCTCTTTCACGCTTAAACGGCTGAACGGATTGAATGAAATTTGGCACGTAGATAGATTATGATCTGGATTAACACATAGGCTACGTTATTTGACTCCACGCAGGCGGAGCCGCGGGCAGCAGCTAGTATGCTATATAACGTTTCTTTGCTTCGCTTTGACTATGTGTGAGTGGGCATCGAGCCTTATTCATCATCCTAGAGATAGCTGCACCTGGTGCAAGCTGCCGGGTTAGCAAGTTTTTCTTCAGTACTGCAGTAAAATAAAAAAAATCGAAGGGTTTTTATTTTATCAAAAAGGGTGAGTTGTAATATGTTAACAGCAGGTTACAATAAACACTTTCCATCAGGCTAGGCGACATGGTTGATCGTCATGGTTTGTTTGAACAGTTTTTAATTGTAGAAATATAATTACTTAATTATTCATTATCATCATCTCAGCCTGCATTCGTCCACTGTTGAACCTCCCCTCTAGAGTGCCATTCGTCGCTCCATCTAGTGGGGGGTCGTCCCACACTACGTGTACCAGTACGGGGACGCCATTCGGGAACCTTTCTTCCTCAGCGGTTGTCGGTTATACGAACTATGTGGCCGGCACACGGCCACTTCAGCTTACTTATTCTATGAACTATGTCGGTTATCTTAGGTCTACTGCGTATATCCTTATTTCTGATTCTATCACGCAGAGAAACCCCGAGCATAGCTCTTTCCATAGCACGTTGAGCGACCATGAGCTTCGCCATACGACCCGCCGTGAAGGGCCACATCTCAGTTCCGTATGTCATCACTGGCAACACACACTGTTCGCAGACTTTGCTCTTCAGGCGTTGAGGTATTTTGGACAAGACTATGTGCTGAAGTTTCCCGAATGCAGCCCAGCCGAATTGGATCCGTCTGTTGACCTCTCGGTCCATGTTGGACTTACCTAACTGAATTACTTGCTCTAGGTAGACATATTCGTCGATAACTTCGAGCTTAGTGCTTCCAAACGTGACCGGCATTGGCGTAACATGGACATTCGACGTGATCTTAGTCTTGTCCATATTCATCTTGAGACCTACCTTGTTGGAATCACTATTGAGGTCATTGAGCATAGCGCCACTAACTTAATTATTACAACATACTTTTAGGATCACTTTCCAAAAAAAGTAAAAAGGAAACCTTCCAGTGTCACTTTTTTGTTCTCCTATAAGTTAAGCATCCACCAATATAGCCCTGTGTGGTCCTTACAATGTACTTGAAATTATGATATTTGGTAGTCGTTCAATACTTTTTTACCTGTATAACAGGAAATAAAATCTTCCCATAGTACTACCAACTTGTTCAAGTAGTCAGAATGAATACCGTTTTTTTAATCGCATGCTACTAAAATAAAATAATATATGAAAATGCTCGGTTCCGTCTGCCTATCCCGCAAGTGACTTGGTGAGAATATATATATATATACAGATAACTTATGTAATTCAGGAAACTTTTAATAAAATAAAAATAATGTATAACTAATGAGCAACCAGAATAAACTCTTTCAAAAATTCTCTTCTGAAGGTGAACATTCAATTTGGTGAGATTGGCAATCTCCGTAAATATGGTGGTAAGCCACATACACCCGATATTTATTTGCAAAATACAAAACTATACTGTAATCAACCATCAAATTACATTTCGATCACTTTAAAATAAACATACCTTTCCTTTTACAGAAAAACACAATCAGAATGAAAATACGGCGATTATCAGCTATTATCATGTCATTTGGATTGGCACCACTCCCTTGGATGGTATACAAGACTCACTTATCGCCGTCCCTTTTTCACTCAAAGTATCTACATAAAAGGAAGCGAGAAAAATATAACGCAAGATAGGACGTGAGATTACACTGAAACTTGACGGGGGAATCTTAACTACATTTTTATGTAATCTGAAAAGAGATAAATGCTTTACCGTGAACTGCTTGAGGGATAGCGGAGGTTAAATTTATGGAATTATCTACTTAACTTTGGGGAAGTTGAAATGGAATTTTCGTTCCTCTTGGGAAATCTAGGTAGGTACACTGAAAAATATGATATTTAAAAATAATCAAAGTTTGTTCGGACATGTACAATGAGTGCAAGAGGAAAGAATGACCAAACAAATAAACAACGCGAAAGGAGAAGGATGAAATGAGCTGAACAAGGCTAATACTCGCCTATCGTGACTAAATTGATATTATCAGGAGGTGATGTCAGCAGCCTTAAGAGCGTCCATATAAAGAAGTTATTACTGTTAAAGAAGCGAATGAGATGTATAATGACCGGGTAATGTGGTGCTCCGTTCTCGTTATGTTCATTGGTAAGTATGAATCAAATTTCTGTTGGAAATAACTAAGCTCATTAGCCATCAAAATAGGCATTTGTTGGCAATAAATAAATCAAGGTGTAATTTTAATAAACATTATACGGCATCATGAAGTTTTAGTAAGGCCCAGTTAGTTTCAAAATACTTCAACAATGAGGTCCCAGCGGGGTTGCAATGGGGACTAATACCGCGTTATAACGCGAATTAGTGATAAATGGAAAATTTCGCCACCATTATATACCTTCCTGATAATTCGGTTGTAAAAGCACTCGACCGACAATCGAGAGGTCACGGGTCCGAACTAACTAAGCTGTCCAATGTATACATTATTTTTTTTTAAGTTGCACCTAAAACAACTATAAATCTCTAAAATGAAAACATACAGAATAAAATATATACTTAGGTCACATTTATCTCTTATTTCTAAACAACCGAAGGAGGCATTCAAGCAGTTAATATAAAATGGTTACCATAACCTATAAACGTAAGTAATACGGGAGGTATCCCTAGCGCTTTGCTACCGCTGATCCTAATAGAGCAATTCCGTAAGAGCTTCTTGGTAACATAAAAAAAAAATCGGTCAAGTGCGAGTGGGACTCGCGCACAAAGGGTTCCGTACCATTGTCTATAAATAAGGCAAAAAAATCATGTTTGTTGTACGGGAGATCCCTTAAATATTTATTTTATTCTATTTTTTAGTATTTGTTGTTATAGCGGCAACAGTAAATACATCATCTGTGAAAATTTCAACTGTCTAACTATCACGGTTCATGAGATACAGCCTGGTGACAGACGGACGGACGGACGGACGGACGGACAGCGGAGCCTCAGTAATAGGGTTCCGTTTTACCCTTTAGATACGGAACCCTAAAAAAAGAATGTTGATTAATATCATTAATAAGAACAACTTTAGCTTTTGAGCAGCATAAAAAAGTTATTCACTGTACATAAAAGCTTATGTGAAGAAGAATAACTGTTTCTTTTTATATTGATTTCATAACAAAAGTTATTCCTATAAATGGATCACTAATGTTACCTATCATTTTTACTCCAATCCGTACCCTATACTAGTACTAGCTTGTTAATAATATGTATTTCTTAATCTCTTCCAGGTTTTATCTTCGAACTAATTTAGTACTCGAAAATAATTTTGATGGCTTCGTATATAAACACACACACACACATACTTGATCCCATGCTCGTCCTTCTCCTCAAATTTGGCTGAGTACGCTCTAAGATAAAAAAATATTTTCTTGAAGGGGTTTAGGAGTTGGAGGTGGACTTTTTTTGGACGCTTCTAGTAATTTAGTCTTGCACACAGACCTTATACCTTCTTACTTTTTTTTAGAGAGGTAGGGGGCATCAAAGCATCCTGTTTGGTGAAGTACCTCACAGAAAATCGCAGCCAAATAACGACTCCCAAGAGGGCTGTTGTTCCCCCGTCTGAGTGAGGTCACTAGCTCCTAAGTTGCTTTGTTAGCAGCAAAGGTGGCGTGATACTTAATGTGTTGCAAGCGTTAATAGGCTATGACGACCGCCTTTTATTTGTGGGTCGTATGCGAGCATGCCTTCACAATTTTTATAAGAAAACAAAAGTGATTGATGAGTAAAATATTTTTGATTGGACAGACATACATAACGACGGCATGGGCTTAATATGAAGATAAAGAGCACCCCTAAAATATATTTCTTTATATGCAACTGATGTTCAATTTCTTCATTCATAGATAAACACACCAGTCTTAAAACGATAGAGAATTGAAACTAGTATATAAAGAGATTGTTAGTTTTATTATTTATTGAAATGCGCTAATCTCTGGAACCACAAGTTGAATTTGAGAAATTCTTTAGGGAAGGCCGGGCTTCAACATCACGATACGATTCTTAAAAGCCTTAGAGCTCGAAGAATTAAGCCCGTTTTACAAGCTTTTACACATTTTTTTTTTACTATTTACTGTGGAAAATACATCAAAGTTACACAAACAAACAAAAAAGTAACCAAAAGCGTTTTTCTCGAGGTACCGGGATATACGGATACAGTCACAGGCTACAGCTTGTATCTTACTTTTGTCCCATGTTTATTTTACCCCGTATTTCTTACTCCGCTAATTACTCGGAAACAGGACGCATTGATCTTCATTGCCATAATCCATTTCATAGGGATGCTTCCACATAGATAAATTAAGTCCCTTTAGGGAATTAAAGATCGATTCAGGAGTCCTTTCTGACCTATATTTTTTGCAATACTCCATCATTGTAATTACCCTTCGAGGAAAGTATTCTCGCCTTATCCTTTTCTTATACTAGGTCGGATGGTAATTGAGCAATCGGCCCAATGTAATGCAGTTACCTCAGCCTTTGATAACTTGCAGTATAGGGTATGCCACAAATACTTTAAGATCATGCCGCTGCTGCCACAACTCATCAAATTAACTACGAGTGAGGGAGGTACAAGTAACTGTATTCACTAACAAAAACGCAACAACTCTCCATAGAGTGGTCATTTAGATGCGTATTAAGAGCTGTTATTTAGCCGGTAAACTACATATACATATACCTAGTCCGACCATAAGTTTATGTTACTAATGAATATGGATTTATTTTTATATGAAGTAACGTAATCTTAATAAAACTTATATGTACATATTTATGGAATTCTCAGCAAAGAAATAAAAAAATGATTATATTCGAAATGACCACCTTTGGCTTTGATACAAGCCTTTAATCTGTCTGGCCACGAATCTATAGATTTACTCACTGTTTTCAGGGGAAATTTAGCCACTGCCTGTTCCAGAGATTTAACATTATGTCGGCGTGTTGTTTCGAGTAGCCCATGTCCTCTAAAATTGCTCTTCAATCGTGAATCTTTTTTCATCCGTAAAGAGAATATTTCTGTGCCTTTTACCTGCGTATCGGGACAAAGACGTTTCGATCGATCCACTCTCTTCAACTGTAGAGAGTGGATCGATCGAAACGTCGATTGATATAGAGTATAGCCTGTATATTGACTATAAGCGCCAATCTTCAGCTCTTGTTTTATTATATGCGACAGAATCCTGGCGGGAATCTTCATTTCTCACGATGTTTTATTTCCTAATGGGTTTCGGTGAACTCAGGCTTTGACAGCGTTAACAGCCTTTGTTATCTTTTATGGTCTTTAACAGAGGAAGTGTCAATATATCTGTCGATAGTACGATATACAAACATACGGCTGATATTCAACTTTTGAAGTGTCTTGAATATGACCGACGGCTTTATACCCAGTTTGTGCAAGGCAATCACTGCAATGCTTTTTTCTTTAATACCCTATTCCATATTATAATTTGATAGTAAACATGAAAAAAAATATGTAAAACAGCGGAAAATCGAAAGAAGTTTTTAATATAATAAACGCGTTTCAAAATAATTAGAGTTGAAAAATAAATGTTTCTATGTAACAGTATTTATGACCAGAATAGTTATGTTTATACGGTTGTGCCGTACCTTTCTTTATTGCTAGGACCTTGTTTACTATTTGCCACAATGCATTACGTACAGGTGAGTTTGGCTTTAGCCCCCTCCCCTCTACCCCACTGTGTTATAGCTGGGATAGTAATTCTCTATATTCCGAGTGTCTAAAATCTTGTAATCTTGTAAAATTTAACTTCACATCATGCGGAGCGTTTGCTTATGTGCCCTTTACTTAAAAGTTGCAGCAACTGAAAGCACGAATGTTACTCATTAATTTAGAAGCGTTCAACACCTATAGCAGCTTATGCTATATGCTTAGCAGTTAAAGCGAGTCATATGCTATTGTACCCCGTTCAGCTCGTTCCATATATACATACATAAATAGTTGGAAGCCAATAATTACAAGCTACAGTTCAACAACTCGCTAGTAGCATGAACACTGTAGAGTTATTGTGGATAGCGTGATGTAAGTAATTTTCAATATAATTGACCTAACGGCCACGCCACGAGTATTCGAGTAGCTTATACAATCGACAGGTCACATTGGTATGGCTTGGTGTATTATTAAGGCTCATTACATATTGAATTAATTTGATACCAATACGCTTTATACAATGTGACTCGTCGCGAAGTGACCCCCCGTGGTTTTTAGAGAGTTCTTGCAAAATTCAATGATAAAGTTCCCAAAAATGGAGGGTCTATGTACCGTATTTTTTTTTATGAATTTTTAATTTCATTTTAACGGATTTTAAGGCAGCTGCGATTTTTGTTCATAGTTTTGTGATATTTTCATAGTTTGCTGGAAATGTCATGTAGATTATTAGGAATTAAAAAAATATATGTGTTAAATTAAATATAACTGAAAACAAATACCGAATTGTCTGAATTTAGATTCATTGGGATTTATAAATATTGATCACGAAATTTTTTTATATTTGAGGCGTGCTCTGGAATGAATCGTGACGTAGATGCTTCTTAGAGATTCAATGTAGTACACCGTGACTAGCTCCAGGGACTGTCAGTAGAAGAATTTGAACGCCAATGAACGCGTTCGGCTCGTCGGTAATTAATTGGCTATGGATATAAGATCTATGGAGGTTATTAGCACTAGGCTAATTACAGTAGATGGAAGGACGAATTCTTGATAATATTAATATTTTGATAAAATATGTTCATTTCAATGAACTTCATGGGTATCGCATAATAAATACATACGTAAACGCCATTTTTATTTTTCACATTCGATATATTTCCTGAGATTGCTTAAGAATAGATTATACATGCCACGGCCAGAAAAAATCGTCGTGGTGTGTGTCCTGACGACTCTGCATACTCCCTTTAGTTATGTTTTAAAAGAACTCCATGTTTTAGAGCGCTGAAAAATCTCGGGCAGGTAGTACAATTTTCATCTTAAAAGTTCGTGGAAACCTGTGCGAAATACAACGTATTATACTGCAGCGACCAGTTTGGTGTATGGTGATGAACTCCCTGTTGATGACGATTATAAAATAATGCATAATATCAAATAACTTATCTGAACGCAACCAATTATACAATTGATAGAACAAAAAACCGTGCGTAACAGTGGATTTGCCAACAATTCTCATAGCTCGTTTTAGAACCTGGTTGAAAGATAAAAAAACTTTTTTTACCATTTGGCCCTCGCGGGCACTTAGACATGTCTTGCATTTTTTTGTATATACAATCTTTTTGTATCTTATTTAATTCTCTTACGATATTTTTTTTTAAACTATTAGTATTTCGAAAATGACCATTATAATATATGGAATATAAGGTGTCTTTGTATATTGCTAGTTAGATATGTTCGTGCTGAATTATTTTCAGATATCTTTGCCAGTCACATATTCATAAATTCTACAATAAGCCTTTTTTATGGAGAGTATTTTTGATGAGCTTTTTGATCATATTGTCAGGAAAGGACAGAACTATTTCAGGCACTTTGTAAAATAAAAACTAAAGTAGATAGACACTTCATTTTCTCATTGATTTTGCGAGAACTCTATATATAAAACTATATATAAAAATGGCGGGCGGTAACTTCGCAAAGCGTCACATTGCATAATAATATTTTAGAATACAATTTATCTGCTGCTATTGCTTGACCAGATCTGAGAAAGCTATTGTGAGTAACAACATGAAGAGACCAACATACAGTTACCATTACCTTTTCATTGGTAAGCTTTGCTTTAGGGTACTGTTGCGGCTTTTGACCTGGGGTCAGCGATTGCATACTTCGCTTACGGTTATCGTAAAGAATCTACTATTCATCACATGGTACCATTCGATACAATATTCCTTCATCTCTGTGCCGATTCAACAAGTTTCAACACGCATTTCTTTCTGCAGATCAGTCAAATCATGAGGCACCCATTTTTCATATTTTTTTGTCTTATTGATTTGATGCAAATCAGTCAATATTGTAGGTAGGGTAACGTTAAATCATGCCGCTAATTCCTGGGTAGTTTGACTCGCATTGGCTTCCAGCATCTTCTTGAATTCAACGTTAATCACCTGTGTTCATCTTCCACGTGGTTCATTCTTCAAGTCGAAGTTTCCATTACGAAAACATTTAAACCAAAAACGTACCGTGCATATTCATGCACGGTACGTCTGTCTGTTTGTCTTGATCTGGATGTTTTAAGAAGGGTAGGTATTCGCATCAAAGCAGCACCCACACTTCACAGGAAAACGGCAGCCAAATAACAACTCCCTAGAGGGTTGTTGTGTTAATGCATGTGAGTGAGGTCACCAGTAAGCTCCCAAGGAGTTACTGTGTAAGCAGCAGAGGAGGCATCGCGCGAATGGTACTTAATCTATCGCAAGCGTTTATAGGCTACGGTACCTGCTATACATCAGGTGGGCGTGTATATATATATATATATATATTTCAACTGTCTAACTATCACAGTTCATGAGATACAGCCTGGTGACAGACGGACGGACGGACAGCGGAGCCTCAGTAATAGGGTTCCGTTTTACCCTTTGGGTACGGAACCCTAAAAAACAATTGAAATTCGAAAATCAAAATTAGCACATTTTTAAAAAAAAACCTCATAGGTATCATGTAAAAAAAGTAGCATTTGATAATCTCACACCATGAAGGTTTAATGTCAAATCAAAGTATCTATTATTATAAAACGACAATTTCATTACCCCCTATTATTTATGAAAATAAAAGATGTTTATCTATTCTATTAGGTAACTATGGTTCTTGTAGTAGTCTTGTAGCGCCATAAAGATCCAATAAAATAAAGTCTGTACGTCTTTATTTTATTGGAACTGTATGGCGCTATGTAATTAATTTGAATATTTATTTATATACATAAATAATTATCTTTTTTCTTGTAGTTTTCATACGATTTCCTTTTTTATTTCGTAGCTACTGATGAATTTTTGAATAATAGATTTTTTTGTAAAATAAAAACTTGCATATTTATATGTTTCAAATTTTCAATACCGATTATGACAAAAAATAAAAATTTTAAGTTTATTCAAACAAATATGGTCACACTATGACCTCAATTTCTGCTATGCTTGTAACTTCTCCCTACTCCCTAATAACATACATGATAATAAAGTAGAATGCCGCAGGGCGTTGTTATTGTAGACGTATTGAATATCACAAAATGGCGGCGTACGAGGGTCCGAATGGAACAAAACAAGGCCGAACAACAGGCAAGGGTTGTAGATTTTATAGCGGAAACCCTAACATATTTTTACAAGCGGCGTCCAATGTGAAAATATCTCAACTACACAGGAACTTGATGCTTGTGAAGCTAATAAATACACTAAAATTATTGAGCCATTTACGCCCGGTGTGAGTTGAAAGCTTTTCCAATGTTAGTATCGTAAAATATTCGAACAAACTGTTTCTAGTAACGTTCGCTTCAGATTGTGTACGAATTATTTTACTTTAATAAAGTAGATTATTTATTACGTAAAACTTACCCTCCGAACGGAGAAGCTTAAGATAGGCAATCCCACCAATAGACAGGCTGCGGTCAATGTTGCTTAACCTGTGTGTTCAATTAGAATGACACAGTAAATGATGCCAACGAACACTCTCTAGAATACACTAAGTTATTATCATCTATTTGATATTAACAAAAATTAACTTTTATAGACGCTCGTTGCAAAGTTTATATAACTCGAAGATACTAGTACTAGGAAGGTAAGGCTCGTACGCACTGCGGATCTTCTCACTGTTCCATTTCAAAACCGAACGTCTCTCCACCTATTTTTCTTTACATTAATAGAATAACCCTAAAAGAGGTAGCGCGCATTTTTGAAGCACAATCGAGGAAGTACTGCCGCCTCACGAAAAAAGAAATCTAAATTACTACTCTAGGTTATTGTGTTCCTGCGATTGGGTGAGTTTGCCAATAAGCTCCTAAAGAGACGCCGTGTTAGCATGAGAGGTGTGGATAATTTAATATGAGAATAGCATTTTTCTTCGTAGCGATATCATATTCATAGGACGGATCTCTGGTCATAAACAAACGTTTACAATATTTTACTGCAAGTGTTCATAATGAATAGAAAAATATTTTCGATTCGCTCAATTAGGCACCTCATAGCATTAAACTGGCAATAATCCATAGCTTTGGATCGGAATAAAATAAAAGCAACGGACGGATTGCGGCAATAAAACTGACCATTACCGAAGTAAACAATATTAGAGAAGGAGTCGTTGCTATAAATCTCAGCAGAAATGCCTCGACAGCGATAGCGAGCTACATTGTGGCGAAAGAAGGCACGATATACGTAATACAAAAGTTAGATTACGTTGTCCCAGGACGCTTTGGGTAGATAAGGAGAAATTTGTTTTTCGAAATAGCGGAGAGGCTCCGGCATTCTAATGGTAAAGCTCCAACTATGAAAGGAGTTCGACTTGACGTAATAATACCTAATGGATTATATTGGTCTGAATATATTTCATGGCGTGTTTATGACACATTAGATTAGACTAGCTTTTCCATACTTTATAATAAAATATCTTCTATAATATATTCTGTTTTCTACACCTTTTTTTTTTGTATATTGATCACATTGTAAATTGAAATATATCCAAATTCTGATCAGTATTTTCTTTATAACTAGATAACAAAAGCTGTTTAGCTGGTATGGCCATAAATACTTTTCCATAGAAACTTTTATTTTTTTGAACTCTTTAATTATTTTGAATTTTGAACGCGTTTATTGTCTAAAAATTTCTTTCGATTTCCCGCCGTTTTACATATTTTTTTGCACGTTTATTATCAATTTACAATATGGAATGGGGTGTAAAAAAACAAGATTGCAGTAGATGCCTTGCACAAAGTGAGCATGAAGCCGTCGGTCATAATCAAGACACTACAAAAGCTTGGTATCAGCCGTATGCTGGTATATCGTACTATCGACAGATGCCTATACCAACACGTCCTCTGTTGAAGACATAAAATATCGGAGCGACCGCATGCTATTAGAACTACAAAGGCTGTTAGTGCTATTAAAACGCTGAAACCCCATTACGAAACAAAAATCTTATCGCGAGAAATGAAGATTCTCGCTAGGACTCTGTCGCGTATAATAAACCAAGACCTAAAGCTCGGCGCTTAGTTTCTATATACAGGACATGCTCTAAATCAATTCCTGCAGTTGAAGAGAGTGGATCGATCAAAACGCCTTCTGTCCCGATACGCAGGTGAAAGGCACAGAAATACCCTCTTTACTAACGAAAAAATATTCACGATTGAAGAGAACTACAAGAAGCAAAATGACAAAGTATACGCACACAGTTTAAAGAAGCCGTCCAAGTGGTACAACGTGGTGATCATCCTGCGTCTGTAATGGTTTGGTGGGGGGTGTCTTATCATGGATTCACATAGCTGCACCTGGTCACAAGGCACGAACTACCCAAGCCTGGCTTGAAACCAACGTTCCAGACTTTAAAAGACCTGAAGAGCACTACAACAAGCAAAATGACAAAGTGTACACACACAGTTCTAAATAAGTCTTCAGCACGTTGTACATTTCCAACCTAAGTGGTCGGAAAGGAACAACTAGAAAGACTGACCCTCATCTAGCTTAGATCTGAACCCCTTAGACTACAAATTATGGTCAGTATTAGAAGACATGACCTGCTCGCCTCGCCACGCCGACATTGTGCTTCTTAAGACAGCTCTGTAGCAGTGCAGTGGCCAAATTTCCCATGGAAATAATACGTAAAACAGGCCAGTATCAAACCTAAAGGTGGTCATTTCAAATAGATGTTTTTTTTGCTTAGACTTCCATAAATACGTGCATATGTATTTATTAAGGTTACATTTCATCATAAATAAATAATGCATATTCATTTGTTACAGAACTTACGGACGTACTAGGTACATTCGTGTTACAGTTGGTTAATTTTTAGGGTTCCGTACGCAAAGGGTAAAACGGAACCCTATTACTGAGACTTCACTGTCCGTCCGTCCGTCCGTCCGTCCGTCTGTCACCAGGCTGTATCTCACGAACCGTGATAGTTAGACAGTTGAAATTTTCACAGATGATGTATTTCTGTTGCCGCTATAACTACAAATACTAAAATATAGAATAAGATAAATATTTAAGGGGGCTCCCATACAACAAACATGATTTTTTTGCTCGTTTTTGCTCGATATTGATAACGGCAACAGGTAGACGCTTGAAATATTCACAGAATATTTAGTTATATATTAACTTTAAGAATAAATAATTAAATTAAAATAAAACAAATATTTAAGGGGGGCTCCCATACAACAAACGTGATTTTTTGCCGTTTTTATAGATAGTGATACGGAACCCTTCGTGCGCGAGTCCGACTCGCACTTGACCGATTTTTTATCTTACTATGCTTAGTTTTTATTTTCCTTACTTTAGTTCTTTACGTTATAAGTAACCAAAACGAACGCGAGGATTACGGTTGTCGATACCATGTTGGAACAAGTGGATGAGATTGTATATCTTGGAAGTGCTTTTAGCAGGATTGGAATGTACACCGCTGGTGTAGAAACGAGTGACTACGGGGAACAGTGTTAATGGAGCATTGGGTAAACTTGTAAGGAGTAGAAATCTAAGCTAGAAAGCACAGCTGGCTTTACACAACATGATGCTAATATCAATAGAAAAGCGCAAAATTTGTGGGCGTAACGTTTGCTGACCACTTTCGCAATAATGAAGTAAGAAAGGGAATTGGTCTCAAAGAGAGTGTCGGTGTTAAGATAGGAAAAGGCATCCTCTGTTAGTTCGGATATGTAGAAACAATGTAAGATGAAAGGATGAGACAATACGAAAGTTTGACTAAGACCAAATTGGTCACGTTTTATCAGAAGGTGATATCAGGAGCCCTAGGAACCCATGAATGTGTATGAAAATAGCAATAAATTATTTAGAAATAAATGAGGTGTGTAAGCACCGCACCTTATGGCGCTCAGTTCTCTCCGCTTACATAAATAACATGATATCTTAATATATAACTTTAGTAGGATTCATTAAGATAATTCTCAAACTAGTCGCTGTTAAACATAGTTTGTTCGGGTAATAAATAGATAATCCGACTACCGAACACTTTCTGACTCAGAAATATTTGTGTTTCTAGGGTTATCCCGTTTCCTAATCCCTTAGAATTGGCGTGATCTGCACTTAAGCCTACGGTTTTGACGAAGATACTGATTTTAACAAGGAGTAACTGCTATCAGACCTTCTTAACTGGTAAAATCGAGTTTTTTTTGGGTGGAGCTTTTCTTGGTGTGCTCAATAGAGCAAAGCTGTACTTCAGTGCGCGTCAAAGACTTATGTTATATAAGTCTCAAGTGACACCGCACATGAAGTACTGCAGTAATTTTGGGTGGGAGCACCTGGATACCAGCTTGAACCGTACGACTCCATTCAGAGACAGCTCGTCTCTGAATTGAGAGTGAGAGTGAGAATAGACCTAGATCCTAAGCTTATACACAGTATTGAATTTGTGTGTTCTACTGATTGTACAACGGGTTGTGTTCTGAAGAATAGTTTGATATGATGCCGATAGCTACTTTTTATAACCTCACCGCTCGCCGACGGCCGGAAGTTCACCCTCACATGCTGGAACCGTAATGGTCACGTGATGTTCGGTTTCACAGAAGTTTTCTTCCGAGAACTCTCAAGTTGTGGAATGAACTCGCAGCCAAGGTTTTCCCAAGGAACTACAGCATGGGGCTCTTCAATAAAGGCGTGAAGAGGTTTTTAGAGGGTCGGCAACGTATGAGTGACACCCCTGGTGTTGCAAATGTCCACAGGCTACGGTGACTGTTTACCATCAGTCAGGCCGTATACTTGTTTGCCACCTTAGTGGTATATAAAAAAAAAGGTTAGGTCAAGCGACTTTCGAAATATAATTCCTTGGACATGTTTTCCTCTCGATGATTTCCTTCACCGCCGAGCAAGGTGACAATTACAAATATATACAAAAATCCGGAAACCAGAATATGGTACATAGCCACACCTAGATTCGAACCAATACAATTCAATTAACAGTTGGTTCTTTATCTAACGGGCTATCACCGCTGTTGGTTCGCCAATTTTAATGTATGTATGTATGTATATCTTCACGCCAAGTCCCTTGCGGGGTAGGCAGAGAGAACCGAGCGCCATAAGACGCGGTCCTTGCATACTTCACTCGCTTCTGTGACATTCATAGCTCTTTTCATGCACGCTCGCCGGTTCCTGGGGCTTCTGACATCACCTTCTGATAAAACACGACCAATTTGGTCATGGTAGGTTAGTCTCGGCCTTCCTCGGCTCCTACATCCTTCCACTTTTGCATTGTATATCTGTTTCGTCATTCTTTCGTCCCGCATTCTTTCTATAATTTTCCAATTTTTTGCCAATTTTAAAATCTTCCTTAAGTAGAAGGCAGTAACATACAGCAATATAATGCGCATCAATTTATATAGTAGAATATAACACAAAACTTCTTATAAATCTAACGCGTTTGTCTTTGAATCATTATGCATAACCTAAATTATTTGGCACAATTTATATGTATGTACGTACAATTTACATTTTGATTTCGTTATATATTTCCATAGCTTAATTAGGAATACATGGAATAATTTGAGGAAGTGGAAAACGTTAGCTTCTTCCGTCGCTTCACAAATACTTCATGTATCTTGGGACTGAGGGTCGCTGATACTCGGAAGTTATAAATAACAATCCTGGGTAACTATTCCCGAAGGTACAATATTAAGCAGTGCCCGAGTTAAATTTATTATTAGCCGATGTCAAACTTTGCTCCGAAACGTCAGTAACTCAAATAGTTATAGTTAAAATAACATTACAAGCACCTACTCGTGTACGTTTAAAAAAACCATTTAAATTATGCAAAGCATTTATCTATCAATTTACCTACATCTTCACGCTAGGTTGACTGCAGGGGTAGGCAGAAATGTTGATATCACCTTTTGATAAAACACAAATTTTGGTGTTTTCTCTGCCCTATCCTCCCACTTCCGAGTTTTTTTTTTTTTTTTATTTTTTATTTTTTTATTTCACATTTACAGACTTACAAAAAGATACATAATAATTAGCATTATAAAACCACTGAGGTTTGTCTTCAATGCTAAGTAATCCACGTCAACCAATTATACATTTAAAAAGTAATTACATTAAGATAGATATGATCCTATTGGTACAACGAACATACATTAATGTCTACTTGCTAACCATTAAACACGGCAGGAATGCGCGTAAACATACATAACCGCCATACAAATCAGGTACAAGTAGGTATAACCGAAGGTAACATCCCACCCAACCCACATCGACAATCAGGCACATGTTTATTATGACAAAATATAAAACAGCATAAACAGCGTAAACAACCCGACAACACAATACAATGCGTTACAGAGACAAGCCGGCCAAACTGTCCAAAAAATATTTCTTTAATTTAAATTTAATGTTAAGTGGAGTTAGTTTATTTTTTAAATCTAAAGGTAGTTCGTTTATTATTCGCGGTACAACACAGCTTGACACCCGTTCACCGTATACATTGTTGACTCGTGATATCGGCAACCGGTTTTGTGCAACAGAGCGCGTGTAATATACAGGCTGATTAGCGTTCGTGCCAGAAACATGTTTAAAATAATTTTCTTTTAATAAACTGTGTTTTACCTGGGTATGTACTGGAAGAATTTTACAGTGTTTGAAAATACCCAATTCGTTGTCACGGAATTGCGATTTTGTATTTGCCGATATAATTGTTTTTAATATTCTTAACTGAAGTCTATAAATATTATTTAAATAAGTAATATAGGTACGGCCATAGCTACTGAGCCCGTATTTTATGTGAGATTCAGCTAGTGAATTGTATAATAAAAGTTTAACAGAATAAGGTATACGACGATTAAGAATTTTAATTATTGCTAGAAACTGTCTCAATTTATTACACACGTGGTCAATGTGAAGCTTCCAGTTAAGATTTTTATCAATTCGTAGACCAAGATATGTATAAAAATCTACCTGTTCAATTTCGGGACAGTTACAAATACCTGAACATGACCTGTGCAGGCAGTTATGTTCATGAGCAATTAAAGATTTGGGGGCCATGGGAGATTTTAAGTAGGGTGATCTAATGTGCAATATTTTGGTTTTATTTGCGTTCAAAACCAAACCAGCATCGTGACACCATTTGCAAAGGTTAATAAAATCGGTTTGCAGAAGATCGCAAGCCTTATCCAGATTACTATCGCTTATCAAGAGGCAAGTGTCGTCGGCAAATTGATAACAAGTGCTATGTTTAAGGCAGTTGCTCATGTCATTGACATACGTCAAGAAGTGCAATGGACCTGCGACTGAACCTTGGGCTGTACCTTGGGTGATTTTTTTAATGCTACTATAGCTATCAGCAATTTTAACCGCAAATGTTCGATCATTGAGGTAGTTCTTAAACCAATGCATTAATGGACCTCGAATGCCGCAGGCATCGAGCTTCTGTATTAGATTGTTATGATCGAGAGTATCGAAAGCTCTAGAAAAATCAATAAAGAGAAGTAGTATATTTCTTTTCTGGTTCAGGTTGTCGTTGACGTGGTCGGTAAATTTAGATAAAAGATCACTGGTCCCTTTTCCTTGTTGGAAACCAAATTGGTTGTGATATATGACATTATGATCCCTGTAAAAGTTATGAATTTGATCACATATACACTTTTCGACTACCTTGTCAATAACTGACAGAAGTGTAATTGGGCGATAATTACTGTAATCGCATCGACTACCCTTTTTTTTGAAAATAGGCCTCACATTTCCCTTTTTCAGTTGGCGAGGATAATCCTCGGTCCTTACACTACAGTTCAGGAGATTGGCAACTGCCAGTGATATGTCTTCGGTAACCATTTTGATCTCAGAAACCCTGATCCCATCTATTCCTGGAGCTTTATTACTATTAAGACTTTTGATAATCGAGCAAATTTTTTTACTAGAGACTTTCTGAAATTGGATACTACAGTTAAGTTGTTCCAGATATGAGTTTCCATTCAATAGTTTAACCTTACAGTTGGGTATAATTTTTTTGACCGCGCTGTCAAATTCTTCCGCAAAATTATTAGCTATAACTTCATTCGAAAGGCCTTGAGACTCAAAAGCTTTATTTATAGCTTGATCAACAGACAATGTGAGACGACCCATCATCTGATTAACAATCTGATACACTTTTTTTTGGTTACTAAAATTTTTATTTATTTTATTTAAGTAGTAATTATTCATTTTTGATTCCAATATCTTGTGCACATTGTTACGAGTTTTGTTATATTCCAGTCTTAGTTCTAAGTCTTTTGGGTTCCGTTTCCATAAGCTAAACAGTTTATCCCGTTTGTTACACAATTTTTGTATGTTATCATCCATCCAAGGAACCCGATATTCTTTACGGGGTCTCTTATAATTATATTTTTTCGTTGCAATAAATCGGGCACTATTTAAAGAATTTTGAATAAAATCATATATTTGGCTAGGAGAATCCATGTCATTAGTTTGTGTCCACTTTATTTTATTCAATTCATCACGAAAAACATTATAATCGAAGTAGGTTTTAGCAGCCTCCTGTATACGACGCGTTTGCGGGCTGTTACTTACGCAGGAAAACACTATTGCGTGGTGATCTGCCAGTACAACATCAACAACCGCGGAGAACGGATCTAGTGTGGGGAAACGGGCAAAAATGTGGTCGATACATGATCTAGTGACACAATTAGGTTTCGTATCAATACGAGTGTAGTCTGTGATTCCACACACTAGGCCGCGCTCGCACAGTGTTTCCAAGTATGAGTCGGTGTGGGATGATACCGTTTTCAGATCTATGTTCATATCTCCAATCAGAAGTGCATTACATTGAATATCGAAGCTGGAGACATACCTACGAAGTTCACTTATAAATAACGTTTTGTTTGACGAAGGCGGCCTATAAACTGCACACACAACTATATTTTGACGATCAGTTTTTAAGATACCTGTTATATTTTCGAATGTGTAACTTTTATAGGTTATTGTCGTAAATTTGAAATATTGTTTTATGTAGATTATTATACCACCACCCTTTTTACCTACTCTTAGTTGCGCATGCATGTTATAGCCCGGTATGTTGAACAGTTGAACAATATTGTTAGATATTCCCGCCTCTGTAATAACAATCATATCGAGCGGGAAATTACATTGATGAATAATTTGCAATAATTTAGGAAAATTTTTAATGAGTGACCTAATGTTGATATGTAAACATGAAAAATTAATTTGGTGATTAGAAGGCAGTTGTTGAAAGAAGTAATCAATAGTTTTACAGTTATATATTTCTTTAATTTTTAGTGGATCCATTACTAATAGACTAGTTAGATCTAGAATAAACAGATGTTAAATTATACTTTTTTATTATATTTATATAGGAACTTGTTCGATGTCGTGAAGAGATCGTATATAGTATATTTTACTATTATTAGTTTTTCTGACACATACCTTGCCATCATTACACCAAATATACTGGTACAAGTTATGTAATTTTAGTTTAGTATTATATAGAACAGTCTTAATTTGCTTAGTTAAAGCTTGACGAATAAAAACCTGGTTATCGACCGTCTCATGTGGTGCATTTGTAAGAATCATTCCTACACTTAGACGTTGGTTCCTGCTGGAGGTTATCCATCTCTTTTGATCGATTTTCGACTTCAGTTCAGCCAATACTAGACCGGGCTTGTCCTTATTTCCTGGTATGAGTCTTGATGACTGGATATCACGTACATCCATGTCGAGTTTGTTAGCCACTATTGATAATATTTGAGTTAGGTCTTGAGAAGAGGTCTCGGGTAATCCAGCTATTTCCACAAATGTCGACAAGGACTTTTGCTCTGCTTGTTGCATGCCTTGTTCTAAAACAGCTACTCGAAGTTCAAGGTTTTTGTTTTTGTTATGTAGATCTATGTTTTTATGCTCAAGCTCTTTGATTTTGCTGTCTTGCGTTTTCATGTACTTATCCATAGAATTCATCTGCTCACTTAAGAATTCCAGTGACGCTCCTAGTTGACCAATCTCCTCTTGAAAGGATTTTTTAAGTTCGCGGCTTATGTCTTGCACAAGTTTTCGCGTGTCTATTGCAGTTGGAGTATTAATTATGGTACTGGTATCGTATTGATCGTCATCATCGTCCTCCGGAATAAAATATGATGACCTACGGGATACGTTCTGCAGACAGCTCTCACAGCTCCACTCAATATTGTTCGCATTACGCAAGGTGTTTAATTGCTTGTTGGATAGCTTGGCACAATCTGGTTCAGCGTGAACTACCTTGTTGCACCTACTGCATTCCAATCCAGGACATTTTTTGGTAACATTCTTGTTACAGACTGCACATTTTTTCACAACCATAATTGCGGGTATAATATAATACACTACTTGATATAACAGCACTATATACAACCGTTCGTGTCAACTGTATGACGCGGAATGAAATTTGCGCGTTGTTTATCTGTTTCATCATTTTTTTTCATCCCAAATTCATTATACATATCACATCAACTATACACGAAAACACAATTTAAAGGTCGTGAAGGATTTTGTTAGAACGAGTAAAGTGTTGGGAATGAATTATAACGGATAAAAGGGTAGATTTGCTTATAGGTACTTCTGTACGACCCTTAACTGCTTGAGTTGGTTGTTGCTGTAATATCTTTATTGTACATTCAACGGTACATTAGTATGGATGAATTGCATGAATATACCTGTATATGACTATATATATATATATATATATATATATATATATATATATATATATATATATATATATATATATATATATAGGTATATACATCTATAGACGATAATGAGTACTTAGAATACATAGAAGATAATAGTATCTAGAGTGAGATTAGAGGAGAAAAGAAGACAATATGGTACGAGTATAATATATTCATGTAATTTCGAAGTATCAAGTAATTAAGACGTAAATAATTAATGCCATTAGTTTAGGAAAGTAAATATATATTTTACTTTGTAAAGGTAATCGCATATTGTTATTTTTCATACTTAACAATAGTGGAAAACGTTTGTAATCGAACGCATTCATTGAAATCACTCCGTACGTCAAGACTGGGAAAGAAGCTATTTAGCAACCACTATTAAACGACAAACCGCCTGATGTGAACTGGTAATCGTTGCCTATGAACGCTTGTAATATTTATATCATTCGCTCGTTGCCACTACTGCACCTGGTTCTTCAATAGATTACTAATAATCTCAATCAAAGGCATAATTATATTAGTAAGCCCTGTCATATTTATCTTTTGCCATAGCCTCGTTTGATAGTTGGAAGGATGCTATAAGTGTAGAAGAATTTGACTCTGACTCTAAAGATATGTCGAGCTTCTTACACTGCAACACTTTTTAATATTTAAGCTTAAACAATACAGCAACCTGCATATTAATCTAGAATTTTGCATTATTTTAAGTGTAAATATTATTATTACTCTACTTTTGATTTTTTTGATACTTGA
Source organism: Pyralis farinalis (assembly GCA_947507595.1). Taxonomy (NCBI): domain Eukaryota; kingdom Metazoa; phylum Arthropoda; class Insecta; order Lepidoptera; family Pyralidae; genus Pyralis; species Pyralis farinalis. Next base: position 9,302,422 of record OX382264.1, read on the forward strand.
ACTAGCATTTACTTTTTAACGCATGTACTATGTATTAAATGAATGTGATACCGACGTAATGAGATGAATTCTTTTTCAAGCATATTATAGATGATTGAAAGAGATCCCTACAGGGATAAGTCTGCCATTGTATAATTTAGATTTTTGTTATTATCATTATGTATTTTAATCGATAAATGATGTAATAAGTTATATAAACAAACAGGTACATGCTTTGACAAAAACCTCTCTCAAATATTTCTACGAATGAATAATGCGCACTCACCGCTAGATGGCGTTAATAGCCACCAGCTGTTAGCGCTGAAAGTGATCTAAAAGAATTCTATTTTCCCTCTCTTTGACCCAAATACGGGGTCTTCCATCTGAGAGCATTAATTCCTCTATTCCGTTTTGTTGATTGCGCAACTCATCTTTTGTGCTTTCCACTTTTAACCTCAATTTGCGGACGCCATTCAAGGCAAGATTTATGAAGTTTAGCGTTTACGGCGTGGTTTAATTATGTGAAAATTTGGATTAATTAATCATAAGTCGTGCGTTGGTATGTTATTGATCGTTTACATGCCTCCGTGATGTGTGTTCGAGTGTTGGTGGCGTGTCGTTGGTATTGTTCCCTGTGTGTAAACCCCAGCTTAGCATATTATTTGTTTTTGGTTAAGGTAGGCGTAATAAATTATTGATTTAATATCTTCATCGAAATGTCAGGAATTTGAATAGTTTGCACTATGTTCTACGTATAAGGTATATCCGAATTTTGCCTCACGTAAATTACTAATTAATTTATTGACTAGTTAAAAGTTCATTAAAAAAACTACTTTCTTCGCCTTCCGTCCGCAAAAAAGTCGGATTATAAACAAAAGTTTATAGTCCGATTTTTGTTCTTGCATGAGTCCTTTAACAATCATTTAAAGAGAGGTAGGGCGCATAAAAGCAGCTTATCTGGGGAACTACCTCCACCTCACAGAAAACCAATAACAACTCCTTAGAGCGTTGTCGTGTTCCTGCGTATGCGTTAGGTCACCAGTAAGTTCCTAAGGATTTGCTGTGTTAGCAGCAGAGGAGGCATCACGCGAGATGATACTTAATGTATTACAAGCGGTTATATACTACGGTAACCGCTTCAGATGGGCCATGTGCTTGTATGCCTTCCGACGTCGTATATAAAATAATCTTATAAAGATTTGAGCAAGTAAAAATTATGAAAAAAAGTATTTAATAAAAAACAAAACAGACCACATTGCAATCGGCACGAACGAAAGGAACAAACATGTGTATTCACAGCCAGCTCTGTTATTTGGCAATATTTGAGTAGTGTAGTTTTTTACACAACGTCAAACTATTTTTTCGATTCGATTTAGAGACGAGCTGTGAAAATTATCGACAATCCTAAGCTAGAGATTTTGCCACCCTTTGTCTGTTCTACTGCTTGTACAACGAGTTGTGTTCTGAAGAATTGTTCGAAATGATGCCCTCAGCTACATTTTACATAATCGCACCGCTCGCCGACGGCGGGGACTTTACCCTCATACGCTGGAACCGCAATGGTCGCGTACGGTGACTGTTTACCACCAAGCAGGCCGTATGCTTGATTGCCACTTTAGTGGTATAAAATAAAAGCTAACATACGACCCAGCTGTAACGTAACGTTAACCGCGTTCCACAACCACCACCATTACACTACTGCTATACAGTAGAGTCATATTACTTTAGGTCTAAGTAGACATTTTTTTGGGAAATTAAAGACGACAGAAAGTTAATTAAATATATGAATTGTTTTTATATATTTCACACAGTCTCGTTTTTATACGTGTTTTTATTTGATCGCAATCTTCGTAAAATATCTTTACCGTAATAGGTGCTACCGTTTGCCATAATAAAATAGTACGTAACTTCCCAGCTCACTGAACTGGGAGTAATCATAACAACATTTGAATATCCCGGCGGCGGCGTGAGAAAGGGGGAACTACAGCTTATATGGGTTATATTTTATCCATGTGCTATTTCGACCTTCGATTAATATAGAGAACGCATTGGCCTAGTTTATCGACCAACCAGAGCTTAGCATCACCTGTCTTATTTGCGGCAAGGGCTGGACGCTGGACACATTGGATAAATAATCTATCGGGCATACAATGCACAATGTAAGCCCATTAGGTAACTTTGTAGGTATATTCGAAGCTATTTCGTAGGTATATTTTGAACTCTACACTAATTCATATGTGAATATATTCAAAAGTATTTTTATATAATTTAATACAGCTCGAATATTGCAGTGGTTAGCGTATTCTAAAGTTTTTATAGACGTATCTTTTATTTTGTTATTGAAGCATGTGCTATTCATTTTTTTATTCGAAAAGATCTTTTTTTATGTTACTTAGACTGACATGTAAGTATGTTGAAGGACAAATCATGCTTGATTGTCATGGCCTATAGCAGCAAAGATTCTGTATTAAGTAAGCGGTACACCATACCAAATCGTTAATAGAATCTTTGCTGATACAGCAAACTGCTTGATCTAGGAATTTATAATTTTACATGGAGGTTACTGGCGTAGTATGTACACTGTATGCTTACAAGTTGTATACATCGACTCAGATTGTTTTCCAAACCTCCTACGGGTGTCGACAGACAAAGCGCAACACAAATGCAAAGTCGCGGTCAACAGTTTGTGTATAGATATCGTCATCAATTTCAAAGAAACGTTATACTCTTTGTGTTTTCATACGAATAAAGATAAAAAAAAATTTTCTGCCATTGGACCCTCGCGAGCACTTTGACACATCTTATATATTTTTTAAATATGCTCTAATTGTATCCTGTTCAATTTTCTTATATTGCCATTTTTCTTTTTTAATCAACAATCCGTTCGGAAATGACCATTGGCGATGATGAAATGCCGAAAGTAACTTGACAATTATAACGCAGCGCTTTTAAGAGTTATTTTTTTATACCACTAAGGTGACCAACAAGCGTTTGCCTTCCCTGATAGGAAGCAGTTACCGCAGCGTATGGACATTTGCAACGCTAGGGGTGTCACTCTTGTATTGCTGACCCTGTAAAAACCACTTCACATTTCTTGAAGAACCCCATGTTGTAGTACCTTGGGAAAATCTCGTCAGGGAGCTCATTCCACAACTTAATTCTTTATAGAAAACTTTTCTGGAACCGCACAGTACGCGATTATTGCGGTACCAGTGTATAAGCATGAACTCCCAGTCGTCGGCGAGCTGTGCGATTGTAAAACGAGGCTGTTGGCATAATGTCGAACTACTCCTCAGAACACAACTCATTATTATTTTGATTTTATTTAGTCAAACAGAACGACAAAAATACTACTAGATACTTTTTTTTTGTGTTGGTACTTGAGCAAACGTTTTAAAAGAAAGTACCTGCACCTCAAAGAAAACCGCAGCCAAATAACAACTCCCTAGAGGATTGTTGTATTTATGTTGTAATAATTAAGCTCCTAAGCTGTGACTGTGTTAGCAGCAGACTTGGCACCGGGCGATCGGGGCGAGTGTTTAGCAAGCGTTTATAGGTTCATATGTAACCGCTTTACATCAGGTGGGCCATATGCTTGTATGTTTTCCGACGTTATATAAAAAAAACCGTCAAGTGCGAGTCCGACTCGCTCTCCGAGAGTTTCGTAATTAAATATTTTGTAAACTATTTTCGCAAAAAAAATATTTTTGGTGATCTAACTACAAATTTATGGTTTTCGGATTTTTTCCTTAACTATATGACCTTCCTTTTCTTACCAAATTTCATGACTCTAGGTCAATGGGCAGTAAGTAACCTTTAAGTTTTGAATCCCTTGCTAGTAAAAAAGAGAAGTGGAAAGAGCTCTGTCTATGGAAGCGGCGGTCGAAAAGTTCATACAGATGCCTCCTCGCCACGGATCGGAGCCTCCCGCTGGCCCCCGCACCAGAGCAGACATGGGACAAGTGATCCCCCCCAAACTCAGACCGGCTCGGGAGCCGCAAGACCACATGGTAAACGCCTTCATCGAGTTCGTGGCAGTCACCAGAGCAACGCGGAAAGTCAACATGGATACCTGCAACTCCATCTTGCAGACTTATCACCGCGGCTCACAGGAACTGCTACGGATAAAATTAGGCGAAGCTGAGGCAGCGATCTACGACAGCGACAGGAACCTAGTAATACTGGGTAACATGTCGGGGTCGTACATGGCAGCATACAGCGCAACCAGTGGTTTTGTTCCCCTGGACGAGAAGAGCGAGGAAGGGAGAATCACATTCGAAACACCGACCGAGGACCCGGTGGTGGTGGTAGCCAAGTGCACAAGGGTAATGCTGGACGACAGGATCCTCGATATGGCAGAAGCCATAGCGGGGGACCTGTTCAAAGGCGTAAGCCCGGAGCACTGGGTGAGACCCACTATCACGTGGGTTAACGGAGTCCCCGGCTGCGGGAAATCCACGTGGGTGGTGTCACAAGCCGACCTGGCTGGAGACATCATAGTGACAACGACAACTGAGGCCGCCACTGATCTCAGGGGAAAACTGGAAACGCGTTTTGGTGACCTAGCCAAAAAGAGAGTGCGAACTATGGCATCCCTACTAGTAAATGGACTACATAAGGGCGAAACGTGTACACGCCTAATGGTGGACGAAGCCCTTATGAACCATTTCGGATCCATAGTCATGGCAATACAACTAGCCAGAGCCAGTGAAGCCCTGCTGATCGGAGACGACAACCAGCTTCCCTACATCGACAGGAACAATCTGTTCACCACCCTATACAACAGACCCAACCTTGTGACGTCAATCTCCCAAAATCTCCTTTGTACGTACAGGAATCCACAGGACGTAGCGTATGCCCTTAGAGAAATCTACAGTGGCATATACTCGGCCAAGACTCGCACTAAATCCCTATCGCTGAAGCGGTTTACAGGGGAGCGGATCCCGAAACAGGACAACACGCTTTACCTTGTCCACACCCAGGCTGAGAAGGCACTCCTTATCAGCCAGGGCTATGGAGCAAATTCGGGTTCCCGCACCCTAACCATACATGAAGCACAGGGACTAACGTGCGAGTCAGTGATTATTGTGCGCACAACCTCCAAAAAATCCCACCTCCTCCAAAGTGTCCCCCATGCCGTTGTCGCGGTCTCTAGACACACGGACAGCTGTGTATACCACACAGACTGTTTCGATAACGACGCGACAGCTCGGTTTATCCAGCGAGCCGAGACCGCGACAACGGAACATATCAGGGACTATAACCTTAAGATGGCGATGAGGGCGAGAGACGAGAAGGTCATCAAAAAGTTGACCCAAAGCTCCGAAAACCCAGAGAGCGGTCTCTCCTCCTCCTCCCAAACCAGTAGACTGAGAGAGGGGAAGAGCGTCATGGCAAGGCTCCGGGATGCCATCTCCCTTCCTTTCCGGAAGAAATAAAAGTGACTAAAGCAGAGATAGAGATGAGAGATGCCAGCAGTCGTGCTCACTAAAATGTCTAGACGGGCGGCGGCGTTGGGGGGCGGGTCATCGAGTTCCCTAAAATATGGTTGAACACGGTGATGGCTGCCCTCTGCGTCAACTCGTGAACGGGTGCCGCTCGGAGGGACTGGTCTGCCCGCGTCTCTCGTCCCTCTTTCTGCTTAAAACAAAAACTAAAATAAAAACTAGTAATAAGGCACTTATTGTAATCGCACTTGCGGAGCGATAAATAAAAAAACTAACAACCTGACAAAAAAAAAATGACAAACAAACAAAGGCACGGGCCAAAGAGCCTGTGGATATGACTACTATTAAAAAAAAAAAAAAAAAAAAAAATCCCTTGCTAGTGTTAAAATATGCGCTTCAACAAGGCATAAACAGCCGTATCTTTTGATTGCTTTGACTTAGAAATTTGATTTTTTGACTATTCGTAGGGATTGCAGACCTGAGTATTTGATATTAATTTCAGCTTAATAGCTCTACCCGTCTTTGAGAAAAGGGACTTGACAAACAGATAGTCAGACAGACGGACAACAAAGTGATCCTATATGGGTCTCATTTTGCCTTTTAAGGTATAGAACCCTGAAAAGGTAAGATAATGTAAGGAGAAGGTACTCGAATATAGAGGGAATATAGAAGGTATCGGCCTAACTTATGGTTACGTCGATACCTTCTCTTTTGCTTTCCTATGTTTATACAAGATTTCTTGTTCTTATTTTAAATAAATATAAACTACATGTATTTAAATACATAATGTTGTTACAAAAAACGAATGTGAATATACAAATAAATTTTCCACGACATTCAACCCTGTTATGTCAATTATGCAAGCAAAACGTACATTTTTCCGACGAGTATTCAAAAATACCGAAATACATATGTCAGTGCATAATGTATGTAGATTTTATTTCCAAGTGTAATGATGAAACCATTGCCTATTTCCATGAAATTATTATTCATGACTCCCTAAAATATGTTCATGCGGATACGAAACAGGGAAAGTTATATTAACTTGTGGAAGTTAGATTTGCGCTTATCCAAACATCTAGGGCACGTGTTTTTATATGCGTGCAAGGCCTCGCGTCGGCGGGGCTCCGTGGCAGCGTGGTAGGAAGTAGGAAGAAATGTTATGTACTTTAAATACACTTTGTAACAAGTCCTTCAGCAGTTTATTATAGTTTTTGCTGTATCTCCTTACAGTCTTCGTAAGTCTTCCTCAAGGTAATTCAATCAATATATTACGTAGAATTTATATTGCCAGGTTTAAAATAGTGTCTAAACAGGATAAACGCGGTCGAAAATTTATAGCGAAATGCTTGTAGACAGCGTTTACAATGATAATGTTAGAAACAGAGTTGGTCTAAAAGAGAGTGTCGTCGTAATGAAAAGAGGCGTATGTATACAGACGTATAAATTACTTGCATCTAACATCCATATGCCCAATTTCCAGGTGTTATTTTGCGAAAATTTACAAGTAGTTTGATCTAATTTGATTAGTTTTAGTAGTTACAATAACATGCTACGACTAACATCTACAGCGCCCGAGGATGCTTCGTGGTGGAAACTCGTATCGCAGAAACGACCGGAGCTCATGATGTTTCAGATGGCGCTGATGATGAATGTTAAATAAGCGAGTTAGGTACGTAAGGGCCAAGTCAGGCGTTCGGTTCTTTTGGATTATCCCACAAGGGATTTCGCGTAAATTTATAGATAGATAGATGGAAATACTTTCTCTGGTTACATTTGAAATGCAGAAGTGTAAATGCAAGCTGCATAAGTAACCGAGGAGCTGCTTGCAAAACAGAAGTACCGCACATCCATACATATATTTTTTATACCACTAAGGTGGCAAACAAGCGTATTATTGAACAGATAAAATAATACCACAAGCTAATAAACCTCTTGACTCTGCATAAGGACCTCTATCACTCACCAAGCCGTAGAGTTTCAGCGACTAGAATATCTTATACTAAATATCTTAGCGATTCGAGCCTACTATACAAGGGGAGGATATTTTAACCAATAAGCCGGTAAATGATGCGATGTTGATCGTTAAATTAGCCAATAAGAGCTGCGTGTTCTACTTTACCCCTAGCCTATTCCAGCGATACCCCAGCGATAATTATATTTAATATGCAAAAACGTGACATTGGGTCTAGATAGGTGACTTCCTTCATGAATAGTATTCACCATACAGTCCGAACCCAAATAGCAAAGTTCTGAGGGTTATGAAGTTTCTACGAATGAAGCGTGTGGAAGGCGAGATGTTAATTAAGATGTGAGATTTAGAGGCTCGAAGGTGCAGTAGTGAATGTAGATCTAATTGTTTATGGATGGAATCAGTCATCTCGAGTGCTCGAAGGAAACGGAAACGGGTCGATCCCAGCTATTTTGCGCCGAAAAGCAACACGAATGAGAAAGTACTTCTGGCTCACAGAACACCGCAGTCAAATAACAACTCACTGAAGGGTTGTATAGTTCAGAGAGTGACTAAGATTACCAGTAAACTCCTTAGGAGTTGTTGTGTAAGCAGCAGGGGTGGTAACCCTCGAGCTCCTTCTATACGCATTAGGTGAGCCATCTGAATGTATACCTTCCGACACTGTATATAAAAAAACCTCTCAACTAAGAAGTCATGAAAAAAGCTTTTTAAGAAAGGTAGGGTTGAAATAACTATCCTCACTGTTCTTAGTATTTATATATTTACGAAAATATAATGATCATCGCAACGCACTTTATGTTGTATTTAAACAGAAATGTTAAAATTCTAATGTTTTCGTCCAACTACCATCATTTTCACCAGCTCGGTGGCTCAGCCGTGAATGATGCGACACCAACGCTCGTGGGTTCGATTCCCACACATGGCAAAACATTTGTTCATCAACATGTCTGTTTGTCTTGGTCTGGATGTTTTAAGAGAGGTAGGGCGCATCAAAGCAGCCCGACCTGGCGAAGTACGTCCACCTCACAGAAAACCGCAGCCAAATAAAAACTCCCTAGAGGGTTGTTGTGTTCCTGCGTGTGAGTGAGGTCACCAGTAAGCTCCCAAGGAGTTGCTGTGTAAGCAGCAGAGGAGCCATCGTGCGAGTGATAATTAATATATCGCAAACGTTAATAGGCTACAGTACCCGCTTTACATCAGGTGGGCCGTATGTATGGGCTATGTACATTTCTGATGTTGCAATTTATATCAGAAACAACCACAAAAAAGAAGTTGTCGTGCAGGCACAATGAGAATAATCCATTCATGTAAAACTTTGCTTAGTAGAATGAGCATAAATTGTATGGCACCCATCATTTATAATAAAATTCCACTGCCCGTTAGGTCAACAAATGATAACAAACAATTTAAAACTGCACTCAATGGCTTCCTAACTATAAAACTTATATGACTTGAAAACATTTCTAAATGATAAAATGCCTATAATTAATAAGTGAGTTATAAGTTTCTTGAAATTAATTTTATACTACTCTGTTGACTTATTTTATATTTTCATATTTCGTAGATTTTTAATTTTGATGTAAAGATTAATTTTAAAGTTTAGTAACATCTATTTATACTTATATATTGATAACTAATTTCATATATCAGTAATCATGGCTACACTTATTGTTAAATTATTTTACATCCATGTTTGTAAAAGAATAAATAAATTATTTTTATTAGATTATACCAACAAATGCTGTTTTTTTTTGTAAAAAAAATATTACCCAAATAGGGATTTTAATTTAATTATTACGTTTAGACTTGTGGTAACTCTGATAGAAATATTAAACATCATTTCTATTAAAATAATTACATATATTAATTAGAAAAGTTTACAACTTCATGACATTTACATTCTATAACCTAATTTTACCTTCAGCGTACATATAAAGGCAGGAACCAATTATTTTCAAATACCAGTGAGGTATTAAGGCTCTATGAAGATACATTGCGAATGAAATTACCATGTTATGAATCGATGCAATCCGCTTACCGTACACAGCTAATGCAAACTGAAACCATTTGCATTTCAATTATAACTGCTGCATACTACAAGAATTATTACTACAAGGATTGACTGGTTTCGGAATAAGCATAGTATTAGAAACCGTACGCTGATGAGCTAAAAGATTTACATCTTATGCTGATAAATTTCTAGTTCATGCTAGGTGTAAGCAGACGAGAAAAAATCAAAATTCTATCTTTTTAGCTACATAAATCGTCACGCCTTGCAGATCTCGTTCACATTTTTAACATTTATAGCCCTTTTAATGAACGCTTACTGGTTCCTTCGGATCCTGATATTAACTTCTGAGAAACCACTTTGATAACGATGTTTGAGCCCTTCGCCAGCTCCAACATTCTTGCACTACGGCGTTGTATATCTGTTACGTCATTCTTTCATTCCGTATTGTTTCTGCCTGAGATCAACTCTATTTCCTATATCATTGTTGCTAAGGCGGTCATCCAGTGTTACGCCCTCAAATTTTTAGTAATGCTCGCATCTCAACCGCGTTTATTCTACTTTCATGCTGTTTCTGCCATATCTAGCTTTCACGTCTATGCATTAACGTTGGGATAAGCGTTATATACAGCAAGTTGCCTTCTAATTTAGTTTTCCTAGAAATTTTCGCACTACTCCCTGCACTTAATCGTCTCTCAAGATCAGCGGTACATCTTCCATATTTGTTACAAGCGCTGCTCATTAACTTGTTCCAACGCTATATCAACAACCGCAATTTATAAACCCCTAGGAATTAGGAAGCCTCAAAACGGCGGGCCAACTTCCCAATGGAATAATGACTATTTTTGGTGCTAGTTTTTGAAAATCTATTTGTAACTTCACGCCAAGTCCCTTACGGGGTAGGCAGAGAAAACCGAGCGTCACGCGACTCAATCCTTACATACCTCACTCGCTTCTTTAATTTGCTCTTTTTATGCACGCTCGCCGGTTTCTAGGGCTCCTGACATCACCTTCTGATAGAACATGACCAATTTGATCATGATAGGTAAGTCTTGGCCTTTCTCGGCTCCTACATCCTTCCACTTTTGCATTGTATATCTGCTTCGTCATTCTTTCATCCTGCATTCTTTCTACATTCTAGAACCAACGGAGCATGCCTCTTCTTCTTTTAACACCGACGCTCTCTTTTAGACCGACTCTGCTTCTAACCTCATCATTGCGAATACGATCTACAATCGTTACACCACAAATTTTGCGCAACGCTCACATTACAACCGCGTTTATCCTACTTTCGTGCTCTCTCTGCCATACCCAGCTCTCGCTTCCATAAGTAAGCGTTGGAACCAGCACTGCATTGTGTATAGCCAGCTGCGCCTTCTGGCTCAGGTTTTCATTGCCAAGAAGTTTTCCCAACGCTCCATTCACATTATTCCCAGTACTCACTCGCCTTTCCACATCTGCGGTGTACCTTCCATCCCTACTGAAAGCGCAACCAAGATATACAAACTCATCCACTTGTTCCAACACTTCATCATCTAACGTAATCCTTACATTGGTTCTGGTTTATTCTCTTTCAAATACCATCATCTTTGTTTTCTTCGCATTCAATAGTAAGAATTTTTGAAACAGATTAATTGAGAAAGCTGGTTTACATCTGAACTGAACTGATTAATTGAGAAATGATTATAGCACTACTAAAAAGCATACAATTAATAAAAGGAACTAGTATGTGCTTAAGTAAGTTCAAGTATGTTTAATGTTTTTGTGTTTTAACGATTTTTATTCATTTTATTAGAAGTAATATTATAATTTATATAAAATATTAGTATTAAAAAATAAGCCTTAAGACATAGAAAATAAGTTTTTCAATTTGAATACAAAATAATATATATAAAACCTAATGCTACTACTATTTCTATATCTGAAAATCATTGAACAAATATGTATCGCGCGACAAGGTTCTTGAAAACAAATAATTCGAGTTGCTTGTTTATGTTTGATTTGGCAAAGATCTGAGTAATATTAATATTGAGAAATCAGACGATATTACAGGGCCTCTTCTTAGAGTTTATTAAAGTTTTGTGCTACATTTTTATCGGACTTTAGCTGTTTGAGTTTTATATAATAATATAAACGAATACTAAAACCGTTATATAGGGTGCAAACCTTGTAGTATATCGTTCGGTTTATAAATCCAACCAATATCATTTTGTCGGTTCGACCTGCCATACAAACTCATCAGCCGAGCTGATAAAATTGTATTCTGAACAATAACTTTTTTGTTTTACAGACGAAATATCTATTTTGTTTAAATTATTTTATATTATTGTCAATTAATATTTGTACATTGAATTTGATATATCCAATATCTATCTAATCTATAAAATCCTATAGTTAATAGATTCAGGCGCATCCCGCCCAATAAAAAATCCGGCGTCTATAAGCTGTTCTGCGATGAATGTGAACACGTTTATATCGGTCAAACGGGACGTAACTTTATAACACGATTTCACGAACACGTATCGGCGTATAAAAACAATCGCCCAGAAAGGTCACACTTCGCCGAGCAACTCATAGACAAAGGACATAACTTATCCCCCACTAATACATATCAAATTTCACACACCATAGACAAAGGTTTAAAACTAAATATTAGGGAACAATTAGAAATTAATAAACATAAAAATTCTAAAATTACTCTCATGAACAACCAGACTGACGTAAACCATTCCCCACTATTAAATATCTTTTCGCTCACACCATCCACCCCCGCCCTCAATTCAATATAAGGGACGGCACTGCGATGGATTTGTCCGTTGCGTCACCCCGTTCCCCTGGGGTGATCGCTTCAGATGAAGCCTTTGTAGCCTTCCCGGCTAGAGGCAGTCCCAGGGGGTGTTTTAGTCGGTGGAAATCCGACATAATCAGTTCGTTCGTACGAAATGGTATCTTTGAAAGATTTCACCTCCTCCCTCCCTTTTTCCGGAGGGTGCCCCTCACGGAGGAATGACCAATGCACACCCGGGTGTGGGTTGGTCCTTCCTTTGTGGGTCTTCAACTTTCTTGGGCGAAAATAAAAAAAAAAAAAAAAAAAAGATGGATTTGTCACTTGTAGCATGTTATTCTTACGATTAACGTCTACAACGCCTGATGATGCCTCGTGGAGAGGCGAAACACGTGTCGCAGCGACGACCAGGCCAGTCGTGGCAGCGACGGTGGTGGTGGGGGCATGCGGATTCTGTTCCAGATGGCGGACGACCGCAGCAGCCGAGGCAGAGACTACCGGAGCAGCCATGGCAGCGTCGGCATGTAGCACGTACTAACACTAGTGGGTGGGTGCCGGCCGGCGCTATGAACTAATTGGCGGCGGAAGCACACAAAGCAGGTTAGATCAAATTGCATATAAAATCCTACTTGTTATTGATTTTTAGTTTAATTTTCAAGAGATAACGGTGGATCACTATCCAAGGTTTTTTATATCCCGCCGTCCATATGTCAAGGTTCTTAGATCGTAAACAAACTAACTTACAGACAAGATAATTGGTTATTTTGTTAACCCACCAGTCTGCGGTGGGTTAAATATTCATTATAATTATGTTTCAAAGGAGATTTCATGTATAAAAAAGGGATTTTTTTTTTTTTGGTGGCAGATTTGTTAACAATGCTACCTTAACGGTATGGCTCGTGGGCTCGATCGAACACTAGACCAACATTTGTGTTCAAGAACATGTCTGTTTCTCGTGGTCTGATTGTGTTTAACAGAAGTAGTGCCTATCAAAGTATCCTGACTGGGGTTGTACCTTCACCTCACAAAATATCCACAGCCAAATAACAACTCCGTTGAGGGTTGTTGCTAAATTAAAATAAGAAGAGGCATGCTCCGTTGGTTCGGACATATAGAAAGAAAGCAGGATGAAAGAATGACGAAGCAGATATACAATGTAAAAGTGGAAGGATGTAGGAGGCGAGGAAGGCCAAGACTTACCTACCATGACCAAATTGGTCATGTTCTATCGGAAGGTGATGTCAGGAGCCCTAGAAACCGGCGAGCGTGTATGAGACGAGCAATGAATGTTAAAGAAGCGAATGAGATATGTAAGGATCGAGTCACGTGGCGCTCGGTTATTTCTGCCTACACGGCAAAGGATTTGGCGTGAAGTTATAGTTAGTAGTAAATTAGCAGCTGGGGTGGCAACGCGTGAGCGATACTTCCTATATTGCAAGCGTTTATAGGCTATGGTATTCACTTTACGTCAGGTGGGCCGTATGCGTGTATGCCTCCTGACGCAATGTAACATGAAAGCGTCCTCATAAGTGGTATGTTGTTATTATAGCTTTATATATGTAGAGAATAATATTTTTTTATGAAAAAACATTCCGTTTTCCATAAAATAATTAGGGAGCCGTCAAAGTTCTCCGGTTTATACCATTTTTGTCACTGGATCTATTTCAAAAAATGTCTTGTGTCCTATTCGTTTCTATATGACTGTGTCCCGAATATGTCTAAAAACTACTAACAATATCACATTTTGGTAGTATTTTCTATATATTTCTCAAACCAATGAAATAATTACTGATTTACATAGCTTCGAAGTTTAAAAATTACGTGTGTTTATTCACTTGTATTGTAATTAGAATGTTCTTAAGTCTTTGACATTTGATTTTGCAATTTTCGGATGCATGCAGCAATTTTAAGAATCATCAAAATTGTCTGTATGTCAAACATACAACTTAAATTTAGAATTTATAACTGTATTCAGAATTGGGTACAAACTAGTACTAAGTACTAGGTAAGTCTTGTTACCGTCTCTGAGTGCTTCCATTTGATCCAGACATTATGACGTCAAAATGTCGGGACTCACAAGATTTTGCCTTCGTAAGTATATTATATATCTTGTTAAGGATACCAATAATACAAATATAGCAGTTAAATTCAAATGTGAAACATTTTAAACTGGGATATTGGCCAAGTCAATACGACGTTCACCAAGTAAAACCCCACACACGTTGGAATGTTCAAGTGACACAAGTGTTCCTTTAAATTCCTGCCTTGAGTTCATCGGTCAGATCATATCACTTTATCATTTTAGTAAAAAAACATATAGGTATAATGTATAAAAAAGCGCAACGAGTTTGTGTACAAAGTTCCAGCACAGATAAGCAAGTAAATACTGAACCCATTATTTGAACAGATTTTTAAATGTGCCTTAGGCATTTTACTATCGTCATATTTTAATTACATTATTATTTGGAAACAATAGTACTTCAACATAACGTTTGAATATTGGGCAATTTTCTATGGGCAATATTCAAGTTAGAAGAATCAGCTCTATTTAGCCCTTTCCCTATTAAAGTAGTCTATCTTTTTTTTTTATATACAACGTCGGGAGGCATGCAAGCATACGATCCATCTGATGTAAAGCAGTTACTGTAGCCTATTAACGCTTGTAACATATATCACTCACGCGATGCCTCCTCTGCTGCTTACACAGCAAATCCTTACGAGCTTACTGGTGACCTCACTCGTGAGATGGGCATGTTCATGCACACAAATGTTTGTCCTGTGTGAGAATGGAACTCACGAGCGGTTGGCGTCAAAGTCGCGTCTTTAACAACTAAGCCACCGAGCTCGTCACGATCTACTTTAGCTGTTTACACAATTACATTGTCATGTCATTACATGTCAACCAATGAATAGGTTGAACCTAAGTATATGCAAGTGTTCACAATGGTTACGTTTAAAACCACAGAATCATGCAGTATAATAAAAAAAGAACATATTTATTATCGCTGATACTCCGCGGTTTTCTGTACTCCTATTCTCCTCGAATCCTATTCATCTCAAAAATCAACTTAGGTAGCTTCGATTGGATTCTTTATATTGCCATATTATAACAGTCACAAACATTTTAGTGGCTAAAGTGTCAGCAGCAATATAATGACAAAGCTAATTTGGTATTGTATGTAATAATAAGTTAATGTATATAGATCATTGAAGTAAATAGACGAATTGAAAACCTATTTCAGGTTATTTGATGAACATGTAAAAATAAATAGCAATAGGTTCACCGTTAATCCGTTAACGAGCTGAAAACTTTGCTTTGCAATTAACGTGACATTATCCATTTATTAACCGATAATAAATGCTGACATAATCCTTCGATTTAACTAGTGTAATTATACTGGTAAATGGCAGGACACGATTATCTCTGTGTAATCAGCACAGTGAATAATGAGAATTTCACCACTAGTTCTACCCACAGGTTTTACTCGCATTTGCTATATATATTCTTAAAAAAATGAGCAAACAGGACAGTTTTACTTTTCATATAAATTAATTTATCTGATTAGGTATTGAGAAGGATTTTATGCGTCAAAATATAACACAATGCCGATAATAAATGTATAATTAAGAATGAACAAATTATTAGCTTTTTATTGTGATTACCAGGTTCTGCTACCTAAGCCTAAGGGTTTGGTGAATATTAGGATTTTTACTTGGAACGACTGTCATCAGACCTCCAGCCACACCAGAGACAGCCCAGAGGGAAAATCAGACCTTCCTTAGGTAACATGATACGTCGTTCGAAATATAATTTCTTGGGCGTACCGGTTTCCTCACGATATTTTAATTCATCGCATAGCAAGTGATAATTACAAATATGTATATAAATCATGTACATGACAGGATTGGAACCGGGGACCGGGTAACCAATAAGCTGGTTCTTTGTCCAGTGCGCTATCACTACTCATTGTGACTACTGCGATTAAAACTTAATTATTTGTTAATGGCCATTTCTACGTTTGGCTATTATGTTTTTATTTTTATTTATATAATATTTGCTTTACAATACTTTCTATTGCAATATTTTATTAGTTTTATATTTTTGTTTTCATATTGGCTTATATAATAATAGCAACTGAAAACCACTGAGGTTTAAACTAGTGCTATCATGAGTTTGAAATTTACAAATGAACTTACACACATTCCACTTTGACACAATTGTTATATTGAGATGTGAGAAATATAATTAGTAGGTAAACCTACTAATAAATCTTACAAAATATTGTTTAACACTGATGAAGCTTATAAAATATTCGTTTAATAATGATTTCTCGTAAGACAACTTCTGTGGAACTGTTTAATACTATTTAGGAGAACAGGTATTTTTTGGATTTAAGTAGTGAAATAAATGTACTGAATAATACAACAGTGTGGACAATTATAATTAATTGTTTATTGGAAATGCTGCGATTAACAATTAATTGATCAATAAAATTGTGATTAATACAAACAGTAATTAAAATTAAGAATTATAAGTATGTTAATCAGGAGCAAGCGGTTCCCCGTCGTCTTCAGAGCCAAAGTCAACCTCGTCTTTCCATATCAGCGGTGTACCTTCCATCCCTGCTGAAAGCGCATCCAAGATATGCACTCACATTTATTTGTATCAATACTTCAACACCAACTGGGATCCTTACATTGGTCCCAATTTTTTTTATACAACGTTAAGAGGCATACAAACATGCGCCCCACCTGGTGTAAATCGGTTACCGTAGCCTATCAACGCTTGCAATATATTATGTGTGAGTGATACATGATATGCGTGATGCTCTGTTGCTAACATAGCAACTCTTTAGGAGCTTACTGGTGAAATCACTCAGATGCAGGTACACAACAACCCTCTAGGGAATTGTTATTTGGCCGCGGTTTTCCACGAGGTAGAGTTGTTTCTCCAGACAGACTGCTTTGATACGCACTACCCTTTTAAAAATAATCACCCAGACCAAGACAAACAGACATGTTTAGGCACACAAATGTGTGCCCTGTGTGGAAATCGAACCTATAAGCGTTGGTGTCAAAGTAATATAACAGCGCGTTTAATCACTTCACCACCGAGCTCGTTAAAAATTCTTCTCTCACAAAACTCATTTTCTTTGTATTATATGTCTACACATTCAGTAGTTAGCTCTTCTCCATGCAACCGTCTTTTCAGTTCAGCTGGTGTTTCAGCTAATAACGACACCATGTTGTGTTACCTGCTAGAAGGAAATCATTAAACTTTTCGAATTGAATAGTTTCACTGAAAAACTATAAGGAAACAACCGAACTCGATTACAAGTAATTATTCACGAATATTTGACTTGGCTGTCATTAGATTTTTTTTTACTAACATTTGAAGTATCTCCCATAGGAAAATTGACTCAAAAATCTAACCTTATATTACATGTAATCTGATAATTCCAGTTTTCGGTTGGTTCAAAACTGTAACTTTCATATTGGGAAGCTTCGTACAAGTCCACTAGCATTACTCTCATGTATTTCACAAATTATCAGTTTAATAATTAATTAAATTAATTAGTTATAAAATAATAATTAGCCAATTTTTTTGATAAGCCATATAGTTTTTTTACAACTAAAAACAAAATGAAACGTAGTTTTTAGTAAGTACTTTTGTTACAAAACCTATAATTTACCAAGTTTCATTGCGTATTTGAGTTATAAATAAGTTTCACTTCAAATTCATTATTTGTTCATAATTTTACATACTAAAATTAAATAAATACAAAATAAAACTAAAAATAAATTACATCTAAAATTTAATAAATCTAAAATAATAATAATAACCTAAAATAAATCTAAAAAGTGGCCCCCGCGACATTATACCAACTTAAATTGATAGCATTTCCGCGCTGAATCTCAATACTAATGAGATTCAGCGCGTAATAATTATGCGTGCATAATTTATATCTACGTTTCCATTCTGTGTTTTCATATCAAGATGCAAAAATAAAGTCTTTTAACACCACCATTTGCTTCAGATCTACATTTTTTTTTCAAATCCAAGTCAAACGTGCCCCAAATTTAACGCAACCTTTACTTAAACTTATGATGATAAATGCCTACGCCCTTCATCTGTCATTTCATTGACCACTCGCTATAGACAGACAATTCTTCACATGTTGAAACAGAATCTGAAAGTCTTCTGTTATATATGTATTAAACATAAAATAACATTGATTTGATATTAAAACGTAGAAAATTGTACAATATCGATCTTTTTATAATATTTTTCTTTTTAATATGATTTTGTCAATTTTTGTATACTTATTTTGTTTCCTAAAGGAAAACTCGTACTAACCTTTGAGTGTCTAATTGGAATGACATAGCGGCAAAGTTGTACAATAAGATTAATAAGAGAATAATATTTCAGCAAATAAAAGCAAACATGAAATACTTATTTCATATATAAAGTAGGGTAATAATAAATAAAGAGATTAATCAACATAACTCTCGCTGATTAATAAGTGTGTATGATATTATATGCAATAGGATTAGCTTCTACCCACCGCCTGCAGATACTCCCGCGTGGATTCTTATATAGTCCTTTTCCATTATCCCTGGCTACCTTTTCAATTAATTCCATTACGGTTGCTCCACAGGGTTAGTTGCTAAAATGAAATGAACAAAAAAGGTACTTTCGCATTTACAATATTAGTAGTGATAGTAAAGAACCTAATATCTATGCCAGTTACCGTATTTTGCTATCAAATTTCATTACGATTCGACAGTCCAGCCGTGAACAGGTAACATATAGATAAATAAATATTAGACAAACACACTTCCATACAAAGTCACTCTCGCATTTATAGTAGTAGTAATATTATGAGTCGGACACATGAGATTACATGTCATGAATCAGTGACCACCGTATAGTAATCACATACGAGCGGTGTGTTGATGAATCTGTGTCATGGCCCAGTTGGCATGCGGGCCCAATGATGCGGGATGCAATGATTAAATCTATGTTCGGCCTTTGTACTGTCCGCTATATTAGCTTGCATAAAGTGCATACAAATTTGACAGTTTAATTTTGTGATTGTCTAAAGAGAATTATGTTTTTGTTCGTTAAACATTTTGTCAAATCTATACTCACACAATTCTATCCACATCTTTTTTTATACCAATGCAGAGATAGTAATTAAAAAAATTCACATGTCATACCAAAAAGATTCCTATCTATGCTAAAAAACCGTTCACGCTTTTCGTAATGAACTCAATGCAGAAAATTCATTCGTGCTTGAAAGAAAACATTTCAAGATCCGCATAATGCTCGGTTACCCTTGAATTCTCTGAGAATTTCCTCTTCGTCCGTTAAATACAATTCCTTGTGTAATCATTAGAAAACATAAACGAAGGCAAAATCTCTTCCAATGTCATGTGTAAGCGTATTAGTATTTTACACGTATGTCGTGTAGAATCGTCTACAATCCTTAATATTCAGTACAATACTCTACTCGTATGAGAGGTCGTACTTACGTTTTGTAAAGTAGAAGTTTTTGAAACACGCTACGCTGTGTCAATCACACCTTCCATAAAAGGCGATTGTGAACAGAAAGTCACTGGAACAACTCAATACTAAGGATTCCAATAAAATTATGAAATATATGTAATTCAAGTTAATAAATGAGAGAAACTCTCAGAGGTGTGTGTCTTTGTATTATGTCGTTAATTGCACTGATTTTTTTATATTCTATATATGCCATGTCTATCGTAAATGCGTGTGTGCGACTCATGTTAATGAAGGTGAATCTATCTGCGTTTGACAATTAGTAAGAACATTTAAAGACATTTTTATAACTGTTACCACTATACTTTTTTCACATATATTAGTTTCTTATAAAAATATTCGTATATGTACAAAAATGTTGTTGGTTATATAATGTTGGTTATTATTAATGTTCTCTCATTAATATCGCAGATTTTACAAGCTCCGAAACATGACAAGCTCGGTGGTCGTGAATGACGCGACTTTGACACCAACGCTCGTGAGTTCGATTCCTACACAAGACAAACATTTGTGTGCATGAACATGTATGTTTGTCTTGGTCTGGATATTTTAAGAGAGGTAGGGCGCATCAAAGCCGTCTGTCTGGAGAAATAACTCTACCTCATAGAAAACCGCGGCCAAATAACAATTCCCTAGAGAGTTGTTGTGTTCCTGAGTGTGAGTGAGGTCACCAGTAAGCTCCTAAGGAATTGCTGCGCAAGCAGCAGAGGAGGCATCGCGCGAGTGATACTTGAAATACCACAAGCTGGGCCGTATCAAAGAAAAGAAAAGCTTCCTAATTTGAGAAATCTAATTTGAGTTGTACTTTTCATATACGCGCAGCCAAATGTGAAATTTGATCTAAAATACTTAGTCTGCTTCCGCTACCGATTAGTTCATGCGAAAGCACACAAATTAGTTTAGATACAATTACCTGTATGTTAAATAATCAATATAATATAATCTCCATTTGGGTATTTGATTTTCGCATAATGACGCATGAATCTATTAACTAGATAATATGTCTTAAGCAATATACTATTTCAACTATCGTCAATATGCATTACGAAATACGAAACCTTAAAGCGTATGTAAGGCCCCACTTTAAGTTCCTTATTTTATTTTATTTCTTGGGATAAATCGAAAAATTGCTTAATAATCAAAACATACTACTTTATGTTTTAAATAAAAATTTTCAACCTTTATCTATGCTTACGAATAACATAAAATTTACTTTTTCTATCTCTAACTGGATGAAGCTATAGCTGATTTCTTACACTTTATATAGTTGCAAGTAATATTGCAAACATCGGGGCGCGTACATATAGCGCGAGAGTTCATGGCAAATTTAAGCGGCGTATACTAGAATATTTAACTCTACGAGCGAGACTTTAAATGCATTTTAGATTGCATAAAAGGGGGGGGGGGGGCAGTGTATGCGATCCGTTGCCGGCCTTGTGAAAGAACCATAAGCATTTCTCTTCAATCCTCCCATATAAGTAATATTTTTCGTACCAGTGTGAATTTTGACAAATTTTAACAATTAAAAAGATACAGCGGGCAGAAGCAGCCCTAATTTTAAGCTAATAAGGGGTTACGCTTTACTAAACAATTTCGTTTGTGTTCAATATCTCCACAAAGCTGTAGTATAACAGGATCATCGACTCTCGCATCATTCGGCCTGCACGTCAACTGGACCGTGACACAGATTTGGGGTGCCACATAATGTGATTAAAACAGACAGGTATAAAGAGATACTACGGGCACGGAGGTTTTGGTTATTACGTAATATGAGAGAGTTTATACCGAAGAAAGCTAAGTTGTTTGATTCATTCAAACTTTACTTAATAAATTTAATGTATATTTTATGGAAAATTTAGCTTAATAACTTGAACTAGTTTTTATAGCATTTTACAATTATTTCTTCCTTCGTCGTCCTTTTTTAGACAACAAATGAAACATTTAAGGTATCTGCATTATGTATCTATAAGTTTAAAAGAAGTAGGGCACATCAAAGCAGTCTGGGGAAGTACCTTCACCTCACAGATAACCCCAGCCAAATTACAACTCCATGGAGGGTTGTTGTATTCCTGCGAGTGAGTGAGGTCACCACTAAAGGAGATGCTGTGTTAGTGACAGAGGTGGCATCGCGCAAACTATACTTAATGTATTACAAGCGGTCATAGGCTACGTTAACTGCTGTACATTACATTACTTTAGATGGAACGTATGCCTTATATATAAACAAATACTGTTACATAGAAACATACTTTTATCAAGTCTTTAATTGTTTTGAATTTGGAACGCGTTTCGTTCTTTCGTTTTCCCCCCGGGTTTACATATTTTTTAGTGTTTATTATAAATTACAATATAGAATGGGGTGTTCAAGAAAATAGGATTGCAGTGATTGCCTTACATAAAGTGGGTATGGAGCCGTTAGTCATATTCCAGACACTTCAAAAGCTTGGTATCAGCCATAAATTCATATATCGTACTATTGACAGATATACAACACTTCCTCCGTTGAAGACCATAAAAGATCTGGGCGACCGCGTTCTGTTAGAACTACAAAGGCTTTTAACGCAGAATTCGCTGAAACCTCATTAGGAAACAAAAAATCTTATCGCGAGAAATGAAGATTCCCGGTAGGACTCTGTCGCATATAATAAAACAAGACCTGAATTTCGCCGTTTATCCTCGATATACAGGACATACCCTTACTACAGTTGAAGAGCGGATTGATCAAAATGCCTTCTGTTCCGATACGCAGGTGAAAGACACAGAAATATCTTCTTCACCGATGCAAAAATATTCATGCTTGAAGACCTACATAAGCAAAATGACACAGTTCTAAACAAGCCACCCAATTGGTCGGAAAGGTACAACGTGGTCACCATCCTGCGTATGTAATGGTTTAGTGGTCTTACCAAGGAGCCACAAAGCTTAATTTTTGTGAAAAAGGAGTGAACACTTCAGCCAAAGTGTATCAAGGACTGTCTTAGATCGTGTTGTGAAACCTCTCAGCAATACACTTTTTAAAAATGTACCGTGGACTTTCCAGCAACACTCTGCACCTGGACACAAGGTACGATTTACACAAGCCTGGTTCGAAACCAAAGTTCCGGACTTTATAAGAGCTGAAGATTGGCCCTCGTCTTGCCCAGATCCCTTAGACTACAAATTATGGTCAGTTTGAAAGGATAAGGCCTGCTCGACATGATAGGCTGACATTGTGTCTCTTAAGATATCTCTGGAGTAAACAGTAGCTAAATTTTCCACGGAAACAGTGCGTAAATCCATAGATTTGTAGCCAGACACATTAAAAATTTGAAAGCCATTTTGAATAGAATGTTTTTTTATTTTTTGCTGAGAATTCCTTAAATATGAACATATAAGTTTTATTATTGATTGATGCCGGATTGAGTATGTTGTATAATAATACCTTAATCTTATTTGTCGCCTTTCAAACTTATTCATCCAATTATAAATTTTATCCTGTAGGAAAAATGACAGAACAGCCAATATATACATAGGTATTTCTTTCATGAAATACTGTGGCCTATGTGTATAAGTATGTAAAGCGACTGATCTTCAATTCAGTACCCAACCCCTCGGTAATTATGAAACTTGCTACCTGTAACGGCGGGAGCATCGAGTCACGCAGGCTTGCCCGTCAAACCCCAGCCCCTTACGAGTCGATTAACCAAATTGTAGGGGAAGCCTCAGCACTGCAGTAGTTTGTTTACCTATACTTGTTAGCATGGTTTTCATATTCTGAAAATGTCAATTTTTGCTTGGTATTTTTATAATTATTACTTTGCTAATTTTAGCTTTAAAAATACTATGTCTACCATGCGGTGCAGGCAGAGAGAACTGAACGGCATATGACTCTGTCCTTAAACACTTCAGTCGCTTCTTTAACATTCTTACCTGTTATCATACACGCTCGCCGGTTTCTAGAGCTACTAGTAATTTGGGTTATGTAGTAGGTGAATCTTGATCTCCCACGGCTTTCCACTTTCGCGTTGTATATCTGTTCCGTAATTCTTCCTCCTGCATTCTTCCTGCATTTCGAAACGTGGAAAAACGTGGTCGAAATGCGGGCGTTGTGCAAAATTTATAGCGTAATGCTTGTTTTTTTTATACAACGTTGGGAGGCATACAAGCATATGGTCCAACTTATGTACCGTAACCTATAATACATTATGTATCACTCGCGTGAGTCTACCTTTGCTACGAGTACTAACACAGGAAGTCCTTGGGAGTTTACTGGAGGAGTCACTCACATGCTGAAACACAACAAAACTCTAGGAAGTTTGTTATTTAGCTGCGATTTTCTGTGAGGTGGAGGTACTTCCCCAGTCGGGCTGCTTTGATGCACCCTACCTCACTTAAACAAACAGAACCTGTACACCTTGTTCGCAATGACGGCATAAGAAACAGAGTTGGTTTGAAAGAAAGTATGGGTCATATAGTACTGTCTTAGGTTTTCGAGATTGTTATACATTGAATTAAACAATTTTTAACGGAAATATCGCGTATTTTTTTTATTTTGTTGAACCTGACGTTTCGGTCCATGTCGGTAGATGTAATAATTGAATAACCAATGTAAGACAAATGTCACCTTAGTCTTCCCACGACCACGGACGCTGCAAAGCGTTCGAAACGTCGTTAAAAATTGTTTAATTCAATGAAAGTATCGGTATTGAAATAATAAGTTTAAATGCATTGTATAAAAGCACCAAGCATTTTATATAAAGACTTTCCGCATTATACTTTTATTTATTTCCTTGCAAACTCAATGATAATCATTGTATGCGATACGAACCGTAACTTCTATAAATTGTTCATACTCGTATGTTCACGCCGTACTCCAGTGTAGAAGTGTATGACACTTTGTACAATGACCGATTGTACAATGGGTTGTGTTCTGAGGAGTTGTTCTACATGGTTCCAACAGCCTCATTTTACAATCGCATAGCCGACACGGCTAAGACTTCTATCTCATACACTCGAGCTGCAATGGTCCCGTACTGCGCGGTTCCAGAGAAGTTTTCTACTGAGAACTATTAAATTGTGTAATAATTTCATTGAAGAGGTTTTTCCGAGAGACTAAAGCATTGGGTTCTTCAAGAAAGGCGTGAAGAGGTTAACGGTAACGGTAACGCAAGGCTTTTCATGTCGTATTTCTGTTTCATTATTCTTTTCTCTTGCATTCGTTCTATATGTTCAAAAGAACATGCCTGTTCACATATATAAAGGGGCTTTTTTTTCTCACTACTTCCGACACGTGGGATTTCTATGTCAAGGTCGAGTCCATGGTGATGCCTAGTACTGTAAACTTGTTTTCAACTGTAATCTTCTTTCCTTCATGGGTTATGTTGAGTGACAGAGCTGGTCGGAGCTGGTGATATGGTCGGAATTGCATTGTTCTTGTCTTTGTCGATATTAAGGATTAGGCACATTTTTTCTAAATGTTTGGCTATTTCGTTTAATGATATTGTTACTTTGTCTTGAAGTTTCCGCAAATTGTTCTGGTCCGAAGATAACAAGAGTGGCATCGCCCGCAAATTGTACGATTTTGTTATCTGTTGTCATTCTGTCATCATTATATATCTGTTTTGTCATTCTTTCATCCTGTATTTTTTCTACATACAACGGAGCGTGTCTGTTCTTATCTTAACACCGATATATAAATCTATTTTTTTATGAGATTAGCACCTTAGATCATGCTGTTGGGATAGGGTTATTTACAGCGAATTATCCCTTTTAGCTTATATTTCAGCTGTCTAGAAGTTTCCATTCACGCTGTTCCCTGCACTCATTCGTCTCTCCACATCAATGGTGAACTTTTCATCCCTGCTAAAAGCGCTCCTAATATATGCAATCTCATTCACTTACATAAAATTACTTATTATTTATTTATTATTTATCTCATTCATTACTTACTCCTGCACTTCATCATCACCCGTACCGTGTTCGTTGTGATTGTCTCTCTTTCTAATACATCATCATCATCTTGGTTTTCTTCGCATTCAATTCTAAGTATATCTTCATGTAATCATCTTTTATCATTATAACTAGAGTTTGCAGTTAGGATATTGATTCTGCTATTAATACCGCGCCGTCTGCATAAAGCAGACAGTGGGCCACTAAGTCACCTAGTCACATTCCCATATTCATATTTCTTATTCTTTGAAAACAACTGTCCAGATACAGGATGAATAGGTGAGCCGACAGTACGCATCCCTGTCTGGCAACAATTTGGCGACAACTGGTCGTCCACACGCAAGCACTATACTCATAAGTGGATTGCATAGCATGGAACAGATCACCTTAAACCCCATGTTCGGGTCAAATTTTCCAGAGATTCTTTTGCGCGATCCTATAAAATGCTTTCTCAACATCTATAAAACCGTTGAAAACCTTTTGATCCACAGATGCTTCTCCACGATGTTGCAGCGTAAACTTGTTTTGTACATACTTTGCCGTATCACTATCTCTCTTTGCTTCCACATTATAACCCCACTTGTACAGGGTTATAACGTGGACGTCAGGTTATTTACTCACTTAGCAAATATATATATTTCTCTGGCTTCACCTTTTATCATGATTATGATGTAGCCACATAAGATATGTATATAAATATACTTACTAAGGTAAATACCCTCAAAATGGACTTCAGTGAAGTTATTAGTTACCAATATTTATTTGAAGTCAATACGAGTAGAGTTCATTTATATTCCTGATAACAATCTTCAAAATGAGTTCGCAATGACATGGATTGCATAACATAGACATAAATTTATGTACTAAATAGAGACACATAAAAGCAAAAAAAGAAAAAGCAAACAAATTTTTAATAACATCGCCAAAATGCATGTACAAAGACGTCCAAAAAATTGTTATTTTTAAGTGCCCACTTTAAATTTTTTTATTGCTTTTTTAATTGAAGTCTCTGCCTAGTACAGCTCAATAAATAATTTTAAGTGAGATTCAACTCAGTGCGTGTTTCTGTTCTTCTAAGTATGTCTTGATTTAAGAAGATCACCAACGCTACTTTGACACCTTTTACTACACATGACAAATACTTGTGTGCATGAACATATCTGTTTGTCTTGGTTTGGGAGTTAAGAGCGGTAAGGTGCATCACAGCAATCCGTCTTGTACTTGCACTTCACGGAAAACCGCAGCTAAATAACAATCCGCCGTATTGTAACTGCTTTGAATCAGGTGGGCCGTAACTTTGTATGCCTCCCGACGTTGTTTTCTTAGGGTTCCGTACCTCAAAGGGAAAAATAGACCCTTATAGGATCACGTTGTTGTCCGTCTGTCAAGGCCTTTTATCTCGGGGACAGGCAGAGTTATCAAGCTGAAATTAATACCAAATATAATCAATCTTCTAAGTCGACGCAATCAAAAGATACGGCTGTTTATACCTCGTTTATGTGCATATTTTGACACTCGCAAGGGAATGAAAACCTATAGGGTATTTCCCGTCGACCTAGAATCATGAAATTTGTTAAGAAGCAAGGGTAGCACAAGTAAAGGTTAAATCCAAAAATCTAACATTTTAATATATCGCACATTACAAAAAAATATTTTTTTTGTAAAAAATTTTTTTTACTGAACTCAAGGTGTCTCGCTTGACGACTCTTTCAAAGAAAAAACCTAACTTTCTGACTTTTGAACGAAGAAAATTGCTATATGGTATAAAACTTATAAAAGCAAGTTGCCTAAAGTTTGGCGAAGAGTGATTGATATTCTCTAGGCATTAATAAATAAGGATATATATGTATATATATTATATAACATTATTAATAATGTACATTCTGGCCTCATATATCATATTATTAACGAAGAGGAAATGTTAAACTTCATAATAAGAAACTATTTCTTTCCGACTCAGTGTATATTATTATGTATTTATATCTTTACGCCTTGCGAGGCAGGCAAATAGAACCGAGCGCCATAAGACGCGGTCATTACATACCTCACTCGCTTCTTTAAAATTCATGGCTCTTTTCATGCACGCTCGGTGGTTCCTAGAGTTCCTCATCACCTTCTAATACGACTAAGTCGCATGGTATATCTCTTTCGTTATAATTATGTTATACCAAAGATATAACAGCATAATAATGTTAAACATATCAATATATTACGTAGCAACAAATTCTCAAATTTTTGTATGTGCACACAGTGACATGTTATTAAGTCATTATAGAGACTTGCAGCACCGTTTTTACAATTATTATATGCTCCCAGAGACTGGTACAAAGGTCACTTGAGGTACCGCTATGTGTACGTAATTTTAATAATCACTTACTAAACGGTAAAGGAAAGCATCGTGTGGAAGGTCTGGTTTTCCCTCTGAATCTGACGGCATTCACCCCATGTTAAAATCGGTCTCTTCGCCAAATCGATGGACTTAGGTAGTGGATCTCGCCAATCCTAATCGATTAGGAAAGGGGACAAAGGGCTTTCACGATTTAATTACCAACGCTAGCGTTGGAGATATTTGCAGTGTGCCATGTGCAAGTGGGACGATTTCGAACATTTGTTTGAAATTATTCTACTCTTTGTACCTCTCCACTACCTGTAGTGTACTATATTAATGGCAGGAACTCAACAACCCTCTAGAAAGTTGTTATTTGCCTGCGGATTTCTATAAGGTCATATCATCTATCAGCCGTGACTGTCCTCATAACATTATATATATTCCTCTCTAGAATAGAATAAGGAAATATTTTTATTTTTGTGAAGTAGCCGAACGTAAGGCAATAATTTCTAAATAGAGGTCGCATGAAATGCGCCGTGGGAGAAACTATTCCACCGCCGTGGCATTAAAATTTCAAATAGTCAGCCTTATGACCGACGGAGGTATTAAACAAAATGGCGTTTCGTATATATTTTTTGCTACATATTATATGGAAAGTGTAAAGAGTGTTTTTTTATACAACGCCGGGAGGCATACAAGCATACGGCCCGCCTCTTGTAAAGCGTTTACCGTTGCCTACGAACGCTTGTCATACATTAAGTATCACTCGCACGATGCCACCATTACCGCACCTGCTGCTAACACAGCGACTCCTTAGGAGCTTACTGATGACCTCACTCACATGCAGGAATACAACAACTCTCAAGAGAGTTGTTATTTGGCTGTGGTTTTCTTTGAGGTGAAGGTACTTCCCCGGAGTGGGTTAAAGCACCCTACCTTTCTTAAAAACATCCAGACCCAGATAAACCGACACGTTCAAGCAGACAAATATTTGTCCTGTGTGGCAATCGAACCCATGAGCGTTATTGTCAAAGACGTGTCATTCACCACTGCTGCACCGCCGAGCTCGTCAAAGAGATGTTGCTAAAATATAATTACAATTATTGATTGGCAAATAAAAAAAAATAATTTTTTATGTAAGGTCGGGAGCCTATAAAGGATCGCAATAGGAGTATCGTTCGCGCGTTGCCTCCTTGCTTGTAATATAGCAGCTTCTCTGGAGCCTCACCTCACTCACTCGCCTGAACACAATTATCCAGGATATTTGACTGTTATTTTCTGTAAGGAGAAATTGATTTCCCTTCAAATTATGTGAAGAAGGCCAGCATGGCAGCTTCAATTGACATGACACTATGTAGGTTTTTGTCAGTTGCCGTTGCGATTTGGGCTCCTCTTTAGCCTACTATCAGGCGAAGCGGAGCCAATATGAGCTGAGCTTACATAAAAAAAGACTGCGGTCGCCGTTCTTTGACTTGTATTTTCTATTAGACGGATATGTATATCGACTTTATCGTAATCCTCAGATTATATAGTAAAGGTTATTGTACCAATACAAATTATATAGTAAAGGTTATGGTACATTATTAGCGGTAGAAATGATCACGGATTTCATAAATATGGAAGTAAGGATCAAAATCATTTTTATATAATCTGTATTACACAAATTTCATATGAATTATCCCATTATTTTCTCAACTCTTTCATTGTTCGTGCAGCGCTGCTCTGGAACCAACTGCCACTACAAATAATCGCTATCCATCAACCACAACTTAAAAAGAAGTTACAGGATCACTATTTCTCTCAAACACTGTAATTAAATATGTATGTATGTATTGCATGTATTTATTTATTTGTATGTAAGTACATACAAATATATATGTATAGTTGAATGTGATTATGCACTAAGTTTCTTTTTCCAGGACGTTTACACTTTATGCATATATTTTCAATCTGGCTTCGATTGTAAACAATATTAAATGATGATTCGCTTCAAACATCTCATCATCATTTACTTATTATACATTTATAATAATCAATGACATAGCTTTAGAATTCTCCAAATAAAATATAGCTACATAAACACAAAGCTATAGGAGGCATCGAAATTATATGCGCAATGCAAAACAGCACCTTAGCGACCTAGTTTCTCGCTAATAACTGAGAAGGCTTCTCTTGCTCGAAATAAGTTTACTGGCGTGATTGTACTGTTATAACAAATAACATGACGTGGAATTTTCGTATTATGCCGGTGCAATTTCATTTCATGAGCTTCTCAGCAATGTACGACTTATTAGGAATAACTGAGAAATATTTTGTTACACAAAATATGCTCCGCGCAACATTGTGTTTGAGAATTTAAAATATCTTGATTCAATTTGATTGACTATATTAATAAGGATTATAATACACATCACTATTACACGCAGCATCTGCACGTGCGTTGAGTCAGTGTTCAGTATCCGTGCGTACGTTCAGACAATATTCTGCGGCTGCACGTACATTGCCACCAGGATGGTCAGTGAGACCACCAGATTTACCGCCTGATTTTTTTTTTATTCTACTTTGGAAGGCAAATAAGCGCACTGATATGAAGTCATAGCTGACAAGATTTCTTGAAAGCGTGTACCGCTACGTTTTGCAATCCACTCGGCTAACACAACTTTACAATAGTTACTGGTCACTTACATGAAATAACATAACAACCAATTTTCGTAGTCACCTGGAGAGGAAAGCTAAGTTGGCGTCCAAGAAGATTGGTGTGATCAATAGGGCAATACGTCATCGCTTTCAACTTTATAAGGCCCAGGTCCGGCCTAACAAGGAATTAGGCCGGAAAATTGTTCACATCTTTGGGTCGGCACGCCACAATGTTTGTTTACTCCATTTGATCGCATACAACGTTCGTTCGAATCGTCTGCGACCCAGTGATCTTCGCTCGGCTAAACTTACTTTGTACACGAAGAGACGTTGCTTCTGTTTACGTACTGTACAAATTGTATCATTCGAGTGTTCGGAGGGACTGTTCAAGTTAATACCAGCCACTGAGTTACACTATCGTTCCACTCGCCACAAACTAAAATTTCACCCACACTATCTTGATGAGAGGATCAATCCACTACAGTATGATTTTTTGAAGCATTTTCTACCACGTACGGTGAAATTGTAGAATCAACTACCCTCAACGATGTTCCAGAACAAATACGATATGCGCCTTCAAGAAAAGAGCCCACGTTTCCCTTAAAAGGCTGGCAATGGATCAGTGACACTTTGGCGTTACTGATATCCAGTGGCGGTGGTGATCACTTAATATATTATATTAGTAATATATGAGCGCGCTACCACCTTTTTTGCCAAACCCTATTTTTGCATTTGAGACAATGTAGGTACCACACACAAATGACTTACTTTGACCCCAAAAATGATAGGGTAGAAGATTTGAAGACTTTCTAGATCAGGTAAGTTGCATGGAGAAAAATGAGCAATTTATGTCCAGAGATGGCAAGCAACACTGCTATTTGCAACGTATCCACATGCGTTGAGTCTGTTTAACGTATACGCACGTATTTACAGGCAATATACAGCATCTGCACGTACGTACCTTTAGTAATCTTAATACATTGTTCATGCTCTCAAACAGCAAACTAGTCTTTGCAAAGGGAAACTTAGCAGACGATAAACGGTCGTAATGAAAAACGGAATAATTTCAGTTTCAGAATGTTGAATTGAATGAATATTTAACTGACACAACTGCAAAAGCTTTTGCGAAAGAGATGGCGCAATAAAGCGCAAAACTTGGGAAGTCTATGCTACTATATTTTTTAAGTCGACTAAATTTGTGTGAGTAATGAACAAGTTGAATGCGTTATGAAAAATATACAAATTTAGTAAATAAGTGTGTTATAAAAAGTCAATTACCAGCACGCGTCAGAAACTCAGTTGACTTGTCCCGAAATCTCCTGACACATTTGATTCCATAAATATATAGTTATTTGTAATAGGTAAAAAGTAAAACATTACCCCTACAAAGTTTCCATCAAGTATATATCAAAGATTGGCTAAAGTGACAGTGGATATGTCACATAGTTTGAAGAACCATTAAACATTAATTTATTTGCCACTTCAATACACACATACAGCAAGTTATAGTGCTATAGTAAAGCAAGGTTCTAATTACTTATATTTATAAACATTTTTTTTTACATGCATGTGTGTGCAGTAATGCAAAAAGGCCATGGCTCAGTATATTTTTGCATAAGAACTTGCAAAAACACTGATTTTCAGACATGACCTGTGAAGTGCGAGTGCAACAGGTTTAATTCGATTATAGTTGTGTTGTGTAATAGTTGAGTAGAATATTTGTATTTATATGTTGTTTAACAAAAGTGTAAGTAGAGAGAGAGATTATAAGGAACGTTAAAAATAGAATACAAACGGATGATACAGTGTGTGCAATTGTTGATATGACTCATATGATAGAAATAAAAATATATTTTTTATAACCAGTGGGCGTTGAGGTCGAAAGTCTCTGGAATAGCGACCACGAACTGAAAAACGCAGCATAGGATGGCCGCTCTATGATGGACTGACGAGTTGGTGAAGATCGTAACATGCAACGGATGTAAACCATGCAAGCAGATATTCTTCAATTGCAATGACTATGAAGAACATATTAAGTGGAATGATCTAGTCTTTGTAGCAGGCCGCTCACTTGGTGAACTTGAAAAATAACAAGCCTACTGTTTTAACGCGAGCTCGGAGCTATATCAAAAAGGTGTAAGTCAGTATATCTCGTTAATTTGTCCCTAGCTAGCTTTCAACGAAATCTCATTACGATGGGTTTTATGGGTTTAGTCTAATGAGGTAATAAAGAGACAGATAGATTTCGCAAGTCGTGAAAAGGTAATAAACAGATAAACAGTAAGAGTTACTGCCGTACTGTACTGTTTGTAATATTAGTGGTTGTTACAAGCTTGCGGTTGTCAGTAGGTACAATTGGGAGCATGATGCTTTGTAATTCAATTACTAGAACAAATTTAAATAGTTAATAGGTTCAGGCGTTATTTTACGAAAGTCAAATTTACAAGCACGTTGATCTAAAGTACTTTGTGAGCTTCTGCAACCGATTAGTTCATGCGAACTAGTGCCGGCCGGCACCCACCCATTACTACCATTAGCATGCCGCTGCTGCTATGCCTGCCCCGGTCGTCTCTGCGGTTCATCTTTCAGATGGCGAACACTTGCAGAGTCGACTGCGTCAGCTAATCCGAGCGGAGATCCAGGCCGGCATTGGTTTGTAACTTATGGTGATAAAATAAGACAAATCGCAATTATTACACAAAAAATATATTAGGGGAGTTTGATGTCATCAATGCGCGTGTCGGTGTAATGGAACACGCAAGTTGAACAGCGTCGATTGCAGTCGATCTGTGGTATGGATTTAATCATCCCCAGTTCATTTAGGCACGATGTTACGACACTGTGTGGGCGATTTCTGATATATGACAGTCGTAGCTAGGCTTTTAGAGGTAGTGTGCATCAAGCAGCCTGACGGAGGAAGCTACCTCTAAAAAAACTGCAGTCAAATAATAACTCCTTGGAGTCTCGTAGTTCTTGTAGTCAGCAGCTAGGACACCTTCACAGATTTTGGTAACCACTTTACATCATGCGAGACGTATGTTCTTATGACTCTAAACGTTGTTTAAGAACACTGACGTATCCGTTATAGGCGGAATGTCATGCCTACTCATGATTCATGTTAAGGATACTTTGTCCTTGCTTTCTTTTTTTTAGGGTTCCGTACCCAAAGGGTAAAACGGAACCCTATTACTGAGGCTCCGCTGTCCGTCCGTCCGTCCGTCTGTCCGTCCGTCCGTCTGTCCGTCCGTCCATCCGTCCGTCTGTCACCAGGCTGTATCACTTGAACCGTGATAGTTAGACAGTTGAAATTTTCACAGATGATGTATTTCTGTTGCCGCTAGAAAAACAAATACTAAAAAATAGAATAAAATAAATATTTAAGGGGGCTCCCATACAACAAACGTGATTTTTTTGCTCATTTTTGCTCGATATTGATAACGGCAACAGGTAGACGCTTGAAATATTCACAGAATATTTAGTTATATATTCACTTTAAGAATAAATAATTAAATTAAAATAAAACAAATATTTAAGGGGGCTCCCATACAACAAACGTGATTTTTTTTTGCCGTTTTTATAGATAATGGTACGGAACCCTTCGTGTGCGAGTCCGACTCGCACTTGGCCGATTTTCTCTGCTTCTAAGGCCCGCATCGTGACGTCGATCAGCCTGTAACCTATTACAAGAATTGGGCTATCCAATACAAAAGGAATATGTCAATCTGTTTTTTAGTTCCTTTGAAGATTTATGCATTCAAACAAACAAACAAACTCTACCGCTGTATAACTTAGTGTAGATAGCATATGTTTTTATAGTTTAATCTTCTACTATTCTTTTCTAATCGAATTACCAAAATAAAAGGAACTACCCACTCTGCATCACACGTTCAGCTTAGCAAGCAATAATCGCTTCGTTGCGTGAGCTTATTGGGCCATATTCTTGGAATGGCCTTAATTATATTTATTGGGCAGGCCGGCCCATTCTTTACGACATACGAGTATTGTAATAAACCCAAGTCTTTATTTATAACCACACAGAAAGTATTATAACTTGCACAATTTCCTAAAGTTATAACTGGAAGTACAACATTGTTCGCTTGACTATAATAAATGTCATACAATTTTAGTATATTCCGAACAGTAATTAATTTTGTGGTATTAAAAGTTCTCTGGTAAATGTACTGATGCTATTCGACTGGGTCACAAGTTTAGATGTAAATGGGTCATCATCATTACCAAACCTATTAACTACGTATTTTTATACGACGTCAGAAGGCAAACGAGCATACGGCCCACCTGATATAAAGTGTTACCGTAGCCTCTGAATTATTACTCACTACGGAATTCAGCTGGGGAAACTCCATCGTACAGAATTGTGCGGTCAGAAACCTAACGAAATGTTACGTTACCATAGGGATGGCAAGGCGAGAGTGATTTTATTTGTGATGCAAGTTTATTTGCAATTTGATGTGCTTTGTGTGCTTCCGCCACCAATTAGGTTATGCGGCCTAGCGCCAGCCGGCACCCACTCACTACTGTCAGTAGATGCAACATGCCGACACTGCCATGGCTGCTCCAGTAGTCTCTGCGTCGGCTGCTACGGTCGTCCGCCATCTGGAACCGAAACTGCACGCCTCCACCACCTTCACTGCCACGACTGTCCTGGTCGTCGCTGCGACACGTGTTTCGCCTCTCCACAAGGCATCATCAGGCGCTGTAGATGTTAATAGTTAGAATAACATGCTACAAGTGACAAATCCATCGTAGTGCCATCCCTTATATTGAATTGAGGGTGGGAGTGAGTGGTATGAGTGAAAATATATTTAATAGGTTGTTAAGGTCAGTCTGTTTGTTCATGAGAGTAATTTTAGAATTTTTATGTTTAATAATTTTTAAGTGTTCTCTAATATTTAGTTTTATACCTTCATCTATGGTGTGTAAAATTTGATATGTGTTACTGGAGGATAAATTATGTACTTTTAAGTTTATTTGTAGTGTGTCTTGATATACAAGTCATTACGCATTTCGCCCATCAGGTGCACCGACTCTAGAGACTGGAATATCAGGTATTAAGAGAGGTAAGGAGCGTCACAGCAGCCCATCTGGTGAAGTACCTCTACCTCAAATCGCAGCCAAATTACAACTCCCTAAGAGTTGTTGAGTTCCTGTGTGTCAGCGACGTCACTAGAAAAGTCAAAAGGAGCTGTAGCGTTAGCGGTAGAAGTGGCATCGCACGAGTAATACCTAATGTATTTCAAGCGCTCATAAGCTACAGTAACCGTTTCACGTCAGTTGTGCCGTATGCTTAAATGCCTATCTACGTTGTACAAAATGTTCCTTGTTAGGTAACAAGAACCTAGCACCACAATATGCGGTTCTTACAGGCCTCGCTCGCTTCTTTAACATTCATATCTATTATCGTGCACACATCCCAGTTTCTAGGACTCCTGATATCTCTTAACGTAAACAATTAATTAAATAAATTAAGTAAATTAGGAGAAGAAAGTTTTAAAATCTTACCAGCCAGATTGCCAAATCGTACACAAAAAAATGTTCATATATATGTTAATTAATGCTTTCATGTATACCAAAAAATATTTCAAGCCACCCTTGTTAATCGTGAATATTTAACGAAGTAACATTGTAATACAACCATCACGTAGCCTTACACAAAATCCTCTACACAAAAGGGTTTTTAATTTTTCAAGCAGAGCTTACGATGAGATCCCTTGCTTGCTTCACGCCTGCATTGCACGTGCTTGGGGTAGAATAGGCGTTCCCTCGGCGATCCGCAATCTATACATAAGAGGAAATAGTAAGGAAGTTAAGTTTGCACCGGGAATATTTTTCGAAATTGTGATGTAACGAGACGTACAGCAGAAGTTACACTGTAATTTGTAAAGAAGTCAGAATTGCTATTTTTAAACAACTACGGCGAAGTCAATAGGAGGCTCATAAAGCATATAATTTACTTATTTGATTTCTATTTTTTATTTTTTAATCGCTTTTTAGTCTATACGTTGTATGCTTTACGCTATAACTACAAATCCAATTTCAAGAAAATTTTACAAGGTCGCTATTGCCAATACTTGACTTGGTTTTATACCATAAAGTCTAGGGTTCTGCGTAAAATTTGAAAAAGTAAAAACTAAAAACTAGCCCATCTATAAAGTATATCTATAAAGGTACGATATGATATCCAGTTTATAGATGTAAACGATTTATTCAGTCTTTGGAAAGATAGAAAAGGGAAAACTTATAACATTCTTTCTCGAAGCAAAGCATGTCTCTATGAGATCAGTGTTTCCTAATAATGTCAGTTCAGTCAACGTATTCTTTGTATATTATAGCCTTAAGACCTACATTATTATATATGAATGGTACAGTTATTTAATACCTTAAATTTCTACCTTTTTTATTATCGGCAATTCATTTGACTTTGTTCGCCCTATCGCCCTATTTTGATCTGTTTTAATTAAAGGATAATTAACTCTGGCATGTAGCAACCTTGCCTACATACACGCGTGCACTCTACCGGAAGGTATCAGGTATCGGTCAGGAGAGAGTTATTAAACAAGATACTCGATTGTCGGGTTTAGTCAGTTAGTTTGCAATTTCTTATTTGGTTGGATGCACTTCCCTGAGTATTCTTATCTTATAGAAGACATATTGCTATAGAAGACAAAATATAAAATTCAAAGAAAGGAAAAATTCAAAATGCAAAGTACAATATTCTGGGGAATTATTGTGTTGTCCAAAATACTCTCTATTGCGAAACTCTTCAACTTTGTGTTCCCAGTGATGACTTGCGGCACAGAAATGAAGTCTTTAGTTACGAAACTAATACAGAAGCAAGGTTCCTCAGCGTGCGATGGAGGTCGCTATGCTCGTTATTCTATCTGATATATAACGGATGAGTAAATCCGTAGTAGAACTAGTGTTACCGATGTAACTGTAAGGATTAGTAAACTGAAGTGGCAATGGCAGACCACTTAGCTCAAAGAACCGATGGACGCTAGGGCTGATAGTGCGACCTACCAAAACCTATAAGTACAATAGACCGACGCACTGGTTGAAGTTCGCAGGGAGCTAATTGATGCAAGCGACACAGGACCGATCCTTATAGAAGTCTAAGGAGAGTTCAGCAGTGGATGTCCCTGGTCTAAGAAGATGAGGATACTTGTATATACAGAAATGAGAAACTGGTCTATCAAGTGACCACAAGTTATTGTATTAATAACGGTAGTTGCATTGTGTGATACTAAGTGTAGAGCAAACTTTGACTTAGGTGGTATATTACAGTCTACAGTAATTAATGATCTGTAATGTTTTAAACTCGTTAAAACACAGTAAATGAGCTTAAACTCGAGAGGTTTACTTGTAACATTTAAAGAATTTCACTATACTCCTACGATATCTATTATCAGACCCTAGCCGCAGAATGTAATGTATTTGAGCAGCTAAAACAAATCAAATGGGCTTAAACTCGACGGGCGTACTAGCAAACAATATACGTTACACTATCCATCCATCCATCATCCATCACCAGAATGTTATATTAGATCAGCTCGAGGGAACCAAATTATTGTATGTGCCAATTATTTTTAGAACCTGCTATCGGAATTGCGATTCGAGCAAATTAAAAGTTACCTATTGCTTTTTGACTGTGCATAATTGAATTGAAAGTTTAATTTAGGATATACACAATTGCTTTTACTAAATAGACTTTTTTAGAGTTGTATTGTTACATTTTGTATGATAATGAGCATGTATTCATTTATTACAATATTAGTTTTAACTGATGCCAAGTAAATCATGACAGCGAGAGCTAAGTACGGTAGATGGAGTATGAAAATAGAATAATTACACTCGAAATGTGATAGTCCCGCAAATCAGACCAACCTTATTGCCTACATCACCATTGAGAGTAAGAAACCAGCTTAGTATGAAAGGAAATATCGGTATTAAAATAAGAGATGCCCTCTCTTATTCGCTCCATTGATTTGTAGATGTTAAAAAGGCAGGTAATAATGACAAAACACATATACAACCCAATAGTCGCGAGACATAGTAACCGAGGAAAGCCAAGACTCATCTATCATAACCAAGATGATCGTGTTTATCAAATGGTGATGTCAGGAATCACAGTAACCAGCCTGCCCGACGAAAAGAGATATTGTTTTGAAGAGACCAGTGATGTGTAGGGAGTCGTGCGGTACGACTCCTCTTTGCCTAGCCTACAGGAGTGAATATAGATAACTTTACAATAAAGCATTGGAATTAGACTAACGGCCACTACCTTCCTATTTAGTATATATATCGCAAAAATAACTTAAAAGGAACATTCCAAATCACCGTACTCATACAGATACGCACACTTCATACAAAAATTCAAAAAATAACACCGACAAAATAATTACTTTATTTCTTTAAATCTATATATATAAAAGGAGAAGCTGACTGACTGACATATCAACGCAGGGCCTAAACTATAAGGGTTTGAAACTTGAAATTTTGCACAGGGGTTCGTTTTATAACGTAGGGGAGCACTAAGAAAGGATTTTTGGAAATTCATCCCCTAAGGGGGTAAAACGGGGGTGCAAATTTAGTATGAAACTTTGTCGTTTTTGAAGTTATTCGAATGAAATTCAGCATGAAGGTTCTTTACTGAAAGGCATGAAACATGAGTAAAATCTTTTTTTCAAAATTCATCCCTTAGGGGGTTAAACAGGGATGCAAAGTTAGTATGAAACTTTGCCGTTTTTGAAGTTATTCGAATGAAATTCAGCATGAAGGTTCTTTATTGAAAGGCATGAAACACGTGTAAAATATTTTTCTCAAAACTCATCCCCTAAGGGGGTAAAACGGGGGTGCAAATTTAGTATGAAACTTTGCCGTTTTTGAAGTTATTCGAATGAAATTCAGCATGAAGGTTCTTTATTAAAAGGCATGAAACATGAGTACAATATTTTTTTCAAAATTCATCCCTTAGGGGGTTCAACAGGGGCGAAAAGTTAGTATGAAACTTTGCCGTTTTTGAAGTTATTCTAATGAAATTCAGCATGAAGGTTCTCTACTGAAAGGCATGAAACATGTGTAAAATATTTTTTTCAAAATTCATCCCTT
Organism: Pyralis farinalis; assembly: GCA_947507595.1. NCBI lineage: Eukaryota > Metazoa > Arthropoda > Insecta > Lepidoptera > Pyralidae > Pyralis > Pyralis farinalis. The sequence goes on from OX382264.1 coordinate 9,342,203, forward strand.
AGGGGGTTAAACAGGGGCGCAAAGTTAGTATGAAACTTTGCCGTCTTTGAAGTTATTCGAATGAAATTCAGCATGAAGGTTCTTTATTGAAAGGCATGAAACATGAGTACAATATTTTTTTTTCAAAATTCATCCCTTAGGGGGTTAAACAGGGGCGCAAAGTTAGTATGAAACTTTGCCGGTTTTGAAGTTATTCTAATGAAATTCAGCACGAAGGTTCTTTAATGAAAGGCATGAAACATGAGTAAAATATTTTTTCAAAATTCATCCCTTAGGGGATTAAACAGGGGCGCAAAGTTAGTATGAAACTTTGCCGTTTTTGAAGTTATTCGAATGAAATTCAGCATGAACGCATTGAAAGGCATGAAACACGAGTAAAATATTTTTCTCAAAAATCATCCCTTAAGGGCGGTAAAACGGGGATGTAAAGTTAGTATGAAACTTTCCGTTTTTGAAGTTATTCGATTGAAATTCAATATTAAGAAGTTTCATTGAAAGTCATGAACCAAATGTAAAATATTTTTTCTAAACTAATAGGTATAAAACATTCACACACACACCCTCTCACACACACACACATGTCTAACTTATAACACCCTGTCGCGTTTTCGTCGGGGGTTAAAAACAGAGGCATAAAATATATATGTATTAGTTTCGATTAGGTCCAATTATTGCTAAGAGATGGCGCCATAAGCCAAATTGAAACGTGCTATGGTTTCTTTTGTAGCTCATTAAGTATAGACCTCAGTGATGACTGATTTGTGGCCCAGTCCGGTTTGAGCAGCGCTCGGAGACGGTCACGGTTCGCTCCCGCTTACCGATTCGGATCCGTGCGCTACTTGTGCCATTCCCCTACAGGCTTCCGCCTAATACACACGCTTCGTTGTACGGTCTTTCTCAAGACCCTCTGCAGCTCGTGTCCCGAGGTACTGTACGGTCTAGTATAGACCCACTGCAGGCCCGTCTACAGCGGATATTAGCCCGGCTAATTTTTCGCTGACTTCGAGTGAGGCTGAAGTTCTTTTCAGAACTTGTCTCAGTAGAAAAAGTTTCTAAGGAGCGGTCTGCAAATCCACACGATTTTAGTGCGGTCGGCTTGTGGAAAACGTGTCGGCAATTCACGGTGAGTTTGTCGTACGAAAGTGCGGCATCTCACTAGGTTAGCAGTCAAACGTGAGGTACTCGCCTTGTGAGCTAGCTCCAAGGCAGAGGAAAGCGTAGCTGACCACCTCGCTGCTTCGGCAGTGGTGAATTTGCGAACGTGCCAACAGAGCGAGTCGTAGCGTTGACCCGTACGCTAGCCTTTCCCCCTCTGGGAACGGCAAGTCATTCGGCTGGGACTGGGACCACTGGCCTTGGGGGCTACCCTCGTCAACCCCAGTTATCGGTTAGGTAGTTAAGTTTCTTAGTTTTAAGACTAGGTACTCAAACCGGTGCACAATAAGACTGGCACCGGTCCACACACACTAGGGACTAGGACCCTCCTGGCCTATACCCGGCCGGGAGGTTAGGCTTTTCACGCAGGGTACACACCGCCCGAGTGTACCCCTCGGGCGGCCCTTCACCCCCCTCAGGTAGGCAATGTCTGCCATGGATCCCCGGCTGGATCCAACTACGCAGCTTCATATGCTGCGTAGGTACGTGGCCTCGATGGCCCCCGACCTATTAACGGGGTTCGGCACCTGGTGCCGAACAAACCCCGCACCCCCCGCCCCTCAGGCAAAAACCCCAGCGACCACTAAGGCCGCCCCCCCACCCCCGCCCCCGGCCCCTCAGGCCAAACAAACCAAGGCCCCTCAGGCAAAATCCCCCAAGGCCCCTCAGGCCTCGCCCGCTAAAGCCACTCAGGCTAAAGCCGTTAAGGCCCCTCAGGTCAAACACAAGGAAGCCGCACCTGCGACTACCAAGGCCCCTCAGGCCAACCCCGCTAAGGCCCCTCAGGCCACTACCGCTGTTGCCTCTTGCAGCAGTGCCTCTCCCGTCCCTCCTGCAGCCCCTTCAGGACTACAGGAGATGGACATAGACCAGGGTGCAGCTGCAATCATAACGGGGCCCACCAGCTCCTTGTCCGACGACGAGTCAGACCTAGAGTCCATTGCTGACCCCCTTACGGAGGCCAACTGGACCGTTGTCCCGGAGAACCGGAAGCGGAAGCCCCGCTCCAGTGACTCCCGTCCCGCAAAAGCCGCAAAGGGTAACACCGGAGCGGCCCGTCCCTCTTCGCCAACGGTGCTCTCGCAAGAGACACCGAAGGCCAAACTCCCGCCGCCGATCACCATCCGTGACGGAAAGGTCTGGGAGCGGCTCTACGCGGTCGATCTCCCCGCGAAAGAGATTCGCCTCACAAGGGCAAAGTCGACCCACCTTGGCATCAGCGTCACGGTGGCAACACCCAACGACCACCGAAAACTCACGGGCCTCCTCCGAGAGCGGCGCGTGGAGTACTTCACGTACGCTCTCGAGGAGGAGCGTGAACTTCGCGTGGTGGTTAAACGCGTCCCCACGTCGCTGTCACTAGATGGCATAACCGAGTCCATTAAAGGACAAGGAGTCCCCGTCCGGTCGGTACACCGGATGACCCGCAACCACCGTAAGGATGGCGAACCATATAATATGGTTATCTGCCACCTTCCCCTTACCCCCGAGGGTAAGAAGATCTTTCAGATCACAAATATTTGTGGTCTCTTCGACATTGAAGTCGAACTCCCCCACAAACGTGGACTCCCAGGGCAGTGTCACAACTGCCAAAATTACGGGCACTCTGCCCGTAATTGCTTCTCGCGGTTCCGTTGCGTGAAATGCTTAGGCGATCACGAACGGGGCCAGTGTCCGCGCGACCCAGCGGTGGAGCCGCCAGCGTGCGTTCTCTGCGGCGCCGTGGGGCATACCGCCAACTATGGCGGCTGCCCTAAGGCGCCGAAGAGGCGCACGAGGCCGGCACAAGCCAAAGGGCGCTCGCACACGCGCCTCCCTCCGCCCTCCCAGAGCCAAACGGCTTACCCCCAGCTTCGGCCCACTCGGGTCCCCCAGCCATTTATTCCGGCACCCATCCCCGCAGTGTCTGCATGGGCTTCACCCAGGCAGCCTCTTGCGCCCCTACCCACACCGGTCGAACCCGTAGAGACTGCCCCAGCAGCTGCACCCCAGCAGACTCCCCCTCTGGGAGGACGCAAACCTCATTTGACGGACATAGTGTTTGACATGGCGAGTAAAATCGACATGTCAGAGCTATTCGTCCTAGCCCGCGAGCTACACGACTTCCAAGACACTGGAGTGGGAAACCAATTCCAGATCGTCTGCAAACACATCGCTGTGTTTGAGTCCATCATGGACTATCGCGCGCCTGCCCACCTTCGGCGCACAAACCTCTCCCAACAATAATGGGTTCACGGAATCAAAGAGTGAAACCACGCTCTCTTTCCCTTGCGTTCTACAACGCAAACGGCCTTGCGTGGCAACGGGATGAAGTACGCCAGTACCTAACCGACCACCAAGTTGATATCCTCCTAGTGCAGGAGACCCTTTTGAAACCATGCAATCGCGACCCGCGCATTGCAAATTACAACGTCATCCGTAATGATAGAGAGGGCCGCGGGGGCGGAACCCTAGTCTATTACAAAAGGTCCCTGCACTGCATCCCACTAGAACCCCCATCTCTCGAAAACCTCGAGGTCACCATCTGCAGGCTAGGGATGACCGGCCATCAGCCGATCAATATCGCGTCCGCGTACCTCCCCCCGAGCAAGCGTATCCTTCAGAGCGACTTGCAAGCCCTCTTTGCCCTAGGAAACTCCACCATTCTGGCTGGAGATTTCAATAGTAAGCACATCCAGTGGAATAGCCACTCGTCTTCACCAAACGGCGTAATCCTAGAGAGCCTACAGGACTCCCTAGGATTCGACGTCATAGCTCCCATGTCTCCCACCCACTATTCCGCAACAGTGGGACACCGCCCGACCGTTCTGGATTTTGCACTTCTAAAGAACGTAGCCTTACGGATGCGTTCAATCCAAGTGCACACAGAACTTAGCTCTGACCACCGGCCAGTTCTGATCGAGTTCGGGCTACCAACTGACTTACCGACAGACGAGGACACCAGACGGGTAACGGACTGGCGAAAACTCAAAAGAGTGCTCGCACAGACTTCCACACCCGAGCTGGAGCAAGTACCCGAACAGATTCTCACAAATGACGAGACCGACCTTGCGATCGACGCCCTCACTAGCCACTTGCAAACGGCAGCTAACAACTGCTCCAGAGAGGTTTCAACGGCCGACTTAGCTCGGCGTTGGGAACTCCCTGCTTATTTGCGAGAACTAGTGTCGGAAAAGAACGCAGCGACACGCGCCCATGACTCTTGTCCCACCGAACAGAACCGTTCTCGGATGCGCTATTTACAACGCCAAGTAAAGAAGCGCATCAAAGAGTTCAGGGATGAACGGTGGGCCAACTTTGTTGGAGAAATTAAGCCCTCGCACACGGCGTACTGGCGAGTTGCTAAATCTCTCCGTTCCGACCAAATAACCCAATGCCCTCCCCTGACCCGACCAGACGGTACGATAGCGTTCGATGATGACGAAAAGGCTGAATGCTTTGCAGACAGCCTGGAGAGCCAATGCTCTCCTAGTCTAGAACCAACCGACGACGAACACGTTCAGATGGTTGACTCCGAGGTGGAACGAATCCTCGCGACACCTCCCACGATCCCCCTCGAGCCTACAACGGTTGAGGAGGTCCAAACGATCATCAGGGACCTTCGGAGCCGGAAAGCTCCCGGAGCTGACGGCATCACGAACTCGGTCCTCAAACTCCTCCCAGGCCCCCTGTTAGTCCTTCTCGTGGCGATATTCAACGCCGCTCTCGCGAACTGCAGATTTCCAGACTCCTGGAAAGATGCAGACGTAGTTGGCATCCCCAAACCAGGCAAATGCCTGAAGAACCCCGCCTCTTACAGGCCCATTAGTCTCCTCAAATGCCTGGGGAAAGTCTATGAGCGCATCATAGCCATTCGCCTCAAAAAGTTCGTTGAACTTAGAGGCCTTCTCATAGACGAGCAGTTTGGGTTCCGTCCCAAACACTCGGCAGTCCACCAAGTGCACCGCATCACGGAGCACGTCCTCTCCAACTTTCAAACAGGGCGCCATACCGGTGCCCTGTTTTTCGACGTCGCGAAAGCGTTCGACAAAGTCTGGCACAATGGCTTAATATATAAGCCACACCAAATGGAAGTGCCAGACAGTCTCGTGCACATCTTACGAGACTACTTGTCAAATCGCTCCCTCCGCGTCAGAGTCCACGGCACTCTCTCGAGGCCGCACCCTATCCGAGCCGGGGTCCCTCAGGGCTCCGTGCTCGGCCCTATCCTATACACGTTGTACACCAACGATGTTCCCAAGACTCCCTTCGTGGAGTTAGCCCTCTTTGCCGATGATACGGCACTTTACACTTCCGAACGAGCCAAATCCAACATATCGGATAGGCTCCAGAGAGCGGCTAACGCTCTAGGCGAATGGTTCCGACGTTGGCGAATCGAAGTGAATCCGGAGAAAAGTGCCGCTGTGTTCTTTTCTCGGGATCCACGAGGTCTTACGAGACCAGATTCCCAACATAGGACCGTGAGCCCCATCTCATTGTTCGGCCGACCCATCCCATGGGTCGAGAAGGCCAAATACCTAGGTGTCATCCTAGACTCCAGAATGACGTTTGGACCTCACATCACCGCTGTTAGGAACAAAGCCGCGTTCTATCTAGGCCGGCTCGGTCCGATATTCAGGAATCGTAGAATGTCACTTAGAAATAAGTGTACACTCTACAAAGCCTGCATCCGCCCCGTTCTCACATACGCCAGCGTAGTGTTCGCACACGCTGCGCGCTCCCATCTGGCTAAGCTCCAGATTATCCAAAACCGGTTTGCCCGTAATGCAACCGCTGCCCCTCACTATCTCAGGGTCGCAGATCTCCATCTCGACCTTGAACTCCCTTCCATCATTAGTTTCATGAAGAAAGCGTCTAGACGCTACTTCGAAACTGCCTCTCAACATCCCAACCCATTGATAGCCCGGGCTGTCAATTACACCCCGCGGATCGACGCCCGGGGGTTCCGGCGCAGACCGCGGAATTCACTCTTTGATCCCGATGATCGCATTACTGTTGCGAACGCCCCCTACCTCTCCCCCTCCAACCCCAACACTCCAGACACACACCGCGCTCGGCGGCTACGGGCGCGAAGAGTAAGGACTTCTGCGCGATACACCAGGTACCGGTAGCCCACGGTACCTGGGCGCCTCTCTCTCCGACAGGCCCTTAAGGCACGAACCCGCGTGTTCGATTTGTTTCTCCAGCGACGTCCTGAGCCGAGGTCCGACCCCTCTCGGGGGCCCTTAGGCTGTCGCTTAACTTTGTTTTTCAGGCTGTGGCGCCTCACGCCCGCCCTCTAGTCCGGTGACGTAGTGACAGCCCAACCGGGGCTAACTACATAGTCAGGTCAAAAAAAAAACTGATTTGTTAGTTTTGCTAGGCTGTGGCGCCTCACGCCCGCCTATTTAGTCCGGTGACGTAGTAACAGCCCACTCGGGGTTAACTACATAGTCAGGTCAAAAAAAAAACTGATTTGTTAGTTTTGCTAGGCTGTGGCGCCTCACGCCCGCCTATTTAGTCCGGTGACGTAGTAACAGCCCACTCGGGGCTAACTACATAGTCAGGTCAAAAAAAAAAAAAGACTGATTTGAATGTTCTAATTCGTACTTCGACGTAGTGTAGGTGATGATCACCTTGATTATTTTAACAAAAAAATTGTTGCAATATTCGGATTAATTATTATTATTTATTCTATTTTTAGTACAGAGTCGGCAACGCACAAGTAACAACCCTGATGTTGCAAATGTCCATAGACTAGGCTGACGTCTTACCATCAGGCAGACCGTATGCTGGTTTATAAAAATATTTATGGAAACAAGATCTCCTCTTTCCATAATACTAAATTAAGAGATTGGTAATATTAAGAAATTGCCTACAATAGGACGTGTTATCACAATCTAAGGCGGATATCTATATATATAAAACTGGAGTTCCTGACTAATTCACTGACTCATCAACTCCGTAGCCAAACTCTTGAACCTAAAATGCTGAAATTTTGCAAAGAGGTTACTTTTATAAACCCCACGAGAGTGAAGAGGGGCTTGACAGTTTGTATGGAGTTGAAAAATTATTTCAAGTTAGTGACTTGAAACTTTATACAGCTACTCTTTATTAAAATCCAAAAAAGTATTGAATTAAACAATTTTTAACGGAAGTATCGCGTATTTTATTTATTTTGTTGAACCTGACGTTTCGAACGCTCGCAGTCTTCCTGCGACCACGGACGCTGCAAAGCGTTCGAAACGTCAGGTTCAACAAAATAAATAAAATACGCGATACTTCCGTTAAAAATTGTTTAATTCAATGTGTAACAATCGCGAAAACCTAAGACAATACTATCCAAAAAAGTAGTTTCAAAAATTCCACCCCGGGTGTAATGGAGGTCAAAAGTATTTCTTGAACTAAAAGTTGAATTATTAAGAAAATGTTATTTTTTAAAGCTGCTTTAGACTGTAAATATACTCTCAATCAAGACGTCAAATAAGTGATTTCAGCGTTTTTCAAATTCCACCTTTAGGGGCTGAAAGGGGGGTTGACAGTTTGTATGGAGCAGAAAACTTTTTGAAGTTAGTGACTTGAAACTTTGTATAGATATTCTCTATTAGAATCCAAAAAAAATTGTTTTCAACGTTTTCAAAAATTCCACACTTAGCGAGGTGAGGTGAGGTGAAAAGGGGGTTGAAATTGTGTTTGAACGAGACGCTAATCTATATTAATAGAAATGGAGTTCCTGTCTAATTCACTGACTCACCAATAGGTTCCTTTTGTAATGCATATGAGAGATAAGGAAGATTTTTTTGAATTTCAACCCAGGCAGATATTTTTTTAAGTGGCTTGAAACTTTTATGTTTTTAAAATAGGCAATGTTGAGAATAAAGAGGTGTTTTGAGTGTATACAGCCAGTATCAAATAGTTTATGAAAACCGAACAGGCCGTGACATATCTTCATTACTACACAAATAAGGATATTTGATACTTTTACTAACTATTTAATGCCGACTGTACTAAAAAATAGAAAGTAAAATAAAAGTAAGTAAAACCGCTGAAATTCCAAAATCTACGCGTGCGAAGCCGCGGGCATAAGCTAGTGTCTATATACAAATATTTTAGTATCTGTTTGTACTTAAACAGAAATTAGAAATGTATTTCTAGACTACCCAGAAATCAACATATAAGGAAAATATGTATATCTTCACGCCAAGTCCCTTGCGGGGTAGGCAGAGAGAACCGAGCGCCATAAGACGCGGTCCTTGCATACTTCACTCGCTTCTGTGACATTCATAGCTCTTTTCATGCACGCTCGCCGGTTCCTGGGGCTTCTGACATCACCTTGTGATAAAACACGACCAATTTGGTCATGGTAGGTTAGTCTCGGCCTTCCTCGGCTCCTACATCCTTCCACTTTTGCATTGTATATCTGTTTCGTCATTCTTTCGTCCCGCATTCTTTCTACATGTCCGAACCAACGGAGCATGCCCTTTCTTATCTTAACACCGACACTCTCTTTTAGACCAACTCTTTCTCTCACGTCTTCGTTACGAACGCGGTCAGCAAGCGTTTTGTCACAAATTTTGCGCAATGCTCGCATCTCGACCGCATTTATTCTACTTTCATGCTCTCTCTGCCATACCCAGCTCTCACTTCCATAAGTTAGCGTTGGTATTAGCACCGCGTTGTGTACAGCGAGCTGTGCCTTCTGGCTTAGATTTCGGCAGCCTAGAAGTTTACCCAACGCTCCATTCATCCTATTCCCGGCACTCACTCGTCTCTCCACATCAGCGGTGTACCTTCCATTGCTGCTAAAAGCACTTCCAAGATATACAATCTCATTCACTTGCTCCAACACTACATCATCAACCATAATCCTAGTGTTCGTTCTGGTTGTCTCTCTTTCAAATACCATTATCGTGGTTTTCTTCGCATTCAATTGTAAGCCTTTCTTCATACAATCATCTTTCATTGTTGTAACTAGTGTTTGCAGTTCGGATGGTGATTCTGCTATTAATGCCGCATCGTCTGCATAAAGCAGGCAGTTGACCACTGAGTCACCCATTCGCATTCCCACATTCATATTTCTTATTCTCTGAAGACAACTGTCCAGATACAGGATGAACAGCCGAGCCGACAGCACGCATCCCTGTCTGACACCAATGTTGACATCAAACCAGGGCGACAAGCTGCCGTCCACCCGCACACATGCTGTACAATCCTCATAAGTGGATTGCACAGCACGGAGTAGGTCACCGTCAACCCCATATCCGGGCAAAATGTTCCAGAGATTCTTTCGCACGACTCTATCAAATGCTTTCTCAAAGTCCACAAAACCGCAGAAAACCTTCTGGTCCAAAGCCAGATGCTTCTCTACGATGTTGCGGAGTGAAAAAACTTGATCCGTACATCCTCTGCCGCTTCGAAATCCACCCTGTGCTTCCCAAAGCATTCCATCGGATTTCACCCTCATTCTCCTTTCAATGATTTTTCCATACACTTTAGCTGCTAAGCTGATCAAACTGATGGCGCAGTCCATACGTGAGCCCTTGCCTTTATACAAGGGCACGATGACCGCGCGTCTCCAATCGCTCGGAACCCTTCCGGTTCTCCAGCATAATTTGCTCAAAAACCAGAAGGCGTCCCTAACGCAGGTACCACCTAGCTTGATCATCTCAGCTGTTACCATATCGATTCCCGCTGACTTTCCATCTTTCAAACTTCGTATCGACCATTCAATCTCATCCATAGTAATGTCTTCATGGTACGCTGGCACTGCCGAGTCAATCACAGACTCATTCACAATGCCAGCGTCATGGACATAATCATACATTTCTCTAAAATATTCACTCCACCGTTCTAACACTTCCTGAGTGTTAGCAAGAATGCCACCAGCTTTACATCTTATCTTGTCCATTCTGGATGCTGACGAACCACTTCGAGACTTCTTTACCTCTCTCCAGAAGAGTTTGGTATTTGCCTCGAAGTTCTTCGTCAGCTTCTCTTCCTCAATCATATGTAGTCTTTCACGCTTCTCTTTCACTAAAGCTTTGGTGTCATTCTTGCATCGACGGTATATTTCTTTCTTCATTTCTTTCATACCATCACTCTGGTGCAAAGATGATACGTAATCCAGCCACGCTTTCCTCTTTTTTTCCACGGAGGATTGAACCTCCGCATCCCACCAGGCATCTCCTCTTAGTGTTCTACGTCTCTTTGCGCATCCACATGCTTCTTTCGCACTGTCCACCATACTTTCTTTCAGAACTTTCCAACATTCGTCTACATCTGAGTCGGAAAGACTCGCGTTCGCAAGTCTTTCACTGACTAGACGTACATACGTACTCCTCACACTTTCATCTTCCAATTTTTCACTTCTTATTCTTTCATGGTCTCCGAAAGGAATACGCACTCGCCAGTGCCTCCACTTCTTGAAAAGGCCCACAAATCGGCTTACCACCAGATAGTGGTCCGTTTCAAGAGTGGGACCTCTGAAGGCTCTTGTATCCATTAACGACTTTCGGAGACGTTCATCTATCAAAATCAAATCAATCACACTTTTCTGTTCATTCCGTCTCCATGTGTAAGTGTGAATATCCTTGTGATGGAAGAGCGTGTTCGACACAAGGAGGTTTCGTTCCATACATACGTCTAAAAGTAACTTACCAGCATCGTTCACTCTCTTATCTCCGTATGGACCAGGCACAGCCTCATAACTGCTTCGTTTGGTCCCAACCCATCCATTCAGATCACCACACATAATTATCCGTTCATTCGCTTCGGCCAAATCCAGAATACCCCTTACAGTCTCCCAAAACTTCTCGAGCTCCTGGGGATCAGCAGAGCTCACAGGAGCATATGCTGCAACTAAAAACACTCGCGTAATCCCCAGTTTTATCTTAACCCAGAGAAGTCTTGGACCTACTAAATCGTAATCTTTCACACCAGCGGCCAAGCGAGATGAAAGCACGACACCTACGCCAGCGCTGGCATGAACGTCCTGGTCCACCCCGGACCACAGCGCCATCATGCCACCGGGCAGATCTTCGGTGTCGCTTCCCTTTCGCTTGGTCTCTGACACACACAAAGCATCTAGGCATCTCACGTTCATTATATCTATCAACTCATTCATCTTATCTTTTAGACCACCTCTCACATTCCATGTGCCTATACGACACTCAGCTCTCCTCGACCCGCCGGGATGGGCGTTGCGTGGTGGGTGGCGGCCCCCACCGCCGCATGCCTTAGATTTCGCACCGACGGGGGCGGATCGGTGCGCGTCGCCTCCGGGGGACGCCCTAATCCGCGCGTCTGTGCGGTTTGGGTCCAGAATTGCAGTCCAAGTGTTGGACTGGCAGGGTCGCGGCGTGCACGCTTCTGGTACCGACCCCTATAATGAAAATAAGGAAAATAATGTATATTTATTGTTATTTTTGGAGTCGGTGCTAGTGCATTTATTGGATTATTTTGGGCATTGCTACAAAATCCCTTAAAAAGAGCCAAGAAAGGGCGAAACGGCTATCTCAAAGAATGAAATCTAGTGAGTAGTTTCACTACTGGATGAAAGATAGATTAACATGTATCTAAAATTGAAAGTTAATGTACCCTAACTACAGTATCTGACTACTTAGTTAAACTTAAACTCGGCTTAACTTAGTCCAATTTAACCCAATGAAGACACAAGTTTGCGAATTCACCGCTAAGAAATCACCTTTTGCTGTGGTTCCGCAATTCCAGAATACACTGCCAATAGCATTAGGGTTACCAGTATCGACATCTTCCCGATGTTGAATATCGAAGTCAGAGGAAAAGCTCAAACTGGCGTCCAGAAACTAGGTGTGTTCTACAGAGGAAAGCAGCACCTCAGTGCGGGGTAACAACTTATATTATGTAAATCTCAAGTCAGACGGCATATACTAGTAGGTACTGTAGTCACCTTCGGGCAACACCTGGATACCAACCTCGTGATTCGGTTCAGAGACGACATCTGAGAATTGTTACGTAAGGTATTGAGCCTTTAAGTTAAAGGAGAGGTATTGCCTCCGTTTGTGTGTTACATCGTTTGCAGAACGGGCTGTGTTCTGAAGTATTACTCGATATGATGCCGACAGCTTGTTTTTACAGCCACATCACTAGCTGACGGCGAGGAGGTTACCCTCACACAATGAAACCGCAATGTCTGCGTACTGCGCGGTTTCAAAATAGTTTTCTTCTTAAGTGGTGGAACGAACTGTCAGGCGAGGGTTTTCCAAGGGACTACAATATGGAGCTCTTCAAGAAGAAGTGATTAGTAAGTAGGCTTGAACTATATACATAGTGAGCGTGAAGAGATTATAGAGTGTCGGTAACGCATGAATTACAATCAGATAGGACGTACGATTGTTTGCCATATTAATGGTATAAAAAAATTGACCGTAAACAGCACTGAATGACAATATTTTTCAGTTATTTTGATTTAAAAACCAAGCTACTAATCGATTTTTTTATCGGTTTATAAATGACGGAATTCTGAATTAATAAACTTAAAAAAAATACAACTGAATTAATAACATCCTCTTTTTATATCAAATCATTTTTTTTACTACGCATCATAGGTTTACCATAGCAAATATTAACAATATATTTGTCGACTTCATTATTCATTGAGAAAAGCTTAGAAAAGGAATGGACTCCTCAAGGAATCCCGATAATACCCTTTAGATATTGGATTAGTTTTTATAAGTCCCTTTAACAACATAAACCTTGCGAATAATACATTTTCCTTTCTGTTATTGAATTTTTCTTATCCACATAATCCTCCTTCAATATTTCTAGAGACAATTTTAATGATGATTAACTTATGCGACATAAGTTGATTGAACGAACGATTGAACTTTTTTTCTTTATTATTCTCGATAAGAAAGAAAGTCATATTTCTGTCTCATGCGACCTTATTAGGACACATGCGCTTCAAATAATATTCATTAATACGTAGGTCGTAATTCAATAATTTTGTTTATTAAAAGAAGAAAGTTTACTGTACTACGCTCAACGATATTTTAAAAAACACTGTCCTTTTATATTGCACAATAGACTATTCAAGACTTTATGAGATTCCAGTAGTATGTGTAATATTAAATGTTATACACGCTACTGAAATCTTACGACATCATTATCTTTATGATCATATTTATTACAATATATTGCTACATAAATACACATTATATTTTAATTATTTTTCTAATTTATTAATAATACAATACATTTTATTGCACAAATAAAAAGAATGTACATAAATTGCTTACAATACTGACTTAAATTTTTTTCCAAACACCCTTAGGGTAGATAAAATATGAAAATGACATATCATATATGCATAAATCAAATACGCTAAATAATGTATCAGGGATAAAGCATTAATGGAAAAGAAAAAACACTTTAAAAAGAAATAAGAAGTAGAGCACAATATATTAAATACGAAGGTAGTCGTTACAAATATCTAGATGCCAGACACGCGACAAAATCTTGAATCAAGCTGTCAGCCTAGATATGGCAAAGGCCGGGTCGGTCGGTCGGAAAGTTCGGTCGGGTCTGGCATCGGAGTCTTCTATCGAAGTTACCATCGTACGGGCTGCCCGAGGGTATGTGCCAATACCAGCTTCTTATCCAGCATACGCATAAAAGTCGTGGAAGATTGTAGTTGCTCCGATAGCATGGATATCAATGTTGGTGTCCCACAAGGCTCTGTGTTATCCCCGACGCTGTTTCTGCTGCGTATCAAAAACATATTGTCAATCGACAGCATTCATTGTTATGCGGACGACAGCACCAGGGACACTTATTTTACAAGCTGTACCTGTACCTCGTTCCCTTATGGAGGAAAGCCGCGTTAGATATGTGTCTGAAATGGACGGTATTTTGCGTAAAGTTTCTGTCTGGGGGCGATTGAACCTGGTCAACCCTACCAAGCCAAGACACAATTAACCGCGTTCACCGCTAAGAAAACCCCATATGCTTTGGTTAACCAATTCCACGTCGCTCACAATTGCTAAGGATATTGGGATTCTCGGTGTCGAGATTTCCAGCGATGTTCAGTATCAAGGTTACCTGGAGGAGAAGCTCAAACAGGCGTCAAAGAATCTCGGTGTGCTCAACAGAGCCAAACAGTAGTGCAGCTCGGGGTAAAGTGCAGGGGGAACACCTGTATACCAGATAGGACCTTGTGACTTGGTGTGCAAAGATGAGCTGTCAGGATCCTTGATGATCCTGAACTCACACACGGTATTGAGCCCTTAAGTTTGAGAAGAATTTTTGCCTCCCTTTGCGTGTTCTACTGATTGACGAGCCAGAGGCAGCAAGCAGTTTCTCACTAAAGTTGAAAATATGTGCTAATCTAGACATAGATTTGGCGAATAAAATTCTATCATTTAATCGTAACACCGTTTAGTAAGTTTTAAAATTAGTCTATTAGGGCCGTCGGTTCCGGAGTGAGTGAGACTCTCGGGCTTACCTTCATAGGCCGTCAAGACAAGAGTAGGCGTGGAACTCTTGCAGGGCATAATATGTAGGTAACTTCGTAGAAAGCGCATTACCCCTCTTGGCAGCCCTTACCCACTCACGCCAATGTTACCTCCGGCCGACTATCTCTGTCATTTTGATCAGCAGCCTCGTCTATCCAGGGAGTGGTAAGCCACCGCCTTCCGGAAATAGCAATCTATTTAGTTTAGCAACGGTTCAGTGGCCGATGTTGCTGATGTCTATGGGCGTTGGTGCCTGGTGGCCACTTACTATCAGGTGACCCACATACTCATTTGCCCCCTCCAATAAAAAAAAAGTTAAATTTTGACTACACGCCCAAAAATTCGTTGATGAAATCTATTTTTGTTCAAACAACATTTTTATTCACAAGGTAACAATAACAGAACATACACAAGCAATTCCCTTGAATTTTTTATTTATGACTTTGACGCCAGCATAATTTAAAAAAAAAACGACCTTTGCCAGGCAACGGTAAATAGAATGATATTTTATTCACTGTGTGTCTATTTCTGTACTTCCACCAACACGGGATGTGTCGGAAGAATCCAAACTAAAACTTGGGTCCCGAGTATGCTGGTGAAATTATTTATTTACAAAGCAAGTAAATATGGCATCCGTGTACATGAATTTTGTTTTATTTAGAACTATAAACAATTGCATAAAGAGATTAAGATTAATGGCCTTTCCTAGCGTAAGTAAAACTTTAGGAATTGCACAATAGGCAACTTTGTGCACTCTATGTTCATAGTGCAAAGTAGTGATAGCTTAGTGAATAAAAAACTAGGCTATTTACCGACTGGTTCAATCCAGGTGAGAGCAATCATGACTAAATTTGTGTTTTCGCATTTATGTACATATTTATATATTTATTTTTATACAACGCCGAGAGGGGTTCTAACAGCTTTCCTGATGTAATGGACGTCTGTAGTACATTAAGTATCACTCGTAATATGCCACCTCTACTGCTAATACAGCAACTCCTTAGTAGCTTTGCTTGCTCAACGATCAAGGAAAACATCGCGATGGGTTTTCTCATGATATTTGTTTTATCGTTTTCCCTCGCGAGGTCCGGTTTCCACTCTGAGTAGTGGACATCTAACAGCAAACGCTCCATATCTTAACTGGTATCTTTGCCAAATCTCTTAGGCTTAGGTAGATGATTCTACCAAACCTTAGATCAGGAAAAGGGATAACACGAGATTATGACCGGGAAGAAGAAGACACATAAGCGTTAATTCTACTCTTTATAATGTATTTTACTATGTGAATACCATATACTTGTATACAGGTGGTTCGGAATCGAGGCGATTAGCTCTCTATTTGGGAGGCCTATGTCCAGCGGCAGCGGACTAATTCCGACTAAAATGATTATGACCTGAAACTTACTAAATTAAATTGTAACCAATTTCTTTTGTCTTTACTGCGAAGGAACTTTTTTTTATACAACGTCGGAAGGCATACAATACGCACCACCTGATGTAAAGCGGTTACCGTAGGCTATGAACGCTCGTAGTATATTAAATATCACTCGCGCCTCCTCTGCTGCTTACACAGCAAATCCTCAGGAGTTTACTGGTGACCTCACTCACATGCAGGAAAACAACTCTCTAGGAAGTAGTTATTTGGCTGCGGTTTTCTGTGAGGTGGAGGTACTTACCCAGATAGCCCGCGTTGAGGCGCCCTACCTCTCTTAAAACATCCTGACTAAGACAAACAGGCATGTTCATGCACACAAATGTCCTGTGTGAGAATCGAACTCACAAGCATTGGTGTCAAAGTCACGTCATTCACGACGGCGGCACCGAGTTCGTCAGTAACTAACTTCCAACACATACATTTCACATTAATTGTAAACGTTTTATTCTTATTTACTTACTTTTTTCATTTGTCACTGTGTCAATGTCACTGCGGGCCGTATGGGGAAGCTCAAGGTCGCTCAGCGTGCTATGGAAAGAGCTATGCTATGGAAGAGCTCGGGGTTTCTCTGCGTGCAGAATCAGAAATGAGGATATCGCCAGTATAACTAAGGTAACCTACATAGCCCACAGGATAAGCAATCTGAAGTGGGCCGGCCACATATTTCGTAGAACCGACAATCGCTGGGGAAGAAAGGTTCTTGAATGGTGTCCTCGTACTAGTGCACGCAGTGTGCGACGACGCCCCACTAGATGGACGACCTCACGAGGTTTATAAGGAGTCGATGGATGCAGGTGGCACAGGATCGAGACGAGCGGCACTCTAGATGGGAGGCCTATGTTCAGCAGTCGACGAATACAAGCTGACTGTATCAATTATTTACAAAATTGCCGAGTTGGTAGTTGTATCTAATAACATGTTAAACGAGCAATTAAATATGATACCATGTAATCACACCTTTACACCTCACAAAGCAAAACATACATAGTGAAAACCGATACTAAAAACTGTAAAGTTTGCATTCACAATCGATGATCATAATTAGAAAGCTGTTATTATGAAACCATATTATAAATACATGTTTTCAACTAACGCAAATTACCAATCGTGGAGGCAGTTCTGCACTGTACATATAATTACTTGAATCAAAGTGTTCAATAGTAAGTCAATTATAACCTAAATCGTAAACCGAGATATACCAGTACGTTAATTATGTTTCACTTTGGCAATTTATCAATATTTTGGGCACATTATATGAGAATAACTCTCTAGTTTTTTTACGTCGCGAGCAATGTCGTGAGGTATACAAACATATGTACCTACTATAAAGGTGTCCCTGGTGTAAAGTGATTACTGTAGCCTATGTACGTTTGCAATGTATTAAATATCATTCGTGCGATGCTGGCCTTAGGAGCTTACTGGTGATCTCAGCCACACACATGAACACAGCAACCCTCTAGAGAGTTGTTATTTGGCTGCGATTTCCTGTAAAGTACTTCCCCAGATAGGCTGTTTTGATGCACCCTACCTCTCTCAAAAACACCCAAGCCAAAATAAACAGACATGTTCATACATACAAATGATTGTCCAGTGGAATCAAACCCACAAACGTTGGTGCCAAAGTAGCGTTTTTTACCACTGTGCCATCGTTAATTCTCCACCGAGCTCGTACGAGTATTATGCCAATAGAATAGTTTATGTTTTCGTAGTATTAAGTACTTTATTCTTTGTTAAAACTTTACGGTTGCAGTTACAAAATTTCTAGCAGGAGAATAAACAATTTTAATTTTATATAAATGTTTTAGATGTATGAGTTGCTAAAACAACTTCATGTCTAAAATTAATCTTACCTTTTCATGCATACCTTTATATTCCGTGAGGTTCAGACGCCCACAAGGTCCTTTTGTAATTCTATTTAATACGAAAACAAGTCCCTCCGGATATACGGGGATTATGCAAAATGCACTGATGAAATAATTGTGGGATGTTTCTTCTTATTTATAACATTTTCGTGTTAATTTAAGAGCTGATAATGAGTCAAATGTTGAAAGAAATATTGTAGTTAATTTTAAGCATATTTATTAATACTTTTTTTTATACCACTAAGGTGGCAATCAAGCATACGGCCTGCCTGATGTTAAACAGTCACCGTAGCCTATGGACATTTGCACCACCAGAAGCGTCACTCATGCGTTGCCGACCCTCTAAAAACCTCTTCACGCATTTCTTGAAGAACTCCATGCTGTAGTCCCTTGGAAAAACCTCGGCTGGGAGCTCATTCCACAGCTTGAGTGTTCTCGAAAGAAAACTTCTCTGGAACCGCACCGTACGCGACCATTGCGGTTCAAGCGTGTGAGGGTGAACTCCCCGCCGTCGGCGAGCGGTGCGGTTATAAAAAGTAGCTGTCGGCATCATTTCGAACCACTCTCTTAGAACAAAAATTGTAAAAGGAAGAATAATTGATGGTTTCATTTTTCATACATATTATATTCTATCCATCCAACTGCGTCCGTTTGCCATAAGCTTTTAGAATCGCAATCAATAGTATAAACTTCTTGAATAACCCCCCATCTGTGCTTCAGAGGACGTGTGCTTCTTCCTGTGCCTGTGAGCCTTGAGGACATGTGCTTCTTTCAATGCGGCCTGTTGTCGATAGTTGATAGCCCCAAAGTAAGCGAAGCTTGTATTATGGGTACTAGACAACTGATAAACATACGGAAATACATTTTTTTTTGTAAATACATACTTATTATACATATAAAATACCCAGACCAATACAAACAGACATGTTCATGCACACAAATGTTTGTACTGTGTGGGAATCGAACCCACGAGCGTTGGTGTCAAAGTAGCGTAACAACGCGTTTTACCACTGAGCCACCGAGCTCGTCGAATTACATTTTAGAGGAGTCATATGTCCAGCAATAAACGAATATGAGTCAAAATGATAAAATTTATGAGATTGGGTGATATCTGTAATATGAGGATGCCTCGTAAAAAAGCGAAACGATCATAGCATTTGTGGCAGCAGCAGTGGTGGGTGTATGCGGTTCCTATTGTTGATGGCGGACAATCGCAAAAACCACTACATATTATGTATTATATTATGTTGTAGAAGTCATATTTACATGTAAGTTTATATAATTAGTATATTTGCGTCACCAGTACCTACCAGTAACCTGGCAGCGGAAGTGCAGAAAGTAGTTACCTGATATTGCATATTATTTAAGACCTATTAGTATACGTTATTTAAGACCTTTTATTACTCGTACATGTTATTTAAGATTTTATACTACGTTATATTCCTCCTAGATTTATTCCATTTCTTAGATACTGATTTTAACATGGTAAGGCCTACTGGTAGCCCTTCACACAAATCTTTCGAAATATAATTTCTTGGATATACAGACTTCCTAACGATGACTTCCTTCGCGGGCAAGTGTGAACTACTAAATTTCTACAAAAGTCCGAAAAGATGAATTTAGACCCAGATCAAAATTTGAACAAGTGACCTGGCAGGTAATGAACTAATTCTTTATTCACTGGGCTATAACTACATGTTATGACTACTTATCCTTGCAAATAAACTATTTGTATATCCATTTTAGTTTATTCGTACTTTTAGAATTGTGCTAATTGGATTGTAATTAAAATTTACAATTGAATTTGCACAAAAGGCGGTTTCTCATTATCACTTTATACTATTTGGAAATCGAACAAGCGTAATACTAGTCCCAAACAAATTAAATAATTAGAATTCCATATAATCATTTATCACGGTAGTGTTTAATTCCCGTTTTCCAACTACACGAGTCGCATAACAAACCGGCAGCTGTCCTGTATTGGGAATTGAATTCTATTTCCTGACAATAAGTATCATTATAGAACTGGGCTACATTTTTATCCATACAAACATTTCCCGTTTCTAGTTATGAACTTCTTCCGAGGGCCTGTACGTGACTGGACTTGTAATAATATTTAATTTATATATATTTTTATCGCAACAGCGCTTTTCTAAGTAATGTTTGATTTTAATAAAATTCTTCTTAACATTGTACTTCATTAAGTATAAAAGATCTAGTTATATTTTCTGTCTATATTATTATTATTGAAGAATTTAAAAGTATAAGTTATAATATTAAGTAAAGCTTGAGCCGCATTGGTGGCTCATTGAACTTTGTTTTTTTTTTTATTTTGAAATACATACATACATATAACATTTTAATAAATATATTTCCTATTTATTATTACATCTTGGACGTAAATCGATGTTATCAATAATTATTAAATATTCATTTGATAGATATGGCATTGCTTTGACATATGTAAACTAGAATTCAATTACAACTTTTTCTTTGAATGCCAATTATTGGTGCAACACGCTTCTACTTACTGTTATATTGTTATATTTAGAATAAAATAGAATACTCTTTATTGCACAAATAACAAATACATACAGAACACACGCAGAACAAGAAAACAAATGTACAATAGGCGGTCTTATCACGATACAACGAATTACACATTCTAACAAATACAAAAAATAACAAAGTAGCAAAACATGACAGAAGACCAGAACATACAATCATATTCACATAAAGGTAATGGCAAATATATATCTATATACGGACTTGGTATGAAGATATACATATAAAATCAATCAAATAATTTATTTGCAAGCAAACACGGTAAATATTGATGAACGTTTTGTTTTTCTCAGTGAGGTACGAGATCGTAGTGATCGCAGTACACGCAGTATTCTTTCCCTTCGTCTAATAATGCCATCTCACTCTTCACAATATTACACTAAGTCGTTCTCGGTGCGAGCTATGCAACTCTGGAATGCCTTGCCAATTTCTATACGCAGTGCACAATCCTTAGCCTCCTTTAAAAATATGGTTAAATCTCACTATCTCTCCATGTAACTATGGTACTATATATATATACATATATATATATATATATACATATATATATATATATATATACATATATATATACACACATCAAAAGTGTCTAGGGATCAACATATATTTTTGCAATAACTTTTCTCCTGATTGATATTAATTAAAATTTTCTTTAAGGATTCATCAAATAAAGTGTTTTCGTTTGTCTACAGTAACGATAAACCAAGTCACCTTTGCATTAATAAAGAAATTTGCCATTTTCATAATAAAGGGATTTTTGACATTTGAACCACTAACATTAAAGTTCGAAAAAAAGACTGAAATAACAGTTTTCTTTAAAATTTTATTGGGTAACTTAAACAATTAATAATCCGTGTTTCTACCGCGAACACTAACAACACGTGGGAATGATAGAAGCTGGTTCCCGGCAACGTACTGTGGCTTTAGCTCTGAATACAAGTCAGAGTGTTATCAGTCGACTTTGGACACGTTACCGAAGCACTGGTACCGTGGCTGAGCGCCATGGAGAACGGTATCGCTGCACCACACGGAGACAAGACCGATACATTCAAATCACAACTCGAAGAGCTCCAACAATAACCGCCATGATGTTAGCCGTGACGCTTCATCACTCTTCAGGGAACTTAATTAGCGACCAAACAGTCAGAAACCGCTTGCATGAAGTGAACCTTCATTCCCGAAGACCGCTAAGGGTACCACCTATAGCAATGCACAATCGTAGGATTCGATATCAATGGGCTCTTGAACACAGAAATTGGGCAGAAGAACAATGGCGTTTCGTGTGCTTTTCTGATGAGTCTCGTTTTGGTATGAGACCGGATACAAGACGTATACGACACTGGAGAACCCCTGGACGCCAACAGCGATTAAAATCCTGCCAGGAAGTCCATCCTTATAGTGGTGGAACCATCATGGTATGGGCGGGTATTTGGATCGGCGGAAGAACTGAGTTGATTTGGATCAGAGGCAACCTCAACGCTCAAATTTATGCTGAGACGATTGTATCAGACGTCATCGTTCCTCTACAAGTGCAAATCGGTCCCTTATTACAGTTAATGCATGATAATGCACGACCGCACACCGCAAGAGTTGTAAGACAGACTCTCGCCGCAGCTAACATCAATGTCATGCCCTGGCCTGCTCAGTCGCCAGACTTGAACCCGATTGAGCATGCATGAGATATGCTACAGAGAAGAGCTCTGCCGATTATGGAGGGTATCCAGTCGCAAGAAGACCTTTTTTTGTTGTTGCAACGAACATGGGCGGCCATTCCACAGCGTGATTTGGATGAACTCATTTTGAGTATGCCAAACCGATGTTCTTGTGTTGTTAGTGTTCGTGGTAGAAACACGGATTATTAATTGTTTAAGTTACCCAATAAAATTTTAAAGAAAACTGTTATTTCAGTCTTTTTTTCGAACTTTAATGTTAGTGGTTCAAATGTCAAAAATCCCTTTATTATGAAAATGGCAAATTTATTTATTAATGCAAAGGTGACTTGGTTTATCGTTACTGTAGACAAACGAAAACACTTTATTTGATGAATCCTTAAAGAAAATTTTAATTAATATCAATCAGGAGAAAAGTTATTGCAAAAATATATGTTGATCCCTAGACACTTTTGATGTGTGTATATATATATACATACAACAACAACAACATACAAAACGTTCATCAATATTTACCGTGTTTGCTTGCAAATAAACTACTTGATTGATTTTATATGTATATCTTCATACCAAGTCCGTTGCGGGGTAGGCAGAGAGAACTGAGTACCACTAGAGTTTTTAATATTCATAGGTCTTTTCATGTATGCTTGCCATTTCTAGAGTTTCTGACATCACCATTGAATGAAACACAACTCAGTTCCCAATCTTCATATTTACATGTGTATGTGCTCGTGAATTGACTCTGCGTCGAGCAACGGCTGTCTGTTTTACGGATCTACAGACTAATGAAAACGGTTCCGGCATGCGGTTCCTATGGAATGTGTTAATCTCCCGCACCCCGCATACGGGCCACATCGGCCAATCAAAACGGTTCCCGGATGCGGTCCCTATGTGCTCTGCCTTATTCCCAATTCAGTTGGGATCGGCACACCTCGACATCCTTTGTACTGGGTCGTC
The DNA here is from genome assembly GCA_947507595.1 of Pyralis farinalis. Classification (NCBI taxonomy): domain Eukaryota; kingdom Metazoa; phylum Arthropoda; class Insecta; order Lepidoptera; family Pyralidae; genus Pyralis; species Pyralis farinalis. The sequence goes on from OX382264.1 coordinate 9,365,316, forward strand.
GAGCATTTACTTGGATCTCCTTCAGGTCACTGCTAATGGTGGACTGCACGTGAGTAGGCATCTTCCTCGCCTCTTTGGACTGGAATCAGGGTTCGGGACATTTCTAGGCATATAATTCTCTGATCGCCTCATAACGTGTCCATCCCACCTCAGCCGTGCCTCGGTGAGTTTGTCTTCGATGGGGCGGTCCGCTTTAATGCTGCCAAGAATGTGATTATTCCTCACTCTACTCAGTAGAGTGTACTACCTACTCATCTTGGTGTTGTTTTTTTTTTTTGTGTTCTTGTTGGTATATTTTTTAGAGGCCAGCATTCCTTACCTGTGCAGAAAATCTCCCATACCCCGCATATGAGACCTAATGACCAATGGAAATGAGTATTTAAATGGGTGCTAGCCGGCGCTAGTTCACGTGACCTAATTTGTGTTGAAAGCACCCAAGGTAGTTAGAATAAATTGCCTGCTATTGAGCTACTAAGATACTTACTTATTACCATTACCAATATAATAATAATTAATTCAGTATATTTATAACTTTTACGATTTCCGTCCTTAATTCTGTAAGCTTTATCGCAAAATTGGGTTTCAATACAGACATGAGCCGTAATCCGTTGGATTTAACGTGAATCAATTAATGAAAAAGCGGTGAAGTACGTTTCGGATCACGTATGCTGTGAGGGTTCCGCATAATAATATACCATTTACGTGACGTGCACGATGAAAGAGTTACCAATGGCTATTTTAAAACCAAGACTCCTAGGTTCGATTTCCACACTGGACAAGCATTTGTGTATATGGACAGGTATGTTTGTATTGTACTGGGTGTTTTAAGAGAGGTAGGTGCACCAAATCAGTTCAAATGGGGTCCACCAGTCCAAATAACAACTTTTTGGTGGGTTGTTCTTGCGAGTAAGTGACTTTACCAGTAAGCTCCTAAGGAGTTGATATGTTAGCAGGAGGAGAGGCAACACGTGAACGGTACATTCTATTTTGTAAGGGTTCATAGGGTATGGTAACCAATATATATGAGATCGACTGTACTCTTGTTTGCTTTCTGATATTGCATAAAAAACAATACCATACATGGTCTGGCGGAAGATTTATTTAGTACGAGCTGTGGCCGCGACTTCGTACACATGGTGTTCGGAATAAGAATAGATTACGTTTACTAACAGGAGAGGTCTTCTCTGGGAGATACTGAGGTGTAGTGATGAGCCGGTGTGATTTTCTTAAGTTCTGAGTCTGGGTGTTTTGTTATTTTAATTATATTTTTATACAGCTGTTGTATAACTTCGTACGCGTGGACTTTAGTTTATAAACACCGTCTTTTAATTCTGAGGGGCAGGTATTTGGTATTTTCAAAAAGTATCACACACATAATCTCTTGTAGCTGCTGGCCGCGACTTCGAATCCCCTGGGCTGCTTATGGGTTTTCCTAGAATTCTAAGAGCAAAAAGTTCTCATGGATTTAATAACCGTTATTTTTTTTTAATATGAGCAGTGATAGCCCAGTGGATAAGTAACCGGTCTATTGACCATCTGGTTCCCGGTTCGAGTCCTGGAGGGGGCATGTCCCACTAAATCCAAGTATTCGGATTTATGTACATATTTATTACTGGATGCTAGCTTGACCTTGTCCTCTAGGTGACTTAACCGAAGGAATGTCTACAAATTCTTCAGACAAGAGATAAACCCCGCAGGACAGCTCGTGGCGAGCTGTTGGTGCGTAAAGACACCACGAGTACCCGAGTGCTCCAGAGAGTCGATCAGGGCCTTCCGGCCCTGCCGTGTCTTCATCGGTCGGAGTGAAAAGTCAAGAAGGCCCGCAGGACTCTCAGCTCTGGCTTGCCCTCATTGGACGTCCAGAGAGGAGTCGACAGAGTATATTGCTCTAGCAGGTGATATGCTCCAGGGGTGGAAGTGTTAAAGGGCATAACGCCGCGAGTAACTTTGGTGAAAGCGCAGCACAACTCTCGACACCCCTGAGTCACTCACATCGGTGTTGCCCCAGGCGGACTTTCTCTGGTATTTCGGGGGTCCATCTAATGAGTGGTGAGCCACCGCGTGCTGAAGTAACATCAGATAGGATAGTTATGGCAGGTGTCCGTCTCTCTTCTGTAATAGCCCAGTGCTAATAATCCCTCCAGATCTCATTTCAAAGCCCAATTATTTCCGACACATTTGCAATAGTTCCAATATCTGCTGTGACCTGTTCGTTGGTATATCCTCCCATTGATATCCCTCAGAGCAGGTCACAGCTAGTATATTACATTACATCATTCTTTTAGAAGCGGTCTCTACGCGTTGGATTCATATCCCCGCGCACGCCTATCAAATGACCGAGATTAAAACCCGTGAAATAAGAGAATAATAGTAATAAAAACAAATGAATTGAACTATAAAACACATAAATATACATACAATATATAACCATATATATATATATATATATATTATTTTTCGTTAGAAGATAATGTTTATAAATAGAACTTCTTTAGTTTTCTCTTGAAAGCAAAAACAAAAAGACCTCTTATCTCTAGTGGTAATTTATTCCAAAGTCTAGCTGCATGTACGGTAAACGAATTAAAAAAGAATTTCGTGTTAGCTAGGGAGAAGTGTATAGTTTTTATACAGCAGGAACGTTGGGATCTAGTTAGCAGTGGAAGAAATGCAAAACCAGAACAGAGATATTCGGGGCAATTGGGATTGGTGGGAGTTTGAAAACTAGGGATTAGTATGTGCACATTTCTGTGAAATCGAATAGACAGCCATTTGAACTGTACACGAAACTCCGAAACATGGTCGTACTTACGGAGACCGAAAATAAAACGTACAGCCAGATTTTGCAATCTCTCTAGCTTGTTGAGTACTTCCTATGTTGCATCCTAATAGCAAAGATCTGCGTAGTCGAGAATGGGGAGTTAGAGAGATTGAGCCAATATAACTTTAGTTTTAAAAGGCAAAAAGTTCTGAAGTCGCTTGATAGAGTGAAATGTATAATACATGCGTTTTCCTTCGTATTCGTGTATATCGTATATGACAGAATATTCAAAACCAGTTGTGATTCAAGCAAGAATTTGTTATGTCGGGCGTACCAAGTCAGTCAGTATTGCCTTTGCTTTGCAAGGCACCTGGCCTTTGGAAAACTTCTACTCCTGTATATGTCACTCACTGTACGCACAACGTTTTCACGTATTAGTATGTAACTGAAGGACGGATGATGAAAATACTGTTCCAGAACACCAACTAAGAATCCTATATATCACTATGGAACCCTAAAATGTATTTCAAACTTCCTCTACAAATGGGACGATACTTTCATCTTGTGATTAATTATATTTAATAAATTGTATCGTTACATGATTAATTTTATTAATAATGTTCTTTTTATACAACGTCGGGAGGTACACAAGCATACGGCCCATCTGATGTAAAACGGTTACCCTAGCCTATAAACGCTTGCAACACATTAATAGTATCATTCGGCGATGCCACCTCTTCTGCTGCTAACACAGCAAATCCATTGGAACTTACTGATGACCTCACTCACGTGCAGGAACACAACAACCCTCTACGGAGTTGTTCTTTGGCTGTGGTTTTCGGTGAGATGTGTAGGTACTTCGCCAGACGGGCTGCTGTGATACGTCATACCTCTCTCAAAATATTTAGATATTATGATAAATTTGAAAGTGGATAAAAAACCAGCCTATTATTCGACGGTCCTGCGTTCGAATCTTTATGTGGACATAAAATACTCTATCTGTCTGACAAATAATGTGTAGGTTGGGACTTCTTCCCGCACTTTTGACGAGTGACATTGTTGTTTTACTTGAAATTTTTACAATTCAGTATAAAATTAGTTTTGTGTGACAATTTCGATAGTATTTTGTAACATAAGGGCTAGTGAAATTATACAGTAATGAAATAACTCAAATATAACTCGTTTATGCACTTTTTGGAAGACGTGAATAAGTTCTTCAAGAAAACCTTGTAAAAATCACTATCGTTTTACGGGTGGTATTTAAATTGGGTTGATTGGGTCTAGGTACCCTTCGCAAGTATTTTTTCAGCACAGTTCCTGAAGCTGGAACATAGAATTAAGATTTTCAAATGGTTCTAAAACTGAAGACTTTGACACTGGCATAAAGTAGCAACACTATTGCCATATAAAAAAAAGTGTAGGTATTTTAAAGTGAAATTATTTCATGGCTGTTTCACCCTGCAACTTTGCCTATAGTAGGTCTTATTATCACAATAGAAAGCAAATTATATACTTCTCACGCCATCTCCTCTAAATTTCGTTATTATACATAAATTACATTTATAATAAAAAGTGAAATAGAAGCAGAAGTATATAGATACAAAGACAGAGATGCTTACGCATTTATACTATAACTTCACACCAAATCCCTTACGGAGTATGCAGAGAGAACCTGAGCGCCACGCGACTCGATCCTTACATACATCATTCGCTTCTTTAACATTCATTGCTCTTTTCATGAAACGCATTTATAATATTAACTTTATTTATTTTCACAACACCGAGAGGCATAACAGCATATATGAAGCAGTTACCGTAGTCTCTTACAGCACATTAAGCATCACTCGCTCCAGGGAGCTATTACTTAGCTGCGGTTTTCTGAGGTAGATGTACTTCCCCAGATGAGCTGCTTGATGCACCTCAACTCTCTTAAAAATACCCAGTCCGACACAAACAGGATGTTCATGCACTCAAATCTTAGTTAAAGTAATTCAGATGAGACTGGAGAGTCGAATTAAACTCGCAGTCAGAAGGCTTTTTTCCATAAAAAGCTACAAATGTACAAACAATTAGTATTAAATATAAACATAAGTATTCCACGACACAGCCAGCGAAATTGTTTTTGGAAATACACTAATAAACGGTATCCATTTATATTAGTAAAATTTTATTTGAGTTTATGTCAGTAAATCTATATATTATTAATTTTTACCTCTTCAATTGGAATGGACAGTAATAACTAATTGCTCATTAAATGACTTTTGTTTCCGTAACTACGCTAAGTAACTTTTATCCTGTTTGCAATTGGCAGAAATTACTAGTTGAGAGCATATTTTAGTTTAATTTACTAAAAAAACTATGAATCTAATTAAGCTAAAAAAATTCATCAGTAATTCGAGTTATACTATTGAGGAAAACTACACAGAAATAACTGTGCCGGTATGGGAGAAAATTGAGAGTTATCTTTTGTTTACATACCATCTATAATATACACAGATACAAGCATACATAGCTATTTTCTCAAAAATTGTAATAAAACGACTCAGGAGGTACTGAATATAATATTTGATATGTTTATATTTTTAAAATTCACGTTTTATAATCAGTTCCAAAATCGAATTGCATTTCAACTTTCGGAAAATTCAAAAATTATCCCAAAATGGAAATTTAAATACATGCCGCAGTAATCTTGCGCTACAATGAAACAAATATGACTCTATAAGGTTATTCCGGCATATACATACGAGCAGACTAACACTGTTGGCAAATTGTTCCGAAACCCAATTATCCTGGGCCGAACCCAAAATTTTCCGAGCGCTCACTACTGAGTTCCTTTCAAAACTTTCAACTAACAAATTTAACCGAGACAAAACTAGTTCACGCAAATTTTGACGTTGGTTTCTAAAAGGCCGATTAGGCAAGCATTCTGTTATTGGACAAATAAACTCACTGCGAACTGGTATTCGACAGTTTAAAGGTTAGAGTTGATAATTCATTAACTTCAGCAAGTAACCTTTAAACAAACCGGTTTGTGCTAAGGTATATTTACCGAGTTTTGTACAAATTGTTGCATTTTCAGAAACTTTAAATTTATCCCATTGTGTATTTGTTACTAACTATAGTTCGATTCTGTATACATTTGAAACATTTATTGTTGCAATTGTGAAATTATACGCCATTTTGAAGATTTATTAATGAGAAGTTAGACCCGAGACGTTGTTTGCGCGTTATCTAAACATTGCAAACGGTTTTCATTTTTAAATCTACATGTGAAATTTTCGCAAATGTCGTCGTGAATGTTCTTGTTATTGTTCAAGTTCAAGTAACAACATTACGGCTCAATGGAAGCAAGTCATTCTAAAAGGAAAACATATGATGCAGCGGCATGATCTAAAAATGGCGGCGATTCCCACGCCGCGCGCGGTGCGTCTCAGTCCTCACTCAACATAAGGAACTCTTTGATTCTTCAAGTAATGCCGATACGGATCTACCATATAGTCAGAAATAGTTCCTTTTCACTAATTTTGCTTTTGGAATGTGATTTGGGTAGCTAACTTATTTCTATCCAGAGCAACGAACATTTTCCTTTACCGTACAGGACTCATTTTCATTACAAGTGACAATCTTATTCCGAATCCAGTCACTTTGATGAGCTCGATGGCACAGTCGTGAATTATGCGACTTTCACACCAACCCTCGTGGATTCGATTCCCACACAGAACAAACGTTTGTGTACATGAACCTGTCTATTTGTCTTGATGTTTTTAAGAGAGGTAGAGCGCATCAAAGCAGCTCATCTGCGGAGGTACGTACCTACACCACACAGAAATACGTAGCCAAATAACAACTTCCTAGAGGATTGTTGTGTTCCTGCGTGTGAGTGAGTTCACCCGTAAGCTGCTAAGGAGTTGCTGTATTAGCAGCAGATGAGGCATCGCGCGAGTGGTACTTAATATATTACAAGCGTTCATAGTCTACGGTAACCGCTTTACATTACGTTGGCCGTATGCTTGTATGTCTTCCGAAGTTGCCTAAAAAGAATACTTGTGTGACTATTTAATAAGTTTAAACGCGCTTTGACGCGAATTTGCTTTTGTTCAGTAAATTCATGCTGTACCAACGTACTTACAGTATTTTTATCTTTTTAATTAACTACGAAAAAAATACTACTGCTAATTTTGAGATTGTTTGAGGTATAGTGTCCACTATAGCTTTCAATTGTTCAGAAATGTCTCCAGAAAGACACAGGGTTCATCGTTGAGAACACAGTAATGCAAACAATCCAGAACCTTTCATAATGTACGCAAATATTATATCAGTATAGTTTTTGTAGCATATTACATTGTATATTTACTGTAAACGGACATCATTAGTAACATTTACGAAAATAGGTAGAAGAAAATAGAGCGTTACAAGTTATTCAAACATGACGAAGGTATAGAAGGTTTCGATCCGTACCACATGTTATTGTTTATAAATATTGTAACAGTTGATATGGGTGGGTACGAAAAGGGCTAAATTAATTGTGTGGCAACACTTGCCTCGTTCTATACATACATAACTACACACTACATGTATATTTTGTAGTGTTTATCACACGGAGAAGATAATTAGTGGACAATGCTTGCAGAGGCGCTATTGTGTCAAATTTAAGCGAACATATGAACAAGTGATGAGCTTGAAAAGCGAGAAAGCGTAAGTAGTTCTCGCATAGCAAACGTGTAACATTTTTTTATATAACATCGGGACGTATACAAGCATACGGCCCACCTGATGTAAAGCGATTAGCGTAACTTATAAATGCTTGCAGTACATTAAGTATTACTCACGCAATGCCACCTCTGCTGCTAACACAGCAACTCCATAGGAGCTTAATGTTGGCCTCACCCACATGTAGGAACACAACAACCCTCTAGGGTGTAGTTATTTGGCTACGGTTTTCTGTGAGCTGGATGTACTTTGCCAGCTTTGATGCGCCCTACTTCTCTTAAAAATACCCAGACTAAGACAAAGACACATGTTCATGTACACAAATGTTTGTTCTGTGTGGGAATCGAATCCACGAGCGTTGGTGTCAAAGTAACGTAACGACGCGTTTCGCCACTTCACAATCGCTTTTAAGTTAATATCTACATTTCGCAGCTACATTGGATGCGACTCATACGTTGTGAAATTGAGTGCATGAAACATTCTTTCACTATTATTGGCTAACTAGTCCCAATCAACTGATTTTCTCCATAAAAAAATTAACTAAAAAAAAATTTACATAATATATCATTTGACAAGAATTTCAATGATAGGATCAGGCCGTCTTTAGCTTTTTAGCTATGAAAACCTTTATAAAAAAACACCAAAATGCTAGTTATTACGTTGATTTGCTCATATATATCGTGAGTAGATAAATGTGGTATGCTTCGTAACAGGCGCTTAATAGGTATTCTCGATTTTTTCTCTTTACATTTTCCGTATGCTTGACCTACAGTTGTCCAACCAGCACTGCAAGAAATCCTACCCAACTCTATTTAGGTGAGCCGTTATTTCCTATTATTAGCCAATTCGTTGGAAGCACTAAGCTAATATGCAATTTGATCTAACCTGCTTTGTGTGCTTCCGCCACAAATTAGTTCATGCGGCCTAGCGGCCGGCACCCACCCACTACTGTTAGTACGTGCTACATGCCGACGCTGCCATGGCTGCTCCGGTAGTCTCTGCCTCGGCTGCTGCGGTCGTCCGCCATCTGGAACAGAATCCGCATGCCCCCACCACCACCGTCGCTGCCACGACTGGCCTGGTCGTCGCGGCGACACGTGTTTCGCCTCTCCACGAGGCATCATCAGGCGTTGTAGACGTTAATCGTAAGAATAACATGCTACAAACTGTTCCAACAGTAGAGGGTGGGTGCCGGCCGGCGCTAGGCCGCATGAACTAATTGGTGGCGGAAGCACACAAAGCAGGTTAAATCAAATTGCATGTAAATTTAACTTTCGCAAAATAACGCCTGAATCTATTAACTATCTAAGCTAATATGTCTACCTAGGGCAAGTTATTCAGTAAGGCAAGTCCAACTTTAACCGAGAGGTCAACAGACGGATCCAACTCCGCTGGACAGAATTCGGGAAACTTCTACAAATCTTCTCGTTCAAAAGACTACGCCTCTACGCCTGAAGAGCAAGGTCTTCGAACAGTATGTGTTGCCAGTATTGACATACGGAATTGAGACGTGGCCCTTCACTACTGGCTGTATGGGAAAGCTCAAGGTCGCTCAGCGTGCTACTGAAAGAGCTATGCTCAGGGTTTCTCGAAATGAGCATATCCGCAGTAGAACTAAGGTAATCTACATAGCCCAAAGGATAAGCAAGCTGAAGTGGCAGTTGACCGACCACATAGTTCGTAGAACCGACCACCGCCGGAGAAGAAAGGTTTATAGAAGATCACGACAGCATCGAGAGGAATGGCACTCTAGAGGGGAGGCCTATGATCAGCAGTTAACGAATATGGGTTGAGGTGATAATGATGATGCTAAGCTAATTCGTTGAAGCGATGGCCACTAATTGTATACCCCGTGACATAACAATAACACAAAAAGGGTTTAAGGAACTCGATAGCGTCGATGCGTGTCACTTAAATCTAACAGTTAAGCAGCGGCGACCGTAGGCAGTCCGTGGATCGGTTTGGTGGTTTAGAGATCCCCCATGCTGCGGAGGTCATGTTAAGCCATTGATTTTAGATAGATGACACTCGTTAAGCAAATTACTTCACGCCAAATCCCTTGCGAGGTAGGCAAATGGGAAATACCTATTCCTTACAGAAAACCGCCGTCAAATAACAAGTCTGAGGGATTATTATATTCCTGCGACTGAGTAAGGTTAGAAGTAAGTTCCTGTGAAATCGACGTGTTAACCCCCGCGAATGATCCTCCGGTAAACATTACATCAGGTGGACAGTATGGGTGTTTGCTTTACGACGTAGTTAATAAAAAACTGAACAATTCTTGTTTAAATATCTAAAGCTGTAAAACTACTGATGAATACATATTTTTTTCAAATATTTTTGTTTTCATAATTATACTGCAAATACATATAACAAACGCACCTTACTAAATTATTGTTATTTTTATATGTAGCGGAAAAGAAGTATTTTCGCTTGTTTCTTCTCCCTATGGACACTTGTAACTTTAGGAGTATAACACACGTTGTTCCAACATCTCAGGCGGCCAGTTAGTTTCTATCTCCGTACTCTCATTATCTAAATGGGTACACCATATACAGTTGAGGTCGGTTTAACGTACACGAACTATTTTTCAGTTTACAATTTGAATAGAACACAGGGAAGTATCGTATCTTAAGTCCTTACTAAGCTTACCTATACATTAAAAAGCCACTCACCTATATATTAGCTAAATGGGTGCACCATGTACAGCTGCGGTCGGTTTTGTTTGTCTTGCACGATCTATTTTCAGTTCACAATTTGAATACAACACAGGGAAGGTAGAAATACTCATGACATCTTAAAAGTCCTTACTAAGCTAACAAAGAAAAAATATTTCATATTCAAACGAAAGGGTATGAAGTCTGAAAACTACTCACCGTATCCCGGGCAAATGATGCAGAAAGCCACTGCGAGGAAAAAGCCGACGACCTCCCCACCTAAACCCTTGCCACCCATTTTTCCCCTTTTCATTTAACCCACACTTTTACCGACATATTTACTATTACTTTGTGCAATTTTCACCAATAACTTTTTGCCATAGTCGTCCTTTGTCTAGCTACCATTCCACTCGGCATTGTTCAGGCTTTGCGATTTTCGCGCCGGTGTCCCAATTGGTTCACATCTGAAATGAAAGAAATGTACTTTAGTTTATTCTCCATACATTTGAAGTGTAATGCTGAATCTTATGAAAACAGAATATTTATTTTCAATTTACTTTATCTCATTTACACAGCACTAAAAGCTCCATAGCTCCAATAGCAAAAAAATATTTAAACCCGGTTCAAAGTTTGAGAGGATATCGCATAAGAATATTATTTTAAGAAAGGTAAGGCTCATCACAGCAGCCCCTCAGAGGACGTACATCCATCTTACAGAAAACCATAGCCAAGACCCCTGGAGGTCAGAAACGCTTGAAATACACGAAATATAATTCGCGCGTTGCCACCCCCGCAGATAACACAGCAACTCCTTAGGAGCTTATACGAGTATATGACTTTCACGCAGAAATACTCAGGGAGTCGTTATTTGGCAGCGGTTTTCTGTGAAGTGGATTTAATTCCCCAGCCGGTTAGCTTTGACGTGTCTCTCTTAGAAACATCCAGATCAGGAAAAACGAAAAACAGACTTGATAATGCACACAAATGTTCGTCCAATGTCGGAATCGAACTCACGACCGTTAATGTAAAACATAAGCCGGGTTATGTTTAAATAGACAAACACAAAATATTTCACTGCCTTTTCTGTGCTATTTTTTTTTTTAGTTTAGTAGCTAATTAACGTGTATTAGTGTTATCAATAAAAAATTTTGGATACAATAAAAAAGTACAAACAATAATGACGACTTTAACAACGTCGTGGGTTCGATTCCCACACAAGGCAAACATTTGTGTGCATGAACATGTCTGTTTGTCTTGATCTGGATGTTTTAAGAGAGGTAGGGCGCATCAAAGCAGCCCATCTGGGGAAGTACCTCCACTTCACAGAACACCGCAGCCAAATAACAACTCCCTAGAGTGTGAGTGAGGTCATCAGTAACCTCCCAAGGAGTTGCTATGTAAGCAGCAGGGGAGGCATCGCGCGAGTGATACTTAATATATCGCAAGCGTTAATAGGCTACGGTGCTCGCTTTACATCAGGTGGGTCGTATGCTTGTATGACTCCCGACGTAGTATAAAAAAAAATAAGAATTCCTACAATTGGAGCTCGTGCTTTGATGTTAATATTTTCTTTTTTTGTATTTGTAAAAAAAATAATTAGATATGCCTTATCGTACTCGCTAAAGAGAAACACAGTGTTGAGATGTGGTAATCAGTTCATAGAACATTAGATTTAATTTCATTGTAATTTATTTTTAGTTAGTCGTACAATAAAGATACTTGTAATACAACTACAACAACAATATTCTTGTAACCACTGAGGTAGTTTTAGGAAAATGGATTAAGCTAATCCTAGTGTCTCTTTTCCTTATACTTAATACACTCCATCAACAAATGTTGGTCGTTCTCTACGACTCTACACTCCACACAATTAGGTGAGTCCGACTTTTTCATAAGAATTCCAAACGTTCTTGATGGTTAATGTCCAGATCGAAGTCTTATAGCTAATTTTACAATATTTCTTCCCATTATCACTATAATAAACCATGGTAGTCGAAGAGGCTGTACCTGAGTAATTTTAAATCAAATTCACTTTTTTAATGACCATCGATCAAAATACTCTTTCCAATTACAGAAAACTACAGTTTCGAGTTTTGAAAATATTACTAAATAATGCGGTACAATTTAACTTTCCGATTATTATAATGACTAATTTTATTATAATGGCTAAGCGACCAACCTCTTCGTTACCTCCTAAACGTATGTGTCCAGGGATACACTGCAACTTCAGACCAGTATCGCGTTGATTCAGTTCGTCTAGTATTGCTAAACTACTCGTATCATAGGGTATCGATACAGCTCTGTTTTCGGAGACTCAGAGCCAAGTGCTGGGGCGCACTTCTGCTATCTGAGAATCTGACGCATTTTTTCAACCATGACTTTTATTATATGATACAGTTTCTAACAGATTTTAATATTCATATTCATAATTAGAAATAAAACTAAAATGTCTTCCCTAAAATAGAATAATTCAAAATAGCGAGTTCTTTACAGAAATATTTACATAAAATCTTTTGGAGTTAATTAAGTTATGTCCTCGGCAGGTTCGAATGTAAGACTTCATAAGCCTTTACTTGTTAAGGCTAATAATACTCCTTGCGCGTGACATGTATATTAAATATGAAGGAACAGAACTGTCTGTGCATAGACTTAAAAATATCCCAAGATTAGTCTCAATAATTATAAAACTAGCCAACAATTATTAATATGAAGATTAAGAAATATTTATTGGCGGAAACCATCAATAATACACACAAAAAAGTACACAGATAAATGGTATTGTCACCTATTTAGTAGAAAATACCTTAAGTGTAGCGTTGGAGTACACGGCTGACTACGTACTCCAACGCTGGACTTTAGGTATTTTCTACTGATTCCTAATTACAATCTATCAAATGTATATCTTCACGCTACGTCCATTACTGCGTAGGTAGAGAGAACCGAGTGCCATAAGACGCGGTCCTTACATATCTCGATGGCTACTTTAATATTAATTCCTCTTCAAATCATCTTCTTGTAAAACACGATTATGATGGTCGTGGGAGATGAGACTTGGACTTCTTCGACTCAGAATGATCCTGACCCAAAGGCACGATGATTGCGCGTTTCCAATCTATCGGACTTCTTCGGGTTTTCCAGCATAGATTACTCAAAAACCAGCAGGCAGACCGAACGTAGACACCTAGCTGGATTATCTTAGCTGTAGCTATATCTGACTGATAACTTTAGAATTGTTGCGGATCTATGAGAAATTGTTGGGTTATTGTAATGAGATCTGGAGGTATTATTTATACAGGGCTATTGTAGAAGAGGGACTGACACCTGGACCGAGTATAATTATCATGTCTGAGTGGTTCTTTCGGCAGGCCCATCCAGGGGGCCCATTTAGTGATAGCGAGCTACCACCAATCACTTGATGGGCCCCCGAAATGCTAGATTTTTTTTGCCAGCGTAACACCAGTGTGTGTTACTTAGGAGTATTGTGATAAGTTACTCGGCGGCGTTGTACCCTTTAACACGTCAAGCTGGGCATATGTCTCCGTCGACTCCTCTCTGCACAGCCAATAAAGACAAGCTCAGAGTCCTGCGGGCCTTCTTTGTTTACTCTGACTGACCAAGACATGCCTGACGATGGTCCTGATCGATTCTCTGGAGCACTCAGGTACACCTAATATCGTTATTCACCAACAACTTACCAAAAGCTGCCCGTTTTGTTGGTTTGGACACGTACAAAGAAAGCAAAAGGAAATAATAACGAAACTAATATATAACACGTAACTAGAAGCATGTAGGAGCTGAGGAATGCTCACCTGGCATGATCAAATAGATCAGGTGTTATCAAACCGTGGTGTTAGGAGCCCTTAAATACGGTGAGCGTGAATGAAAAGAGCTATAGATAAAGTATTGAGTGTGTCATGTAAGAACAGAGTCATGTGGCGCTCTTTTCTCTCTGTCTACTCCGCAAGGGACTGGGCGTGAAGTTATCAATAGATAGATGTAATTATTATCGTACCTTACTTTTTAAAGTTCGCCAAAATGTTCCGAAGATATATGAAATCGGTACTCCATAAAAATATCGTGAATAGGTAGAGGTTACTTAGCTAAAACATTATTTGTGATAAAGGATTTTGGCATGAACCGTAAGAGCTTTTCGTAAGGGAGCTGGCACATTGCGGCGGTAAATTTGAGTCAATGTTTTATTACAGCATATACATGACACTTTATAACTCTATTGCGAGAACTTGCACTGTTGATTTGTTCTGATTGTTTACTTAACTGGGTTCCGTACTCAAAGGGTGCTAAGAGAAATAAAAATCGGCCAAGTGCGAGTCGGACTCGCGCACGAAGGGTTCCGTACCATTATCTATAAAAACAGCAAAAAAAAAAACACGTTTGATGTATGGGAGCCCCCCTTAAATATTTGTTTTATTTTATTTTAATTATTTATTCTTAAACTGAATACATAACTAAATATTCTGTGAATATTTCAAGCATCTACCTGTTGCCGTTATCAATATCGAGCAAAAATGAGCAAAAAAATCAGATTTGTTGTATGGGAGCCCCCTTAAAAATTTATTATATTTTATTTTTTAGTATTTGTTGTTATAGCGGCAACAGAAATGCATCATCTGTGAAAATTTCAACTATCTAACTATCACGGTTCATGAGATACAGCCTGGTGACAGACGGTCGGACGGACGGACGGACGGACGGACAGCGGAGCCTCAGTAATAGGGTTCCGTTTTACCCTTTGGGTACGGAACCCTAAAAAGAGGGTTACGTTGTCTTTTTTTATACAACGTCGGGGGTTATACAAGGGTACAGTCCAACTGTCAACTGTAGCCTATGAACGCTTGTAATACATTAAACATCTCTCGCGCGTAGCCACCTCTGCTGTTAACATAGCAACTCTTTAGGAGCTTACTGCCGACCTCACTCACACGCAAGAACTCAACAACCCTTCAGGGAGTTATTTGGCTGCGATTTCTGTGAGGTGGACGTACTTTCGCAGACGGGCGGCTTTGATACATCCTACCTCTCTTGAAAAGTATCTCTTAACATGTCTGACTGTAACATGACCGACACTTGAAATTATCATAACGTATGTATAATTGTAGACACTTTAAAAATAATTTAATAAAAATAAAACAGTTAATAGATTCAGGCGTTATTTTGCGAAAGTCAAATTTACATGCAGTTTGATCTAACCTGCGTTGTGTATTTCCGCGTCGTTAGACTAGACTAGACGTTAATCGTAAGAATAACATGCTACAACGCCTGATGATGCCTCGTGTAGAGGCGAAACACGTGTCGCAGCGACGACCAGGCCAGTCGTGGCAGCGACGGTGGTGGTGGGGGCATGCGGATTCTGTTCTAGATGGCGCACGACCGCAGCAGCCGAGGCAGAGACTACCGGAGCAGCCATGGCAGCGTCGGCATGTAGCACGCACTAACAGTAGTGGGTGGGTGCCGGCCGGCGCTAGGCCGCATGAACTAATTGGTGGCGGAAGCACACAAAGCAGGTTAGATCAAATTGCATTTAAAAAAATAAAACAATTTTAGAATATAGAGAGAGAGATAAGAAAAGGCATGCATGTAGAATGAATGCAGGATATAAGAATGACGAAACAGATATACAATGCGAAAGTCGAAGGATGTAGGAGCCGAGGAAGATGAAGACTAATCTACCATGACCAAATTGGTCGTGTTTTTACCATTTTATTAGAAATAATTGTATTTTACGTATCACTAATAGCAAACAAGCAGGCTGCACGCCTCACGGTAAGCAATAATCGTAGCCTATAAAATCAGCACTCTGTAATCCTCTGTAAAAAAAAAAAAATACGTCTTCTTGAAGAGCCATATGACATGTAATTGAGAAAACCTTGTCAGGAAATTGTCAGATAAATTTAAGCTAATTATTTACTTGGCAGTGTTATTTGTCAGTTTATAGTAACGTATTGAATATAAATTACTAAACTAATATGTATTGCCTGCTATTTGATATATACGATGTATTAATCCACCACCAGTTCTTTTGTACGAACTAGCGCCGGTCAACCGCTGAAGGTGTTGATCGTTAAAACAAGAAGCTACGAATAACAAATCCATCATATACTGTATTTACACTACTAAAATTGGAAACAAGCATACGGTTCGTCTGATGAATATTATGATAACATTAAATTACTGGATGTTGATTAGAAGGTTTATAATTATTTCATTGTTATTGTTTCAAATTCATCTCCTCCGCATAGGTGCGGTGGAACATATAACCTTTTTGATGAGTTAGCGACCCAGAATCTTCATAAGCAATTTGTAGAAATGAAAAATTCACCACCATTACAAACTTTCCTCGTAACTCAGTTGGACGAACATTTGATCGCCAATCGGAAGCGTACATTCGAACCCCACCTAAGCCGAACGTGAATTTATCCACCGTAGAATATTTAGTGTAAACCACGACATCAGCGGGATAAATTATGCTCACCTTGTGTTTGTCACATTAGTATTTTGGTAAAATAGAAAATATAGTATCTTTTTTATACGTCGGGTGGTATACAAGGATACGATCCACTTGATGTAAAGCAGTTGCTGTAGCCTACGAATGCGTGCAATACATTAAGTATCACTCATGCGATACTACCTCTGCTGCTAGCAAAACAGCTTCCTAAGAGCTTACTGGCGACCTCATTCACGCGCAGATACATAACAATAGGTGATCTGCACTATTGTATTTGGTTGAAACTTGTAAAAAGTAGTAAATAAATAACTATAAAAGATAAAACACTCAGTAAGATAAGTCACTCAAAAACAGTTGTTACTTGGCTGCGGTTTTGAGTGAGGTGGAGATACTTCTCCAGACGGGCTGCTTTAATGCGCCTACTTCTCTTAAAATCACCCAGCAGCAGCAGACACGAGCACACAAATGTTTGTCCTGTGTCAATCCACTCTGCTCAAATCCACAAGCGTTGGTGTGAAAGTAGAGTTACTAACCATTTCGTTACCGAGCTCATGAAATGTCCACATATTAAGCTTACTTTCAATACGGAAATGTCCGAGTGGGCGTTTAAATAAACATTTTTTACTACAATGCCCATCACATAATTATTTGCTGAATACGTTAGCTGGAAGTGACCTGAAAAGGACGACATGCATTGTACTGAGGCGTCGGTGGCAGAAATTGTATTGTGTTCATTTGCTTTATACTCGCCACGAGTGTCGCTTCTGTTTACCTTGTTTGTTCTTTGTTGTCGTGTGTACAGTCGGAGTTCCTTACTTATCCACCTTTTCTTTAGCGGGGAGTTACAATGAATACATTTAGTTCATCATAGATATTTGTATGTTAAATTCGTTATAACTGAAACTATCTACATAATATGCAAATGGTTTAGATTTGACGACCTCGGTGGTGTAGTTGTCATTAATCCTACTTTAACACCAACCCTTATGGGTTTGACTTCCACATATTTTGTTTTAGTCTGGATGTTTTTAAGAGAGATAAGAGAGCGCATTATACCGGCCCTATAGGAATTACTTCCACCTCATAGAAAATCGTAGGTTAATAACAACTCCAATGTGGATTGTTGTGTTTCTGTGAGTGAGTTAACAACAGAGGTGGTATCGCGCGAGCGATACTTAATATGTAGCAAGCGTTCATAGGCTACGGCAGCTACTTTACATTATATGGGCCGTATGCTTGTATTAAGTTTGTGAGTTGGAGTTACTTCCTCAATGGACTGCTTTGATGCGCCTTACCTCTCTTAAATCTGAATAGGATAAACTACTCGTAAGTATTAAGATTTAATCGCCAATTAATATAAAAATATATATGCATATAGCAGATAGAATCATACTTTTATGCCCATAATCAATTTATGCCTATTACACACACATCATTAAGTGCTTAACTCGAACTTAGAATCATAAGAGGGTTCGGAGGAAATTTTAAAAGGCATACAGACAGACGGAGATTAAAGTGAAGCTATAAGGGCTCCTTCTCATTATAGAATAGGCCAAAAATTATAATGCTACGAAATTTCAAATGATACAGTAACTGGTATGCAGAACATAATATCGTGTTAAAATAATAAGTAAAAATTACCTACCACGATCAAATTGATCGTGTGCTATCCGAAGGTATCAGGAGCCTTAAAAATATGAGATGAACTATGAATGTTAAAAAAGCGAGTGAGGTGTGTACGGATCGAGTCACGTGGCGGTCGATTCTCTCTGCCTATCCCGCAAGGGATTTGGCGTGAAGTTATAGAAAGATGGAATAAAAATATACAAAGAATTGTTTAAAAATATATTACTTAGTTCATTGTAGAAGAAGTTTGCAATTTAACAAATCCTAATGAAGTAACAAAAATAATGCCGCCTAAAGAAAAAATGAAGCCTGTGATTACTCAAAGAGACAGCAAAATTCTATCATTTCTTTACCCTGCAATCTTTTTTCCAATTTGTCTTAATGTTAATGCAAAGGAAACAAGATTTATTTAACTTCAGAGCTCCCTTGCTTAATGTTAGTCTCCCGCGCCAGGGAATACTTACATTATAAAGATAATATTATTATTTAAAAATATACATTTATATATTTATATCAAAAGGAGATGTAAATTGCAAAAAAGCTCTAGATAAAAATTGTTGTGCCAATATGGTGAACTCAAGTTCATGTGATTTCATTTTGTTTAATGAGTTTGAAGCACTAAATATGTTTTTGCTATTTATGTGTATGAGACGTATTTTTAAATATATAAATAAATATTGTCGGACAAAATACACAGCGCCATCTAGCCCCAAAGTAAGCGAAGCTTGTGTTATGGGTCCTAGACAGCTGATAAACATACGTAAATACGTTTTTTTTTTGTAAATACATACTTATTATACATAGAAAATACCCAGACCAAGACAAACAGACATGTTCATGCACACAAACGTTTGTACTGTGTGGGAATCGAATCCACGAGCGTTGGTGTCAAAGTAGTGTAACAGCGTGATCCACCACTGCACCACAGAGCTTGTCTTTATGGAACCTTTCTTAAAAATACATTTTAACTGCACACGAAAATTATCGGAAAGTAACTTCACCTCACAGACAACGACTGAAACTGAACTTTGCTGTTTTTTTATTTTGTTTTATCATGTAGTATAAATATTTTTTCAGTATGTACCTGCATGCATAGAAACAAGAGAAGTAGGGCGCGTCTAAACGTCTGGACTGTAAAGGTACCTCCACCTTACAGAAAATCGCCGCCAAATGAAAACTCCGTGGAAGGTTGTTGTATACCTTTCATTAATAAAATAAAAATTGATGGCTAAATTGTATAGTTAGTGATGTTGTCTTTATCGATAAAAATATAAAATGAATGTGTTGCATGCATGATTATATCTCGTATGTTGCTATGGCGGTCTTCTAATACATGCTTAAAAAAAATCTAATACTGAATAATGTAATAGAATGCTAAATACGAGTATGTTAATATTATCTCTAATAGATCACGGGTTATAATCCCGCTCATTTGATAGGCGTGCGCGGAGATACGAATCTAACGCATAGAGGCCCGTTTGATATCCGAGGGATAGCAATGGTACTATATCCCATGAACCAGGTCACGTAGGTATTGGGACTATTGGAAATATATCGAAAAAAGTGGGCGACTAAAATGAGATTAGGGCTATTACAGAAGAGGGATAAACGCTTGCCATAACTTTCGTAAACTGAAGTTACTTTCGTCAGGCGGTGGCTCGCTACTCACTAGATGGACCCCCAAAATGCCCCGTTTTCGGGCATTATTTTATTAAGAATGGCCTTTAACATGATTTAGTAAGGTATATGTAATGTAATGTATATATGTAGTAGTAAGTCTTATTCAATGTAGAAGAATAATATCTTTTGTTTGATTCTTAGTGCAGAAGATCCGGCTTAAAGCTCTTCATCTATGTTTATGAACGATTTCAAGAAAATGTTTTTGCTGATATATATTATAATAAATAAATTAAAAATAAATATTTTTTTTCAAGAAACAATTTTTTTTTTTATACAACGTTGCGAGTCATACAAGCATACAGGGCCACCTGGTGTAAAGCAGTTACTATAGCCTATTGACGCTTGCAATATATTAAGTATCACTCGCGCGATACCTCCTCTGCTGCTTACACAACAACTCCTTAGGAGCTTACTAGTCATCTCACTCACACGCAGGATCACAACATCCCTCTAGGGAGTTGTTATTTGGCTGTAGTTTTCTGTGAGGTATAAGTCCCCGTTTCCACAGACGGCTTTGATGCGCCCTACCTCTCTTAAAACATCCAAACCAAGACAAACAGACATGTTCATGCACACAAATGTTTGTATTGAGTGGAAATCGAACCCTCCAGCGTATGTGTCAAAGTCGCGTCATTCACGACTGAGCCACCGAGCTCGTCGAAAATGATAATAATATTTATAAAGCAGAAATGTCATTATACTAATAAACACGACATAACCAATATCCGTCAATAACCCGAGCTATTCTTCACTCGGCTCATATAAACGGATCGTAAAAGCAAGTTTTGTATTGAACATAAAAAAAATATTTTATGACGTACCGGAGATCGCTCTGGAAACACAAAGTGAAACCTTCATAATACTATATTTAGTTGCTAAGGTAAAGAATATTATATGGATATTGCAAATATAAGCTGAGATTTTCTGTTTTTAGGGTTCCGTACCCAAAGGGTAAAACGGAACCCTATTACTTGGGGTCGGTACCAGAAGCGTGCACGCCGCGACCCTGCCAGTCCAACACTTGGACTGCAATTCTGGACCCAAACCGCACAGACGCGCGGATTAGGGCGTCCCCCGGAGGCGACGCGCACCGATCCGCCCCCGTCGGTGCGAAATCTAAGGCATGCGGCGGTGGGGGCCGCCACCCACCACGCAACGCCCATCCCGGCGGGTCGAGGAGAGCCGAGTGTCGTATAGGCACATGGAATGTGAGAGGTGGTCTAAAAGATAAGATGAATGAGTTGATAGATATAATGAACGTGAGATGCCTAGATGCTTTGTGTGTGTCAGAGACCAAGCGAAAGGGAAGCGACACCGAAGATCTGCCCGGTGGCATGATGGCCCTGTGGTCCGGGGTGGACCAGGACATTCATGCCAGCGCTGGCGTAGGTGTCGTGCTTTCATCTCGCTTGGCCGCTGGTGTGAAAGATTACGATTTAGTAGGTCCAAGACTTCTCTGGGTTAAGATAAAACTGGGGATTACGCGAGTGTTTTTAGTTGCAGCATATGCTCCTGTGAGCTCTGCTGATCCCCAGGAGCTCGAGAAGTTTTGGGAGACTGTAAGGGGTATTCTGGATTTGGCCGAAGCGAATGAACGGATAATTATGTGTGGTGATCTGAATGGATGGGTTGGGACCAAGCGAAGCAGTTATGAGGCTGTGCTTGGTCCATACGGAGATAAGAGAGTGAACGATGCTGGTAAGTTACTTTTAGACGTATGTATGGAACGAAACCTCCTTGTGTCGAACACGCTCTTCCATCACAAGGATATTCACACTTACACATGGAGACGGAATGAACAGAAAAGTGTGATTGATTTGATTTTGATAGATGGACGTCTCCGAAAGTCGTTAATGGATACAAGAGCCTTCAGAGGTCCCACTCTTGAAACGGACCACTATCTGGTGGTAAGCCGATTTGTGGGCCTTTTCAAGAAGTGGAGGCACTGGCGAGTGCGTATTCCTTTCGGAGACCATGAAAGAATAAGAAGTGAAAAATTGGAAGATGAAAGTGTGAGGAGTACGTATGTACGTCTAGTCAGTGAAAGACTTGCGAACGCGAGTCTTTCCGACTCGGATGTAGACGAATGTTGGAAAGTTCTGAAAGAAAGTATGGTGGACAGTGCGAAAGAAGCATGTGGATGCGCAAAGAGACGTAGAACACAAAGAGGAGATGCCTGGTGGGATGCGGAGGTTCAATCCTCCGTGGAAAAAAAGAGGAAAGCGTGGCTGGATTACGTATCATCTTTGCACCAGAGTGATGGTATGAAAGAAATGAAGAAAGAAATATACCGTCGATGCAAGAATGACTCCAAAGCTTTAGTGAAAGAGAAGCGTGAAAGACTACATATGATTGAGGAAGAGAAGCTGACGAAGAACTTCGAGGCAAATACCAAACTCTTCTGGAGAGAGGTAAAGAAGTCTCGAAGTGGTTCGTCAGCATCCAGAATGGACAAGATAAGATGTAAAGCTGGTGGCATTCTTGCTAACACTCAGGAAGTGTTAGAACGGTGGAGTGAATATTTTAGAGAAATGTATGATTATGTCCATGACGCTGGCATTGTGAATGAGTCTGTGATTGACTCGGCAGTGCCAGCGTACCATGAAGACATTACTATGGATGAGATTGAATGGTCGATACGAAGTTTGAAAGATGGAAAGTCAGCGGGAATCGATATGGTAACAGCTGAGATGATCAAGCTAGGTGGTACCTGCGTTAGGGACGCCTTCTGGTTTTTGAGCAAATTATGCTGGAGAACCGGAAGGGTCCCGAGCGATTGGAGACGCGCAGTCATCGTGCCCTTGTATAAAGGCAAGGGCTCACGTATGGACTGCGCCAACTATAGGGCCATCAGTTTGATCAGCTTAGCAGCTAAAGTGTATGGAAAAATCATTGAAAGGAGAATGAGGGTGAAATCCGATGGAATGCTTTGGGAAGCACAGGGTGGATTTCGAAGCGGCAGAGGATGTACGGATCAAGTTTTTTCACTCCGCAACATCGTAGAGAAGCATCTGGCTTTGGACCAGAAGGTTTTCTGCGGTTTTGTGGACTTTGAGAAAGCATTTGATAGAGTCGTGCGAAAGAATCTCTGGAACATTTTGCCCGGATATGGGGTTGACGGTGACCTACTCCGTGCTGTGCAATCCACTTATGAGGATTGTACAGCATGTGTGCGGGTGGACGGCAGCTTGTCGCCCTGGTTTGATGTCAACATTGGTGTCAGACAGGGATGCGTGCTGTCGGCTCGGCTGTTCATCCTGTATCTGGACAGTTGTCTTCAGAGAATAAGAAATATGAATGTGGGAATGCGAATGGGTGACTCAGTGGTCAACTGCCTGCTTTATGCAGACGATGCGGCATTAATAGCAGAATCACCATCCGAACTGCAAACACTAGTTACAACAATGAAAGATGATTGTATGAAGAAAGGCTTACAATTGAATGCGAAGAAAACCAAGATAATGGTATTTGAAAGAGAGACAACCAGAACGAACACTAGGATTATGGTTGATGATGTAGTGTTGGAGCAAGTGAATGAGATTGTATATCTTGGAAGTGCTTTTAGCAGCAATGGAAGGTACACCGCTGATGTGGAGAGACGAGTGAGTGCCGGGAATAGGGTGAATGGAGCGTTGGGTAAACTTCTAGGCTGCCGAAATCTAAGCCAGAAGGCACAGCTCGCTGTACACAACGCGGTGCTAATTCCAACGCTAACTTATGGAAGTGAGAGCTGGGTATGGCAGAGAGAGCATGAAAGTAGAATAAATGCGGTCGAGATGCGAGCATTGCGCAAAATTTGTGGCATAACGCTTGCTGACCGCGTTCGTAATGAAGACGTGAGAGAAAGAGTTGGTCTAAAAGAGAGTGTCGGTGTTAAGATAAGAAAGGGCATGCTCCGTTGGTTCGGACATGTAGAAAGAATGCGGGACGAAAGAATGACGAAACAGATATACAATGCAAAAGTGGAAGGATGTAGGAGCCGAGGAAGGCCGAGACTAACCTACCATGACCAAATTGGTCGTGTTTTATCAGAAGGTGATGTCAGAAGCCCCAGGAACCGGCGACCGTGCATGAAAAGAGCTATGAATGTCACAGAAGCGAGTGAAGTATGCAAGGACCGAGTCTTATGGCGCTCGGTTCTCTCTGCCTACCCCGCAAGGGACTTGGCGTGAAGATATACATATACATACATACATACATACAAAAAAAGATTACTCTAGAAGTAAATACATAACCTAACCTAGTTACCGATTTCAGGTTATGTTTTTTTTTATGGTACATTATACTCATAATCTATAAAATATAGTTAGTTTTCTTTCTCGTTCTGATTATACTATATAACTTAAAACATGAATTTGTCTGGAAATTTAATTAATTTAATGATAATTTAACAATATTCGTTTATTGCAGAACCAATTACTATAAGTATGCATGGAATAGGACGTTTCAGGACATGAGAAGCGACAATGGTTTAATAGGAGGATTTAACAGTTTTATTAGCTGAAGATTTTCGACTATCTGTACTAGGCCTGCTGAAGGGAACACGTACAGATGAAATTAGAGCATGTCGTAAAAGAAGTTTTTGTTGCTTCCGCGAAAATTGTAAAAGTAAATGCTTTTCTCAAAGGAAAAACAACCGACAGTGTTTTTCTGACCTTTCAATTGGTGAATGCCTTTAAGTTCAGTAAAGATATACTTTATAAACAGTGTGTGAAATAGTTATTTCAGTTCAAGAATATAATGACAAAATTTTACTAGATACTCTGCACATAACACAATCCGTTATTTTTCGAACGTATTTGATCACGAGGAGTTTACATAAAAATCGATAGTACTTTATATACAAAGTCGGCATACAAGCATACGGCCCGCCTGATATAAAGCGGTCACCGTAGCCTATGAGCACATTAAGTATCACTGTAGTCCCATATCTGCTGCTAACACAGCTATTTTTAGGAGTTTACTGGTCATCTCACCCACTCATAGAAACTCAACAACCCTCTAGACATTATTTTGGCTGCGATTTTCTGTGAGGTAGAAGTACTTCCCCGGACGGGCTGCTTTGACACGCTCTTCCTCTTTGTAAAACATCCAAACCAAGATAAACATACATGATAAATACAACAATAAAGGCAGATACAGCAATAATTACCTACCCATATAAAGAGCACTGATAAAAATGTTAAAGATGATAATGTTTCCTGTTTTCGGATTTATGCGCTAATACATATATATATATAAACCCGTAATTAAAACCTGTACTATCCTGTGAAATTGTATCAGGCTGCAAAGAAAGATCCTAATTTAATTAAAACCACTAAATGAATGCACCTGCAGAGGGGCAATCAGTTTTTGATTCCCAATGACCTCTCACTTCTATTTAAGAGGGTACAATTTCCTTGGAGAGCTCCTTCGTAATGACAATAAATAAGTTACTGGGACAAACTCCCAAGTTGGAGTTCACTTGCGGCAGAATTGCTTTTGCCATCGTCTGGTTTATGTAGCGTGTTTGAGTTTGATTTCAATGAGCAGATAGAAATAACTATCTATAACTAGAGAGGGCCGCATGACTGGGTCATTACACATATCACTCGCTTCTTTAACATCCATAGTTCATTCCTATTCTTATGTACGTTCGCCAATTTCTAGGTATCCTGATCTCACCTTCTGATAAAACCTGATCAATATGGTCATGGCAGGTAAGTCTTAGTCTTCCTCGGTTTCTACTTTCGCTTTGTATCTGTTTAATCATTCTTTCTTCTAGCATTCTTTCTACATATCCGAACCAACGAAGCATGCCTCTTCTTAATACCGACACTCTTTCGAAACAGATATACAATGCGAAAGTAGAAGCATATAGGAGGAGGAGGATGTAGGAGGGTATGAACCACCCACCACGACCGAATTTATCGTGTTTTATTAGAAGGTGATATCAGAAGCTTTAGAAATCAGCAAGCGTGCACGAGAAGAGCTATAAAGGTTAACGAAGAGAGTTAGGTGTGTAAGGACCGAGTAATGTGGTTCTCCCTGCTTACCCCGCAATGGATTTGACAGGAAGTTGTAGACTGATAAAAAAAGATTAAAAAATGTATTTGTTAATATCGCAGGCTCTTAAACACGTCTTACATTTCGAAAATATAATCCTATTTATATATAATTAAATTTTTAGATAAAATTTTTCCTTTTTAGTCTGCTAGCATTTCGAAAATGACGACTGGCGAGGTAGAAATGCCGAAAGAAACTTGGCAATGTATTTGCTTTCGCTTTTCAAATCATCAACTTGATATTGTAATAAATCTATGTCAATTTTATGCTTCTATGAGTACAATAATAATGATGTCAAATTATAGAATTGAAAATATATATTTTTTTATACAATATCGGGAGGCATGCAGGCATACGGCCCACCTGATGTAAAGCGGTGATCGTGGCCTATGAATGCTTACAATACATTACGTATCACTCGCGCGATACCACCTCTGTTGCTAACACGGCAACACGTTAGAAGCTTATCGGTGTCCTCACTCACATGCAGGAGCACAACAACTACTTATAGGGTTGTCATCATATCACTTTTGATGTGCCTTTTGTTGTCTATATACTATATACTATTGTAGTGTTCATTTATTTACGATTAGAGAATACAAGCCACTTTGCATGCGCGTACCTAATGTATTCCGTGGCCTTACGGAAATCTTTTCTTTATTGATACATGCTGCTGGCTATTAGCCACACTATAATTTTATATGATGTTTTCTAGCATGTAAAATTAAATTTCTCACTTGTTTGGGTTGTTTATTTATTATTTTTATTATTAGTTTTACTTTTCTTAAATATACGTCTTTTGAAATATAAATACCAAAAAATATATTCAGTGCTTCAAATACACATTTCACAACAAAAATCATACTACAGTGGATTGCCATTCATCAAGATGATGAGAGTGAAATTTTAGTTTGTGGCGAGTCGTACGATAGTGGAACACAGCGGTGAACTTAACTTGAACAGTTCATCTGAATACTCCCTATGATACAATTTGTACTGTACACAACGAGAAGCAACGTCTCTTCGTGTATAAAGCGAGTCGAACCGAACGGAAATCACCGATCGCCGACGACTCGAACTGCTCTACGTTGTATGTGATCAAATGGAGTAAGCAAATTTTGTGGCGCGCCGGCCCAACAATATGAACAGTATTCCATGTGAGGCTGGACCTGGGCCTTATAAAGTTGAAGGCGATGTTGAGCTGTAAAGTATCATCTATCCCTATTGACCATACTAATCTTCTTGGATGCCAACTTAGCTTTGCTCTCCAGGTGACCGCGAAACTGTACATCGCGGATACCGATGCTAGATGTAATGAGGGGTCTACCTTCTAATCGAGGGGCTACGATAATTGGGGACTTTTTTGTGGTAAATGAGCACACTTATCTTTAGGGTTAAGGTTAACTAAACTCAGTCTACCCCAATTCAAGACCTGTTCTGGCGATATTTCAATTCCAGACACAAGCTGTGATCCGCACTCATTGACGCAATCCCAAGAGATATTGGCTTAACCAGTCTTCGCCCAATGACAAAACTGGTAACTCATGCACAAAATTTTTTGGGTAGCCCAAAACAAGGAGCCTTCGAGAGAAATGCTTTCTACCACACCCGATCGAAGACTTTGGCTATGTCCAAACTTACAGCTTAAGCCTCGCATTTGCTTTCTACTGAGTCTGCCTAGTGGTGGTTCAAGTATGCCAGCTGAGCCACGGTGGAAGTCATATTGGCGATCACTTATCAGATGGCGATCCTCTAAGTAGTGTAAGAGTTGCTGGTTGATGATATGTTCCATGATTCTGGAAAATATGGGTGTTATTGCTAAGTACCTTTTTAGGGATCGGGTGTACTAAAGCCTTCCATGAGCTGGGGACTTTGGGGACCACGCCAAGCGAATAATAGCGAATACCGAAAGAGGCGCGTTAGAATCGGAGCTAACTCCGGAGCACCCATCTTCAACACATGAATAAATACCTTATAAATATTAAGCCATCGATTTCACGAATTATTTGATAATTGTGGCAATTGCAATTAATTATTTAATATTACATAACAATATTCAAAGGGTTATTAGATAGATTAGGTTAAGTCATAAACCAATCCTTTATATTTTTCAGGAAATTCAATTGAAAAGTCGCACGTACAGTTGGTATAAATAGTCTTCCGTGTTTTTATTTTACATCCAAAAGTCGAAGAAATAATGAAAATGTTTTGTATTTCGTACGTTAAGTCCCATATTTCATGGAGACACGATGTGCCTGACACTCAATCTGAGAAATGTCTCTAATCTGATTGAACTGTTGATAGTATTCGTTGGTAAATTGTGCCCCAAATAGAAAAGGCTTCGGGGAATTGTAGCGTTGAAAGAAGTATGGATAGAGTTTCATGTTGTAGGTTTTTTTTTTATCTTTATTTTGCAATACAACCTATATTATATAACATGTGCAAAAATATACATTTTTTCACATTGTAATTTGATTATATTTATCAATTGAACACAGTATTTTATATCTGCTTGCTTTAGCTGGCTTAGGCCTGACGAAAAATATTGAGATTACACATTCAAGTTGGAGAAGCCCAGTTAAGAAAATGTCTCTTCTTCTTGTTCATTTGCAAAATTTTCTATGCATTACCGTAGTCGAATAACAATCCCTAAATATTACGTTAACCCTATGTAAGCAAGTGTTCCTCGAAGATATAGTGATTCCAATTATACTTGTAGCTTCTGGAGTACAAATGTAACGCTGCCATATTAATTGATTAGCTACTTGCTTATCTGGATTATAATCCAAGAGATTTAATAAATTTAAATTGCTGAATATTAGTCGTCTCTTTTTTCCTCAAGCAAAAATACTATTGTCAACGTTTCAAATTTCTGAAAGAGTAGAAGACAGAATATCATGTGTATGATGAGGACGTTCCATATGCGAGTACTGAACACACAGAAGTCGTGGTCTTATTTGCAACCATGCAGCCGCAAATGCATGTTAATTTGCAACAGTAAAGTCAACTGGTTAGCCCGGTTCATCACCGTGTAGCGCATGCTTCAGTCTAGTCGAACACCCAAATTGAGCAGCGTTCATTGCACCATGTCAAGCTTCGAACGGAACTTCAATGAGGCTGTTTTTTGAGAGAAGACAGTAATGAAATTATGTCAGTATTAGTCAAGGTTTGAATAGATTGTCCAGCTAATGCTCAATCGAGCACCGTGCGCGAGTGTACTCTTAACCCTTACGGATGAAGAGAGGCCTCGATGTGTCTCGATTTTTTAATGTACTATGTTAGTAGTGTGTAAGTAGCATGAAGTGACTTCTACCTATAGGATTTAAAGCGTATCATAAAGTCGGGTCTCTAAAGACATATAAATACTTGTGACGAGCTCGGTGGCTCAGTCGTGAATGACGTGACATTGACACCTACGCTCGTGGATTCGATTCCCACACAAGACAAACAATTGTGTGCATGAACATGTTTATCTTGGTCTGGATGTTTAAAGAGAGATAGGGCGCATCAAAGCAGCCCGTCTGGGAAAGTACCTCCACCTCACAGAAAACCACTGCCAAATAACAACTCCCTAGAGGGTTGTTATGTTCCTGTGTGTGAGTGAGGTCACCAGTAAGCTCTTAAGGAGTTGCTGTGTAAACAGCAGAGGAGGCATCGCTGAAGTGATACTTAATATATTACAAGTGTTAATAGGCTATGGTAACTGCTTTACATCAGGTGAGCCGTATGCTTGAATGCCTCCCGACGTTGTATAAAAAATAAACTTCTTTGTGTCTGAAAATCCATACTGGTAATAATATCAATGCTTAAAAACCTTCTAAATTTTCTGTGGTTGAAAATGTCTACTGATATTAAAATGGTACGTTTAATTTGTTGTGACCTTGTAGAGTCGAAATATTAGAAATTTAATTTGAACATTGAGGTTTTAACCTTTCATGTAGCTTATAAACGCAATTAGCTCAATTTTAGTTCTTTCACTTTAAAAAGTTGAGGTAATCAACCTCATAACAGATTGGTAGCACGCAAGGTGCGCAATATTAGGTATTTTTCACACTACTACGGTAACGAATAAATGTATGACCTAACTTATGGTAAGCAGCAAGCAGGAATACCTTCAATACCAAGAACGTATTATGCGTTTACGTTTAAGAATACGTATTTATGCGTTTTTATCATTGGGTCATTGTGAAAGTATAAGAGAGACACCAGCAAATGCAGTACTCATCTTGAGTTCTTAACTTATCTACCTATCTCTATACGTAAAGTATCTTGTGGGGTAGGCAACAAGAAACGAAATTCTTTAAGTTTATTTTTATATAACGTCCAGAGGCATATGAGCATATATTTCGCCTGATGTAAAGCGGTTACTGTAGTCTATAAATAATTGCAATACATTAAGTATGACTCGCGCGATGCCATCCTTGCTGCTAACACAGCAATTCCTTAGGAGGTTACTGGCAACCTCACTCACACACTGGATGTTAAAAACCACAATGGAGTTATTGTCTAATTGCGGTTTTCTGTGAGGTGGAGGTACTTCTCCAGACGAGCGACATGGATGCACCCTACCTCTTTTGAAGAGTTATTAACATAAGGGCTATTAATGTAATAAAAAATATTATAAAGCGACAATGGCGCTATGGTACAACTGATGGCTACGCCAGACTGTGATCACTTGCTGTCATGCATACTCATGTCATTTCATACTCGAATAAATATATATACATATATACGTATAGGTTATCCATTTTTATATATACGAGTTTCTCATGGGTAGATAGAAATATAAATTAGTACTTTAAAAATAGAACATAACATGATCATCGTTTGATTTTACATGCAAATTTTATGGGTTACATTACAACAATTTTTGTTGAGATATCTCAGATTTTTTGGAAATAACATATATCATATGTTACTCGCTTATAATGTAGCTTTCTATCTACTTCTTCTTAGTGTTATTCTATATAGCAATCCAATTGGCGGGGTCTGCTATCTAAGTCTAAGGATTTGGATTTGACTTTAACAAGAAGCAACTGCCGTCAGACCTTCGTAACTCGGATGGAAAACCAGATCTTCCTTAGTTTAGGGTTTCCTCGCGATGTTTTCCTTCACCGACAAGCCAGTGATAATTACAAATTATAAATGAGTACATAAATTCGAAAACAAGAATTTAGTGGTACATGCCAGGATTCGAACCGGCGGCCAGTTGGTCATTAGGCCGATTCTTTATCCACTATGCTATCACTACTTTTAATGTAGCTACATGGGGAAGAATTTTTATTACATTAGTTATAAAAATTCTCATAATTCACACGTATAAATAAAAATGTCCTCTCCACGTAGCGGGATATCTCTTTACTAAGTCTGTCTATTACCAGTTTAGAAGTTACTATTACTTACTCTTCGGTGAATATAGTATAAACAGACATGCCGAGATATAAAGAGACAGAGCTTGTCATGTGTAAAATGTTTGCGTGTTACAGGTTAGCAGAGAAACTTTACAGGTGTAGCGGGGAATGTTCTTTCTTTGCGGTTTTTAACTGTGGCATTAAAAAGAGCTTACGTCAGCTCCTAAATTAAAAATAAAGCGCGTGAATCGAACTATCGGAAAACACTAACGCGGTCAAGTTTAACTAAGATTGAAGTTGTCCTGAGACACAGAGCCAAGATTTAAAGGGACAGCCAACGAGTTGCGAACTTATTTGCATTGTAACACTGTAACTCGGGCTGATGTAAAAACTTTACGATCTTCAGGCAACTAAGTGAATTTATGGTGGGCAATATCTTTGAGTTAAATACAGTTATGCTTGTGAAATTTTTCCTTGACATTCTCAGTCGTTCTGGTTTATTTCCCGCCGCATTATGTTGCCGAGCTGCTGAGATGCGAGTCGTAAAACTCTTGGTTTTCTATTTAAGGCATGAGCTATGTGTAAATTTGAATTTCTAATTTGTAAACGTTACATTGACATCGCGTTAATGT
The DNA here is from genome assembly GCA_947507595.1 of Pyralis farinalis. Classification (NCBI taxonomy): domain Eukaryota; kingdom Metazoa; phylum Arthropoda; class Insecta; order Lepidoptera; family Pyralidae; genus Pyralis; species Pyralis farinalis. The sequence continues at coordinate 9,397,238 of OX382264.1, forward strand.
TAATACTTGCACTTGTACAGATTCCACTTCACGTTACATTGAGTTTCTCCACTCTCGCTCAATCACACTTTTGTACTCAAGTATTCCAAAAATGTAGTTGTACAAGTCGAAGATATATTAAAATAAAATCTATATGCTAAGTTTCTCGAATTTTTAAATGAAGTTCGTCGCCGCATTGGTCTCAGCGATAATTTCGAATTATCAAACATCAAATTATATAAGAGTTGAATCTGAAAACTAAGATATGTGATTGCATAGATAATAAATATATATTTCGAAATCGCTGTGATGGAGTCCATATTAAAAGAAACATGGCTGCATGGGTGTGGTCAAGTTGTCACTTACGCATCTAGGGGTTCGTTAGTGCCTATTGTATAAAAAAATTGTTTCCATAGGAATTTAAATGATTTCTGATAAAAATTATGTTAATTATAAATATTTTTTTGTGTCCTTACCGTGGCCTGACACAAACTTGATCTAAACTTGGCTCATGCCTGACTGAAATCTTATCAAAGTTTGTAACAAATTTAACCCAAAAGTCAAGATCAAGTGCGAATCTACGCATCGTACTATTCTTAAACCGTATAACTAGATTTGAGAAGAAATATCCCTGACAATCTCAATCATATGGTTAGTTTATTTGATTCTAAGAAATCTCTAAATTAGGAGCCTTTACATATTACGATTCCACTACAACTCCAAAGATTTTAGATTTTTACAACATAAATTTTGGAGATAAAGTTGGAAAGAATATATTAATTAATGAATGCAGCCGTTATTATCCGAAAGTGAAATTTACAGGCATACTCGGCTGTAGAGTTATGAGTCGATAGGTAAGAGTCGTAAGAATAACAGTCTACCAATGACCATTCGTAGTATATTGATCATGGGCAATGAATAGGTCTCTGGTGACCGAACCAGCCGAGGTAGAGACGGTCGGATCAGTAATGGCGGCGACAGCTACTATGTACTAAAGGTAGTGCATGTATTTCCGCCAGCACTAGTTCACATGAACTAATTGGTGGCGGAAGCACACAAAGCTAGTTACATCAAATTATATGTAATAATAATAATAATTAATGGTTTTTGATGATTTTAAAACAAAGCTAACTTGAAACACACATTTCTTTTTATGCCGGTTCCTGGGGATCCTGACAGCGCATACTGATAATACCCAATCTATTTGGTTGTGGTAAATCTAGGCCTTCCTCAGTATCCACATCCTTCTACATTCCCGTTGTATATCTGTTTCGTCATTCGTTCCTATTGCATTCTTTTTGCATGTCCGAACTAACGGAGCACGCCACCTCCTATCTTAATATATATATTTATATATATATAGCGATACTCTCATTCAGACCAACTCTCTTTCTCGCATCCTCATTGCGAACTCGGTCTATAAGCGCTTTGCCACAAATGTCGCGTAACTCAATTGCGTTTATCCTACTTTCATGCTTTCTCTACCAAACCTAGATCTCGATTCCATACATTGGCGTCGGGATCAGAACCGTGTTGTGTATAGCAGGCTGTAACCTTCAAGCTCAGTTTCAAAGTCAAAGTCAAAATCTTTTTATTCCGTAAAAATGGCTACATTTGTTTGGAATCGTCACAATTTTTTTCCCTGCCGTGCAGTTTATGACTAGGTGAGCACTGATAAAAATACTGCTATTACTTTTCTTACTGCTATTACTAAAAGACCTATTTATTACTAGAGTTACCACTATTCCACGCACTTTATTGCAATTATAATGATACTCTAATTATTGAGATAAATTTAGTTATTTGGTCTATCTATAACTTCATGACAAATCCCTTGCTGGGTAGGCAGAGAGAATGAGAAAATAACGAATTCTACACTCATACGTGTACATAGAGAACTGCAAAGACATAACTATTGCTTTGCTGTCGGATGATAACAAACCATAATACAACGACTTCAACGAACATTGTATTTGGGAATATCAAATCCCCAATAAACTAGCCTAGTTCAGAAAAGTTGTAAATCCACTTGGAATTCGTGAATTTATTATGCTAATATCCCAGAATTTGTTTTTAAAACACGTAATTTCCCTCGGAGTCACGAGCGCTTATTCGAACGTACAAATACTGACATTGCAACTCATTATAACTTCGCCCGTAAGCAAACAATATAAGGGTGCATTTCTATTGAAGTAAAAAAACGAACCACCCACCTTATATACACATGGACTTGACTCAAAACTTTCTAACCAAATGCACGCAAGCGCGTCTCGCATACACAAGAGAATCCCCCTCGCCCCTTCCTTTCCACCCTTTGCGGGATGAATCTGTGACCGATCATGTAGAACGAGCCAAGCATAAACTGCCGCATTGATGTTTCTTTTCATATAAAATAGAAAACTCTCGTTGTATCAAGAGGGGTTTTTTAGAGCGATTGAATGGTGATTTAATGTATTTTCGACCAAAAAGGGGGCTCTTGATTCCACCCACCGGTCCGGCAAATAGTAATCTATGTTAATGTCCGTCATTTGACAGTTCCTTTCTGCCTTAACCTATTACTGAAAATTTCAGTAATAGGTTAAAGCAGAAATAAGTGTTTATTAATATGTTAATCAATAGATTCAGGCGTTATTTTGCGAAAGTCAAATTTACGTGCAATTTGGTCTAACTAGCTTGGTGTGCTTCAGCCTCCAATTAGTTTATGCGAATTAACGCCGGCTGGCACTCACCCACTATCGTTACTGCCCTGGTCGCCGGTGTCGACCAGGACAGTCATGGCAGCAACTGTGGCGGTTGCACGCGATTTTTGTTCCATATGGCAGGCAATCGCGAGGACGACCGCACCAGCCGAAGCAGATACTACCGGAGCAGCCATGGCAGCGACGGCATGTTGTATCTACTAACTGGTTGTGAGTGGGTACAGGCCGACGCTAATACCATGAACTAATCGATTACGAAAGCACACAAAGCAGGTTAGATCAAATTACATATTTGTATGTTGTAGAATATGATTATGATTTTGTCTCAATAGTTTTTAATACAAATTATTCGTATAAATTGATCGACTTAGGATATAATTTCCTGAGATTCCCTGAAATGAACTAACTTACTTACCCTATGGTAGTTTAGTTTATATAGAAATACTCCTATAGATCAGTTCAGTTGGTAAGAGCGTCCTTTCTTTTTTGTTATTATACATAAGAAGGAAAGTTCATGTTATTCTTTCGCAAAAAAAATATATGTTCAAAAATATTTTCTTAGGTTAATTTGGACAAGGTTAAACATCTTGGGAGCTTGTTTATGTTCCTAGAATGAGCTCTGTTGTAAATAAACCTAATTTTCAAGACCTTCCGTCACTATCTCCCGAGGTCGGGGGAGACTTGTCGTCTTTTTTAATTTCGACATTTCATTAAGAAACCTTTGTCTAACTCTGTTGTAACTTCAATATTGCTATTTTTAAGTGATATAGATTATACTTTTAAGGGGGCTACGATCAAAATAGCAGCTAAGTACTTAGTACTAAGTACTAGAAACATCAATAATTTAGAGATTATAAAATCATTGAACCTTAGCATATACTAGCTTTCTCCAATAAATTATTTCTTCGGTGATTTATCAACGAAACATAAAATTCCTTATAATTTGCTATAAATCTTCGTCGAATGAATAATTTTGTTGCATTATTGTGATAAATAGTAAAGGTATTTTAGAGTAATATTAATTTTACGAAGTATTTACATAAAGTGTAAAATAAAGGTCACAGAATTGTAGCCGCAATTTTGAATACCTACATTTTATTAAGTAAAGAATAACGTAGTTTAAGACAAATTATCAAACAAAGCTACTAACTGAACTTCGACTGTAAAGTTAGTATTATGTATTAAAACCAGGTAAATATTACTCTTCATCAAAACTATCACCGCAGTTCCGCAGAAGCATGTATTGTCAACTGTAAGAACTTAGATATTAAACTTCGCGTGCATATAATAACACTGCGGATTATAAACTTTTAAAGTAGCATACGGTAGTTTGTAGGCCGCTTTGCGACAGAAAAATATGTGGTAGATTTAAATTATTCCATAACAGTAGTTTATGTAAAATACTTTAGACTATTTATCTATCTATCTAAAATTTAACGCCAGACCAGAAAATCGAGCGCCATATATCTGGATCCTTACATACCTTACTCGCTTCTTTAACATTAATATAATTCATTAGACTCTGATTTTACGAGTATATGAGTATACATAAGAAGGTAGTGCATTTGGAAATAAATATAATACACAATTTACCCGAAGAAGCCAGACAAACCAGACGAGAAATGTAATTTTCCTCGATAGTAAGTGATTATTACAACTGTTAGAAAATTACAAAGGAGGAAAGGGTAACATTTTTATTAATACCAGAACGAAATTGCATTTTTTATAACAATTGCTCGTAAAAGCCACATGCATTTACACATTTGTGTAAAGCGCTTTATAACATTTTCGAATGTAATATATTTATTTTAGTTTTAATTACGACATATCCCACCTGTACGCAAATATAAAAACCGGTCAAGTGCATGTCGGGCCACGCACAGTAGGGTTCCGTATTTGATTCGCTTTGCTTGCTTGCGAAAAAATTATATAGTTGCCTAAAATATTAGTAAATAGAGGCTATTGGATTTTTTAACATTCAAAACCAAGTTACTGAGCATTGTCAAATATTAGGAAGGGTTATACAAACATACAAAAATTGAGCCGTATTAGTAACTCTTAAATGCTAGTATAACTATTTTATTTATACTTTAAAACTGTACCTATTTAAATAATGTAACTAAATATCCAAAGGTATAATACAAAGTGGAATTAAATCTACGACTATCCAGATCCAGAAAGCATTAAATACATAGGCGCATGAATATAGGGTCATTTTTTTCCTCTTTTCACTTACTATGAAGTTGGCCCCCGTGGGAGGCATGTCGTGCTAGGTTCTCTCGCCCTACCCGGAAAGGCAAGAACTTATCAGGAATATACAAATAGATACTACATTTATTTTACATAAGATGGAAAATTGCTAGAGAAGAGTTATGAAGTTTCATACACTCTTACGAGCCTAGTCTAAACGATACGGGTTGATGAATTTCACTTACAGTAGATTTTGAGACGAAATAATTACGTCGCCACCCCTGTTAACACTGCAACTCATCGGAAGCTTCCTGGTAACTTCACTTACTCTCGACTTCACTTACTTTCTTTGGACCAACTTTGAGCGTTGTTCACCAGTCGAGCTACATTGATGGGCCCTCTCTTGAAATGTTTGTCCTGTATGGGAGTGTTAGTGTTAAAGTAGCAATAGTAACCACTTCGCCACCGCGTTCTTTAAAACAGCCATTAACTTTCATTTCCTTTAAGTGTTTAAGATTAATTTCGTATTGATATCGAAGCGAGACACATTTTCGCGAAAACTTAGCGAGCTTATTATTTTATTAGTATACATACTCGGTGCATAACGTACTTATATGAAAACAAAAATAGCGAGGCGCCATTTTGGTATAATGCGTATAGAAATCCGCGCCTATTTTTATTTACACGCGTTATTAACACCAGAGGTATAGTTCAATATTGAATTCCCAGAAGAACACTCCAGCTATGCGCTGAGTAAGCGTGGATGGTCCCTAAGTGAATTAAAAAAAAATTCATTAAAGTATTAGTTCGGTACTCATTCCTCAGAAATTTCGCGTAACTTGACTTCTTATTATTGACATTTCGAAAGTGAAACATATGTGTTGTGTTAATTTAATGTAATTGCAATATCTACACAAACTTCGCACGTTGCTTCGCTTAATTGTAGCAAGTTCTGTTTTTCAACTCTTCAACCCCTTGCTTACCAAATATACACATTGTATTTGTGACTTAATTTTTAGAACGTATTTAAACTATCAAGCTGGTATTTCAAATAAATGTTAATAATCTTCTCGTCGTATCTTATTTGAAACTAAATTATCAAATTTTCGCCGACTTTAGTATCTGCGAAAAATTGATAATTTAGAGGTCGGTCTGGGTCTTGAAAATACTTCATAGATACTTCAGATTTCTATCTTAATGATAGAGGGTCAGATTCAAAAGCATTATAATGGAAATTACATCTACTTTCAAATTTCCATAAATAACTTTTGTGGCAACTTTCCAAGTGATTTATTTTTCTTAATATGGTTGGTTTACTTTACTATTCATATTTCATTTTATATTCTGCTGAGAAAGAATATCACATTATTAGTTTACAACAAAATATCATTTAATTATTTTTAGATAACTCAAAGTAACTAAACAGAAATAATTATATTCTTTACTTAATTGCAAATACATAACGTTGTAGTATCACAGAACTACTCACTTTTTTAAAGTATCGAGCATCTCAGTAGCGCGGGTGTACATTTGCCCCGTGTGCTGGCAATGTTCTATACGCTGTGCTTGGGTCACTCATATTTACCTGAACCGCTGATGAGAACCATAGTCTTGCCAATTGTTAAAAGCAAAACAGGGGATTCAGATTCGTCAAATTATCGGCCTATCTCACTTGCTTCTGTAATGGCTAAGGTACTTGACAGTTTGCTTAATAGTTATCTTGGCATGCACATTAAGCTACATGATGCACAGTTTGGATTCCGTAATGGATTATCAACCGAAAGTGCTGTTTTGTGTCTTAAGCATACTGTCAGGTATTATACGGAGCGAAAGACACCGATATACACGTGCTTTATTGATATGCCCAAAGTATGGGAGAAGCTAAGGAATGAGGGTGTATCGGAGGAGTGTGTATCGATCCTTCAATTCTGGTACAAAAATCAAAAGAACCAGGTGAGATGGGCGGATACTCTTTCGGATGAATATTCATTGGAATGTGGGGTAAGACAAGGGGGCATTACATCGCCTATACTGTTCAATTTATATGTGAACCAGCTGATTGAGAGACTCAGTAGCACGCATGTTGGATGTCATATAGATAATATTTGTGTTAACAATATTAGTTATGTTGATGACATGGTGCTGCTGAGCCCCTCAATTAGTGGTATTAGGAGATTGGTGTGTATATGCGAGGAGTACGCCTATGGTCTCAAGTACAACTTAAATAAGAGTGAATAGCTCATCTTTAAAGCAGGAAAAATTAGTCCTACTTATGTGCCTCCTGTTGTACTTGATGGAAGTGCTCTACCGATAGTAGACAGATTTAAGTATCTCGGGCATATAGTGACTGGCGATCTGAAAGACGATTCCTATATTGAACGAGAGCGTAGGGCGTTGGCGGTAAGGAGTAATATGCTAGCTCGCAGGTTTGCTCGATGTACAAAACAGGTTAAGATATCTCTCTTTAGAGTATACTGTCAGTCTTTTTACTCGAGCACCTTGTGGGTGTGGTATACGAAATGAACCTACAACGTCTTGCGTGTTCAATATAATAATGCGTTGAGAATGCTGTTAGGGCTGCCGCAACGATGTAGTGCATCGAGGATGTTCGCCGAGGCACAGATTTCACGCTATAATGCGTAAAAAAGTAGCATCACTACTACATAAAGTTCATGACAGCAGTAACAGCATCCTGAAAATGATTGCTGACCGGATTGACTGTCCCATCCAGGCGCACTGGGTGGCCGTCGTCACTGGTAGGGTCAAGTGAATTATAATACAAATATATTTTGGATTATAATTCACTTCTCCATAGATACATAACGAATTTTCACTCACTCAGCCATTGTTACTAACATAGTTTATAAGATTTCGATGTTACTAATCTCTTTATGGATGTTTTGCGTCCGAAATAAATGGTTATTTATTTATTTATTTTAAATAAGTATCATATTTTAACACTAACAATTTGTTGTATAATTTGTAGGATAGTAGTTAATTTATCACAAGAAAACCACCTTCCAAACGATAATAATAAAAAATTAACTGCAGACAACAAAAGTATAACTTTACTCAGGTAAGTTCTCCCAATTGTAACATAATACATAATACTAATACTAACTAATAGAATATTACTCTTAGTTAGTATTAGTATTATGTGGCTAGCTGTGGCTGTGACTTCAGCTTGCTTATCCTTTGGGCTACGTTTGTTCTACTGCGGATATCTTCATTTCTGATTCTACCACGCACGTTTGTTTGCTTATCCTTTGGGTTACCTTAGTTCTACTGCGGATATCCTATTTCTGATTCTACCACGCAGAGAAACCCCACCCCCAACATCTTTCCATAGCACGCTGTGTGACTTTGAGCTTCCTGATACGGCCCGCAATGAAGAACTTTGACATAATCGTTACCTACAACAAATGTCAAAAACACAATAGGGAAGTCAAGAAGAGAGATATTTCCTTCACAGTACAGATGTTACGTAAGACGAAATTCGAGATGCAGGCATTGAACAGGAAGCATGTGAAGACACGCGCAACGGATGAACGTGACAAACCAATACTCATCTTTAAATCACGACACAAACTTTAAAGGAATATCAAATCAAACCCAGTCTTGCAACCACGAAAATATTTGCTCGGGCGATAAGCAGTGCAGTACTTTTTTGAATGTAATTTCATTAGTTTTGCTCCCCGAAAAACATATTTCGAAATATGGAGGCAAAATTTATTTCACAAACTTTTAATTTAAATTTTATTTACATTAGTATAGTACAACTTAACTATAAAATAAATTAGGTAAGTCTTCATTTTGTCGATTGGCAAGTTGCAAAGATTTCCGATTTAGATTCTAGGAAAAATATATATACATTGGAAGTTACTAATGAACTGTTGGGTCGATTAAGTTAAAATCAGGGATGAGGTAGGTCAAAATGCACTCACGAAATATTTAATTCCAATAAACATTTCGTTATTGTGGAGTAGTTGTATGAAAATTGAATGCATACTACACATACATACATACATACTAAAGAGTAACGAACACCTATGCACATACATATATTGCCGTCCTCTCCAAAATACCTAGAACATAAGCATATCACAACACAATACAACATGAATTTCCATGATTGGGACAACTTTATCTTCTTCTCTACTTTCTAGAGTTATCCTGTTTCCTAATCTATAAGCATTATCGGGATCTTCTACCTAAACCTAATAATTTGAACTTTGCCCTCCAGAGTAAAAATCGGACCTTTCTTAGATTAGGTCACGCGTCTATCGAAATATTATTTCTTGGATGTAGTTATCCTTCACTGCCTTAAACCTTAAAATATGAATTTAGTGGTACATGCCCACCAGAATCCGAAACAGGGACCAGCCCGGTTATAGTTACAGTTCGTTATCTACTAGGTTATCACTGTTCGATGGGACAATATCATCACGTCTAGAAATTAGAACCTACATTTTATACATTTTTACAATACATGTAGTTTTTATCAAGATGGGATTCACAAGTTCTATTAAAACCGTCATAACGTGGTAATGGAAATTGTTAATTTATTTAGCTTATTTTCTGGTTCCTTATTTATATGCTGCCTATTTTCTGGTAGATATCCTAAAATGTATTCTAATAATTAATAGGGACGTTGGATCTTAAACTATTCCATGCTTACGTAAACAAAATAATCACTATTATACTCATAATATAATCCAATATTATGGTTCAATAAGGCAGTGTGACAAGAAAACAATGGCTGACATCATATTACCAAAAATCTCAAGATACGAGTAGTTTCTGAATACACACTGTAGTGACATAAATATATTTATCGAGGTTCTCTTTTTACACGTATTCCCATAGGAAAACGATGGTCATTGCGTTTTGTCGTTTTTTACGACGTCAGGCTTTGTTTTATGGGCGACCGTGGAATTTTGTCACTGAAAGTATTATGTTAGAGGTTATTTTTCTGATATGATTTGGACTTACAGTTGCTGTTTGTTGTTTGTTTTCTCTTATATCTTGTGTATGTCTATATATACACATGAATATTAATAATGACCACCGAAAACCGGAAAACACAGTAGGATGGCCTCCCACATGATGAACTGATAGATGTAACAGGCACAGGACCGATTGTTATGAAGTCTGACTAAGAGACCTATTCTCAGCTGTGGCTGTTTTTTATCGACCCGACCCCCCGACTAAAACACCCCCTGGGACTGCCTCTAGCCGGGAAGGCTACAAAGGCTTCATCTGAAGCGGTCACCCCAGGGGAACGGGGTGACGCAAGCGTCACTCTGATAAGAGCATACGCTTAGAGAAGGGTCGACTTCCTCCTGAGGACGCCGACCCTGGACCCTATAAGCGACTAAACCGAGCGACCGGAAGGGTGCTCACATGGTGGAGGACTGTTGCCCTAAGGAGGCTTCGGCCGCTGCATAGCGGGAACTGTTTTTTATAAGATATACGTACTTATATAGTTGGGGCGTTGTTATAAGCAAACCAATTAAAATGTTATATTACAGCCACTTTCTAAACAGTTATTTTTAGACAGGCCATTTAGCATTGAGTGACATGAAGTTTTCGTACATTATGTATGTATGTATGTATATCTTCACGCCAGGTCCCTTGCGGGGTAGGCAGAGAGAACGAGCGCCATAAGACGCGGTCCTTACACACTTCACTCGCTTCGTACATTATGCTCAATATATAATAGTATAGAGTCCACCTGATATACAAATAGAGCTGGAAATGCAACGTTCAGTTTCAAAAGTTTTCATACGAGAATTATTAACTGGTTTAATGAACTTTGTATAAGCGTAGCTTTTTATATAACGTCAGAATCGTTCTACACGAATCCTCAAGCTGGTAGTGAAACTGGTATTAAACCCTGCTGGCTGGTAGTTAAACCCACTGGACTACAAGATATGGCAACATTTAGAGGAGGAATTCTGCGCTAAACCTCATCAGAATTTGGAGTCTCTCCGAGCATCTCTGGTTAAAGCAGCGGCAGAAATAGATATAAATGTGGTGCGTGCTGCGATCTATATCTGGCCGCGTCGATTAAAGGCATGTTTTCAAAATGGATGAGGGCATTTCGAATAATGTAAATAAAATTTTATTATACATTTAATTACCTTTCATTTCATATTGACGAGCTCGGTGGCGCAGTGGTGAAACGCGTTGTTACACTACTTTGACACCAACGCTCGTGGATTCGATTCCCACACAGTACAAACATTTGTGTGCATGAACATGTCTGTTTGTCTTGGTCTGGGTATTTTCTATGTATGATAAGTATGTATTTACAAAAAAAAAAAAATGTATTTACGTATGTTTATCAGTTGTCTGGTACCCATAACACAAGCTTCGCTTACTTTGGGGCTAGATGGCGCTGTGTAATTTGTCCGACAATATTTATTTATATTTATTTATTTATTTATATAACTTTTACATAATTATCAAAAAGTGTAATATTAATTACATCAAAAGTATTTCACAGAACTTATGACCTGACTAGGTATAGATTTTTAAACACTTTACTTGACGCTCTCTGTCCTTTCTGTTTAAGATATAAAAAGCAGTGAGTATTTGAAACAGATCGAGTAGGCAGGACCTAAGTGCTTACGTTCTTCTAGCCCCAAAACATGAAGGGAAACAGATTTTGCCTTATATGCAATGCGTTTAGTATTTTGATGTCTCGTCATGATATTCCAACGAGAGTGCGTGTATTCGGAATAATAAACGGAGTTTTTCCGCCCAGTATATCAATTATTACCAAAACATAAGTCGGAAAATCATATTCTTCCCAATGTCTGCTTTGTCATTATTTGTAAACGCCGTGACATTAATACTATATTGTACCCAGTACTCAATAAAATTCAAAGCGATTCAAAAAAGTTGCACTAACCACAACATATGTTGCGGGTAACCCTAAGTAATTTCTTAAAGCCTATTAATAGCTAATAACGGAATGTGCTCAAACTCTAGTTCAAAATCTCAGCTATTTTATGGAAACAAACAAATGCCATTGTTAAAGTGATAGTCAGTAAAAATAAACGACGTTATTTTAAGCTTTTACAAATCACCATCATCCGAGCGTTAATCCCGTTCGCGCCCTATATTTTTGCTTCGGAGCCCAGGGTCCGCTAAATCAACACCATCACTATCTTACTGTCCCTGTCTTCCCGGTTACATCCCAATTTTTCACTTTGCAGCCTGGGGCGTTGTCATCTCCGAACTTCTCATTTGAGGTGTCATCTCTCTCCGTCAGAGCCTTGTTGCTATATACTTACACTGCAAAATTGTATGTCAAAGCAATTTTTTAACATTTTCATATGTAATTCATTTGTGTATATAGTCTTAGGTATCTTTGAATTGACACTGCACTTAATGCCTTTCCCCCTAATCAAGATATAATAAATGAAATGAATATTATAATAAACCAACGATGCCGGAAGCCATCACCATTTTGATCAAGTGCCTAATTCTGCGATAAATATGAAGTAACTTATTATGATAAAAGATTCCAATGTTTATTTCTCGCGTTAATACTGGCGCAATAACTTGAAGATTACTCCAAGAGGGAGGGAGAACAAAATGAGCACGATTATTCACGTCGACTGTAATATTTTTCAGTACAATTTCACAAAATTTTAAGGGTAAAAACATCGTTATACTAATGCGGACTAAGCCAGGCAAATAACGTTGTTAATTAAAGAGATGTCGTCAAAGAGATAGTAAAACAGATTACGAAATGGTGTCTAATTAATAATATATCTTATATTGAGAGTGGCAGAAATACCGATACCACAGGCATATTTTGTCAATTTCAAACGATTGTAAAATATTCTAAAACCTATTTTAGCAAGGAATCAAATACGTTCATTTACCGACGAAAACATATATTCTCTTAGTTTATCGTTTAATATGTATTAATTAGTATCGTTTAAAATCTTTTCTTACAATTTCACATTTCAGTGAGAGGTAACTATATTCATAGAAATAATGTTTAGTAGACATTATGAAGCCTATACGGCCTACTTTGCGTGCGTGTTACGAGGCTGTTTACGAGGAAGTACAATAAAAAAATATTTGTACGTTAAGCTTATATATTACACCTCGCATTCTTTCCACATGCCCCCCAATATAGATGCTATTTCGTTACATAGATACTCTCTTTCTTACAATATCGTTACTTCATTATCATAAAAAAAAACTCGAGTACGAAAAAGAAAATCGAAGCTGTAATGATTCATTCTGAGGTTTCTATCACTGTACGTATTATAACACCGCGGGTGGTACTCACAGTTCAATTAAAAGGTTTCTTAGACTAGTTATCGGTATTTCGATGTTTTATACAATGTACATCAACATATTCATTATCTACGGCATGCCAAGGCAGAGTCAAAAACCTTGGAATGAATCACTAGCTTTTCCAGTTTCGTAGTTGGATTTTAGTTTTTAACTTTATTATATGTGCCTATTTTTCTCTATGCTAATTAATTATTTGGAAATTTAGCAGTCTGATGGAAAAAAAACTCCCCATCCATCCGTCCGTCCATCGTGACGATTGTGATCAATTTATTTTAGAAATTAAGATCACTGTGAACAATCATTTAGAGCAGAGAAAGACTTTAAAATATTTTTGTTTCATAAATCTCATGCCTATTTTATATCGGAAGGGTGTGTACTCCTTACTTCCCGAAATATCAGGTTACCTTGCTTTCAGCAATGCTAATAAAATTGAATTGAGTGTAGCGGTGATTTTGGTGTAGGGAAATCCAAATGGAATTCTATTCGAAATGATCCACTGTACAATGAATACAATTTAGTAACATTGATACCCGACAAAAGTTGCAATGTAGTGCGCTCTAATCTTATACTAATATAGTCAATTTTGTATTATCTTAAACAGTATTACACAACATGAAACTATGAAAGTGATTGTTGTTACGGATAATGCTAACATAGATATTTTAAACGACTATCCCAATAAAAAGTAGTTAGATTATACATGTCTCATAGCCGAACACCAGCTGGTACCAGCAATTACAGAACCAACCCGCAGCAAGGCTTGCCCCGACCACATTTACATTGCGAACCCGTCCCATTTTGTATTAGTAAGTAGTAGCGATATAACTAACCACGATATATAACTAGTCTGGCCATATACATTGTTACGTAGAAACTTATCTCATTTTCAACTTTTTAATTATTTTGAATTTGGAATGCGTTTATCATTTTAAAAACTTCTTTCAATTTTCCGCCGTCTTACATATTTTTTTTTGTGTTTATTATCAAATTACAATATTGAATGAGGTGTAAAAGAAAATAGGATTACAGTAATTACCTTGCTTAAAGTGGGCCATGCCGTCAATCAAATTCAAGATACTTCAAAACTTGGTATCAGCCGTATGTTCGTATATCGTATTATCTATAAATATACCAAAACATCCTCTGTTGAGGATCATAAAAGATTGGGGCGACTGCATGCTGTTAGAACTACAATAGCTCTGAATGCTGTTAAAACCACTGTTAATCGGAACGAAGAAGTGAAAATACCTGCTAGGGCTCTGTCGCGTATAATAAAACAATACCTGAAGCTCGGTACCTATCATCGATGTACAGGACATGTGCTAAATCCATTCCTATAGTTGAAGAGAGTGGATCGATCAAAATGCCTTCTGTACCGATACGCAGGTGAAAGGCACAGAAATGTTCTCCTTACTGATGAAAAAATTTCACGATTGAAGAGCACTACAACAAGCACAATGACAAATTATACGCACACAGTTCTAAAGAAGCCGCCCAAATGATCGGAAAGGTACAGAGTGGTTATCATCCTGCGTCTGTAATGGTTTGATGGGGTGTGTCTTATCAAGGAGTCATAAAGCTTCATTTTTGTGAAAAGGAGTGAAGACTTCGGCCAAAGTGTATCAAGAGTCTGTCTTGGATCATGTTGTGAAACCTCTCAGCGCTTTCAATAAACTTTTTAAAAATGAACCGTAGACTTTTCAGCAGAACACTGTACCTGGTTATAAGACACGAACTATCCAAGCCGCCTTCGAAACCAACCGGTTCCGGACTTTATAAGAGCTGAATACTGGCCCTCATCTAGCCCAGATCTGAACCCCTTAGACTACAAATTATAGTCAGTTTCAGAGGACATGGCCTGCTCGAAACGATACGCCGACATTGTGTCTCTTAAGAAATCTCTGGATGTTCCCGTTGAAACAGTGCGTAAATCCATAGATTCGTGGCAGACAGACGACCCTATAAAATCCCCGTGCTTCACCCAGGTAGAGAACCTAGGTGAAGCACGAGTCCGGACACGATTAAAGGCCTCTATCAAAGCCAAAGGTGGACATTTCGAATAGAATATTCATTTTTTACATTTTGCTGAGACTTTCATAAATATGTACATGTCGTATTCGTATGATTTTTCGGTCTATCCGATATAATGCGGGCGTATCGTGGGTAGTTGTGCAATAAGAAATCCAAAGCAATTCGTATCACACTACAATTTTAAATTAACACTTGTAATCAATGTTCAGGAAAGTACGAAACGTGAGGACAGTCCCAACACGTCATCAGTTGCCGCCGTTTTCACTAACTCTCCATTTGTCCCAGTGTCGACTTCTTGATTCTGCCAAAGCGCGCCACCGTTCGCGCGCTTTCGCTTCGTTTTAAACATCCATACACATGACCGCATGCGACATACATATATGTATTATTAATAGTACGTAACATCATAAAAAAATATATGTATATTAAATTGTAACAGAACTTATGACCGGACTAGGTACATTCTTTTTTCCACACACCGGTGCACCGAAATCCAAACAAAAGATTAGATGCGAATTAATACTCAAAGTTTACTTTTACATATATCTACAGCTGACTGGACTGCCATCCTAGAAATATGATGTTGATGAAGTTGCATTATTTTACTAAAATTTTACGGGAGTACATAGTTGTTCGCATAATCTACAACAATGGATCTCCCCTATGATTATCTCAGGTTGACGAAAACCTCGTGGTGACAAATTATATCTACAAATCAAATAGGACTTATGTACCTTTACCAGAGGGAGACTTTGTACAAAAGTTGTATGCGTGGGTACCTCACCTGTTTCTACCGCCAAGCAGCTATATTTAATGGCTGTGTTACTGTTTGAAGGGTGAGATATGGCAGAGAAATTACTGGGTACTGTGACGAATCAGCCTTAGGTCACAAGATTGGCAGCGCGTGAGTAACATCCCCGTGGTGTTGCGAGCGTTAATAGGCTGCGGTAACCGCTTACCATCTAAAGCGAAAATATGATGGCAAAAATCAGCACCCCCACTTTTATTAATGTCTATTACTAAAGTCCGTCATATATTTTTTTTTCATATTGTTCCTGAACTACCGTATGACATCACATTTGCGGCTTAAAACCGCTAAAATTATAACCTTCTTTTGCCATAGTAGTGTAAATACGTACTTTTTTTTTAATTATATTATTAAAATTGTCTTTTATTGTAAAAATGGATGAAACATTAACGAAATAGCAATAAAATAATTTTGAATAGTATTTTTTTTTCAGATTTAACACAGCGTGAATGAATTTTAATTGCTACACTATGTTTAATCTGAAAGAATCTTTATTTATGATGAGATAATAAATCTTAATCTTAAATGCTTTTTTTCCTTGTTTGTCAATAGAGAAATACACAGATACATTTATACAGATTGTTTTAGATACTTAAAGCTGCAGAAGATTAAAATTACGAAGTCAGACATAACAGCTCCGTTAATTCTCTCGCTTGAAAATAAAGGCTAACTAACATGCTATTAATCCTCAGAAGACACCTAATTGTTGTTACAGAAATAGAAGACAAGATACCAATACTTATCTTGAAGCATTAAATACGCTAATTAAAGCAATAGCGAAGGCAATGTGCAATTATTATGATTTAGATTCGTCTAGTTAACAGCAGAATCGGTCCCCAAGCATCGCGTTGTGTTGCAAAACTAACCTAAATTTTCGACTATTAATATAAATTACTTAGATTTACAATCCCTCAGGGGTGTTAAATTGCTGTTATTTCCCTTTGCACTGTATAAAGGCTTTATTATAACGATTTCTCTGGGCCTAACGTGTTCCGACATCAATTTTAATTATTTATTATTGTTGTTCTAACTAAGTGAGGCGAGGTTTCTAGTTGATGTTATTAAACACTAGCTAACAAATTAGATGCGTTTTGAAAGATGGTTACTATTACGTTGAGTGAGTAGAGTTTTGACTAGGATCTATTATAATTTGAAATTACAATCATATTTGTAATTTGAAATACTATACCAGGCTTATGCTGAATTTAAATATGCAAATCGTAATGTCGACTGTTTAATATGATACAAATTGCTAATGTTTGAACTTTTGTGTGCGAACGCACAATATTGTATGTTGAGCTAATTATAGGAAAGATATGGTGCACTTTGAATCTATATATATAAAAATGAATGTTTATCTGTATGTCCTCTATGGGCTCAAAAACGGCTGGGCAGATTTTGATAAAATTTTCAGTGAATCTTCAGGTTAGCCCAGCAGGTCCTGTGAAGTTTGGTAGCGATTATATCACCCGTGCGAAGCCGAGGCGGATAGCTAGTATTATATAATTAAACGGAGCATAATAAATAATATGAGTTTGAGTATATTTTATTTTTCTAAATTAATAAATAATATAAGTAACAAGCTGCAGTGAGTGTGCGCTATGTTCGAACGTGTGTGATGCTTGTGTGTTAGATGAAATGACAAAGATGTTTGATGTGGTTAAGTGTTGAATTTGTGATTGTGTAACTAATATTCTTCACATAGAAATAGATACGTATATATGTCCTTGTAACGTATGTATTATCTTATTATTTTAATTTAACAGCTCGTCTTCATATATACTATAAATAAAAATCGTGTATTTCGCAAACGACCCTAAGGATTTGGATAAAATTTTGTATTTAAATAAGGATTTGCTTTTAAAGTTTAGTGTGTTATTTAAAAAATGTGATTTCACATCAAAAAAATGCCAAACGTAGCCCGCTTGCCACATTACTCCCATATTAAGCGTACAAAATATGTATTTATACAAATACATATTTTGTACGCTTATACACATAATTAATTTATACACATAATGTACATAAAAAGTGCACTAAATATCAAGAAACAAACGTGTATCTTTATAATTATTGTATTTATTATTATTATTTTATTAATTCTGTTTTTTCGTTGGTCGAATTGATTTGTAAATATTTTGTAATTTTATATTCCGTTGTAAACATTACGTTCATTATAATTGATTAATGATAAGAAATACTTCTAGATAAAAAAAATTGTCTATTTCATAAAAAAATGAATCTATTTCATATGTTCATTTATATACATTTACACGCGTCAAGTCACAATGAAATAAGTTGATAAAAAAATAATAAAAATGAAATCGGTAAGAGCTTACAGTTTCATGTCAATTCTTTGTGGATAACTGTTTATGAGTTATAAATCCCCCTAAAAATACCCCGATTTTAAGAGCAAATATTCAAAGGTGGGACACTTTTATATAGCCATATACAAAGTTTGCAATAAATTCGATTTTTCATAATTTCGATCAATGTGTGCATAGCGGTTCTTATACATACTCTTATGTTTTATAAAGTGAAGAATAACTAAGCTGGAAAACCAATCTTTTCAACCACTGAATTAAGCTGTTGTATCAGTCTACGTCCATCTATGACTATGTCTGTCCATATATATGTTGCATAGATCGACGCTTGCAATGCATTAAATGGCATTAACGCGATGCCACCTCTGTTGCTTACATACCTAGTCCTTAGGAGCTTGTGACCTCACTCACTCACGTAAATACAACAGTCGCGGTGTTCCGTGAGTCGTAGATATTTCCCCAGAGGAGTCGCTATGCTGCGCCGTACCTCTCTTATAAACATCCATATCAAGACAAATAGACATGTTAATGCACACAAGTATTTGTCCAGTATGGGAATCAAACTCACATCTCTTTGTACTCTCTACCTCTTTGCCCATCAATCAAAAAAATCCTTAACTGCACAAATTAGCAGAAATTGGCATAGTCTAGTTTCTCATTTACGTTTGCCTCAACTAATTAAAGATGGATACATTTGCTCTAGCAACGGTCCAAAAAGGCCCCTCTAATAAAAAGTTCGTTGACCTGATGACCTAACATTGGGCTCTGCGCCAACGATAGGCAGATTTAGATTCATCTCGTATGGAGCCTTCTGAAATATGGAGCCCAGCCGGTGCCATATCGTATTTATTTAGGAAATGTTAAGGAAAATAAGATTGCATGCTAGCAACATTTAGTTCAGAAATGTCGTGCTCACAACAAAATGTTATAAACAATATAACAATCTTTTGAGTTATTCAAATCTCGCTGCATTGGATTCTTCAGTATAGACACGGAAGCCAAAGAATGTTTATCTTGAGCAATGTACTCGGTTTCATTACATTCGCCCCTAGTTTGAGTGTGTTTTTGCTTAGGTACTTATATATGTATGATTTTTCTTTTACTTATATTTTCTTTGTGTTATATTTATGTATCTGTTTTTACTGTTGCAATGACTCATGTTATTCGTTCATGATATTTTAGTTAAAGAAGGCGCAAATAGTTTCACTGCCTATGTATGTATTACATATTCCTACCAAGCCTATAGATTGGCTGGAAGAGATCTCTTACAGAGATAAGTCCGCCTTTGTACATACTAAACATTTGTAACTGTATATATTATGTATACTTGTGCAATAAAAAGATTACATCAATAATTCTAAGAACTTTACAACAATAAACTATGTGCTGAGCTAAGATTTTATTCATTGAGAATTAGGCAGGATAGCTGCGAATCGTAATTAATTGATGTTCAGCGTTATTTTAACTAAGCCATATATTGTTATTAATGATTTTTTATATTTTGTCAAGTAGGAGAAAACGTTGTGAAAGATACATTTACTATATGTAACTACATTATAAATAGACCCTTAGTTACAAATTGCCTCTATGGATTAGCTAAGAAACATTCTTTTATAGAACGTCGAGAGGCTCACCTGATATAAAGCGGTTAGCGAAGAGTATGAACGCTTGAAATATATTAAATATCACTCGCGCGATGCCACGACTGCTGCTAACCCAGCTACTCCTTAGGATCTTACTGGTGATATCACTTGCATGCAGGAACACAATAAACCTCTAGGGTGTATTCTGCTGCAGTTTTCTATGAGGCGGAGCTACTTCCCCCAAGATATATACACCGATTTAAAATATCATGAAGAATTTGCTGCTTTGATGCGCCCTACCTCTTTTAAAACACACATACCTAGATCAACTGATATGTCCATGCACACACATATAAACATGTGTGTGCATGAACATGACAGTTTATCTCGGTGGGAATGGAACCCCTAAGCGTTGGTGTCAAAGTAGAGTTACTATTCACTGCGTTACCGAGCTCGTCAAGACAATTATAATTATAATATTTTTTTATAATAATAGATCGATTGATAAAACAAAACATAACGTTTCTTAACGCACCTTGGTATATACGAGTGGATATTATATGGAGCAATCACACATAATACCTGATCAGCGTTTTAACATCAATTACATTAAAAATAATTTGTTTAAAACAGATCAGCCAATATCATCTCGCATACCATTCGTGCACTCATAAATATATAAGTAATTAACATGTATATAATATAGCGAATCTCAATGTCATCCACATCAACCCTTACTCAACTCACTGCAGGGTTACGGGTCTCCCTTCAACCGAAGGGGTTTAGAGCATACTCCACCACGCTGCTCAAATGCGGATTGGCCACTGACTTAGCTAAACGACTGTCATCTATGGACAACAGCCGGGACCGACGTCTTAACGTGCCCTCTGAAACTCGAGATAGATAAACCCATCTATAGACAGACTGCGGTCGATATTGCTTAACCTGCGTGTTCGGTTAGAATGACACGGGCAACAACGCCATCGAGCTCTCAATATCATATCTATCTCTTAATCATAATCAACTTCGGTGTACTATGCGTACAGATATCCTGTTGATTAATAACGCGCATTAATTAGAAAAGTTATTCTACCTCTGACGCTTGATCACCACAAGATCAAACTTTAGTTGCACGTTCCACGTCCAGGTAACTACAGACAGGATGCGAAGTGACCCATTTATGTACGTGTACGGTCCGCAAAATACTGTTTTACACTCCTGCATGGCGTTTTCCTTATTTCAACAATAATTTTCCTGCACAAGTTTCACTTTGCAGTCCCAATTTCATTTGTCTAGTGGACACTAACTACGCTTTTATTGTGCTAAAGAATGTGCACGACTTGACTTAATTTTTTTTATATATAAACACAATGAAAAATTTACTATGTGTCAAAACATCAGTATATATAATTATTGATAATGTTACTTAGCAAGTATAATTTACCTATTATATATTTATTAGAATCTTATTTATCTAAAAATATATAATTTTCGTAAGTCATCTATTTATGAATTAGTAATTTGTTTCGCTTTCCCGTGACTTACACTTCTGAAATATTTTTAAAATGATGGTTTGAAGTATGAAAGAGTAAAGATAGAGAGAAATGGATCACTATTTCTTTTATTAAATTTATGTTATGTGAAGTTAATAATGATCACCTAACAACTAACCTAAACTAAATCAAAATTTAAGTCTATATTTTTATCGTTGTATATATACTTATGTAGATAAGTAACTAGAGATTTTCCGTAACTTAGTCGAAACGTAACGTACATGGAGTAGAAATTCCTTGAGGGTTGTTGTGTTCCTAGAAGAGAGTGATGTTACCAGCAAACTTTTAAGGAGGTGTTTCGTTGCGGCTGGGCTGGCAACGTGCGAGAAATACTCTCTGTATTGCAAGCCTTCATAGGCTAAGGTAACAACTTTGCATCAGGTGGGCCGTATGCTTATGACGTTGTATAAAAAAAAGTATTTAAAACAAAAAAGGATTATGTGGATGTTTATCATCTTCTATATACACGAAAAAAACTATGAATATTAATAAAGTGAGTTAGCAATATGTGTATTCGCAAAGAGCCCGTTATTTGTCACCCAGGTGCTTCTACCCACACCGCAAGGGACTTGGAGATAAAATATAGTCCGATATACAGATATAAGATGTATATTGCTAATATTCAAGATTTGCTTAGATCAGAACCAGACAGTGATGTGTAATATCTGAAAGTATTGGTCTATTAGTTTTTGTATTAAAATTAACGCGAAATCTAATTTATCGTCGGTACTATGAACGTAGGTTAATATTTAATTCACAAAATATTGTAGGAACACTTTGTTAGTTGTCTGTACACTAGCCACTGTGTCAACTCATCTCATAGCAAATATGTACACGGGTATGTAACGACGTGGCCTAGTTGAACAGCGTGTAAGGCTTTCACCCTTTCAAAGCAAATCCACTTTCGAAACGTCTTTCAAAAACTCTATTCAAATATATTTTCTTAAACTTTTCATCTTTGATCCCAAAATCTATATGGTTTTTCATTTATCGCCTTAGTAATAATCCGTTCATTGATTTCTATGCAAAAGTTTATTTAACAAAGAATTTTGTGAATTCGCTTTATGAAATGGAGAGAATTACTGTTTTGCAATGTGAAGTGAAGTTTTCTAATAAAGTTTACCACAAAACCTCGTTATCACAAAGTTTTATTCTATCTTTAACTTTATTAGACAAATTCTATGGCTCTTATAAAAACTGTTTGACACAAAAATTTTGGTATGTTTACAATTAGTGCCGTTACATCTGATGTAGACTATCCTCACATTTAACTAGGCATAAACAATAGACCTTTGTTGCGCCGCGGTTAATAATACGACTTTGATACTAACGCTCGTGGGTTCGATTCCCAAACAGGATTAACATTTGTATGCATGAACATGTCTGTTTATCTTGGTCTGGGTGTTTTTAAGAGAAGTAGGATGCATCAAAGCACCACATGGAAGTACCTCCACCTCACAGAAAACAACAGCCAAATAACAACAATCTAGAGAGTTGTTGTATTCCTGCGTGTGAGTGAGGTCACCAGTAAGCTCCTAAAGAGTCGCTGTGTTAGTAACAGAGGCGGCAATGGTGCCATCGCGCGAGTGATACTTTATCTATAACAATCGTTCGTAGGTAACGGTAAACGCCAAATAAAGGTAAAAAAAAATACGGTAATGGTTTTACGTCAGTTGGGCCGTATGCTTGCATGCCTCCCGACGAGATATTGAGTATAGATTTTTTAGTCTTTAGGATTTCAAATGTACCATAACTAAGCTAAGACTCACAGTGAATACTAGCAAAAGTAAATATAAGTGTCGAAATGGTTTCAGAATAAATCTAGTTTCTTGAAAATCTGAAAGACAGTAATGTGAATAATAAAATCACACATTAGAATATCTATTTCAATATAGTAATACAGACTTCGATGATGAACGTCAAAACGTTCTAAATCCATTCCTCATAAAAGGGTATTTTTCATATTTTATCGAAAACATTTGGCATACAGTTGGAATATTTTGCCGTGGTAATATTGACGCTTAACTTTTCACTTTTATGACTTTCACTATTATTCTTAAAATAAAATTTTATCGCCTGTTTTTCATGTTAAGAAAATATTTGTTAATACCCTTTTCAAAGTGACGCTCTTAAGTGAGCAGATTCTGTCCCGGCCCTCTTACTTATGTAACTTAGTTACGCGGAATGAAAGTTAACGAACCATACTTGATCTTGCTACCGGATTCCATCAAATCAGGGACATGGACAAAGTTTCATGTTTATGGCTTAACTTACACTTGGTTATTCTATAGTAAGAGTTTATTGTAGTAACGGGTCAATATATAATTCGTTGCTTACTCTTCATACGTAATTGTAATTTACTATACCTACACAATTGGATTAGAAACTAATTTTACAAATGCGTTTTGGAGGATATGTTAAGTAATTAGTTCCGATTGTTATTGATGTTCAGCAAATATTGCCACATAATAATCTTATAAACAGCAGCGTGGCGGAGTATACTTAAACACTAATGAGTATTGATCAAAATATATTTTTTTCTAAATAAAAAACATTTTCTTTTTTGCATAACGTCGGGAAATATATACAAGCATAGCATAGCAAGCTACCTAATGTAAAGCATCTATCCTAGTTTATCAAGGCTTATTACACATCAAATATAACTCTTGCGATACCACCTTTGCTGCTAACACGGCTTCTCCTTAGGAGCTCGTGACATCACCATTCACAGGAATACAATGACCAGACCCTCCAGGTAGTTGTTATTTGGTTGGGTTTTCTGTGAGGTGAAGGTACGTCCCCAAACGGTCTACTTTGATGCTACTTTTCTTAAAAATCACCCAGAACCAGACGAACAGACATGTTCATGCACACAAATGTTTGTCATGTATGGTAATCGAACCCACAAGCGTTGGTATCAAAGTAGGGTTATTAACCACTGCGGCACCGAACTCCTCGAATTATATGAATTAATATCGTGAAATGTCACAGTCCAAACAATACTAAATAGCATATATTTTATAAATTGTGTACATTTTAAAATAAAGTTGCAAGAAACAGTTTTAATGAGCTCAGTGGTGCAGTGGTGAAGCGCGCTGTTATGCTACTTTGACACCAACGGTCGTGAGTTAGATCACCACACAGGACAAACATTTATGTGCATGAACATGTTTGTTTGTCTTGATCTGTGTTTTTAATATAGGTAGGGCGCATCAAAGTAGCCTTTAGAAGTACCTCCACCTCACAGAAAAACCGCAGCCAAATAAGAACTCCATAGTGGGTTGTTATGTGAGTGAGGTCTCCAGTAAGCTCCTAAGGAGTTCCTGTGTTAGCAGCAGAGGTGACATCGCGCGAGTAATACTCATTGTATTGCAAGCGTTTATAGGCTACGGTACCTAACCGCTTTACATCAGCTGGGCCGTATGCTTGTATGCCTCCCGACGTGGTATAAAAAAATCGGCCAAGTGCGAGTCGGACTCGCGCACGAAGGGTTCCGTACCATTATCTATAAAAACGGCAAAAAAAATCACGTTTGTTGTATGGGAGCCCCCTTAAATATTTATTTTATTCTATTTTTTAGTATTTGTTGTTATATCGACAACAGAAATGCATCATCTGTGAAAATTTCAACTGTCTACCTATCACGGTTCATGAGATACAGCCTGGTGACAGATGGATGGACGGACGGACGGACGGACGGCTGTCCGTCCGTCCGTCGGCGGAGCGGAGCCTCAGTAATAGGGTTCCGTTTTACCCTTTGGGTACGGAACCCTAAAAAACAGTTCGTTTGATAAAAAATGTTCTGCACCAGAAAGTTTCTAATTGGATAGAATACAATAATATTTTCTTTTGTGTGGAATATGCCTAGTAGTAGGTACTGTCCACTTTTTTATTCAAATCCTTGAATTACTGAAAGTTTCCATTACTAGCGCTAACTAATCAGAGTTAATGGATGTTCCCTATTGCGGTGTATTTTGTGTCGCGTCATATGTCAGTAATATTACAAGATTATTTCGTGCTAAAACTGAGCCATTTTCGTTAATAACTTTATGATTTCGCAACTTTTAATTAAGTTAAAATATTTGCTTGTGGCAAATAATTATTAGATTGAGTAATAATTTTTAATTACAAACAATTTAGATAAGTGCAATAATTAGAAGATAGATAATATATTTATCTCATGATTTTTTTTTCTTTTTTGAGTTGTTGGATAACTTGATCTTTAACTTGGAGTTTGTTTTAAGTCGCATTATTATTAGAGGAGCTAGATGGCGGCGTTGCTCGAGTCAGTTAAATCGAATATACAGGTTAAGGAACGACATTCTAAGCCTGGCTATAGATAGGTTTATCTATCATCGAGCTTCTTTGTGCTGCAGAGGTCACGTTAAGCTGTCGGTCCTGGATGTTGTCATCGGGGAGCTTGAAAATATTGGCCTGCAATAAAGCGCATTTGAGCTGCATGGTGGATTATATGCTAAATAGTTGAAAGGAGACCCATATAATAGAATTTATACACAAAATTAAGGTGGTACAATCAAAGAAAAATTTATCAGCCATTTACTTTGATGTTATCAAATCAAATTATTTTATATTATAGCCGTATATTTTATATTTTATATATAATATTTAACATAATAATATTGCAACAAAGAATGGTTTGGAAAGCAAAATGTCACAAAAACTAAGTATGTACTTACGAATAATTTATTTTTATTTTTCAGGGAGTATGAAACACGATACAATGTTTTTACGATAACTTTCGGGGGGAATCAAGAAAGGGTGAAATCAATTTGAACTTAAAACTTTTTTTTTTTTAAAGAAAAGGTTAATTTAAACACAAACTATCGATTTAGTTTGCTACTCTTGAGTTCATTAATTGTCTCTCTTTCCTATTCTTGTAAATCATGTAATTCTCTCGTAAAATTATCCCTCCATAACTGGAGAGAATTCGGTAGAAAATAGAGCATGGATACTTTGTTTTTTTTTATACAACATCAGGCATACAAGCATACGGCCCACCTGATCTGAAGCGGTTACCGTATCCTATGAACGCTTACAATACATTAAGTATCACTCGCGCGATGCCACCTCTGCTGCTAATACAGCAAATCCTTAGGAGTATACTGGTGACCTCACTCACCCGCAGGAACACATCCACTTTACAAGAAGTTGTTATTTGACTGCGGTTTTCATGCTTTTTCTACCAAACCTGCTGCCATACATTAGCGTTAGAATCAGCACTGCGTAGTGTATAGTGAGCTATGCCTTTTGATTCCAGTTTTCCTGCTAAGAAGTTTTCCCAATACTCCATTCACACTATTTCCTGCACTCACTAGAGTGAGTTTATAGATAAACCCATTTCATACTAAAGGGAACTAACGACCTTACCTCAAATCAATCTTTGCTGGTTGATTTAAATCTTCATCTTCTGGACACTCATAGCAGAGTGGTGGTTGCTATAAGAGACTCCTAACGATTGATGGCATTCGCCATGTATCACATACGGTTCTGTACGAGGCATTTTGTGGTAAAGATAGATAGATAGATATAAAATTACCTTTGAGATAGTGAAATTACTTTTCAGATTTTAATAGCAGCAATAATTATACTTATATGTCGATTATTGCTAAAACAGATAATACTCTTGGCAGTGAACCAAAAATGTGGAATATCTGAAATTTTTGATGCACCTGAATATC
This sequence comes from Pyralis farinalis, assembly GCA_947507595.1. Lineage (NCBI taxonomy): Eukaryota > Metazoa > Arthropoda > Insecta > Lepidoptera > Pyralidae > Pyralis > Pyralis farinalis. The sequence continues at coordinate 9,424,426 of OX382264.1, forward strand.
TAAGTAATTTTCCTTCCCCAACTCCAAACGTTTACGTCATCACTCTCACGTTACGCTACCAAAGCTATAAGGTATCAAATTTTCCCCTCCGAACGTCTTTAAAGGTTCCTCCAAGAAGAGGCAATTTCCTTAAGCTGAATTTCATGAGCAATATACCTACTTCACATATCACATTGTTTCTGCTAACGGTCGAACATTTTTAGCTCATTTTCCTTAACTGAAAGTGGATCATCTCTTAAATTATGTGGTTCTAAGAATAATATATATTTAATAAAAGATTGATTATGTATGGATTTACTTACAAATTATGAAATGAAGGATCTGGAACACAATTGAAGTCTTTTTTTTATACAACGTCGGGAGTCATGCAAGCATACGGTCCTCCTGATGTAAAGCAGTTACCGTAGCCTATTAATACGTGTAATATATTGAGTATCACTCGCGCGATGCCTCCTCTGCTGATTACACAGCAACTCCTTAGGAGCTTACTAATGACCTCACTTACACACAGGAACACAACAACCCTCTAGAGAGTTGTTATTTGACTGCGGATTTCTGTGAGGTGGAGGTATTTCCCCCAGACGGGCTGCTTTGATGCGCCCTACCTCTCTTAAATAAAGTCTTACTCTTAAAAAATTAGTCTAACGACTACTCAATGATTAACTCAAATTGTTGTGTAACGGTTCTAATTTTATAACAATCTTTCGTATTGATACTAGCTGTTTCTCGCTACTTCGTCTGCGTGTATCCCATTATCCCGTAACAACCGCTTTTTCCACTTTCTTTCTTTTCCGCAGCGTCTAAGAGTCATATCGTGATGTTGAGTAGCTTATAGCCTTCCTGAAGAATTGGACTATCAAATTCAAGTAGAATCCTTCAAATCTGCCTGGAAGTTCCAGAGATTAGCGTGTTCAAATAAACAAACAAAGGCTTCTGCTTTATATCTTAGTATATATTTATGGCAAGCTTAACAACGTGGTCGAGCTCTTCACTTCAATTTGATCTAACCTGCTTTGTGTGCTTCCGCCACCAATTAGTTCATGTAGCCTAGCGCCGGCCAGCACCCACCCACTACTGTTAGTACGTGCTACATGCCGACGCTGCCATGGCTGCTCTGGTAGTCTCTGCCTCGGCTGCTGCGGTCGTCCGCCATCTGGAACAGAATCCGCATGCCCCCACCACCACTGACGCTGCCACGAATCGTAAGAATAACATGCTTGGCATGTTATTCTTACGATTAACGTGTCGCAGCGACGACCAGGCCAGTCGTGGCAGCGACGAGGCAGAGACTACCGGAGCAGCCATGGCAGCGTCGGTATGTAGCACGTACTAACAGTAGTGGGTGGGTGCTGGCCGGCGCTAGGCTACATGAACTAATTGGTGGCGGAAGCACACAAAGCAGGTTAGATCAAATTGCATGTAAATTTGACTTTCGCAAAATAACGCCTGAATCTATTAACCAGTCCTACATAAGTTATTATTAGTCTAGTATACGTTTATATCAAATGACACAGTCACCTTACAAAAGAGGAAAAAGAGAAGGCGCAGTTGCACAGCAGCTAGTCCAGTCCAGGCGTTGCACAGTACGAGTATATCTTTTTAGAATATTCACTAGCATTTGAATTGCTGTGGTACAATAGTTATCATGCTACTGCTGAATTTGGTCTCACTGTGATGAAATTTTTGAATTTTGTACCAAACGGTGTATACGGATCTATTACTAAATTTCAGCTCTCTGTCTGTCTATCGGCCATCTGTCACAGGGCCATATTTTGGAAATATAATAGGTAGACACAATTAAAGAGAGGTGGGACACTGCCTGATTGGGGAAAAATCTATACATCATGAAGAACCTGAAAAACGAAAGAACATCTCTCTAAAGAATAGCTGTGTTAACAATAGGTAAGTAGTATTGCAAGCGTTTTTAGGCTACGATAACTACTGTAAATCAGGTATGTCGTATGCCTACAAATCTATGTAAATAAATATCAATGTAAGTATGTTTGTCCTCTATGGACTCGAAAACGGCTGGACCGATGTTAATGAAATTTTCAGGAGATCTTCAGTTTAGGCCAGCGGGCTATCCTCTGAAATTTGGTAGCGATCGGATCACTCGTGCAAAGTCGAGAAAGTATTGTATTATAAAAACACAGTTTAGGCGCTACAACAGTAAATAATAAAACAAAAATGAATTTGTAAATTAAAACGGTTAACTAAGCGTGTTTGTGTGGGCATTTTTTTAACAATATGTGTGGCTGTGAGTCTTTATTTAGAAGTTCTTGGTTTTTAATAGATTTTTAATTGTACTACAAAGGAAACAATGTCATTGACTTGTATGCTTTCTCATTGTCTACTATATCCTTATATATCGTGTGATTCGGTCAAATAACTCTAAACCTGCTGATATATATACATATTCCCAACTCTTTTTAATATTTATGACAGTCACTGTTGTTCTCTGTGTGTACTAAAGCGACATAACCAAATGTCTGTGTCGCCTTGAGCGAGAACACCGCGCGTCGTAACTGCCACTTAAATAAATGTGCCATTTTGCTCCCCATATTACTATTGCAGCCACGAGCTGTAATGTTTTTGTTGAATATTTTACAGCTTAGCCATATTTTATGCTGTGTTATGGCTAATAAGATAATTTGTAGGTTTTACAGATTTAAGTAGTAGCATTAAAATGTTTCTTTTCTTGGAATATTTTCTAATTGAGCATGTTCCAGTAAATTCCTGTTTTCGTATTTGTTATCACATACTCGTAATTATCACTTGCTCGATGGTGAATTAAAACATCGTGAGGAAACCCGCACGTCCAAGACATTGAAATTAAGAGAGGTAGGGCGATCCAAAAACCCGTCTGGGAAGGAACCTCCATCTCTAAGAAAAGTGTTCCTACGCGTGAGTGATGTCACCAGTGAGCTCCTAAGGAGTTGCTGTGTTATCACCAGAGGTGGCATCGCGCGATTGAAACTTAGGCTACGATGGCCTCTTGATACATCAGGTGGACCGTATGTTTGTATGCCTACTACAAAAAAATCTAAAATCGTGTGACCTTACTTAAGAAAGGTTAGGTATTATCTCTGGGGTGTGAAGGTCTAACAGCAGTTGTTCCATGTAAAAATCAGTTTCTTCGTCAAATATTTTTAAGCTTAGGTAGCGGACCCCGCCAATCGGAAACGAGATAATGCTAAGCAGTAGAACAAGGTACAAACAATTTCAATGATTTTAAAATAACCTTAGTTATTATAGAATCGAAATTTACAGCCTCAACGTATAATCATAGACATCAGATCATAATGTGTTTATTATTTTATAAAAAAAATAGTTATGAACGTTTTCCGGGCTATATAAATCTCGAAGTACGTTTTGTCTACTATGGTGATTAAAACGTTATTCAAATTTGTACTTCTTGGCGTAAATGTAGCGGATTTACGCCAATCACCCACCTCAGATGATCAGAAGTAAATTAACCCCGACCTACATCGAGCGAATATTCAATGGACCGAAAAATGCCATCTTAGATTAAGCCCAGTTAAACATGCGCGATTACACTGATGTTAGGTGAAACATTTACCTAATAGAACTTGCAATATAACCTTCCCCGTCGTACGTAGAGGTCATTCTATATTGGATAAACTAAGCTGTTTAGATCAACGTAACCACGAAACTTTCCACATTGGAGAAATTGCATCCACATCCACATCAACCCTTATTCATCCCACTGCAGGGATACGGGTCTCCCTTCAACTGAAGTGGTTTAGAGCATACTTCACCACGCTGCTCAAATGCGGATTGGCGGAGGCCAGTGTTTTCAAGCCGCCCGTGGGCCACTGACTTAACTTAACGACTGTCATCTATCAACAACAGCCGGGACCGACGGCTTAACGTGCCCTCCGAATCACGGAGAAACTCGAGATAGATAAATCCATCCATATATAGGCTGGGGTCGACGTTACTTCACCTGCGTGTTTGGTTAGAATGACACGCGCAACGAGCCATCGAGCTCTAAGCTCGAGAAATTGCATAATGAAAGTATTATAGCTTCGTCGGTTCCTTTCTATCTTCAATAGGCCAGTGCTTTATAGTGGATAAGGAACTAGCCTTCCTGATAATATTCGTAATATTTGCACAAACAAATATCGATTGAATTAGGAACCCCTCCTTTCCGAAGTCGGTTAAAACGACCCCGTAACCCTTATCAACAAAAACACAAACCAAGCATCACTGCCCTTATATTAATCAATTTGAATGATTACACAATTATTTGTACATTACAGAAGGCGTGTTTCCGGCCCGAATATTTCAACATGATTAGACATAGAAGACAATTCGGTGTAACACGCGATGCGTGCACGGCTCACTGCACAGTCGTCTGGTGAAACATTGATTATCGTGTAGGGCCCCGGATGCGTGCGTTATTGGGTATCTGCTTAGTAGGAAAATATTTCTGGTTAAACCATTTCTGATATTTTCTGATTTGTTCTGAAAATCGGCTTAATATGACTTTTCCTTATAATATCTTCATTTTATCGACATATATATTCTGAAGTGATAACTTCTTACGGGAGGGTAAACCACTTCGTTACGCAACGCGTTACGGCGCCAGTCTGTCTGGCTTCCCTTTCTATCACGCATACGGCAGCTTTAATTATATGTAGATTAGTTTAAGTTATCACTTCTGTCGGGCGTCCCGAAATGCACACATTTTTTTTTGTATACAACTTTGGGAGGCATACAAACATACGGCCCAGGTAATACAAAAGTGGTGTGGTTACCGTGAGCTGTGAGCGCAAAATATCGCTGCCACTCCAGCTGCTAACACAGCAACTCCTTATGAGCTTACTCGCATACACGCTGGATTACAACAACCCACCAGGGGGCGATTTTCTTTGAGATTTAGGTACTTCTCTAACTCTCTCAAAAATCTAGAATCTTAAGTCACACATAGACAGACAGACATATTCATGCACGCAAATGTTTGTCTATCTTGTGTGAGAATCGAACGCACGAGCATTGGTGTTCAAATAGCGTTACTAACCATCACCTCACCGAGCTCGTCAAACCGTAAAAAAATCGTATACAGCAAACCATCAATTTTGCTGCGGTTTTACATGAGGTGGAGGTACTGCCACAATCAGGCTGCTGTGGGGTCGTTAGTCCAGGTTCTTAGAATATTAGAATCTTGCTGCATAATCTAGTCTAGGCCTAAGAAATTTGTCACAAATTGTTATATGCCTTAGTCAAACAGATGCTGTGTAAGTTATGTAATAGGTTTCCGACATTTCTATTTTGGTATACAATCGTCAATATATGTTAAATTTGTATTAGTTGTGTTAGTAACGGCCATGACCACGGATCATGACCCTCGCTAAACATGTGAAGCTACAGAGAGCTCAAAATAGAGACTAGTTCCATTGAACGAATCGAAATAAAAGTTTTCAAGGAAACTTTGCTAGTAATTTAATTATCTACAGACAACACAATAAAAAGTTAGATTGATATTAGTCTAGTTGTTTTGCTATGACAGACTGAAAATTGTATTTTGACTTCTATACAGTTTTATATTGAGTATAATTCGAGCAACACAGCTTTTGTGGATAACTCAAAAGAGAACATTTTATGATTACTTTGTTATCCGTCTGAGTGATGAGAAAGTACAAATAAAATTGTGCAGTATCCTTGCAGTTGAATGATTCAAATGTATATTTTTATAGACGGCTTAGCTTCGTGAAAAGTTGGTAAGAAGAAACATTTCTTAATATAAGTATACGGAAAAATCTACATATTGTTAATTATCATTTCTTAGCATACTGTTCGTGGAACCCTACGCGAGATCTATTCGCACTTGTCTGATTTCATGTATAAAATTGAACAAGCAAACTTGGGCTGAGATAGTTTATAGGCTATATTAACTTTTCCGTTTTATTGAACGTACGTGGAGTAAGTAGATACGGACATTACTGATAGTACCTAGGTAAGATTTTTAATACTTTTTCTTGTATAAAGTTACCATAAAAAGCAAAATCTTCTTCAAATACAAAATTTTAACCAAATCGTTAAAGCCCTTTCAGATATGTATATAAAAGACTTGATCATTTAATATAAACACCTGAGCAAACGAGCTTGCCTCGGCGAAGACACCTGTGTAGATAAATTTGAAAGAAAAACCTTATCTAAATACAAAATTTGATCCAGTATATATACTTGATTACAGTAACGTTTTATTGCACGTTTAATATCGACTTAAACTTGATAAAATTACTTGAAAACGGTACTACTAAATATTACATTATAATTCACATTTCTGACGAGCTCGGTGGCTCAGTCGTGAATGACGCAACTTTGACACCATCGATTGTGGGTTTGAAGGCGCATCAAAGCAGCCCGTCTGGGGAAGTACCTCCACCTCACAGAAAACCCCAGCCAAATAACAACTCCCTAGAGGGTCGTTGTGTTCCTGCGTGTGAGTGAGGTAATCAGTAAGCTCCCAAGGAGTTGCTGTGTAAGCAGCAGAGGAGGCATCGCGCGAGTGATACTTAATACATCGCAAGCGTTAATAGGCTATGGTACCCGCTTTACATCAGGTGGGCAGTATGCTTGTATGCACCCCGGCGTAGTATATATATATAAAAAAACTCTCTTATCTCAACATTATTAATATTATGTATATTCAGCTAAAAGTAATATGCTTCATTATTACTTGTTATTATAGTAAACCGTAGCTACTAGCGGTAAAATAAAGACAGAAACCTAAGAAAACAGATAGCAAGAAGTAAGTACGTTTCTCATTAGTATCGATGATATAAAGCAATTCTGGAAATGGTAGTGCAATCATTGGAATCTGAGTGGATAAAGAACGCCCAGCGGGAGCGAAACTCTGACTCAGCGGTTTTTAGCCGCACGTAGCGAAAACGCTGCGTCACTGCACATTATCGAGCTCCGTATTACGGAGTTTGCGAGCGGTTATACTTAATTTTCAAACTCTGTTATTGTATCAAGATGAGATTTGAAAAATATATGTTTACGTAATTTTCTGGCATGGGAGCTTCCGGGTCTAAATACCGAAATGTTTGTCTATTGAGCCAAATTTAACAGATTTTTATATCAACCTGACTGGGGAAAGTATTTCAGAAGACTTCAGCCACAATATTTTCTTGAAGGGTGCTTCCGTTCTTGAGAGTGAACGAGATAATTACAAATGTGATATCATTCTTACTCTAGTGAGGAACCGGGCTGATAACAAGCTTTGACAAGCTCGGTGGCTCAGTCGTGAATGACGCGACTTTGACACTGACGCTCGTGGGTTCGATTCCCACAAGGCAAACATTTGTGCGTATGAACCTGTCTGTTTGACTTGGTCTGGATGTTTTCAGAAAGGTAGGGCACATCAAAACCGCAGACAAATAACCCCCTGCTGTGTTCCTGCGTGTAAGTGAGGTCGCTAGTAAGTTTCTAAGGAGTAACTGTATTAGTATCAGAGTTGACATCGCTCGAGTGATAGTTAATGTATCACAAGCGTTCATAGGCTACGGAAACCGCTTTACATCAGGTAGACTGTATGCTCGTAGGCCTTAAGATGTTGCATAAAAAAAATATTTACAAAAATCTATTCACAATTTACATTTACGTACTTCAGAGATAAAAGGGAGGAATAGTATCATTCATGTTTACGAATATTTTCAAAAAACTATGCTAGAAACATCACTACATTGTTCCTTTATATAGTACTAGCTGTGCCCGCGACTTCGTCCGAGCGGAATAGTTTTTTAATTATTATTTATTTATATTAATCAAAATTAATAAAAATAAATAAAATTTCTAAAATAAAGGTAGCCTAAGTTACTCCTTATTACAACTGCTATCTGCCAGTGAAAGTTCCGTCAAAATCGGTCCAGCCTTTTCAGAGATTAGCCGGAACAAACAGACAGACTGACAGACAGACAGACGGACAGACAGACAGAATTGTAAAAATATTCATTTTGGTATATGTACCGTGTATATATCCATATGCATTTAGTAAAAAGCGGTTATTTTAATATTACAAACAGACACTCCAATTTTATTTATCTGTATAGATGCAAGGACCGCTCTATGTATATAAATAAAAATCAATGTGAAAAATAATGTTTATCCTCCATGTATAAACATACTGCTGAACAGATTTTGATGATTTTTTTAGGAAATTTTCAGATTAGCCTAGCGGAAGATCCTGTGACGTTTGGTAGCGATAAGACTACCCGCGCGAAGCTGGGGCGAGTCGCTAACATCTATAAAAGACGTCACAAGTACCTTAGTGCGTTACCGTCAATAAAGGGAGCGGGGATGGTTGACGACGGTTCCTGAATGTATACGCAGTAAGTATTAATATATGTTACACTAAGTTAAGTACTAGTATATACAGCAGCATAACTACATCAAATTATAGTAGGAAATTTGCCCTATCGCAAATGTTTCGAGAACAAATATTTGTTCTGAAGCACCTTGACTTTTTATTGGGCTCTTCGACGTTATTAGCTAAGGCAGTATATTATATTTTTCATTTGAAATTTTCGTTCATTTATGTCCTCACGCTAGGTCCCTTGCGGGGTAGGCGGGGTTTACAATCGAACCCACAAGTCCTAGTGTCAAATTAGGGTTAGTCTGGTATCTGTCTCCAGCATTAACAGCTACTAAACGGTAAGAGAGGTAGGGCGCTTCATAGCAGTCCGTCAGGGGCTGTACTTCCACCTCACAGAATAACCACAGCCAAATAATAACGGCCTAGAGGGTTGTTGTGTTCCTGCGTGTAAGAGAGGTCTCCAGTAAGCTGCTTAGGAGCTGCTGTGTTAGCAGCAGAGGAGACATCGCGCCAGTGTTAGTGTATTCCAAGTGTATATAGGTTACGTTAACTGCTTTACATCAGGTAGGCTGTATGCTTGTATGTGTCCCGACGTAGTGTAAAAAAATACTAGTAACTGTCGGATTTTGCACAGTACAAGTAGGTCTGCAAGTAAAAGTATTTCACAATATTCAGATAGTTCTCCAGTGCCTGGTTGAATATCGTTTTTAGGGTTCCGTACCCAAAGGGTAAAATGGAACCCTATTACTGAGGCTCCGCTGTCCGTCCGTCCGTCCGTCCGTCCGTCTGTCACCAGGCTGTATCTCATGAACCGTGATAGTTAGACAGTTGAAATTTTCACAGATGATGTATTTCTGTTGCCGCTATTGCCGCTAATAAATACTAAAAAATAGAATAAAATAAATATTTAAGGGGGCTCCCATACAACAAACGTGATTTTTTCGCCGTTTTTATAGATAATGGTACGGAACCCTTCGTGCGCGAGTCCGACTCGCACTTTGCCGATTTTTTAATTGCCTCTCTGTCACTAGAATCTGGGTTGCCTATTGACTTTTACTCCCAAATTATAAAAAGCTACAGACACATAAGCCATGATTTAATATTATATCTACAGCTACGTATACAGCAAGTTCTAATATTGGTAGGCTATAAATCGCTGAAGTTAATACTGGTGAAGTTAATATTGAAACAACAAAGATAAAGATCAAAATGGATTGGCATGCGAAGAGCGAGGGGAAAACCCCTGTTATGGCAGAAAATATAACATAGCAAACTTGATTAAAATTTATAGATAGCCTTTCGACGAAAATAGGCAAGATTGGAGAGAGTTACATAAATTATATTTTTTGTTTGGTAATCTCGAATATGTATTAATATTCTGTTTTGATTAGTTTACACTCTATGCGTAAACATACAAAAACAAATTAAATAATTTTCGTATTTGTTTGAAACGTTGAGAGCTCGAAAAACCGAGAACGCAAGTAAAGCAACGTCGACCGCAGCCTGTCTATGGATGGGTTTATCTATCTCGAGCTTCTTTGTTCTTCGACAGGTATGTTAAGCCGTCGCTTGGGAGCTGGGGCTGTTGCCGATGGATGAATTGTTAAGCTAAGTCAGTGGCCTTTGGGCGGCTTGAAAACACTGGCCTTCGTTAATTCACAGTTAGTTAGAGTAGCGTGGTAAAATATGCTGTAAAGCCTTTCGGTTGAAGGGAGACTCGTATCTCGGCAGTGGGATAAGTTAAGGTATATATATATATATATATATATATATATATATATATATATATATATATATATATATATATATATATAAATGAATATATAAATGAATGTTTGTCTGCATGTCCTCTATGGACTCAAAAATGGCTATGCAGATTTTGATGAAATTTTCAGTGAATCTTCAGGTTATCCCAGCAGGTGATCCTGTGAAGTTTGGTAGTGATCATATCACCCGTGCGAAGCCGGGGCGGATAGCTAGTGTAACATAATTACTTTCTAATAGGCTATGTTATTAAAATTTCTCACGGAGAAAACCTACCTGTATATTGTTTTTTTTTATCCCACTAAGGTGGCAAACAAGCTTACGGCCTGCCTGATGATAAGCAGTTACCGTAGCCTATGTACATTTGCAACACCAGGGGTGTCACTCTTGCGTTGCCGAATGTAAATGAATGTATTGAATGTATGTTACAGCCCCATTGTCTTATGGATGCGGTAGTAGAAAGACAATGCTCAAATTTATTACCTACAAATATATAGGCCTTTAGACACCCTGTTTCAGGTTCAGAGTTACGTGCTCTAAGGATGAAACAAAATGGGATGGATTCCTATTTATAACGCTTTGCTGTCAGTCTATCCACGTGTCACCATACCCACCTCGTGAACGAAAGTCGCTATAGGCATAAAATACTTGTTTAGGTCGAATTTGAAGTTTTGTTAACGTTTGTCAAACGTCTGTCTGTCAAACGTTTGTCAATTGGCAAAAATATGATGTAAAATGGTACAGACCATTTTACATTATATTTTTGACAAATTCGTACTAAGAGCTCAAAGGGTTGAAATTAATATTTGTTAACTTACGAGTATGGAGGCTGTAGGTATCAGGAAGAGAATGCTAAAAATTGTTACTCAAAAATGTTTAGGTCTTTAGACGCCCTGGTTTTTTCAATTCCATCCTCTTCTTTTTCGCGGTAACTCGTTTCCTAATCCATTAGGATTGGCGCGGTCTACTATCTAAGCCTAAGGATATCAACATCAGCCGGGACCGGCGGTTTAACATGCCCTTCAAAGCACGGTGAAGCTCAAACCTATCCGTAGACAGGCTGTGGTCGACGCTGCTTAAGTTACACATCAAATACCGTAGTATCAAAGTAGCTAGAAGTGAATGTATCAGTACAAACATGCTATACCTATGAACAATGGAGCGTAATCCAATTTATCTTTCCGTACCAAATCGTAAATCGACTGAATATTTTAAAACATCTTAAGGGAAAACGTAGGATGCCCATGAAATCTTAACTTAATCAATACATCCCGGCAAAAGCATCTGGTATAGGTTAGTTAATAATGAAGACGCGGACGTACATGTTAACGTTTGCTGCTCTTCAAGTTTCGGGTGCTTGTTTTAGTTTATCCGTTAACTAATTTGTATCGACAGCATACTATATGATTCACACTTTTGAGGTTTTAACAACACTTTAAATCAAATAAATGGTATTTACCGAGCACGGTGATGGAATGATTGGAGTTACTTTGACACTAACGCTCGTGAGTTCGATTCTCACACATGACAAAGATTTGTGTACATGTTTCCAAGTTTTGACGAGCTCGGTGGCTTAGTTGTGAATGATGCGACTTTGACACCATCGCTCGTGGATTCGATTCCCACACAAGGCAAACATTTGTGTGCATGAACATGTTTGTTTGTCTAGATCTGGATGTTTTAAGAGAGGTAAGGCGCATCAAAGCAGGAAGTATCTCCACCTCACAGAAAACCGCAGCCAAGTAACACTACCTAGAAGGTTGTTGTGTTCCTGCTAGTGAGTGAGGTCACCAATACGCTCCAGAGGAGTTCCTGTATAAGCAGCAGAGGAGGCATCGCGCGAGTGATACTTAATATATCTCAAGCGTTAATAGGCTACCGTACCTACTTTACATCAGGTAGTATGTGCTTGTATGCCTCTTGACGTAGTGTAAAAAAAAGTACTAACTCTGCCTTTCTGGAGAAGCACCACCCCCTCACAGACACAACAAATCCCAAGAGTTGTATAAAAAAGAAATAAATTGAGGACTGTCTTGCTCTGAAATAAAAAACCTTCGTGCTCTTGCATTCACATTTAGTGTTGAGAAGCTCTTTACCAATAGCATCATTGTGAGTGCCAGTCTTAATGAATACCTAAGTTAACAATTATCTACCGTGGTTGAGTTTCGGAGAGCCTTAAAGCTAAATGGTCCCAGCAGTTGTTGATAGATCACATCCGGGGTAGTATACTATTCTGATTTGGTGGCAACAAGGGAGAGGCGTTTAGGCGGTTCTGCAATCTATATTATTGGAATCGATGTATTAGGTAACAACTCACAGTTTAGGTCCCAATAGTGTTAGTAGTATTTGATAATCCGTGGTGCACGACAGTTGAGCTTCACTTGACTAGCCATCTCTTTGAGGTTTTGAATGCCTTATTTGTCATATTGCTGTCTCTCACTTTGCCAAGAGGGGAAGTCAATTCCAAAACTTCCTACTCCTACAAATTTCTTCTGATTAAATTCGTTGTGAGTTCCAAAGCAGCTGTAGTTTAACCCCCGGGACGGCAGTGGACTTTACTGTTCATTGCCTTTTTTGTGGTCGCCGCTGTTAATTCTGGCTACACAGGAGACACAGTGGTGGGTATGAGTGGTGGGCCTGTCCCGATAAGAAGATGATAACCTTTAAGACGCTTAGAAATAAGGATAAGGTTACCATATATACCACCTTCTGTGTACTATGTACATGGACCAATAAAATATTGTCATTTTGCACAGAAAGAGAGTATAAATGAATGTGGTAGAGGCACACAGACAATGAGGTCCCGAATATACGTGGGACACTCAGAAAGTTTTGCGAAAATAATAAAAGTGTTCGATAGGTAAATATTCATTAAATCTTTTCAAAGTACTCTCCACCAGCCTCTATACAAAGTTTCATGCACCTGAACCAGTTTTCGAAACACTTTTTCCAGTCCCCCGCAGTCACCTCATTTACAGCCTGCTCGAACTCTGACAGCGCATTTTACTGCGATGAAAATTGTATCCCAATTCAGCTGATTTTTAGGGTTCCGTACCCAAAGGGTAAAACGGAACCCTATTACTGAGGCTTCGCTGTCCGTCCGTCCGCCCGTCCGTCCGTCCGTCCGTCCGTCCGTCCGTCTGTCACCAGGCTGTATCTCATGAACCGTGATAGTTAGACAGTTGAAATTTTCACAGATGATGTATTTCTATTGCCGCTATAACAACAAATACTAAAAAATATAATAAAATAAATATTTAAAGGGGCTCCCATACAACAAACGTGATTTTTTTTGCATTTTTTATAGATAATGGTACGGAACCCTTGGTGCGCGAGTCCCACTCGCACTTGGCCGATTTTTTATTTTTGAGTACGGGTACTAGGTCAGAGCTGTAAGGAGGGTGACCCAGGAGTTTGACCGGCGTACTGCCCAGGAAGTCGCTTGTTTTGAGCGCGGTGTGCGCGGGCGCGTTGTCGTAGCGAAGCAGTAGCCCGCGGAGCCCTGTGTTTGGTCGCTTGTTGCCCCAAAAAAGCTTCTGCCAGGCATAGTACTCGTAATATACCATTCGGCATGGATGCTTGTTTGGTTCTATAAAGGAATTGACACCAGATAGCCAGTCAAATTGAAAAAGCTTGTGAACACAATGATTCGTCCGGTTTCTGGCGACACTTGAAATCGTAAAAAATCATAGTGCGAAATTATTCCCGGCGCAGGTCCATTTTCAATGATACGATAATTATAATTAGTTTGCAAAAAATGTGGAGAGAAATTTTCAAATTGTAACGTACCTACTTTTACATATAAATAATCATATTTTCTAAATATATTATAACTAGCCAGTCTCTCATACATAAAACCTTTTTTTTTCGCAATACTTTCTGACTGGCCAGGTACTGTTACACTTGTCGCAGTGGTGCCCTGTTGCTGACAGATCCGGGGCACCACACCAACGCGGCCGATGGCATTTCGCGGGGTTGTTTAGTGGGTATACCGTCGGACAGACGACGGAAAGTCCCACACTACTACCGGAGGCCACCCAGGCACCGGTGGTGTGCGTAATGCATTTTTCCCCGCGTCACAAAAAAAAAAAAAGAAAAGGTACTGTTACACTTGTTTTATAGAGAATAGTAATATTTCGTTTGAGTACTAATAGTTGATAAAGATCCGGCCTATTGACTAACTGGTACCCGTTTTGAATCCAGGCATGTACCACTATATTTACGTTTCCTGATTTATGTATCGGTAGTGAAGGAAAACATCGTAAGGAAATCATCATATTTTGAAGACACGTGACCTAACCTAAGAAAGATCTGGTTTTCCCTCTGGGTTGTAAAGGTATGGTGGCAGTCGTTCTATGTAAAAATCACTATTTTCGCCAAATCCTTAAGCTTAGGTAGCGGACCCTGCCAATTCTAAGGGATTAGGAAATGGGATAACGCTAAGATGAAAAAGGGGAATTATTCTTATTCATTTTAGAGAATTATGAATCCTTAAAGAAGACCGATCAGATACTAATAGTCTTTGTCGTTATTTGTATGACTGCTAGTCTGTATGGTCAAAAGAAACCTCAGTGCTTTGTTAACAACTGGAAAGGCAACTCACTAGTGATGTACTTGTGTTGCAAGTTTCTTGAAAACAAGGCATATAAATCTGCCACCTAAGTGATAAAAAACTAAAGTAACTAACTAAATCTAAAAACTAAAAGGAAAAACTAATTAAAAGTTCAGTTTATATCTGCTACACGTAAATAACCTTACGTGAATTTGTATCGTACCTACTCTCTTTTCTTAGTGTAATTTATATACTGCTAACAACTTATCTTCATATGTAGGTAGAGAGAACTGGGCATCAGGAATATATATAACTCCTTTAACATTCATAACTCTTTTCATGCCCGCTCGCCAGTATCTAGATCTCACGGTCACGGCCAATTTGGTCATCTTCGGCTCCGACATCCTTCCGCTATCACATTGTATATCTGTTTCGTCATTCTTTCCTCCTACATTCTTCTACATGCCCAAATCAACGGAGCATGCCTTTTCTTATCATAACATAGATACATAATCATTGCGAACGCGGTCGGCAAGCGTTATGCCACACATATCGCCACATGTATGCCGCATGTACATATATGTATATGTATTAGTAGAGGGATTTTTATTATAATAAAAATCCCTCTACTTTTTTCCAACCGAACAACAAGTCATATTATTCAAGTATGAATTATCCTGAATAAATCAGATTTTATATTCTTTTTTATTTCCTATACCCGTGTAAGAAACTTCATCATTTATGTGAAAATAAATTCGAACAAGATCAAGGGAAGCTTAACAATTATCATTAATTTACTTGCCATTACAAAAAAAAAATAATTACATAATACGACAATTACGATCAAACAGTTTTCGACACAACAGCATTCGCCTAGTTGATTTACCATTTACTAAGTGTACAAACTAGAATTAGAAACAATTTCTGGGATTTAGATTCTATATATTAATGGAATACAGTTTATTTTCCTTAACAGTGAGTTACTACACTAATGTATTCATAAACATGTTATCTTAGATGTCGCGTTGAGGCAATAATATGTTTCAGAATTGTAATGTAATATAATTTCGTCGCGTGAAACGTAACCTGACTAGATAGGTTGTGATCTAACATAAATTGGAATGTAACGTGCCATAGCGTAATGGGTGTATGAATTTTTGAGCAGAATTCAAATGAGGTTTTGATATTTTGTTAATCAAACTACGTGGATTTATGACAAGCTGAAATTAGCATATAAATAATGATATAGTGTTAACATTTTATGATTTATGGGAGAAAGTAACAAAAATGGACAAATTGGCGCAGAGAAAAGCGTTTGGTCTTATTCTGCACGACCCCGGCTCTATTGCCCTTAGTGGCATTGCTCCATGTCGTGTTGACTAACCTATTTACGCTTCCTTTTTCTCACTGTCATACCCAATTTGATAGCAGATATATTCAACATGTTCTACTATATTCATTCCTTTTCAGAGTTCCGTGCTCAAAGGGCGAAACAACATGGGACGGAATCTTATTTATGACACTTTGTTGTCAGTCCATCCACGTATCAACGTATCCGCCTCGTAAACGAAAGTCGCTATAGGCATAAAATTCTTGTTTACATCGAATTTGAAGTTTTGTTAACGTTTTTCTGTACAATTTTACATTATATTTTTAAGAAACTTGTTCTAAGTAAACAAACGGTTGAAATCTATATTGGTTAACATATTGTTATTTCCAGACTACGCTGTACTATCGTTTCACAACATTTTGTGAAGGAGTGCATTTTTACAAAATGTATAAATATCTTTTTAATATATATTTGTTTAAATGGCAGGAAAGAGTTGCTAGTTGTTTTTATCATATCACTGAAGTTCGTCGATTGTAAAGAAAATGGAACTAATGAGAAAAGATTTCATGTAGATTTTAGATAGTAGAACGATGTTTTTATTATTTAAAAAGAACCAACATCAAACAATAAAGGGGCTCATGTTGAATGTGTGTAAAATAAAAAAAAATCTAAAGTATAACTACGGACATTCTAATGCCGTTTATTAAACTGTCACAGGAGGTGAAACATCAATTTATTATTTTATACTAGAGTAAAAACAGCAGCAGTCTTGTAAATAAGGGTTTAAAATCAAATGGAAAACAACTAAATTGAGACAATTTTTTATTTTTCTTACATGGATTGCATCTGCACGTGTCCACTAAACATCCAAGAAGGGTTAATGCTGAGTCACACAGTGATTTCTTTATTTTCCTAAAAATAAAAGATCTGATGAGAAGTTTGACTATTACGAAGTTAGAAGAGATTATGATTGCTTATTGTTAACATGTCGAAAACATGCCATTGCAGTCCCAATGTTTTGAAAAATGATTAGAAATAATGGAATACTTTCAAGCGTAATTTGTTTTGAAAAGCAATAAATTAGTTACTTTTTTCTCAATTGTTTTCGTCAATTATTTTGTTTATGAGTTACAGAGAATTTCGGTGTGCCCTAAAAGTTACAATATCCCGTAGTTCATTGAAAATTGACATGCCGATACTTCAACGAATGTTAAAGTTGTGTGAACATGTTTATTTGGAAATAGACTGTCTTCAAAACAACACACAGATTATGAAGTACAGTTACTCGTAAATTAAAGCTTATAATTATAAATCAAGAGAGGTAGGTCGCATAAAAGCAGCCCGTCTGGGGAAGAAGAAAACCAACACCTCATAGAAAATCACAGCTAAATAACTACTCCTTGGAGGGTTGTTGTGTTCCTGCGTGTTCACGAGGTCACTGCTACTTTTGCTAAGGGGTTGCTGTGTTAGCAACAAAGATAGCGTCGCGCGAGTGACACTTAACGTATCGCGAGAGTGATACTAGCGTTCATATGCTACATTAAATGCTTTACATCAAGTAGGGTGTATGCTTATATACCTTCCAACATTATATATAAAAAAATGCGTTAAACAACAGTGTATTTATTGTATACATACGTACAACAGTACTAGTCTTTCAAAATATTCAAAGATTTTTGGTGTATATATTTGAAGGAGCTTCACTCTACACCAGCTAGCCTTTGTATAAGTGACTCGTCTACAAAAGCCGAGTAATTGCGATAACGGACAAACCCAGACCAGGTCACTTGTGTGCCATAAACAAGTAAAATTTATTATACATTGGCATCAAGCTAAATAGGAAGTCATAAATTCGCCTTTATGTGAAATGGACTGGAGCACAAGCATTGTGTAAAAGTAATGACCCCGCAGGGTCGTGTAAAGACTGCCACTCGCATTTCATTCACCGACAACAATTAGCTGGAATTGTTACATAATGATTACATTCATGACACTATTTGTTACATAATAATAGCGCTCATATCATCAATTAATTTCGTACGAACAACAGTGGAAACATGAAATAATAGAGAAGAGAAGAAAGCGAGACTAAAAATTGTATAAAAAACATTGAGTATTAAACAGAAGCTGTGGTAATATTCTTTGATTAATATTTATTTGAATGAAAGAAACGAAAGAACTTCAATAATGTAGACCACATTATTGAAGTTCTTTCGATCTCAATTTTGTCGAACACAACAAACATCTTGGAGGCTGCGATTTTCCATGAGGTGGACGTACTTCTCCAGTCGAGCTGCTTTGATACGCTCTACCTCTCATAAAAATACCCAGGGCAAAATAAACAGACATGTTCGTGCTCATAAATGTTTGTACTGTTTGGGAATTGAACCTACGAGCATTGGTGCTGAAGTAGCATTGTTAACCATTCCGCCACCGAATGGCAATCGCGTTTAAAATCCAGCTCTAAATCTAGGAATACATTTTTTTACACTAAGGTAGCAAACAGACAAACAACCTATTGATGGTAACCATGTAACTGACGAAGAGAAGGTATGAGATATGTTGTTCGTTGACTTTGATACGCCATGTTTTCTAGTCCAATGTAGCTGTGAACATTTCGGTACATGTTACATCTACCATGAACATATTGATCATTAGATCGCGTAAGTTCACTCCATCGAAATCAATGGAGAAATCGCAAACATTTTTCATATACAGAAAATATAAGTATTAGAATTCTATTTTTACGTGAATACGTTATTAAATTTACTTCCACAGTGGGAAACAATTCAGAAAACCGATGATAACACAGGGAAACAGTTTGATGTTGTAGATACATATATATCGGTTACATCTAAAATTCAATTATAGCTAAAGAAGCACTGAATTAAAGAATTGACCTGAATTTATTTGAATACTTAAGACAGGTAGGGCGCATCAAAGCACCTCGTCACAGAAAACCGCAGCCAAATAACAACTCACTAGAGGGCTGTTGTGTTCCTGCGTGTGAATGAGGTCACCAGTAAGCTCCCAAGGAGTTGTTGTGTAAGCAGCAAAGGAGGCATCGCGCGAATGATACTTAATATATTGCAATTTAATAGGCTACAGTGCTCACTATACATCAGGTGGGACGTATGCTTGTATGCCTCCCGACGTAGTATATAAAAAAAGGAATTGATTTACGTTGAGTGAGAAATGTGATGCAGCGCGTGGCGAAAGCGAAAACACCGACATTTTGAGATCATTTCGCTGCATCCATATCGTTTCCTTTTTGTATAATTTACTTTCATTTACCGTGGCGAGCGACGAACACGGTAGCGCAGTGGTAAAACGCGCTGTTACGCTACTTTGATACCAACGCTCGTGGGTTCGATTCCCACACAGGACAAACATTTGTGTGCATGAACATGTCTGTTTATCTTGGTCTGGGTATTTTCTATGTATAATAAGTATGTATTTACAAAAAAATATATATTTACGTATGTTTATCAGTTGTTTAGTATCCCATAACACAAGCTTCGCTTAATTTGGGGTTAGTTGGCGCTGTGTAATTTGTCCAACAAAAAAAAAATAAAAAATTAAAATTAATAACCGTTATGAAGACGTATTCACGTCAAATTCACAACTTTTTATTCTTTCACTACCGTTCTCTTTCCGAATGTGCCCTCGCCCTCTTAGGCTCTAATCACGCCATAGAGTGATACATGGTCCTCGTTGAAATTAATTGGGTAGTTTACAATAGCGTCCCTTACATGGCATACTTGATCATCATAGTACATTGGTCACACAATGAACTGGAACGAAGATATTGTATGCCCCAATAGTTATATTCATGTTGTTACTTTGCTGGTTTTCTGTGAGGTACTAATCCCAGTCGAGTTATTTTGATGTGCAAACATTCAGTTCAATACAAGCCGATATGTTCATGCACACAAATATTTGTGCTGTGTGGGAATCGAACACATGACGTTAAAGAAGCATTGCTAAAGACTCCACCACCGAGTCATTTATCGTTTATCGTAAATAATAAGGATATAATAATATGAAATTAGTGTGGGCTTTTTTACGATGTTTTTCCTTCGCCGCCGAGCAAATGATAATTACAAACTACAAGGTTGGTCGCCAGGCACGTTATCTACTAAGACTATCACTACTCATTATTTGTAATAAACAGCGTTTTTGCTATTATCTGTAATAGACAAATTAAATTGAATTAAAATTTTTGTTAACGAGCACTTCACGAATAAGTCATTCCGACAAAGTTAATTAGGTACAAGGTTCAGTGTTTCCAAATTTCTCACTTTGTAATTTGACGTAGGCTATTCTTTCCAACATTTCTGTTGAGCTGTCTAATTTCGAGTAGGCATACCTAATTCAATTTGCCCTGTTCGTTTAATCAATGTTCTTCGCTGGAGGATTAAATGAATATGCAAATCTGTGTTAAAAATGTTGTACCTACTACCAAGCCTGAAGTGAAGCCAAATTAACAAGTATAAATTAAAACGCCCAGCTTATCGTTGTATCTCGAGAAGCGATGAACTGATTTTCTCATCAAGCATAGCTAAAACGATTTAGATTAAACCGACGTTTAATTAAAAAAACCGCTCTGGAATCGATCGATGAGTCTCGTTTCGGAGTTTCCATGCCACTGATGGACACGGTCGCTACTCACTTTTTCCGAGTTTAGAACGTCCCTCAGGTTTAGGGATATGTCTTTCAATGTGCAGGGATAAGTAATTTTAATAAGAGGACGCATTTTTCAGGACCACCGTTCCTATATGAAATCTATATGTTTGTCTGTGTGTGCGTTTTTTTTTAATATTCGAATTTTGACTTCAGATTCGGATTCAGCATTAAAAAGTAGAATAGGAATGTTCAGGATCACCGTTCCTATCTCTTAAGGAACATGGTCAAAATGGCCGACAAATAAAAAAAAATGAATTGTTATATAATTGACGAGAGTTCCTCTGGCAATGCAAGCTTGCGCATTCTCAATTGGTTTATATATAACGTCTAGTGACATACAAGTCCACGGTACCCTGGTATAAAGCGAGCATAGCAACTTCTTAAGAGCTTACTGGTGACTAATGACACACAGGATCACAACTCGCCAGAAAGATCTTATTTGGCAGCGGTATTCTGTTAGCTACTTTCCTAGACGCGCTGCTTTTTCCTAGACGAGGCAACTTACCTTCTAAAATTTTAGTTTAGGATTTTTTATATAATATAAGAGCACTTTAGGGATACTGATGGATTGACGTGTAAGTTAACACTGTCCCTGCAAAAATACGAATACTTCTTATTCTTTCTAGCGGCGTTCAGTTTTTCACTTCATTAGAATTAGCAGGTAGGCCACTGATTAAGGGACTTGGCGAAGATGCTGATGTTTATATAGAGCCACTGTCATCAATCTCCATAATCCAGAAGTAAACCCAGATCTTTCTTAGGTCAAATCACACGTGTTTCGAAATTATATATTTTTGAGAGGTGCGGGTCTATTCACGATGTTTTCCTTCACCACCGAGCATGTGCAGCAGATGCTTTTTAGAGTAGCATTTTTTTTATACCACATCGGGAGGCATACAAGCATACGGTCAGTACTATCCACGTCAGTACTCGAACCCAGAGACCAGACGATATATAGGTCGGTCCTTTATCCACTGCTGCTGAAAAACGCGATGGCAAAATTTTCCTTTCTCGTGCTACAGTTGTCCTACAGTGGTAACCAAGTTTTCGTTTTTCCAAAGAATTTAAAACTAATGTGAACCTGAAGAATTTGCAATGTTCTTCAATAAATCACCTTCTAAATGGAATTCTTATCATCTTTAAATATAAATAAATATTGTCGGACAAATTACACAGCGCCACCTAGCCCCAAAGTAAGCGAAGTTTGTGTTATGAGTACTAGACAACTGATAAACATACGTAAATACATTTTTTTTTGTAAATACATACTTATTATACATAGAAAATACCCAGACCAATACAAACAGACATGTTCATGCACACAGATGTTTGTACTGTGTGGGAATCGAACCCACGAGCGTTGGTGTCAAAGTAGCGTAACAGCGCGTTCCACCACTGAGTCACCGAGCTCGTCAATTTTTTTTTAATATATATATATAAATGAATGTTTGGCTGTATGTAGTATGCTGTAGCTCTATAGACTCAAAAACGGCTGGGCTGATTTTGATGAAATTTTCAGTGAATATTCAGGTTAGCCCAGCAGGTGATCCTGTGAAGTTTGGTAGCGATCATATCACCCGTGCGAAGCCGGGGCGGATAGCTTGTTGTATATAAAATGTTTTTCAGTTTCAATCATGTATAATATGACCACGATATTTATATTTGACTAATTATTATCACATTTTACACCCAATTTTGGGGACAGTTTTAGTGATAAGCCCGAAAATATATTTAAATTTCTTGAGTGTATGAGCTTGTATGTATCCGTGTACATTCGTGTATGTGTTTCTGTGAGTATCTAACAAAAGGTTTTTTACTGTGAGTACCTATACCTAGAGGTAATAGCCGTGATCAGTCTTTAGTTTTATTGTGCCATAAGTCTTCTAGTAGTATAAAAATTGAATCCACTACAGAACATATGCCTCCCCCTGCTGAACGTAGAGGTCCAATACCAAAGTGTACTTAAAATGTAAATTATTTTTACAGGTAATCTTTTTTTTGACAAAAAAGTTACGAAAGAAGTGTATCAAGCAAGAGTGAATGGTTATGTCGGGCCCTAGACGCACACATATAGATCAAATTGGTGATGTGTTGAAAAAGGGTCAAATCAAAAGTACCCAAAACCGAAGACCATGCATGAAGAGGTGGATGAGTGTAGAAGAAGCTAGAGCGGTATGTTTGGATCGGTGCACCTGGCGTTCTATAGTCTCTGCCTACCTCAATGGGAGACAGGCGTGATGATTTGTATGTATGTATATATCTTTTTTTTTCATACAACTTCGGGAGGCGTACAAGCACACTATCTTCTTGAGGCTCTCGATAGGTTACAGCGACGGGCTATCCGCATAATTGACGACGAAGAGGTCACCAAAAGCCTAGAACCTCTTCAACTCCGTAGGGACATAGGCTCTCTAAGTGTATTTTACCGCCTTTACCATGGCGAGTGCTCTGAAGAACTGTTTTCCCTTATCCCACCCTCACCCTTCCGTCATAGAACCACACGTGCGGGCTTGCGATGTCATAGTTCCACGGTTGAGAATATCTCTTCGCGTACCAAAAAGTTCGGCAACTCCTATCTTTGTCGTACCATCAAAAAGTGGAACGCCTTGCCTGCACATGTGTTCCCTCCTTCCTACAATATTTCAAACGAAGCGTGAAGAAGCATTTTGCGGGTCAGCATGGCAGCGTCAACTGACAGGATGCGGGATGTAGTATGCTGTCAGTTGTAGTTGCGATTTGGGCTCCTCTTTCGCTTACCATCAGGCAAAGAGGGGCCACTATGCTGAACTAATATAAAAAAAAAAAAAAAAAAAGCATACAGCCCACCTGTTGTTAAGCGGTTACCCTAGCCTACAAACGTTTGCAATACATTAAGTATCAATCCCGATATGCCACCTCTACACAACAACTCCATAGGAGCTTACTGGTGACCTCACTCACACGCAGGAATACAACAACCCTCTAGGGTGTTATTTTCTGCGGCTGCGGTTTTCTGTGAGGTGAAGATACTTCCCCAGATGGGTTGCTTTGACGCGCCCTGCCTACGTCTTAACCTTAATCTCTTGATATCCGTGTGTTTTGCCATTCCACCGTATGTTTTCGAATGTGATCATATAATTTACATTGTTCATCCATAGCCGGTCACTCACTAAAGTCACCGGTATGCTAACTGTCCCATTTGCGTACAAACCCACCAGTTTCAATACCAGTTACGTTTTCCAATTTGTTTCTTTATTAGAATTCCCTGCGCGTTGGAATCGAAAGGCAGTTTGTCGGCGGTCACAGCTAGCAATTTCACATTTGTTTTGTACGTATTTTCTTTTAATTCACAGCGGGCAATAAATCTTCTGCGGTGAGTACAATGTCGCTCTTGCCTTTTGTTACGGATTTGTATAATATATGATAATGGTAATGTTTGGTCACAGAAAATTGTGGTGTCTTTCAGTGAGAATTTGCGCTACATTTTTGTTGAAATTTGCTAACAATTTTGTGTCCATGCATTAATAAAACTTGACAAGTACTTAAATCTTTTTGTACCTTATGTCACTCAATGTGTATGTTTATGACCCATGTCGAAAGTCTAATGTCTCATACATGGTAATTATATCACCATTACGATTTTTATATGTATTTTATCAATTCGAATCGAATTGCGGTTAATGGATAGAACATGTAACTCAGATCACAGATTTTAAACGAACATATTTGAGTAAGTTTGGGGGGTCATGTGCCAGAAGCGTGCTCGTTCGCGACCCCTGCCAATCAGTCGATTGCAATTCTGGACCAAGAGCGCACCGACGTGCGGATTAGGGCGTCCCCCGTAGGCGACGCGCACCGATCCGCCCCCGTCGGTGCGAATACAGCTGCATGCGGCGGTGGGGGCCGCCACCCACCACGCAGCGCCAATTCCGGCGGGACGAGGGGAGCCGAGTGCCGCATAGGCACGTGGAATGTGAGAGGTGGATTGAAAGATAAGACGAATGAACTGATAGACGTAATGAATGATAGACGTTTGGATGCTTTATGTGTGACAGAGACTAAGCGCAAGGGGAGCGACACCGATGATCTGCCCGGTGGTATGATGGCCCTATGGTCTGGGGTAGACCGTGACGATCATGCCAGTGCTGGTGTAGGTGTCGTACTCTCCTCTCGCTTAGCCACTGGTGTAAGAGATTACTGTTTGGTAGGGCCTAGACTTCTCTGGGTTCGTATTAAACTGGGCATCACGCGAGTATTTTTGGTTGCAGCATACGCTCCCGTAAGCTCAGCGTGTGCTCAAGAACTGGAGAAGTTTTGGGAGTCTGTGAGGGATGTTCTGGACTTAGTTGAAGGGAACGAAAGAGTGATTATGTGTGGAGACTTGAATGGATGGGTTGGGACCAAGCGATACAGCTATGAAGCTGTTCTTGGTCCGTATGGAGATAAGAGAGTGAACGAAGCAGGTAAGTCTATACTAGATTTATGTATGGAACGAGGCCTCCTCGTGTCGAATACTTTATTTCATCATAAGGATATTCACACGTATACATGGAGAAGGAATGATCAAAAAAGTGTGATTGATTTGATTTTAATAGATAGACGTCTCCGAAATGTTTTAATGGATACAAGAGCCTTTAGAGGCCCCACTCTTGAGACGGACCACTACCTGGTGGTAAGCCGGTTTGTGGGCCTTTTTAGGAAGTGGAGGCACTGGCGAGTGCGTATCCCTTTCGGAGATCATGAAAGGATAATGAGCGAAAAATTGCAAGATGAAAGTGTAAGGAGAATGTATGTGCATCTGGTAAGTGAGAGACTTGCAAATGCAAGCCTCTCCGACTCAGATGTGGATGATTGTTGGAAAGTTTTGAAAGAAAGTATGGTGGATAGTGCAAAAGAAGCTTGTGGATGCGCAAAGAGACGTAAAACAGTGAAAGGAGATGCCTGGTGGGATGCGGAGGTTGAATCCTCCGTAGCAAGAAAGAGGAAAGCGTGGCTGGATTACGTATCATCTTTGCCTTTAAATGAAAATATGAGAGAAAAGAAGAAAGAAATGTACCGTCTATGCAAGAATGAAACCAAGGCTTTAGTGAAAGAGAAGCGTGAAAGACAAATTATGAATGAGGAAGAGAGGCTGACGAAAAACTTCGAGGCAAATACCAAACTCTTTTGGAGAGAGGTAAAGAAGTCTCGGAGTGGTTCGTCGGCATCCAGAATGGATAAGATAAAGTCTAAAGCTGGTGTCATTCTTGCCAACACTCAGGAAGTGTTAGAACGGTGGAGTGAATATTTTGAGGAAATGTATGAGTATGCCTCGGACGCTGGCAATGAGAGTGAGTCGGATGCTTACTCCACGTTGACGGCGTCCGACGAAGGCATAACTATGGATGAGATCGAATGGTCGATACGAAGCTTGAAAAATGGAAAATCAGCGGGAATTGATCTGATCACAGCTGAGATGATCAAATTAGGTGGCACTTACGTCCGGGACGCCTTCTGGTACCTATGCAACCTATGCTGGAGAACTGGAAGGGTCCCAATGGACTGGAGACGCGCAGTCATCGTGCCCTTGTACAAAGGCAAGGGATCACGCATGGACTGCGCCAACTATAGGGCCATCAGTTTGATCAGCTTAGCAGCAAAAGTATATGGAAAGGTGATTGAAAGGAGAATGAGGGTGAAATCCGATGAAATGCTGTGGGACGCACAAGGAGGTTTCCAAAATGGAAGGGGATGTACGGATCAAGTTTTCTCGCTCCGCAATATCGTAGAGAAGCATCTGGCCATAGACCGGAAGGTTTTCTGCGGTTTTGTGGATCTTGAGAAAGCCTTTGATAGGGTTGTGCGAAAGGAACTGTGGGACATATTGCCGAGATATGGGATTGACGGTTCACTGCTCCGTGCTGTGCAGTCCACTTACAAGGATTGCTCAGCATGTGTGCGGATAGACGGTGGCATGTCACCCTGGTTTGATGTCAAAATTGGTGTCAAACAGGGTTGCATGCTATCTGCTAGGCTGTTTATCCTGTATCTCGATAGTTGTCTGCAGAGAATAAGGTCAACGAATGTGGGATTGCGCATGGGTGACCAAGTGGTGAACTGTCTGCTGTATGCAGACGATGCCGTGCTATTAGCAGATACACCATCTAAACTGCAAACACTGGTCACAGCGATGAAAGACGACTGTATGGAGAAAGGCTTACTACTGAATGCGAAGAAAACAAAGATAATGGTATTTGAAAGAGAAGAATCCAGAACTAATGTAAGGATTACGATTGATGATGAAGTGTTGGAACAAGTGGATGAGTTTGTATATCTTGGATGCGCTTTCAGCAGGGATGGAAGGTACACCGCAGATGTGGAAAGACGAGTGAGTGCTGGGAATAGTGTGAATGGAGCGTTGGGAAAACTTCTTGGCAGTAAAATCCTGAGCCAGAAGGCACAACTCGCTATACACAATGCAGTGTTGGTCCCAACGCTAACTTATGGAAGCGAGAGTTGGGTATGGCAGAAAGAGCATGAAAGTAGAATAAACGCGGTTGAAATGCGAGCGCTGCGCAAAATTTGTGGCGTAAGGCTCGTAGACCGTATTCGCAATGATGATGTTAGAAATAGAGTTGGTATGAAAGAGAGCGTCGGTGTTAAAATAAGAAGAGGCATGCTCCGATGGTTCGGGCATGTAGAAAGAATGCAAGATGAAAGAATGACGAAGCAGATATACAATGCAAAAGTGGAAGGATGTAGGAGCCGGGGAAGGCCAAGACTTACCTACCATGACCAAATTGGTCATGTTCTATCAGAAGGTGATGTCAGGAGCCCTAGAAACCGGCGTGCGTGCATGAGAAGAGCAATGAATGTTAAAGAAGCGAGTGAGATATGTAAGGATCGAGTCACGTGGCGCTCGGTTCTCTCTGCCTACCCCGCAAGGGATTTGGCGTGAAGTTATAGATAGATATTTGAGTAAGTAGTACTTCTGTGAAGCTTTCACGATTTTATCGATTTTTGTTAATCAGAGTAATAGTGTAAATATACAAAGCAATATCTCACATAGTGCACCTATACCTTAATAATCACTAATGATGGTGTTAGATGATCACTTTTCAAGATAGCTAACAGTGAGCAACACGCTACACATAATATAAAACGTGACTACTCGTCGCGTCGCACGGCCATCGCGACCGATTTGATCTTAACTTCACTTAGAATCGTGCAACGAATATCTATCGTTCTCCTATAGTTACATATTCCATAACAATTTGTCTTTACGAGTGATTTGAAATACTTACTCTTTCAACTTAGAGTATTTGCATCACTGCTATGAAATATGAGTAAGCAAGAAGCAATGACGTCTTTGCAGATGCCAATATCTCATGAAAAAAACACGAAACCTATGTAAAATATTTATGTGTTGCCAAATAAACGTTTTTCCTTCTTTGTTTCAAATTAATTATTCTATTGAATATCCACTTGAAAATATGAAATAATGCCCTTTACGCAGCAGTTTGCAGTTTTTCAGTATCAAACTTGAATAACCTTAAAGTGGGTTAATATATATTTTTTACTTTGTTTATAATTACATTAGAAATATTAATTAGTAACAAATATTTTTTTATTGGTGATGTCAGGAGCCTTTGAAACCGGCGAGCGTGCATAAGAAAAGCAATGAATGTTAGAGAAGCGAGTGAGGATCGTAAGGAACGAGTCATGTGGCGCTCGGCTCTCTCTGCCTACCCACAAGGGATTTAGCGTGAAGTTATAGATAGATAGAAATATTTTTCTTTGCGATACTTTTGATTGCGTTCTTCACCGCCATAATAAGAAAAACTTGTTTTCGAAACATGATGCATTGAATAAAACCTAAAAAATATTAACTTTTTATGTTTTATTCGATAGCTTAGGTATAGGTACGTGGGACACTCGCAAAATTTTGCGAAAATAAAAAATAAGTGTTCTTTAGGTAAATATTTTTTATTAAATCTTTTCAAAGTACTCTTTAACAGCCTCTATACAAAGTTTCATGTGTGTGAACCAGTTTTAGAAACACTTATTCCAGTCCGCCACAGACAACCATTTATAGCGTGTTCGAATGCTGACAGCGCATCTTCCGGCGACGAAAATTGTATTCCATTGAGTTGATTTTTTATTTTCAGGGATAAAAAAGGCTCTCTATCTAGCACCGTCAGGGCTGTAAGGAACCCTAGGTGTTTGACCGGCGTGCTGTCCAGGAAGTGTCTAGTTTTGAGCACGGTGTGTGCGGGCGTGTTGTCGTGGTGTAGCAGTAGCCCGCGGAGCCCTGTGTTTAGTCGCTTGTTGCTCACAACAGAAAAAACTTCTACCAAGTATTTGGTAGTATACCATTCAGCGTTGATGCTGCTTTGGTTCTGTATAGGAATTGATACCAAGTAGCCAGTTAAAATGAAAAAACTCGCGATCAAAGTCTTCCCCCCGCTTCTAGATCGCTTCACTTTGGTAGGTGTTGATTCGTTTTGAGACATCCAAACCGTCGATTTTCGCTTCTTTTCTGGATCGTAATGATAAATCCAGGACATCACCTGTACCTCCTTATACAAAGTTGCAAGTGTAGAATCTCGTGAAGGCTTCCCGATGTAATGTGCAGTATCCATGTGCTTAATCTCCTGATACGTAACTCGCCTATTGTCTTGGATAAAAATTTTCACTGCTAGCACGTTATCTTCCGTAACAGCCGTAAAAGGGCGACCACTACTTTCTTCATCATTATACCAACGATACACGGTTGCCTTCGAAGGGCCTTCATACATGAATGCCATTTGAAGTCTATCGTACGATTCGACCGGTTTCAGGAGATACTTGAAATCGTAAAAAATCATATAGCGAAAATGTTCCCGGCGCTGACCCATTTTTCAATGAGACACGATAATTTAAATTAGCCCGGAAAAAATGTAGAGAGAAATTTTGAATTTAGAAATGTACTTATTTTTACTTCTTTAATCTATTTAAGATTATAAATAGCCAGTCTCTCATACATAAAAACTTTTTTCGCAATACATTCTGAGTGGCCTGGTACGCCGCTCCCGTGACAATTTCATTTGAGTTGAGGCTTTCTAATATCCTCCTAGTTTTTATTTTTATATACAACACCGGGAGGCATACAAGCGTACGGTCCACCTGATCCAAAAGTGGATACCATAGCCTATGAATACTTGTAATACAATAAGTACAACTCGTACGATGCCCTCTCTGTCGTTACCTCAGCAACTCTTTATGGGCTTCAAAGATCATAGTGAGAGAATTAGACTCATCTCTTCTTCTTATTAGCGTTATACCGTTTCCTAAATAGGATTGGCGGTGTTCGCTACCTACTACACAAAGTGACAGCCGTCAGCCCTTCACAACCCAGTAGGAAAACCAGAATTTTCGTAAGTTAAGCCACGTGTCTTTCGAAGTATAATTTCTTAGACTTTTCTCATGATATTTTCCTTCAGCGTTTTACACAGGTCCTTTCTCTCACTATAAACATAATTAGAGTATTTTGTAATAAATAACCTTAAAACATAAACGTAACAGGAAATTGGTTTTGTCAGGTTTATTATATACTTACTCAAATTATATTATAAAAGCGAGATATCTAAAATGTATGTTGTAATTACAAATTGCCCGGAGGTTGAGGAAATACAATTTAGAAAAGAAATAAATTTTGTTTATAAATGAGCCTTGATGTTGCGGAGGGGGAGCATACTTTGAGATATTGGGGGCCATGTTGAGCTCGATGGCATCGTAAAGCGTGTCACTCTAATCGAACCCAAGATAAGCAACGTCGATCGCAGCCTGTCTGTGGATGGGTCTTATTCATTTTTTTATCTCAAACTTCCCCGTGCTTTGGATGTTAAGCCGTTAGACCCGGCAGTTGTTGATAGTTATAATCAAATTTAGCTTGAAAAAAACTGGCCTCGCCAATCCGGTGTGGAACAGCATGGCGGATATGTTCTGAAGCCATTCGATTGGAAGACAAATCGAAGGGAGGCCCGTATCCCTGCAATGATATGATTGGATTGGTATGGTGGGGCCATATTAAGCCATCATACTTTTCTATTACAAATTCTGTTTCAATTCAAGGGGTTTTAAAACATAAGGCCCTCATAGTAATTTTGCAAAACCGGTTATATATACAGTGGCATGTCCAATCTGACTTGAGATTTGCAACAAATGTTTCGCTCCGTTGGGTAAATCTTCACTTTTTTCCAAGTGATTCCTGAACTGCACGATGGTTTTTAGACGGAAATATGTAGAAATGTGTATTCTGAGGCTTAATTGGACCAAGTTCAACCATTCTAGTCGAATATGTTAGTAGAAGTAAGCTCAATTTCACATAGAATTTGTTCGCGGTTCTACTCCACATGCAAAAGAGGAATATTGCCACGGCTTTTAATAGATGTTCCCGTGAATAGCAATGAATGTCATCATTTGACAACATGATAGCATTAAAATGGAGCAGAAATAATGCCGGGGGCAGTACAGAGCTTTGAGGTATCCCCTAATTGTATCTTGTATTGTATATATGCCATCGGAGTGGCAATAATCAATACCTAGCCACTTTTATGCATCTGCTGGATAAGCTCAATGCCAAAGCCTAACGATGGGGGCAACCACACTACAAGGTGACCCGTCGAGCGACCTTGGCGGAAGTTATTGAAGACGCTGATCAAGATCTTCTAGGTACCTATGCCAGAAGTCGCGTGTTTATCACATTCTTCATCATCCTAGAGTGAAGGGAGGGTTGGCCTTTTTCTTTTGACTTTCGTATAGTTTTATAATAATTTAAAGATTTTTTTTTGTAGTAGATAGTACATATAATAACTGTTTATTTGTCTAAGAACTTTAAGGAAATATCGGCGCGTGAGTGCAACTCGCTCTTGACGATACAACTTTTACCCAAATTACTTTAATTTTACTCGAAGTAGGAGATGGAACTTCTTCCCGCGCTTTTGACGAGTGATGTAGCGGGCTGGCGACTCGGTACGAAAAGTGCATGCTCGACACTTTCGGCATAGCGAGCCGGTTGCCACGCGCACGCGGCTCCAGTCGTCCCTTGTCGCCCGCTCGACCTAGGTTCCCCAATATATGTTTATATAAATATTGAATAACATTGTGTAATTGTAAATGACATTTCGTGAAGTTAAGAATAAATAGTGAACTTTCTAACAACTCTCATTTACCTACCCTTCTGCCCAGAACACAGTTATAGTAGACATTATATAGACCAACCATAAAACCTTTACAGTGGTGATAGACAACCAATAGACATAAAAAGTGACATTCCTGTTATACTTGAAATTTTTACAATTCAGTATAAAATTAGTTTTGTGTGACAATTTTGATAGTATTTTGTAACATAAGTGCTAGTGAAATTATACAGTAATGAAAAAACTCAAATATAGCACGTTTATGTACTTTTTGGAAGACGTGAATAAGTTCATCAAGAACACCTTGTAAAAATCACTATCGTTTTACGGGTGGTATTTAAACTGGGTTGATTGGGTCTAGGTAGCCTTCCCAAATATTTTTTCAGCACAGTTCTTGAAGCTGGAACATAGAATTAAGATTTTCAAATGGTCCTATACTGAAGACTTTGACACTGGCATAAAGTAGCAACACTATTGCCATATATATAAAAATAAAGTAGGTAATGCAGATTATGAAAATAATTACCGAATAACCCGAAATTTAGCATCTCTTCTTCTATTAAGTCACGTATGAGCGGTGATAGTTCAGTGGACAAAGTGCCAGACTATTAACCGATGGTCCCTGGATCTAATCTTGGCATGGGCTTGTGCGGATTTATTTACATATGTGTATTTATCCCGCGCAAAATCTGCGCGTCCTAGTACAGTAGAGAAATTATATTTGAAAGTACGTGTGACCTAACTTAAATAAAAGGTCGCCGGCAGTCACTCCATTTCAAAGTCAGTATTTTCGACTAATCAGGATGAGATATGCCAGAGAAATTTGTAGAATATACATTAATTAACAACAAAACTACTGACACATACTACTAAATATGTACCATACCGTTTTTATACCACTAAAGTGGCAAATAAGTATTTACAGTAACATGTATATATTTACAACATCAGCAGTCATAGCCAAGTGAATAAGGAACCAACCGAGGAAACCCACACGTCCGAGAAATCATATTTCGATAGAAAGAAAAAAAGAAATTTTCCCCCTGGGTTGTTGAGGTCCAACGGTAGTTGCTGGAAAACATCGTGTGAAAACCCTCACGTCCAAGAAATTATATTTCGATAGATTTGTGACCTAACCTAAGAAAGGTCTAGTTTTATTTTTTTTATACTACTAGATTGGCAAACAAGCATGCGGCCCGCATTAGATGGTACGTTAGTTACCGTAGCCTATTGCGTCAATACCACGGCGCACCACCACGGGAATGTTACTCGCGCGCTGCCAATCTTGTGACCTAAGGCTTTTTCGTCACAGTACCCAGTAATTTCTCTGGTATATCTCATCCTTCAAACCGGAACACAGCTATATAAATATAGCGAAATTGTCTCCGGGTTGTGGTAGTCTGACGGCAGTCGCTTTATGTAAAATCAGTATCTTCGCCAAATCTTTTGGCTTAAGTAGCGATCCCCGCTAGTAAAGAAGAAAAAAAGTTGAATTTGTAAATTAGAGTGATATATGGAAGGTGCAGTAATAAAACATAAATAATTTAAGAGTTTGCATAACAGAGAGCATTCAGCTAGTGATTTAGCATAGAACAGGCCTATGCACTTTGGTTATGATATTTTGAGACAAGCTGTTTGCATAATCCCATGCAAACGTGAAACTGCCCCAGCGACGCCAGGCTAAGTCACAAAGGTAACATTATTAAGCAACTCTGTCTATTTGTTAAATTTTCACGACTAAACTGCTAATCAGATCCTAATTCAATTTACTAAAGGGTAGTCTGGGACCTAGAGAATTACATATTCTACTTATGATTACGGTAATGGGATCCCCACTTACTGCTGACTGTACCTAGTTTTAAATATTAGAGTCTACTGGTTAGGCTACTTCAAATAAAACGTTGGATATACTTCTCCTGAATTTTAACTAGCAGTTAAAGCAATGTAAGTTACTTGGTTTGATATAAAATAGTAATGAGGGATTGAATTTGGGCCTATTTCTGTTCGCGTAACCCACCATCAGGCTTTCATTTGAAATATTTTTTTATCCGCGACGATCATAGAGATGATAATACGTGTGTACAAACACCCCTAGTATTGTAAATATTTGCCTTCTTCTTCTTTTTCCTAGCGTTATCCCGTTCCCTTCTTTTTTTTATACAACTAGATTGTCAAACAAGCATGCGGCCCGCATCAGACGGTAAGGGGGGCCTATTGACGCTCGCAACACCGCGGGTATGTTACTCGCGCGCTGCAAATCTTGTGATCTAAAGATGTTTCATCACGGAACACAGCTATATAAATATAGCTGCTTGTCGGTAGAAATAGGTGAGACAGGGGTACACATGCAGAAGACTTTTGTATAAAGTCTCCCTCTGGTATTCTCCTAATCCATTACGATTGGCGGGCGGCGAAGATACTGTTTTTGACATGGAGCGATTGGTACTAACACGGTACTTTTTAAAGGTTCGTAGGTTCGATTCTCACAAAGGTAGATTTCCCGCAATATTTATGCGTATGCAATATCGTAGGCTTGTATCCCTCTCGACATACCAAGTATAAAAAAAAGAAAAAATACTGGTCGAAAATACATCTTGAGGAATTTTGAGCGAAATAATCTTAACAGTATCCTAAACGCTACCAATTCCACTAGAGACTTCTTTGTGGAGTGTGACCTAGCTTGCTGGACTGTTTGTCCCAGGTCATCATACTCATCCACACCTCGATTACCCAGCTCCCAACTGAAACTGAAGTAGGTCATGTACATTCGACATAATCTTCTTTTTGTCCATGTCCATCTTAAGACCCATTCGTCAGAATGCTCCGTCGAGGTCACTGAGAATTGCGCCCAGATCTTTCAGTGATAAAGTAATAATATAAAAGAAGCAATTTGATAACAATATGTATTTCATTAATATTAATATTTAAAAGAGGTAGGGCGCATCAAAACAGCTGATCTGGGCAATTACCTAAACCTCACAGAAAACCGCAGTCAAATAATAACTCTTTGGAGGGTTCTCATGTTGCTACGTGTGAATGAGGTCATCAATAAGCTCCTAAAGAGTTGTTGTGTTAGCAGCAGAGGTGGCATCGTGTTCGTGATACTAAATGAATCTAAAGTGTTCATTAGTAGGGCCGTATGCTTGTATTAATCTCTACGTGTGCAAATTAAAACTAGTATTTATTTATCTTGTTAAAGACTTAAATGTAATTGAATTTCCTTTGGTTAAATTCCCAGAAGATAAAACAAGGATTTGTAAGCTAGCTATCAAGTAATTGGCACGACGCCCATGCACCCTGCAATCTGGGTAGATCATTTTGTACAACGTCGGGAGATAAAGGCGCATCTTAGCCTGTGAGCGCTTGCAATAAAAAAAGTATCACTCACGTGTTGCTGCTCCGCTGATGTAACAACTTTTTGACAAGCATGGTGGCGGTATAGTAACCTGATGTGGACATTCATTCGTATTTTCGTGTAAAAAAGGGCTAATAACAAAATATTATAATAATAGATAGGTTGTACAGATTTTGATCAATGCTATGTGCTTTGTTGAATGGGTCTATAGATTTTTAATCTCATGTTTTTTGGCTTCAAACCCGTTATTTCAGATTTCAGTTTATTTGAAATTTAAAATTTATTTAGGGTTTTAATTTATTCAATGTGGTATTTCTGTACATTTATGTTGTACTGTTTTCTCCGGCTTCACCTGCGTGAGTTTTGTTATTTTTCAAATTTTACTCGGCGACACTAAATACTTTCTAGATTCTTTTTACTTTGTCACTGAAGCAACAAGCAAGTTTATACCTGATGGTAAGCAGTTCCCGTGGTCTACGTCCCGTGGTGGTTCTATAAACGCTTGCAACACCTGGAAAGTCCATTGTGCATTCCAATCTGATGTAAAATCACCTTCATACCTTTCTTCATTTTATTATGATTATTTTTATACTTCTTTACTGTTTAAATATTCAGTTGGGTGACATTGAAATTTTAGGCATGAATAAAGAAATGTATATTTCAATACACATTATAAATGGAAACATTGAATTCTACTTTATTGAAGTCGATATTGACATTAATCACGTCAGCGTTTTCATTTTGATAGCTCCCAGGACGCCCGCCGACATACCTAGGTACCTAGGTACTTTGTAGCTTCTGCGTAGACATTTGGCATTTTTGGAGCTCGTTGGCGCAGAGGTGAAACTCGCTGTTACGCTGCTTTGACACCAACGCTCGTGGGTTCGATTCCCACATAGTACAAACATTTGTGTGCATGAACATGTCTGTTTGTCTCGGTCTGGGTATTTTCTATGTATAATAAGTATGTATTTACGTATGTTTATCAGTTGTCTAGTACCCATAACACAAGCTTCGCTTACTTTGGGGCTAGATGGCGCTGTGTAATTTGTCCGACAATATTTATTATTTATATATATTTTTTTTGTTTTTAGTTTTCGATAAAGATACTCATTCATTTAACACATTCTTGCCATTAAATAAATCATCAACATCACTTTGAATAATGCCAAACAAAATGGGGAGTTATTCTACGAGTATTTCAAATGAACATTAACATAAAGGACATGAATGTGAATAAAACAGGGGAAAAGTGACATTAATATAAAAATGCAAATAATATTACCATAATGGTTACGGTAATGAGTTGTTCATTTGCTGTACATTTTTCTAGACTAATCGAGTTGGCAAACCGAGTGGTTGACAATAAACCGTGTTGTAAAGTTTTTATTGCTATTCGGAATTTGCGAAAAGTATTGTAGATTAACAATAAAATAATTAATTTCAAAGGCAGCTAAATATATACTTATACCTAGTGTTTGTCTCGATTTCAGTTAAGAAGAGGCTTCATCCAAATGTACATTTACACGCATTTTGAAATCAAACTGCCTCTTATTACTTCATAGAAGCAATTGTTGTGTCTATTTAATTATATTTCGTGTATCTCAAACGGCTCTAACGATTTGTATAAACTATGTTATATAGATAAGGACTTTCTTTTCAGTTTAACTACTTACGTGTTATTCTTGCTAAATTGCGATTTTACACAAAAATAAAATATAATATTATAAAATGACGAATTTATCCAAAGACAAAAATATTTTCATTTTTGTTGAACATTATTGAAATTTTGAGAATTTTGAAAACGTATATAACCTTTATCTTCTGTTTTCATTTTTTTAAAGCATGTCGGAACATGACTCTTTTCTTACACACGTCTCTCGCTCTTCTCTCTCCCGATTCTTCGTGTCCTGATCATATTCTTCTTCTAAGTGTTATAACGTTTTCTAAATCCATTAGGATTAGCGGGATCCGATACCTTAGGATTTGGCGAAGACGCTAATTTTTACATGGAGCGACTACCCTCAGACCTCCACAACCCAGAGGGAAAACCAGACCTTTCTTGGGTTAAGTGACACGCCTTTCAAAATACGGCACGTCTTTCCAATATAATTTCTTGGATTTCCTCACGATGTTTTCTGTCACCACCGAGCAAGTGATAATTACAAAATTTTTATAAACCCAAAAATACGAATTTAGTAGTACATACCAGTATTGGAACCGGGGACCAGTTCGTCAATAGGCTAGTTCTTAATCCACTGGGTTATCGCTGCTGGATATGGGTGATCAATTTTTTTTAATGTTTTTACATTGATTGAAATTAATTCAAGCGTTATCAGTAAACACTAGCGGCTTCTCGCGACTTCCTTCTTATGGACTTGGATTTTTTTCACAATTTCAGGGGTTTATATATTTCCCCGCAGAGCCCAAATAGTGTTTCTAAAATAAAAGTGACTTAAGTTATTCCTTATAACATTCGCTATCTGCCGATTAAAGTCCCGTAAAAATTGGCCCAGTCATTTCGGAGATAAGTCAGAACAAACATATAGACAGACATATAAACACAAATCATAAAACGTACCATGTATACTTTCATACGCATTTATTAAAAAGCTGTTAATTTGATATTACAAATATACACTCCAACTTTATGAGCTACACTCCAACACATGAGTGACATCTATGGTGTTGCAAACGCCTATAGGCTACGATAATTGCTTACCATCAGGCAGGCCGTACGCTTGATTGTTACCTTAGTGGCATAAAAAGAAGATAACGAAGTAAAAGAAGAAATTAACTTTAAGCTGTGATAAAAAAAATGATCTTTAAATATTTGTTTATTATTATAATTAAATAATAAAAAAATATTTAAATTTAAAATTATAATTAAATAATTTTAAATCTTTAAATTCACATACCAGAAAAAAGGATACAGATATTATCAATTGATATTATGCGGCTGGCACCGACTCCAAAAAACGTAAGTAATTGTGATCAATTATTTTTCGTGGGTGTTTATTGAAGGCGGTTCTTTTTTATTTAAAGATAATTCATTTTTTGCTTTTTAGTGGTGTAAATAAAAAACAGAGAACGAAAGTCCGCATTAAAAACTTTTGCTGCTTGTTGATTTTCTCATAAAGCGCCTGAAACAATTTCAGTAAAATTTATACGGAACTACTTCTAAAGTATGAACTACCAAACAAAAAAATAATTATCAAAATCAATTCATAATTGGCGGTATGATAGTGTAACAAACATACAAAAAATACAATCGAATTGAGAATCTACTCCTTTTTTGAAGACGGTTGAAAAAAAGAAATTAACGCTAAGCTAAGTATTAAAAAAATGACATATTATAAGTAACTGTCGTACGAAAAAAAAGGAAACATTTACAAAAACTTAATTCTCTTAAATAATCCATTTCGGTAATGAAAGCAGCAATAAAACGCAAGTATTTCCAATAACAGCATCGAGTGTCATATTGATTGATCGTGTCATTTGTCACTCTAAGGAATTCCTTATCCTCGACGAAAGGAATGGGTACTATAATATTTCATTGATCTGCAATTTTATCTCTTTCGCTGAATCCACAATGATTGAGAATCGGGAATAAAATAAAAGAGGCAATACAAATCTTTTTCAAACTTTCACTACGATCGAACAAAATCGTACAATGCTAATGTACAGCTTGACTGTAGCATTGTACGATTTTTTTTATACAATTAGATTGGTAAACAAGCATTTTAAGAGAGGTAGGGCGCATCAAAGCAGCACATCTGGGGAAGTACCTCCAACTCACAGAAAACCGCAGCCAAATAACAACTCCCTAGAGGGTTGTTGTGTTCCGACGTGTGAGCGAGGTCACCAGTAAGCTCCCAAGATGTTGCTGTGTAAGCAGCAGAGTAGGCGTCGCGCGAGTGATACTTAATATATCGCAAGCGTTAATAGCCTACGGTACCCGCTTTACATCAGGTGGGCCGTATGCTTGTATACCTGCCGACGTAGAATTAAAAAAAAACGCGGCCCGCATCAGATGGTAAGCGGTCACCGCAGACTATTGACACTTGCAACACCACGGGGATGTTACTCGCGCACTGCTAATATTGTGAACTAAGGATGTTTCGTCACAGTGCCCAGTAATTTCTCTGCCATATCTTACCCTTCAAATCGGAACACAGCTATATAAATATAGCTACTTGGCGGTAGAAATAGGTGAGACAGAGGTGTCCATGCAGATGACTTTTGTACATAGTCTCCCTCTGGTCAAAAATTATATTCATATTATAAGCTATTATTATATTGAGTTGATTTATTTACTTATGAAAATAAAATAATGAAGGAGTGGATAAAGAATAGCCCTTTTGACCAACGGGTTCCGCTTTGAATTTTGCCATGTACGTTTGGCATGTATGTATGTAAATTCGTGTTTTCTGATTTATGCACATAGTTGTAATTGTCACTTGCTCGGCAGTGATGAAAAACATCGTGTGGAAATTGCCACGTCCAAGAAATTATATTTCGTGACGTGTTTCCTTACCCAAGAAAGGCCTGTTTTACCCTCTAGTTTGTGGAATATCAATATATTCACCAAATCTTTGAGGCTTTGTTAGCGAACCCCACCAATTCTAAGGCATTACGACACGGCATAAAGCTAAGGAGAAGAATTCTTTTTCTAATAAGAAGTGGTTATAGTGTTATTAAATCCTTGCAATTTAGAACTGTTATTTTAAACAGTAAATTTTTATTTGATTGATAGCTATTATGCTACAGCAGACGTGTAAACAAACGTTTGAAACTTACAAATGCCTCTTTTTGAGTGTAGGGTTAATTCGAATAAAAACGGTCAAGTGCGGGTCGGGCACCCATGCGAAGCCTTGCATAAAATATTCACGACTACATATTTCTTAAAATTATTTAATTGAAATATAAATCGCAGTTTCAGTAGGTAACCAACAAGTTACGAGTGAATATAGCATGTGAAGCATAATATGGTGAAATTCAATATATCTGACATGTTTAGTTTTTTATATACACGACACATAAAAGGTAAAAATGTTTGTGAATTATCCTATTAAATTATAAATGCGAAAGTTTGTATGTATGTTTGTTACTCTTTCACGCTTAAACGGCTGAACGGATTTGAATGAAATTTCGCAAGTAGATAGATTATGGTCTGGATTAACACATAGGCTACGTTATTTGACACAACGCGGGCGGAGCCGCGGGCAGCAGCTAGTGAAAAATAAAATTTGTACTCGACGAACGATGACACCACACACGTTAGTTTTTTTTTAAATATGGTTTTACCATAATTTCTTTCTGTATAGTAGTAAATATTCAGTCCATATTCTACACAATATATCCCAACTTCCAATCTGTTACTCATTTTGTATACTAGTCATAAATCTGCGACGTACTGACAGTTGGATGGACAGAGAGTAGAGTGATAGCAATAGTCTTTGTTGGCCATCTATGTAAGTACTTTTCTAACAATTATTTTTTAACAACAATTTTTAAATGATTATCTATTAATAAGGATGAAAAAATACAACCAGAATGGCATCCTAACTATTTTTATATTCTTAATATGTTTTTAAATTGCCAAGAAAATATATTACAGTTGTTATTTAAAATGGTATAGTTTGTACATACGCCCTTTACGTTTATATAGTGTATATGTTTCTTTAAATTTATTCTTTTAGTACGTGATTAAGATTTACATTAGTTAG
Organism: Pyralis farinalis; assembly: GCA_947507595.1. Taxonomy (NCBI): domain Eukaryota; kingdom Metazoa; phylum Arthropoda; class Insecta; order Lepidoptera; family Pyralidae; genus Pyralis; species Pyralis farinalis. Next base: position 9,465,324 of record OX382264.1, read on the forward strand.
CATTTAATATAGTATAAATATCAATAATTATAAGTTATATTGCTCTGAATAATACGTACTACTTTGAATCATGTACAGTGTTTGCATTATCTACTTCTTGTATCTTAATTGGCGTTCAGCACTGCAATGGTAGCTTACATGGCTGAGCTGTCATATTATTTTATGGGTCATAGTTAGATTTCTATGAAGATAAAACTTACCTGTAGTTATTCTTCGCACTCTCATTAATCCTGTGAGATTTTGCTTTTCATTCCCAAATTCTAAATTTACATATGCAAACGCGTGAATCACGCGGATTATCTTGGGACTGGGAGGTATATTATATGGCTTGTATGCAATATTATTATATATTACTAAGGTATACTGTAGTCTCATAAACCGTACACAAGTTAATTAGAGCACAATGTTGTAAATGTGTTTCTTCTTTTATCGTTCTTGTAAGATTTGAAATAAACAAATACGAGTTTCAAAGAAAACCCCGGTGACCAATGAACTTGTATTAATAGGAAAGTAGGATATCTAGTAAGTTATTTGTGCTCGTTTCAAATTATTTTTCTTAGTAGATTTTCGCGTCGTTACATCTCAGCTTTTATCTAAGGCTCTTTGCTAATGTCTCCTAATATTTCATTAATTATATCATACTGAGTAGCTACCTACAATATAAAAACAGTTTGTGTCTGAATTCCAAACTGTATTTAGTTATTCTTAATCATTGTGATTAGAAGTTAAAATTCATTCCGTTTAGCTTTTATTTTATAAGTAATTGTTGGATGGATGGAAATGGATGTATAAAGCGGTGCATTATTTATTTATTATTCAGATATTATAATCATTACATATTACATAGATACCCAATGCGACTTATAGTTAGATACATAGTCGTAATTATATAACTACTACAAATCGAGTACCTACTTGATATACCTACTTAAATTATACAATGGCAAATAGAATATAAAAGTTATATTAAATACAATGTCCTTAATTAATAAAAATACATGCTTTAAATAAAAGTAAAATCGAGATCAATACTAGTCAATGAATGCCTACATATCATAAGCAATCCACTTTCACTCCATCTAGGAATCAATAGGCCCCGCAAAGAGGTCCAAATCATCGAATTGAGTGAGCATGTATCTGATTAGCTGAAATGCACTGGCGGTGATTGCCTGGAAAGCGTGTTTAGTACGGGTGTGAGACCTTTATTATTTAACGCTTACCTATTATTTACTTCTAATGTGGAATAATAAACCTATGTTTACGTATGCGGGTTATAATCATAATGTCGTTGCTTTATATAGAAGCTGCCATATATTAATAACTAGCGAGCGCAAAATTAATTCATTAAATGCTGCAAATTGGTAACTTTTTTGAGTGTATAGACTCCTATCATCATATCTCTTTATAAACACATAAATATACTATGACTGTCGCACCAAAAGCGATGATTCTTCATCAATCATCATCACGAGTACATGTAATGAATTCAAATTCGACGCGATGATTTTGTGATTGTTCACACTACTCTCAGAATTTACTCCTCCCGATTTTAATATGATTTTTACGAATAGATAAGAGAATTATCTAGGATCCGGTAATGATATTTATTAATGAAATTGGAAAGAAATGTCCTTTCTAAGGGCTTTCGTAGCGTAGCTGCGTAAATGAGTTAATGTTACATGAAAATAATGTATGATAATTAGTTCTTGAAAATGTTTTGAAAAACGTTCGAGATAACGAAGTCCTTATATGTGATATACTATATTTTAAGTCAACTTAAAAAAAGGAATAGTAGGTATTTGCGAAAGTATTTTAAAAAATGTAGCAATATTATTCGATAAAATTGGGGAATCAACTACCCTCGGCGATGTTCCCGAACAAATACAATATGGGTGCCTTCAAGAAAACAGCTTATGTTTCCCTAAAAAGGCTGGCAACGAATCAGTGACCCTTTGAGTGCTATGGGCAGTGGTAAGCACTTACCATCAGGTGACCCACATGCTCGTTTGGCCACTTCTAATACAAAACAAATATACTCGTCTATATAAATATGTCAGACGTCTTTAATTTTTATTTGAATAAAAATAAATCACTAAATCGCTATGGATATCTAGGGAATTAAAATAATTTTCGCTATAAAATTATATCTTATCGGCGATGATGATAAAGTTAAACCTGATGTGCTGTACTTACAGATATCTGTTAAAATGTCATCGTGCAATCCATCCATGAATAAGAAGATATCCGGCCAAAGGTAATATCTAAGTGTAACCTGGAAGAAGTTAGGGGGGTTTGCAGATTTATTGCAAAATCCAACTAGCCGTTAGAGATGGCATTGAAGAATTTTACCTAAGGCACTTTACTAACATCTGCTAATATTTTATTAACAGTTTCATATGAATACTTATCTAAATTTTAAACATAACTTCTACTTAGACACCCGTGTTTATCTATTCTGAATCAGTCGCTGTACGTTAAACTATAGAGATTTCGCTCAATTACGCCATTCAAATACCTAATTCGTAAATAATGCTTTTTCAAGATCTCGAATCCATTAGGCAATTATATAATTTCTTTACCCGTCATTTACCTATTAATCGTTTCTAGAAAGGGATCAATTATTTTACATATGTCTACTGTAATTAGGCAATGCTAAACATTTCTATTTAAGTCTCTTGTAACAGAGGCTAATTAAAACACTAAAGTAACTAAATATGTGAGTATATAAGTATAAGCTATTTTAAAAATGTGTTGTCGACTAATTTGTAAGACAGTTCAACTCATATTATGATCTCCGTTTCTCCCGTGTAGTCAGGAAAGGCAAGCTGCAACTACTAAATTGTAATATACAGTGAAAGTCGTTGTAGTACCTATAGTAATATTTGGAACTCATTGAGTTGAATCAGAAGTAAATTAGAGGAAGTTTTAAAATTTGGTTTACCCTTTGGAAATATGAATAAAGATAAATAAATAAATAATTCCGGACAAATTACACAGCGCCAACTAGCCCCAAAGTAAGCAAAGATTGTGCTTCTTTTTGGAAATACATACTTATTATATTTAGAAAATACCAAGACAAATAAACATGTTCATGTTTATCCTGTGTGGGAATCGAACCCACGAGCGTCGGTGTCAAAGTAGCGTAACAGCGGGTTTCACCACTGTGCCACCGAGCTCGTCATAGTAACAGAAATATGTCACAAAAGCAGTAGCTTCAACATAGGCTAGTCAAGTAAAGCTCGACTGGCGAGCACTTCAAATTATTACATTTTAATACTATACAGAAATTTGATTCTAATAATACATATTAACAAACAGCCTAAATACTTGGTAAGTTACCCGATTGCAACTATATCTGAATAAACACTACTCCAGATGTAACACGTAAGGGAAATGCGCACTAAAGAAATGGTAACTGGTTGATATATTTTCAAAATCGTGTAATGTTACAACCTTATTTAATGATTTATATAGAATCTTTTCTTTGCATGCTCTGTTTAGTCTATAACAATTTGTCAAAAATATGTAATTCAAAATTTTAAAATATTACATTTTAGTGTCGGAAAACAGAAAACAAGTCAGTCTGGAGGAAGCTTTCGAGAAGTAGAGATTCAGTGCACCACGTCTGAGACCACCAGCCTCCTGCTGAGGGCTACGTGGTGAACCCTCGGGATATTACTACCTTTTCCAAACTCGATAATTTCCGGACATCTAACTAATCTAAAAAAAAAATCGGCCAAGTGCGAGTCGGACTCGCGCACGAAGGGTTCCGTACCATTATCTATAAAAACAGCAAAAAAATCACGTTTGTTGTATGGGAGCCCCCTTAAATATTTATTTTATTCTATTTTTTAGTATTTGTTGTTATAGCGGCAACAGAAATACATCATCTGTGAAAATTTCAACTGTCTAGCTATCACGGTTCATGAGATACAGCCTGGTGACAGACGGACGGACGGACGGACGGACTGACGGACGGACGGACGGACGGACGGACAGCGGAGCCTCAGTAATAGGGTTCCGTTTTACCCTTTGGGTACGGAACCCTAATTATAATACCTGCAGCCCCTGTTGTGGACTACGGCGGCTGACAAAGATACCGCTGCGGTGTTGGTCCGTAAGGCGGTCCCCACCATTACCAACAACTTCTACGTCTGGATCTGCGTGCTGGCTAGCACGCTAACCTGCCGTCTACAGTCGTCGACCACTATAGCCGGCGGCCACTTAGTACACCCACCAGTGATTCTATCAGTGATATACCGGTTAGACAAATTAAAGCGCGAGTTCTTAAAGACCTTATTTAGCCGAACTTAAAGTGAACCCTTTTTTATATTTATTATATTTTGTAAAATAGACCTATTAAATTAGTATCGCTTTTAATACTCCCTTTTCTTCAACTAGTAACATAACAATCGTAATAACAAACTCTTATAATATGCACATAACACACATAGTTATGCCTTTTGACTCTTATGACAAATTCAATAACAACCCAATAATTAAGTCTAATCAGTCTCTAGGACACAATTTAAATTACGAGGTAGGAGTAATAGTCTGATAAAAGTTTAACAGACTAGATACTATGTAACAATAGTTTATTATTTTTAGACGTTCTCACCTCTAGTTCAATATACATCAATCAACTCCTTTTCGAGGTCTACTTTTCGGTATATTCGGTATTTGACGAGCTCGGTGACTCAGTCGTGAATGACGGGACTTTGACACCAACGCTCGTGGGTTCGATTCCCGCACTAGGCAAACATTTGTGTGCATGAACATGTCTGTTTGTCTTGGTCTGGATGTTTTAAGTGAGATAAGGCGATTCACAGCAGGCCCGTCTGAAGAAGTACCTCCATCTCACAGAAAACTGTAGCCAAATAACAACTCCCTAGAGGGTTGTTGTGTTCCTGTGTGTGCGTGAGGTCACCAGTAAGCTCCCAAGGAGTTGCTGTATAAGCAGCAGAGGAGGCATCGCGCAAGTGATACTTAATATATCGCAAGCGTTAACAGACTACGGTAACCGCTTTACATCGGGTGGGTCGTATGCTTGTATTCCTTCCGACGTGGTAAAAAAAAAAAATATTGAATATGATGAAATTTTGGAAATCCTTCAAATTAGGCATTTCTGTCGAGCGTAATGTCTTTATAGGCGTTTCCCACCATAACGTATTTTTTTTTTAATTTCAACAACAACAGGAATTAGTCACACGGAGCTAAGTACGGTATTTTTGATGGTTGAAGAAGTAAATCATAGTGTAACTTATGAAATTTAATCCTATCAATCGCGCTGATGTGTACTCGTGCATTATTCGGAAGGAAAAGGATTATCTTCTTTGTAAAATGCGGACTGTGTTCCATTAGTTAAAATGGTCCAATAAACTGACATAATATTTACCGGCAATCGTTTCACCATTGCGTAAATAATAGATATATCTAATAAAAAATAATGTGCAATTAAATAATATACCATTAATTTATCGGCCGCTTTAGACAAACATACATCTACTATGTGACGATGCATAAATTCATAATTACCCCGATGAAATAACACAGAATCTATCACTAAAATGGCTTGTTTTTGATCTACGTCAGTAAAGGGATAATCAATCCACGGTTAGATGCATTATACTCGTATCTTAAAGAAACATTTGTCTAGAAGTATGTAAGTAGTACAGAATTGTCCACTGATTATACAGAACCCAAATAAGAAACCGGCCCCTCGTCGGTTCCTATTTGTATAGGTATACCTAAATTGAGAATTGTGAATACCAAAGAAGCAAAGAGAGTATGAGAACAGAATCATGTGACTCTGTGCTCCTTCAGTCTATCATGCAAGGATTTTGGCGTAAAATTATCGATAAATAGGTGGATGGTAAACTCCATTATTTCGATTGTTTCTTAGACGAGCCGTGTACTTGCATTCTTTTTTTACGAAGGCGTCGGGAAGTATACAAGCATATGGCCCACCTGATGTAAAGCGTAGCCTATGAACGCTTAATAGTAATACAGTAAATGTCATAAAACACCCAGACCAAGACAAACATGTTCATGTACACAAATGTTTGTCCTGTGTGGGATCGAACCCACAAGCGTCGGTGTAAAAGTAGCGTTATTTACCGCTGCGCCACCTCGTCATATCAAATTCATATGATATATTTCTTCATTAAAACCGAAACACACGTTCATTGTTATTTTTATACGGAATCAATAACCACCGCCGTTCTAATACTAGCAGTTTCTAGAATAACTTACTTAAAATATTTATATTTGCAAACGGAACGCAGCAACGCTGGTGAGTTAGGTAGGAGAGGTAGGGCACGTCAAAGCTGTCCGTCTGGCGAAGATCTACACCTCACATGAAACGGCAGCCAAATAAGAACTCCCTAGAGGGTTGGTGTGTTCCTGCATGTGAGCGAGGTCATCAGTAAGCTCCCTATGGATTTGCTGCGTTAGCAGCAGAGGTGGCATCGCACGAGTGATACTAAATAAATTTTTATCACAAATTTTAACAATGACATTTTATAGGATCGATATGTACAAAAGCAATAAAAAAGGTTGTATATATATATTAATATTATATGTCTCCGATTACCCCAATTGAAGACAGGCGTGATGATATGTATGTATGACTTTTCACTCATCCACGAGGATGTTCCACAAACAAATATCTTAGCATTTGTATTCCCGCATATGTAGTTAATGCATTTCATCAGTAACGAGCAAAAGGTAAAACTTACCCAAGTTATTTGTGTATAAGTATTTACCCAACTTATACAAGTTTTGATTGATGATATGCAGTTACTACAGGATATGGACCATCACCATCACAGGTTCGACACCATATAAAAATATATAAAGATATTTTTGAAGAACTTTATTGCTAGTTCCATGAGAAAATCACTAATGGAAGTCGATCCCATAATTTAAAAGTTCTCAGAAGCTTCCATTGTTGTTTCAGTGTGTGGAGACGAATTCCCCGTTGATAGCGAATGTATCAGTTGTAGAAAGAAGATGTAAGTTCATATTCAATAACTCTTCGGAACACTAACTGCTGTATTATGATAGAACATATAATGGGAGGCCTAGTATTTCTTTGAATTTCAGGGCTCAATAACATATGTAAGCTTAGTAATTGATGATTAGAAGCTTACATATGGTATTTATTGTCTGGCTGAACGAAATGGCAAGTTCCCTATTAGAATACAAGTTCTAATACCTAAAGATGACTATAGTACCTTATGCATCCTGAATTGCAACTTGCAAAACATAAGTCTCTGCCTCAAACTGAAATAGTAATTTGCTTTGATGGATTTTTCTTATATTTATAAATACAGGGTAAAAATCTGTGTATTTTTAATGTTATTAGTAATATAGTAAGAGACAAATATATTTATTTGACTTACCAATTTCTAACCATATAACATTATATTTATGATGATTATATAGTAACTAAAACATTAAATTGAATAACTGTATGCCTACCAAAAATATAATTTCGTATCTACCCAGAAATTAACAGATATAAACATTCGATGGCATATTGAAGTATGATAGATAAGAAATTGTGAAGAAACATTTGGGAAATGCGAGGAAATTTCTTCAAATTTTGACGGAGGAACACAGACAATCTTTATAAAAGATCTAGTAATATCTAATAATCATTGATTTGTATAAAGAGATAATATACTCGTATATCACTGAACTGTTTATCGAATTTACATAAAACATATTAGTTGATAACATCTGATATTGCATATGCGTCTGACATTGATGGAGAGTCGAGAGCTCGATGGCATCGTTGCGCATGTCATTCTAACCGAACACGCAGGTTAAACAACGTCGACCGCAGCTTCTCTATGGATGGGCTTATTTATCTCGAGTTTCTCCGTGTTCGGAGTGCACGTTAAGCCATCATTTCCGGCTGCTGCCGACAGATGACAATCGTTAAGCTAAGTCAGAGGGCCTCCGGCGGCTTGAAAGTACTGACCTCCGCCAATCCGCATTTGAGCAGTGGTGGGTATGCTCTAAACCCCTTCGGTTGAAGGGAGATCCGTATCCCTGCAGTAAGGGTAAGGGTGGGTAAGGGTTGATGTGATGTCATTGATGGAGACGCCTTCAAGACATTTGCAGGGAGTCGATGGATGCAGGTGGTTCAGAGTTGATGCTAGTGGCTTGACTAGGTCGAAATTATGATGAAATTCACCATACAACAAAACGCGACTTGAATACGTAGAAGTTATTAGTAGATAAGATGTATTAAAGTCACGCATTATACTCTGACTCATCCATTGTGCGTCTTTTAAAAGGTAAAAGGGGAAATATCGGTAGGTTTGTATTGCAAACAAATCGATATGATACGTGAGAATGGATTCATGCACGCTATACAAAATTTTGTGAAACTCGTATCCAATGAAAGTAGGAAGTAAAAAACCGAAGTACTTCAGTTCGCCATAAAACCGCGATAAAACTGATGTATACCATCAGAAAGTAAACAGTAGGATAGATTGAACTTATCGATAGACACTATTATCTGAGTAGTCTAAAAAGTATATTAGCAGAAATAAGAAAATGAAGAAGTTTGCAAATCTGGAAACCGACCTTGAGTAGTTGAAAGGCCGACAGTAGATAACAATTTGTTGATATCGTTTGTCTATCGTCTAATAGATGTATCTGGAATTGTGAATTTAGGTCTTAATTCCATGGATTTAGAAAAATAATCCCTTGTTTCTACGGTCACATGTACATACAATACACACACACATATATACATATATATATAACTTTTTCTCCAAAATAATGTTTACATATCGTTGTATTCGTAGCAATGAAATTACATTTGATCTAGTTGTAATTTTGGATTAGTATATAAGTACTTTGTTTATGTTATGGTAATCTCAAATCTCTTTTTTCATTTAATTTCATATTTTCATATTCTAATTTCATATATATTTTTAAGAGAGGTAGGGCGCATTAAAGCAGCGCCCATCTGGGGAAGTACCTCCACCTCACAGAAAACCGCAGCCGAATAACAACTCCCTAGAGGGTTGTTGTGTTCCTGCGCGTGAGTGAGGTCGCCAGTATTCTCCCAAGGGGTTGCTGTGTGTCTCTGGTATCGCGCAAGTGATACTTAATATATTACACGCGTTAATAGTCTGCGGTACCCGTTTTACATCAGCCGTATGCTTGTATGCCTCCCGACGCAGTAAAAAAATATATAGAATAGATGTAAATAAGTTCAACTTCACTATTACCAGCCTCGAGTCCAACTAAAATACTAATTATTTCTAAAATGTAAGTAATCTATTGAATAGTACACTGCATCAACCAATTATTGTATATTAGGCAGTGTAAAAAGGAATAATCATTATCACTATCGTACACAAAAGTTCCACATAAACGAAAAAATAACAATAAGGTTGATTATTATACGTTTTTCTTTCTCAGCACTCGATCACTTCCAGTAATCAAAACACTTCAAACTATAGATCATTGTATTTAGGGATTAGGTAATTGTCACGCAAGCGATTTGGTAATCGCGTGGCTAACCTCACTCAAATCATCACTATTGAAGTAACCGGCCAACGCCAGTTTTATTTATAACTAATCCAAAAGTTACAAGGTGACTATGCGATTTTCACCTGCGGTTTAGTTTCCAAATCTGTTTAATTTACCCATAAGCTTAGTGTTATAGTATTCATTGTTTATTTTTTTCACTTTAGCTGTTAAGTGCCGATGAAGTCATAATTTGAAGTTATTTCTATCTATTCAATATTATCATATTCTATATTTGTATGAAGATAGATATGAAATTAAATGAAAAAAAGAGATTACTATAACATATACACAGTACCTACTTATGTACTAATCGCAAATTTAAAACCAGTCATTTCATCAAAAGTAATTTCATTACTATGAATACAATGTTATGTATTTATAAAAGACTAATTATTAATTATTATGAAACATACTTATAAATACTAGTTAAACTTTTTTATGAGAGGTAGGGCGCATCAAAGCAGCCCTTCTGGGGAAGTACCTCCACGTCACTGAAAACTGCAGCTAAATAACAACCCCTTAGAGAACATAACCCATGTTTTATCAGAAGGTGATGTCTAGAGTCCTAGAAAGTGACGAGTTTTCATGAAAAGAGTTATGAATGTTAGAGAAGCGAGTGAAGTGTGTAAGGACCGCGTCTTATGACACTCGGTTCTCTCTGCCTATACCGCAAAGGACATGGGGTGAAGATATACATGCATAGGTACATAAAGAAAACACCCAGACCAAGGTATAAAGGTATTTTCATTTTTTTACACAAGCATATGGCCTACTTGATGTGAAATGGTTACCATAGACTATGATCGCTTGCAATACAGGAAGTATGGCTCGCGTTTTGCTACCTCTATTAACACAGCAACTTCTTGGAGCTTACTGGTAACTTCACCGGACAACTTCACTACAGTCCCCCAGGGAGTTGTTATTTGGTTGCGGTTTCCTGTGAGATAGAGGCTCTCTCGGGTTGGTAATTTAAAAACCAAAGATTTGCAAGCGACTTTTTATCAGAGGGGGACTTTGTACGAAAGTCGTCTACATGGGTACCTCTGTCTCACCTATTTCTACCGCCAAGCAGCTATATTTATATATCTGTATTCCGGTTTAAAGGGTGAGATATGGCAGAGAAATTACTGGGTACTGTGACGAAACATCCTTAGGTCACAAGATTGACAGCGCGCGTGTAACATCCCCGTGTTGTTGCGAGCGTCAATAGGCTGCGGCGACCGCTTACCATCTGATGCGGGCCGCATGCTTGTTTGCCAATCTAGTTGTATATAAAAAGAAGACTTGACCTATGTTCGTAAAATTTTGCGTACTTCCCTAGGCGTGCTTAGATGTGCATTATCTCTCTTAAAAACACCCAGATCAATACGAATAAAAGTATTCATGCACACCAATGTTTCTCCTGTGTAGGAATCGAACTCACGAGCTTCAGTTTTAAAGCTGCATTAATTCCGTAAGATGTCATAAGAAAAATGCGAACTTGTAAGTTTGACAACTGTACCTTTCTAGCTAACGTCAGAATACTTCAAACATTATAGAGTGGAGTTATTAATGAGTACGCTAAATGTGTACGTAATTACGATTATTACCTTCGCCCACGTATGAAGTCTGTGTAACATCCAAAAATATAAAATGTATTATATATTTTGGGATTAAAATAAACTTAGCAATGACTTGTACAAATTTTGTATAAAATTGCTGTCTAATACTCCGGTAATTTGTTATTATAGTCTCTGTGAATATAGACTTTCCTTTATACGTTCGATTATGTCCTGTTTTATGCTATGAATATCTAATTTTAAGAGATGTAGGGCGCATCAAAGCAGCCCTTGTAACAGTCTGGGGAAGTACATCTATCTCACAGAAAAGTGCAGTCAAATAACAACTCCTTAGAAGGTTGTTGTGCTCCTACGTGTGAGTGAGGTAACCAGTAAGGTGACAAGGATTGCTGTGTTAGCAGCAGAGGTAGCATCGCCTGAGTGATACTTAATCTGTTACAAGCGTTTATAGGCTACGGCAACTACTTTACATAAGGTGGGCTGTATGTTTGAATGGCTGCCCGACGTTGTATAAAAATATCTATATATTATATCTACATGATTTAAACTTTTCACAATTTAACTTTTCTTTAATTAAGTAATTAATTTAACAGTGAATTACTTTTAAATCAATGTCTCAAATCAGTATACGACTTAATATTATAAGTAGAATATTACAACAAGCCCGGTAATAGAATAGTTAGCAATGCTGCTTTAACATCAAGGCTCGTTCGATTCCCACATAGGACATATATTTGAATGCATAAACATGTCTGTTTGTCTTGATCTGGATGTTTTTAAAAGAGGTAGGGTGCATCAAAAAGCCCGTCTGGGGAAGGACCTACGCCACACAGAAAACTGCAGCTAAATAACAACTTACTGAAGGGTTGTTGTGTTTCTGCGAGTGATTGAGGTCACCAGTAAGCTCCTAAGGAGTCGCTGTGTTAACAGCAAGGGTGGCATCGCGCGAGCAATACTTTAGGATATTGCAAGCGTTCATAAGCTCAAGTATTTTCATCAGGTGGGTTGTTTACTTTGCGATGATGTGAAAAAAAATATATAACTATAATTCTGGTATATATGATTATATTTTACTTATACACTTATGAAGGTTATGCAAGCACATAGTCTGCTTATGACGTGGTAGCTTCGAAACCAAATTACATGGTGAAACGCTATTATCAAGTCAAAGTTTTGTTGTGTGTTGTTTATTTTCAAACACGGAGCCTACATTTAATAACTTTTAAACTAAATAAATAAATAGGAGGCGGTACTTCCCCAGTTCGGCTGCTTTGATGTGCATCTCAAATGCTGGGTGGTTTGAGTTGGGTTGTCTTGTGTCGGAACCTAACCCACGAGCCTTGATGATAAAGCTGCATGGCTAACCACTCCGCTTCGGGGCTAGTTAAAATCACCTACATATACTCTTTCTTCTTCTTAGCGTAATCCCGTTTTCTAATGCATTAAAATTGGTGGGATTCGCTACCTAAGCCTAAGGATTTGGCAAAGATACTGATTTTTACATGAAGCGACAGCCGTCAGACCATCGCAATCACGAGAGAAAACCAGATCTTTCTTAGGGAAAGTCTCACATCTTTCAAAATATAATATCTTGGACGTTTCCCCACGATGTTTTTCCACATCGCCGAGCAAGTGATAATAACAAATAATATACATTTTAACACCAAGGGTTTGGTTTCCGCATGAGATTAACTTTTGTGTACATAATTATGTACTTTTGACTTGGTGTATATGTTCCATGTAAATATAAATAAGTAGGTATTTACAAGCTGTTTCGTTATCACAGTACACACGCTTTGTATAGTTTGGAACTAGATGGCGTTGTGTAATTTATCCGGAAGTATTAATTGTTTTTATTTCTTATTATGTTCATTCTCTTATTTCACGGGTTTCAATCCCGGTCATTTGATAGTCGTGCGCGGGGATATGAATCCAGCGCGTAGAGGCCCCTTGCTGTCAAAAATTATTATATAATTGTTTTCAAAAAATGATGGAATGTATTATGTTTATTTATTATTAAGTAATTAGTGATATGTCTTTTTGTTTTGCAGTGAATAATTCATATCGTATTTTTATAAATATATAGCTATTCGGATTGCGATTAGTGAAAAAGAAGGTTGTATTAGCGTTCCGTAGTAAATAATTAAATTAAATATAAAATTTGTTAAAGGTCATGTCATTTGACCATCTATCTGTTTGTCAGCCATTTTACATACGCGGCTACATTCTATTGCTCGTTTTCGACTTACGCTTGGCAGGTTTTTTTTTACCACTGTAATGATAAACTAGCGGTCTGAATGGTAGCTACCAAAGCCTATTAATAATTGTAACTCCAGGGGAAGGTTTATTATTGAGGAACGGGTATCCAACTGATCTTCAAGCCTACAGTGGAACTGATATTATCAGGTATTTCATTAATTACTTACCGTTGCGTGATCCATCACCGTTATTTCTATATAATAGTTGCATATGTTTTGTAATGATTAATGAATCCACACATCCTGTTTTTAGCATTGAAATATACTACATTTTGAAATATAATTGTTTAAGTCATGAGAATATTATTTATATTGTAATTAATATTAAATGGAATTGAGCGACTAATTATATAACTAATACGTAATTGTACTACATACATTGGAAACACACAAGTGACACCCTGGTCTTGGGTCAATAAGTAATGATAACTGCTCAACATCAGGCAGGGATTATGCTCGTTTTACAAAAAGGCTCATAACATTCTTAACCTTTTGAAAGAGTAGAGAGTAACTGAATATAAAACGTTACTCTAAGAATCCAAGTATTTTTAGATAGTTTCATGTTTCGATAAATGCAGGACAGTTTCTAATTAGCTATTGAGCAGTTGTGACGTCAGCAATACTGGTACAATGCGCTAACAATACTTCTTACATGAGGTGTGCCGTATGCTTATTTGCTACCAAAAGTAGTACAACAAAATATCCTGAAAATATAAGTTCTTAATTAAAAATCAATAAAATGTACCTTCACTTTCAAACAAACGTAAAATTAAGAGAGGAATAATTAATTTAATACACTTTGTATTTGAATATTAATGCAGCCTTCACTATAAGGTACACTGATGACCGAAAATTTGATTGTAACTCCCCAGTATTAACTTTCCTAATTACCAATTGATTATGACAGCGAGCAAACGCTCAGGGTTCCGCAACGGTTATAAAATGTGATTAATTATCACCTAGCACCGGCCTAATCCGACACAACCCAAAACTTCAACAAATTGGAACCAACCAATCCAGTTATGCTAATTTTATAACAGAAACACCTTCACTTACCGGCAGGAATTTCAAAGATTGCGGTACAAAGTTAGCACTCATGTAGTCACAAGTCACAACACAAGTCACAAAAAATACTTTCAGGTCATCCAAACGTCGCACATGCGTTGCAGATCACTTTCACGTCACTGACACTGTGGTATCACCAGTTCTCTTTCTTTGGAATCCGTGCCACTGACAGGCGCACTGTACGTCGTCGCAGCCCCGACTGGCTGGGGCGACCCCAACGCGCGTGTCCTAACTGCCCACCCCTTCAACCCCCGCGTACCTCGCGGTACGAGCAAATAGAAATAAAGTATGCGCTGTAGGGACAGAATGCTGAAGAAAAAACGGATCTAGCCTGCAGGGGAGTAAGCCGTTTGGAATACTTTGAACAGTTATTTTATGGAGTCTAATCTACTCGAGATAAGGAACTTGGGCCATGTTAGGAGACGCAATGTTCCGTAATTGGTTCTAGAGTTTTGTATAAACGACGTTGGTATCTGATCTGTTTTGAAGAAAACATGATTTCAATACAGCATGTATTTGTAAATAAAAGATTATAAAAATTTGATTCTATATATAGCAGAATTTCAATTTCATTAATTTTACATTATTTTTACTGGATTTATGTTTACTAGCGCCCTATTAATTTAGGTGATCTATATATATATCTTCGCGTTAGATCCTTGCGGGGTAAGCAAAGGGAACCAAGTGCCACTAGATGTGGTCCATATACATCTCACTCTCATCTTTAATATTCGTAGTATAGTAGTAGAACACGACTAATTTGTTAAAGGAAATTCTTGGCCTTCCTCAGTTCTTACATTCTTCCACTATGGCTTTGTATGTCTGCTTCGTCATAGTTTTATTTCACATTTCAGAAGCCATGGCGGATACCATTCATTATCATCAACCCTCTTTTTCCGACCAGAGCAGTGATAGCCCTGTAGATGGAACCAGCCTATTGAGCAAATGGTAGTTCGAATCCAGGCGGGGGCATGTATCACTAAATTTGTATTTTCGGATTTATGGACATATTTATCACTTGCTCGGCGGTGAAGGAAAACATCGTGAGGAAATCCACTCGTCCAAGAAAATATATTTCGAAAGAAGTGTGATTAGGTCACACTTACCTAAGAAAGATCTGGTTTTCCCTCGAGGTTGTGGAGGCCAGCCATGCAATTCTCTAAGCGACTCGTAATGGCTGTGTGCGTCGCTGTGATCACAGATGTCACAGCTTTTACATCGTCTACTGCGATCACGGCTAAATTATTTGGTATTCTATAAGGCTGTAAGCGTACGCGAGGCTGTTTGCCTTGTAGAATTCCAATTCCAAACGCAGCCTTGCAGCGCTAGTGTCGCACAACCACGAAAAGCGACACCAAAGAATTGCAATTTTGTGTTCAAGGCTGTAACAGCCGATGTTTCTGAGGATGTAAGAATGTTTGCTCTTACAGAATTGCATGGCTGATGACAATCGCTCCATGTAAAAATCAGTGTCTTCGCCAAATCATTAGGGTTAGGTAGGATAACGCGAAGAAGAACTAGACTCTTTTTCCGACAAATTCTCTTACGTCATCATTGCGAATGTGGTCAGCAAACATTGTGCCACAAATGTTGCGCTATTCGCACTGCTCGACCGTGTTTATTCTACTTTCGTGTACTCTTTCCCATACCAGCGTTCACATTCATTCGTTAGCGTTGCAATTATCATCGCGTTGAGTACATTGTTACGTCTTGTTTAGGAGGTTATCCCATTCATACTGTTCCCTACACTCACTCATGTCGAAATCACTGGTGTAATAAACCTTTCATTCCTTCTAAATGCCCAAAACATGCAATCTCATTCACTTAATCTAACACAACTTAAAATAAACATGTTTCATATTTATGTAGCAGGTGATTTTAATATAACACTAAGGCCATTTAGCTGCTCATTGCGAATAATTAAAGTAACATTTGTAGCACTCACACAAATTTTGATTGTTTCTATTTCTTTTACAGCTGAAAGCATTAGTACTCAAACCTACGCAGCTTTTTATTTGATTTGATAATGCATTTGATTTTTGAGTCGGTTTCGGCTTAAGCACCGTACTATATATCTATACGTATCATATATATATATACGGTGCTCGGTAACATCGATGCGTATGTCATTCCATCCGAATACGCAAGATAAGCAGGATACCAGAGGGAGACTTTGTACAAAAGTCGTCTACGTGGGTACATCTGTCACACCTATTTCTACCGCCAAGCAGCTATATTTATATTGTTTGCCAATCTAGTAGAATAAAAAAAGAGCAACGTAGACTGCATACTGTTTATGGATAGGTATATCTATATCGAACTTCTCCGTGAGCACGTTAAGCCATGGGTTACGTCTATTGTCGACTGATAATAGTCATTAAGTCAGTGGCTTTCGGGCGGCTTGAAAACACTGGTCTTCGAGAATCCGCAGTTGAGCAGCGTGACAGAATATATTCTAAAGCCTTTCGTTGAGGGGAGACCTGTATCCCTGCAGTGGGATGAGTTAGGCTTGGTGTGGTTATATACGGTTATAACTATAACTTACTATTATTAGCAAATTTGTTACTAGGTCGCTATTCAAGTGTTATTTCAAGTGAAGGAAATTCCTAAAATGTCATGTTATTTACCGCTAATATTCAAATATTCTTTCTTATCTTTTTTAATACTCTGTTTACGATAAATAAAGCAAAGTATATGTAAATACGCAAAGTATATTTGTTGTAAGCCTCTTACCACGCCGAATATGAATGTTTGAGGAAGATCTAAATGGTCCCGTTTTATTATTAATTTAATATATGTGGTATAATTCATTACTAATAAATAAATAAATATAATTTAACCTTCATGACGTTGTATAAGTATATTATATAGGATGATAATATAACTTACAAATTAATTATGCGATAAATTATAAACTTTATTTATTCAATCTTTATAGTGTATATTCATTGTCATACATATCGGTCTCAAAATAATTTATTTTACAAATTTTTATACTATATTTTGGTAATTTTTATTTGCGTTTCAGAAATTGAGCACCATAAAGATTCTGTGTACAACAACATTTCATTTCTATTAAGTAAAAATTTAAATGCGACGCCATTATCACTTCCATTTAGAAATTAAACAATGTTCATTTTTAAAATCTTATAAAAATATTATAAAACTAATATCAACAATTCAGTTATAATTCTAAACGAGTAGTGAATTTGTGATATATAAGAGTCATTTATATGAAGTGAAATTAACAAATGATTTACAAACCAAAGGCTAATAAATCATTTGTTATACCATTTCATTTTAGTACGATTCTATTTTATTTGTTAATTTGAGGTTAGAAATGTGCATAATACCTCCGTGAAGAGAGATGGCATTATCATGAAACACGTACGAGTAGGTATGTGTGAGCAAGACAGAGCAAATTTTGTCTCTAGTTGCGTACAGGGTTCTGGTGTCTGCCACCAAAAGTTTTTATTGTTACGGAATTTTGTTGATAAAAGTGTAACAACTGTATATTTCTTTCATTTGTGATCTAGAGACGTTTGACGAGCTCGGTGGCTCAGTCGTGAAAGACGCGACTTTGACACCAACGCTCGTGGGTTCGATTCCCACACAAGGCAAACATTTGTGTGCATGAACATGTCTGTTTGTCTTGGTCTGGATGTTTTAAGAGAGGTAGGGCGCATCGAAGCAGCCCGCCTGGGGAAGTACCTCCACCTCACAGAAAACCGCAACCAAATAACAACTCCCTGTTGTGTTCCTGCGTGTGAGCGAGGTCACCAGTAAGCTCCTAAGGAGTTGCTGTGTAAGCACCAGAGGAGGCATCGCGCGAGTGATATATGTTACAAGCATTAATAGGCTACGGTAACTGTTCATCAGGTGGACCGTATGCTTGTATGCCTTCCGACGTAGTATAAAAAAAAGAGATTATGTCAAAAAGTGCATTGAATACGCTGTCATGATGAATTGTTGAATGACGAGCTCGATGGCGCAGTGGTGAAACGCGCTGTTACGCTACTTGGACACCAACGCTCGTGGGTTCGATTCCCACACTGTACAAACATTTGTGTGCATGAACATGTCTGTTTGTATGGGTCTGGGTATTTTCTATGTATAATAAGAATGTATTTACAAAAAAAAATGTATTTTACGTATGTTTATCAGTAGTCTAGTACCCATAACACAAGCTTCGCTTACTTTGGGGCTAGGTGGCGCTGTGTAATTTGTCCCACAATATTTATTATTGCTGTATAATTGTCTGTAAATGTCGTAGTCAACGAAAACAACCCAACATAAGCTATCACCGGCAAGTCGCTTGTCTCATACAATCTGACGATGTGTGTTCTATTTATTCAATAAATTATTAATTATTATGGATATTAATAGTAAATAATATGCAATCTCGATTATATTAATACATAAATACACCACTTTTTTTTGGTATTAACCGATTGAATAGCGAATTTATAAACGCTACTATCTTAGCATTATTATTAAGTGTCATCTGTAAATAGTGGGAATATAACATGTGGGATACTAACACTTGAATTAATTTACCACATTTAACATGTTTCAGACTTAGCGAGGAACCATTTTTGATGGATAAATGAACTGAGCATAGAGGTCGTTTAAATTAGTATTCAACTAGCTACTCTCGGATCTGATCAAAACGTTTTGAACGTACTTGCTTTCAATGAAAGAAAATAAAAATATTCTTAAATAAACATATACCTACTCATTTCATCAATGTAAGTTACATTAAAAATAATAAAGTTCTTAAATATATATGATTACAATATATTTAATTACTACAAGAAATTATTCTTAACTATACTGTCATAAATTGGAAGTTAAATGAATTAAAAATGAACGGCGTTACGTCATTGCCAACAACAATAAGGCCCGCCTCTAGTGAAGCGGTTACCGTAGCCTATAGACACTTGTAACATAAAATATTGCTCGCGCGTCGCTATTTCCGCTGCCAACGCAGTAACGCTGTCCTTTCGGACGACAATTCTGATGACCGACATACTCGCGTAAGGGTGGGTGACGACGAAATGCGAATTTTCGCAGCCTACCGCCCTCCCGGTCCTGCCATACACGCGGACGACCTCCAGCACATCTTTGCAGAACGCGGCCCCACCCTCGTGATGGGGGACCTAAATTCTAAGGACCCCTCATGGGGGTCACGTGTAACAAACATAGCGGGCCGCAAACTGAGAGAGTTTGCGGAGAACGGTGGGTTCGATGTGTTGGGTCCGTCTTCACCAACGCACGTACCCACCGACGTAAGACACTCTGCAGATGTGCTGGATGTGGTGCTCACCAAAGACGTGGCTCACATGGTGTCAGTGGAAGTACTATACTCCACTGACACAAACCATCTTCCAATATTAGCCACAGTCGACACGGGAGCACCGCACGCTATAAAACGGCCACAGCGCACACGCATAGACTGGCGTGCCTATCGCGAAGCGCTTAGTAATTTTTCCCTCGGGGGTCAACTAACGACCCCTGAAGAGGTGGAGGAGGCTGTCCTCCATCTCACAGACTCCATTCAGAAAGCCAAGGAGGCAGCCTCCTCACAAATTTCAGCGCCCAAGAGGCGAGGCGACCTCCCGAGGGACATTCAACGCTTACTTCGCGAAAAGCGCGCACTGCGTAAGCTGTGGTCGCAGACGCGTTGTCCGCGTGTAAAAACAGACCTTAATAAGATAACGGAGAAGCTGTCGACTCGAGTTAATGCGTGGCGCGGTGCGTCTTGGGATAGTGTTATTGAAAACATAGCCGAAGACAGCACCGGCACGTCATTGTATCAGCTGAGCCGACAGCTTACCAAAGCTAAGTTGCCCGTGTGCCCGCTGTATAACGCAGCGGGCGAACGTAAATATCTAGCCGCCGAAAGGGCTGAAATACTGGCCGACCACCTTGCCAGTACTTTTCAGCCCAATCCAGTCCCAGACGGGGCTAATAATGTCGTCCGCGAGCACCACCGACAAGTGGTGCACCGCGTGGAGCAATTTCTTGCGGCCCCGGCGCCGCCGCTTCCGAGGGAGATGTTTGTATCGCCGGCAGAGGTCCGGCGACTATTACAGCGGCTCCCCAAGCGTAAGGCGCCCTGGCCGGACGAAATTACTAATGTTATGTTACAGCAGCTACCCAGGAAGGGCGTCGTAGCACTGGCGAGAATAGCGAACGGCGTATTACGCACGGCGCACTTCCCGCAGTGCTGGCGCCCCGGGCGGGTTATAGTACTGCCTAAGCCGGGTAAAGATAGACGTTACCCGGCAAACTATAGGCCAATTACACTGCTCGCGCACGGCTCAAAGCTGTTGGAGCGGTTATTGCTTCGACGGCTCCGACCCTTCCTCACACCGAGGGAGGAGCAGTTCGGTTTTCGCGCGCAGCATTCAACCACTCTGCAGCTGGCGCGCGTGCTTCAATATTGCATAGAGAAGCGGGACCGCGGCCACACCACGGTCGGAGTGTTCCTCGATATCGAGAAGGCCTTCGACCGGGTCTGGCACGACGGTCTCATTTATAAGCTCTTAGAGCATACAAGCACGCCGCCACAGCTAGTGCGCGTAGTGGTGTCATTCCTACGCGACCGCACCTTCACTGTATCAGTGGAGGATGCGGTCTCACAGGCCCGCCCGATCAAGGCAGGTGTACCACAGGGTAGCTGCTTATCTCTAGCGCTCTACGCGGTATACACAGATGATATACCCCAGCTGCCCGAGGCGCAAAGGCGCGAGGGGGAAAGCGGGGTATTATTAGCGCTATTCGCGGACGACAGCGCATATTTCACGGCGTCTAAGAAGCTGCTTATCGCAGCGAATCGGCTGCAGAAGGTGTTGAACATACTGCCAGAGTGGTTCGACCTGTGGCGCATGGCTGTTAATGTGGATAAGACAGTCGCGCTGCAGGTCGGCCGAAGGCATGTTCCACCTCCTCTCACGCTGAGAGGGCAGCCGGTCGCTTGGGCGAGCACAGTGCGCTACTTAAGGGTCCACTTAGACCGGTCGCTGAGCATGGCCGCTCACGTGAACCACGCCATTACTCAAACAAGAGCGGCCCGCAGTGCTCTGCGGCCGGTACTCTCATCCAAGTTGCCGCTACGAACGAAACTCGGTCTCTATAAGACGTACGTTCGTAGCAGGCTAACTTATGCGGCCCCTGCCTGGTACGCACTCTGCCCGCCATACCAGAGAAAGCGGCTCCAGGCACAGCAAAACATCGCGCTCCGTATGTGCGCCGGTGCAGGGCGATATGTCGCGAACGAGACCATACTTCGCGGCATACGTATGCAAACGGTGCAAGAATTCGTCGTTGAAACGGCGCGGAAAATGTTTTACCGCGCCGAAAAATCAAATTACGCCCACCTACGGCAGATTGCACCGTTGCATACCCGCCCGCCCGACGTCAGTCGCCGGGACGCCCCGCGCGACCTAATCGCAGATACGTAGAGCGCGGGAAGTTGTGCCTGCTATACCATCTATCACCCACCTCTGTACCTAAACCACTCAAAACAAACGCCATTCTAAAGTAGATAGCACCAAAACTGACGTCCGTAGGAACCCACACGGGTGAGGTGTCCTACGGACGCAACAAACCAATTAGCTAGGTGGCGAGCTTAGTCGCCTTTGTTGTTCAAAGATTGAATCAGTTGTTGTGTACTGTCCATTGTTATCTGTTTTGTCTTGTTGAGTCCAAGTCCTGCGTCGCATTGTCCACCCAACTCGGCCGGGTGCGGCGGCTTGTCGCTGTTGAGTGCGTTTGCACTCAGCAGCGACGGGCCGCCGTATAAACTATATATTACTGTCGTGTGAGCATACTAATATTTAATTTATTTTTCAGTTAAGGAGCATGAATGTACATACCTATATGGTATGTACATTCATGCACCCAACATCCGCCACCAAGAGGCCGTAGTTTAGTATTGTTTTTATATTGTCTTGTGTACTATCTGTTTCGATGTCTACTGTCAGCATGTAGGAGCGATGTGTGTAAGGAAGCGCCCATGGGGTAGGCCGGCGCCGTATATATCTGGCGTCCGGGAGCCCCTAGCGCTTCCCTATGCGCACAGAGCTATTCTTGTCCGTGTGCATTCAGGCGTGATTAATCTTGTATTCATCCGTCTGAATGCACACGATGGAAGGCTTGGTAGGTCGGCTACACTGTGTGCCGGGGACGTCACGTGGGGACGTAGGTGCTGTATGTATTTGGCGGTGCGTGTCCACGGGCGTCCCAACGGCCACAGTGCTACTTATTGGTAGGGGGCTGCATCCAGACGGATTAATCTTACGATTCATCCGCCTGTATGCAGCCCACAGTCTGGTACCACTCGTTCCTACGAGTTCTATGTCCTGCGTTGTCCCTTCTTCTGCACATTAAAGTGCATCAAGATCATTGATAATGCGAAGTGATCGTCTGTCCCCCCCTGCACGTCCCTTGTCAGCCAGTCAGTATTACATTAAGCTGAAATACTGCCTCCACTCACTTCATTAAGTGAATAATTACCCGGTAGTTGTCACTACCGGAGACCGCCCGGGCAAAGAGCGCCTAGCTCGAGGCCCGTTCGCGTCTGTAATTCACAGACGCACGAATCACTGACTGACTGACATACTCGCAAGAACCCAAGAAGGGTAACCCTCTAGGCCCTAGGAAAGAGTCTTATGTGGAATCTTCATGTAAGGCAAAAACTCTTATCTACCTAGTTTCAATTCTAGGAAAATTGGTTTTCTTCTAAAAATGCCGAGCAAAGCTCGGTCGCCCAGGCACCTCCTATTATTTTATAATGTAGTTCAGATCCTCACAGGCCATAGAGGTGTATATCCAAATACGATACTTTACGTATTGCTGTGGGAACATAATTAAATTATATTTTAGTTTTAAGGTTAATAGTAGCTAAAATAATCATAGTAGCAATAGCCTTAGAAAATATTGTTATTTTTTTAACAGCGTAAAACATACGATATATACTGTCAAACGGATAACCTGGTTGGAGCGTTTGCCGCACGCGTCTTAACTCACTAATATAGCTAGTATGGTACGAGTATTATATTGTAACATGAATACTAAGAGCGTAAGCACACTGTACTAACAACACTGATGTTAAATAGTAGTTTAATAGTCTCTATTAAATGTATACTTTATTTTACTATTTATGAATATAATACATTTATTTTGTGATACGGATTATTATTTGATGTATTCTCTGTGATTGTCACAGAGAATACATCATCAAATAATAATCTATGGCTGCATTATAAAATAGTCTATTTAATAAGTATTTTATTTTAATATTTATGAATATATACGCAAAAGAAAGGCTGCACAACGACCACTCATGGGCAGTATTATGGATACTGGTCCGGAGTTACCAACTCTGAGAGGAGTAGCCAAGGAGTGGGAGTTGTATTGTCAAACAGAATGAACGACTGCGTGAAAGGTTATGAATGCATGAGCCCCAGGCTCCTATGGACAAGGTTAAAACTTGGCCTGATAAAAGTATTTATTCTTTGCGTTTACGCTGTCCAAGGCACAAACAGTCAGAGAGGAGTTCTGGGACAAGGGGACAAGTCACATAATGATCAAAGATGAAAAAGTGGAACAAGTGAATGAATTTGTGTACTTAGGTTCTGTGTTTACGAGAGATGGAAAATTTGAGAGCGATATTGAAAGAAGAGTGAAAGCAGGAAACCGTATCAATGGTGCGTTGTGCTCCGTGGTAACAACGACATATCGAACAAAGCTCGCCTTGCTATTATTATTCAGGGTGTGTGTATTAACGCCAATATTGAAGTATGGTAGTGAAACATGGGTATGGCAGAAGAACCATGAAAGCAGGGTGAACGCCGTAAAAAAGGGAGCGCTGAGGAGTATGTGTGGAGTGAGAATGGTTGATAGAATAAAAAATAGCACGGTACGAGAACTTTGTGTAATGAAAGTTGATGTAGTGACAAAAATTGAAAAAGGTATGCTGAGATGGTTTGGTCATTTAGAAAGAATGCATGACAAAAGAGTTACGAAAGAAGTGTATCAAGCAAGAGTGAATGGTGATGTCGGGAGGGGCTGCCCTAGACGCACACATATAGATCAAATTGGTGATGTGTTGAAAAAGGGCCAAATCAAAAGTACAATCGTAGTTACCTATGTTGTTACATAGGAACAAGTTGATTTATGTGCAGAATTTACTTATAAATTTCAAATAGATTTTGGAAATTTAATCTATCTATCTATCTATAACTTCACGCCAAATCCCTTGCGTGGTAGGCAGAGAGAACCGAGCGCCACGTGACTCGATCCTTACATATCTCACTCGCTTCTTTAACATTCATTGGTCTTCTCATGCACGCTCGCCGGTTTCTAGGGCTCCTGACATCACCTTCTGATAGAACACGACCAATTTGGTCATGGTAGGTAAGTCTTGGCCTTCCCCGGCTCCTACATCCTTCCACTTTTGCATTGTATATCTGCTTCGTCATTCTTTCATCTTGCATTCTTTCTACATGTCCGAACCATCGGAGCATGCCTGTTCTTATTTTAACATTGGAAATTTAAAATATTCGTAAATATATAAAAATGTTAATAAAATTTTTAAATTTATTTTTGAATAATTTCAATCATCATGATTCATCAGAGGGCGGCAAAATGGAGTACATATATGAAGAATAAAATTGGGCTAGCAACATATAAAATCAAAACGGTCGGGATATTGTTACTCAATTGACAGTTGAAAATAAAAACCGGAGTAACGCAATCAACTATAATAACCGTTAGGCAAGAAATAAATTTATATCAAGACTTCTTAAATCATATTCCGCTCATAGATTATGATATCCACTTCATATCAGGTGAGCTGCTTATTTGCTTTACGACGTGAGTCTAGGCTTTGATGATGCTATGTAATGTTGTTAAAGATTTGATAAAGACACGCTGATAAAATAACAGACATAAAATAAAATCTATTAAGGTGAAACTTTCGATGATGTCATCAATACGCCTATAATAATAGTTTTTATTAGAATAAGTAGGTTCATAACATACTCTGCGTATATATATATGTGTGTGTGTGTGTGTAAATGTGTAGACTTCAATAACTATATCAAAAAGACACGTTGTAGAAAAGGATAAGCCTTCAAGGGCTTATCCATTAAGGGATCTCTTCAAGCCAATGTACGAGTAATGAACGAGTATATTACATAGAAAATTAAGCGATGTTTATTGCCAATATACTAGAAGCATGTTAACTCTTTAATAATCTAGTTTGCATGCTAGCTTACACACTGAGTGCAAAATTGTCGATAGGGATAAATCGGAATTTATGTAAGGATATGACATCCGTACATACATTTTAGTGATAATATTTCCGTACGTAGCCCACTAATTGTTGTTTCCGATGTCGCTAATCGTGACTGAATATCAGCGATACTGGCCTCTGACGTCCTTCAGCAGGGTACTAACGTCGACATGTACCAGGGTCACAGATAGCTTGTGTATGTCTTTCGCTACGAAGAAAGGCACGTCATCTGGATCGGTTACCTTCAAAAGACTGATGACGTCGTGAATACTTTTGTATCCTCCATCCCTCCTGCGTGACGGCATCTCCGTGATCTTGTCCTGCGTCTTGAACAGTAGCGTCTTGCCACTCTACTACGTCTACACTGAAGGTAGATTTACAGATGCGTATAATGCTGACTTCGTCTATAGTGTCGATAGCGTGTTGTATGAACGTCAAGAACTCGTTGTCTATGAGTTGTTCGCAGCCCATAGCGACAGTACCGTACGACGGCGGCTAGGTCGCATCCTCTCGTATTCGTGACTGTGACGTGCGGCGGGAAGCGACTGTATTCGTTCGCACATCGCACTGCACTCGCGACGTTTTTTGAGAATACAATTTAACATGTGTTATTTTTTAAAAAGAATTTTAAAATGATAAAATACTTACCAAATAAAAATATTTTTATGTAGGCAAGGATTTGATTGATTGGTAATATGATTAATAATTACGTTGTTGATTACTGATAGTTAGTTGAGATAAATAAAGAAAGTACTTATTGTTTTCCAACCAAAATTTACCAACCGCCTTTGGTAAAAAAAGCATGTTTTCAAGAGAGGTAGGGCGCATCAAAGCATAATCTTGTGTTACATGCAAGCCGTCTCCACAAAATAAGTAATTCTTTTATGGGGCAATATATACGGTTCTATAACAAACTTCCCAGCAATATAAGAGAATTGTCAACAAACAAATTTAAAACTACTATTAAAGCCAAATTATGTAGCAGGGCATATTATAAAGTGCTTATCCATATAAAGTATCTAACATATTAATGATAAAAATGCCTGGGAGTGAGTCTATCCAATTATAATGTAATTAATAAATTATGTAAATTTGTTTGGATACCAAAAGAGGGATGCCTGAGTTTTTTGGCAGTATTTTTATCAGTGCTCACCTAGTCATAAACTGCACGGTAGGGAAAAAAATTGTGACGATTCCAAACAAATGTAGCCATTTTTACGGAAGAAAAAGATTTTGACTTTGACTTCATACCAGCCCGTTTGGGGAAGTACCCTAGAGGATTGTTGTGTTCCTGCGTGTGTGTGTGTGAGGTCACCAGTAAGCTCCTAAGGAGTTGCTGTGTTAGCAGCAGAGGAGGCATACTTAATGTATTACAAGCGTTTTTAGGTTACGGTAACCGCTTTACATCAGGAGTGCCGTATGCTTGTATACCTTCTAACATTGTATAAAAAAAATGTTCCAGTTATTAGTATAAGTCCAAAAAATATAGCCGAAAGATAGCGAGAACTATAGCCGAGTAGTAAAAGTCGAAGAGCTATTAATGTATCAAAGAGCTAATAATATGCCAGTTCCCTTGCAGGGTTGGCAGAATAAAGTACAATTATAATTATATACTAGCTGAGCCCGCGACTTCGTCCGCGCGGAATTTTAAAGTTATTGTTCATTTATAATTTTATTTATTTGATTTGATTAAAAGTACCTAATTAAGCAGAGTTAAATAGCGAACAGCAAAATAATAATGGATATGTATTATATACTTCGTCCGCGCGGAATAGTTATTTTTTATTTATATTAATAAAAATAAATGAAATTTCTAAAATAAAAGTAGCCTAAGTAACTCCTTATTACATCACCTATCTGCCAGTGAAAGTCCCGTAAAAATCGGTTTAGCCGTTTCAGAGATTAGCCGGAACAAACAGACAGACAGACAAAAATTGAAAAAATATTCATTTTGGTATATGTATCGTGTATACATCCATATGCATTAGTAAAAAGCGGTTATTTTAATATTACAAACAGACACTCCAATTTTATTTATCTGTATAGATAACTACTCAAACCAGATAAGGCAGCGAGAACAAAATATTAAACATTTGTTTTCAGTACACATTTCTCCTGTTGAAAACCACTGAAAACATTGCAACTTCATCTATGCTTTCCTGATCCCATTAATTCAGAACAGTATCAAAAGTCACCTGTATAATTTTATATCACGTGCAATACTATACTAGACTGTACGTGTAATTTCTTCGCTTGATCGAGCATACTAAATGCAGTCCTCTATTCAGTATTGTAATTCGTGATAGGCTGTGCAAACTTGCATCTCTGAGGTTGACGTATGAAGCGTGAATGCTTTGTCATTCTACTCACGCCTGCCATATAGAGAGTATAGGCAGCACTTACAATGAAAGTACATTGTTCGTTGGGGATATTCGTAACCTCTGAGACGTTCTAGAAAGATACACGTCTGTAAATTGCTTAAAATACCTAATCAAACGTTTAGTAATGTAGTGATTAAAATTGCGATTTATACTTACTGGAAAATGTAGCGATATTGAAAGAAGAGTGAAAGCAGGAAACCGTATCAACCGTGCGTTGTAGTCCGTGGTAACAAGCGATAACATATCGTGCAAAGCTCGCCTTTTTTTTTTGTGACGCGGGGAAAAATGCGTTACGCACACCACCGGTGCCTGGGTGGCCTCCGGTGGTAGTGTGGGACTCCCCGTCGGCTGTCCGACGGTATACCCACTAAACGACCCCGCGAAATGCCATCGGCCGCATTGGTGTGGTGCCCCGGATCTGTCAGCAACAGGGCACGTGCAAAGCTCGCCTTGCTATCTCAAGGTGTATGCCAATATTGATGTACGGCAGTGAAACATGGGTATGACAGAAGAAGCATGAAAGTAAGGTGAACGTCGTAGAAATGAGAGCACCGAGGAGTATGTGTGGAGTGAGAATGTTTGATAGAGTAAGAAATAGAACGATGCGAGAACTATGTGCAATGAGAAGTGATGTAGTAACAAAAATTTAAAAGGGTATGCTGAGATGGTTTGATAATTTAGAAAGAATAACAAAAGAGTTACGAAAGAAGTGTATCAGACAAGAGTGAATGGAGATATCGGTAGAGGTCACCGTAGACGCACACATATAGATCTAATTAGTGAGGTATTGAAAAAGGGTCAAATCAAAAACACCCAAACCGAAGAGCATGCATCAAGGTGTACCTGGCGTTCCATAGTCGGCCTACCCCATTGGGAGACAGGCGTGATGATAAGTATGTATGTATGTACTTACTTAGATTCCTGATAGAATAATTAATGGATTGTTTATCTTCGTATTGAACGATATCATGCTCCAACTATACTCAGGTTTGTTTTATTTTACACGCTATAAGTAAAGCTGGCGTAAAAGAATCTAGATTCTATCGTAGCTACTGATTCTTATGTGATTTTAGAGCATTTCTGTCACTTAAGATGTATGATAATGTATGCGAGCTTTCCAAACAATGCTCCGAGCTAAAGTACTACTACAGTCTGTTTCGCACATTCAATTTCTTTTACTTAATTTACCCTGCCCTCTATATGCACCTCTGTGACTTTGAAACCGAACATCGCTGGAAATATCAATACAAATAATCCCAAAGCTCTCAACGATGGTAAAATACTTGTTCTAGAATCCTCAATTCCAACTATAATCTTGGGGTACATACCTTCCTGACTTTTTTTTATATTACGTCGGGAGGCATACAAGCATACGGCCCGTCTGATGTAAAGCGGATACCGTAGCCTATTAACGCTTGCTATATATTTAGTATCACTCGATGCCTCCTCTGCTGATTACACAGCAACTCAATGGGTGTTTACTGGTGACCTCACTCACACGCAGGAACACAACAACCCTCTAGTGAGTTGTTATTTGGCTGCGGTTTTCTGTGAGGTGAAGGTACTTCCCCAGACGGGCTGCTTTGATGCGCCCTACCCCTCCTACAACATCCAGACCAAGACAAACAGACATGTTCATGCATACAAATGTTTGCCTTGTGTGGGAATCGAATCCACGAGCGTTAGTGTCAAAGTCGCGTCATTCACGACTGAGCCAAACAGATTTTTCTTGTGGAGCAATGTATTCCAAAGTTTAGGGTACTGTTAATGTTGTATTGTTGAGAGTGAGTGAGGCTACTCCTTACCTACCATTTCATTTACAATTTCTGAGAAAAATATTAATGTGAACTAGGTACGTCATTTCTACTAAACCTGTTTAAATAGATTTCAAATTCGAAATCCGACCGCGCAAAGAAGATTTTACAATGAAGAACCCTTAAGTCTTAAGGAGAGACTTTTCTCTCTTTGTCTATCAATATTATGAATTGTTTTCAGACGAATTATTTGATATCATGCCTACAACGGCCTCGCGGCAGTCATCTACAGGTTCATAGTCTTTCATTCAATCTTCTCTGATGTTGTGAAATGAACTCCTCATTGAGGTTTTCACAAGGGTAGAGTAGTTTGTGTAAAATGAAGTAAAATATTATTATGATATCAGCAACAAGCAAATTGTACCTCTGGTTTTGCAAACATCCATTAGCTACGTTAACTGCTTACAATCAGACTGGCCGCATGTTTGATAGCTATCTTTGTCTAACCTATCACAACCAAATAGGTCGGGTGTTATCAAAAGGTGGTATGAGGAGTTCTGGAAACTGGCGAGCGTACATGAAAAGGGTATGGATGTTAAAAAAGTGAGGTATGAAAGGACCGAGTTATGTGCTGCTCGGTTTTCTTTGTCTACCGCACAAGAACCGAGCGGAGAGAACTTCACGTGAAATTGTAAATAGATAAAACATATTTAAAATTTAGATCAAAATATCCAGGTACATAGGTACGTATCTGAACTATTTTCTCGTGTGGGAATTCAAACCGCGACTACTGGTGGCAACGTGAAAGCTTGCAACCTTTTGTCTACAGTTTTCAGTTTTAGCTATTTGCCTAATAGGATTGTCGAAACTTCCTCGTGAAGCGGGATTATACAATATTTCATTGTTACATAAATTCACTGAGACTCGTTTATTCAATGTTCAATATAAATAAAAGTTTTTTAGTTTTATACAGAAAATTTAAATCATATTTCCCTATCACATAAAACTATTATCATGTACTACTTTACTATAAAACTATACATTTTTATTTGGTATATTTATATTTAGATAATTGTTTTAATAAATTGTAAAATGTTTTAAATAGTGATTTAATTCAAAAGCTAACTATATTTTAATGAAGACCATATGAGTCGAAGTTTGTTATATATTTAGCATTTGATTGTATTATACGAATTTATACACACAAAAATTTTAAAAATGCCGAACGTAGCTCTCGAACGTAGTTCGTGTTGACAGCGGGGGTGGCAATGGGCTAGCGACATTCTTTTTGTTATTACCGTTCATAGGCTTGTTTGCTATCCGTCGTAGTATATAATAAAAGACTAATAACTAAATCATTATTTTTATACCTATTATTTGATACATACTAGTTTTAAAGAAAATGAGTTTTATGAACTTATTTTAAAATTTTATTAAATTATTTGAAATTCGTATCACCAATCTATAATTTTATTCTTTCATGGCAAGTATGGTAAGCAAAATTAAATCACTTCACTTCCCCTTACGTAGTCATTCCGGATAGTTACAAGACTACTTTGTTCCTATCCGATTTAACCAATCACCTTGACTCATTTACATCAACTATATATATATTCTTTATACGTTCTTAAAAATAGATCTTTTGATACTATTAGAACAGTGCACACCTCTTTGTCATCCTCATGCGTGGCCTATTAGTTTAGGGGTTTCCGACACCATCTATTTTCACTGATACCCTAGATACATTAAGTCGACACAGATATTTTAGATTACTGATTTTGAGTACTTTGTTGACTATTTTGTGTCTCCATTTTCCCCAGGCATTGCTCTCTTCATTGCGTGCTGTGTGATTTCCAACATGTGGTCTAGCCTATTGAAGAGGGGATTCACGTATCTGAATTGTAGGTTATAATATAATTTCATTGATATATACTTTTAACACCTAATGCAGAAATGATTGCTGCTATTAACATATATCAATTTATCGATTAAATATATCGATTGATACCGATGACAAATTTTAATGGCCGCAATCATCGATCGGCTCACCGATCTAATACTATCGTTTTTTAATTTATTTTTTAATTTATTTATATTTAAGAAAAACCAACAGCTTACAAAAAATAAAGTACAAGACACATTAGACAATAGAAAGCCACTTAAAGGTTCCCACAGATTGAAATAGTGTACAAAACAAACACAGGAGCACTTGAATATACTAAACACTGACCATGCACACGCTTTCACAGTATGCACACAAGGTGCAGTCGCAATTACTATTACGAATACATATTATTTGTACCGTGTTAATCAAAATTTATATAAATCTATCAACTTTTAAAAAACCGTCCGCTTAAATGTCGCCTCATCGATGTAACGCTACAGTTAAAGAGGTCTAGGTTGGATTCCTTTATTTCTTTGTTGACGCTGCTACTCGCACGCAGGAGGTATGTATTTTTACGATAGTTCGTGGAAGCATATGGGATACTAATGACTGAACATGATCTAAAGCTCTTCGTAGAGACATTAAACGAGATACGGGATAAGAGATCAGGACAGTCAATAGAAATAGAAGGAAGGATAGATTCGTTCCTTGAGCGCCTTTATGTTGGATTAGTTTAGGAACACTTTTAAATTGATTCCTTCATTGTAGTAGAAAGTGTGCTAAAGCGTAGAATAATCAAAACGATATTGACGGATGATTAATTTAAAACGAATCATACGATAATTGAATTTATAGGGCGATATTAAATCAAACAGTTCTTCAAAACAATGTTAGTTGTTTAATTAGTAAAGTACGTAAAAAAAATTACCTCTCTTCATGTACTTTACTAACGTAATACCTACGGTACGTGTCTTCGTGTAGACATCAAATCAAACTGATTGAAAATTACAGTGTATGCGGTCAAATGAAATTTTAATACGTGTAATAAAAATACGATTAATAATAATAATACATGCTCAGAAATAATCCATGTTAGACTTGAACTTAAATAATATCTTGCTGCACCTATGACACCAATATGTGTGGTAGCCAACCTGGTTTTGCACTTCAAGTGACCGCACAACTGAACTTCAATGTATGTATCAACAAACGGTACATGCTATCGTGAACTCATGCCATTGTAGTCTTCAGCGCGGACTTTTTTTGCCTTTTACTGCCTTTAGTACACAAGTACCATTGGTATACAGCGTGCAACTCGTGTATCTTATAAACAGGTCATCAGAAGCATTTCCGAATATTTTTTACGCTTACGTGATCTTGGTTTTTATACACCACAATATTTACAGTACTTATATTTTTTATTAAATATGTAGATAATAGAGATAAAGATACAAATGAAGTAGATTATATTTAAAAATATTTTTTTTGAAGAAGTGATAGTAATAGCCGTTTAATTTACAAATCGCGCGATGCCTCCTCTGCTGCTTAGGCAGCAACTCCTTACGAGCTTACTAGTGACCTCGTTCACACGCAGGAACACAACAACCCTCTAGGGAGTTGTTATTTGCTGCGGTTTTCTGTGAGGTGTAGGTACTTCCCCAGACGGACTACTTTGATGCGCCCTACCTCTCTTAAAACATCCAGACCAAGACACACAGACATGTTCATGCACACAAATGTTTGTCATGTGTGGGAATTGAATCCATGAGCGTTGGTGTCAAGGTCACGTCTTTCATGACTGAGCCACCGAGCTCGTAAAAATTTTGCATAACCTTATATACATTTTTTTACAGATTTATTTATAATATTACAAAAAGAATAATTATTCTTTATGTTTTAGTGTGGGTATATATTACGATACAATTGATGAATAGACTGAAGGTATCGCATCGTAAGGGTTCATACTTTTTTACTACAAAACCCTGAAAATGAGATACTGAATAGCAAATTATACCAGAAATTCACGGAACAACGTATCTTCATTTTGCTAGGAATTTGATAGTCCATAAATTTAAATTTAGCAGTTTACTATATTAAATGTCCGCAACGGTTTCAAGGAGACTATTATGCGAGAAGGATCGCACTGGCTTAGTTCAATTGTACAGTCACGTTTATTTTAATGACGCTAAATCTCTATTTTACACTTCTTGCACTTTATACGTTCACATTATTTACTCTATTCGAGATTTTCATACATTGTGTAATTAGTTCAGTACAGTTTAGTGGTCTTGACACGAAATCAATGTTATTGCTAATTATTTTTTATTGCAAAACATCTGCACTGTGGAGAACTAGTCACATAAGGATATCTGCTAATTAATGGTATTATAATTTTGCAAAAAAAAAATTGTTCGCACAAGAAATTTAAATTGCAATTCGACTCAGGTTTATGACTTGGAATGGAATTTAACGAAACCCTCATAAGTTCATTCACATTTATCAGACGTTTCATGTTTATTAGACAGTTATCTTAGAAAATACGTAGCAGGCCGATCACCGAACAGGAATATACATTTTACAAAAAAAAAACCAGTCGAGAATACGCAAGCTTGCATTGCCAGAGGAACACCTGGCTCGTCAATTATATTACAATTGAATTATTTTTTTTTAATTTGTCGGCCATTTTGACCATGTTCCTTTAGAGATAGGAAAGTTGTTCCTGAATATTCCTATTCTACTTTTTTATGCCAAATCCGAATCTGAAGTCAAAATTCGAATATTCGAAAAAAAGCGACAAACAAACACAGACAAACGCACGGACAAACGCACAGTCAAACGCACAGACAAACATATAGAATTCACATAGGAACGGTGTTCCTGAAAATGTAGAATAGATAGTGTAAGATATCATATAAGAGCAATAACAGTTCAGTGGATTAAGAACCGCCCTATTGACCAACTGGACCCCGGGTTCGCATCCTGGCATATACTACTAAATGTTTTCGGATTTATGTACATATTTGTAGTCACTTGCTAGGTGGTGAAAGAAAACATCGTGAGGAACCCGCACGTCGAAGAAATAATGTTTAGAAAAGTGTGTGACCTTACCTAAGAAAAATTTGGTTTTCGCTCTTGGTCGGGTCTGGGTCGGACGGCAATCGCTCCTCGTAAAAATCTGTATTTTCGCCAAATTCTTAGGCTTGAGTAGCGTACCCTACCAATAATAATGGATTATTAAACGGGATAACTCTAAGAAGAAAAGAAGAATGTGAGTTACTGCATGAAAGAATACTCTTTAACATTTTTGATTTTATTTATTATAGGTATCTATTATTATTATTATTTATTATAACTTCACGCCAAATCCCTTACGGGGTAGGCAGAGAGAATTGAGCGCCACGCGACTCGATCCTTACATACCTCACTCGCTTTTTTAACATTCATTGCTCTTTTCATGCACGCTCGCCGGTTTCTAGGGACATCACCTTCTGACAGAACACGACCAATTTGGTCATGGTAGGTAAGTATTGGCCTTCCTCGGCTCCTACATCCTTCCACTTTTGCATTGTATATCTGCTTCGTCATTCTTTCATCTCGCATTCTTTCTACATGTCCGAACCAACGGAGCATGCCTCTTCTTACTTTAACACCGACACTCTCTTTCAGACCAACTCTCTTTCTATCATCATCATTGCGAATACGGTCTGCAAGCCACAAATTTTGCACAACGCTCGCATTTCGACCGCGTTTTTCTACTTTCATGCTATTTCTGCCATACCCAGCTCTCGCTTCCATAAGTTAGCGTTGGGACCAGCACTGCATTATAGGTATCTAATTTGTTAGATATGGAAGAATATAGGTACTGAGGAAGACCAAGACCGACCTGCCAAGACCAAATTGGTTATGTTTTATCAGAAGATGATATCGAAAGCCCTAGGAAGACAAGCGTGCTTGAAAAGAGCTATGAAGGAGCGAGTGTGGTGCGTATGGACCGCGTTCTGTAGTGTTCGGTTCCGTCTACCTAGATACAAATATATAAGTCCATAATAAGATTACGTTTCAAAAATATAAAACCAATATTGATGCCACCGAAAGCCCGACGGAAAATATATAATTTTCACCTTTTTATCCTTTATGATTTCAAATCTTTAAACGTCAATCTTATTTACTTTCGCAAAACCGATCTCAGAGATATTTGGATAGGCGACGATTAATTTAACTTCGTTGTATAAGTACAGATATCAAAAATAAATCGTAAACACAATTTTCAAGCGGAGTGCAATGCCACTGCCACTTATACCACTTATATCAGAATCCGGTCAAGTGTCCCACATGCACTACACGGCATAATTGACTATAATCAAGTTCTGAAGCACAGCGGCGCCCTGGATATTATCGTCAAAGTTAATTCCAGCAAACTACAGGCTTTTCTGTCATTGGCAGCTCCTTGTGGTTTGACAAATATTTTACAGCAATCCGCTTATATTAATATTCGATGTGCAATACTCAAGAGTTAATCATGTTATGCGTTATGTATGATAATATAATAATTTTGATTAACATGTATAATTGATAATATATATTTCAGGTCCCTTGCGGGCTAGGCAGGGAGAACCGAGCGCCATAAGACGCGGTGCTTACATACTTCCCTCGCTTCTGTGACATTCATCTCTTATCATGCACGCTCGCCGGGTCCTGGGGCTCCTGGGCCTTCTGATAAAACACAGACCACGAACACAGATTGTCATGGTAGGTTAGTTTCGGTCTTCCTTGGCTCCTACATCCTTCCACTTTTGGATTGTATATCTGTTTCGTCGTTCTTTCGTTCCTCATTATTTCTACATGTCTGAACCAACGGATCATGCCTTTTCTTATATTAACACCGATGCTCTCTTTCAGGCGAACTCTTTATCTCACGTCTTCATTACGAACACGGTCAGTAAGCGTTATGCCACAAATTTTGCGCAATGCTCTCATCTCGACCATATTTATTTTACTTTCATGCTCTCTCTGCTATACCCAGCTCGCACTTCCATAAGTTAGCGGTGGGATTAGCACCCCGTTGTGTGTAGCTAGCTGTTCCTTCTAACTTAGATTACGGCTGCCTAGAAGTTTACCCAACGCTCCATTCACCTATTCCCTACACTCACTCCTCTCTCCACATCAGCGGTGTACCTTCCATTGCTGCTAGAAGCACTTCCAAGATAAGATAATTGATAATATTTAATTCAATTACCAATTTTAACTAGGATTAACAACAGAACAGTAGAATAAACTATTTATTCGTTCCGATAGATTCTCTTCTTCAGCAGTGATAGCCTAGTGGATAATGAAACGGCCTAGTGACCAACTGGTCCCCGGTTCGAATCCTGGCATGTACCACTAAATTTGTGTTTTCGGATTTATGTACATATTTATAATTTGTAATTATCACTTGCTCGGTGGTGAAGGACAAACATCGCGAGGAAACTCAAACTTCCAAAAAATGACATTTCGAAATACGTGTGACATAACCTAAGGAAGGTCTGAATTACCCTTTCAGTCGTAGAAGTCTGACGGCAGTTGCTCCATGTAAAAATCAATATCTTCGCCCAATCCTTCTGCTTAAGTAGCGGATCCCGCCGATCCTAATGGATTAGTGTAGTAGATTAGTAATGCCAAGAACAAGAAAGTAGATTCTCTTGTTCAGTATATTATTAAATTATTATTACTTACTTATTATCCTGGCTCGATGATCCAAAATGAGTGAGAGGCCTCTAACACTAGAGCGCGTCAATGTCTTCGGTCCTGTGTAAGGGCGACGCCAACTTGCAACTAGTGCAGGCCCCCCTTCACAACATCAATCCAGCAATACCTGGGAAGATCCACTGGCTTGTGATTTGTTGGCTGTCGTTAGTACTCGTATTTTTATTATATATTTTTGCCAGAGGGAGATTTTGTACAAAAGTCGTCTGCATGGGTACCTATGTCTCACCTATTTCTACCGCTAGCTATATTTATATAGCTGTGTTCCGGTTTGAAGGGTGAGTATTGGCACAGATATTACTGGGTACTGTGACGAAACAGCCTTAGGTCACAAGATTGGTAGCGCGCGAGTAACATCCCCGTGGCATTGCGAGTGAATAACTGAGGCTGCGGTGACCGCTTACCATCTACTGCGGGCCTCATGATTGCTTGCCAATCTAGATATAAAAAACGTGTTTGCCCTTTTACAATAAATTATTATGATCATTTTTCTGTACATTTTTTACACATTGCGGTAAAACCGCCCATTACTGCTAAAAAAATCACCACTTATCATATATACACCATCTTGAATGCTCAGATGGAAGAACACCAAACCGACAATCTAGAGGTCATAGGTTCATAGTACACCTAGCCGGGAAGTGGTTGACAAATTTTATAATACAAAATTCACCTCCCCTTGCCGTTAATATAGCAAGGGCATACCCTCCTCTGTTTGCGGCAAGGGAAGGTCAAAACGTAACTATAAAACTATACATAATAGGTACGTTTATTTAATATTGTTTAAAAATGTAATCAAACAATTCGATGAAGCTATCCTACAACTTTAAGAAGTGTGTGATATATTACAGCAAACAAATCTAAACCTAAATGTAATTACGAAATACAGCACCGTCTACACATATAAACAAAACGAGCGATAAATCGGTTTGCAGTTCCGCTCCCGCTGTCTCTCCTCTCGGTTCGTAGCTAGAAGCTGTTAATTTCCGCTAGCTTGTATCGGCTGAGCATAGCGATGGTATTATTGCTCCTTTCCAGTAGTTTGCGACCTGTTACGTAACATTCATAAAGGTAAGACTATGTTCATAAGAGAAAGGGAATATATAAACTAATTAAATTTACTACTAAAAGATGAGTGGGATGTTTACCTAATCACATCAGCCCATGATTTACCCTAATACATTATAGAAATATGCCTTGGAGCGGTGGTGGCCTCACGGTACAACCGCACGCCTAACAAGCGTAAGATTCCGCGTTTGAATCCCGGCGTGTGCCTACACGGTTTTACGAGTAAGTACAATTTACTGTTTTTATTGTTATTATTGTTCAGCTACTACTTGCTCCCGGTGAGGGAAAACATAGTGAGGAAACCTGTATATAAGATTTTCTGTATGTGTACTCATGATTTATTGTATTGTCTGGTTCTCCTGTCAGGGAGAGACGGAGGCCAAATGGCAGTCGCTCTAATGTAATAACTGGACTCGCCACATCTGGGATCATAGCAAACCCCGTGCTCCGTAGTGGATACAACTGGGACTTATCGCGCCTTTATATGCTATATTCCTTTCAGCCGAAAGTGATTAGGGCACACTTCCATGCTGCGCAATGAGTACGGTTCGGAATCTGGAACAGAAACCGCATGCCACCACCATCGTCGCTGCCACGACTGGCCTGGT
Source organism: Pyralis farinalis (assembly GCA_947507595.1). NCBI lineage: Eukaryota > Metazoa > Arthropoda > Insecta > Lepidoptera > Pyralidae > Pyralis > Pyralis farinalis. The sequence goes on from OX382264.1 coordinate 9,504,504, forward strand.
CGTCGCTGCGACACGTGTTTCGCCTCTCCACGAGGCATCATCAGGCGCTGTAGACATTAATCGTAAGAATAACATGCTACAAGTGCATGTAGCTTGTGCTTTTTTTCTCTTTCTACACGTCTTGCACAATAAAATGTATAATAGTCGAAGATACTATTTAACTCCAATTAGCTTTGCAATACCAAATGACAAAATTTATCACTGACATTTAAAAAATTTACTATGTACTGTAGATTGAACGCAATGTATGTCAAATATTTTGTTCAATAACTACTCGTAATTTAATTAAGTAATAGTTTTATCAAAGAATTTGCTTTGATGATAGCAAGTAATTATATGTGAGAGACAAAGCAGTCCAGACAAATTACTTATTAATAAGATGCCCCTCTAATTGTTCTGAATATAATGCAGATATTTATATCACTATATGAAAATTATAGGACATGAAATTGTACTTATTTCTGATTTACATTACAAAATAATCTCGTATTACAAACTTCGGCATAAGGTGCGAAAAACGTGCTAGTTTTAAAGTTTTTTGTTTTCCTGTAATATATATACAAGTCTTTAATAACTGTAGTTATTTAACGTTTCTCGCTGCATAAACATGAATCACAGAAGAGATATTTCAAAGTCAGAGGGACGAAGAGACTATAATTGTTCTTTTTTATCTATTTTATACGACACGTTAAAATCAATTCTATGGTTTACCAGATGGGAAGAAAATGGAGCGCTTAATTTTGTTTACTTCACGCATACTCTTAAACACACACACACACATATTCACGCTATCCATCATACACCCATCAAACTAACTCTTAAACACACAGCATGCACAAACAAACACATGAATAGAGAGGGCGGGCAAGCGTGGACACAATCATCCTTACAATAACGAGAAGTTTGACGCAATTATTCATGTAATTGTGCTACTCTTAAATGCATGTTATGAATATCAGCATATCAATAAAAAAAAATTAAAAGCAATTACGTAATAGCAGCAAAATCGCCGCGACAACGTAGTTCAGTGGACTTCGACGTAAACCGGCCACCATCTTGTCGTGTCAACAGATTACACGAATGCACTACATAAAATTAGCATTTGTGTTAATTAAGATTAGTATACAAGATAAGTTTTTAATAAATAAAAGTAAGTGATTTTCCAGATGCTGTGTTTGATTCAAGTATCCATCTGAAGTACCCAATAATGAGTTGGTAGAACCGTAGGCTATATTTGTCTAGTACCAGCTCGGACGATAGGCCACTGAAGTAGCTGGAATAGCCAGGAGTGTCTATATCTATTATAGGAGACGAGGAAAGCCAAACTTATCTACCAGGACCAAATTGATCGTGTTTTATCAGAAAGTGATGTTAGGAGCTCTAAAAACCGGCGAGCGTGTGTGAGTAAAAATATGAATGTTAAAGAGGACCGAGTCACGTAGAGCTTGGTTTTTTCTACCTACACCAAAAGAGGTACGGCATAAGGTTATATATACACACACATCGGAAAAAGAGGACAAATAAAAATAGAGGCCAAGGATATCGTCTCAGTACTGCAGCAGTGTAGAACGACCCCCCCCCCATCCCCCCTTCCCCCCACACTAGTTGGAGTGACGTCCTCAAGAGGTAATATACCTAAATATACCTAAGAGGGGTTTGTAGAGAGTCGATGGATACAGGTGACTCGGAATGGAGCAGTGGGTCTCTAGAGAGATGGCATGTATTTAGAAGTGGCCGAATACGGGCTGAAATGATGAAGGGTATGAGTTTATGGTCAAGGAACTTCAATTTATCGCCTAAACACACAATACTATTACTATTTTACAATTACTTATAAAATACGTATTATTCTATTGTTGAGATATAAAATAAATATTTTCGATCAATGATTTATCACAATCGCTTCCTCCTGTCACCATGGCAATACTATTATTTAACGTTCATAGGCCGCACTGGTTGGATATTGAGGAAATGACACAGATGTTTTGGATCACATGTAATTCTACGTACATCGTTAACTATGTCACTATTTGTATCAGTCAGTAGTTCGCGATGATGTCTCGTTTAGATAATCTGTTCATCAACAAAAGGTTATGTTATAGCCTACACTAAATTAATGAACTCACGGACTTTTTATTAACAGAAAAATAAGATAAATATAATACAATACATACTTATTGTATTGTAAATACCTACTGTAATAAATACCTACATATTTTTACACAAACTCTTATAAAGTAAGATCCCAGGGCGGCCAGACGTTACTGTCATAAGTAGAATATGCGGGATAAAGTAGTGTTAGTAGGTATTTTGAGTGTAGGGATACCTGCTACCTTGAGCTGACGGCCAATTTACAGGTACCAGGTGCAAAAGGTACGTGAAAACACTACTCGCTTTTCTTAAATTCTCATGGCTGATTTTTATGTATGTTTTAAAGAACAATATTAGAAATTAGTAATCAACACTGCTACACCCGTCGGCGTAGGCGGGCGGGTTTTTCCTAGACTCTTTAAAGCTCCCTAAAAATAATGTAATTTTACTTATAGTCCCAAACTTGATTTTTATATATAATTTTCAGGTAACTATTTCAATGCATTCTGAAAGTTGGTCGAAATTAAAATATAATAATGTTGCGTAGAATAAAATGTAACAATGATAATGATAAAATTCATATAGAGTAAATAATGATAAATATTTTTATTAATGCTTTGCAAATATTCACTATTCCCATTTCGCCGACTGACATTTCAGCATACTGACTTTAAAAGCTATGTGGATAAATTTGGTTTGCTGTCAAATTTCTTCGTTTGATTTTGGTCATTATAAAAACCCCATACGTAACGATCGCGGACTATGTGAGTGTCAATATATGGTGACTCTATGTCTTTATAACATCAACAACAAAGTAAGGATGACTGCAAGCACCGAGATAACTGCCCGGTAAGGAAGTCCTGAAGTTTTACCAATACTTTTCTTTATACAACGTCACGAGGCATACTATACGGCCCACCTAATGTAAAGCGGATACCGTAGCCTTTGAAAGATTGCAATATATTAAGTATCACTCGCACGATGCTACCTCATGCCATCTTTCGAACTGATACAGCAACTCTTTAGTAGCTTCCTGGTAACATCACTTACACACAGGAATACACACAACCCTCCAAGGAGTTTGGCTGCAGTTTTCTGTGAGGTAGAGGTACTTCCTCAGATGGGCTGCTTTGATGCTTCCTACCTCTCTTAAAAACACCAAGATGAACAAACTTGCATACAAATGTTTGTGCTCGAAATCGAACGCAAGAGCGCTAGTATTAAAGTAGCATTACTAACCACTACGCCACCGTCATACTGTATCGATCCGAATCCGATCCGTCTATGTTTTGCGTCTTTGTTCAAGTTTTTTGACTCCTTTGTGTTTTAGAGAATTTCGTGTCTCGCTTTATACGGTACTTAACTTCTTCGTTTATAGCTTGCGTTTTGGGATTTATCCCACCACGTCTAGACTAAGTCTCGCATCACTAATGTTTATATAAGTATTAAATTCCGCTCTGCTGCCATATACCTTTTATTACTGTGCTAACCTATACATATAATTATAATTCCTTGTTTTAATTCTTTAGAGTATATTACAATAGATTCTTCTCAACGTCATGAGGCGTTCGGTTCTCTCTGTCTACTCGGCAAGGGATGTAGCGTAAAGATGTAACAGTCGCGAAACGAATCTTTCTTGTGGCATGTTACCTCTCATCGGTGTATAAAAATTGTGAATTATACAGTTTAAATATTATATATGAAATAATGTGTGGGTTACATATCGGGAACGCCTTTTAAGTTCACTCGTTTACATATTAACTGACAATTTTGAATTTGGAACTGTATAATATTTTAATTTGTTTGAATACAGAATCTCAAAGTAATTGAAAGTATTACGATTACTGCTATTGTTTAGTCACAACGTCGTTTTGAAAAAGGAATGTTACTAAATAAAATGTTCGTGCAATAATTTTCTACAACATTGAAGAGGCCTAATATGGCTCCGCTGGCGACCCGCCCTGGGAGTTGGTGGCGGAGGTGCTCGCCGAGGTGTACAGCTTCGTTGCTGAAAAGAGGAGTCTCGGCGAGCGCCCCACGTCGGTGGAGGTGGGGCGGTATCGCCAGCGAGGGCATGTGGATTGATGCGGAGGTGGGGGGAGGACCTGGCGCAGCCGCGGTATGGAGTCCGCGTTGCGGATGGGCTGCGCCCGGTCCTGGAGGCGTGGATGCGCTGCGCCCGGTCCTGGAGGCGTGGATGCGCCGAAGGCGCAAACCCCTCACCTTCCGCATGGTGCAGGTGCTCACCGGGCATGAGTGCTTCGGTGAGTACTTGCACAGGGTCGCGAGGCGGGAGGAGCGGCCAGGCTGCCACGATTGTGGCGCGGCCGAGGACACTGCTCAACACACGTTTGAGCAGTGTCCCAGATGGTCTCGCCAGCGCCATGATCTGGTGTCCGCGCTAGGAAGCGCGGACCTCTCGCTCCCGAGCGTGGTCCGCTCCATGCTCGGGAGTGACAGTACCTGGCAGGCGATGGCCTCCTTCTGTGAGACGGTCATGTACCAGAAGGAGGCCGCGGAGCGGGACAGGGAGGATGATCCCTTGGTTGTCCCGCTCCGGAGACGGCGGACGGGAGTGCGGCGTAGGCGCTACGCGCACCTACTGCCGCCTCCCTAACCTGTGGGACTAGGGGTCAGGATGGGAACCTGGCCCCATAATGGTCCCGCCGCCGGAGGGGCTGTCCCAATTTGCCGGGACGGCCCTTAGAGAGAAGAAGTCCGGCCCCTTTTGAGGGGCTGGCCAGTCGCAGTGGTGCCCTGTTGCTGACAGATCCGGGGCACCACACCAACGCGGCTGATGGCATTTCGCGGGGTCGTTTAGTGGGTATACCGTCGGACAGCCGACGGGGAGACCCACACTACCACCGGAGGATACCCAGGCACCGGTGGTGTGCGTAACGCATTTTTCCCCGCGTCAATAATAAAAAAATAAAAAAAGGCCTAATATGGCTCAGTATTTCGAAAAGCTAACATCTGTATATGTACGAAGACATGAGCTTCATCATGAGCTCATGTCTTCGCACTATCGAACTGTGGTTCTTAGAATTCCAGCATGCTTATACCAGAATTAGCGATAAATCTCGTGAAGGACGACCAAAATTCATCTTCCCTGAAGATAACATCGTTATTGTGAGACAACAAATTTTCTAAGATCGTCATGTGACATATCGAGAGATAGAGGCGTTATTAGGTATCTCAGTAACAACCATTCAGAATATCTTTCATGTGGCGCTTAGTGTGAGAAAGCTAGTTTGCCGTTGAATCCTGCATTTGCTTTCCGACGAACACAAGGCGTACCACTTCAACTGGTATAAGAAAAATCTTCAATAATTCAACCGAGGAGAGCCAAACTACGTTTAAATCATCATCAGTAGTGATAAATCTTGAATCTATGCCCGCGACCCTGATTTCATATTACAATCTACAGTCTGGGTCTTTCAAGACAATACGAAGTCAACTACAGTTGTTCGTTCTCGAAGCACTTCAAAGATGGTGGTCACCTTCGTATCCAGACCCAGTTACGTTGCGACTATTGTACTTGATGATCGTAGAATAGTTAATACAGAGTGGAATGTAATGGTTTGTTTATCATACACTATCATTGAATGCCGGATACCTATCACAAAGCGACGCATCATCCTTCACCATGACATCGTAACGTCACACAGCGCTCGTCAAACGATTTGGTATTTGAAGCAGGTAGACGTAGTAACTTTTGATCATCCTCCATGTCGTCCTTACTTAAGCTCTAACTGTTACTTTATATTTCTTAAAATTATCAAAAATCTTCGGGGTAATAGCTTTCTGCCCGGTGCGTGAAGATGCAGTCGATGCTTTCAAGTCGGTAATAAACTTTGAAGTGAAATATAAATTTGAATAAAAAAGGACACAAGTAAAATTATCTTAACCTAGATCAATAATCTACTTCAGTAATGAGACCCAATGACGTTGGGGCTCTATTACCAAATTAAGTTTAATTATTCTCCGTAATTACGAGTACGAAGGAAAGTACATGTATTTATGCTTTACGCGTATTGCAATCCCATATGGCACTATATTTCTTGCATGCAATAAAGGATTTGGGGTCGGTACCAGAAGCGTGCACGCCGCGACCCTGCCAGTCCAACACTTGGACTGCAATTCTGGACCCAAACCGCACAGACGCGCGGATTAGGGCGTCCCCCGGAGGCGACGCGCACCGATCCGCCCCCGTCGGTGCGAAATCTAAGGCATGCGGCGGTGGGGGCCGCCACCCACCACGCAACGCCCATCCCGGCGGGCCGAGGAGAGCCGAGTGTCGTATAGGCACATGGAATGTGAGAGGTGGTCTAAAAGATAAGATGAATCAGTTGATAGATATAATGAACGTGAGATGCCTAGATGCTTTGTGTGTGTCAGAGACCAAGCGAAAGGGAAGCGACACCGAAGATCTGCCCGGTGGCATGATGGCCCTGTGGTCCGGGGTGGACCAGGACGTTCATGCCAGCGCTGGCGTAGGTGTCGTGCTTTCATCTCGCTTGGCCGCTGGTGTGAAAGATTATGATTTAGTAGGTCCAAGACTTCTCTGGGTTAAGATAAAACTGGGGATTACGCGAGTGTTTTTAGTTGCAGCATATGCTCCTGTGAGCTCTGCTGATCCCCAGGAGCTCGAGAAGTTTTGGGAGACTGTAAGGGGTATTCTGGATTTGGCCGAAGCGAATGAACGGATAATTATGTGTGGTGATCTGAATGGATGGGTTGGGACCAAGCGAAGCAGTTATGAGGCTGTGCTTGGTCCATACGGAGATAAGAGAGTGAACGATGCTGGTAAGTTACTTTTAGACGTATGTATGGAACGAAACCTCCTTGTGTCGAACACGCTCTTCCATCACAAGGATATTCACACTTACACATGGAGACGGAATGAACAGAAAAGTGTGATTGATTTGATTTTGATAGATGGACGTCTCCGAAAGTCGTTAATGGATACAAGAGCCTTCAGAGGTCCCACTCTTGAAACGGACCACTATCTGGTGGTAAGCCGATTTGTGGGCCTTTTCAAGAAGTGGAGGCACTGGCGAGTGCGTATTCCTTTCGGAGACCATGAAAGAATAAGAAGTGAAAAATTGGAAGATGAAAGTGTGAGGAGTACGTATGTACGTCTAGTCAGTGAAAGACTTGCGAACGCGAGTCTTTCCGACTCAGATGTAGACGAATGTTGGAAAGTTCTGAAAGAAAGTATGGTGGACAGTGCGAAAGAAGCATGTGGATGCGCAAAGAGACGTAGAACACTAAGAGGAGATGCCTGGTGGGATGCGGAGGTTCAATCCTCCGTGGAAAAAAAGAGGAAAGCGTGGCTGGATTACGTATCATCTTTGCACCAGAGTGATGGTATGAAAGAAATGAAGAAAGAAATATACCGTCGATGCAAGAATGACTCCAAAGCTTTAGTGAAAGAGAAGCGTGAAAGACTACATATGATTGAGGAAGAGAAGCTGACGAAGAACTTCGAGGCAAATACCAAACTCTTCTGGAGAGAGGTAAAGAAGTCTCGAAGTGGTTCGTCAGCATCCAGAATGGACAAGATAAGATGTAAAGCTGGTGGCATTCTTGCTAACACTCAGGAAGTGTTAGAACGGTGGAGTGAATATTTTAGAGAAATGTATGATTATGTCCATGACGCTGGCATTGTGAATGAGTCTGTGATTGACTCGGCAGTGCCAGCGTACCATGAAGACATTACTATGGATGAGATTGAATGGTCGATACGAAGTTTGAAAGATGGAAAGTCAGCGGGAATCGATATGGTAACAGCTGAGATGATCAAGCTAGGTGGTACCTGCGTTAGGGAAGCCTTCTGGTTTTTGAGCAAATTATGCTGGAGAACCGGAAGGGTCCCGAGCGATTGGAGACGCGCAGTCATCGTGCCCTTGTATAAAGGCAAGGGCTCACGTATGGACTGCGCCAACTATAGGGCCATCAGTTTGATCAGCTTAGCAGCTAAAGTGTATGGAAAAATCATTGAAAGGAGAATGAGGGTGAAATCCGATGGAATGTTTTGGGAAGCACAGGGTGGATTTCGAAGCGGCAGAGGATGTACGGATCAAGTTTTTTCACTCCGCAACATCGTAGAGAAGCATCTGGCTTTGGACCAGAAGGTTTTCTGCGGTTTTGTGGACTTTGAGAAAGCATTTGATAGAGTCGTGCGAAAGAATCTCTGGAACATTTTGCCCGGATATGGGGTTGACGGTGACCTACTCCGTGCTGTGCAATCCACTTATGAGGATTGTACAGCATGTGTGCGGGTGGACGGCAGCTTGTCGCCCTGGTTTGATGTCAACATTGGTGTCAGACAGGGATGCGTGCTGTCGGCTCGGCTGTTCAACCTGTATCTGGACAGTTGTCTTCAGAGAATAAGAAATATGAATGTGGGAATGCGAATGGGTGACTCAGTGGTCAACTGCCTGCTTTATGCAGACGATGCTGCATTAATAGCAGAATCACCATCCGAACTGCAAACACTAGTTACAACAATGAAAGATGATTGTATGAAGAAAGGCTTACAATTGAATGCGAAGAAAACCAAGATAATGGTATTTGAAAGAGAGACAACCAGAACGAACACTAGGATTATGGTTGATGATGTAGTGTTGGAGCAAGTGAATGAGATTGTATATCTTGGAAGTGCTTTTAGCAGCAATGGAAGGTACACCGCTGATGTGGAGAGACGAGTGAGTGCCGGGAATAGGGTGAATGGAGCGTTGGGTAAACTTCTAGGCTGCCGAAATCTAAGCCAGAAGGCACAGCTCGCTGTACACAACGCGGTGCTAATTCCAACGCTAACTTATGGAAGTGAGAGCTGGGTATGGCAGAGAGAGCATGAAAGTAGAATAAATGCGGTCGAGATGCGAGCATTGCGCAAAATTTGTGGCATAACGCTTGCTGACCGCGTTCGTAATGAAGACGTGAGAGAAAGAGTTGGTCTAAAAGAGAGTGTCGGTGTTAAGATAAGAAAGGGCATGCTCCGTTGGTTCGGACATGTAGAAAGAATGCGGGACGAAAGAATGACGAAACAGATATACAATGCAAAAGTGGAAGGATGTAGGAGCCGAGGAAGGCCGAGACTAACCTACCATGACCAAATTGGTCGTGTTTTATCAGAAGGTGATGTCAGAAGCCCCAGGAACCGGCGAGCGTGCATGAAAAGAGCTATGAATGTCACAGAAGCGAGTGAAGTATGCAAGGACCGAGTCTTATGGCGCTCGGTTCTCTCTGCCTACCCCGCAAGGGACTTGGCGTGAAGATATACATATACATGCAATAAAAGGATATAAGTTCACTGCCTGCAGAATGCAATATAAGGTACCTATTCTGTACCTCATTAATCTCATTAGAAACTTAATTGCCTTGTATGAATTATATTGTTATAATATTCTGTTCTTACCAAATTAATACGAACATACTCAATTCGGCTCAATTGAATATCTACTTACAAGTGTCCCCAAAATTAACTTGTAAAATTTGAAGCAAAGAGACAGAGAGAAGTTAATTAAAAGGTTGTAACAGAAATGTTGTCTAAGTGCCGGTATACCGTGCAGTAATCTAAGAGACCAGGAAACAGCTAATGCACTTATATTAAGAAAATATAGTATCTGTGAGATTCTCCGACCTTCTTAAGGAAATTAGATGACTTGGAAATTATTTTTGTAACAAACTTTACATTGATATCAGTTGTTGTAAAATTAATCGTAATAAAATTGTTAAATACGGGGTTGCCCGTTTAAGAGTATATATAATTCTATATACGTGAAAACGTCTACGCAGAGCTTATCCAAGTACACACTGTATTGTAGATTTTTTGTCGTTTATTTAATACAGAATATTCAAAAGAATATTTTCAATGGAAGGCCTTATTGCCTTTGCAAAAGAAGGTTGTCTATTCTGACTTTACTTTTTATTTATACCAGCAGCCAGAATACAGAAAATATAATTCTATTAACAATAAATTTTGTAGGGTAAACTATATAATACGACTTTCTCGTATTTTATCTCTAATTTATGAAAAAAGAAATATATATTCTTTCGCCCAGAAATAAACTTCATGATTCATAAATATTTGTTAAGTACATAGGCTTCAAATGGACTGAAGATAAGATAAATAGATTAAGTATATCACTATTAAAAAATAGCAAGACAAGAATACTTATCTTAAATGGTTTGGGTGCTTCAAATAGTTATGTATGTGACAATTAATTATGAATAGCTCTGTATAGTTTATAGGTATTTAATTATTTCACAATGGCAATAATATATATTTATTCTGCATTTTCCAAAATTTTATTAATACAGTAGATAAGTTCTAGTATGTATGTATGTATGTATATCTTCACTCCAGGTCTTTTGCGGGGTAGGCAGAGAGAACCGAGCGCCAAGTTCTAGTAATTTATATTTATATGTATTATATTTAACCAAAAGGATTCCTTCAATTATATGGATATGATTTATATAGCAAGACAAGAATCCTGTTTTTATAGTACTTATGAGTAGAGCTAAGCATAGTATGGGCTGTGGATAGACGCATTTTTTCACATAACTTTAAGTCATATTATCGGAAGTCCAAAATATTTCTCATACCATTTTACATCATAATGATCAATCTTCATAAAAATATATATTACTAATGATCGAAACTCACAATCATCAGATTTCATAATATCTCTAATAATACACCTGGTTTATACTAATATTTGTTTTCATATATTTCTTAAACATAGGTGTAATTAATCCGCATTGGATTGCAATGGAAAAAAATAAAAGGTGGTAGTAAAAATAATAGGTATGACGACGAGCGAAGCGAGGGGTATTAGGTAGAACTACGACCCTACAGCGTGCGAGCCGAGCGAGGGACGCGAGCGTACCGCGGCAGCGGCCAGCGAAGCGCCAGAATTTTTTCTTTTAAGAAGGAAACTGTTCTGAAAAACAACATTATGAATTGAATTATGTTTTTAGTAATGACAGTATTAATAAAAAAATATTATAACAGTCTGTTATTACTTAGTTTAAAAAATTATAAACAAAACTTGTATGAAGAAAAAATTATGAAGTGATTATTATGAACACAAATCAGTAGTAAACCAAAAAATAGGAATTAGATTTTTATGTGATCCAATATGAACCCATGGGCCGTATCTCGATTTAAGGAAACGTTAGGAAATAACAATTTAATAATTTCGGTTTCGGAAATGTCTCTTTGTATTACAAAATTAAAATTCGAAATAGGTATCTCGCTTCTCTTCTATCGTATCTGTTCGATGACAGGTGTAGCGTTGAGTTACTGTTTTATTTTATGTACAGGTAATATTACTCCATTAGCTTCGTCATAACTTTACTATCACTCTTTAATAGTGTCCAATCTCATGTATTTCGTTTAGTAAATTCAAATAATAAGTAAAATATGTTTAAGATTAATTCTCACATATCGCCACTAGATGGCGCTGTACTAAAGTTGAATCGCGGTATGGTTGCGTTACACATTTAACATGACCTGATTTGTGAGATTTTTAATAAATGTCTATGCGTTCGGAGAAGTGATTATTCTTTCTGCTCCTGGCTAGGATACCTTTGGACAAGGTCCCTCCGAGTCGGAACGTTTTTTGAAGAAAAGCAAAATTCACTTGACAGTACCAAAATTGTAAAGTAAAAGTAACTGTGAAAAAGTAGTTGTACCAAATTGAGTTAGTGTACAGCGAGGACTACATTTTATTGCCTAAATTATTGCTACTGTTTGCCGTGCGGGTGGCGCTAGTGTGCAGTAAAAAATTGTATCGACGGATGGTGGCGCTGGTGTCGAGTTGACACTGTGTCTGCAGCTAAATTACACGAGCGACATCTGGTGGCGAAGCAAGGAAACAAAGCTGCATAAGGAAACTGGAAATTACACGAGCGACATCTGGTGGCAAAGCAAGGAAACTGGAAGCTGCACAAAAGTCGTATAGTGAAGTGTTAACGGTAAAGTGCAAAAAAAAACTGTGAGTACAATCTCTTTATTTTAACTACAGTGTTCTTTGGAAAAAAAAAGACTTAGAATATTCAAGTAAATACTTGAACTTGTGAAATTTTAAAGTTTAGTTTAGGACTTAGAATAGTTTCGTTAAAAACGACGATACGGGGAATCCATGCCCGATTTTCTCCAGAGGTATATCTAATTCTAAACACTTAGAAAATTTCGACTGAAGTTTAACTTGGAAAATTTCAACTTCGAAAAAATTACAAGTTTGAAGAGCTTTCTAGTTTGACAGAGTTCAGTGAATTAAATACTATGGAAGGCGAAATAAGAGTGATAGAAAGTTTGAAACGTGAGATAGAGAAAGGAAGGACGAATTTTAAAAAATCGCCTAAAGAAAGGATTACAGAGTCATACGTTTCTGCACGTCTAGAAGGGTTGGAAGAAATGATTCGTAAATTTACGGAGAAACATGAACACCTTATAGCGAAATATGAGACAGAAGAACTAGATAATAGCACGTATACAGAATCCGATGTATTTGATGAAGGTTATGAGACATATTTATTATACAAGTCTGAACTGAAAGCAACTTTGATGACTTTTAAGCCTTCAACAAATATGGAATCTCCCTCCTTAGAAACTAGTAATAATGTAGTAAATAATAAAGAATCTGTAGTTAAATTACCACAAATATCCGTTCCTTATTTTAGCGGTAAATATAGCGATTGGGCATCTTTTAAAGATTTATTTGTATCGTTAATACACAGTTGTCCTACCCTCGATGACGTCCAGCGTTTGCATTATTTAAAAACCCAACTTAGGGGCGAAGCTGAACAACTAATTAAACATATCCCAATAACAAAAACTAATTATAAAAAATGCTGGGAATTGTTACAGCGAAGGTACGACAACAAACGATTCATGTCAAATTGCATTTTGAAACGTTTATTTGGTCAGCGTGCTTTGAATAATGAGTCAGCTCAAGGGTTAAAAGAGTTAATTGATACCACATCTGATTGCATACACGAGTTATCTAACTTAGGGGTTAACGTAGATACGTGGGATTTAATTATCATTTACATTGTCAGCCTGAAGTTGGACCCTGAAACCAGGAAAGAATGGGAATTATGCGTGAATAAATCATGTGAGGAATTACCTTCATTTAACATGTTCAAAGATTTTTTAGAATCTCGTTTTCGCGCCTTAGAGTTTGTTGAGCCCACTAAAAATAAAACTAAGGCCAACCAAAGTCACATAAACACCAAATCCTTGCATACTATTTCGAACGTCCCCTGTCCTCATTGTAATGAGAACCACAAACTGCATTCTTGTACTAAGTTTGCTAAACAAGATGTAGCAAATCGTCAGGAAATCGTAAAGTCCCTTAAACTGTGTTTTAATTGTTTTGGTAACACTCATTTAGGAAAAGCATGTAGAGTCCCCACATCGTGCCGCATATGCAGGAGAAAGCATCACACGCTACTTCATGGTAAATCTAATACGAGTATAATCACAGTTGCTGATACTTCCGAGTCAATGGAGAAGGAGCATAGTCAACCGAACTCGTCAGAAGTGACGAAGGAGACCACAAGTATTTCTAACCATTTTGTGACAGGAAAGGTTTTTAATCAGACCTTATTAGCCACGGCCCTTATAAAGGCTGAGTCCAAAAATGGTTACCCACAGTTATTAAGAGCCCTGCTAGACCAAGGGTCTCAGGCATCTTTTATATCGGAAGCAGCCGTACAGCTGCTAAGATTGAACAAGATCGCGGCAAAAAGCACTATATCAGGTTTAGGTGGTGGTCATAATGGCTTAACCTCAAAATATACGGTTATGGTGAATATTCAGTCACTAAATGATCCCACCTTCAGGTTAAAAATTAAGGCTCACGTCCTTAACACCGTAACGTCAGTGCTACCTGAAAAGAAATTTATTCTACCCAATTGGCAAGAGTTAGGTAGCATGCATCTAGCCGATCCTCAATATAATTCACCTAACAAGATAGATATCCTGTTAGGTTCCGAGGTATATTGTTCTATCCTGAAAGAGGGTTTGATTAGAAGCCCCACGGGTATTATTATTGCTCAGGATACTTACCTTGGATGGGTATTGTCAGGACAGGTAACGGGCTACGATGAAGAAAGACAAAAGTCTCATAATGTAATTTTAAATCTGCATACTAAAATAGAACAAACCGATCTGATCAAGAAATTTTGGGAGATCGAATCCGAACCTAGTTTGAAGAAGAAAATCTTGACTCTAGAAGAGCAAGCATGTGAGAATCACTTTAAAGCGACTACATATCGAGAGGATTCAGGTCGTTACGTCGTTGAACTACCATTTCGTTCAGGTGCTCCGAGTGATTACGGGGACACTAGAACAATAGCAGTTAAACGCTTGTTCAATCTTGAGAAAAGATTAGCCAAAAATGCAGACCTGAAACAAAATTACAATAAAGTGTTAGATGAATATTTGTCACTACAGCACATGGAAGAAACCACTATTGGCGCGGAGCATGTAAACACAAGGGTATGGTTACCGCATCACGCTGTTGTTCGGTTAGATAAAAATACTACACCTGTGCGAGTAGTATTTAACGCGTTAAGTAGAAGTGCTAACGGAGTATCTCTAAACGATACTTTAATGGTAGGCCCAACGATCCAACCCGAGCTACGTCACACAATCATGCGCTGGCGTATGTATCCAATCTGCCTAACAGCCGATATCACAAAAATGTACCGGCAAGTGAAAGTAGCCCCAAAGCATGTTGATTTCCAACGGATTGTATGGAGAGGGGATACAAATGATACCATACGAGATTACCGACTCTTGACAGTTACCTTCGGTACCTCTTGTGCCCCATACCTAGCAGTCAAGGCTCTTCAGCAATTGGCAATAGATGAAGGTGTTAATTACCCGCATGCGGCTAGTAGAGTTCAGTCGGACTTCTACATGGACGACCTTCTAACCGGTTGCCAATCAGAGGAGGAAGCGGTTAGGATATACGAGGAAATGAATGACCTACTAATGAAGGGTGGATTTATGTTACAGAAATGGGCCAGTAATAGAATAGGATTGTTGGAAGGTAGAGAAGCTGATATGGATAGGGAAATTAAGGAAGATGAGGTTATGAAAGTAGTAGGTATTACGTGGAACCGCCGAACTGACGAGTTTGATTACAGTATTAGACTCTCCTTTGATTCTCCTACACCTGCGACAAAAAGAGAAGTTATAGCGGAAATATGTCGCTTATATGATCCACTAGGCTGGATAGCTCCATGTATAATAACTGCAAAAATTTTTATTCAAAAATTATGGCTAGCGGGTCTAGATTGGGAAGATAAGTTGCCTGCAGAGCTTATGCAAGAATGGCAACTTTATAGAGAGATGTTATCTAAACTGAAAAATTTTCATATTCCCAGATGGGTTCAAACTACTGATGGGGATGTACAGGTTGAGCTACATGGGTTCAGTGATGCATCCAACGCAGCTTATGCTGCAGTCGTATACATTCGATGTATTGCTAAAGATGGCACAATAAATACTCACCTGTTAACCGCAAAATCAAAGGTAGCTCCCATCAAACAGATTTCCACTCCCCGACTGGAACTCTGCGGAGCCCTGCTGGTCACGAAGTTGCTAATAGAGGTGTCTGAAATCTTAAAATTAGACAAATCAAACCTACATGCTTGGACTGACTCCACCGTTGTCTTGGCTTGGCTGAGTGACCACCCAAGTAGGTGGAAAACTTTTATCGCGAATCGCACGTCAGAAATACTTACACTTTTAGATTCTTCTCATTGGTCGTACGTACGTTCTCAAGAGAATCCCGCCGACTGCGCGTCACGAGGTGTCCCCCCTTCTGAACTAATCGATAATAAATTGTGGAAGAATGGTCCAGAGTGGTTACAGGAGGATAAGATTCTATATATAAAGCCTCAATCTATTTGTACTAAAACGGAATTAGAAAGCAGACAGATAAAAGCACATGCTACAATAACCGATAGTTATCAAGAGGTGGAAGAGCTACATTCACGATTTTCCAGCTTAAGAAAACTACGAAGAGTTGTAGCTCAATGTAGAAAGGTCTTATACCTACGAATAAAAGATCATAACGAAAGAAAAGCTAAACTTACCTTACCATATCTCACCGTGGTTGAACTCCAGGATGCACTTACTTCTTGCCTCCTACAACATCAGCGTTGCTGGTTTCACGAGGAGATCTTCAGCCTTCTGAAACATAAAAAGGTTAACAATAAAAGTAAAATATCGACATTAAATCCCTATATTGACAATAATGAAATTTTACGAGTTGGTGGTAGAATAGAAAATTCATACTTACCTGACAACAGCAAGCACCCCATTATAGTATGTGGTGAGTCTCATCTAGCCAAACTGATAATAGTCGATGCCCACGAGAAAACTTTACATGGTGGTCAGCAGTTGACATGTCATTATATCCGCTCCAGATATTGGGTCACAAATGTCAAAAACTTAGTACGAGCTTACATACATAACTGTATTGGATGTGTTCGTAATGCAGCTAAAATACAAACTCAATTAATGGGTCAGTTACCCTCTTGTCGAGTGACACCCCAGAAGCCATTTTTGCATTCTGGTGTGGATTACGCCGGTCCCATTAATATTCGAACATCAAAGGGTAGAGGTCAGAAAGCACATAAGGGATATATAAGCCTCTTCGTTTGTATGGCCACTCGTGCTGTTCACATAGAGGTAGTATCCGACCTTACATCAGAAGGATTTTTATCAGCATTTAAACGTTTCGTTGCCAGAAGAGGTCGCTGTCGCCAACTTTGGAGCGATAATGGGACGAACTTTGTCGGCGCTGCCAAGGAACTAAAGGTGTTATTGTCAAGTGAGCGTTCTTCATTTTCTGAAGAAGTTGCGACTTTCTTGGCCAATAATGGAACAGAATGGCACTTTATTCCTCCCCATGCTCCGAACTTTGGCGGACTATGGGAAGCAGGAATAAAGAGCACGAAATATCATCTTCGTCGAGTCCTCGGTGAGTCAACCCTCACGTATGAAGAATTAGCCACGTTGTTGTCCCAGATTGAAGCGTGTCTCAATTCACGACCTCTATCTCAGGCTAGTACAGATCCTGACGATCCTATGCCTTTGACGCCAGGTCACTTTTTAATTGGTGAACCCTTAGTAATGGCTCCTGACCATAATTATGAAGAGATAAAGGTGAGTAATATTCGTCGTTGGCAGCTTACTCAACGAATGGTGCAACATTTCTGGAGACGTTGGTCTCAAGAATATTTAACCAACTTTTTCCAACGATACAAGTGGAAGGCTAAGTCTCCAGAAATGAAGATAGGGGATGTTGTATTAGTCAGAGAAGATAACTTACCTCCTACTAAATGGCTCTACGGTCGAATAGTCGCTCTCCATCCTGGAAAGGATAATGTTACACGAGTTGTGACGTTGCGTTACAAAAATTCCGTCATTCAGCGTCCAACTTCAAAACTTTGTGCACTCCCAAATCATGATGAATAGTGGATAATCGTGTAAATAAATAAGTAGTAGGTTAAGCGTTCAAATAAATGTTACTTTCTAGATCAAGTAATTCTAAGTTTTTTTTATATTCGGGTTCTTGAGTTTTATTTAATGTCCAACAAAATAAAACTTGGTGTAAAAAGCTGTCAAGTACTATATGTTTACAGTCCACAGAAGTTGTATGTTATTTTTTTTTAATTTTATTTTTCTTTGTTTGCCTAGATGAATCGAACTGATATTTAATATGATATGAGATAGATTGTTATCTTTTATAGATTTGTTGAAGAACTGTTAGTCCTTAGTGGGCGGTATGTCCAATCTCATGTATTTCGTTTAGTAAATTCAAATAATAAGTAAAATATGTTTAAGATTAATTCTCACATATCGCCACTAGATGGCGCTGTACTAAAGTTGAATCGCGGTATGGTTGCGTTACACATTTAACATGACCTGATTTGTGAGATTTTTAATAAATGTCTATGCGTTCGGAGAAGTGATTATTCTTTCTGCTCCTGGCTAGGATACCTTTGGACAAATAGTTCACTGGCGTTTTATTGGTAATAAAATTTTAGGGCAAAATATATAAACACCTACTTTGTATGAATGTATTTATTTACTAAGCACACAATACCTTTTACACAATAAAAGGTTGTCGTAAATTAAAGAGATTCATAAAAAATAATTTTATCTTTGTTATATAAAGTTTATACAAATAAGATATTTATTATTTTGATAGACTACCGCTCGCTACCGGTAGGATTTTTTTTTTGCATTCCGGACCAAAATAGCCATTTCTTCTTTTCTCAAAAACATAGGATTGATTCCTTTTGACTAAACTGATCGCAATCAAATTACACGAGTGGAAATGAAGATTCTTTGAATCTCTTGTTTTATATCACTAAGGTGACACATAAGTTAAAAGTAAACAGTTACCTTAGCCTATGGAGATTTGTAACACCAGCTATGTCACTGTTACGTTGTACAACCTATAAAAACCTCACGCCTTTGTTGAAGAACCCCATACTGTATTCCCTAGGGAAAACTTTTGCAGGGAGCTCATTCCACAACTTAAGAGTTCTCGTTAAAAAAAAATCTCTGGAACCGCACAGTTGCGTTTATGCGACCAATCTACTTGTGTCTGAAATGGATGGTACTTTGGCTAAGTAAAAGCTAAAGTATCTGACTGGGGGTGGCGTAACTTGGTCGAATTCAACCCCAAGAAAACACAATTTTGCGCATTCACCGCTAAGAAAACGCCATTTGCTGTGGTTCCTAAATTCCAGAAGACACCTCTTACCATCACCAAAAGTATTACGATCGAGATCTCCAGTGAAGTGCAATATCGAAATCACCTTGAGGGGGGCAAAGACTTATATTATACGTATATAAGTCTCAAGTCAGACCGCACTTGGAGTACTGCAGTCACCATTGGGCGGGAGCACCTGAATACCAGCTTGGACCGTGTGATTCGATTCAGAGACGAGCTGTGAGAATTGTCGACAATCCTAAGCTTACACACGGTAACTAACCCTTAAGACTAAGAATACCCTTACGATTAAGATTAAGAAGAGATTTTGCCTACCTCTGTGTGTTCTACCGATTGTACAACGGGTTGTGTTATGAAGAATTGTTTGAAATGATGCCTACAGCTACTTTTTATAAGCGCACCGCTCGCCGACGTCGGGGAGTTCACCGTCATATGCTGGAACCGCAATGGTCGCGTACTGTGCGGTTCCAGAGAAGTTTTCTTCCGAGAACTCGCAAGCTGTGGAATGAGCTCCCAGCCGAGGTTCTCCCAAGGGACTACAGCATGGAATTCTTCAAGAAATGCGTGAAGAGGTTTTTAGAGGGTCGGCAACGCATGGGTGACATCCCTGGTGTTGCAAATGTCCATAGGCTACGGTGACTGTTTACCATCAGGCAGGCCGTATGCTTGTTTGGCACCTCAGTGGTAAAAAAAAATCTAGTTTTTGGTCTTCTGTTTATGTTAGTGGTAATCAACTTCAGGGAGCTAGGCAGATCTTAGGCATATTAAATATCCCTTTCACGACTTCACGACTTTAGTGGGAACCACGACGACGAACGAGACGGTGCAGACAAAGCGACGTAGTTATGCGCCGTTCCCCGCCCCGCTGCATTCAATATAAGTCTATGCATTTGATAGTGCTACGCTCGCGCCACTACCGCCATCGGCTCGTGACTTCGTGAAAGGCAAAAGTTAAAGAAGATAATTAAATACAGATACTCATAAACAAAAATGCCCGTACAGGCTTTGCTTAGTTAGGTACTATACATATACATATTATCGGACAAATTACACAGCGCCATCTAGCCCCAAAGTAAGCGAAGCTTGTGTTATAGGTACTAGACAACTGATAAACATACCTAAATACATTTTCTTTTTGTAAATAGATACTTATTATGCAAGATATGCTAGATAGCATTGGGTATCATTAGGCCGGTCTCCATTTGTATGAGATAGATGCAGTGCGTTTTTCTCTTCAATTCTTTTTCAATTTAAAAAGTACGGATATATTAATTTATTCAGATACATTTTTGAATTTTTTTATACTACGTCGGGAGGCATACAAGCATACGGCCACCTGATGTAAAGCGGGTACCGTAGCCTATTAACGTCTGCGATATATTAAGTATCACTCGCGCGATGCCTCCTCTGCTGCTTACACAGCAACTACTTGGGAGCTTACTAGTGACCTCACTCGCACGCTGGAACACAACAACCCTCTAGAGAGTTGTTATTTCGTTGCGGTTTTATGTCAAATGGAGGTACTTTCCCAGACGGGCTGCTTTGATGCGCCCTACCTCTCTTAAAACATCCAGACCAAGACAGACAGACATGTTCATGCACACAAATGTTTGCCTTGTGTGGGAATCAAACCCACGAGCGTTGGTGTTAAAGTTGCGTCATTCACGACTGAGCCACCGAGCTCGTCATACTAATAAAAATAACGTCATATGTCAATCCATCCATCATAATAACCGAGTCTATGATGATAATGAGAAAGAATATCGCCGTCTCACATACATGAATAAGTGGAAAAAAACCTTATTCTCTCAGTTGGATAAAAATAGAAAGGCTATATCATATGCTAACTAAAAGATGCGCTGAAACACGCCTCCCAGAAGAGAGCGGGCTGTGTACCCGCTTCGGTTGTTTAATATTTCATCTAAAGCGCTGCGTATGTCAATATCACGGCGTGCAGGGTCGATCTGGGACAGTCAATGAAGGGAATTTTTCAAGGCTTTCCCATTATTTACTTGCTTTCAACCTTTTTGCGATAGCGATAGAGTACGAAATAGAATATACGTTAACTATGTTATGCATACAAGATAATATGAACTGTTTGTTATTGTAAGAGAAATGTCAAATGTGTTTACTTTGATAGAATAACCATTGATGTATTTTTTAATATAAACCTTTTATCTCGTTCAATTGGACGTCAATTGAAATGAAATATAAAGAATGAATCTTGCGTGCTGTATCGATCAGCATGGCAGTAGATTATCAGTAAGGTCACCAGTTGTTGCGTTATCAATAGGGGTGGATGCGAACAATGCTCCTTGAATCGAATATCGAACGGTTAGTGGACTATAGATAGACAACTATTAACATCAAGCAAGCAACTCAAGAGGTTATACAATTAGAGTGGGCTACAATGCTCAAATGGCAGTTATCGCCATTTGAACGTTACCATTTCTATATCTTCTATTTCTCCTTGACCACCTCGTTACGAACCCTTCGAAAATTTTACTTATAATCAGTTCGATGTGTATTTTACTTCACGTCAACATTTTGCCACAATATCTATATTTAAAGTGAATATTTTCTCTAATTTAAGTGAAAGTAAGTGGAGCACAAAAATGTTAAAGTGTGGTGTCTGTGCTGAGCACAAAAATGTTAAAGTGTGTGTCCTCGTAACGTGTCATGTGAGAATAAATAAAATACAACTTTATGTGTGTATAACGTAATCGTTTTGGGTA
The DNA here is from genome assembly GCA_947507595.1 of Pyralis farinalis. Lineage (NCBI taxonomy): Eukaryota > Metazoa > Arthropoda > Insecta > Lepidoptera > Pyralidae > Pyralis > Pyralis farinalis. The sequence goes on from OX382264.1 coordinate 9,526,108, forward strand.
TGTACATTGCACTAATAATTGACCTGTTTACCTGCTTATCTATTATATTCCTAGATTCCTATTCCTATTCCTAAAACTGTCGGACGTATAGAAGTTGAGACCTTGTTGTGTCGAGAAACATTATAAAAATGTTTTATTTAAAAAGGCTGTTTTGGAATGGTTCATACATATTTTATGTTTATGGCGTTCATTATTCTGAAATTAAATGCTTTGTGCGGTTTGTGTGGATGCCAACATGCTTGCTACCCTTAACTTTTTAGACGTTCTAAGTAAAGGCCTACAAGAATCAATGGATGACAAGTTGTACATTGCTGTGAAGCATCCATTTTAAGCTCACTAAAATGCGGATTTTGTCTGTAGAATTACTGCAAAAAAATATGCCATATCTGAGCCTTAAATAAATATGCTCGTAATTGTTAGTTGTGCTGATTCAATAACAATGTTCATTAAACTATGCAGTGCATGAAATACACTTCATACGTCGTCGACTGCAACATATCTATGGATGGGTTTATCTGTCTCGAGTTTCTCCGTGCGTCGGAGGGCACGTTAAACCGTCGGTCCCGGCTGTTGTCGACAGATGACAGCCGTTAAGCTAAGTCTGTGGCCCTCGGGCAGCTTGAAAACACTGGCCTCCGCCAATCCGCATTTGAGCAGGCGTGGCGGAGTATGCTCTAAACCCCTTCGGTTGAAGGGAGACCCGTATCCCTGCAGTGGGATGAGGATGAGGGATGAGGAAGGGTTGATATAGTACTAAGCCGATGCTCACTCATTCCGGTACTTTTTAATAGTTTTTGAATGATTATCAATTGTGTGACTTTATAACGTGATTAAAAATAAAACGTATAAATGTAATGAACAAAATCTAGGAATGCCGTATTAGATATTGATAATAACATTGCCTACATCGAATATAACATTATAGTGAGTTGAGAAATAGGCAAAATTATTTTTAAACTAAGAATTAATATTATATATCATATTTATTTAGCATAGTACATTTTTTTACTTACGGAATTAACTGGAACTAATATGAACCCTATGGGTGTTCTGATAAACCGCGATTCAATACAATGTACATATTGCCTGATACACTTGGAATTGTGTTTTCGTTCATATGGTCCAAATATCGCCGTAATCTACATCGCTTTCTATCAGTGGTATTTCCTACTCAGCAGGCCTCACCACGCGCTAAACGCATAGAACGCAGAGGTTCTTACTACGCTCATTCACTTGTAAAATCAATTTTATAAGCAAATTATTCAACACCATTTTGTTTACTCCCGCCATTGGTAGCAAGATCATGGAAACTGTACTACCGACTACTATTGGTAAACGAATGCCATCACCTTCATAATCTTATCATTTTGTGTCGATACGGACCGATGCATGAGCACTGTTCTATTGTTGCTTTATTTTTTTAAATAATTGCTATATGACTGAAGTTTTCTAAGTTTAATTCTTGCTAAGTAAATTACATCGTGCCTTACCTCTCAATATATACGTGCACTCTCATAAATATAATATCGCTAATCTTGCAGATTATTATTGGGTTAGGAATTATTGTTACCATTTTTTTTTCAGAGGTGTAATAAAGTCTTACTATTAAGTAAACTCTTGCTATAAAAAGATACCTGGATAGCTTTAGCTCTTTAACTCGAAAATTTCTACCCACGAACATAAACATATACGCATATATCCATTCATGATCACAAATACACACTTATCTACTCGCACACGAATATTATACATATACGCACGCAGGCTTACTCATTCGCACGTACGCACACACAAACATATACACACAATCATGCACATGCAGCTATCCTTTATAAATGATATACATGTGAGCTTTAAGAAGTAAATATAAAAACTAAATTTCAACTTAATTTCTACTGGTATATTACAATAACTTTCCAAAAATGTACTGTTAAAAACTCCTGTAACAAAATTTTAACTACAAATTGAATACTCATGAAAATGCCAGGTGTAATAAACTAGAATAAAAATAAACAAAGTGACAAACTGAAGCAGTTACCTCGATCCCGATTTTCCAGATCGAATAGACTTGCTTCATCTGGCATTTAAATCAATCGATTCTCGATTCAGTGCCATTAATTTCATTTCAACTATTTTTCTCCTTGAACTGCCGTTAACTAGTTTAGTCTGAGTGAAAATATGCAACGGAATTGCTTGCAAATACCATTACATCGAATATTTTAGAAACATATTTTTGACTGTTCTGTATTGAATTCCGATTTCAAATTATGTATAGTAGGTTATTAGTGGTTTATGATTAACTTTAGAGCCAAGCAGGACTGCATGTTTGCAGAGATAAGTTATATTATTCTATCTATCTATAACTTCACGCCAAATCCCTTGCGGGGTAGGCAGAGAGAACCGAGCGCCACGTGACTCGATCCTTACATATCTCACTCGCTTCTTTAACATTCATTGCTCTTCTCATGCACGCACGCCGGTTTCTAGGGCTCCTGACATCACCTTCTGATAGAACATGACCAATTTGGTCATGGTAGGTAAGTCTTGGCCTTCCCCGACTCCTACATCCTTCCACTTTTGCATTGTATATCTGCTTCGTCATTCTTTCATCTTGCATTCTTTCTACATGCCCGAACCATCGGAGCATGCCTCTTCTTATTTTAACACCGACGCTCTCTTTCTTTTATTTTATTATATTATTAATAAAATGAAATATTGAATGTGCATTATAGTTTATTAAATATACATTAAATATTAAAAGCAGCAAACCATTTCATTCTTCTTATATTCCAACAAACAATACATTACAGTTTGTTGCTTTCTATAAAATGAAAATAAATGTGCGTATAATAGTATTATTGCGTTGGAACTGAGAGAAGCATCTGGCTATGGATCAGAAGGGTTTTGGCGGTTGCGGGAATTTACGGTGTCTTGCTCAAAGTTGTGCAATCCACGTATGAGGAATGGACAACCTGGACGGTAATCTGTGATCCTGGGCATATTAATTTAGTAGACATTGTGGATTTCATATCAAGATAACTTAATTTTTTTTTTTTTTTATATATATATATATATTAGTTCAGCATAGTGGCCCCTCTTTGCCTGATGGTAAGCGAAAGAGGAGCCCAAATCGCAACTGCAACTGACAGCATACTACATCCCGCATCCTGTCAGTTGACGCTGCCATGCTGACCCGCAAAATGCTTCTTCACGCTTCGTTTGAAGGATCCCATATTGTAGGAAAGTGGGAACACATGTGCAGGCAAGGCGTTTTTTTTTTTCTTTTATATTAGTTCAGCATAGTGGCCCCTCTTTGCCTGATGGTAAGCGAAAGAGGAGCCCAAATCGCAACTGCAACTGACAGCATACTACATCCCGCATCCTGTCAGTTGACGCTGCCATGCTGACCCGCAAAATGCTTCTTCACGCTTCGTTTGAAGGATCCCATATTGTAGGAAGGTGGGAACACATGTGCAGGCAAGGCGTTCCACTTTTTGATGGTACGACAAAGATAGGAGTTGCCGAACTTTTTGGTACGCGAAGAGATATTCTCAACCGTGGAACTATGACATCGCAAGCCCGCACGTGTGGTTCTATGACGGAAGGGTGAGGGTGGGATAAGGGAAAACAGTTCTTCAGAGCACTCGCCATGGTAAAGATTTTTTACCATATAACTTTATAATTTCATAGGATACATCAAAATTTGAAGACACGATTAAATTCTGGGCGCGAAATAAAAGACCAAACAACAGAGGCATTAAACTTATGAAAACCTTACGGTTCGTGCTGGTGCATCGGCTAAAACAGTTGACCTATATATACGGTAGTTCTTCGCAAAAAGTTTACCTCTGTCTTTCGGATGCACAAGCGATATTGCAAAAAATTGTATAAAAGCCCAGTGGATAAGGAACCGGCGTACTGACCAACTGATCTCGGGTTCGAATCCTGGCGGGGCATGTACCGCTACGTTCGTATTTTCGGTTTTATTGTCACTTGCTCGGCGGTGAAAGAAAACATCGTGAGGAAACCCATACGTCCAAGAAATAATATTTCGATAGACGTGTGATGTAACCTAAGAAAGATATGGTTTTCTCTCTGTGTCATGGGGGTCTAACGGCAGTTGCGTCATGTAAAATATCTGTCTTCGCCAAATCCTTGGGCTTAAGTAGCAGACCTCGCCAATCCTAATGGACTAGGAAACGGGATAACGCGAAGAAGAAGAAGACCAATATTACAAAAATATAGGTTCACTAAACTAACATAGTGCCTAACCAATTGTAGTCCGTTGATTACAACTAATTCCTGTTCACTTTATTATTTTTTTGGAATGCTCAGCATGTGTGCGGATAGATGGTGGCATGTCACCCTGGTTTGATGTCAGAATTGGTGTCAAACAGGGTTGCATGCTATCTGCTAGGCTGTTTATTCTGTATCTTAATAGTTGTCTGCAGAGAATAAGGTCAACGAATGTGGGATTGCGCATGGGTGACCTAGTGGTGAACTGTATGCAGACGATGCCGTGCTATTAGCAGATACACCGTCTGAACTGCAAACACTGGTCACAACGATGAAAGACGAATGTATGGAGAAAGGCTTACTACTGAATGCGAAGAAAACAAAGATAATGGTATTTGAAAGAGAAGAATCCAGAACTAATGTAAGGATTACGATTGATGATGAAGTGTTGGAACAAGTGGATGAGTTTGTATATCTTGGATGCGCTTTCAGCAGGGATGGAAGGTACACCGCAGATGTGGAAAGACGAGTGAGTGCTGAATATAGTGTGAATGGAGCGTTGGGAAAACTTCTTGGCAGTAAAATCCTGAGCCAGAAGGCACAACTCGCTATACACAATGCAGTGTTGGTCCCAACGCTAACTTATGGAAGCGAGAGCTGGGTATGGCAGAAAGAGCATGAAAGTAGAATAAACGCGGTCGAAATGCGAGCGCTGCGCAAAATTTGTGGCGTAAGACTTGTAGACCGTATTCGCAATGATGATGTTAGAAACAGAATTGGTCTGAAAGAGAGCGTCGGTGTTAAAATAAGAAGGGGCATGCTCCGATGGTTCGGACATGTAAAAAGAATACAAGATGAAAGAATGACGAAGCAGATATACAATGCAAAAGTGGAAGGATGTAGGAGCCGGGGAAGACGTGAAGTTATAGATAGATAGATCGACTTTATTATTTGTAGTAAAAATATCTTCTACAGTTTGTTTCAACGTGAGTAACTTGGGTGAAACTTTTTAAGTAATAACAAAAATAATTCTTCAATACAATATTGTGTTTTTATAAACTGATTGGTTTAACATGAATTTAGAATTGAATTAATATCAATATGAATTTAGTTTTTCATAAAACATTAAATTCTCTATTTCGAATTTTATTTTAAAAGTTTCAGTTTAATTCGGCTAGTGCTGCCGCGTTTTATGTACAGACTGAAAAACACTCTTTATGATTAGTTTGCTCATAAAACGCGGTAGCAGTTGATGAGCACATGACGTTTGGTGCTTTGTCTGCGTTTAATAGTTTAACAATTTTATTTATAAATCAAGAAAAGCCCTTTTGTATAATATTTTTTTAAGGAAAAGTTATAATCTATAATATATATATATATATATTATTTTCGAGGTTGGAGGGGAGCTCGACGGTGTCGTGTATGTATTATTGTAAACGTGCAGCCTGTCTCGGGAAAGGCGTATTTATCCCCAGCTCTGCCATATTCGGAGGACACATTAAACCATCGACCCTGACTGTTGGGGATAGATGACAGTAGATAAGACAAGTCAGTGGGCTTCGAGCGCCTTGAGAACACCGATCTCTGCCGGTGATCTAATCTTTATCTCTAATCCACAGTTCAACAGTATGGTGGAGTGGCAGCTCTAAGCCCATTTGGTTGAAGGGAGATCTTATTGCTACAGCAGGGTACATGAGTAATATTTGGTAGTGTATTTATCAACAAATTTTCAGGCATTATAAAATACGCATGACGTAGACGCTTAGATAATTTTAAGAAAAATCACATGGATTAAAGATAATATGATACCGTATTATGTTCTATTTTTAATGAATGCGTCTTACTTGGTATCTATCCGCATGAATAAAAATCACAATTATTAAACTAATCAAATTACTAAGAAGCAGGAAGATCCAGTACGACAGAAGAGATCGTATGTTATCGACGAGTTGCTCTCATCCCCGCATTCTTCAAAATATTTATTAATGACTAGGTATACATAGCATACTAGTTGTTTACTAGTATGCTATATATAGCTGATAAGGTTTAGGAAATATAGAGCGATTATTTTTTTTTATAAAATAGTCAGGTATATGGACTTAAAAGATTATATTTAATAATTAATATATCAACCAATTTATTTCAGACACTGAGTGATAAAAAAAATCACTTTGTTGCATCACAAGCTCAGAAGCATAAAGCAACAAAATTAAGAAACGAGCCAATAAAATGGACTTTATATAACCACGTATGTCACTTTGTATCAAAATTTTGCTGGTTCCTATTAACGCATACTTGAGTCGAGGAAAGGAAATATTTTGTTCAATAATGGTGTCAATCGTGGTACTTATGCATCGCGAAGCGTAGGAGAACTGTTTTACAGACACAATAAACACGTTTAGTTAAATGATTTTCAAAACAAATTCGTACAAGATGTCACTAAACACAATCATGTTAAACACATTAACGATTTAAACGTATTTAGTTAAATTTATTTAGGTTAGTTAAACGAAATTTGGTACAAGCCACCCTTAGTGTACTACAATAACATTTATATTCTATAAATATCTGTATCGTAATGTTTGGGGACAACATTACTGTTATATTCCCAAGAATTATACACTTCTTCTTTCTAACGTCCTAATATATTCTTATCCTAATCACTTACCCACCACCTAAGCCTTAGGAGGCATGCAAGCATACAACTCAACTGATGTAAAGCGGTTGCCATAGCCTAGAAATACTTACAATATATTACTTACATTGTATTATTTGCGCGATGCCATCCCTGCTGCTAACACAGCAACTCCAAGAGCTTACTGGAGACCTCACTCACATGCATGAACACAACAACCCTCTAGAGAGTTGTTATTAGGCTGCGGTTTTCTGTGAGATGAATGTACTTCTCCAGACGGGCTGCTTTGATGCCCCCAACTTCTCTACTCTATTAACAAATTTACATAAATAACTACAACAACTAAATACAAGGTGTCAACGGGTACTTTATAAATAATAAAAATAATCTCGCCCCATGTACAGGGGAAAATGGGTACTGTGAAAAGGGACTGATTTACACTTTTGGACAATGAGGGACGTAAAAAGGGAGCGAACGGGTACGAGACCATCATAATCTGAATTGGAAAGTACACATTAGTAATGTAAGTTCACAAATATGTCGAGTTTCCGATATCGATCAGATATATCAGATATATATATATTTGTGTTTATAATGCGTTGCGTATGTTGTATCAATAATGTATATTGGGATATTTTTCTCGAAAATTCGACAGATATAGACTCCGTATGTAAGGTACATGTAAATTATGATATAATTATGATCTTATTCAATAAACGTAAAACTACCCATCAAAAAAGGAAAATGTGCTATTCGCCGCCGTGTAGCTTCATTAATTCGTAACAGTATACTGCCTACGGCTCCTACAGTATATAATAAACTACTGAACACTATGAGCGAAAGTAATAGCCTAATTAAAAAGAGGTTATTTGATATATTGGCATAGAAATCATGCAATAAACAATATAAAATAAGCAAAATATCAAACGCAAACTTTTCTTAATGATAAATTTGAAATGTAAAATTTAATATTCTCTGATGATTATTAAATGTGTAATAATTTGCCATAAATTTTAATATTTGTATACTAAATGGCAGAATGTTGGTGTCTTATTACGTAGGCTGCGGCCGCAGGATGCAAAAAAAAATCATTTTTTAAAATATATTTAATTAATAAAAGTTATAATCTAATTTATGTTACAATTGCAGTGCGATCTCGAAGACGCGGTATCTTGGGTGGTCTCGCTGCACCTGCATCGACGCCGACATCGCGCGGTTTCCATGAAGCGGTTTCAATGTAAACGCTGACCGGCGATACTCGTGGAGCTGTGATACGTAACAAGCTACTTGTTTTGTTTTTATTTATCTATGTCGCTTGGAATATTTTTGAAGTAAGGTGTAGCTAAATGCTCAATGACTATATACAATATATCGTCTACTACAATGGTACGAAATTATAAATCAGTATGAAATATAAGTCAATCCGATTACAGGCTTCGGCATTTCACTTCAACTGTTCAAAATTGTTTGGTGAATTCATAATTAATACGTAAGTACGGCTTAAATTATAAATAATTGGTTTGGATAGTTAGGGTCATTAGTTATGGATATTACATAGTCTAGTTATATTAATAATCATAGTTTAAATCTATAGGTATAATAAATTGGTAACCGTGTCAGTTTGTCATAGAAGCCAAGATTTTAAATGATTAAATTTTTGCTAACTGTTGTTGAGCATGAATTACTCACACATAAACTTACTGAACATATTTTAATGAAATTTTTACGGTGAGAAAACTCCTACATTTTAGTTCGACTGATATTCTATTTGGTGTGTATATAACGCGATGGCTGTTGCACCTGTAAATTAATTTTGAAACGTCTTTTTTATTAGGAGGTACGCCCTATTGGTTCCATATAATTAAGACTAGTTTAGTCTGCATCATATTGGAATGTTACAAAGGTGCTATGCTATCAATTTTAGGTTATCATAGCTTTTTAATATTTGAACTGTCATACTGAAAATATTTAGGGTTCCTAAAATCTTAAAATAATAACTCCATACGAGCAGCAACTAATCGTCAAGTAACAGGCAAGACATGAAACTGTAAGGTCACGATATGGTAAAATTGTAAAGCATCAAATTATAACCATATCATCACAACCCGTATGTAATTATTGATAAATATCTTCTTATTTCATTAATCATTTAGAAACTGAGTTGGTGTGAAAGAGAGCGTCGGTGTTAAAATAAGAAGAGGCATGCTCCGTTGGTTCGGACATGTAGAAAGAATGCAAGATGAAAGAATGACGAAGCAGATATACAATGCAAAAGTGGAAGGATTTAGGAGCCGGGGAAGGCCAAGACTTACCTACCATGACCAAATTGGTCGTGTTCTATCAGAAGGTGATGTCAGGAGCCCTAGAAACCGGCGAGCGTGCATGAGAAGACCAATTAATGTTAAAGAAGCGAGTGAGATATGTAAGGATCGAGTCACCTGGCGCTCGGTTCTCTCTGCCTACCCCGCAAGGGATTTGACGTGAAGTTATAGATAGATAGATATATAGGTAGATAGATAGATATTTCATTAAAAACACAGTTACACTTGGTCGTTATCCCGAATTCTATTACCTACAGAATTGGGACAAACCACTAATTGGTAATGAACGGGATCGAGTGCGCTAGTCTTCGGACAATGTAGTCCAGCTTCAGCATGCTACGGGTACAGGGTCGTTAACCCATATTTTCCGAATTCAACCAACCAACAACCAACTGCAATTGAGTCATAATATGGCACATATTATAATAATTAGCGTAATTCAAATTCTTTGACAAAATATTGTAACGACAAATAAGACATGGCACTAAATATTAGCCATCGCAATTTCGGTATGACAGTTGAAAACTATTTACAATTCTAATTTTCATTTGCATCTAAACTTAACAGCTAGTTAAGTGAATGGCGCGAACGATTGACTCATTGTCAATATAAATTGTTTCTTGTTACACCAATCGAGAATTGTTCGTCTATTAACTATATTTTCGAAGAAGCAACCATCTTTATTTTAACTTATATTTCCGAGTAAGAAGCTGAATACTGCGGTGAAAGTTAAAAGCTACTTATTGTAAGCTATTTAGTTACTCGTTAGTATGCAAGTTTTGATTCACGAAGTCAATAATGTGGCGAAGAAATGTTGTTACTTGACACTGTCCAATTATATCACTATATAAATAAAACGTGTTTATATTACAGTATATAGATATTTTTATATAACATTGCAAAGTCTAAAAAAATTGAGAAAAGATATATATTTGTCCACGTAGCTTATTCTTTAAGGGTACCAAAAGTAAAGCGCGTTTAGTAATAATAGCGTGAATTTTCACATCACTTAGTTATTAGCAAACGTAGGTTTAGTCGTTGGTGATAGCATTAATGAGACTTGATAAACTAATTGTTTATTATATCAAGGAATAGATACATCTTTGCCAGTAGATTGTGTGTTTATCTAATTTATTAGTGACGATATACAATATTATCATATGCACATTGCTGTAACTCGACTAAATAGTTAATAGATTCAGGCGTTATTTTGCGATAGTCAAATTTGCATGCAATTTAATCTAACCTTTTTTTTTTTTTTTTTTTTTGTGACGCGGGGAAAAATGCGTTACGCACACCACCGGTGCCTGGGTGGCCTCCGGTGGTAGTGTGGGACTCCCCGTCGGCTGGCCGACGGTATACCCACTAAACAACCCCGCGAAATGCCATCGGCCGCGTTGGTGTGGTGCCCCGGATCTGTCAGCAACAGGGCACCACTGCGACTGGCCAGCCCCTCAAAAGGGGCCGGACTTCTTCTCTCTAGGGGCCATCCCGGCAAATTGGGACAGCCCCTCCGGCGGCGGGACCATTATGGGGCCAGGTTCCCAGCCTGACCCCTAGTCCCACAGGTTAGGGAGGCGGCAGTAGGTGCGCGTAGCGCCTACGCCGCACTCCCGTCCGCCGTCTCCGGAGCGGGGCAGCCTGAGGATCGTCCTCCCTGTCCCGCTCCGCGGCCTCCTTCTGGGACATGACGGTCTCACAGAAGGAGGCCATCGCCTGCCAGGCACTGTCACTCCCGAGCATGGAGCGGACCACGCTCGGGAGCGAGAGGTCCGCGCTACCTAGCGCGGACACCAGATCGTGGCGCTGCCGAGACCATCTGGGACACTGCTCTAGAGTATGCTGAGCAGTGTCCTCGGCCACGCCACAATCGTGGCAGCCTGGCCGCTCCTCCCGCCTCGCGACCCGGTGCAGGTACTCACCGAAGCATCCATGTCCGGTGAGCACCTGCACCATGCGGAAAGTGAGGGGTTTGCGCCTACGACGCATCCACGCCTCCAGGACCGGGCGCAGCGCCTCCGCAACGCGGACTCCGTACCGCGGCTGCGCCAGGTCCTCCCCCCACCTCCGCATCATCTCCACATGCCCTCGCTGGCGATACCGCCCCACCTCCACCGACGTGGGGCGCTCGCCGAGAATCCTCCTATCCGAGACAAACCCGTATACCTCGGCGAGCACCTCCGCCTCCAACTCCCAGGGCGCGTCGCCAGCAAGGGCGGTCGCGGCCGTCCACGCCACCGTCCGGTACCCCCTTATCGCCCTCTGCGCTATGACCCGCTGCGCTCTGCGCAGCTGAGCCCTATTCCGAGCGCAGAGGGCTTCCGCCCATATGGGGGCACCGTACGTGGCCATACTCCGGCAGATGCCGGAGTACAGCCGCCTGCACGCGGCGCTAGGCCCGCCCACATTGGGCAGGAGGCGACCCAGCGCCGCCGCAGCTCTGATGACCCTCGGCCCCAACCGCTCGAAGTGGGGGCCGAAGGTCCATCTCCCGTCCAGGGTGAGGCCCAGATAGCTAATCTGGGCACTCACCCTAATCCTTTCTCCTCCTATTTGGAGGTGCGCTCCCGAGGGGGGGCCCCGCCTACCGGTCCCGCGGAAGAGGAGGGCCTCGGTTTTATCCAAGCGGACCCGAAGCCCAAGCCTCTCTATGCGGCTGACCACCAGTCCTACACCGACTTCGGCCAGCCGCGCCGCCTCCACGAAGGTCTTACCCCGGGATGTGACGAGGGTGTCATCTGCATAGCAGATGACGCCCATCCCGGGGAGGAGACGGCCCCGCAGGACCCAGTCGTATGCGAGGTCCCACAGAATGGGGCCCAGAACGGACCCCTGTGGGACACCGCACACGACGTGTCTTCTCACCATCTGGCCCCTCGCGTCCTCGTAGCGCACCTCCCTGTCCTCCAAGTACGCCTTCAACAGTCTCCCCAAGTACGGAGGCACCCCAAAGTATTTGAGGGCCTCCAGTATGGTACTGTGGGGGAGGCTGTTGAAGGCGTTGGCGATGTCTAACGACACCGCCACCACCACATCTCCGCTGCGCTCCGCATCCTCCGTCACCGACCTTAGGCGCCTAATGGCGTCGACGGTCGACCGTCTGGCCCGGAACCCGAACTGGGCATCCGATAGGCCCGGTCCCGGGCCATCCTCCAAGTGCTGAGCGAGGCGGGAAGCGACAACCCTTTCTAGGGCTTTCCCCGCCTCGTTCAGCAGAACGACTGGTCGAACCGCCGACCCCGAGTCCGGGGGCCGGTCTCCCTTCAACAGAAGGCAGAGCCGGCCCACCCTGAAGGGTCCCGGGCAGCACCCCGACCGCAAGCAGCAGTCGAGGAGCTCCCGGAACCTGTCTCCGAGGTGCACGAGAGCCAACGCTAGCACCTTCCCGTGCACCCCGTCCGGACCCGGCGCCCTCTTTTTGCCTCGGAGGCGGTCAACGACCGCCTCCATCTCCTGGTCGGTGACGGGCGGCGGAGCGCCCTCCTCCTCTCCTCTGGAGTCCGACTGTAGGGCCATCCTCGGGGGAGCGTAGCCCCGTGGGTTGTCGGGGAAGAGTTCCCCGACAATCCTCTCCAACACGGCCGGCTGGAGGGTCTCTGTCAGTGGGGCCGACTGAGCGCGGATTTTGTTCCGCGCTCCCCTATACGGTCGGCCCCACGGGTCCCTGTCTAGGCCCTCCAGCAGCTCCTTCCACGCTCCCTCCTTGGCCCTACTTATGGCCATCTGCAAGGCTCTCTTCTTCTCCACGTATATGCCGTGCAGATGGCCATCTCTCCCTTCGTCCCGGGGGCGGCGACGCCTGCTCCGAGTATACGCCCTACGCGCCCCGTTGCAGGCGTCCCGGAGGCCGGCTATCTCAGCCGACCACCAGTAGACCGCCCGCCTCGGAGGCGGACGCCCAACGCTGGGCATGGCCGCTCTGCACACCGCCGTGAAGGCGTCGCAGAGACGACCAGCCCCCTCCTCGGCGTCCAGATCCTCCATTGGCGGGAGGCCCCAGCGGCCGACAATGGCCGCCTCCTCTGCCAGTTCCCGGTCGAGTCTGGTGAGCGCCCAACGCGGGAACCGGCTCCGCCACCGGGACGAAGTCGTCGGACTCCCGGGGGCTGGAGACACCTCGAACCTGATATAACGATGGTCCGAGAGTGTCTCCACCCCCGTCTCCACCCTCCAGCCCTCCACTCGGCGTGCGGTGGACGCGGTGGCGAAGGACAGATCCACCACCGACCCTCCGTTCCACCGCACGCACGTGTGGACTGTCCCCCTATCTAAGAGGGACAGTCCCGCGGCCAGCGCCCACTCCTCCACCATCCGCCCTTTGGCTTCCGTGGCCGGGTTCCCCCACGCCGTGGACTTGGCGTTGAAGTCACCGGCCACGACAACCTGGGCGGGCGCTAGCCGCCTCACAGCCGACCCCAGAGCGTCGAGCAGCCGCTCCAGGGCCGGCAGGTCGCGGTTCGGGGAGAAGTACACACCGATGATTGCGTACTCTCCCCGAACCGCCGCCACGTAACCCGCTCCCCTCCCCCACACCACGAGTGGGGGGCTGGCGCCAGGCCTCGCGACGATGGCCACGGAACCGTCCAGATCCCCGGCCCAGTTAGGCCGGGAGGGCACGAAATATGGTTCCGCAACCACCGCCACGTCCACGTCCCACTCCGTCATGGTCTGCAGGAAAAGGTCCTGAGCCCCGGCGGAGTGGTTGACGTTGGCCTGCAGGAAGCGAGGATGTCCGGCCATTACTCGGACATCCTAGCCTCCGGCGCCGTCTGCCGCCCACTCCCGCGAGAGATGGGGGGCGTTCTCCCGCGGACGGATGGGGGGTTGCAAAGACGGCCCCCCATCACGTGCGTCGCCTTCCGCCCAGCGTCTGCGCATACGGCACAGCGGGCCTGGGCCGAGCAGCCCGAGGCGATGTGCCCCGGCTGCCCGCACCGGTAACAAAGCCGGCTGCGGTCCTCCTTGGAGGGGCACAGCTCGGCTGTGTGCCCCTTCCCCATGCACTTATAACAATGCATGGGGCGCGCCTCCAGCAGGTGGAGCTGCACCCGGCTCCAGCCCACCCCGATACTGCCCAGCTCGAGCAGCTTCTTCGCTGCCGTCACCGGGCAGCGCATCAGGGCGGAGCTGGAACTCCGCCAGTCCGGGCGGATTTCGCCCACCCGGACCTGCTCGGGGGTGCAGCCCCCCTCGCGCGCGACCGCAGCCTTGACCCGCTCCGCCGTAGCGGCGTCGTCCAGACCCGTGAGGCGGAACTCCGCACACTTCACGGGCCTGGACACCTCAGCAACGCTGGACAGGGCAGCCGACAACCTGGCCGCCAAGGCGTCAGCCTTCTCGTGACTGGACGAGCCGGGGACTTCGATAAGCCTCGCTCCGGTCGCAGACTTGCGAATCCGGAGCGAGCCGATTCCCAGCTCGCCCAGGTTTACCTCCCGCTCGGCCTTAAGCAGGGCCGAGGCATACGATGCCCCCCCTTGGGCTGCCTCCGGCCGTAATTTGAGAATTACGGCCGTGGAGCCGGGGAGCACCACCTTGGGCTTTCGGCCCTCCTCCCTGCCTGCGGGAGCATTGGCTGACGCCTTGGCGGGCGCCGGCGCCGCAGGAGTCGCGGGGGCCGCGGTCTTTCGCGGCCTGCGGCGGACCACGTCGGTCCACGCCTCCTTAGGGACCTCGGTGGCCCCCGCCGCTGGCGACGGCGTCACCGCGGCCGGCTTCGTCCTTGATGTGGACGGGCCGAAGCTCGTCCACGTCTCCTGCGGGGTCCCACTGCGGGCGGGACCCGTTCCGGTGGCCTGTCTTGCCCGAGGACGTACCTCGAGCTCGGCCGGCGCAATTACCTTCTTCGGCTTAGTCGCCGGCCGACCTGCATTCTCGATGGCCGCCCTCGCGGCCCTCGCCACCGGTGAGCTGTCGCCCGCCAATGGGGGACGGGCGACACCCGGAGGAGGCAGGCGCGACTCAATCGCGGCGAGCCGGCCGTCCACTAGGTTGCCGACGAGCCGGGCGATGTTTGACTCCAGGGTCTGGAGATCCACCGGGCCCGTCGACCCCTGCGCCTTCCTCTCGCTCCGGAGCTCCTGGAACTCCCGGCGGTGCGCCTTGACCTCCTCCCTCAAGGAGGCCACCTCCCGTTGGAGACGGGCGTTGTCAGCTCGGAGGCGGTGGGTCTCCTCCACCTCCGTGCGCACCACCAGGGCCCCCAGGATCTCCCGGATCCCGCTCGCAGCCCTTGCAATTTTTGCGGAGTAGCCCCCCTTGAGGCTCGCCGATTTCCCCGTGAGGTCGAGGATGACTTCCAACATCCCCTCGCCCCTCACCATGAGGTCCTCGGCGCCCCTCTCGAGTGGGCTCGCCGCATCCCCCTCAGGGCTTCTCCCTTCGGGGCTTTCCTTCTCCGCCTCGGGGCTCACCCCCTCGGCGCTTCCTGCCGCTACATTTGGGCTCATCCTCGTCCTAAGGGCCCGCTTCTCAAGGAGCGCATTAAATGCCGCCTCCTTGGCCTCCTCCTTTCGCTCCCTTATTTGTTGGCGGGCCCTAGCCAAACTGGGGGCGATACCGCCCCTCTTGCCGCGCCTGGCGGTGGGCACCTTCGCCCGCTCGTCGGGGGTCTCCGTCTCCGACCCCGAGAACAGGCGCTTGCGACACAGCTCAGATTCGGAGAGGGTGGTGACCATAGAGTCGGTCTCCACCCACCCCTCGCCCTCGCTATCCACCTCTTCCCTTCGTGGGCCCTCCGGGACGTCACCCCCCCCGGAACCTTTAGGCCCCAACGTAACCCCCCCACGCGGCATCACCGGAACTCGGCTGTCCAGGCTCGTGACCGAGAACTAGACAGCCCACACAACACGAAAACGAACGACAAACACAAAAACCAAACAAGTGACAAAACCAAACACCAACAAAAACCGCCTATGTTCGTCACCGAACCCAACTACAAACACAAAAAACAAAAACCAACGCAACAAAAACACACGACACCACCAACCACACGGACACGCTCCACACCACCAAGACAATCAACGAAAACGTCAATCGCTCCAACTCCACTCAACCTCCTCGCCCACAAGTATAGTTTTCTAGTTTTAGTCACCACTCACCGGCCACTGCGTTACCGCGCACCAGGTGAGTGGGTCCAGGGCAGACTACGTGGAAGCACTAGAAAACACTTGGGGCCTGCCACCAATTAGTTCATGCGGCCTAGCGCTGGCCGGCACCGACCCACTACCGTTAGTAGATGCAACATGCCGACGCTGCCATGGCTGCTCCGGTAGTCTCTACCTCGGCTGCTGCGGTCGTTTAGGGACGGCACTGCGATGGATTTGTCACTTGTAGTATGTTGTTCTTACGATTAACGTCTATAACGCCTGATAATGCCTCGTGGAGAGGCGAAACACGTGTCGCAGCGACGACCAGGCCAGTCGTGGCAGCGACGCTGGTGGGGGCTGCGGTTTCTGTTCCAGATGGCGGACGATCGCAGCAGCCGAGGCAGAGACTACCGGAGCAGCCATGGCAGCGTAGATCGATAAAAACGCCTTCAAAGGCACCGAAATATCCTCGTTACTAATGAAAAATTTTGCACGATTGAAGACCACTACAACAAGCAAAATGACAAAATGTACGCACACAGTTTTAAAGAAGCCACCTAAGTAGTTGGAAGGTTACTACGTGGTCATCATCCTGCGTCTGTAATTGTTCGGTGGGGTGTGTCTTATCAAGGAGAGTCACAAAGGTTCATTTTCGTGAAAAAGGAGTGAATACTTCAGTCAAAGTGTATGTGGTCTTGGATCGGGTTCTGAAACCTCTCAGCAATACACTTTTTATAAATATACCGTGGACTTTCCAGCAGGACTCTGTACCTGGTCACAAGACACGAACTCCCCAAGGCTTGATCTAAACCAACGTTCCGGGCTTTATAAGGGCTGAAGACTAGCCCTCGTCTAGCCCAAATCTGAATCCCTTAGACTACTAATTATGGTCAGTTTTACAGGACATGGCTGCTCGAAACGATACGTCGACATTGTGTCTCTTAAGAAATCTCTGGAGCAAACAGTAGCTAAATTTCCCATGGAAACAGTGCGTAAATCCATAGAATCGTGGCCAGACAGATTAAATGCCTGTATCAAAGCCAAAGGTGGCCATTTCGAATGGAATATATTTTTCATTTTTTGGTGAGACTTCCATAAACTGTGTATATAAAGATTAAGATTACATTACTTCAGAAAAAATTAATGCATATTCATTTGTAACAGAACCTATGGCCGGACTAGGAACGTAATACTGCAATGGCAGAATTACAGTATTATGTATCGTATGATGCAGCGTACGTGGTTTGCATTATACGTTATAGGTTTTCGTTAAATTTTATTAATTAATGTGTTATAAAGTGAGTGCGACAGTTTAAAAACAAACGGGTTGCACTCCAGGAGTGCCCACAGAAGTGAAAACTTGAACATTAACGTTGTGCATTTTTGAATATTTTGGAATGGTTAGGGAATAATTTCGCATTAATTACTTTATTTATCAGTATAAAAGTATCATGTATGTGGTAAAATTTATTGCGCTATCGTGCACAAACATGACAATTTATATGACATTAAAAATTTAATATTTCAGAACTATTACAATTATTTTACATTAAAATGTTTATCTCTCAGAAAAATCAACTTTCATCCATAATTTCACCATTACGAGCATCATCCAATTTCTAAACACCGCGCCGCTCAAACCAAACAGCGATGTTGATAAACTACGAGTACGTTGAACGAAACGCGTAAACGCCTACAATTTCATGCCGCTTACAACGTTTTGGTTTTATTTTTTAATTGTTTAATTAGAGGTAACTAATGTTTTAGCGCTGCAGCGAACTAAGTTCTAATTCCCACCAAAATCATACGGTCAGGGTCACGTGTACTGACGGCCTGCGAGTTTAGCATTTTTACTCATCCCAAAAAGTGCTAAAGAAGTTTTCACTTCAAAAATCCGAAAAACGAAACGCGGTCTGTTCTCCGTTTCTGTGTTTATTAATCATTATTGAACTTTATTTAATAAAAGGTTATGAGGTCTTATATTATAAAAATCGTTTACATAATTTATTTTACAAATAAACCAAGGTTATGTTTTGCGAAAATTTCATTTTCACGCATTATCGAAAGTCCTAGTTTCCATTTTATACGTAGCTTACGATGGTTAGTCCTAATCCTACTAATATTATAAATGTGAATGTCCGTTTGTTTGTTACGCTTCCACGTGAAAGCTACTGAACTGATCATCATGAAACTTTGTATACATATTTTTGGAGGTATCAAAAGTAAAATTGGATACTATTTATTAAAATATATATATATTATCAATGCGAGCGAAGCCGCGGGTAAAAGCTAGTAATATTATAAAAGCGAAAGTTTGTATGTATGGATAGATGTTTGTTGCTCTTTCACGCTTAAATGAACGGATTTGAATGAAATTTGGCACGTAGATAGATTATGATCTGGATTAACATATAGGCTACGTTATTTGACTCCACGCGGAGCCGCGGGCAGCAGCTAGTGACATATAAAGAGTGGCAGATTCGATTATTTATGCGCTTGTTTTAATTATTTGTGTTATCGGTTTTGATATTTAATATATATATATATATATATATATATATATATATGTCGGAACGTGGATGTAATGGTCGTCAGGTGACTCGTTGTTCATGGCGAATAAAGCGAAATACCAGCGTAGTTAATCTTCTCAATATTTAATCAAACCATTACAATAATAATCGTAATAAAAGTTATACTCAGATCGCAGATTACAACGGATTCAAAATGCGGTGGACGCGACACGTGCGGTTGGCTCCATTGCTCGATTCGTAATGCCGCTTCCAATGACGGTATCTCATCTTGACGTTTTTGACAACTGACCACAACCGACATTTCGAGCAAACCATAACAAACACAACCCATGTTGCCAATCCAACGATGTCGATTCCACCCAAGCGGCGACTTGACATTTTTATCCGTTATTATTAAAACTAGCATCACGGGGATTGATTTCTTCCGGGCTTCTCAATATGGTGTTGCTACCTCTGCGACACGGCCATTCTGATGCATCACACGTCCTCGTGTGCGTAATCTGTTACCAAAAAATCTTACCAGAAACAGATCTTACTCCAGCTCGGCCAACCCTGACTAAGACTGGCTTTAGTCAACATTTATTTCAAGTAAAATAAATTACAATTAACCAGTAACATAGTACAATTTGCACTTAACTCTAAGTTATAATTCACAATCGAGACCATTGTGCAATTATCTGCCAACATTTAGTTTAAAGTTAATTCAACATTTTTACTGGATTCTGCTATCATGAAATCATCGCCTCCATCTGGCGGATACTCTCTAAATCACCGCCTCCATCTGGCGGATACTCTTAAATTCATCGCCTCCATCCGGTGGATACTCTAAAAATCATCGCCTCCATCCGGCGGATACTCTCAAAAAAGCCATCGCCTCCATCCGGCGGATACTCTCAAAAAAGCCATCGCCTCCATCCGGCGGATACTTTCAAAAAACCATCGCCTCCATCCGGCGGATACTCTCAAAAAAGCCATCGCCTCCATCCGGCGGATACTCTCAAAAAAGCCATCGCCTCTATCCGGCGGATACTCTCTCAATTTGCATGAAAACAGAACTCTTAAAATTCTAAACAACATTATTGCTCAATAGTCTTCAATCGATTATCATCCTCATCTAATTGAGGGCAATCATTAGGCATTTTTCACAAGCGATCATGAGCGTGCTTGTAGCTTGAGCGACATTGTTTTAATAGTTCGCGGCCTACTAGAATGTCATATCGTAAGTAAGAGTCGGGCAGTACGTGAAAGAGGATTTCTAACTGAATGTCATCTATTTCAACAGTAGTCAAAATTTGAATAGTGCCATTAACTGACGTCTGTTCAATAGCAGTCAAAGTTACAGTGCCATTACATCTCCTTTACAAGCGAGCATTCGGCTCCAGAATCATAATAGAATAGGTACTGCTCACCAGAGTGTCGCATTATCCCAGCAGGGGCGCTGATGCTGCACATATCCACTCATTTCTCCGCCGTAGCTCTCGTGCCGTTGGTACCGCTGGCTTCACCCTGGTCACGTCGATTGGAGCCGCTGGATGCGTAGTGGCCTGTTCCCCCGGTAGTGGAAGCAGGTAACTGCTGGATTCACAGGAGCGCTTCCATGTTGACTGGTCCCGCGTTGAGGTTCGTTTGACTATTACTCTACTGTTTTGTCTCAAAAAATCACGTCGGTGACAACATTAGGGCGCTTTATGCCCAAGCTTGCCACAATTGTAGCATTTGATAATGGTATCCCGACTTCGTTTTACTTCAGCAACTTAATTATTCGCTGTGGTAGGTGGTTTGCGTTTATGAAATGATATCGCTTTCAGTTCCTGTTGTAAACGGTTCGGTGTAAACCATTCTCTGTACACGCAGTTCATATTGCGCGATATGTGCCATAACTGTTGAAACTGCAATTTGTTCCACAGTAAGGTCTTTCCATTTTGACATAAGGGACGTCATTAACGTGGCGGTATATGAAGCAAGACATTCACCTTCTTTTGGTTCGCTAATATTTAAATTTATCAAAAAAGCACATGTAGTTTCAGGACAATCGTACCTTGTATGTATGAATATCTATCAATAATCGTATGAAAAGGTCCTTGAAGTCACTCCAACACATGCCATAGAAAGATACTTGAGATAGCCAAGCAGCAGCTTGTCCCTTCAGCGCACGGCTCAATGCAAACATCAGCGGAACACCACTCTCAGTTGCTGATCCGGTACACACATATCCGCGGTATTAATCCATGTACGCGCGTCCACATTTCCTTTGTCAAGATCGAATTCGGGCAACTGAATTTCAATGCTAGTCGATGGTCCTTTCATCACTTGAATCAATGCTAAAAGATTCTGGTTTTGTTGCTCCAGTAAAAGACACTATTTTTCTTCATCACTATTTCCATTTTTCCTTATCGGGGCGGTTGGGTTACATCCCACGTCTGATGTCGGAACGTGGATGTAATGATCGTCAGGTGGCTCGTTGTTCATGGCGAATAAAGCGAAATACCAGCGTAGTTAATCTTCTCAATATTTAATCAACCCATTACAATAATAATCGTAATAAAAGTTATACTCAGATCGCAGATTACAACGGATTCAAAATGCGGTGGACGCGACACGTGCGGTTGGCTCCATTGCTCGATTCGTAATGTCGCTTCCAATGACGGTATCTCATCTTGATGTTTTTGACAACTGACCACAACCGACATTTCGAGCAAACCATAACAAACACAACCGGTGTTGCCAATCCAACGATGTCGATTCCACCCAAGCGCCGACTTGACATTATGATCCGTTATTATTAAAACTAGCATCACGGGATTGATTTCTTTCGGGCTTCTCAATATGATGTTGCTACCTCTGCGACATATATATACATATAGTATAGTCAGGGAATAGCGTAAAGATCGAGTAGTGATAAGTTCTCTCTGTTTACACGACATGGCACTTGAAGTGAAGTTATAGTATACTATAATATAGATAGACAACTGAGCATGCGAGAAGAGGATAGAGATGTATATTTGAATCCGTGAACCTGCCATTCCATAATCTCTGCCTACCCTATAGGAGACAGGCGCCATAATATGTATGTATGTATGTATAGCAATCAAATCCTACCGAACTGGTACCTTAACCCTTCGAAACCCGGGTGGTCGTATACGACCGCGAAATGTATGGGAAAACGTATATAACGGGTTCTGACTGCTCAATTATGACGAAATTAGTTTGATAGGAAAGTAAAAATTATAAATTTCTGATAGTGGAGTTGGATCCCTCAATTAGGGAGATACTATGCTGGAAATCTTCAATGTTTCCTGAGTAATTGTTTGGGTTTGAAGCTAAAATAGGCATGATAATTTATGAAACTGAATATATACGTCATTATAATGAAACATTTATATTATTCAGTTGATAATTTTAAGTTCTAAAGTGGATAATTGCGTAACAGTCGTTTAATTTGCCTTTCTACCTAAATGTACTCCATGAGTCGTTTAAAAAACATTAATACTGTTGATTTATTTTCAGTTGAATTCGTGAATAAGTTGGGAATGTACTGTTTAAGGGACTTCATGACTAATTGACTTTTTAAAGAGCAGTCTGGATAATTTATTAAATTTATGCTTAGATCTATTGCTATGTAGGATCGTCGCTACATTATCCAGATGTCTAAATATCTCGATATGGTACCGATTTACATTACATCGCCGCAAAGATTAAGGATTCCAGCAGTTTAAAACTGGGTCGACAGGGTCGTATTCTTTTTCATAATCCACAGAAACTACATCGAAAGATAATTTTGCGGCCTTCTACGGGTTCACCCGCGATTGGTTTGCTAGAAGAAGCCCGGATTCAAGCGCGGTAGGGGGTAGATTGCTTTGAGGGGCATCCAATATAAATTACCTAGGAGTGTCTTCAAATGGCAGCAAAGTCGTATTTGTGCTGTTGCATTCCCAGAACGGGTAAACTGCGTAAAACGGGACACGTAGAGCAGATTTAGAGGGGGCTCATTTATAAGAAGCCATATTCACGGTACGGAATAGAGATTCAGAGCAGAAAGTGCCGTGCTGCATGTCTCTTGTTTCAGCTCAAATGATCGCGAGATCGAAATAGTCATAGGATTAGTGGTTGGACATGGCGTAGCCTGTGTGTAAAATCCTGTATGTATATGGAATATGAACTGAAAATTCCCCTATAACAAAAGATTTATTTAAAAATACATTTCGTATTTAAATTTTATTGTAAACCTGACAAAATCCTTTGCATTGTGGCACACAGGACGAAGTATTGCGATCAAGAAGTTTAAAATCCCTTTGTGGAAACATCAATCTTGCTTTACATTCCGTTTAGGGTACACTCGCCTTTGTATTTATCTTATTCGGGACACTGACAAGTGGTTTGTTAGACCCAATGCAATTTAGGGAACAATAGCTTATTGTAACTATAGTATACGTTGATAGCAGTACCCTAATTTTAGATTCATATTTATTATACTAAGGACAAATCTTTAGACAGGGCATGATTTTACTGGGATTGAACAACATATATTTTGTTTGTAGAATTTTATTTACTGAAAGAGAAGTAGGTCCACATTACTGGCTCCTGGTTCAAATTCCAGTATAGACAAAGATAATTAAATATTGAATATTGTAGGACAAATTACACAGTACCATCTAGCCCCAAAGTAAGCGTAGCTTGTGTTATAGGTACTAGACAACCGATTAACATAGGTACTCGTAAATACATTATCGCGTCCAAACAAACTCTTTCATTTTATATAGAAATATTTATCAATTATTAGGACCCAGTACAAGGTTTGCTTTGCTTGAGACAACTTGTGTAATTTGTGCGGATTATATACATATATTTACGAGGTGATTTTATCTTTTTACTGGGAAAAACACTATTCTTGTGGATAGTGATACTCGCAGGTATCGTGATTTGTAGGCTTTGTAATGTAAGGGATTTGTAATTCAAAGTAAAACCATTTATTGTTTAGATTATGTTCATGTTTTAATGAGGGATTTCAACATTTTCGACTCTTGCGTGCATTGCCTGAACAAAAAGTTTGCTTGTATTATTGCACAAATATGTGAAAGAATAAATTCATTGAACGATAATAAATGCTGGGTCTTGAAACATGAAACTTTACTTAGTAATGAGATCAAGATATTCCTGGCAGAATATAGCCAGGAAATGAAACTTGAATATTTATATTTATTAAATATTTACCGGACATATTTAGAATGTTTATTTATCGTATATACATATCATTCAGTGAATGGCTTCTTTGAAATATTTATACTAAAATACGAGCGTATGTTTTTAGAATGTTTATTTTTCTTTATGGTTAAACATTGTCATATTTTATTAAATACCAACTGTTATCTGCGACTCTCCGAGCATAAAATTATTATTGTCAATGTTTGTACAAGTGACCTAAATATTTCCGGGTTAAACGTGGTTTTAAGGATGGCCCTAATACTGAGCTTGGAAATGATCTTCGAGTAGAAACTTATCACCAGGAGCCTAATTTTCCCTGTCTCGCTGCACTTCATCCACACGTAATATGCCATTCATTAAGTGAAAGTCGAAGGTATAGAATAAAAGATATACGAGTAGATTCGAGACTATTGACGAATATTTTAGAAAAATTAACACTTATTTGCATTAATCGACACTATTTAAACATTGACTAAGTGTCTTTGTGACCGTTCTCTCACTCCCGCCCACATTCAACTAAATTCATTAATAATTAAGGCAGCATGTTCCTACGTAATAAAGCACAATGCTTTGGTTCATATTTATGAGCACCCACGGTAACCTCCAAAGCATATAAAATAAAACACAATATCACAACATAACATTTACCCACACTTCGCTCGTACACCTTCAAAGTGTTTTTTTTTATCATGTACCATAAATAAACACATGTAGATTTCACATTCGGGATAAAAATAGCACGGGAACATCTTTTGATGCAATTTGATATACATAACCTGCTATATATGTTTACGCCACTGGTTGGTGTCAGAAGCACACATAGCAGGTTATATCAAATTGCATGTAAATTTTAGTATCGTAAGATCTGAATCTATTAACCATATTTTTTTGAGCGAAAGCTGGTACGTGACGCATCCCTTTAACTCATGATTCTTGAGAAAGTTAGGACATATGAATGGAGAGAATTTCAAAAAGAACAAAAATTATTTCGTGAAGACGTGGTACGTACGGTCACACGACTTTCGAAAATATAATTTCTTGGACGTGTGGGTTTCCTCAAGATATTTTGAGCCAGTGTTAGTTACAAATGTGTGCATAAATCCGAAAATACGAATTTAGTGCTGCAAGTCATGATCCGAACCTGGGATCAGTTGGTGAATAGGCCTTTATCCACTAGTGTATCATTGCCTACAGTGAAGTCATCCATTTGCTTGAATGAACACTATCTGCGGTGCTCAACTGGTGCTGGTCTTTCAGAAATCGTAAAACGTGCTTCACAAATAATCAAGTTATACATAAAAGCAATATATTGACAACTTGGTGCGCGAGTTCGTCGTGAATTAGAATTACGCATGCAGTAATTTGAGTAAGCAATCTACAAGCAATCTAAGAGCAATCTACTAGCAATCTACCAAGAATCTACCAGCAATCTTACAGCAATCTACCAGCAATCTAAGAGCAATCTACTAGCAATCTACCAGCAATCTACTAGCAATCTTACAGCAAACTACCAGCAATCTACTACCAATCTACCAGCAATCTTCCAGCTTCTACTAGCAATTTACCCGCAATCTACTAGCAATCTACCAACAATCCACCAGCTATCTACTATTAATCTACCAGCTATCTACTATAATCTAGCAATAATCTAACAGCAATCTACTAACAATCTACCAGAAATCTAATCGACACCACCTTAAAAATGGTGATAATGATACCACCTTATCGGTTTTATTTATAGTGTTTTATATAACGTCACATTTTATATAACGTTTTCTTTTTGTTTTTTTTTTATACAGCGTCGGAAGGTATACAAGCATACATCCCACCTAATGTAAGGCGTTTCAAATGTCAAAGTCACGTCACTCACGCCTGTGCCACTGTGCTCACCATGTGGCATAGAATATTGCCTACCTGATAAAGTGGTAACCGCAGCCTACGTACGCTTGCAGAGTAAGGAGTATGACTAGCACGCTGTTAACAATGCATCTCATTTGGAGCTTACCTCACTCACTCGTAGGAGCACAACAACCCTTTAGGCAGTTGTTATTTGACTGTGATTTTCAGTGAGATGTAGGTACTTCCACAGCCGGCCTGTTTTGAAGCGTCCTACCTGTCTTATACTATATTCGATGTAAACAAGCAAACGATCCGCCTTAGATGAATTTGCTAGATATTTTTTTTTTGTTCAGTGGAACCGCTCCTAAATGCCCCTGGGCCGTACTTCTCTCATTTTTATACAACGTTGGGAGGCATGCAAGCATACGGCCCACCTGATGCAAAAGCGGTTACCGTAGCGTTTGCAATAAATTAAGTTTCACTACCATGATGCCACCTTTGCTGCTAACACAGCAAGTCCTTAAGAAGTTACTGATGACCTCATTTACTCACAGGGACAATACAAGCTTCTAGGGAGTTGTTATTTGTGTGAGGTACAGTTTTCTGTGAGGCGAAGGAACTTCCGCAAATGTAGAAGGCTAAACAGACATATTCATGCACACAAATATTTGTTCTTTGTGAGAATCGATCCCACGAGCGTTGATGTCAAAGTAACGTTACTAACCACTAGGCCACCGAGTAAATTTTGGCAAAAATAAAAAGCAATTGAATAACGGCTACGCCGCGAGGCATTTTTTTGTACATTTCTATGAAAATGTAAATGGAAAATTTTAAATTCTTTTTTTTATTGAACAGCAATTTTAATTCATTCCGATAATTGGCGCCGGAAACAGAGCGACAAAACTGAATTCATAAAGATTATAACGACCAATTTATACGAATGGCATGTTGTATGCTCATGTTTTGTGATAACTGTACGTGGGTATATACATATGTCTCACGTAAATAAATAGTACTGCAATACTTAAAAAAATCTCACTTAATGATAGTGGTCACGTGGTGACTTAACACGTAATAAAAGCAGCTGTTTCGATCACAATGTAAATGCAGGTCAAGGAAAACCTTAACGATTGATAGATTCAGGCGTTATATTGCGAAAGCGAAATTTACAGGCAATTTGAGTGAAAACTTTTACTTTTACAACTTTGGGGGGCATACGGTCCACACGCTTGCAATAAATTAGGTATCGCTCATGCGGTACCACCGCTGCTGCTAATTCAGCTACTCCTTAGGAGCTTACCGGTGATCTCATTCACTCGCAAGAACACAATGAACATGAATGATGCACACTGTTTCTCTTAAAAACAGCAAGATTAAGACAAACAGACGTGTTCATGCACGCAAATGTCCTGTGTGGAAATCGAACCCACAAGCGTTGATGTCGAACTAGTGTTACTAACTACTACGCCTGCGAGATCTTCGAAAGAAACTACTTTGTCTACAATCAGTTCAAGCGAATTAGGGCGGTCGGCACAAACCGTTACACGGTTAATTGATGCATGCCGTCGCTGCTATGACTGCTCCGGTTGTCTCTGCCTCGGCTGCTGCGGTCATCTCTGTAAGTACCCGCAATCTGGAACAAGAATCGCATGCACCACCCTCCTTGCCACCCTTTTTGCCTCCCATTGTGTACCGATTGTACAAAAGGTTGTGTTCTGAGGAATTTTTCTTTCAATATGATGCCAACAGCTACTTTTTATTACCGCACCGCTCGCCGAAGACGGGAATTCATCCTCACACGCTGGAACCTCAATGGTTACGTACTGTGCGGTTTCAGAGAAGTTTTCTTCCGAGAACCCTCAAGTTGTGAAATGAGCTCCCAGCTGAGATTTTCAAAGGAACTACAGCATCGGGTTCTTCTAGAAATGCGTGAAGAGGATTCTAGAACATCTGCAATGCATGAGTGACACTCCTGGTATCGCAAATATCCATAGGCTACGGTGGCTGTTTACCATCAGGCAGGCCATATGTTTGTTTCCCACCTTAGTGGTAGAAAAATAACACCCAACACTTTGTTTGCACTATTTGCTCTGGTCGCCTTTGCAACCAGTGATAGGCATCCTTAGGCGTTATAGATGTTAGTCGTTAGAATAACATACTACGAATTACTAATATACTAGTTCGCGATTTAAAGCATTTTTCGGAGTTAATTCCGCTTACAACATGTTACGTGGCATGCTTTGGACTATATTTTATTAATTTGTTTGTATAAGTTATATAGACTAAAGTTTAAGAGATACATAAACTTCTACTATTGAAAAACATAGTCGTTGGTACTGTTAATAAGTGTCTGCGTTGATAAAGTGACCCTGCTTTTCAATGCCTTTCAAACTTGAATTCCTTTAAAAGAAAATACTCGCGGAAAACGTCGTTAAGGATTTTATCATAATGTTGTGTAATAGTCCAACTACTTTTTAAACTCGGGAATGTATTGCATGACGGATACCAATGTATCTATCAATCTTTGTCTTCACACCAAGACCCTTGCATGATAGGCAAAAAAAATATTTATTTAGCAAATGTCTTTCGATATAAGGTACACAGATAACACGCACCAAGAATTAGAAAATATTTAAAATAATAATTAGAAATTGTTTAAAAGTTTTAGTAATTTCGCTCTACTGGAATATATACAAATTTTAAAAGCTTCACCCTTGGTTGTACAATCTCCTTTAATAACTCAGCAGCGGCATGTGGAGATTAGTTAAGGGAATCAATGGTACTATAAGTGATATTAGTGAAGTAGTTGTCAAATAGATTTGCTACTTGTTTAGCAGCTGTTACAGTTTGATTATTATGTTTAATAGAAAACTCATTATCGCGTAGTTTGTCTTTTACCTTTATTTTATTTGTCGACTGCTTAATATTGTTTTTAATATACATATATTTTGCAACTTTGCAAACATTATTAAATATTTTGGAATAATTTTTGACATATTCAATAAAGTCTGGGTCAAATCTATAAGGCTTTTCTCCATATAATTCAAACATTTTATTTCTACTTATTAATATATATGTAGTTGCCCAATTATTAAACTTAAATTTATTTGTGATATTAATATGTTTACTTTTCAATATTTTTGGTATTCATAATATGAAACAAGTGTATATATAACAAGTCAGCGTTGTCTATAGTGTAATCCAATGAATGCAACAAATATTACTTAGATACTATAATTACTTAAGTAGTATTAACGCAATTAAAAACCATTTATGTAGCAAGCAAATCAAACTTACGTTTAGGTAAATTTCTCTTTAACACGCGACATGAAATTTGACAAGAAACAAGGTAATCACGAGCAAAAGAGGGTTAAAGAAAACAATTAATAAGAAATGTGTTTTCGAGGGTTAATTGTGATGTTGTGACTGGTAATGCTGCAGAGAAATGCAGTTCACCAAAACACTAGTGTTAATATCACAAAGTTGCACAGGTGTGAAACTCTCGGTAACTCAGAATTATTCAAGGATATTCTTCTGTTTGTTTTAATTTTGCTTTACATGGAATGGAGGATGGATAATATTCTAAAATGATTAATAAGTACTCGTATCATTATGCTCTTCAGAGCATGAATCTCTCGTTGACTAACCAACAAGTTAGGTTTACTTCTACAGAGGACTGTGAGACGAAAGATGTTAGTTAAGCTGTACACACTAATCCCCTGTCATTTATTAAGCTAAGTGACATTTATTGGTCAAGAAAATGCTATGAATGAACGCGTTTCACCCATGTTTTTTTTTCGTAAAGCAATTAAGAAATAAGGACACTCAAAGAAAAAATTGATAAAGAACTTAAATCTGCGACGTAAAGTCGTTCAAATATTTAGATTTTGTAGGGTTTTGTCTACCATTTCAGCGAATGAACGGGTACGTAGCATTTCATATGAAAACAGTTATTCTATTTTCACCAGCTATAATGTTCAATTCATATATACTTTACTCAGCCTAAATAAATTTAGAATAATTTTCATTGTTGTTTTTCAGTTTTCATTTGATATTACATACTATATTGTCTATTATTATATTTTCTAAATCTAGCATTTATTTCACATGTCATTTAGTGTACGGCTAATTTTGTATAATATAATATTCTATTCCTTTACCCCTGTTTGCATATTCTCTATACGATTATTATACGGAGGTCACACTGAAAGTGTTTAGAATTGACCAGCAAGTAAATATTGCTAATGAAAAAACTATTTTATAATTAAGAAGCCTTTATAAAGCTGTATTTTTACAACTTTATATACATTGAATTCATGTGCTTCTTTTACAAATTGTCGGCAATTTAAAAAATGCTTCTTGTACGTCAAAATTAATTTTATTAGAGAGTTTTTTCGCTTTATGATTTGTACGATTTCGATGCAGTCTTAACAACAACAATGTTGTAATTTACTTCGATTGGCATTTCTTGGTGAAGCCACATCCCGTGACACTGTTTACTAGCGTCCAAACGTGGTCGTAGCAGACTCACAGATGATTTGCATGGCGGATGTCCTTCTTCGTCGATCTCTGAATATAACGTAAGTACTGTGTGGTTATTTCAAGGGACTACATCATGAGGTATGACAGCATGACGTTATTCAAAAA
This sequence comes from Pyralis farinalis, assembly GCA_947507595.1. Lineage (NCBI taxonomy): Eukaryota > Metazoa > Arthropoda > Insecta > Lepidoptera > Pyralidae > Pyralis > Pyralis farinalis. The sequence continues at coordinate 9,556,607 of OX382264.1, forward strand.
AGGCTTGAAGAGGTTTCCACATGATCATCAAAACCCTAGTCACTTCCTTAGTATGGCGATATCCATAGATAGTGTACCATTATGCAAGTCATATGCTAATTTGCTATTTTAGTGATACAAATAAAATCTCTTACACACAACTTAATGTAGTACTCGTATCTTGAAAGAAGTAATATCACACTCAGTACTATGTTCTTTTTAAATAATATCGGTTATATGTAAGTCAGTCTCGTGCACTGATGGTTTCACTTTCGCATCCTCCTTAAACAGACTTCGTCTTCTAGCGTTATCCCATTTCTTAATTCATTTGCCTAAGGATTTAAGATACTGATTTTTACATAGAGCGACAGCCGACAGACGTCCACAAGGGACCTTCCCAGAGGGAAACCAGACCTATATTAGATTAGGCCAAACGTCTTTCGAAATATAATTTCTGCGGATTTCCTCTTCCAAGCAGTCTGACTAAGTTTATCTATGAAGAAAAATCCCTCAAACGTTAGGTTTAGCAGGAAGAAGGGATGCTTTGTATGTGGATGTGACTTTTTAATAATTTCTAAAAACATGTACTACATGCGGTTTAAAATATCATTTTCTTTTGCATAACCCTTTTTATGTTAACGACATTCATTTCTAATTTTTCGTTTCATAAGCCTTGGTGATAGAGAAGTAGTGGAGAGAATGAAATCTGTAACGAACAACCGGTCTAATAGTCCATTTATTCCATTTCATTCATCTACTGGGGCTTGCCCAATTCGAATAGGAGCGATTTAGATAAACATGTAAATTTCTTGGGACGGCATGTACTACATTTTTGATTATTTATAAGTCTGAGCTATAATATAATAGTCTAGAGTTCTAGACAACATATTACAGCTGTAGAACTCTCTATAGCTATAGAGTTTTAGAGATATATCAGTATTATACTTAGATTCTACTCATGAATGCCACGGTGGTACTGTCAATAGATGCCGACCTTTTATAAAAGCAAGCCTGCTTTTCAATGGAGTGTTATCAATAAGTTTGAAGTCTTTCAAAGAAATAATCGTGGACATCGACGTCGAGACTTTTGACGTAATATGGTGTAGTAGTCGAAATTATTTTTAAAAGAAAATACGAGTACTGGCTTGAGAATCTATACCATGACGGAGTGTTTACAAAGTGTCTTCCGATATACTATACAACCACCATGTGCATTAAGAATTCGGGGAAAAACCAGGTTATAATAAGCTTTAATTGAACGCTGCTTTAAATGAACGTTTGAAAGTGCGGTATTTTTAGGATTTGTTATCAAGAAGGAGGAAAAAATAAGTTAACCTTACTTCAGATGAGCCGCATGCTTGTATGCCTCCTGACGTTGAATAAAAATTACTTCACGCCAAATCCTTGCGCGGTAGGTGGAGACAATCGAGCACCACATAACTCGATCCTTCCGCACCTCACAAAGTAATGTAAGTTATATAGTACTCCTCTCATTCATGCTCACCGGTTTCTAAAGCTACTGACATTGCCTTGGAAATAACTCACAAACACGGGAACAATGAATTCTCAAATGAACATGAAGGGTGTCCGAGTACTCATCTTCCCTTTGTCATGAATCGTGGTAATAGAGAATAAAGCAGTTCCTCAACGCACCTCTGGTAGCCTCACATAGTTGTACCAATGGTCTGGTAGATTCCGAAACTCTTTGTCAAATTGTACTTGAATCTATATTAGTTATAATTTCGTTTTATATGGAATGAAGGTAAACGTACAACTTGTTACTCTAAAAAAATTTTAACGAAAAATAAAACCGGTTCCAAAGATAGTTTTGTCAGATTTAGACGTCAACAAATTATTGAATCGACCACACGACGACAGATCATTGGTGAAAATGATAAAGTTACGCAATCTGTCTTCGGCTCAACATTGAAAAGTTTCGATGGCCATCTTTACCAGCTCTTTTTAACTAAAAAAATGATACTTCTGAATGCGAATTCTCGATAATTTTTTTTGTTTGCTAAAATAACGAAATCGTTATATGTGTGCCTATGATATTTGAGTTTTCTCAAATCTTCATGAACCCCACTATCAGAACTGAATTTTATGATATGAAAAAAATGGGACCAATCTGGAAGTATACTCTTTCAAATAAAAAAAGTTTTTTTTCGGTCAATAAATCGGTTTATAAATGACGGAGTTATGACGACACAAACATTAAGAAAAAAATACAGCCGAATTGAGAACCACCTCCTTTTTTGGAGTCGGTTAATAAGTGATAATTCTCGTTATACTCTTCAGTGCACGAATATATAAGCTAACAAGTCAGCTCTGCTTCTATAGAAGGCAATGAGCCAAAATGTTATTATAATCTGCATGTACTAAATGACCTTTCTGTCATTTATTAAGCTAAGTCTTATTCATTGATATACATATATATAAAAGGACTCTCAACATACGCGTTTCATCCAATTACTTTTTGTATAAAGCTATGAACGAATAAGCACAATCTGATAAATTTTATCCGAATAAAAAAAGTTTGACCTGTGATGTGAATACTGTATAAATATTTAGGTTTCGTTCTGCTATTTCAGTGGTACGTACCATTTCATATGAAAATAGATATTCTAATTTCATTCGCTATATTATTCATTTCATATATTTTACTTAGCCTAAACCAATTTTGTATAATTTTCATTGTTTGTATTCAGTGTTCGATTTTTTCTATAATTAAACTTTACTTATGTTGCTTCCATACCATGTAAATAACTTTTTGTGCACAACTAATTTTACGTATCATTCATCGCTTATTTTTTGTCAGCAATGTCGATCGCAGTGTATCTGTGTATGGATAGGTTTATCTATTTGGCTAGTTCGAACTTCAGATGGTCTTTGTTTAGGCTATTGTCAATTTCACACGATCGTGACCAGTCAGAACCCGTTATATACGTTTTCCCATACAGTTCGCGGTCATATATGACCACCCGGGTTTCGAAGGGTTAAGCTAAGTCAGTAACCTTCGCAGTTAAGTAGCATAGAAGAGTAAACTCTAAACTAGTCTCCGATTGAGGAAATATCCCCATCTCATCAGTGGGATGTGTATGGGTTGATGTGATAAGAGGATTCCTCTTTCGCATTCTCATATTCTTATAAGATCCTATTCGTACTTATGTTACAATTCTATCATAAACTTTACCGAAAATTTCAGGAAAGCACCTAAGAATTTGTGCTATGATGAAATGTAATGAATATCCGTAAGTCTTGAAAATCCGAAATAGATTTGTGTTCAGTTTATGTACAGTTAATAGATTCGGGCATTATTTTACTAAAGTCAAATTTACATGCAATTTTATGTAACCTGGTTTGGTTTGGTGATTTGGTGATGTTGGTTTGGTGGCGGACACACACAAGGCAAGTTAGATCAAATTGCATAGTTTATATATGTTTTGCAAGCTTCAGGTGGATTAAGACATAGTCATAAACATTAGAAATTATCGAAAAATTGCTATACAAGTAAAAAGATTTGAGGAAAGTTGATTCGGCAAAATATGATTCTTCGCTCAGCCAGTCCCGGCCGTTTGTTTGGGGTTTTCAACCTATCAAAAGGTGCCAAACGCTGCGTGGGCGAGCATCAGTTCATAGATTTTTTATATTATTTAATTTAGTATATTTGGAGTATCGATATCATCATAAAACTAAATTAGAACGCTAGTTAGTAGTAATACATTGAGCCAGTTATAGGCTTCCGCAAACAGCAACATACTTTTTTTTTCGGGCAAATTACACAGCGCCATCTAGCCCCAAAGTAAGCGAAGCTTGTGTTATGGGTACTAGACAATTGATAAACATACGGAAATACATTTTATTTTTTGTAAATACATACTTATTATACATAGAAAATATCCAGACCAAGACAAACAGACATGTTCATGCACACAAATGTTTGTACTGTGTGGGAATCGAACCCACGAGCGTTGGTGTCAAAGTAGCGTAACAACGCTTTTCACCACTGCACCACCGAGCTCGTCATATTAGGCAAAGAACATTATGAGCATTAAAGGAATTAATTGTTATACAACAAGTCTACGGATCCATACATTATCATGATCACCAAAGTTCAGTGCTAAGCATATAATATTCAATAGAAAACAATGAATATCTTTTGACACAACATGCATAGAAAGAGGAACTAACAAACAACAACATGCACATCACTGCCGATTGCACAACAAACAAACACGCAACACACAACTTGCATTAAATAAGTCTAAATCGAGTTCAGGACCAACTACATTGAATAATCTATCCATAAAGGTGTCTTGTCGATAGTTCGGAAAAGCGAATACTAAAGATATAGGTATTTTTAGGAGAAATCCTATATCCACAATTTCTCGCCTTTTATCCAACGGTAGAAAGTAATGATTAATACAGACGCGGTGGTAGTCGGCGCTGCAGTATAGCTGATTAGTGCCATAACATAAAAATCAAATGAACTTCTTTTGATTTTTTTCAATACGATCAACGTAGGGCATATAGCTGTGCTTTATCTATTACATATATTATAAACTAGCTGTGCCCGCGACTTCCTCCGCGCGTAATAGTTATTTTTTTTTTATTTATTTATATTAATAAAAATAAATAAAATTTGTAAATAAAAGTATCCTAAGTTACTCCTTATTACATCAGCTATCTGCCAGTTAAAGTCCCGTCAAAATCGATCCAGCCGTTTCAGAGATTACCCGGAACAAACAGACAGACAGACAGGCAAAAATTGTAAAAAAAAATATTTTGGTATATGTACCGTGTACATCCATATGCCTATAATACAAAGCGGTTATTTTAATATTACAAACAGACACATCAATTTTATTTATCTGTATAGATACCCCACAAATATTGTAAATATGAAAGTGGTAACTTAATATTTGATACTGATTCTAGATTTTATTTAAGATGTTTCTTATACAGAAACTATTTAGGATTCCTGAGTAAAACTTGAAAAACTGAAGTAATCGAGGATGGAGCCGTGAATAATAGCTAATCTGTAGTAATATAATGAAGCGGATGAGTGTATTTCTATGAACGCACAAATTTCTGGAACTAACAGTTGGATTTAAAGAAAAATCTTCTAAAATAGCTCAATTCTTGAGGAAGGTAAATAGACAACATCATGACACGACTCTTTTTTTTATACTACGTCTGGAGGCATACGGCCCACCTGATGTAAAGCGGGTGCCGTAGCCTATTAACGCTTGCGATATATTAAATATCAATCGCGAGATGCCTCCTCTGCTGCTTATACAGCAACTCCTTGGGAGCTTATTGGTGACCTCACTCACTCGCAGGAACACAACAACCCTCAAGGGAGTTGTTATTTGGCTGCGGTTTTATGTGAGGTGGAGGTACTTCCCCAGACGAGCTGCTTTGATACGCCGTACCTCTCTTAAAACATCCAGATCAAGACAAACAGACATGTTCATGCACACAAATGTTTGCCTTGTGTGGGAATCGAACCAACGAGCGTTGGTGTCAAAGTCGCGTCATTCACGACTGAGCCACCGAGCTTGTCGTAACTCATAGAAGCCGAGGAAAAATAAAGAAAGCAAAAGCTATTCGACGGGATGCTGGGATACGCGCGGACACAGTCGTGGGATGCAGCTAGTATATTTATATATGGCAGAAAGCTTTAGGAAGTATGACCTGATGATGATGATGATCGTAGTAGTATGTCACTTTGCCTCTTTCTAACTGTCATTATCTTTTATTTCATTTACTGTATAACGGAGAGCATTCACTTTGTGCCGGTTTATAGCTTCGTAAAAAAAGACCTTCTCATTTTCAATTCCAAGTTAAATGCAACTAGCATAAATCGCGGAATACGTAAATAAAGAACTTTTTTATGCTGTTGGCAATGAATGTTTCACCCCCCGTGGTGGTAAAAAGAATAAACGAATATCACCTTCTAGCTTCTATACCATTATAGTGATAATAAGTAGTCTATATTCTTTTCCATGTAGCAGGTTATATCTTTACGAAGCTTCATTATCATCATTTCAATAGTTTACCCATCAATTTGTAACAAACACGTTTTTTTAGGGTTCCGTACCCAAAGGGTAAAACGGACCCTATTACTGAGACTCCGCTGTCCGTCCGTCTGTCACCAGGCTGTATCTCACGAACCGTGACAGTTAGACAGTTAAAATTTTCACAGATGATGTATTTCTGTTGCCGCTATAACAACAAATACTAAAACAGAATAAAATAAATATTTAAGGGGGCTCCTGTACAACAAACGTGATTTTTTGCTCGTTTTGCTCGATATTGATAATGGCAGCAGGTAGACGCTTGAAATATTCACAGAATATTTAGATGTATATTCGCTTTGAAAATAAATAATTAAATTAATATAAAACAAATATTTAAGGGCGGCTCCCGTACAACAAACGTGATTTTATTGCCGTTTTTATAGATAATGGTACGGAACCCTTCGTTCGCGAGTCCGACTCGTACTTGGCCGGTTTTTTTATACTACGTTGAGTACCTTAATATATGTTTGTTTGCTGTGAAGTAGTTACTACATCCCATGAAAGCCTCTAATACACGAAGTATCGCCTCCGCGTGCCATCCTCGATTATGCGGTCTTTCTAGTTTCATGCAAAGGCAACCACACACAACGTATTTGTTATTGATTGGTCTTTCGTAATACGGAAGTGCCTCTCTAATCGTTCTGTTTCTTGTCAAGTATAGCTGTAAGGTAAGTTTAATATTTGGCAAGAAGCCTCTTTTGACAGAACCTCTTTTTGGATTACACCAGGATACCTACATTACAATTAACTTTGTATTAAATGGTGATATGGTCCTAAATACAATATACTACACAACTCAAAATAGTATTAATGATTTTGATAATAATGATAGTGTTGATCTAGTGTGTGTTCACAATCGATCACTTTTTTCTCAAGTCAGACACTTTTCAACTACTATTAGTTCTTCTTCTTAGCGTTAGTTCGTTTCCTAATCCTTTGTTTTGGCGCACCTAAGCCTAAGGATTTGGCGAAGATATTGAATTTTATATTGAGCGACTACCGTCAGACCGCCTCAAGTCAGAGGGGAAAACGAGACCTTTCTTAGCTTAAGTCACACGTTCTAAATAAAATTTCTGCGACGTGCAGGATTCTTCATCAAGTGACAATTACAAAGATGTACATAAATCCGAAAACAGGAATTTAGTGACAGATGGCAGGGTTCGAATCGCTGACCAACTTGTTTATGAGCGTTCTAAGTTTAGTTATGCTAATGAAGTATATATATTATATTATATTTTTAATGACTTCTCTTTTATTTTAGCTTCCTGGATAATTTCGAAAGGTTATATGGACAACAACCTATTGTTTTTTTTTTTAATTAACTCATAAACACAGCCAATAAACATTAGCATTTCATTTTTGAAGACACTAAGAATAAAAAACACTGTATTTATACTCTACTTGGTGATCGCTTAACAATGATTGAATAATTTTGTTTGTATATAAGACCTATAAAAATAATTAAGTTGAATTTTTAGTAATTATTCAGTTTCAGGTCAACATTAACACACAATACGTCCAAATTACAGGTTTATTTCACCTTTGACACATTTTTACCTTTGACAAGCTGACAGATGCACAGACAAACAGCGGAGAGATAGTCAGGTACATTCTTCCCTGAAATATAAATGCGATCATTCTCCTACTATTTAGAAAGCTATTAAACGTAGTTCGGCATTTGTGTTCTTTTTTTCACAATTTTGCATTTTTTCAGGAAAGACTCCAACATAAAATTAAAAACTAAAAAATTAAAAACCATGTCTAAATCTAAAATTTGATCCAAATCGTTAGAGCTATTGCCAAGACAGACATAATATAGTATTATATATAAGAAATGCTCGGTTAAAATATTAGATTATAAAATGTGTACTTTCCAAACGGTGGAGGTGAATAAGTATTTGTTATTCTGCTCAATTTTATCTTTCTCGAAAAATCCTGGCGAAAGATAGACAGTTTGGACACAGCGAACTATAGTGTGAAGCAGACGAACTAGGAACTTTCTCCGACTTATGGAAGATCGCATCAAAACAGTAACTAACTAGTTGTTTTGTTTTATTGTTCAGGTCACTAAGATCAGCAGAAAGTTCCAACCGAGTTTCCAAAGTCACTTTACATTAAGTTGATGAATGGAAATTCTGGACATTTTCTAAGCTGCTTTACATTAAGTGGGTTCCCAATTAGAGTGATATGAAATGATAAAATATGTTAAAAAATATATACTTAATAAATAAATTAACTTTTTATGCGATATACGTGTTAATTTAGTACCTACTATACTTGCTTGATGTTTACGAGATCTATGTGATTACTTTAATAGATATGTCACACGGTTTTGAGTTTTCAAACATGACCCGCGTCTTTCCCTTATTGCGCTCCAGCCCGACACGTTTTCTAAGGTATCACTCGCGCGATACCTCCTCTGCTGCTTACACAGGAACTCCTTGGGAGATTACTGGTGACCTCACGCACTCGCAGGATCACAACAACCCACAAGGGAGTTGTTATTTTGGCTGCGGTTTTCTGTGAGGTGGAGGTACTTCCCCAGACGGGCAAAAAATATATATAAAAGATGTAAAAACAACATATTCGGTATGCTTTCACTTTGGCTAGTTCCTTAACTTGACACTATTTCCAACGTCGGAGTTGTGAATTTAATTTCGTAATCCCGAAACTGAAAATAACTTTGATCAACATGTTATTGACTTTTATTAAAAGTGTCAAACTATCTCATGTTACTATCGTGATATGAGAGTTTACATCCAATATAAAATGTGTTTGTAATTGATTTCGAGAGTAACTCTACAGATTGTAGATCTCCAGACTGTTTTGGCAATAAGGGAGGATTACACGACGAACTCGGTGGCGCAGTGGATAGTAATGCTTTTTTTTGACACCAAAGCTCGTGGGTTCGATTCCCACACAGGACAAACATTTAAGTGCATGAATATGTCTGTTTGTCTTGGTCTGGGTGTTGCGAGGTAGCGTGCATCAAAACAGTCCGTGTGGGGATGTACCTCCACCTCACAGAAAAAACCGCAGTCAAATAATAACTCCCTAGAGGGTTGTTGTGTTCCTGCGTGTGGTCCACTAAGGTCCTAAAGAGTTGCTGTGTTAGCAGCAGAGGTGGCATTGCGCGAGTGATACTTAATATATTGCAAGCGTTCATAGGCTACAGTAACCACTTTATATCAGGTGGGCCATATGCTTGTATGTCTTACCGACGTTGTATAAAAAAATCGGCCAAGTGCGAGTCGGACTCGCGCACGAAGGGTTCCGTACCATTATCTATAAAAACGGCAAAAAAAATCACGTTTGTTGTATGGGAGCCCCCTTAAATATTTATTTTATTCTATTGTTTAGTATTTGTTGTTATAGCGGCAACAGAAATACATCATCTGTGAAAATTTCAACTGTCTAACTATCACGGTTCATGAGATACAGCCTGGTGACAGACGGACGGACGGACGGACGGACAGACAGCGGAGCCTCAGTAATAGGGTTCCGTTTTACCCTTTGGGTACGGAACCCTAAAAATCAGAAGCAGATAAAAATAAAATTGGCTGGTAGAGATCCCTTATGGGATAAGTCTGCCTACCTACCAATGTCTCTTTTTGAACTTATTATTATTGTGTATTTCTTAATATACATTAAAGATATTACAAACAAACAAACAAAAACAGAAATATTCATCAGACTGTAACAGAAATCCACACCCTAAATTTCAATTGACCTAATTTGTACACATTAGTCGAAAGACATCCAATGAAGAAAGTCCCCATTACAAATTATACAACATTACTTATTTATAAGCGGGTTGTTCCACAAAATAGTAGGAAGAATGGCTTGTGTTCACACGACAACGCTGGCCGCTGCGTTCTCATGTCTACACATTTGTTACAACTTAAACATTTTAGGACCACAGCCTAGAAAATACGCTACACTCAAGTTGTAGCTACTGCTATTTTATGGGTACAATTTATAAGACTTTAACTTGTTCTATGTATAATAATATGGGTGTGGTTGTCTAGAACGTACAAGCAGCGGTCCTGCCTCCAGTATTACATTTACATAATGTACTTAGCGAGAAGAGCCGCATACAAAGGCTCTCCCTAGAAAGTGATGAGACGGGATCGCGCCAAAGAAAAATGAATTCTTTTAAAAGGGCGTTTAAATTGATATTCTTTTGGAAAATAATGTTTTGCTAGTATTAAATTATTACGCGGTATTTTACTCGGGAGACATTCAAGTAGAGTTTTGTTTGTTTCTAAACTTACACTGTTTCCTAAGCTTTTACTCTAAAAGGTGAATAAAACGCTAAAGTATCATTTTGTTTCGTTTTATTGAAAATAAATAAAAGGTTATTTTGTTTTGAAAAGGGGGAATTCCGCTCATTAAGCGGACTTAAGGACCGCTCCAAGATTTCACTGTCTTTTTTATACGTCTGAATGAATAGAACTAAGCTTTGGCGGAATTATTATATTCCTTTTTAGGGTTCCATATACAAATGGTACTTGTTACTAAGGCTTCGTGATCTGTCCAGTCCTATGGGATATAATAGCCCGCTATAATAACAAACAGTAAAAATAAATTTTAAAATTGAATGGTTGATGCGTTTTTTTTTTTGGTGTTTATTCAATGGGGATTTTATAGTTTTCCATAACTAAAAACTAAACACGAGGCGAGACTTTGAGTATTGCGCGTAGTGAGCATGCCGTAATTTATATAACTAACAAATTTACTTCTTGGATCTGGAGATCACCCGTAACAAGATTAATGTTACGAGATTTCATCAGCGCCTAGGCAATTTTTTACTCTACATTTTTTTTATACGACGTCGCCCACCCGATATTAAGTATTGCCCACTTATGAATGCTTGCAATACAGGTAGTAGCGCTCGAGTGTTGTTACCCCTGCTATTAATACAGCAACTCCTTTAGCATCTTACCTCTGGAGCTTGGTCACTCACTTGCAGAACACAACAACCTTCCAGCTAGGTGATATTTGCGGTTTTCTGTAATGTAAAGTTACTTTTATATACAACGTAGGGAGGCATATACATTCCATCTGATGTGAAGCGGTTACCGTAACCTAGGAACGCTGGTGATACGTTAAGTATCACTCGCGCGATGCCACCTATTCTGCTAACACGGCAACTCTTTAGGAGCTTAGTGGCGACCTCACTCACATGCAGGAACACTACAACCCTCTAGGGAGTTATTATTTGACTGCGGTTTTTTCTGTGAGGTGGAGGTACATCCCCACATGGACTGTTTTGATGCACGCTACCTCTTAACAATTAACAACTAAAAATTCATAAATATTTGTTATTATTATTTTATGAAGATGTACTTCACGCCACATTACTTGCGGGGTAGGCAGGGAGGTCCGAACGCCATAATACTGTGTCCTTACATACCTCGCTCGATTCTTTACCATTCATGGCTCTCCGGTTTTTAAGGCTCGTGACATCCCCTTGTGATAAAACATTCCTTCTATATTATTACGAAATTTCAAGTTCAATTTTTATTTAGGATAACTAAAATTATCTATTATTTAGAACTATTTTAATTGACGTATAATTACAGTACTCCGGTGGATCGCTTCAATACAAAGGGCACAGTAATATAACGGCAGTTAATAGTTTAAGAAATAAAATATTAATTTTCTTTCAGGGACCTTGGAGTCGACCGCGATAATAAATAATTTTGTTGAAAATGTTATAGTTCATTACTAGTACAGTGACATGACAAAAGTTAGTTAAAAGATTATAAGGTGCGATTATTATTATATTGGGTCATTTATAGTCAGGTCGTTTCATATGTATTTTGTAAATCTTATGTGAATACAAAATTTGATCCAAATCATTACAACCATTTTCGAGATATGTCTTCTTCTTAGCATTATCCCGCTTCCTAATGCATTGATTGGATTGGTGGAGTCCGCTGCCTAAGCCTGAAGATTTGGCGAAGATACAGATTTTGATATATAGCGACTGCCATGATACCTCCACAAAACAGAGGGAAAACAAGACCTTTTTTAGGTTAGGTCAAACGTCAATCGAAATATTATTTCTTGGACGTGTGGGTTTCCTTGTTTCCGATGTTTTCCGCCACCGCTGATTTCCGAGATATGTAAAATATGTTTATATACCGAGTCCGGACATGAGTTCTGTTACAAATGAATATGCATTTATTTTTTATGGAGTAATGTAATCTTAATAAAACATATATGCATATATTTATGGAAGTCTCAGCCAAAACTAAAAAACGATTCTATTCGAAATAGCCACCTTTGGCTTTGATATATGTCTTTAATCTGTCTGGCCACGAATCTATGGATTTACGCGCTGTTTCCATGCAAAATTTAGCCACTGCTCGTTCCAGAGATTTCAGACCATGTCTTCTAAAACTGAACATAATTTATAGTCGAAGGGGTTCAGATCTGGGCTAGACGAGTGCCAGTCTTCAGCTTTTAAGACGATAAATATCGAGCTTCAGGTCTTGTTTTATTATACGCGAAAGAGTCCTATCAGGAATATTCATATCTTGCGATAATATTTTTGTTTCCTAATGGAGTTTCGGCTAATTGTGTCTTCAACAGCATTTAGCCTTTGTAGTTCTAACAGCACGCGGTCGACACTATCTATTATGGTATTCAACAGAGGAAGTATTGGTATATCTTTCGATAGTACGATATACGAACATACGGCTCATACCAAGCATTTGAAGTTTCTTGAATATGAACAACAGCTCCATACCCACTTTGTGCAAGGCAATTACTGCAATCCTATTTTATTCAACACCCCATTTCATATTGTAATTTAATAAAAAACACGAAAAAAATCGGCGGCGGGAAATCAAAGAAGTTTTTAATGCAATAAACGCTTTCCAAATTAAAAATAATTAAATAGTTGAATATATGAAAAGTTTATATGTAACATTATTTATGGCCAGAATAGTTATATGCAGGAATTGCTTATTTATAGTAATAAGATAATAAATGTGACAAGGTAAGGACACGGGATAATCTTCATATTTATGAAGGTTGACGATATGTGATAGATGTCATTCTTGCTTATGTATATCAAAGGCCAAACTTGATCTTAGTTATTATTGATAAGCTTTTTACTCTCAAGATATCTACATTTTAGCTGTACAGTTTAAATTGAGAATGACTTAATAGGATGACGGCCTCAAGACAGTCTCAAGATTGAAATGTTTTAGTAAATTGTATTCTATTTCAAAGATAGCAGTATTCTTGTATAAAGTATTAAGTCGCCTTTTAGAAATATGAACAATTTCTGAACTAGTAATTTTATCAACAATACAAATTAAAACAACACTGAACTAAAATCTATGGAAAACTAGTATTACGTACACGGATTGCCTAACTCATAAGAACACTACACAACACTAACGGATTACGAGTATTATGTGTCCATTAGGATTGACGTGGTCCACTACCTAAGCCTATGGATTTGGAAATAAATACTGATTTTTACATGGAACAACTGCCGTTAGACCTTTACAAACCAGAGGGTTAATCAGAACTTTCTTAGGTTAGATCACACGTATTTTTTGAAACATAATTTCTTGGACGTGCGGGATTCCTTTCAATGTTTTCCTTCACCGCTGAGCTAGTGATCATTACAAATACAAGTGACAATTACACATATGTACATGAATTCGAAAACTCTAATTTAGTGGTACATACCAGGACTGGAACCGAAGACTAGTGGATCAACAGGCCTTGTCTTTATCCAATGGACTATCACGGTTCTATGTGGCTCTCGTATTCTGTATAGTTAAAGCGTTTCCCTAGTTAGGCTGCTCTTAAGCAAAATACACATTACGCCCCGCAAATACCACGATCAAATTAGAGAAAATAATATATTGGTTTAGATATAGTAAGCCTATCTATACCTTCACACTAAGTCCCTTGCAGGGTAAACACATAAACCTGAGCGCCACGTGACTCTGTCTTTGACACACGACAATACGCCATCAATTGTATTCCTCGTGTTTGTTCTGGTTTCCTTGCCTTCAAATATCATTAACTTTATTTTCTCAGTTGAAAGTCTTGCTCCATACAATCATCTTTCATCATTACAATTAGTGTTTTATACTATACTAGGTACTCGCCCCGGCTTCGCACGAGTGATCTGATCGCTACCAAAATTCACAGGATCACCCGCTGGACTGATCTGAAGATCCCCTGAAAATTTCATCAAAATCTGCCCACCCGTTTTTGAGTCCTTAGAGACAAACATATACAGACAAAATACATTTATATATATATATATATATATAGATGTATATTTAATATACAATATGATTATTGGCAGAGCTGCGATAGCCAGCGGAGCCACATTACCCTCAAAATTGCCGTTTGGGGTAGACTGATGTCATCCAGCTAGCGTTTAGACAGTAATAGTGAGAAACTCCAAAATCGACACACTAATAGCTAACATATTGTAGTTTTGTATCCTTTAATTTGAAATTTAAATGTTCGTTGGTGAGGAAGAACGGTCCAAAATCGTTCCAATTAGAAAAAAAAACATATGGGAAAACGTATGGCCGGCCACTCTGCAGTGCAGTCTGCACTGCACTCCCATCAACAGAAAGAGTAACAGCACTCGTCGCTAGATGTCGTACAGGGTTCCATATATTTTTAAAAAATTAAAAATAAAATATTTAAATATTTTTTAAATTTAAAAAATATCAGCTCTGCCTACACAGCTTGCTGTTATTTACTAGTATCAATATTGTACGGTAAGGGTTAGAATGCAGTAGTAATCTCAAAACGCGGTTGCTTCTACCAGTTGTGAACATATGACCTTCTTCTATAAAGAGATTTCGCATACATACGCGCTATATCGTACTCACTCATCACAAACTAGCCAGAAAGAGCGTGATATATAATCAGTCGCTTTATTAATTATTTCAGCGGATAGTCTGTTTTAATTTCGTATGGATATGTATATAACGTGATGGCTCAGCGGGTAACGCGGCAACACTGTAATAAACTTACGAACGTGTAAAATATTCCTGTTGGAATCTGAGTTATGGCACCTGTTTTAAAGTTTTTTCTGTTACAATATCAAGTAGATATTTTTATTATTATAACATTAAATATTTAATGTTTAATCTTATAATAATAAATATTAATTAAGTATTTAATATTTATTAAAGATAATATATAATTAAATAAATATGTTTAGATTTTATATATTTACTTAGACAAATTAGAGTATGGTCTTTTATACTAAAATAAGTATATTATATAGAACAAACTTACTTATAAAACAAAACTAGATATATGTGATGTGATATTTTTTTTTTATTTCATTATAAGCACAATACAAAACAATCTTGGAAGGTTTTTCTGTATACCTACTTTACTGCAAAGTTGTTAAGGTAATATAGTAGTATAGCTTAAATAATCGTTTTCCTGACGAAAAGATGTAGTGAAACTAGATCTTATAACAATTAAATTTATGATATTCATAATTCGGCACGGGGGCGGCGGGGTTGCAGTATTATTTATATAACAAAATAATACGTTTCCTATGTTCTACCCTTCTACGTGGCATACACTGCCCTATATTAAAATGTAATGAAATATAATTATATTTTATATTCAACAATTGCATATAATTTTACATTAAATTAACTTTAAATAGTTGAATAAGATATTAATTACTAACATTTTTGCACTCTAAAGTTAATATTTAATAAACGCACTTGCTTACGAAACTCGGTCAAATTGGGTTTTTTGACTGGCTTTCTATGATGCAAGCCCTCCCTGTGCAAGGCTTGAGAAACGATAGATACCGAGGTGTCAAACAAATTCGCAAACTCAGCATTCGACGAGAAGCCATTGTTATTAAATTGTCGACACACCAAACTCCTCTGTGACTCATTGATAAGTCGGGAACATTCAATTCTCGGCCGAGTCGAAGCATTACCTTTCTCTTCGTGACGTCCTCTTCCTCACTAAAACCAAATTAACATACTCTTGTTAAAGATTACTAATCAAAAAGGCTATACGTTAATCACTTCATAGCTACGAGACATACTTTAATATTTTTTATTTATTTATTATAAATTATTTTTATCTTATTTTTATGTACACCAAAACATTCACATAAACACGAAAATACTTACAGTAAAACCCCTATCATTACTAATTTGAGACATATTATATCGCATATAATGCAACGCAATACTGCGTGTTCTTACATACTGATAATTAAAATTAATAGAATTATAATCGGCAACTAGTCTCGCTAGCGAACAAGTAACGATAAATTTAATATGTCTTCGTGTAGTGACTCCTTTTCATATTTTTGTTAACCCACCGAGAGAGAATAACATTACTTCTTACTACCCTCTACTCAAGAGTACTGTGGCTGCTATCAAGTCTCAGCTAACAGGTTACTGTTGACTGTTCGGTGACACGAAGGTTTAGTTTTATATTAAGTAATATCAGTCGCTCATTCATTCAGCGAATTCACAAAATAGAAAACAAATCAATCTTATATTAAAATTTGACTGCTAGGTTGAGATTTGAACCACGGATTCCCGAGCATGCCGATAAGTTCGAGTCGGTTCTTTGCCTTTTGGCCAATGTTTTTGTAAATAAATGGGCGAAATTATAGATGTTATTCATTTATTGCAGTATAATTTAGAATCGTGCAGGCGAATATGTTCGCTAAAATGATAATGCACTTATGGCCATTGATAGTACAATGTGGCAAATTTGTACAGTGAGGCGCTCGGTTCTCCTTATTTACCTCTCTCCCCACAAGGAAATTGTTGTGAAGATGTTTCTTATAGTGTACGTATATGTATATGAATAGCTGGACCGATAGCACGCAACCCTAATTGACACCGATCTCATGTAACGTTAAATTAGTAGTGTAACAAGCTGCCACCAACACGCATACGTATTGTAGTAAATAAGTTGACAACAGTACGTAGTAGGCCATCATCAATCCCATCATCATCATCATCAATCTCACAATAGTGTCAAATAATTTCTCAAGATTAGGAATATTTTCGGGTCTAGTACCAGACATTTTTCCATGATCTTGTGGAGTGAGAAAAGTTGACCAGGAGTGTTGTTGTATTCCTGCGTGTGAGTCCTCACTGCACTGCACATTGCGAGATCGAGTTACTTCCCAGATGAGCTGATTTGATGCGCCCTACCTCTCTTAAGTAAGTTCCTTAGGAGTTGCTGTATTAGCAGCATAGTTGGCATCGCGCGAGTGATACCTTAATGTATTACAAGCGTTTATAGGTTACGATTATAACACTTTAAATCCGGTGGGCCGTAAACCTGCATGCCTCTCGACGTTGTATAAAAAAAACTCCCTAAAGTTGTAATATTTAGAAGACTTTATTATAACTGTACTTCATTTAACCCAAACCTCATTATAAAATAACCGGGAAGCATTACATGCAGGGAAAACCTTGGCTCTAAATATGATGGTGAACCATTAAATCCAAGTTCTTCAGTTGGTGTAAAAAACCGGTCAAGTATATGTCGGACCACGCACGCGTAGGGTTCCGTATTTGCTTAGCTTTCCTTGTTTGCGAAAACATTAATTGCCTAAAATATAAGGAAATCGAGCCTATTGGTTTCTTTTTAACATTTAAAACCAAACTTTACTATAACCATATCTATTTAAATAATACAACTAAATATCCAAAGGAGACAAAGTGGCATAAAATCTACGACTACCCAAATCCGCTACTGTCCAAATTAGAAACTAAGAAGCAAAACGCTTAGTGCAGGTAGGTGCAATATCAATATGACATTTGTACGTTTTCATAAAAGAAAATACATTTCATAGGTTCGTGGACTATTACTCGACTATTACTGTAAAGCCTGTTTTTGCTTGCATTTTAAATTCACTATATGGACTACTACCATGATTTTTTTTACATTTCCAAATACAACAGTTTCGTTGGCGTGGGGGGTGGGTCACTTGAGTCTAACAACAATTTACACTTTTAATACAAATAAATAAATAAATATTGTCGGACAAATTACACAGCGCCATCTAGCCCCAAAGTAAGCGAAGCTTGTGTTATGGGCACTAGACAACTGATAAACATACGTAAATACATTTTTTTTTGTAAATACATACTTATCATACATAGAAAATACCCAGACCAAGACAAACAGACATGTTCATGCACACAAATGTTTGTACTGTGTGGGAATCGAACCCACGAGCGTTGGTGTCAAAGTAGTGTTACAACGCGTTTCACCACTGCGCCACCGAGCTCGTCTAGAATATGTCGCAAACGGAACGAAAAGTGATATTCCCACACCTTAATTGTTTTTAAAAAAACCTACCTAACGACACCCCACACTATGGGGTGGACGCGAATAAAATAATTGATCCCCGCACCTACACGTAAAATGGGAATGAATTATTTTATTCGTGGTGCTACCAAAGAAACTTTTTCTCATGATTTTTCTACCACTTTGTCAGCATAGATAATATGTATATACATGCCAAACTACAGCTCCCTGGTATCAAGCGTCTCTGAGCTTGGCCGCGAACAGGCGGACGGACGGACAGACAGACGGACACGGAGAAACTATAAGGGTTCCATGTTTACTACGAAACCCTAAAAACGTTCAAATATTTTCCATGAATGTCCATAATCCCAACAATTTACAAGCTTCCAGCAAAATATGTCGTAAAAAGTTAACGAACTTCGAAAAGCCAGAGCATAAATTTAATTTTAGTATGATCGATCCCTTTATGCCCAATTTGGTACTTTATAAAGACCTTATTTTTATTTTTATCGCGGTTTTATGTTCAGGTATCTACTGCTCACGGGTATTACTTCAGGGATTTGCTTGAGGCTGAATCTGAATGTCATTATTTATCTATGCTTGAAAATAGTCATATATAATATACGCCTTATTTAAGACATAAATCCGATTGCGATATATATTTAATATTGTTTTATTCGTAAATCTGAGTAAACCCAAGTATAGGTTTAGTTTGAAGTGACAAAGTTTGGATATTAATGAAGGCAAGCCAAAGCCTTTTTCAAGCCTTCTTACCTATTAATGTGGCTTAAGTGCTGTCAATAATTTTCGACAATGAAAGAAACTAAGGCACGGCACGGCTACGAAGTAGGATTACAGTCGATATTACTCAATTCGTTTTCACTTCTCAATGTGTCATCTAGTATTACTATCATGAGTAATGCCACAGATTTCATTTAAGGTCAGTATTAACGCAGAAATCACGTCATGTAAATATTTACTCGTGTATCTAGTCTACAAGTAGTACTAGTAGCATATAACCCTTGACAACTGATATCGAGCAGAACAGTAAGTGTTATTTTTATTATGTTATATTACAGTAAGTTATTGGTATATTATAGTAGTAGAAACTATATTATATTTCAAAATTATATTGTAGTTAATAGTGTACGATAGTAATAAAAAAATGCTTCAATGAAAAATATATTTTAAATTCAACTTATTCTATTCTATCTTTCATGTCGTGAATATTTTTTGTCACTGAACCTTATAATCACAAGTCCTACTAATAATTACGTAATGACTTTTCGATGGCATAAGGACTTCGTAGAGATATGGGATATAGGATCCCTATCGGTTAAGCTGCAGATTATAGTTACCCTAAATCACTGTTACGTATTTCGAATTTAAAAATATGTTTTGAATCGGCGTTAGTTTAAGCAACATAACCCTTGTGTTATTAGACTCGCCTAATAAAAAATCTACTTGACCGCCCAAGAGAATATATGAGCTGTCTGTCTAATACTTTGACCATAGAAAAAAAACTGTAATAAGACACCGTACATCACCCTTCAATCAAAGACAATATAGTGGCTAAGCTGTGTGTGTATATTATCATTGCGATCGTGTCAAAAGAAAGCTAGAAAAATAACCACCACTTTTCGCCGGGAGGAAACTCTGTGCAGATTATTCAAGGCCCATATTTGCGTATTACATGATTTTATGTGTTTGGTCGATGAAAAGTAGTATCTTTGCCAAATCATAGTTAGCGGACCTAGTCAGTCCTAATGGAAACGGGATATCGCTAAACAGAAGAGGTTTTCCAAGGAGTAATAGTTTTTTTAAAGTACAAGTGATGCTCCATGTATTCAAATGCCCGCAGGCTGCGGTAACTGATTACAGATAGCAATACCATATTAGAAAAATAAAATTGTAAGAAAATTGACTTTATAGAATTATGCACAAGATTGTCAAGAAATTCAATAAAATATAATAGAAATATCATAACAGTATAAAGTCTATCTTAATTTAAAATTCATAATTATTGATAAATATGTAAGTAGTCACTATCAATATATTTGTTTTTTTTTTTAATTCGTCAATATTGTATACACTGTTGTTTAAAAGCGTATAGTACAAAGTTCTTCTAAACACTTTGAAGGGTCTGTTCTTAATTTTTTCAGGCAACAGGTTACAGAATGTTATTCTACGTCGAGAGTACAGTTACGTCGTCGAGAGTCGAGAGTACGTACAGTTTTAAGTACAAAAAACCTAACGTAGGCACAGCCGCGAGGCAAACTGTTAGTCAATATAATAAACAAATGTAAGTGTGATTTTACCGTACTTATTATTATTATGTATGTAACATAATAAGTATCTTTAAAAAAAATGATGTACACTATAATAAGTTACTCGAGTACAATTTGGTACAATATTCATAAGAATATAATACATAGATTCGTATTGAAAAACCTAATGTATCATAAATTTACGACAAAGTCCTTTGAAAATGTATCCCTCCTGTCACGAACAAGAGTTTGTAAGATAACATCTAAACTTCAAACCCCAAACAAACAATCAACAAACAACTTTAAAAACTGTCACTGTGTCGACAAAGGCCGGTTATTAAAAGCAAACCTTGCAGGAACCGCAGCAAATTATTAAAGAAGTTCAAGTTACCATCTTTATTTACGTTTCTCTCTTTGATCTCTGGTACTGTAACGGTTGGCGATACAGCCAAGTTTAATCCATCGCCGGCGGCATATCGAGCGGTAAGTCGTTTTAAATCAGGGGCGTAGCTACCGCCGTATTTGCCGTATCAATTATACGGGGCCCCCGGGCCACGGGGGCCCCCAAAGTGTGTAAGGAAAAAGAATAAAAACTTTCTAATTTATTTTATTTTACAAATGACAAAATTCTATAAAGCAATTCCTTTTTTTCCCGCCTTAAGCGTGCGTTCAAAAGTTGGCAACACTACATCGTTATGGCGGGCTGCGGGACTTCCCCGTTTTACTTACTTCATCTTCAACTCAGCGGGGAATCCCCGGGAATCCTTCATCGATATCGCGATGTACGTGTACGTTGTTGTACTTTGCATTGGATGTTAAACCACGGAGTGCAGTGCACTGTTTATTTACGTGCTTTATATAAATGTGCATTACATTGTAATTCAGTACAAACAATATTGTTCTTCTGGTTTAGCAGTATTAGTAGCGATTTGTAAAAGAAATGAGTGAAAGGAAAAGAGATTATCCCAGCGGCGCTGAGAAAAGAAAAATTAAACAGAAAAGGGACGAGGTTATAAAAAAAGTGCCCAAAATTTCTTCATTTTTTCAGAGACAAGATACTGTGAGTGATTTAGATTGGAAAGGTAAGTACTACACTACTACCCAACCCATTTATTAGGGGCCCGTAGTGATAAACAAGGAAATCTTTTAATTTCGGTCTGTCCATCTGTCCGTCACAAAAAGTTGTCTCCCCCCTCGATTTTCACAATTATACTGTTTTTAGGGTTCCGTGCCTTGATTAAAAAAAAAACAAAATTCTAACTTATCTATAGGATCGATTTGTTTTGTTGTTTGTCTATCAGTCCGTATCGTATCGTTAATTGCGTGTTGAGAACTTCAGATGTGCAGACTCGCTTTCGGGTTCTCGTTTTGTATGGCCACTACACTACGCGCTGCGTTTAAATAGCACGCAGGTGTATAGTAATGCACGGACGGGCTGCAGGTGATTTTGTATCTACTAATAGGTACGAGCACAATTCGCGTAGAGTCTGTGTGCGTCTGAACTGAACACTCTCTAACTGTGACCCTTAGTAACGTTATTTATTTATATATAACTCTTTTTAGTTTAGTATCAAAGCATTCGTATTTATTTTTTAACAATTACTCGTTTATTTTTAGATTCTTCTGAAGCATTTTCTTCGTCACATATCCATCCGGAAATAGAAGAAAGCCAAGCACATACTTTATCGGATGTCCATCCAGAAATCGAGGAACCCCAAGTCAACGATTCTGATATATCTGCAGATAATGCAGATTGTAATATAATTTCATCAGATAGAGGAAATTTTGGTGACAATTTAGCTGAATGCGAACGAAAAATAATTTTTAAATTGGGTCCATTTAAACCACAAGGACCATTTCCAAAAGTTTCAGAAAATAACCGACCTTTTTCGGCTTATTATTATTCATATTTCAATCAGGCAGGCATAAAAAATATAAGACCATGGTTATGTTATTCTAACGTTTTAAACAAACCGTACTGTCACTTCTGTTGGTTATTAGCAGATCGTCAAAACAAATCGTACTCCTCTGCTTGGGTTAACGGTGTTTCGGTTAGAAGCAATTTCACACAAACTATTCTTGACCATGAAAAGTCACAGCAGCATATTAGTGCCTCACACTCTTATAATAATTGGTTGCAAGGAAATACCATCGATACTCTATTGAAAAGTGAAATCGATAGTAAAATTACATTCTGGAGAGATGTACTGCATCGTATAATTAATGTTATAATTACTTTAGTATCTTGTAATCTACCTTTGAAGGGGCATGATTCTGATTCTGGCAATTTTATGGCAATTTCACGTCTGCTATCTAACTATGATGCAACTTTAAAAGAACTTCTTCTAAAACCGAAAGGTGAAATAAATTATTTAAGCCCTACGATTCAAAACGAAATTATTAGTTTGCTTGGTACTAACGTTAGGAACAGTATTATCTCAGAAATTAAAAAAGCTCCATTTCTGACAATAATTCTGGATACAACACAAGACTTATCAAAAATTGACCAACTATCTGTAGTTTTTCGATATATCTCGGTTACAGAAAATGATGATAATGTGCCTAAAGAAATAAAAATCTGTGAGTCCTTTTTAGGATTCATAGCAGTAACCGATTGCAGTGCTGCAGGTCTGAAAACTGTCATTTTAAATTTGACTAAAGAATATGGAATTGATTTGACTAAATGTAGAGGACAGGGATACGATGGAGCAAATGTTATGTCGGGTGTGTATGGAGGATTACAAACCCTAATAAAAGAGCATGCTCCAAATGCCGATTATGTTCATTGTGCTGCGCACGCTTTAAACTTGGTTTTGAACGATGCTGCGAGACATGTTCGTGAAGTATCGACTTTTTTCGATAATTTAGAAAAAATATATACTTTTTTTGGCAATAGTATAAAACGCTGGGCTATGCTAAGTGACGATTCATCTGAAAAATATTTGATTACCCTTAAAAAGGTATGTCCTACCAGATGGTCTTCTAGGAACGACGCTTTATTAGCAGTAAAGAAAAATTTTTTACTAATCATGAAAACTTTGTACCATCTAAATTTAATTTCAAATAAAAAAGATGAACGTGAAGAATGTAAAAGTATAATTAACATTTTAGAGAGTTTTGATTTCTTAGTGCTCGTTACATTTTTTTCTTCACTATTTGAAATTATTAATCCTGTTTCTAAAGCTCTACAGCATGAAAATAATGACTTACAATAATCTAGTATTTTATTAAGTAATCTTTTAAATAGACTGTGCCAATTAAGAAATCAGAATTCATTTAATAGTTTGCTAAATGAATCCAAAGATTTAGCAAAAGAGTGGGGGGTAACAACTGTTTTTAAAACAGTAGGCGAAAGATAACGAAGCGTTTTTTTGATGAGTTATCACAAGATGAGAGAATTTCCGACCCGGAATCCTATTTCAAAGTCAATGTATATACTATTGCTGTTTAGATATATTAATTTCTCAAACTAAAGAAAGATTTCAGAGCCGTTGCAACCTGAGTAGTATATTCGAAATATTACAACCGGAGAAACTCCTATCTTCTTCAAGCGAAGAGATATTAAACGCTTCCGGAAAACTGTCTGCTAAATACAGTGAAGACATCTCACTTAATCTTTGTGACCAATTAAAGGCTCTAAAAACATGCTTAAATTCTGAAATTAAAAAAAATTATTCCATTAAAGAACTCATTGAATTATTGCTAGTAAAATTCAATAGTCTTGCATCCAGTTTTCCCGAGGTAATCACAGCATGCTTTTTATTCTTGACCCTTCCAGTTACAACCGCAACGGCAGAAAGAAGTTTTTCAAAATTAAAACTAATAAAAAATTACTTAAGAACTTCGATGGGACAAGAACGGCTGTCAGACATCTCACTATTGTCCATAGAGGCAGAAACTTTAGAAAAACTAAAATCATCATCAGCCATAAATGATTTAATAAATCAGTTTGCCGAAAAAAAGGCAAGGAGAGTGAATATTTAAAATTCGATTTTTATTTGTAAAATGGGTAAATTATGTGATAAATAAATATTTCTTCTCACAATATTTTTATTCTTTTGTGAAAAATCTTTACCTCCATATAAGGGCCTCCAAAAAAATTTTTATACGGGGCCCCGACAAGGCACGCTACGCCACTGTTTTAAATTAAAACTTCTAGTCGAACCAATCCTAAGGATTTATGGGAAAGTTTTCCCACCAAAAGAATGTATTGATCCCATCCCTTATACATACGTAATTGTGTTCTAAAAACTCGTGTTGAGCCGTTGCTATTTATATTAAACCTCTCTAAAAGTAGGCACGGAAAATGTTATGCAACTTGAGTTTAGCATTTATTGTTATTTCTCACAACTAATGTGTCGATTATGGACCCATTTTATATATTTCATAACAATAGTTTATTATAGATAAAAAGAAGAGCAGTTGGGTGTATCACAGCGGCCCATCTGGGGAAGTACCTCCACATCACAGAAAAATGCAGACAAATAACTTCTTGGAGGTTTGTTGTATTCGTACGTGTAAGTGAGATTACCAGTAAGCCTGTCAAGGATACTTACAGTTACACGAGTGTTACTTACTATAACAGGCGTTCATAAGCTACGGTCATCGCTTTACATCAGATTGGCCATATGTTTATATACCTGCCGACGTTGCATAAAAAAGGTTATTCATCACGTTATGATGACAATAAGTAGCTTATACCCTTCATCAGGTCACAAACTACCCCTGTACTTACATTTCATTAAGATCGGTTCAGCAGTTTAGTCGTGAAAAGTTAACATATAAACTCATAGGCAGACAAAAAGAACTTACAGAGTTATGTTCGTATTTACAAGTGTTACCTATTTATATGTCGTATCCTCTGTGTGGCTGGAGCGGGTAAATGTGGGCACTCATGGGTATCAGACATGGTAGATGAACACTGACGGTAGATGAAATAAAATCCGATTGAAAGTTACACACTTCAGATTTATTTCTATGCACACGATATTAAAAAGACACTATAACTTATAACTCGGTACGATAATTTAATTTAGCAATTACAATTAACTACAGTACGCGTTATGATTATAGAATTAGATGGAAACTGACAAGTCTCTTGGCGACGGACCTGCTTCGA
This sequence comes from Pyralis farinalis, assembly GCA_947507595.1. NCBI lineage: Eukaryota > Metazoa > Arthropoda > Insecta > Lepidoptera > Pyralidae > Pyralis > Pyralis farinalis. The sequence goes on from OX382264.1 coordinate 9,582,370, forward strand.
ACACGGTTCGAATAAGAATCTTGCAATACTGTCTTCCCGCCTCAAAAATGATGTCGCGTCCCCGCCAAGAGCCATGCCCAGGCGCGGGAAAAAGGCGCGCCTGCGTTTCCACCAATCATCGTTACTTGTACAGTGGTACCAACATAACAATACAGAATTCTCAAATATGATTGGTTAACCGAAGTCATTGTCTTTGATCAAAAAGAAAACATTGCCAACATGAAACAATAATCATAGACTAAAATTACTCTACTGCATAGATTTAGTAGGTCTAACGTACAGCGCCCTCTGTTTACAACGTTAAACAAAATAACTTAAAATAAGATTACTTAACTTCAAATAAAATAAGATTCATTGACATTCGCTCAGAAATTGATTAATTACAAACGCTAATAATCGTTGATAACCGGTGGCGCCATCGTTCCGATTCGACACGGCCATCTTGCCGCTCACACGTCCTCGTGTGATTGATCTGTGAACAATAACATTCGGAAAGTAGTCCGCTCGGCTAACCTGCCGTACATAGTCATAAAAAAAAATTGTCTAGTAATAACAGATCAACTTAATGAGTACAGAGACAGAGTAGGGCCAATCAACAGGTTTTTTTTTTTTTTTAGTTTTACATAAGACAAATTCATTCAGGCATTAAAGATTATCTAAACACAGAAATCTTAACACAAAGCTATGGGATTAATTCTCCGTGCCAGTCCATCGGCATTAGCCAGTCCGTCGGCTAAATTGATTAGTGCCAGTCCATCGGCAGAAGCCAGTCCGTTGGCTGAGTGAAATCAGTGCCAGTCCTTCGGCAGTAGCCAGTCCATCGGCTGAGTAAAATCAATGCCAGTCCTTCGGCAATAGCCAGTCCATCGGCTAAGTAAAATAAATGCCAGTCCTTCGGCAATAGCCAGTCCATCGGCTGTGTGTATCGCACTCGGAAGCTAACCATCTCAGCTGCGTAAGTACTACCCCTCGCAAAGGGCATGCTGATCAGAAAAGAAAAACAGCCACGTGTACCTCTTACATGCTCCGGCCGGTGCAACCGAGTACGACCACAAATAATACCAGAAGAGTAAAAAGCCCATAGTTTATTGACCGTCACTATCATTGCTGTCGTCACACGCAATGTCTAACTCTGGGGGAACCTGTTGATCGGGGATCTTTCTGACTCTGTCATGAGGATACTTGTAAGTTCTATTCGAAGTAAGGGATTTCAACAAGTATCTATCGCCGTCTAGTACTTCAATTACTTTAAAAGGTCCTTTAAATTTAGAGTCCAATTTGACCTGATTTCTCTCCTCATTTTGAATGAGTACAAAATCACCGACTACACATTTCTTAATCTTAGCCTTATTACTATCAAATCTTTCATTGTGATAATTAGCACTTTCAACAATGTCTCGGGACGCTTGTTCACTCATTGCATCAAGATCAATAATTTGGTCATCGTCATCGGCAGTAACTAAGTTCAGAGGTCGAGCAACCTTACCAACTAACAATTCGAGAGGACTCGCTTTAGTGACCCGGTTTATGGTAGAGTTTAAAGCTAACTGAACATTACCTAACGCATTTTGCCAAGAAGTCTCGTTAGTGGCTTCAACAGACGTCAACATACTCTTTAGCGTACTCATAACCCTCTCGACCTGGCCATTGGCGCGACTAGCGCCTGTTGCGATGAGGTGCAGTTGGAGTCCGTGATCACAGCAAAAATTTAAAAAATCCTTACTAGAAAAACAACGACCTTGGTCTGCTATGACCATTTTAGGCGCACCAAACAAAGAGATACCCGCTGGAGAGCTCTAATACTGCTATTGCTGTCAATGTTCTTGGAGTGAACCAAAAGAACAAACTTCGTGAATGCGTCGATCAAGACGAAAACGTACTCTTTGACGTCGTTCTTTCCACTCAACTTACCAGAGGCATCAATGTGGATTGTATGCCACGGAACCGGGGTTTTTGGGATCGGATGAAGCTCCGCTTGAATACGACCCGAGTGAGGTTTGGATACTTTGCAAGTGATGCAAATCTCTACAAACCTCTTCACGTATTTTGCCATGAACGGAAACCAATAATGATCATATACCTTCTCCAATGTCTTCTCTACTGAATCGGCTGCAACAGGAATTTGATGGTAACCGCTGAGCATATCAAGTGTTGAAAACTATCTAGCATCTCCTAATCTAGCCACCTGATCGTGAATGAAAGGTAAAGGGTACCTGTCAGCAACGGTGTTGTCGTTGAGCTCACGGTAGTCGACACACATTCGGTCAGACCAGTCCTTTTTAGGGTTCCGTACCTTAAAGGGTAAAACGGAACCCTATTACTGAGGCTCCGCTGTCCGTCCGTCCGTCCGTCCGTCTGTCACCAGGCTGTATCTCATGAACCGTGATAGTTAGACAGTTGAAATTTTCACAGATGATGTATTTCTGTTGCCGCTATAACAACAAATACTAAAAAATAGAATAAAATAAATATTTAAGGGGGCTCCCATACAACAAACGTGATTTTTTCGCCGTTTTTATAGATAATGGTACGGAACCCTTCGTGCGCGAGTCCGACTCGCACTTGGCCGATTTTTCTTTACTAACAACACTGGGCTAAAAAATGGCGAACAACTAGGACGAATAACTCCTGCCTCCAACAGCGCCTTAACTTTAGCACGAACAACAGCCTTCTCTTCAATACCTAACCTATAGGGACGTCTTTGAACTGTGCGACTGGAATCAATGAGGCGTATTTCCAATTGACCCGTAGTAACACGTGAGGTAGCTATTCCTGACGAAAACGAGCCCCTATACTCCTGCAGAACATCAATCAACTGCTGCCTATATTCGTCCTGTAGTCAGTAATGATAGTACTAAAATCAATATCATTCTTTAAAAGAAGCTGCTCACATGTATTCACCTGAATACAGCGAGAGAAACATAATTTGTCAGCAGTCATGTTGACATTAATGCCTTGAGCCAAAATTTCACGACCTACCATAATGCCACTCTTTAGAAACTCATCAGGTATAACATGAAATAAAATTTCTAGATTCAGATCATCAATTTCTACCACACAAGAAATTTGTTGCGTACTGTATACACATGATTGCCCAATACCACTATATTATTAAGCCGTTTTCCAGGGAATTTCGATGCAATAGACTCTTTCATGAGAGAACATTCAGCGCCCGAATCACAGTAAAATGAAAAGTGCTCACCAGAAACATTGAGTTGTCCAGTAGGGCTGCCGATACAGCACAGGTCTACCCGACGCTGCCCGCCGTTGTTGGCCGTCACGGTGCTGCTGTCGGCCGCCGCGCTGCTGCCTCTGCCACTGCCGGCACCGCCGTTGCCCGAAGCATTCTTTCCCGCAGCGGTGGTGTGGGCACAGGGACACTTGTTTGCATAGTGCCCGGAGCTGCCGCACCTGAAGCAGATAACACCAGGTGCATTGGGTCGCTGTTTTATAGGAGAGGTAGCTCTAGAAGGAATGGAACGATCGCATGACCTGTTGTTATCCTTGAAGCGGCAGTTGGCGCTGCGATGTCCCAACTTCCCACACGTGAAGCAATGCGTTGAGCCAGGCGGTCCAGCAGGCCTGGGTCGCTTAAAGTTGAAGGTCCCGTCGCTCGGCAGGTCATCGCTCTTCCTCTTCAGGTACGAGCATGCTTGCAGCTCTCGTTGCATTTGCTCACGAGTATTGATTTCCATAGTGAAGGCTGTGTGTTGTAGTCTTCCATCAAACTGAGACACGTGTGCTAACACCATGGCCGAAATAATTTGTTCTATTGTCATGTCCTTAAAACGAGTCATCAAAGTTGTCGACAGTCGGGCGGCGTAGGAAGCCATGTTCTCGTTGTCCTTTGGTTTGCTATTCTTCATCTTAATGAGGGTAGCGGCCGGCGTCTCGTTTAAAGCCATAACGTGCCAGAAAAAGATCTTTGAATTGGAACCACGTCATACCACGAAATGATATCTGGGACAGCCATTGTGATGCGTTTCCTTTTAGGGCTCCACTAAGCGCGATAATAAGAGCACTGCCTTGTTGTTCATGTTCAGACAGGCATAAATCGACAGTAGCACACCATACACGCGCATCAAAGTCGGACTTATCGGGGTGAAACTCTGGTAAAGTAACTTTTCGAGTACTCACCGGACGTATGGCATCGATTAAACTCATCATATTTCTGTTCTGAACTTCCAGCAATGTGTGCAAAAGATTTTCATCCACCCGTGATCCATCGTTTGTAGTCTGATGTATCCCACGCTCTGATGTCGTATCCTCTGTGTGGCTGGAGCGGGTAAATGTGGGCACTCATGGGTATCAGACATGGTAGATGAACACTGACGGTAGATGAAATAAAATCCGATTGAAAGTTACACACTTCAGATTTATTTCTATGCACACGATATTAAAAAGACACTATAACTTATAACTCGGTACGATAATTTAATTTAGCAATTACAATTAACTACAGTACGCGTTATGATTATAGAATTAGATGGAAACTGACAAGTCTCTTGGCGACGGACCTGCTTCGAACACGGTTCGAATAAGAATCTTGCAATACTGTCTTCCCGCCTCAAAAATGATGTCGCGTCCCCGCCAAGAGCCATGCCCAGGCGCGGGAAAAAGGCGCGCCTGCGTTTCCACCAATCATCGTTACTTGTACAGTGGTACCAACATAACAATACAGAATTCTCAAATATGATTGGTTAACCGAAGTCATTGTCTTTGATCAAAAAGAAAACATTGCCAACATGAAACAATAATCATAGACTAAAATTACTCTACTGCATAGATTTAGTAGGTCTAACGTACAGCGCCCTCTGTTTACAACGTTAAACAAAATAACTTAAAATAAGATTACTTAACTTCAAATAAAATAAGATTCATTGACATTCGCTCAGAAATTGATTAATTACAAACGCTAATAATCGTTGATAACCGGTGGCGCCATCGTTCCGATTCGACACGGCCATCTTGCCGCTCACACGTCCTCGTGTGATTGATCTGTGAACAATAACATTCGGAAAGTAGTCCGCTCGGCTAACCTGCCGTACATAGTCATAAAAAAAAATTGTCTAGTAATAACAGATCAACTTAATGAGTACAGAGACAGAGTAGGGCCAATCAACAGGTTTTTTTTTTTTTTAGTTTTACATAAGACAAATTCATTCAGGCATTAAAGATTATCTAAACACAGAAATCTTAACACAAAGCTATGGGATTAATTCTCCGTGCCAGTCCATCGGCATTAGCCAGTCCGTCGGCTAAATTGATTAGTGCCAGTCCATCGGCAGAAGCCAGTCCGTTGGCTGAGTGAAATCAGTGCCAGTCCTTCGGCAGTAGCCAGTCCATCGGCTGAGTAAAATCAATGCCAGTCCTTCGGCAATAGCCAGTCCATCGGCTAAGTAAAATAAATGCCAGTCCTTCGGCAATAGCCAGTCCATCGGCTGTGTGTATCGCACTCGGAAGCTAACCATCTCAGCTGCGTAAGTACTACCCCTCGCAAAGGGCATGCTGATCAGAAAAGAAAAACAGCCACGTGTACCTCTTACATGCTCCGGCCGGTGCAACCGAGTACGACCACAAATAATACCAGAAGAGTAAAAAGCCCATAGTTTATTGACCGTCACTATCATTGCTGTCGTCACACGCAATGTCTAACTCTGGGGGAACCTGTTGATCGGGGATCTTTCTGACTCTGTCATGAGGATACTTGTAAGTTCTATTCGAAGTAAGGGATTTCAACAAGTATCTATCGCCGTCTAGTACTTCAATTACTTTAAAAGGTCCTTTAAATTTAGAGTCCAATTTGACCTGATTTCTCTCCTCATTTTGAATGAGTACAAAATCACCGACTACACATTTCTTAATCTTAGCCTTATTACTATCAAATCTTTCATTGTGATAATTAGCACTTTCAACAATGTCTCGGGACGCTTGTTCACTCATTGCATCAAGATCAATAATTTGGTCATCGTCATCGGCAGTAACTAAGTTCAGAGGTCGAGCAACCTTACCAACTAACAATTCGAGAGGACTCGCTTTAGTGACCCGGTTTATGGTAGAGTTTAAAGCTAACTGAACATTACCTAACGCATTTTGCCAAGAAGTCTCGTTAGTGGCTTCAACAGACGTCAACATACTCTTTAGCGTACTCATAACCCTCTCGACCTGGCCATTGGCGCGACTAGCGCCTGTTGCGATGAGGTGCAGTTGGAGTCCGTGATCACAGCAAAAATTTAAAAAATCCTTACTAGAAAAACAACGACCTTGGTCTGCTATGACCATTTTAGGCGCACCAAACAAAGAGATACCCGCTGGAGAGCTCTAATACTGCTATTGCTGTCAATGTTCTTGGAGTGAACCAAAAGAACAAACTTCGTGAATGCGTCGATCAAGACGAAAACGTACTCTTTGACGTCGTTCTTTCCACTCAACTTACCAGAGGCATCAATGTGGATTGTATGCCACGGAACCGGGGTTTTTGGGATCGGATGAAGCTCCGCTTGAATACGACCCGAGTGAGGTTTGGATACTTTGCAAGTGATGCAAATCTCTACAAACCTCTTCACGTATTTTGCCATGAACGGAAACCAATAATGATCATATACCTTCTCCAATGTCTTCTCTACTGAATCGGCTGCAACAGGAATTTGATGGTAACCGCTGAGCATATCAAGTGTTGAAAACTATCTAGCATCTCCTAATCTAGCCACCTGATCGTGAATGAAAGGTAAAGGGTACCTGTCAGCAACGGTGTTGTCGTTGAGCTCACGGTAGTCGACACACATTCGGTCAGACCAGTCCTTTTTAGGGTTCCGTACCCAAAGGGTAAAACGGAACCCTATTACTGAGGCTCCGCTGTCCGTCCGTCCGTCCGTCCGTCTGTCACCAGGCTGTATCTCATGAACCGTGATAGTTAGACAGTTGAAATTTTCACAGATGATGTATTTCTGTTGCCGCTATAACAACAAATACTAAAAAATAGAATAAAATAAATATTTAAGGGGGCTCCCATACAACAAACGTGATTTTTTCGCCGTTTTTATAGATAATGGTACGGAACCCTTCGTGCGCGAGTCCGACTCGCACTTGGCCGATTTTTCTTTACTAACAACACTGGGCTAAAAAATGGCGAACAACTAGGACGAATAACTCCTGCCTCCAACAGCGCCTTAACTTTAGCACGAACAACAGCCTTCTCTTCAATACCTAACCTATAGGGACGTCTTTGAACTGTGCGACTGGAATCAATGAGGCGTATTTCCAATTGACCCGTAGTAACACGTGAGGTAGCTATTCCTGACGAAAACGAGCCCCTATACTCCTGCAGAACATCAATCAACTGCTGCCTATATTCGTCCTGTAGTCAGTAATGATAGTACTAAAATCAATATCATTCTTTAAAAGAAGCTGCTCACATGTATTCACCTGAATACAGCGAGAGAAACATAATTTGTCAGCAGTCATGTTGACATTAATGCCTTGAGCCAAAATTTCACGACCTACCATAATGCCACTCTTTAGAAACTCATCAGGTATAACATGAAATAAAATTTCTAGATTCAGATCATCAATTTCTACCACACAAGAAATTTGTTGCGTACTGTATACACATGATTGCCCAATACCACTATATTATTAAGCCGTTTTCCAGGGAATTTCGATGCAATAGACTCTTTCATGAGAGAACATTCAGCGCCCGAATCACAGTAAAATGAAAAGTGCTCACCAGAAACATTGAGTTGTCCAGTAGGGCTGCCGATACAGCACAGGTCTACCCGACGCTGCCCGCCGTTGTTGGCCGTCACGGTGCTGCTGTCGGCCGCCGCGCTGCTGCCTCTGCCACTGCCGGCACCGCCGTTGCCCGAAGCATTCTTCCCCGCAGCGGTGGTGTGGGCACAGGGACACTTGTTTGCATAGTGCCCGGAGCTGCCGCACCTGAAGCAGATAACACCAGGTGCATTGGGTCGCTGTTTTATAGGAGAGGTAGCTCTAGAAGGAATGGAACGATCGCATGACCTGTTGTTATCCTTGAAGCGGCAGTTGGCGCTGCGATGTCCCAACTTCCCACACGTGAAGCAATGCGTTGAGCCAGGCGGTCCAGCAGGCCTGGGTCGCTTAAAGTTGAAGGTCCCGTCGCTCGGCAGGTCATCGCTCTTCCTCTTCAGGTACGAGCATGCTTGCAGCTCTCGTTGCATTTGCTCACGAGTATTGATTTCCATAGTGAAGGCTGTGTGTTGTAGTCTTCCATCAAACTGAGACACGTGTGCTAACACCATGGCCGAAATAATTTGTTCTATTGTCATGTCCTTAAAACGAGTCATCAAAGTTGTCGACAGTCGGGCGGCGTAGGAAGCCATGTTCTCGTTGTCCTTTGGTTTGCTATTCTTCATCTTAATGAGGGTAGCGGCCGGCGTCTCGTTTAAAGCCATAACGTGCCAGAAAAAGATCTTTGAATTGGAACCACGTCATACCACGAAATGATATCTGGGACAGCCATTGTGATGCGTTTCCTTTTAGGGCTCCACTAAGCGCGATAATAAGAGCACTGCCTTGTTGTTCATGTTCAGACAGGCATAAATCGACAGTAGCACACCATACACGCGCATCAAAGTCGGACTTATCGGGGTGAAACTCTGGTAAAGTAACTTTTCGAGTACTCACCGGACGTATGGCATCGATTAAACTCATCATATTTCTGTTCTGAACTTCCAGCAATGTGTGCAAAAGATTTTCATCCACCCGTGATCCATCGTTTGTAGTCTGATGTATCCCACGCTCTGATGTCGTATCCTCTGTGTGGCTGGAGCGGGTAAATGTGGGCACTCATGGGTATCAGACATGGTAGATGAACACTGACGGTAGATGAAATAAAATCCGATTGAAAGTTACACACTTCAGATTTATTTCTATGCACACGATATTAAAAAGACACTATAACTTATAACTCGGTACGATAATTTAATTTAGCAATTACAATTAACTACAGTACGCGTTATGATTATAGAATTAGATGGAAACTGACAAGTCTCTTGGCGACGGACCTGCTTCGAACACGGTTCGAATAAGAATCTTGCAATACTGTCTTCCCGCCTCAAAAATGATGTCGCGTTCCCGCCAAGAGCCATGCCCAGGCGCGGGAAAAAGGCGCGCCTGCGTTTCCACCAATCATCGTTACTTGTACAGTGGTACCAACATAACAATACAGAATTCTCAAATATGATTGGTTAACCGAAGTCATTGTCTTTGATCAAAAAGAAAACATTGCCAACATGAAACAATAATCATAGACTAAAATTACTCTACTGCATAGATTTAGTAGGTCTAACGTACAGCGCCCTCTGTTTACAACGTTAAACAAAATAACTTAAAATAAGATTACTTAACTTCAAATAAAATAAGATTCATTGACATTCGCTCAGAAATTGATTAATTACAAACGCTAATAATCGTTGATAACCGGTGGCGCCATCGTTCCGATTCGACACGGCCATCTTGCCGCTCACACGTCCTCGTGTGATTGATCTGTGAACAATAACATTCGGAAAGTAGTCCGCTCGGCTAACCTGCCGTACATAGTCATAAAAAAAAATTGTCTAGTAATAACAGATCAACTTAATGAGTACAGAGACAGAGTAGGGCCAATCAACAGGTTTTTTTTTTTTTTTAGTTTTACATAAGACAAATTCATTCAGGCATTAAAGATTATCTAAACACAGAAATCTTAACACAAAGCTATGGGATTAATTCTCCGTGCCAGTCCATCGGCATTAGCCAGTCCGTCGGCTAAATTGATTAGTGCCAGTCCATCGGCAGAAGCCAGTCCGTTGGCTGAGTGAAATCAGTGCCAGTCCTTCGGCAGTAGCCAGTCCATCGGCTGAGTAAAATCAATGCCAGTCCTTCGGCAATAGCCAGTCCATCGGCTAAGTAAAATAAATGCCAGTCCTTCGGCAATAGCCAGTCCATCGGCTGTGTGTATCGCACTCGGAAGCTAACCATCTCAGCTGCGTAAGTACTACCCCTCGCAAAGGGCATGCTGATCAGAAAAGAAAAACAGCCACGTGTACCTCTTACATGCTCCGGCCGGTGCAACCGAGTACGACCACAAATAATACCAGAAGAGTAAAAAGCCCATAGTTTATTGACCGTCACTATCATTGCTGTCGTCACACGCAATGTCTAACTCTGGGGGAACCTGTTGATCGGGGATCTTTCTGACTCTGTCATGAGGATACTTGTAAGTTCTATTCGAAGTAAGGGATTTCAACAAGTATCTATCGCCGTCTAGTACTTCAATTACTTTAAAAGGTCCTTTAAATTTAGAGTCCAATTTGACCTGATTTCTCTCCTCATTTTGAATGAGTACAAAATCACCGACTACACATTTCTTAATCTTAGCCTTATTACTATCAAATCTTTCATTGTGATAATTAGCACTTTCAACAATGTCTCGGGACGCTTGTTCACTCATTGCATCAAGATCAATAATTTGGTCATCGTCATCGGCAGTAACTAAGTTCAGAGGTCGAGCAACCTTACCAACTAACAATTCGAGAGGACTCGCTTTAGTGACCCGGTTTATGGTAGAGTTTAAAGCTAACTGAACATTACCTAACGCATTTTGCCAAGAAGTCTCGTTAGTGGCTTCAACAGACGTCAACATACTCTTTAGCGTACTCATAACCCTCTCGACCTGGCCATTGGCGCGACTAGCGCCTGTTGCGATGAGGTGCAGTTGGAGTCCGTGATCACAGCAAAAATTTAAAAAATCCTTACTAGAAAAACAACAACCTTGGTCTGCTATGACCATTTTAGGCGCACCAAACAAAGAGATACCCGCTGGAGAGCTCTAATACTGCTATTGCTGTCAATGTTCTTGGAGTGAACCAAAAGAACAAACTTCGTGAATGCGTCGATCAAGACGAAAACGTACTCTTTGACGTCGTTCTTTCCACTCAACTTACCAGAGGCATCAATGTGGATTGTATGCCACGGAACCGGGGTTTTTGGGATCGGATGAAGCTCCGCTTGAATACGACCCGAGTGAGGTTTGGATACTTTGCAAGTGATGCAAATCTCTACAAACCTCTTCACGTATTTTGCCATGAACGGAAACCAATAATGATCATATACCTTCTCCAATGTCTTCTCTACTGAATCGGCTGCAACAGGAATTTGATGGTAACCGCTGAGCATATCAAGTGTTGAAAACTATCTAGCATCTCCTAATCTAGCCACCTGATCGTGAATGAAAGGTAAAGGGTACCTGTCAGCAACGGTGTTGTCGTTGAGCTCACGGTAGTCGACACACATTCGGTCAGACCAGTCCTTTTTAAGGTTCCGTACCCAAAGGGTAAAACGGAACCCTATTACTGAGGCTCCGCTGTCCGTCCGTCCGTCCGTCCGTCTGTCACCAGGCTGTATCTCATGAACCGTGATAGTTAGACAGTTGAAATTTTCACAGATGATGTATTTCTGTTACCGCTATAACAACAAATACTAAAAAATAGAATAAAATAAATATTTAAGGGGGCTCCCATACAACAAACGTGATTTTTTCGCCGTTTTTATAGATAATGGTACGGAACCCTTCGTGCGCGAGTCCGACTCGCACTTGGCCGATTTTTCTTTACTAACAACACTGGGCTAAAAAATGGCGAACAACTAGGACGAATAACTCCTGCCTCCAACAGCGCCTTAACTTTAGCACGAACAACAGCCTTCTCTTCAATACCTAACCTATAGGGACGTCTTTGAACTGTGCGACTGGAATCAATGAGGCGTATTTCCAATTGACCCGTAGTAACACGTGAGGTAGCTATTCCTGACGAAAACGAGCCCCTATACTCCTGCAGAACATCAATCAACTGCTGCCTATATTCGTCCTGTAGTCAGTAATGATAGTACTAAAATCAATATCATTCTTTAAAAGAAGCTGCTCACATGTATTCACCTGAATACAGCGAGAGAAACATAATTTGTCAGCAGTCATGTTGACATTAATGCCTTGAGCCAAAATTTCACGACCTACCATAATGCCACTCTTTAGAAACTCATCAGGTATAACATGAAATAAAATTTCTAGATTCAGATCATCAATTTCTACCACACAAGAAATTTGTTGCGTACTGTATACACATGATTGCCCAATACCACTATATTATTAAGCCGTTTTCCAGGGAATTTCGATGCAATAGACTCTTTCATGAGAGAACATTCAGCGCCCGAATCACAGTAAAATGAAAAGTGCTCACCAGAAACATTGAGTTGTCCAGTAGGGCTGCCGATACAGCACAGGTCTACCCGACGCTGCCCGCCGTTGTTGGCCGTCACGGTGCTGCTGTCGGCCGCCGCGCTGCTGCCTCTGCCACTGCCGGCACCGCCGTTGCCCGAAGCATTCTTCCCCGCAGCGGTGGTGTGGGCACAGGGACACTTGTTTGCATAGTGCCCGGAGCTGCCGCACCTGAAGCAGATAACACCAGGTGCATTGGGTCGCTGTTTTATAGGAGAGGTAGCTCTAGAAGGAATGGAACGATCGCATGACCTGTTGTTATCCTTGAAGCGGCAGTTGGCGCTGCGATGTCCCAACTTCCCACACGTGAAGCAATGCGTTGAGCCAGGCGGTCCAGCAGGCCTGGGTCGCTTAAAGTTGAAGGTCCCGTCGCTCGGCAGGTCATCGCTCTTCCTCTTCAGGTACGAGCATGCTTGCAGCTCTCGTTGCATTTGCTCACGAGTATTGATTTCCATAGTGAAGGCTGTGTGTTGTAGTCTTCCATCAAACTGAGACACGTGTGCTAACACCATGGCCGAAATAATTTGTTCTATTGTCATGTCCTTAAAACGAGTCATCAAAGTTGTCGACAGTCGGGCGGCGTAGGAAGCCTTGTTCTCGTTGTCCTTTGGTTTGCTATTCTTCATCTTAATGAGGGTAGCGGCCGGCGTCTCGTTTAAAGCCATAACGTGCCAGAAAAAGATCTTTGAATTGGAACCACGTCATACCACGAAATGATATCTGGGACAGCCATTGTGATGCGTTTCCTTTTAGGGCTCCACTAAGCGCGATAATAAGAGCACTGCCTTGTTGTTCATGTTCAGACAGGCATAAATCGACAGTAGCACACCATACACGCGCATCAAAGTCGGACTTATCGGGGTGAAACTCTGGTAAAGTAACTTTTCGAGTACTCACCGGACGTATGGCATCGATTAAACTCATCATATTTCTGTTCTGAACTTCCAGCAATGTGTGCAAAAGATTTTCATCCACCCGTGATCCATCGTTTGTAGTCTGATGTATCCCACGCTCTGATGTCGTATCCTCTGTGTGGCTGGAGCGGGTAAATGTGGGCACTCATGGGTATCAGACATGGTAGATGAACACTGACGGTAGATGAAATAAAATCCGATTGAAAGTTACACACTTCAGATTTATTTCTATGCACACGATATTAAAAAGACACTATAACTTATAACTCGGTACGATAATTTAATTTAGCAATTACAATTAACTACAGTACGCGTTATGATTATAGAATTAGATGGAAACTGACAAGTCTCTTGGCGACGGACCTGCTTCGAACACGGTTCGAATAAGAATCTTGCAATACTGTCTTCCCGCCTCAAAAATGATGTCGCGTCCCCGCCAAGAGCCATGCCCAGGCGCGGGAAAAAGGCGCGCCTGCGTTTCCACCAATCATCGTTACTTGTACAGTGGTACCAACATAACAATACAGAATTCTCAAATATGATTGGTTAACCGAAGTCATTGTCTTTGATCAAAAAGAAAACATTGCCAACATGAAACAATAATCATAGACTAAAATTACTCTACTGCATAGATTTAGTAGGTCTAACGTACAGCGCCCTCTGTTTACAACGTTAAACAAAATAACTTAAAATAAGATTACTTAACTTCAAATAAAATAAGATTCATTGACATTCGCTCAGAAATTGATTAATTACAAACGCTAATAATCGTTGATAACCGGTGGCGCCATCGTTCCGATTCGACATATATATTCTCACCAAATTCCTTGCGGGGTAGGCATAAAGAACAGAGCCCCACATGACTGGATCCTTACACACCTCGCTCATTTCTATAACATTCATCGCTGTTCTAAGGCTCCTGCAGTGACCTTCTGATAAAACACGATCAATTTGGTGATGGTAGATGAGTCCTTCCTCGGCTCCTAAATCCTTCTAATTTCTGTTTATCTATCTATCTGTATATCTGTTTCGTATTTTTTTCTTGCTGCGTTATTTCAACAAACGGACGCCTCATTTAATTTTGACCAACACTTTCTTTCCATTTGTAAGTGTTAGTCACACTTATAAATCCTTGGATAGGAAAAAATAGAATCCTTGGACGCCTAGATACTCCTAATAGCAAAAGTGAGTTACTTTCACCCCATTATCTCTAGTGTAATAATTGTATACCAGCTGTTACTACAACATGTATGAAATTTATTAACTCTTACTTACATACATGAAATAATGCACACAGATGATTTAAAAACCGTTTAATAATTACATGTGTGCTTCTAGAAACTTCTTTATTCAACGCTCATATTGTTGCTTCAGCCCCTTGCCGTAGATTTCTTTGAAATATTCAAACATCCACAAGAGTATACATAGGATAATCGATAAAATAATGTAGTGAACTGTTATATGATTATGTATATTGTGCTTGTTAAACACATACAAAATTTTATTATACTAAACGAGCAATTGTTGTACATATGTAAATATATTTCGGATATCTCGGAAATTACTAAATTTCGTATTTAGACGAGGTTTTTCTTTAGGATTGGGATTAATCTGCACTTAAGCCGGAATTACGCCGAACTTAAGATCGGCATAAGTCAGACAAACTACATAATTTAATCGCCTTTTTGAGAGTTGTTCATCATCTATAATTCTTATCAAAGTTGGATTCGACAATTTAATTGCCCCAGCATTTACTGTTTTTTTAATATTTAGTATACAAACAAAACGTCTTTTCAATTTGACTGGCTACCTGGTGTCAATTCCTTTACAGAAGCATCAACGTCGCATCATTCAAAGAAGCATCAACGCCGAATGGTATACTATCAAATACATGGCAGAAGTTTTCTCTGTTGTGAGCAACAAGCGACCAGACACAGGGCTCCGCGGGCTTCTGCTCCACTACGACAACGCACCTGCGCACACCGCGCTCAAAACGAGGGACTTCCTGGACAGCATGATGGTCAAAGTCCTGGATCACTCTCCTTACAGCCCTGACCTAGCACCGTGTGACTTCTTTTTATTCCCTAAAATAAAAAATCTGCTCAAAGCGATACATATTTCGTCGCCGGAAGATGCGCGATGTCAGCGTTCGAGCAGGCTGTAAATGAGGTGTCTGCGGTGGACTGGAAAAGTGGTTCGAAAACTGGTTCTGGTGCAAGAAACTTTATATAGAGGCTGGTGGAGAGTACTTTGAAAAGATTTAATAAAAAAATATTGTAATATAACACTATTGTTTTATTATCGCAAAACTTTCTGAGTGTCCCACGTATGTTAGTATACGTTAGTATAATGCGTCTTACAGTGCTCTGATGTCAGAAGCCTTAGAAACCGGCGAGCGTGCGTGGATCGAGTCATGTGGCGCTCCGTGTGCTGCCTAACCCGCAAGGGAATTAGCGTAAGGATGTAGTAGTATCTTATTCAACAATTCTTTTTGGAAATCACTGTCAAAGTAAATTTCATAATACCTTGTCACCGTAGGTCTTTTTTCAAATCGTCGATTAGTGTCACAAAAACTTCATGTCAGCATATTCTATCTGAAATCATTTTCTGATAAAACACTATCAATTTGGTCATGGTAGGTAAATCTTGGCCTTCTTCGACTCCCACATCCTTCTACTTTCGCATTGTATATCTATTTCGTAATTCTTTCTTCGTGCATTCTTTCTACATGTCCGAACCAATGAAGCATATCTCTTCTTATTTTAACAGCGACACTCTCTTTCAGGTCAGCTCTATTTCTGACATCACCATTGCGAATACGGCCTACAAGCGTTATGCAACAAATTTTGCGCAACGCTCATATTTCGACTGCGTTTATTCTACTTTTATGCTCTCTCTGTCGTACCCAGCACTCGCTTCCATAAGTAAGCGTTGAGATCAGCATTGCATTGTGTATAGCGAGCTGTGTCTTCAAGCTCAAGCTTTCCAGCCAAGAAGTTACCCAACGCTCTATTCACACTATTACCAGCACTCACTCGTATTTACACATCAGCGGTTTACCTTCCATCCATGTCGAAAGCGCATCCGATATACAATCTCATCCACTTGTTCCAACACTTCATCATCAACCGTAATCCTTACATTGGTTCTAGTTTCTTCTATTTCAAATACCATTATCTTTGTTTTCTTCGCATTAAATATATTGATACCGCAAGTATGTAAAACTAATGATATATGATTGCGTGAGCTAAATAATTTCTATCAGTTAGATATTTATCAATTCTATAATACTAAGCCTTTTAAAAAGAATATTTTTCGTTTGCCTTGTGAAGATATTGTCAGGAAAAGACAGAAATGTTTCAGGCAATTTATTATAGAATCGAATGCTAATAAATTACTCGCAAATACCTACCAGACCTAGCAAGCTGACGTACCGGCATACGCAACTGATTTCTGCTTGTAAGATTTTCAGTGAAGTTTGAAAACGACTTTATATTCTTGCGAGCATACATTATGTAATCATGAATATACCGAGAGGTAACATCGAGGACGCTTACTTCTTTGAACAGTTTCTTCAGTGATTCTATTTTATGTGACGTCGGGAGGCATACAAGCATACGGCCCGCCTGATGTAAAGCGGGAACCGTAGCCCATTAACGCTTGCGATATATTAAGTATCATTCACGCGATGCCTCCTCTGCTGCTTACACAGCAACTCCTTGGGATCTTACTGGTGACCTCACTCACACGTAGGAACACAAAAACCCTCTAAGGATTTGTTAATTGAAATTCAGGAGGCATTGCTCGCGCGACAGCACTCCTGCTCCTAACATGGTAACTCCTTAGACTTAGCAGCTTATTCGTAACCCTACTCACTCGCAGGAATTCAACACACCTCGATGGAGTTGTTATTTGGCTGATGTAGCCCATCTTATAAATATTGCTACGACGTATTTTTACCAAGATAAAAATTAAAAATCAATGTAATAGTTTATAAAAATTAATGAGACACTTAATAAAATTAGAAAGAATAATGTGTAGATTTTGCACAATTGGCAAGTTGCCAAGACTTTCTATAGGAGAGTTAAAATTTCATACTTATTTAAACTACTAAAAACCTCTAATTAAGCTGAAAATCTAACGCTAAGTTGAGTAAGGATAGACCCAATGTAAGAACTAGTTCGATTGTTGTAGCAGTTTGTAAAATAAAAAAAATTGGTTTGTCTTTTAGTTTATACAACGTCGGAAGGCATACAAGTATACAACCCGCCTGATGTAAAGTAGTTATTGTAGCCTATAAGGGCTAGAATATATAAGTAGCACTCGCACGCTGCCACCTCTGCTGCCAACACAGCAACTTCTTAAGAGCTTACTGGTGATCTCACTTACACGCAGAATACGACAAACCTCGAGGAAGTTAGTACTTGGCTGCGGCTTACTGTGAGGTGGAGGTACTTCCCCAGACGAGCTGCTGTGATTCGTCTTTAAGAAGTTAACTACCGATGTACATACATATACCGCATACACGCACCCATTCAAACAAAATATGTATATAACGACATGACTTACATATACCTACGTAAATATATGAAACATTTTTTTTATTGTTAGTCCAATAGAACGCAATACATTATAATCTCTATGAAATTTTATAGACTGTAAAAACTACTATAAAATTACATTCAAAATTTTACCCAGGAGATGTACGAGATGAACTTAATTATTCATGGAGCTTGAAATTTGTTACGTCATAAGAACTTTTCCAAAATATCATTACAGAGAAATTCTACTAAGGTGTTCTCCTAAATGACTACGATTAACTAGAAAGCCATTTCGAAAAGTTTTAAATGGCGCGCCTGAACTTGGTCGATTGTATTTAAGGACAAATGGTCTGTATGTACCTGGCAGAGAATTTGAACTTTGTGTAATATTGAGTGGTATAATTTACGATTTAGTATTCTGTCAGACTTGAAGTTACTGTCTTGTTCTATAGTAACTGATGACTGCTACTTGCACGGTTTATTTGGGCACACGGTAGTGTATCAGCCAAGATCGGAGTAGAAAAGTGCGACACACTGGTGACACATTTGACGAGCTCTGTAGTGCCATGGTTGCACAGGACAAACATTTGTGATGTATGAGAATATTTGTTTGTCTTGGTCGGGGTGTTTTTTAGAGAGATCATTATCATCATTACAGCCTCTATTCGACCACTGCTAAATATAGGTCTCCCCTCTAGAGAGCCATTCGTCCCGATCCTGTGCCACCTGCATCCATCGACTTCCTACAAATCTCCTGAGGTCGGCGCTTCATCCAGTAGGGGGTCGTCCCACACTGCGTGTACTAGTGCGGGGACGCCATTCGAGAACCTTCTTTCTTCTTCCCCAGCGGTTGTCGGTTCTACGAAATATGTGGGCGGCACACTGCCACTTCAGCTTGCTTATTCTGTGGGATATGTCGGTAAGTAAGGTATTACTTCTATTGCGGATATCCTTATTTCTGATTCTATCACGCAGTGAAACCCCAAGCATAACACGCTGAGCGACCTTGAGCTTCCCCGTACGGCCCGCAGTGAAGGGCCACATCTCAGTTCCATATATCATCACTGGCAACACACACTGTTCGAAGATCTTGCTGTTCAGGTGTTGAGGTATTTTGGACGAGATGATATGTCGAAGTTTCCCGAACGTTACCCAGCCGAGTTTGATCCGTCTGTTGACCTTACGGCAGTTGGACTTATCTAACTGAATAAGCTGACCTAGGTAGACATATTCGTCGACAACTTCGAGCTTAGTGCTTCCAACTGTGACCGGCATTGGTGTAAAATGGACATTTGACATGATCTTAGTCTTGTCCATGTTCATCTTGTGACCTACCTGATTCGATACACTATTGAGGTTATTGAGCGTAGTGCTAAGTTCTTCCAGCGGCTTCGCCTTGAGAACTATATCGTCGGAAAATCGAAGGTGAGTTATTTATTCGCCATTGACATTTATACCGTATCCTTTCCAGTCCAAGAGCTTGAAGACATATTCCAATGCCGCGGTGAAGAGTTTCGATATAACATTGCCCTGTCTTACACCTTTTTGCACTTGGATTGGTTTCGTACTCTGGTCCTGTACTTGAATATACATCGTTGCCTTACTGTACAAGCACATCAACGCTTCGATGTACCGATATTCAATTTGGTATCGTTGAGACTCTGTAGCACCGCGCATGTCTCAACGGAATCAAAGGCTTTTTCGTTGTCCACATACGTCAGACATAAGGGCAGATTATACTCCTCTGTCTTCTATATAACCTGACGGAGGGTATATGTGGCCTACGGTGCTAAAGCCTTTTTGGAATCCGGCTTGTTAGGGAGGCTGAAATTCCTCATGTCTGTGTGTTTGTGAAGACTCTCGAAAACATAGATAAAGGAGGCTCAGAAGCGATATCGGTCAACAGTTCTTCAAAGGGGTCTTATGACCCTTTTCGAAGAATATCATGGCTTCTGCTCCACGCTTCGGGTGTTTCAACAAAGTGTATGACGGAATTGAATAGCTTCTACTACACATATCGGCTTTTCGCCCGCTTTCAGAAGTTCCGCCTTAATTTCGTCCTCACCCGGTGCTTTCCCATTTTTAGGCTGGTTGAGAGCCATACGAATCTCGTACAAACTGATGTTCGGTATATATTGTCGAGTCAGTTTAGCTCTAGGGTCGTTATCAGCACTGTTGTCCGGCTGTAGCGACGATGTGCACAGCTGTCTATAGAACTTCTCAATATCACTCAGAATCTCAATCTTCGTAGAAATAATGGTGCTAGTGTTGGTCTTCAGCTTCGTAAGGTGACTTTGCCCAACAGACAGATCTTTGGCGCAGAATTTGGAGCCTTGGAACCGAATACTATTTGGCAGGTTTGGCAACCGCAGTAAGTCATTAAAGTACGTAGGGGTCGTACGCCGAGGTCATACAGCAATTAAGAGAAATGTGGCGTATCAAAGCAGCCCGTCTGGGGAAGTACCTCCACGTCACAAAAAAAACACAGCCAAATAACAAATTCCTGCTGAATTGTTGTATTCCAGCATGTGAGTGAGGTCAACACTAAGCTTCTAAGGATTTTCTGTGTTAGGAGCTGAGGCGGTATTGTGAAAGCGATACTTAATAGCGCAAGCAGTCACAGTCTACGGTGACCGCTTTACATTAGATAGACGGTATACTTGTATGTCTACCGACGTAGTATAAAATGAAAAATTATCGGTAACTGAATATGTTACCAATTATCATTGCGAGCTAATTTAGACTATGTATATATGTTTTTATTTGGGCGATTTGTCATTTAAATGTATTACGTAACTCTTAATTTAGTTTTTCAAAACTAATGATATCTCAACAAAAATATAGGCCTGAAAAATGGACAAATTTTGTAGAAACAATCTTCGCGTTGGCGGTATAGGGCGGGGAGGAAGCCTACCATTGATATTCCCGAAAAAATGGTGTATACTCGTAGTATAGCTGCTTAATAGATTAATAATATTTACGAATATATATTTCGTTGTGAATGCAGACATCGTCTGCAATGAAATGAAGACGATGCCGTCCTGTTAGCAGAAACACCATCTGAGCTGCAAACACTAGTCACAATGATGAAAGACAAATGTATGAAGGAAGGCTTACTATTGAATGCGAAGAAAACAAAGATTATGGTATTTGAAAGAGAAGAAACCAGAACCAATGTAAGAATTACGGTAGATGATGAAGTGTTGGAACAAGTGGATGAGTTTGTATATCTTGTATGCGCTTTCAGCAGGGATGGAAGGTACACCGCAGATGTGGAAAGGCGAGTGAGTGCTGGGAATAGTGTGAATGGAGCGTTGGGAAAACTTCTTGGCAGTAAAAACCTGAGCCAGAAGGCGCAGCTGGCTATACACAATGCAGTGCCAACGCTTACTTATGGAAGCGAGAGCTGGGTATGGCAGAGAGAGCATGAAAGTAGGATAAACGCGGTTGAAATGCGAGCGTTGCGCAAAATCTGAGGTGTAACGCTTGCAGACCGTATCCGCAATGATGAGGTTAGAAGCAGAGTTGGTCTGAAAGAGAGCGTCGGTGTTAAAATAAGAAGAGGCATGCTCCGTTGGTTCGGACATGTAGAAAGAATGCAGGATGAAAGAATGACGAAGCAGATATACAATGCAAAAGTGGAAGGATGTAGGAGCCGAGGAAGGCCAAGACTTACCTATCATGATCAAGTTGGTCGTGTTCTATCAGAAGGTGATGTCAGGAGCCCTAGAAACCGGCGAGCGTGCATGAAAAGAGCAATGAATGTGAAAGAAGCGAGTGATGTATGTAAGGATCGAGTCGCGTGGCGCTCGGTTCTCTCTGCATACCCCGTAAGGGATTTGGCGTGAAGTTATAGATATTTCGTTGTTTATTTTAAACTTCAAAATAAATCCGACTCCGACAACCTCAAGTCATAGCGCATAATCCATCCCAGCGCTAGAACACGCGCGTTTGTATAGCGTTAGAGCACGCGTGAGCCGAACGTACAATGTATATCTATACATTCAACAAGTTAAGTAATAAAATCAAAACATACATACAAACTAATTATAATTAATAATTTCATATAACCTGCTTTTTAGCGCTGCTTCATCTGCTGGGCTTTTAAATTCAAGCTTTCATTGCGCGAGAAATATCAATACTTACTATATCCGAGTCTGTGAAATATTTTTTTTATACAACGTCGGGACGCAAACAAGCATACGGCCCGCCTGAATTAAAGCAATTAAAAAAAGATAAAACAAAACTTCACTCACACGCAGGAACACAACAACCCTTTACGGAGTTGTTATTTGGCTGCGGTTTTCCGTGAAGTGTAGGTACTTCTCCAGACGGGCTGCTTTGATGCGCCCTACCTCCTTAAAACATTCAGACCAAGACAAACAGACATGTTCATGTTTGTGTTGTGTGGGAATCGAACACACGAGCGTTGGTGTCAAAGTCGCGTCATTCGCGACTGAGCCACCGAGCTCGTTAGAATAGTATTATAATTATCAAAATGTGTGGACCAAAACATAGTAGAAGGAGAAAAAATCATTTTTCATCAACTGACAAAGAGAGTCTACACTTGTTTTCGCGCCTGTGGTTTGTTAAAGAATATAAATCAGTAAGTTTGGATAGCAACAACACTAATAATGTTAAGTGTTGTTTTCAAACAACATTGAATGTTTTACGAGCCTGTTAATGTGCATAATAAATGATTATATGTTTGTTGTAATCAGTCTGTCGAAAAGTTATCTAATCAACCTTTAGAACGTAAACCATAATTTATTTCATTAATAGTGAAGTAGACATTTTATTGATTAGAGCAAAAAAATATGAACAATTTTGCAGACAAGACCCATGTATGCCTACGTTCTGTAATTCCATTTGTTAGGATATGACATAAGAAAAAAAATCAGAAAATTATCCTGTGAACACATACTTTTTCTACAGATTGCGTTTTGATTCTACATACGCGTTATGATTTGATTTGTTCGGGAATAAGGCGTACATTATTTAGCTACGTATAAGTAATTGATTAGAGTATTAAACGTAGGAAGTAATTTTCGTACAGATAGGTGGGGCTTCGAACCGACGACTTGTCGATTGTCTGTCCAGCGCTTTTATGGTCTTCTAGTTAAAGCTACCAGAACGGTTAGAGCTGGTGAGGATTTCTTACATTTTCATATATCGGTGCAAAGTCGGGATAGAGCACTGCTAAGGTGGTATCGTTACACATATTATTTTGTCCATTTTTTTATGTTAACCATAATACAGGTCGTGGGTGTGGGGTTCGAACCCACGACCTGTATTACTTTGACTAAAAATGTACAGTAATTTTCTAGCAAGTTGTGTTGAATACAACTTTGAAAACTATTATATGTACGATATATCTATGTTTACTGATACCGTCACTCAAGTGACTGATTTAGATCTTTTTTGAGTATTCCAATAAGACTCATTCAGTTATTAGATAGAGGAAGTAATCACTAAAAAGAGTGACTACTTTTTTGGTACATATTTGTTAATTTCTGGGCCGAATCAAAACAAACACATCCGTTACGTGTTTCTTTTGCAGATATGACATTTCTATCCAAGCATATAATTTCCATTTGATACCTACGCTACGAACAACTTCATTTTATACCATGTCATTGGACCTCCTGAATTCTTTTATATTTAGGTAATCCACCTAATTAGTGGCACTTTATGGAGCAATCTTTAAATAATTAGGAATATTTAATGTCAATTGGAAGGCAATATCATTCAAATTACTTATAAGTCTCTTAAACTTTTTATAAATACAATGTTTTCAGTCTCAATACTTAGTTATACATGTAAAAAAGATTTAAGGTATCAACCTGCCAAAACCTAACTATTTGCATATTCTACTCAAAGTATTAGAATCCTATTATTCTTTATTTCCTTGATTTAGTTATCAGATTATTTTTGTATCTCGGTTTAATGTCAAATCTCTTCCTCGACGAATTGAAATGATTGAATTGAATACGTGGAAGATCAACGATATGATCAAACAATGTACCAAAGCTACTAAAGAGATTATCCTGCGTATTCTGGGTACTTTACCTTTACCTGTACTGCTTGACCCCGGGAATGCGTGATAGATGGATAGATAAATGAACATAGAGTTGCTCCAGCTTCTTATAAACATGTTTATTGAATTAATAAATCAAAACATTGGTATGCAAATAAGGAACAGGCTCTTGTTACTTATTAACATTCTAAATACAGCCTTTCGTATCAAAGTAGTCGGTTTCGTAATTAACATTTCCATTTATTTAAAAGTTCGTGAACACTACTATCGGAATTGCCTAATATGCAGTTTTACTCTGATATTTTTTAGTATATCACTTTTAACACTTCAATAACACTTGAAAAGTAATATTTCGGATGAGAAGAAGGTTGCATATATCATATATATATTGTTACAACAAAATTCGAATATTGATTAATAATAAAAAATGTAAATAATATCAATGATACAGAGTATTCTGACATAGTGAGCAGTGATAGTCCAATGGATAAGAAACCGGCATATTGACCAACTAATCTCAGTTCGAATCCTGATACGTACCACTAAATTAGTGTTTCCAGATTTATGAACATATTCGTAATCATCACATACTCGGCGGTGAAGGAAAATGAGAAGAAACCCGCATGTCCAAGAAATTATACTTCGAAAGACGTGTGACCTTACCTAAGAAATATCTGATATTTCTCTGGGTTGTGGAGGTATGAGGGCGGTCGCACCATGTAAAAACCAATAACTTCGCGAAATCCTTAGGCTCAGGTAGTGAACCACACCAAGCCTAATGGATTAGGAAACGAGATAACGCTAAGAAGAAATCAGAGTATATTTGACATCATCCTAAATTTATAACATAATACAACCCTAATGATGTTCTTATTTAACACTAGCTTATGCCCGCGGCTTCGCACGCGTAGGTTTTGGAATTTCAGCAGTTTTACTTATTTTTATTTTACTTCTTATTTTTTAGTACAGTCGGCATTAAATAGTTAGTAAAAGTATCAAATATCCTTATTTGTATAGTAATGAAGATATGTCACGGCCTGTTCGGTTTTCATTAACTATTTGATACTGGCTGTATACACTCAAAACACCTCTTTATTCTCATCATTGCCGATTTTAAAAACATAAAAGTTTCAAGCCACTTAAAAAAATATCTGCCTGGGTTGAAATTCAAAAAAATCTTTCTTATCTCTCATATGCATTACAAAAGGAACCTATTGGTGAGTGTGTGAATTATACAGGAACTCCATTTCTATTATAGATTAGCGTCTCGTTCAAACACACTTTCAACCCCCTTTTCACCTCACCTCACCTCGCTAAGGGTGGAATTTTTGAAAACGTTGAAACCATTTTTTTTTTGGATTCTAGTAGAGAGTATTTATACAAAGTTTCAAGTCACTAACTTCAAAAAGTTTTCTGCTCCATACAAACCCCCTTTTCAGCCCCTAAAGGTAGAATTTTGAAAAACGCTGAAATTACTTATTTGACGTCTTGATTGAGAGTATATTTACAGTCTAAAGCAGCTCACTTTAAAAAATAATAATTTCTTAATAGTTCAACTTTTAGTTCAAGAAATACTTTTGACCTCCATTACACCCTGGGTGGAATTTTTGAAACTACTTTTTTGGATTTTAATAAAGAGTATCTGTATAAAGTTTCAAGTCACTAACTTGAAATAATTTTTCAACTCCATACAAACTGTCAAGCCCCTCTTCACTCTCGTGAGGATTATAAAAGTAACCTCTTTGCAAAATTTCAGCTTTCTAGGTTCAAGAGTTTGGCTTCGGAGTCGATGAGTCAGTGAATTAGTCAGGAACTCCAGATTTATATATATAGATATCCGCCTTAGATTGTGATAACACATCCTATTGTAGGCAATTTCTTAATATTACCAATCTCTTAATTTAATATTATGGAAAGAGATCTTGTTTCCATAAATATTTTTATAAATCAGCATACGGTCTGCCTGATGGTAAGCCATCAGCGTAGTGTATGGACATTTGTAACATCAGGGTTGGTTGTTACTCGTGCGTTGCCGACTCTGTACTAAAAATAGAATAAATAATAATAATTAATCCGAATATTGCAACAAAGTTTTTTATTATAATAAGCGCGTGAGGCGCCACAGCCTAGCAAAACTAAGTATAACGACAGCCTAAAGGCCCCCGAGAGGGGTGGAACCTCGGCTTAGAACGTCGTTGGGGAAACTAATCGAACACGCAGACAATCAAGTCAGTCTTTTTTGTTTTGATCTGACTATGTAGTTAACCCCGAGTGGGCTGTTGTTACTTACGTCACCGGACTAAAGAGGCGAGCGTGAGGCGCAACAGCCTAGCAAACTAAGCTAAACGACAGCCTAAGGGCCCCCGAGAGTCAAGTCAGTCGTCACTGTGGTCAATACTTTATGAGCTACAAAAGAAACCATACCGCGTTTCAATTTGGCTTATGGCGCCATCTCTTAGCAATAATTGGAACTAATCGAAACTAATACATATATATTTTATGCCTCTGTTTTTAACCCCCGACGAAAACACGACGGGGTGTTATAAGTTAGACATGTGTGTGTGTGTGTGAGGGTGTGTGTGTGTCTATGTGATTCTGAGTCTTTCTGTGTCATCGTAGCTCCCGCACGGATGAACCGATTTAGATTTATTTTTTTTTTGTTTGTAAGGTGTATTAGTCGGGAGTGTTCTTAGCTATGTATGGTGAAAATTGGTCCAGCACTGAAATGAAAGGGCGAATGACGAACTGACTTTCTGGACTGTTGGGGAGGTTTTAAATTTTAAACAGTTAGGTATTTTCTGCATTCGGGTTGCTCACATGTAGACCGCGGCACATCCGTGCGCGCACGGCCCGCTAAATAGAAGAGTTTCGACAGGTTCGAATCCGATAATGTAGGTAAAAACGAAAATCTTTTATACTTATTAGTTTAGAAAAAAATATTTTACATTTAGTTCATGACTGTCAATGAAACACCTTAATATTGAATTTCAATCGAATCACTTCAAAAACTTAAAGTTTCATACTAACTTTGCATCCCCGTTTTACCGCCGTTGAGGGATGATTTTTGAGAAAAATATTTTACTCGTGTTTAATGCCTTTTAATAAAGAACCTTCATGCTGAATTTTATTCGAATAACTTCAAAAACGGCCAAGTTTCATACTAACATTGCATCCCCGTTTTACCGCCCTTAAGGAATGATTTTTGAGAAAAATATTTTACTCATGTTTCATGCCTATCAGTAAAGAACCTTCATGCTGAATTTCATTCGAATAACTTCAAAAACGGCAAAATTTCATACTAAATTTGCACCCCCGTTTTACCCCCTTAGGGGATGAATTTCCAAAAATCCTTTCTTAGTGCTCCCCTACGTTATAAAAGGAACCCCTGTGCAAAATTTCAAATTTCTAACCCTTGTAGTTTAGGCCCTGCGTTGATATGTCAGTCAGTCAGCTTCTCCTTTTATATATATAGAAATAGATGATTTTTGAGAAAAATATTTTACTCGTGTTTCATGCCTTTCAATATAGAACCTTCATGCTGAATTTCATTCGAATAACTTCAAAAACGGCTAAGTTTCATACTAACATTGCATCCCCGTTTTACCGCCCTTAAGGGATGATTTTTGAGAAAAATATTTTACTCGTGTTTCATGCCTTTCAATAAAGAAC
This sequence comes from Pyralis farinalis, assembly GCA_947507595.1. Taxonomy (NCBI): domain Eukaryota; kingdom Metazoa; phylum Arthropoda; class Insecta; order Lepidoptera; family Pyralidae; genus Pyralis; species Pyralis farinalis. The sequence continues at coordinate 9,609,820 of OX382264.1, forward strand.
CTTCATGCTGAATTTCATTCGAATAACTTCAAAAACCGCAAAGTTTCATACTAACTTTGCGCCCCCGTTGAACCCCATAAGGGATGAATTTTGAAAAAAATATTTTACTCATGTTTCATGCCTATCAGTAGAGAACCTTCATGCTGAATTTCATTCGAATAACTTCAAAAACGGCAAAGTTTCATACTAAATTTGCACCCCCGTTTTACCCCCTTAGGGGATGAATTTCCAAAAATCCTTTCTTAGTGCTCCCCTACGTTATACAAGGAACCCCTGTGCAAAATTTCAAATTTCTAACCCTTGTAGTTTAGGCCCTGCGTTGATATGTCAGTCAGTCAGCTTCTCCTTTTATATATATAGATATGATACAAACGAAACACCGAAGTCGATATCAGAATAAAATAATACAAAATATTTCTCAATTTATCTTTCCTTGTATTAAAAAGACATATCAAATAAAATTCAGTCAGCCAAACAGAGTACAGTTCGCAAGGTGTCGAACAATTGCAATACTGGCATATTTCCTAAATTTATTGCCCAAACCTTCAGGCCATTCACCAAATTTATGGCAACGATTTGTCAGTTACACGCAATTTATTCCCATTTGTTGCTGTCAATAATTTGCACAACAAGCTATTGTTATAATTAACGGGGACAACATGATATCTAAAATTAACAACGCACTGACGGAATTTATTATTTAAATTAAGGTATTCAAACAAGAGGTCCTATTTAAACACAGCATGCCCTGGAAACTGTTTAGTATAATGCAATAGTGAATCTAGAGTTCCAGTAAAAGCTAAGCTTTAAATGGAAGACAATAGCTGACTAAGCAGTGTAGCCGCAACTAATTGTTATATATAACGTTAGTTAAAACGTAAGTCCGAAAGATTATTTAACATCAAATGCTTATCCTTATTTTTGTTAGAAAATCTATGTTCAAACTATCCTCAGCTACTTTGAAACTTACCCTTCTAACATCTTTCTATGTGGTGCACATCATATTATTTCCGGAATATGGCTGTCATTTTCTTTCTAATTCAGGTGACACGTTACTTGTCGAACTTAATTCTTGTTTTGCACTTTGAAAATATTATTATTTATGCACGTTATTTGTTTGCCTACAAACCTTAGTTTTTTTTCTTCGTTCCAAGTATATCCACCTCAAAGTGCTGGACCAGTGAATATGCTAATGCTGATCTATTAGTCTCACTTTTATTATTTGCTTTCTTAGTCATGTGATGGGATAAAATAAGGTATACAGAATTAAAGGCATAATCATAGAAAATTTATAAATATATGTATCTATTGTTTAATGAATAGTTATATTAAATGGCATCATAATCTATTGTTGATTCTGCCATTTAATATACTATGCAAATAAAACTGTAGCCAAATATTTTAGCGCTGTTTTCTTAATATTTTAATGAATAAATTTGTGTGGCATAAATGAACGGACATTTTTATTTAAATATTCAGATATATTCTAAAAACTGAACGTTATCTGCCATTAACTAATGGGATAAAATAAAGTATAGAGAATTAAAGGCCTTTTCCCATTGAAACGATTGCTTAATTGTATAGTATAATATTAAATGGCATAATCATCTATTGTTGTTGTGAATAAAAGTGTGTGCCAAAAATGAACGGATATTTTCATATTCATATTGAGATATATTCTTAAAACTGAACGTTAATCTGCCATTAAACAATATTAACAAATATACATATGACATATCGCAATATTATGTAGGTATAATGTTTCTAAGAATTATCTGTGAGATGGAGAGGCAGCAGTTTTACATTTTTTAACTCACTAACTTCTACTACACAACACAGTATTGGTCCCAAAGCTAGCTTATAGAAGCGAGAGCTTGGTATAGCAGAGAGAGCATAAAATTAGGGTAATTGCGTTTGAAATGCAAGCATTGCGCTAAATTTGTAGCTTGATACTGGTAGTACGCGTCCGCAATGATGATGTCAGAAAGAAAATTAGTTTAAAAGAGAATATGGGTGTTCAAATAAGAAGAGGCATGCTTCGGTGGTTTGGTCATATAGAAAGAAGGCACGAAGAAAGAATTACTTAACAGACATACAACAACAACAAGCAAAAGAGGAAGAATGTATGAGCCGAGGAAGGCGAAGATTTGTCTACAATGACCTATTTGATCTTGGTTTATCGCAAAGTGATGTCAGAAGCCTTACAATCCATCAAGCGTGCATGAGAAGAGCAATGGCCGAGTCATGTGACGTCGGTTCTCTCTGCCTGCCCCACAAGGGATTTTGCGTGAAGTTTTAGATTTAGATATACATGAGAATACAGTCTTAGTGTTATCGCAGAGCTACACCGCAAGCAGTGGAAGCCTCATTTCGTAATAACAAAGCTTAAGTACACAACTTTACAAGCGTGTCTTTACAGGGCGTGGTACCAAGAATATGTAAACATTCAAAATAATTATAAGACGCTGGACCAGGGAGTGCAAACAATTCCTTCATCCCAGGGCTAAGTTGTTTAAAGCTTATTATTTTGAATAAGTTTTTGGGGAGGATTCAGTTGTATTATATGAAAGTTAATACCTTCAAAATATTCATCGAAGTAGAATGGAATTTTGGCGACAATGTTATAAGTTTCGTATACAATTATAAGTTTTTAGTTCCGATATATCGACATATAAATAAACAAAGATAATACAGTTCTCTTTTTCTCTGAATTTCCCGAGCTTTATTGTTATCAATATATAAAATTTAGGAAATAGTATAGAAATATGTAAATTCTTGTGTTGCTCAAAGATTTAGTATTCATTTCCTGTTGTCGAATTTCAACCATTGGATGAATTTATTTATATTGTCATGCCGATAGATAGAAGTATTTCCCTACGTTTTTAAAAAATATTTCTTTTCAGGTGCGTACCCTAATATTTTTTCACTTGTACTATTTTTCAAACATGTTGCGGAATGGAAATAAAAAAAAACAGTAAACCTAATATAACGTATAATACAAAATTATAATAACATAACGTCATCTATACTTAAACTACTTAAACTGTATATAAGCCTTGTGTGCATATAATTCAGTTATAAAATCACTATGGACTTTAATAATAGGGGTTAAAGTATGAAATTGTCGTTTTAATAATAAATACAAAAATAAATTTACTTTGAAATGAAAGGATGCCATTACGCAATAATTTAACAAGTTTCTACAGAACCTCAAAGTATGGTCATCCTAGAGTCTCCAATAGAAATTATCATTATCTGATAAGATTTAGGTAGAACAGAGAGCATCAATGAGCTGGATTCTGAGTATGCGGGTTATTGAAAATTATTTTGCTCACATATTCCTCCATATTTTCACATTCAATTGGCACTTGACATGTCATATATTGGATAGATGATAGAGGAAACTTACTCACAATTCAGTGACGATGTAAAAACGTTAAAATATTGCTATAGTAACAATGGAACTTTTACTTACATAAGAAAGATTCAGGTAATTCTTGGCCTCATAGAAAAGGTTGAAAGAAGTTGAATCTCGGGTCCTATTCATTCGAGATAATTAGCGTCGCTTACTCCCTAACGAGCCTAAACGAATGTAGGTTAATCTAACCTCGTATACAGTCGCAGAATAAAGCTGGTTTAGTAACACTGTTGAACTAATGTCCAGCAATTTCCATTGCCGATAGCCGTGAAAGAATAAACATTTGATTCTATTTAACTACATCTCATTGAGTTATATTTAACGAACTATTCTTGTATGTATATAAATATACATTCATTTGAATTTGAATCAAGTTTTGTGTTTAGAATTATGTATCTATAAGTGTACTTCATGAAAAAACGTAATTTTACTCTCAAAACTGAAAAAGCGACGATTGGCGATAAACATTAAAGTCAAAATCTTTTTATTCCGTAAAAATGGCTACATTTGTTTGGAATCGTCACAATTTTTTTCCCTACCGTGCAGTTTATGACTGCACGGTAGGGAAAATACTGCCAAAAAACTCAGGCATCCCTCTTTTGGTATCCAAACAAATTTATATTATTTTATTAATTACATTATAATTGGATCGACTCACTCCCAGGCATTTTTATCATTAATATAGTCAGATACTTTATAATATGCCCTGCTACACAATTTGGCTTTAATAGTAGTTTTAAATTTGTTTATTGACAATTCTCTTATATTGCTGGGAAGTTTGTTATAGAACCGTATACATTGCCCCATAAAAGAATTACTTATTTTGTGGAGACGGCTTGCATGTAACACAAGATTATGCTTATATCTAGTATTTATGCTATGAGTATCACTCTTTTTACAAAATGAGTTTATGTTTTTATGGACATACAAAAGATTTTCATGGATATATTGCGATGCGACTGTTAAAATATTTATTTCTTTGAATTTTTCTCTAAGGCTCTCCCGGGGACCAAGTTTGTAGATAGCATTAATACCAAGTTTATTCTTCTTCGCGTTATCCCGTTTCCTAATTTATTTGAATTAGTGGTGTCCACTACCTAATCGTAATGACTTGGCGAAGCCTGCTTTTTAAATTCATTTTTTGTCGTTAAATCTCCACGACCTAGAAGGAAAACAAGATCTTTCTTAAGTTGGGTCACACGTCTTTCGAAATATACATTTTTTGACGTGTGGGTTTCCTTATGATGTTTTTCCTTCACCGCCGAGCAAGTGATAAATATGTACTTACATCCATCCGATAACACGAATTTAGTGGTACATGCCTCAGGATTCGAACCGTGGACCATGTTTTCACTAATAATGTGGTGAAGAAGCTATTCGTTTATTTTTCTTTATTTTAATTAATAGGCGTAATACCACCGTATACTAGGCCTATTTTATATGGTCTTTATTTTTGCCTTACTTTAAATGACATATAAAATCTGAACAAGCCCTGTCGCTCAGATACTAATATCTAATACATAAATAAGTAAATCATCTACAGAGATATGTATGTAATCCCTCGGGTAGATGAAAGGTTCGCTTTTCAATGTTGCAAACAATCAACGGCTTTTGGAGCACTATAAACCTTTATAACAATTTTGAACGATTCTTTAAATGTTATCCTTCTGTTTACATCTCTCTATATCTCTCTACTATGGTAAAACAGACGTATTTTAGCCTGTAGCCTAATGTAAAAACGTTTCAGATTGGATTTCCGGACTTCGGTTTGCGTTAGTGTAATTGTATTCGGCTTAGCCGATGCGAACCTTAATGCTCTACCAACAGAAGTTAGACAAATAGCAATGTCCTAAAGGAAAGTCACATTTTCGAAATGAAAATCCTTTTTCGTTTTATATTAAAAAAAAAATGGTTAATAGTTGTATGTATGCATGTATATCTTCACGCCAGATCCCTTGCGGGGTAGGCAGAGAGAACTGAGCGCCATAAGACGCGGTCCTTACACACTTCACTCGCTTCTTTCACATTCATAGCTCTTTTCATGCACGCTCGCCGGTTCCTAAGGCTCCTGACATCACCTTCTGATAAAACACGACCAATTTGATCATGGTTAATAGTTAATCTACATATACGTGAATGAAAAACTTTGTACCCCTTTTTAAGGACATTGCGCGCACGGAGAAGTAGTTGACTTAGTATAATTAAGACTGATACTTCTGAAATTGCAGTTTTATGGTAATAGATACTTTGAATTGACGTTAAACCTTCATGGTGTGAGATTTTCCAGTGAAACTTTTTTCTCAAGATATTATGAGGTTTTTCTTTTTAAAAATGAGCAACATTTGATTTTCGAATATCAATTTTTTTTTATTAATGTAACCACATGAAAATAAGAAATCTATAAAAGTGTCTGGTAATATATCTTTAACTTCGCACTAAATCACTTTACACGAGTTAATCAGACAAAACTGAGCGCCTATTACCTTACATGCCTCATTCCGCACTTTAACATTCATAGCTCTTCTCTTGCACGCTCGTCGGTTTCGATGTATCCTGACATCACATTCACACGATCAGTTTGGTCATGGTAGGAAAGTCTTGGCCTTTCTCGTCCTTATATTTTCGTGTTGTTTATCTGTTTTGTATTTCTTTTTGCCTCCATTCTTTTTCCAAGTCTGAAGTAACGGAGTACGCCTGTTCTAATTTTAATACCGACATTCTCTTTCAGACTAACTCCGTTTCTAAGATCATCATTGGGGACAATGTCTACAAGCGTAATACTACAATCAAATTAAAATAAGTGATGCATCATTTTGGCTACCAACCCTAACTCATCCCTCTGTGGGAATACGGTTCTCCCTTTAACCAAAGGGGTTTAGAGCATACTCCACCACGCTGCTCAACTGCGGATTGGCGGAGGTCTATGTATTGAGCCGCTCAAAGGCCACTGACTTAGCTTAACGGCTGTCATCTATCGACAACAGCCGGGACTGATGGCTTAACGTGTCCGTCGGAGCACAGAGAAACTTGAGATAAATAAACTAATTCATAGACAGGCTGGAGGGTACGTTTCTTAACCTGCGTGTTTGGATAAAAGGAAACGCGCCATAACTATCCATCGAGCTCTCAATCATTTTGTCTATTACTAGTTATTATGTTTCAAGAACTTCTTATTTTAGGGTGTAATAAAATGTCACATTTAAATTACATCTTACATCAAATGATGAATGGAAATAGAAAATCTAGATACTTCAAGAAAAGTCACTTTAAAAAAAACACAATTGCTACAGCAGTTTTAGTAGAAACTATTGTACAAACACATGTTTAAGTACCCATGGACATACACAAACAGAGAAAAAGAATTCCCCTGAAAAATGGTATAAATCGGCTCAAAAGCACTTGGCAATTATTATTAACGATTTCTCTTAAAATACGAAGTGAATGAGACCAGGTAATCAAAATCTTTTAAATGTACTTACCCGTCACCTTCTTTCCAAGTCTTTCATTAGTTCATAACTGGGATATGGAACTGCTGAATGAAATACATATATTCTAAATCATTTTCTTAGCGTTATCCCGTTTTCTGACCCATTACGATTGGCGGGGTTCACTACCCAAGTCTAAAGATTTGGCGAAGATATTGATTTTTACATGGAGCAGCTGCCGTTAGACCTCCACAACACAGATGGTAAACCAGATTATTCTTAGGTAAGGTCACACGTCATTCGAAATATAATTCCTTGGACGTTTCTTCATGATGTTTTCCATCACCGCCGAGCAAGTGATAATTACAAATATATACTCTATACAGATAAATAAAATTGGAGTGTCTGTTTGTAATATTAAAATAACCGCTTTTTACTAAATGCATATGGATATATACACGGTACATATACCAAAATGAATATTTTTTCAATTTCTGTCTGTCTGTTGGTTCCGGCTAATCTCTGAAACGGCTGGACCGATTTTGACGGGAATTTCACTGGCAGATAGCTGATGTAATAAGGAGTAACATAGGCTACCTTTATTTTAGAAATTTTATTTATTTTAATTAATATAAATAAATAATTAAAAAAAACTATTCCGCGCGGACGAAGTCGCGGGCACAGCTAGTATATACATAAATCCGAAAACATGAATTTAGTGGTAATTTGTAAAGTGATTACATGCCTGGATTCGAACCGGGGGACTCTTGGTGACTAGGTCGGCTCTTCATCCACTAGGCTATCACTGCTCCTGAATATATTTTATTTATTTAATTCACCATAATGCTAAATGAGCTTGACAGTTGCCCAATTTGCTCACTTAGGCATATAATACGCATTTAATAATTAAATATATAATAATTTTATATATTCTAAATACAGTGACTAATTACCGATGCCACTATCAAGTTCATAATATTTACTCGTTAATGCTTATTGTAAGTTCTCATTGGCCGATAAGGTACATGACCACGCGTAGTATCATACTAAGAATAAATAATTTATTCGTAGGTATCATATCACCCTCATACTTTATGAGATATCGTAATAAATTTTATTGCAATTAAGTAACTTATCCAAATATATCTACATGTAAATATATATACGTGAACCTAGCAGATTATAATGAATGTGTGTAAGTTAGGAGTGAACTTTACGATGTTCGTATAAAAAATATTCATAAAAGATGTTCATGTAAAAATGTCAAATGATAGTGATACTGGTTGTACAATAAATATTTACATGTAATTTGATCTAACCTGCTTTGTGTGTTAATTTCTAATTGTTCCCTAATATTTAGTTTTAGTTAAATTTTAAAATTACTCTCATGAACAAACAGACAGACCATTAAATATCTTTCTGCTCACACCATCCACCCCCACCCTCAATTCAATATACGGGACGGCACTGCGATGGATTTGTCACTTGTAGCATGTTATTCTTACGACTAACGTCTACAACTCCTGATAATACCTTGTGGAGAGGTGAAACACCTGTCGCAGCGACGACCGGGCCAGTCGTGGCAGCGACTGTGGTGGGGGCACGCGGTTTCGGTTCCAGATGGCTGACGACCACAGCAGCCGAGGCAGAGACTACCGGAGCAGCCATGGCAGCATCGGCATGTTGCATCTACTAACGGTAGTGGGTGGGTACCGGCCGGCGCCAGGCCGCATGAATTAATTGGTGGCGGAAGCATACAAAGCAGGTTAGATCAAATTGCAAGTAAATTTGACTTTCGCAAAATAACGCCTGAATCCATTAACTAATAAATATTTAAATACTTTATTATTGATATTAATTCTGATTATACAATTGTTTATTTTTTAAGATCATAAAACAAAAATTTTCATGAAATAATGAGAACAGTTATGTAAATCATTAAAATATTTCAAAAACAAACCTAGAAATGCTATACGAGCAAAAGCATTGGTGCGTAAGTTCGACTCGCAGTTGGGTGATTCTTTACTATTATTACCTAGTTAGTAAGTAAACTTATTCCAAGCCAAGTTTCATTATGATTTGGTAGATTCACGCTGACAGTCAGAGCTCTTCGTTGTCTGACAACGAAGTAACTATCTAAAGGAAGTCGCTGGTAACTACAGCTGTAGTAAATTTAAACCCATTTGCGTTACAACAAGAAACACATCACTCATTTGGTAAAACATTAACGTAACAGTAACTTTAAGTCTTTTACAGAAGAGCGAATTAAAGTTATGTGATAATTTACCGTCATAATAAGAAAACTTCGATACACTAATACAGCAGTTTTGTGTGCTGGTTGATACTGCCAATTGAATATATAGTGATATTAATATCATTGGCAAAAATAGGGACAACAGATCGAAGGTAATTCTCCTAAGACAGATATACATAGCGTGATTTCTCTTTTCGTAATGAAATGAAACCATAACTTACTCATTAAAATGTAATATATTTTTAAGGCTTCGAGGGACAAACAAGCTTACAACTAACTTGATGTAAAGTGAATACCATACCCAGTGAATGCTTGGAACACAAGGAGTATTGTTGGCATGTTGCCGCCCACCGCTGCTAGCATAGTACTCAAGTCAACAATCCTAAACGAGCTCGGTGGCGCAGTCGTGAGTGACGCGACTTTGACATCAACGCTCGTGGGTTTGATTCCCACACAGGATAAATATTTGTGTTCATGAACATCTCTCTGTCTTGGTCTGGATGTTTTTAAGAGAGGTAGGGAGCATCAAAGCAACCCATCTGGGGATGTACCTCCACCTCACAGAAAACCACTCCCAAATATCAACTCCCTAGAGGGTTGTTGTGTTCCTGCATATGAGTGAAATCACCAGTAAAATCCTAAGGAATTGCTGTGGTAACAGCAGAGAAGGTATTGTGTGAGTAATACTTAATGTATTAGGTATCCTCTTCACGTCCAATTTGTATGAACTTGAAACCTAGTAGGTTCACTTCTTCTTGAAGAACTCTATGCTGTAGTCCCTTAGGAAATCTTCGGTTGAGAGTTTATTCCACAGATTGAGAGTTGTCGAAAGAAAACTTTTCTGGAACCACACAGTACGCAGCCATTGGGGTTTCAGTGCAGGATGGTGAAATCCTTGCCGTCGGGGAGCGGTGTGGTTAAAGCAAGCTTTAGGCATCATGTTGAGCAATTCTTCAGAACAGAAGCCGTTGTATAATCGATAGAACACGTAATCGGAGGCAATATCTCTCCTTAAACTTGAAGGCTCTGTACTGTGTGTAATAATTCTCACAGTTCGTCTCTGAACCGAAGCACAAGGTCCTACCTTGTATCTAGGTGCTCTCGCCCAAAGGTGACTACAGTACTCCGTGTGCGGTCTGACTCCTGAGACTTGCACAATATAAGTCTTTGCCCCGCACTGAAGTGCTGCATTGCTCTGTACACCACACCTAGTTTCTTTGACACCACTTTGACTGTCTGACAGATCGCTGGAGATGTCCTTTCACTGAGAATCCCAATGATATTGGCGATGGTAACAAGTGCATTCTGGAATTGAGAAACCACAGCAAGTGGGGTTTTCTGAACGGCGAACGCGCTAACTTGTGTCTTCGTGGGGTTAAGTTGGATCAAGTTACCGAGTTCAAGTTTAACGAAGTTAATGTATCCTCAATTTTAGACACACAATTAAGTTAATCGTTCGCCTTTCCTCTAGTAGTGAACTACTCTCTAGGTTTCATACTTTGAGATAGCCGTTTCTCCCTTTCTTCACTTAGGAGTAGATAGTAATTTCTAATCATATTCATTCATTGGTGTGTAAGATTTATCTATCTAATGTAGGCAATTTGGTCTGTCCTTCGCGTACAAAATATTCTGCAGATTGTGACCGTGTTTTTAAAGTATTGGTATAATATATACAGTAATGACTAGAAAAGACCTCCATGTTTCAAGAAAGTCTTTAACCAGTGCGTCTTACCAATGATGACCTATGTAGAAATATGGTCCATGACTATGGGCCTAATACGTAAGCTCAAGGTTGCACAGCAAGCGATTACGGTAGTCATGCTCGAAGTTTCTCTGTGAAATAGACTCAGAAATGTAGTATTTGGTAGAACTCGAGTAACCGACGTGATCAGTAAGCTAAAGTGGGCAGGTCACATATCTAGAAGAAGCGATAGCTATTGGGGCAGAAAGGCTCTCGAATGGTGACCACGAACTGTAAAACGTAGCGTAGGACCATCCCCACATGATAGGTTGACGACGTTGGTGAATATTGGACCCATCATTGTGAAAGTCTAAGGATGAGGCGTATGTACCTACAGCAGTGGATGGTCTTCGGCTGAAATGATGATGATAAAATATACCTATAATATGATACCGGCAGTAATGAAACAATTGACGCAAAGGCACCGAAGAAACGATAAAATAACTACATATAATATTTGAATAATAATATTTTTTTTATATACGACGTCATCGGGAAGCATTCAAGCATACGGCTCACCTGATGTAAAGCGGTTACCGTAGCCTATGAACGCTTGCAACACATCAAGTATTACTCGTGCAATACAACCTCTGGTGGTAACTCAGCAACTCCTTGGGAGCTTACTGGTGAGCTTACTCACACGCAGGAACACAACAACCATCTAGGGAGTTGTTATTTGGCTGCGGTTTTCTGAGAGGTGGAGGTACTTCCCCAGATGGGCTGGATGTGCCCTATCTCTCTTAAGAAGATCCTGACTAAAACAATCAGACATGTTCATGCACACAAATATTTAATAGATTCAGGCGTTATTTTGCGAAAGTCAAGTTTACATGCAATTTGATCTAACCTGCTTTGTGTGCTTCCGCCACCAATTAGTTCATGCGGCCTAGCGCCGGCCGGCACCCACCCACTACTGTTAGTGCGTGCTACATGCCGACCGAGCTTCTTTCTTGTAGCATGTTATTCTTACGATTAACGTCTACAACGCGTGATGATGCCTCGTGGAGAGGCGAAACACGTGTCGCAGCGACGACCAGGCCAGTCGTGGCAGCGACGGTGGTGGTGGGTGCATGCGGATTCTGTTCCAGATGGCGGACGACCGCAGCAGCCGAGGCAGAGACTACCGGAGCAGCCATGGCAGCGTCGGCATGTAGCACGCACTAACAGTAGTGGGTGGGTGCCGGCCGGCGCTAGGCCGCATGAACTAATTGGTGGCGGAAGCACACAAAGCAGGTTAGATCAAATTGCACACAAATATTTGTCCTGTATGGGAATCGAACCCATGAGCGTTGTCTCAAAGTAATGTAACAACGCGTTCCCTGGGAAAACGAGCTCGACAAAATATATTTATTTCACTATACATATATTCAATAATAGAAATAAGATTACCTAGAGGAAAACGAGTAAGTCTTTCAATTTTCAGCTCATCGCTCAATAGCTTCCTAAATACTTTCGCGAACAATAACTTGCCGCTATCTAAAAACGTTGAATATATTATAAAATATAGCGAAGATAAAGTCGAGTGGGCTTACAGTTAATGCCTCACGTAACCCGTTCCGCCCTTTCAGATCATAAATACCGTTGAGTCCTGATAAGCCTGCTAAAAGAAAACCAAGTTTCAACCTAAAACGCGAGAGGAAAGTTAACGGCAGTTTTTTTGTAGAAGTTCATCCTCTTTGTTTGAAATTTGAACGGGCCTCTAATTTTCTTTTGTACAACTGAAACAACCTGAAAATCATTTTGTTCATCTGAAAATCACTTTTGTTACTCGTATTTTTAAATGTTTAGTTCAGTTTTTGCAGATATAAGATTTATATTTGAAATTTATTAACGTTTTTATTAATCCATTGTCAGGGAAACAAATGTACTGCCTGACTGGTGACATCACCTGCTATACTACGATGTCATTGCCTATGTTAACGATAGACAATGACACCGTAGCATACATTTTTGCAATGAATGGAACTTGTAGCAGTCACATATTCTCAAGGTATTCGTATTCATAATCCTGAACGTATTAAATACTAAAAGGTGTAGATAATTCTTGACTACTAAAACATAAAGAAGGAATTTACTATTAGAGTAACGTAAGTTACTTAATTTAAATACCTAGTTTCCGAAATAAAACTGACTAGAAACATACTTTTTACATACATACTTAACATACCTAGAACTAGCTGATTCAGCCCGGCTTCCCACGTCCTAATTTCCTTTACACTGAGGATGTCCAAACAGTCCCTACTTAAAATTTCATAAATCGTTAATTCGAAAAATAGACACTTTTTTTATCCTAGTGATCGTTTCCGAAATGCCGGTAGATAAAAAATAGAACAATTATAAAAATTAGTAAGTGTAAAACAAAAATAATTTATTTGCCATTAATACGTAAAGAATTGTGTAATAATAAATTTAATACTCTCACTTTCTTCTTCTTTTGCAAATCTCTTTCTTCGCTCTCATTGGCTTTGGCGCTAGTTAATTAGTCTTTCAAACTTTTATGTACCCGGTTTTTTATGCTATACCCGGTCTACACTTACAGAGCAACTTATAACATTATGGACACACTACACACATTATATTATTCATTATTACATTTTTTTTCCTGCCTATTTGGAATTAATGTCCTCCACATTGTAAAATTTAGTTAAGTAATAGTACTTCGTACACTGCCTTTAGTCTTACATTATACAAACTTTATACATAACTACATTTAACAAAAAATATTTTTTAATGTGCATCTTTAGACAATACGTAAGAGCGGAGCTTACCATACACGTGTATCTTATATTTACCTGCTAACACCAAACACTGTTAATATTAGTGAACCATGGTAACTGAAATAATTTTTTTTGTATTTGTACACTTGAAATTACCTCTCTCTTCTGCCACTTTATGCTGACTTTAAAATTAAGTTGACTGAGGTCCTCTACCAATTTTGTTCGGTTCAGATTCCATTTCTAGAAAAGCTCTCATCCTATATCGCGCGCTGTGGGATATTCAATCTGTGGTCCTGCTCAACAGCAAGGAACTACGTCTTTGCATCATAGATTAAGCTGGAGAAGAGACCCTGATTTCTCTGTTCACATAACTATTTTGTTGTAATTAAAGCCGTTTGTTGTAAATTAAATCTGAATCTTTAGTTGTTTCATCTTTTTCCATCAATATCTGCAAAACAAACTATAAAATTCTCGCTAATTACTCATACAATATTTTATCTACACTACTCTTATAATAGTTATGTCACGACTATGTATACGGTATAACGTTCAACGAGTATTGGTTACGTACGTTCTCCACATATTGCCTTCTTGTGGCTTTGAGAATATCGGCGGCGTCAAATTGTCGTCACTACTGGCATTCTCGAATGTTACGCGTCACTCACTTAATAAAAATTCTGATCAAATATTTTATAGATTCATGCCTTATTTTGCGAAAATCAAATTTACATGCAATTTGATCTAACCTGCTTTATGTGCTTCCGCCACCAATTAGTTCATGCGGCCTAGCGTCGGTAGTCTGTGAGCCTGCAGAGACTACCGGATTAGTCATGGCATGTTGAATCTACTAAAGGTAGTGGGTGGGTGTCGGACGGTGCTAGGCCGATGACCTAATTGGTGGCGGAAGCACACAAAGCTGGTTAGATCAAATTACATGTAATAAAAATATATAAAAAGATTTTGGAACAAGTACATGCTAACATAAAAATGGAAGAACACCGCTTAGAAAAAGTGAAAAGAACCTGGTCAAAGACTTTTGTTTTCAAGCAGCAGAGGTATTCCTAGAAACTTCGACCATAACTCCCGCAATCGCTCGCTGTGCAATCTCAAGCTTCCGTATTAGGCCCATAGTCAGTGACCACATTTATATGCCGTAGGTGGTCACTGGCAACATGCACTGGTCGAAAACTTTCTTGAAACATTGAAGCATTTTCTTTATTAGTTCTCTATAGTAATATATATATTGTATCAATACTTTAAAAACAAGACTAAATCGCCTACAATAGATAATATTAAATCTTACATACCAAAGATAAAGAATCGAAAGGGAATATTTGATTATGATTAGAAATTATTATCCACTTCCTCTTCTCCTGTCGACCACAATGTTCTACTTGGCGGTGGTAGTTTGAAAAAAATATATAGTGAGGGAGATACACACGATACACGGCGTATTCACGACTGAAGTAGTTGACTGTAGAAAATACACCTTCACAATAAAGGCAACTCATCGATCAATAAAAGTAGCTAATGCCTTTTTGTGTATAAAAACCAGAAACATTAAAAGGACGAATGTTCTGATTAAATTCTATCCTTATTCCGCTATAAAAGGATTTATTGTGCAGTGTAGAACTTGTGTAAGTAAATAGAGGTTGTAATCAAAAAATTTCATTAAGCCCGTACGGTTCAAACGAGCTAGGATTGAGTGCTGGCGTATATTATAGCAATAAAACCGAATACTTTGTTATGCACACATGAAACGTCACATGGTATGTATATGGCTGAATGGGCCGGGAGATCATTTAAGTATATATGGAACTTTGTAAGTATTTGAATGGTGTATGAACGACCCGTACTAAGTGTGATGATATAATTGCGCCTGATGTAGATGATTTTTTTCATAACATTTTTGGCATAACATCTGGTCGGTGCCTGTTGGTCACATATGGGTTGAGATGGTTAAATGAAGATATAAGCATATAGCAGCGATGTCCAGCATTGTTACATGATAAAGCGACTTCAGTCTAGTTCTTGACCAATTGGAAGACACCAAGCCTAAGGATTTGACGAAGATATTGGTTTTTACATGGAGCAACTGCCGTCAGACCTTCACAATCCAGAAGGAAAACGAGACTATTAGGTAAGGTCACACGTCTTTCGAAATATAATTCCTAGAATGCGTCGGTTTCCTCACGATGCTTTCCTTCGCCGCCGAGCAAGTGATAATTACAAATATGTACATAAATTCGAAAACTTGAATTTAGTGGTATACACCATAATTCGAAACGTGGACCAGTTGGTCAGTAGAGTATTATGCAGATCACTATTCTAAACTCAATTGATAAGAATTACGTAGGTACCATTGATGGAGTGTACTTAATAATTATTTTTAATGAATAAAAGTATACTGAAACTATGTTAAAGTAAGTAAGTGAATGGAAGTGTGATATTCTCTTCGGAGCTGGGGTAGCCTCAAGTTAAATTGTTAAGGTAACATCTTTGTGATTGGCAAGAATACAATTGTACCAGTGACACATTCTGACAATTGGATTAAAATTAGATATGTTGTCAGTGTAAATTAGAAAGCTAAATGTATTATGATTAGGAAATAAAATACATTCGAAGAAATAAAATAATACAGTCTCAAGGTATTAAAGAGTTTCAAATTTGTACAAAAAGTAAATTCATATTATAAACATAAATCAGCACGGTTTTCAAAATAATATAATCACAACAAAATTTTAACTATAGGTATCGAACAAGCATTAAGTTTTCAACATTTAATCTTAACAGCGCATCAAGGCAGCCCGTCTGAGGACGTACCTCCACCTTACAGAAAACCGCAGCCAAATAACAACTGCCTAGAGGGTTGTTGTGTTCTTGCGTGTGAGTGAGGTCACCAGTATGCTCCCAAGGAGTTGCTGTGTAAGCAGCAGAGGAGACATCGCGCAAGTGATACTTAATATATTACAAGCGTTAATAGGCTACGGTAGCTGCTTTACGTTCTTTTGATATGTTCTTATAAAAACAAATAATTTATGCGAATCTAGGCTTTGTAACAACTTAATTCCTACATATCTGAACGAACTACGAGTACTAAATAAACTATGTAACATATATGTAAATGACGGCAGATGTGAAATTATAATCAAATACATAATGTTACTGCTGAGTGATGATATGGTTAGCTTTTAGACTTTTCATTTTATTATTACTACGAGTCGCCACGTCGCAGATGAATCCTGCGGCTGCTCGTGATACGGCATCGAATGTAATATGATGTACTACTGACTTCCCCTATCGTACCAGTCGCCACAAACTTGAATTTCGCAGAAGCAATCCACTACAGTACGCTTTTTGAGGAATTTTCTACCACGTACGGTGAAATTGTGGAATAAATAACCCTCAGTGGTGTTCCTGAACAAATACGATATTCAAAGTGCCTTCAAGTGCAAGAAAATAGCCTATGTTTTCCTAAAACAGCTGGCAACGGATCAGTGAAACAGTGGCGGTGGTGATCACTTACTATCATGTGACCCACATACTCGTTTGCCCCCCCTCTAATATAAAAAAGGCAGGTATGGTATTATACTTAATTCGTATTATCTCAATAAGTTCTCGATACTACGTAATCGCAATTACATACCAAAATAAACATACCACATATCAGAACATACCCATATGAGCATGCCTTTTCTTATCTTAACACCGACGCTCTCTTTCAGACCAATTCAAATTTCAAATTTCTTCATTCTGAAATATCGAAAACATTTACGTACACTATCAATGATGATGTTGAATTGAATATTATCGCTTCTACTGCAGGCAAGTATGATACCTCAATAAGTTGGCCATGCGTATACGTACTCGCAATTACATACCAATATGCGTTCAGGCATAGAAGTCTGTTCTGTTTCTAATTTACATAACACGCTCGCTGGATTTCCTTTTCAAAGGTGCGTCTTTTGTCAGAAGGAAAACAAAGAGAACAGTATACGGGGGTCGGAACAAAAAGGTCGAATTGTGCTAACTTAGTAACAAGATACGAAGTCAGAAGTAACGTGTGACAGATAACGCCTACGGTGTTTTCTGTGCTGTCGCCTTAATAATTGCGGGGCGAATAATAAAATATAATTACGTAATGAACAGAAACTCATACTTAACTCACACTCGCAAACATATTTTATATGTGTCAGAATATCCACAAATTTAATCAAATATTCGATTTCCAGACAGAAATGTATGTGGTTACCCCACATTTTTTTTTAATACCACGTCGGGAGGCAACTCCTTGGGAGCTTACTGGTGACCTCACTCACACGCAGGAACACAACAACCCTTTAGGGAGTTGTTATTTGGCTTCGGTTTTCTGTGAGGTGGAGGTACTCTAACTTCCGCAGACGGGCTGCTTTGATGCGCCTTACCTCTCTTAAAACATCCAGACCACCACAAATAGACATGTTCATGCACACAAATGTTTGCCTTGTGTAGGAATCGAACCCACGAGCGTTGGTGTCAAAGTCGCGTCATTCACAACTAAGCCACTGAGCTCGTTACACAACCTACTCGGATGAACACATTAACCCTCCAGAGCGTTGTTATTTGATTGCAGTTTTCTGTGAGGTAGAGGTACTTTCCCAGGCTACGGGCTGCTTTGATGCGCGCTATCTCTCTTATTTTAACAGAGCAAAATAGTACTTCAGCGCGGAACAAAGACTCGTATTATACAAGTCACAAATCAGACCACACAAGGCATACTACAGTCATCTTTGGGCGGGCGCACCTGGATACCAGCTAGGATTTTGTTTTTCGGATTAGGGACGAGCTGCGAGTATTGTCAATGATCCTAAGCTTACCCACGGTATTGAGCCCTTAAATTTTAGGTGAGATTTTGCCTCCATTTGTGTGTTGTACCGATTGTACAACGAGTTGTGTTCTGAGGAGTTGTTTAATATGATGCCGACAGCTTCTTTTTACAACCGCACCACTCGATATAAAGCTCGTAGCTTATTTTACATCCGTATTGCTTGCCGATGGTGGGAAGTTCACTCTCACACACTGGAGCCGCCATGGATGCATACTGTGCGGTTCCAGTGTATTTTTTTCGGAGAACTCTCAAGTTGTGGAATGAACTTCCAGCCGAGGTTTTCTCAAGGGACTACAGCATGGGATTCCTGAAGAGAGGCGTGAAGTGGTTTTTTGCATGGCAACGCATGAGTGTCAACCCTGGTGTTGCAAATGTCCATAGACTACGGTAACTGAATACCATCAGACAGGCCGTACCTACTCTCGATTGGTATTATTGGGATAGTAGTTAAAAAATATATGCATTCTTGTTTTGTATGGAAGTTAAAGTAATGTTTTAAAAGTGCTTGTTGAACAAAATATTTGAATTTTAGCATGTTTTTGGTTGCAATTGTCATTAGAGCCTAAAGCATCCTTACATGAATGCAGTAGACTTTGTCAATTAGCAAACGACATTTTTGGGAAACAGTGATTGCATACGGATATACATATTATGATCGGCCCGATAAGGACCTCACCAGACCTGAAAGCTGTAGACCAAGTGGGGGTACTGTTATGATAGCAAACGATATGCCAATATCCTATAAAAATCACAGCATTTACTGTCGTGTGATAACAATATATCACACAAGCACAGCCTTTCTTATGTGTGACAAACAAGTGTTTTTGAATGAATTTGTACCGAATACTTTAATAAAGATTCAGGCGTTATTTTGCAAAAGTCAAATTTACAATCACTATTTACATAATAATAATAATATTTATTTATTCAGATAACATGATCCATTTTGCCGGTGATAGGGTAAATACCCGCCTGGTTGGCTACCACGGTACACACGACGAAACACCCGTGAAGTGGCGTACCTATGAGTCCGTCGCGTTTCGGGATCAGCTGGTGTACAACCAGTGCTCGGGGGATTGTTGACGCGATATTGCGGGAACAGTGGTGGATTCTGTCTATCCATTGTCAGAAGGACTGAGCTGACCCGTCGGCCAGGGAGACCCGTTGAAACGGTTGTTCCGCTGGCCGCCCGCGGTATAGTACAGGGGCCCAATCAAGACTAACCACCTTGAGAGGCTGCCCTTTCATACCGCGCATAATCTCGGGGTAGATCGTCGTGCCGATTGGTGACCGGATGGTGGGGACCCGGCGACTACTTACGGGGGGGTTCGGGGGCCCTTCCGTCCGACGGATCAGCACAGCTCCTTTGTCGACAAACTAATGGAGAAACAGTCCACCGCGTTTCTTCCCCAATGTCGTGGCAATTCTCTCCCGCTTCACGCTTCCGTTCTTTACATTACTCATGACAGCGCAAATAGGAAAAGATGGTCTAACAGCGGTGCACTCCCCCACCACCCTGTTCAAGGTTGAGTTCGCTAACATCCGCGGATTCCACTCTAACCTTAATGCCGTCCACCAACACCTAGAGACAACACGGCCCGCTATGCTCTTCCTGACGGAGACACAGATTCAGCGTCCAGCGGACACGTCCTACCTCCAGTATCCCGGTTATGTGCTTGAGGAGAATTTCCTCGCGAAAGCCGGGGTCTGTTTGTTTGTCCGCTCGGATGTATGTTGTCGCCGTCTGCGCTGCCTAGAGGATTCCTCCTTTCCTGTCCTCTGGGTGCATGTAAACCTGGGCCTTCAGAGCCGTATTTACATGTGCCTATACCGACCCCATACTAGGGACACGGAGACAACTCGGCTCTTTGAGTACATGAGTCGGGCGGCAGATGAAGCGCAGGAGCGGTATCCTACTGCAGAGATGGTATGTTTGGGGGACTTTAACTCTCACCACGACTCCTGGTTGGGATCCTCCACAACTAACCATGCAGGAAGGACCACCCACGCGTTCGCTCTTTCGCACAACCTGACGCAACTAGTGCACCAACCCACCAGAATACCTGATGTTGCTGGTCAGGAGCCCTCTCTGCTAGATCTACTGCTGACCACCCACCCTGCTGGCTACCGGGTTGAGGTCGGGGCGCCCCTGGGCACATCTGATCACTGCCTAGTATCCAGCACAGTGCCAAGCGCGATTCCGCCACAACCCACAGAGGTCGGGCGGCGTGTCTGGCACTACTCGTCAGCAGATTGGGACGGTATGCGCGACTACTTTGCTTCCGTCCCATGGGGGCAGCGCTGTTTCAGTGAGAAGAATCTAACGGCGAGTGCTGCAGCCATTGTTGATGAGATCGGCGTTGGTATGGAATACTACATTCCCCACTCCGATGTCGTCATCAAAAGCCGGAGACGCCCTTGGTTTAATCGCGAATGCGCTGAAGCTGTTAGTAACAAACAGGCGGCGTATCGCGCTTGGATCAGGGGTCGCGCCCTTAAAGATCCGAATACTAACTCACTGAAATCAGCCTACAACACTGCCACCAAGATCTGCAAGAGAGCATACATAAGAGCAGACGCCCAGCGCGTTACACGAGTCGGCACGGAACTAGTGGCGCACCCTACTGGATCGCGTAGCTACTGGCGACTGGCCAAAGCCGTGCAGGCCAACTTCTGCCAGCCCTCGCTGCCACCGCTGCGATGCCCTGATGGCTCACTGGCTCATCAGCCGCAGGAGAAAGCCGATCTTATGGCCAGCCTCTTTGCGGCTAACTCCCGGATCGATGACTGTAGCACGCAACCACCAACAATACCCTCCAGTGTATCCGTTCTGCCTGATATCCACATCAGGCAGCGCGATGTGCGTTTTGAACTATAGTCACTCGATGTCCGAAAAGCCAGTGGTGTATCCCAACGATTGTTCTTAAAAAATGTGCAGCGGAGTTGTCTCCGGTGCTGACGCGCCTCTTCCGCCTCTCATACTCGACCGGTTACGTTCCGATGCTTGGAGAGAGGCTAATGTGCAGCCGGTCCCCAAAAAGGGAGACCGTTCTGACCCATCGAATTACCGCCCATTGCCGTAACAGTGTTGTGCAAAGTCATGGAACGGATCCTTAACAAACAATTGATCCGTTACCTAGAAGATCACTCCATAATCAATGATCGTCAGTATGGTTTTAGACCGAAACGATCAACGGGTGATCTTCTAGCGTATGTGACGCATCTCTGGGGGGAGGCAATCGATAAATATGGCGAATCCATGGCAGTCTAGATATCGCCAAGGCGTTTGATCGGGTCTGGCACAAAGCACTTCTCTCCAAACTTCCGGCATACGGTCTGCCCCTCCAGCTTTGTAATTGGATTGCTGGCTTCCTGCATGAGCGTAGAATCCGCGTCCTTGCAGATGGATGCGCTTCGCGGTTCATGTCAGTGAATGCCGGTGTCCCACAGGGCTCCGTTCTATCGCCCACCCTCTTTCTTCTGCATATCAATGACATGCTGCCACTTGGTAATATTCCCCCCGGATCTCTGTGCAGTTCAGACGTGTCACTAGTAAATTTATTATTATTTACCATTTACTTTTATTAATATTTTAAATAAATCACGAATGCGAAATTCAATCAAAGTATTAAGACAGCATAAGTTGAGGACGTTCAATGTTCGTGTGACGTCGTGGTTCTGGGACATTCATTCATCTCACCTCGAAGCGATCAAGATCAATTGAAATACAACTACGATACTTCGATTTGAAAAGGTACGAGTTATATTATTGCAAACCAAGATAAAAAAGGACGTCGCATTGCATTATCTACTGGCCATTCATAACCAATAGAGGTCTAAGTATACTGGACGGAAAGGCTAATTCTCGATCGTCCACCAGCTTTGTAGACCCCTGCGCCCAAACCCGTGTGTGACTTTTACTGTTGTTGAAACATCACTTCGCTCTTACTGTTTGCCTAGTAGAAAATACTATTGTATACTTGTATTAATCATGCCTCTAAAGCGCACTCCCCCCGCAACACCGGCATGCTCCCCCTTTGACATCGCAGCCGGTATACTAACGTCATCGCATTGTGATTCGGCGCCCGAGAATGATGCGCCTAATGTTGCTACGCGTGCCAAACGTAAACTCACCGGAAAAGATTCTGGTGAATGGCAAAATATGATGGGAACAATAAGAGGTATGTTTGCATCATTTTCTATGGAGCAAGAAAAGCGATTTGCCTCTCTTCAGGAGACTATGGGGCACGTTAAGACACAAAATGAGGAAATAACCAAAACAATAGAATTTCTGTCCTCGAAGTATGACGATTTCATAAATAGGATCTCTGCACTCGAGTCTCAAAGAGTGGATGACCAAAAACGTATCCGCTTCTTAGAAGAAAAAATATCGTTGCTTGAGCGCAAACAAACCGCCTCCAGTATAGAAATACGCAACCTACCATTTGTCGGTCAAATTGAAGATCGACCGGAGACTAAAGAGGACCTGCTAAAGGTGGTACTGAATATTGCTAATCCACTGAAATTTGATTTCACCAAAGCTGATATTAGGGATGTAAACAGAGTCCGTTCGTCTAAGGGAAGCTCGCCTGGTACAATTGTGGTGGAATTTAACAGCTGTTTATTGAAAGAATCTTTACTACTATCTACAAAACAGTTCAATAGGGGTAAAACAAATGACAATAAGTTAAACACCACACATTTCAATATCGGCTCCCCTAAGAAAGGCGTATACATATCTGAAGCCCTTCCCTACAGTGCGCAAAGGCTGTTTTACATGGCAAGACAGTTCGCCAAAGAATCGGACTTCAAGTTTTGTTGGACTTCTAGAGGTCTTATCTACACACATCAAAAGTGTCTAGGGATCAACATATATTTTTGCAATAACTTTTCTCCTGATTGATATTAATTAAAATTTTCTTTAAGGATTCATCAAATAAAGTGTTTTCGTTTGTCTACAGTAACGATAAACCAAGTCACCTTTGCATTAATAAAGAAATTTGCCATTTTCATAATAAAGGGATTTTTGACATTTGAACCACTAACATTAAAGTTCGAAAAAAAGACTGAAATAACAGTTTTCTTTAAAATTTTATTGGGTAACTTAAACAATTAATAATCCGTGTTTCTACCGCGAACACTAACAACACAAGAACATCGGTTTGGCATACTCAAAATGAGTTCATCCAAATCACGCTGTGGAATGGCCGCCCATGTCAGTATCAGTCGACTTTGGACACGTTACCGAAGCACTGGTACCGTGGCTGAGCGCCATGGAGGACGGTATCGCTGCACCACACGGAGACAAGACCGATACATTCAAATCACAACTCGAAGAGCTCCAACAATAACCGCCATGATGTTAGCCGTGACGCTTCATCACTCTTCAGGGAACTTAATTAGCGACCAAACAGTCAGAAACCGCTTGCATGAAGTGAACCTTCATTCCCGAAGACCGCTAAGGGTACCACCTATAGCAATGCACAATCGTAGGATTCGATATCAATGGGCTCTTGAACACAGAAATTGGGCAGAAGAACAATGGCGTTTCGTGTGCTTTTCTGATGAGTCTCGTTTTGGTATGAGACCGGATACAAGACGTATACGACACTGGAGAACCCCTGGACGCCAACAGCGATTAAAATCCTGCCAGGAAGTCCATCCTTATAGTGGTGGAACCATCATGGTATGGGCGGGTATTTGGATCGCCGGAAGAACTGAGTTGATTTGGATCAGAGGCAACCTCAACGCTCAAATTTATGCTGAGACGATTGTATCAGACGTCATCGTTCCTCTACAAGTGCAAATCGGTCCCTTATTTCAGTTAATGCATGATAATGCACGACCGCACACCGCAAGAGTTGTAAGACAGACTCTCGCCGCAGCTAACATCAATGTCATGCCCTGGCCTGCTCAGTCGCCAGAACAGAGAAGAGCTCTGCCGAATATGGAGGGTATCCAGTCGCAAGAAGACCTTTTTTTGTTGTTGCAACGAACATGGGCGGCCATTCCACAGCGTGATTTGGATGAACTCATTTTGAGTATGCCAAACCGATGTTCTTGTGTTGTTAGTGTTCGCGGTAGAAACACGGATTATTAATTGTTTAAGTTACAGTTTAAAGAAAACTGTTATTTCAGTCTTTTTTTCGAACTTTAATGTTAGTGGTTCAAATGTCAAAAATCCCTTTATTATGAAAATGGCAAATTTCTTTATTAATGCAAAGGTGACTTGGTTTATCGTTACTGTAGACAAACGAAAACACTTTATTTGATGAATCCTTAAAGAAAATTTTAATTAATATCAATCAGGAGAAAAGTTATTGCAAAAATATATGTTGATCCCTAGACACTTTTGATGTGTGTATTTGCGTAAATCACCAGGCGTCCCGGCAGTACGTGTAAATAGTGAAGAAGATCTCCAGAAACTAAAATCTATAAACTGACTATACAGTAAAGTGTTCAATCATTTATGTTGCAGTCATTATTTTGTGTTGAATGTTAGTCTAAGTTTTCTTACACACAGTTTGCGTTTTCGCAATGTATCCATGATCGTGTTTTTGTTGATGGCTACTCATGGACTGTATTTGTATTTTGCTATCTATCTATCTGTATCTTCGCGTCAGGTCCCTCGTGGGATAGGCAGAGAGAATAGGAGAAGAAAAGGTTGTTACGTAAATTTTAATTTGTATATTATACTACACATATTTTATTGTTACTGTAATCGGAGCCAAAATCTAGCAAATCACACAATTATTTCAGTTAGCTATCGGTGTCACCACGATCATTTATTTTACTTATCACATACAGCTTTCATCGGTCTATACATCACATACACAATAAAAACTCTAGTAATTGTTATCCACAAAGCCCCCCAACCTATATCAGGCGTATCTCCAATAAAAACTTTGGTGTTGATTGTTTGGACTTCTCAAGAATACCTAGTTTTTTATCTACGAATATATCATAGAGCCACCGCCATATGTTTCAACTGTTATTTTATGTATATCTATCTCGTACAACCTACAAAAATTAAAATTTAATCCTAATAATATTAATTCATCTAATATAGATGATATTTCTGTTTCAAGCAGTTCATTTTGTGAACTTGAGGACTGTCAGAATAACAATTTAAGTAACAGTTCGACCCTTAAAATAATAACCCAGAACATAAGAAGTATTTCTAAAAACTTTGCAGGATTTCTTACTTTGTTAGCTCGCACTGGTACGCCTTGGGATGTGGTTATTCTCACTGAGTGCTGGCTCCGTCAGACTGGTGAAATTCCTACGCTAGACGAATTTAAATGTTACCATACCGCAAATAATTTTACCCAAAACGAAGGAGTCGTTATATACGTAAATAAGGAGTTGGGCCATGTTGTTGAGGAACCTCTAATATTAGACGCAAACTGTTTACTCTTAAAATTAAATAATTCTACAGCGATTCTTGCGATCTACCGTTCACCAGCCAAACGTGACATAAGTATGTTTCTTACATCTCTAAATGCAACACTAACCAATTTGAAAGGTTTTACTAACATAATTATCGCTGGGGACTTAAATATTAACATTACTGAAGATAGTTCTGATCCTTCTAAAGACAGCTATTTGGATCTAGCAGCATCACATGGTCTTTTGCCTGCCCACTATTTACCTACTCGCCAAGGTAACTGTTTGGATCATTTGTTACTCAAATCAAAATTACCTGCGACAACCTTTGTCGGTCACTCCTCGCTCACAGACCATGAAACGGTGTTATTTTATCTTACTATCAAGCAGCGTAGAGTCAAAGCGAATCGCCACTATACCAAAATTGATTACGCTGCAATCAAAGATAAACTAATGAACACTAAATTCACAGATATTTATGAATCCAATGATGTTAATCACTCAGCAGAACTATTAGTATTTTTATTAAAAAACGTGATAGACCAACACTCCTCTAAAATGAAATCTGCAAATCGAAAGCAAATCATTAAACCGTGGATTACTGCTGGATTGCTACGATGTATGCGCCACCGGGATCAACTCCATAAAAAAGTTAAACAAAAGCCTAACGATTCAGTTTTAAATTTGAGTTACCGTAGATACCGCAATTACTGCAATGATTTGCTTAGAAAGACGAAAATCGAATATGAAAGAAATGAACTAAACAGTGCAAAATCAAACAATAAATGTCTTTGGAACGTTATCAACAACATAACCAATAGAAATAAGAGTAAGGAAACATGTGACATTTTAACTAACACTCATTCTGTAGATAATATTAATAAATACTTTTGCAACATTGGCAAATCATTAGCTGAAGTTAATATAAATGATAATCAGTCTGGTTTCAAAATTCCTAGAGGAAAAGTAATATCACGGGGTAATTCTTTAGTGATGCTGGCTACGGATGCTACTGAGATTCTTTCATTGATAGCGTCTCTCAAGCCCAACTGTGCTGTGGGATGGGACGGTATACCCAGCAATTTTTTGATCACTTTCAAAGACATTTTAGCTCCACCACTGACTCATATATGTAATTTGGCTCTTTCTTCAGGTGCTTTCCCTAGGGTCTTCAAGAAGTCTATAGTGCGACCGATTTACAAGGCTGGAGATAGAGATAGTATTGCTAACTACCGCCCTATCTCTATACTTTCTTCACTGTCAAAGATTCTTGAGCGTCTTATTAATGTCAGGTTAGTTAGATATTTGGAATCGAATAATATTTTATCTCCACATCAATATGGTTTTCGTGCCGGCAAATCAACCTCAGACGCTGTTCATGAGTTGACAGATTTTGTAGTCAAAAATATGGATGATCATGGGGCAGTGGTTGGCGTATTCCAGGATTTGGCGAAGGCCTTTGATAGTGTCTCTGCTCCAATGTTAATTAGAAAGCTAGAAGATATAGGAATACGTGGTATTCAGTTAAAGCTTTTTGAAGACTACCTTACAGATCGTACTTAGTGTGTTGCTATAGGATCACATATAAGCTCAGATGTAAATATTTATTACGGTGTTCCACAAGGGAGTATACTCGGCCCTACACTATTTCTTGGTTATATTAATGAACTCTGTGATCTAAGCATTAATGGTGGTAGGGTTGTCTCGTATGCTGATGACACTGCGTTACTCTTCAGTGGAGGTTCCTGGAATGAAGTAAATTCCATGGCTCAAAGAGGTTTTAATCTTGTCAATAAATGGTTAAAATCCAATTTACTATCTTTGAACATTGAAAAAACTAAGTACATAACTTTTTCATTCAAAACCCCCAATATCACATCACCATTTTCAATCAAGGCTCATTCGTGTGCATCAGTTCCATCTACAGGCTGTAATTGTTCCCAAATAGATAAAGTCGATAACACTAAATATCTCGGAATAACGATAGATTCAAAATTAAATTTTCAACAACACATAAATTTACTTACAAATAGACTTCGGAAATTGATATATGTATTTAAAAATCTTCGACATGTTGCCAATAACAAAATCTTAATATCAATTTACTATGCATTATGTCAATCGTTGCTGCTCTACGGTATAACATCTTGGGGTGGTACATATAAATCATTACTTCTCAAAGTAGAAAGATCACAACGTGCCATCTTGAAAGTTATGTTTTGTTTACCTTTTAGATATGCCACAAGTGAGTTGTACAGTAGAGCAAAGGTATTAACGGTCCGACAATTATTTATTCTCAGCACCGTAATGAAGCAACACTCTGAATATCCATACCAGCCCCATATTCTAGCATATAAAAGACGTAAAGACCTGGTTTGCACCAACCGCAAAAAATATTCGTCCACTCTGGTCAAACACTTCTTCTGCTTTCTAGGATCTTTCCTATACAACAGAGTAAGCAGGCATCTGTCGATCTATAGTCTGAATAAAGTAAAATGCAAAATAGTGGTCAAAAATTGGTTACTTAACTTTAATTATGATGACACCGAAAAGTTGATAAGTGTGGTTTCCTAGTTCTCAAAGTTTGTTTTCATTGGTCTCTTCGAATTCAATCTTGGCTTTGAATATAGTTATAAATAACGCAATGTACAACTTAAACATATCCAACGTGACAACAACACAAACCTTCACAATTCACACATTGACTCTCATCTCACCAAACACATACTGAAATCTAGTTAGTGGCACAAATACTCTTTTACTTTTTTTTTCTGTGTTCATTTAATTAATGTTACTGAAATTAGAATTATTATTATTATTATTCATTGCTATGCAGATGACAGTACGGTCCATGGGCGATATTTCGGTAGGCCTGGTGCTGGTCGGACAGAAATCGGTGAGAGGCGTGAGAGTCTTGTCGTTGAACTGGATCGGGTTTTGGATCTCATTAGTAAATGGGGTTCCGATAACCTGGTTGAGTTTAATGCCGAGAAAACTCAGGTTTGCGCGTTTACAACAAAAATGTCCCCCTTCCTTCCCACTCCCAGTCTTCAGGGTGCTTCCCTCAGTATGCGTGATAGCCTGAACATGTTGGGTATGGGTATTCATTGCGACCTTAACCAGCGTTATTACATCGAGAGCCTCATCTCAACAGCCTCAAGAAAGCTCGGAGTCCTGAACAGGGTGCGCCGGTTCTTCACGCCGGACCAACTTTGTCTGCTTTATAAGACACAAGTTCGGGCCTGTGTGGAGTATTGCTCGCATCTCTGGGACGGCTCCGCACAGTATCTTCTCGAGGCTCTCGATAGGTTGCAGCGACGGGCTATCCGCATAATTGACGACGAAGAGGT
This sequence comes from Pyralis farinalis, assembly GCA_947507595.1. Classification (NCBI taxonomy): domain Eukaryota; kingdom Metazoa; phylum Arthropoda; class Insecta; order Lepidoptera; family Pyralidae; genus Pyralis; species Pyralis farinalis. The sequence goes on from OX382264.1 coordinate 9,638,978, forward strand.
CACCAAAAGCCTAGAAACTCTTCAACTCCCTAGGGACATAGGCTCTCTAAGCGTATTTTACCGCCTTTACCATGGCGAGTGCTCTGAAGAACTGTTTTCCCTTATCCCACCCTCACCCTTCCGTCATAGAACAACACGTGCGGGCTTGCGGTGTTATAATTCCACGGTTGAGAATATCTCTTCGCGTACCAAAAAGTTCGGCAACTCCTATCTTTGTCGTACCATCAAAAAGTGGAACGCCTTGCCTGCACATGTGTTCCCTCCTTCCTACAATATGGGATCCTTCAAACGAAGCGTGAAGAAGCATTTTGCGGGTCAGCATGGCAGCGTCAACTGACAGGATGCGGGATGTAGTATGCTGTCAGTTGCAGTTGCGATTTGGGCTCCTCTTTCGCTTACCATCAGGCAAAGAGGGGCCACTATGCTGAACTAATTTAAAAAAAAAAATTGTTAGTAATACAGACTTACATATCTAATGTTAGTAAAAATATTTGATGTTAAAAATAATTTTAATTATTTAGTGATGCCTTGTATACGAAACTACATAGTTTCGCGTACAAGGCACCTCATAATCGGGCTGGTAATATTTCCCGATATTATCTTAAGGATACTGTTGGAGCTGCCACGCAACCTGCTGAGCAATGATGCTGCTCGCTTTCGCCTGACAGCATAGTACTCGTAGTCGTCAGTACGAGTTAATGCGAACATACCTGAAGCACTGCAGAAGCGGGGCAGTCCCATCAGCATCCTGAAACCATTATTGTACTGGACGCGTAGGGCACTTAAAGTCACTGCAGTTAGTAGATGCATGCCGGTTACTGCCATTTCTGCTACGATTGTCTCCGCGAATGTCCGACATCTTGAACTTGAACCGCTTATAACCGCCGCCGTTGCTGACCTAGCAGCTCTGCAGAGACGTCTGGAGCAGCCACAATACGTCCAGTGAATTGTATTTTGAAAGATACGTGCCCTTACCTCAGAATGGTCTGAACGTGTGACGGCAGCTGTTACTCCATTTCAAAATCAGTATCATCGCCAATCCATAGGCTTAGGTCTCGGATCTCTACAATCTTAATGGATTTGGAGAACGGGATAACTATGAAGGAAATATGGAGAACCAATGAGACCGATTTCACATAGTAACTCAATTCACCGCTACGGTTCGGGGGTAAAGTGAATACACTTAAAAATATTTATTCCTAGCTGTGCCCGCGACTTCGTCCGCGTGGAATATTATTTATTTATATTAATAAAAATAAATAAAATATCTAAAATAAAAGTAGCCTAAGTTACTCCTTATTACATCAGCTAACTGGCAGTGAAATTCCCGTCAAAATCGGTCCAGCCGTTTCAGAGATTAGCCGGAAGAAACAGACAGACAGATAAACAGACAAAAATTGTAAAAATATTCATTTTAATATATGTACCGAGTATACATCCATATGCATTTAGTAAAAAGCGGTTATTTTAATATTACACACAGACACTCCAATTTTATTTATCTGTATAGATTTTGTAAATGTATAATTAGTTAGAATCGAGTGCTAATTCAACTTACTTAATAAGTACCTTAAGAAGATGTACCATAGATGAAGATAATTCAGAAGTTGCTATTCTGCTTGACTAATCTTTCTTGGGATCGCAATTACTACTGCTGTTAAAACAAACAAATAGCTATTTGTTACAATAAAATACGCAAGAAAGACGGAGGCGTTAAGATAGTTTCCGAGTGTGTGCTTAAACATTTAGGTCTAAACGGAACCGGCGCACTGTACTCGTATATACGATCTAGAGCTAGAAGTAATTGGCAGAGCTGCGATAGCCAGCGGAGCCACATTACCCTCAAAATTGCCGTTTGGGGTAGACTGATGTCATCCAGCTAGCGTTTAGACGGTAATAGTGAGAAACTCCAAAATCGACACACTAATAGCTAACATATTGTAGTTGTGTATCCTTTAATTTGAAATTTAAATGTTCGTTGGTGAGGAAGAACGGTCCAAAATCGTTCCAATTAGAAAAAAAAACATATGGGAAAACGTATGGCCGGCCACTCTGCAGTGCAGAGTCTGCACTGCACTCCCATCAACAGAAAAAGTAACAGCACTCGTCGCTAGATGTCGTACAGGGTTCCATATATTTTTAAAAAATTAAAAAATTAAAAATAAAATATTTAAATATTTTTTAAATTTAAAAATATCAGCTCTGCTTGCTGTTATTTACTAGTTAAACATAATCTACATACCATTTTGATATATCATTCTATTTCGCAAAGTCTCTTGCCGGGTAGGCAGAGCATACAGAGAACCACAAGGCAATATAATATGTTTATAACTAGGAGTAATGAATTAGTGTTTCAAATAAATTTTATTAAATAGAAAATAAGATTTTATTGAAATGCCAAAAGACAAAACTCCAAAAAATAAAACTATCTGCGTGGTTTTGTACACAATCAAACGAAAATTATCATATTACTGAATCACCGCCTATACATTACTAGTCAAAAATATTTTCCACAATTATAGAATTTTATGCATTTTAGACATGTAGAAAGAAGGAAGGATTAAAGAATGACGAAGCAAATGTACAACGCAAAAGTGGAAGGATGTAGGAGCCAAGGAAGGCCAAACTTACTTACCGTGACCAAGTTGGTCGTGTTCTACCAAAAGGTAGTCAGGAGCCTTAGAAACCGGCGAGAATGAGAAGCCCAATGAATGTTAAAGAAGTAAGTGAGGTATGTAAGGATCGAGTCACGTGGTGCTCGGTTCTCTCTGCCTACCTCACAAGGGATTTGGCATGTAGTATAGATACGAGGGTCATTTGAAAAGTTCTTAGCCTAACATACTTAATGAAACCACACGATTTTGAGTTTATTTTTATTTTTCAACATACTCTCCTCTGAGCTCAAAACACTTTTTCCATCGACCCGGTAAGGCTTCGATACCCGTTTTAAAAAAATCTTCGTCTAACTCCTCAAAATAAGCGTCCACGGCGGCTATGACCTCTTCATTTGTAAAAAAATGTTTACCACCTAAAAATTTTTTCAGCTTTGGGAACAGATAAAAGTCGGACGGTGTTAAATCCGGTGAATATGGGGGATGAGGTAACAATTCGAAGCCACATTGATGGATTTCTGCCATGGATTGCACAGAGGTGTGAACGCGCGCATTGTCCTGATGAAACAAGACTTTTCTTCTCAATAAACCTGGACGTTTTTCTTTGATTTCTTCTCTCAAACGACGCAACAGGTTGCAATAGTAATCGGAGTTTATTGTTTCACCCTTTTTTAAATAATCCACGAGAATTGTACCCTTTGCATCCCAAAAAACGGATGCCATGACTTTGCCCGCCGAAAAAACCACCTTTGCCTTCTTTGGGGTGGGCGATCCTGCTCTTTTCCATTGTTTCGACTGTTCTTTTATCTTGGGTGTATTGTGGTGAACCCAGGTTTCATCCATGGTTATAAATCTTTCAACAAATTCTATTGGGTCAGCTTCATATAACTCTAAACAGTCGCGAGAAGTTGTGAGTCGGTTGCGTTTTTGTTCCACTGAAAGCAATAGCGGTACCCACCGCGCAGACACCTTAGAGAATCCAAGTTCAGTAGTAATTATATGATGTGTTCGCTATTCTCTCGTCTAGTCTTAGCTATCTCCTCGACAGTCAATCTTCGATAAGATAAAATTAAATCACAGATTTTTTCTTTGTTTTGATCAGTGGAAGCAGTCGAAGGCCGGCCACTACGGGGCTCATCTTAAATGGTCTCACGATCACGTTTAAACTCTGTCACCCAGTTTTTAACAGTCGCATACGAAGGAGCGGACTCACCGAAAGTAGCAGACATGTCTTCATGTATAGCTTTTGGAGTTAAACCTTTCAAATTCAGGTATTTTATCACTGCACGATGTTCAATTTTATCCATTTTCAAAAATAGCTCTGACTTGACTTACGGTATCACGTGTAAACGAACAATGAGTTACTGTGAATAAACTAAACTGTGCATACTTGTTGCTAAATAATGTAACTACAAAATGAGGGTAGTTATAAAAAAAAACCAATGACTTTAACATGTTAGGCTAAGAACTTTTCAAATGACCCTCGTAGATAGATAGAATTTTATAGTACATAGTGGCAAGAGCCTTTTTAGGGTTCTGTACCCAAAGGGTAAAACGGAACCCTATTACTGAGGCTCCGCTGTCCGTCCGTCCGTCCGTCTGTCACCAGGCTGTATCTCATGAACCGTGATAGTTAGACAGTTGAAATTTTCACAGATGATGTATTTCTGTTGCCGCTATAACAACAAATACTAAAAAATAGAATAAAATAAATATTTAAGGGGGCTCCCATACAACAAACGTGATTCTTTTGCCGTTTTTATAGATAATGGTACGGAAACCTTAGTGTGCGAGTCCAACTCGCACTTGGCCGATTTTTTTCTTACTGTTAGTGCGATCTGTAAATATAATGCTTGCATTATGTTACCTTTTATTTTTTTATACAACGTCGAGATATATAAGTGTACGGCCTAATTGATACTCCTCAGAAACTTAGTGGTGACCTTACTCACTCGCAGAGACACAACAACCATCCAGGGAGTTGTTAATTGGGTGGGTTTTCTGTGAGGAGGAGGAGGTACTTCCCCTGACGGGCTGACTTGATGCGCCCTTCCTCTCTTTGGTCCTTAGCGCCAATAAGTTTTCGTAACGCTCCATTTACACTATTTCCTGTACACACTCGCCTATTCACATCAGTGGTATAGCCTACCATCGCGGTCAAAAGTAGTCGTACATCCGAGATATGTACTCTTATTCACTTATTCCAATACTAGATCATCGATCCTTAGACAAGTAAGCCTTTCTCCGTACAATCCTCTTTCATGATTGTAACTAGGGTCTTTTTTTATTTTTATACTACGTCGGGAGGCAGACAAGCATACGGCCTACCTAATGTAAAGCGGGTACCGTAGCCTATTAACGCTTGCGATATATTAAATATCACTCGCGCGATGCCTCCTCTGCTGCTTACACAGCAAATCCTTGGGAGCTTACTGGTGACCTCACTCACTCGCAGGAACACAACGACCCTCAAGGCTGTTGTTATTGGCTGCGGTTTTCTGTGAGGTAGAGGTACTTCACCAGACGGGCTGCTTTGATGTGCCCTACCTATCTTACGATTTGGTTACTTGTTTGCAGTTCAGATGATGTTGTCTGCTATAAGCACGTCTATGCATGCACGTACCTTTATGCAGACTATATAAAGGTGCTACATTTCGCCCATATACAATTTTACATTCGTAGATCTTATTTGCTGCAGACGATAATCGTTAAGATACAGAATAAACAATCGAGATGACAGCACGACACCCTTGACACCTATACTGATTTTAAACAATGGTGTCATAAAGCTACTTAACCGCATATATACAATCCTCTTAACTACCGCACGCAGTAGGGTATCGTCAATTCCATATCCCGGCAATATGTCCCAAAGATTTTTTCGCACAACCCTGTTAAATGTGTTCTCAAGATCGATAACACCGAAGAAAACCTTCTGATCTAGATACTTCTCAATGACATTGCGAACTAACGTAAATTGGTCCGTGACTGAATTGCCCCAGTGCGTCCCACAGCATTCTCTTAAATTTCACCCTCATTTTCCTGTCAATTATTTTTCCACATACTTTTGCCGCTAAAACATATAACATAAACATGTTTTGTTACATACTTCGATAAAAAAGATCTATTCACTTTCAAATAAAAGGTATTCCGTTACGTATGTAAGTATTTTGACGTAACCCTTTTAAACCACAAACCCGATTACCTGTGAATACTGTATTGTCCATATTGTATTGTCCCTAATAAAATATTAAACAACATTTTTGAGGCTACTACGAGGTATTCAATGTTCATAGGTTAGAATGTATATTTTCATAATCTCAGAGTTACTTTGCAGGTAATTAAGGACGGCAGGTAATGCAGAATATCACCCTAAATAAATGGTGCATGTCTATCTTAAAAGAAGAAACAGTAGTTTGAATCGAAAATTAAAATGCATCAAAGTACAATATTTTTATGAATCTGTGTGTATGTGTGTATTTAAATGAGTAGGTATGTGTAAATCTTAAAATTATAGTGATTAATAAATATTTTATAATAAATAGTATTGAACAAAAATAACACTGGCCAAAATCAAGCAAAGCTTGTATTGTCCTAACTAGCATACGTGTATCCACAACACTCTAACACAACTAACATGTATATGAAAATGAACAAAAAATTAAAATAGACCGAGAGATATGTTCATGTTCAGAAATGCTTGTATTGTGCGGGGATTGAAATCGCTATACTTGGTATTTAAGTAACTAATAGACATTGCTAGTCTTTTGACAACCGGGCTCATCTTCAATTGCCGAAAAGTGTAACGTTGAAAGGTCTCTTCCTCAACATTTCGTGGTTTTTGAGCAACTAAAAACGTAATATAACTTCTGACATTTCAAACTTTCATGTGACCCTTTATCAGACACGTGAGTAAGGTAAACGGGTATACGTTTTACTTTGTTGTCAATTTAAATTAAGTACCTGCGTTGTAAACCAATTTACTTTGCGCAGCTTACTCTATATTTTGTTAAACACAAAATTGTTGTACTCGTGAATTATCCTTTGTTCACCTTTAACCTTTACTCGGGGCATAGCTCTGCGATGCGGTTTATAATTGGAGATATAAATATTGGTTACTTTGGTTATGAAGCTCCTTTTGGATTGTACAAAGATATCACGTATATATTTCCAGAAGTAAGTATACTATATTAGAAATGTAAATACATTTCTGCTATATTCAATCTATACCTAAAACAGGGCGGTCATTTAACCGTTCCTTTGTCACGATTAGTGTTTAAAAACGATCATTTACTGTGGCGCACATGGTGCTGATTATTTATATACTTAAGTATACATTGTATGGCATGGCAGAGAGAGCATGAAAGTAGAATAAACAAACGCTGTCCAAATGTGAGATTTACGCAAAATTTGTGGCGTAACGCTTGTAGACCATATTCGCAATGATGATGTTAGAAATAGAGTGGCACTCGGTTCTCTCTGCCTACCCCGCAAGGGATTTGCCGTTATAGATTTCTTCATTCGGCCATGTATGATTATTCCGAATATTTGAAAATATAAATTTTATTTACAATGTAGCAATCACGAACATTGTCCTTCAATGACGAAAAGTTATCCATTAGTACCTTTGCTTGACCAGAGATATCATTTACGTATTCACGATCTTGTGATATGTATTTAAATAGACGGACAGATAGATATTATTTTAAAAACCAACATTTAAAAACAATTTCGAAGGGTTAAAATGACCCCTTATAAAATTACGTCCGTTTGTTAATCGATATATAAAGATGAGACAAATATCACATCAACCCTTACTCATCCCGCTGCAGGGATATGGGTCTCCCTTCAATCGAAGGGGTTTAGAGCATACTCCACCACGCTGCTCAAATGCTGATTGGCGGAGACCAGTGTTTTCAAGCCGCCCGAGGGCCACTGACTTAGCTTAACGACTGTCTGACTGAATCAAGAACAGTAGGGAAACTCGAGATAGTTAAACCCATCCGTAGACAGGATGCGGTCTACGTTGCTTAACCTGAGTGTTAGGTTAGAATGACATGCGCAATGAAGCCATCGAGCTCCCTAAATAGGTAGTCAACATATTGCAGACGTAACTTTTAGGAAATCTGAAATGCTTGCATTATTCAACACTAAAGTCTGCATATCCATTGCTGCACTCATTCTATCAATATTTTAAGTCTATTCTATCTATCTATTCTTAAGACTATTATTTATTTTTTAGGTATCCACCATGTTATTTTTTAGGAATATGATTTGAATAGTTAATAGATTCAGGCGTTATTTTGCGAAAGTCAAATTTACATGCAATTTGATCTAACCTGCTGTGTGTGTTTCCGCCACCAATTAGTTCATGCGGCCTAGCGCCGGCCGGCACCCACCCAGACTTGTAAGAATAACATGCTACAAGACTTGTAGCATGTTATTCTTACGATTAACGTCTACAACGCCTGATGATGCCTCGTGGAGAGGCGAAACACGTGCCGCAGCGACGACCAGGCCAGTCGTAGCAGCGACGGTGGTGGTGGAGGCATGCGGATTCTGTTCCAGATGGCGGACGACCGCAGCAGTTGAGACAGAGACTACCGGAGCAGCCATGGCAGCGTCGGCATGTAGCACGTACTAACAGTAGTGGGTGGGTGCCGGCCAGCGCTAGGCCGCATGAACTAATTGGTGGCGGAAGCACACAAAGCAGGTTAGATAAAATTGCATGTAAATATGATTTAATCGTTGGTACAAACTAGAATTGATTAAGCAACGATATACACACCGCTTAATAAGCATTTACCATCGTTAGTGAGTAATGGAATGTATCTACTTACGATGCGATGGTACGATATTCACGGCTTACTTTAGTGACTAACTATTACTCATGTACGAATCGATAGTCATTCAGTGACTCTGCAAATCAATATACAATGACTGACTGATTCTGAAAGAAAATGTAGGCATCGCATAAAATATACATGACTTTTATTAGGCCTTTTGAACAGCAGCTAAGGTAGTAAATGCATTTGGATGATGCTGCTAATGAGTAATTACTAGACCGTTCACTGTAATGTTTTTATATATTAACGACTAGCGAACCATTGAGGTGTGTTAGGATCGAGTCATGTGACACTCGATTCTCTCTGCCTACACCGCAAGGGATTTGGCGTGAAGTTATAAATAGGAGTTCGAAGCTAGCAAACCGCCACGACTTCTCACAGGTAGACAGACAATGCGATAAATTAGTATTTTACAAATAGAACATAATAACAATCGCTTTTGAAACTATTTATTTGGTTATGGATTAATATCATGATATGAATGTTGTCCCCCTTTGATTCTACACATGCACTACAAAGAAACATACAAAAAAGCAAGTACTTTCTCTATGTAATATTAGTTTAGATAAAATGTAATGTCAAAAATTTTCTAATGTGCACAAAAACGGGCATCTTAACGATTTCAAGTGAAATTGACAGTTGTGGCTGACGCAAAGGCTATAATCGCTAAGGAAAGGCTTGTATTTCGCACCAACTGGTCAAGTATCAGGAGTGGGCTGGATACTGTTTGCGATCTTGAAGAGAGTAACCTGTCGAATGTGTCTGCTAGAAATTACGTAGAAAAGACTTAGTGTGCTAATCGACCCGACTTACTATTATATCTCTTCACTGTGCTTGTACTGTGATGTGAGTTAGAATCTGAAATTATGTGGTTCGAAAAAGTAAAATGGTAGTTCTGTTCTTATGGTTATAAAACTATACGGTACTAATGATATCAAACTTGTAAGAAAAACATAGACTGCGTTACATATGATTACATTGCCCAGACTATGTTAAACGAAACATAAAATTGGCATATATTAAATCAAACAAGAAAGGTATTGCAGGTGAGTGTTGTTAGCGGTAAGCTTCGAAGAAGCTACTGTGTAGCTCGCGCGTTGCCAGGCGGCCGATACAAGCGCTCGTAGGCAAGCAATTTACATCATGTAGGCCTAGTGCTTGTATACCTCCCGATGGTATTTAAAAATATATTTTTCTTTTACCTATGCAGTAATGTATGTGTCACTACAAAACCGATAACAAAGGACGTATTTTTTGCTTACATAAAATCTCATGGTTGTACAGTTTTTCATTAATACTCTGTTTTTGTTTGTTTGTAGAACTTTATTGCAGAAATGTTTACATTCTTAAAATATTGGAATTTGATTTGCAAAGACGGGCTTATTCCTTCGAGGAATCTCTTCCAGTAGCAGCAGGTGTTTTTTATTTAGAGATAAATTTACCACGGTTTTTATTTTTAATTTACCATTTAATGGTTCAACAAATATTATTAAATCTGTTTGGGATATGATAAATAATGAGACGGGTAGAGCGAAAGTACGTAGTCGAGACTTTCAGTTAAAGATAAATGATATAGATATCAAAAATGATGTAGAAATTGCGACTGAGTTTGAAAAATATTTTTCTAACATTCCTCTTATTACTACAAGAAATCTTATGTCTTCTTCTATATCTGCTGAACAGGTTCTCAAACAGAGCGTGGTAGAATGCGACACAATATTTGAATTTTCAACTGTAAGCCCAAAAGATGTTTTGAACGCTTTTAAATCAATAAATATGAAAAACACTAAAGATCTGTGGGGTCTATCTGTCAAAACCATTTCTTCTATTATTATTTCAATCGCTCCACATTTAGCTACAATTTTCAATTGTTGTGTGGCATCTGGTGTATTTCCTGACTTGATGAAACATAGTAAAATCATTCCATTATTTAAATCTGGTGATAGTTCGGACCCTTCGAATTTTCGACCTGTTTCCATACTGCCCATTCTCAGTAAAATTTTTGAAAAACTAATGCTTAGCCAGTTGCTCAGACATTTCAATACACATAATTTGCTTCATAGGAAACAGTTCGGATTTACGAGAGGTTGTTCAACTATAGACGCAGGGATTCATTTGCTTAAAAGTATATTCGCGGCATGGGAGGGTTCGCAAGATGCCTTGGGAATTTTTTGTGATCTGTCTAAAGCGTTTGACTGCGTGCACCATGACACTCTTGTCAGAAAATTACACCACTACGGTATCAGGAACAAGGCTCTCGAACTTCTGTCTTCTTATCTGGGCAATAGGATACAGAAGGTCGATGTTAATGGTAAAAGATCTTCGGGGTCCCCTGTAGTTATGGGAGTCCCACAGGGGTCAATTCTGGGTCCATTCTTGTTTTTGGTGTATATAAATGACTTACCTTATTATGTAAGGGATAAACATGAGATTGTGTTGTTTGCGGATGATACCTCTTTGACATTCAAAATTAATAGACGGTTAGGTAATTATGACGAAGTTAACGATGCTCTCTCTAAAGTTATTCATTGGTTTAGTGTTAATAATCTGCTTTTAAATGATAAAAAGACTAAAGTAATTAAGTTCTCAACACCTAATGTAAGACAGGTGGCTACCAATGTACATGTTAATGGAGCTAATTTAGCCCCTGTGGAGACAACTGTGTTCTTGGGTATAACAATTGACTCCAGACTACAATGGGGCCCACAAATTGAAAAATTATCAGGAAAACTAAGTTCTGCAGCCTATGCAGTGAAAACTATTAGACGGCTCACTGATATTGATACGGCTAGAATAGTTTATTTCAGCTACTTTCATAGTAATATGTCATATGGAATTCTTCTCTGGGGTAACTCCGCGGACATTAACACCATCTTTTTATTGCAAAAGAGAGCCATAAGAGCTATCTACAAACTTGGTCCCCGGGAGAGCCTTAGAGAAAAATTCAAAGAAATAAATATTTTAACAGTCGCATCGCAATATATCTATGAAAATCTTTTGTATGTCCATAAAAACATAGACTCATTTTGTAAAAAGAGTGATACTCATAGCATAAATACTAGATATAAGCATAATCTTGTCTTACATGCAAGCCGTCTCCACAAAATAAGTAATTCTTTTATGGGGCAATGTATACGGTTCTATAACAAACTTCCCAGCAATATAAGAGAATTGTCAATTAACAAATTTAAAACTACTATTAAAGCCAAATTGTGTAGCAGGGCATATTATAAAGTATCTGACTATATTAATGATAAAAATGCCTGGGAATGAGTCGATCCAATTATAATGTAATTAATAAAATATGTAAATTTGTTTGGATACCAAAAGAGGGATGCCTGAGTTTTTTGGCAGTATTTTTATCAGTGCTCACCTAGTCATAAACTGCACGGTAGGGAAAAAAATTGTGACGATTCCAAACAAATGTAGCCATTTTTACGGAATAAAAAGATTTTGACTTTGACTTTGACACGAAGGTTTAATGTCTTCCATTAATGTATGTATGTATGTATATCTTCACGCCAAGTCCCTTGCGGGGCAGGCAGAGAGAACCGAGCGCCATAAGACGCGGTCCTTGCATACTTCACTCGCTTCTGTGACATTCATAGCTCTTTTCATGCACGCTCGCCGGTTCCTGGGGCTTCTGACATCACCTTCTGATAAAACACGACCAATTTGGTCATGGTAGGTTAGTCTCGGTCTTCCATTAAGTTTAATATAATGTATGCATTAGATCAAATCGATACTGGCTGAAAATATAGTGCAGAAATACATGGCACTGCGTCCAAGTTCTATAAACACAAAGCTGTTTTTCTTAAATTACCAGAATAGAAAATGCACAAAACAAGCCATCGGCTGAATAAAATGTACAAAACAGTTATCTGAAGCTACAAAACCCGGAAGCCTACAATGGATATTGTTTGCAACGCTGCTAACTGATTCCAGTGATAATTTAACTACACTCAATCGCCATAGTGGATGAAAATCGGGCCAAGTAGCAAAAGGTTACATAGAAGAATCAGTACAAAATAAAATCACTCAAAATATAACGCAATCAATTCATTTGCACCGATCAACATCACCACGTCCATCTACTTCTCATGGAAATGATTTGAAGTTGAGCCTGCGTCTACCTGTATCGTTTTCATTAACTTTGTTTTCATTACTTTGAATTTTTATTTTGAGTAGATATATTTTATCACGGTAGGTAGATAGGTAGTTGAAAGAAAAGTAGATTACGCACCTTGCTAAAGTGGGTCATAATGCACTCGTGTTAATTTAGTGCCATCGTATGCGCTCGGGTACCAACATAACACTCATGCATTGAGCAGTCAGAACCCGTTATATACGTTTTCCCATACATTTCGCGGTCGTATACGACCACCCGGGTTTCGAAGGGTTAATAACTTACTTTGCGTTCGATGCAACAATCTACTATTAACACATATTTTAGTTTATTTCCTCAAAAATATGGTGAAAACCATTGCGCAGTGATAATCTAAGGAATAAAAAATAAGTTTATTAACAGACTGGTTCTAGTTTGGACCCTGATGTGGGCATATAAAACAAAATGTGTGTTTTCGGATATATGTACACATTTATAATTATTACTTGCTCGATGGTGTATTAAAGTATCGTGAAGAAACCCGAATATCTAACAAATTATATTTCGAAAGACGTACGACCTAACATAAGAAAAATTAGTTTTTATCTCTGGGCCTCCACTAAAGGTGTGCCGGCAGTAACTCTACGTTAAAATTAGAATCTTCGCCAAATTCTTAGGCATAGGTAATCCTAAGAGATTAGGAAATGATATAACGTCAGGAAAAAGAAGGTGTTGAAAATCATTGTGAATAATACAGATAATAAATAAAATGTCTACATTCAGATTCAGAATATACTCTTGTTTGTAATTCCAATGTTACCATCCTTAATACACAGTATGCTATAATCTTCTTCTTCATAGCGTTATTCCGTTTCCCAAATGATTAAATTTTTGAATTAAAACATTTTAAAGATACACTGTGTACTATAATACCATGTCGAAATCTTTCTTTAAATGTTTAAACAACATCAAACTACTGTATCTTTAGTATTCTCGTTCGGACAAACTGAAAGGTAAACTCCAGGTTCCCGCTAGTTTGTCTTCGAACCCAAATAATACCGTTAAATTGAACTGTCTTGTTTCCACCGTTACAAGAATTAAATTAAGTTCCGTTTGTTTAAAATACTGTGTTTCCGTTGTGTGTCTTTGAGCACTGCCGGCTAAATATAACAATTAAATGTTTTATTTCTAATGTCACCATTCAAGATATTGTCTCTTGATTGTCACTGTGCGATATTATCTGCTTTTTATGCATGTGTTTGTATTTAATTTTTATACACCATAGGGAAGCAAGTAATCATACGGTTTATATTAAGTGAAGAAATTACAGTATCCTTACATTTTATTACTCGCAGGAGGAGAAGAAACTCGAGGAAGAAAGTAAGTGTAAAGTGAAGGCACTTCTTAATTCGGGATACACAGTAATCGTCTTCGATTATGAACATTATATTCCTTAATACGACATCTTTTTTTGACGAACCTGGGGTCGGAGTACAATTATTAATAACAACTTTTTGGAGGGTTTTTGTGTCCCTGTGCCGTGCTGAGCGCCAAACAATACAATACAGTAGATAATAATGAAACAAACTAGACAGTTCAACCTACTATAATAAAATACACCAATCTTAAAACTATATATACATATTGAATGCTTAGTCAAAAAATATTAGATCACGTATAATACGTCTTAACTTAAAGCTAGATCCATACTAAAGTACTAAGTTTATATACACACTACACCTTCCCCCTTGTAAAAAATATAAAAAAAAAACAAATTTTTACAATAATCATCATAAATTAAAACTAGGTAATATATAATTTTGTTCTATTCTTATGAACTTTACTACTACCAATTTACTACCAGTCTCATTTCTTAATAATATTTTGTCGCCTTGTTTATACGAAACTGGTATTATTGAATTATCGTATTTTAACTTAAGTATTTCTTAATTTTTAATTAAGTTAGTTTTAGCATCATGTTGCGGTTGCTGTAATCTAATTTTAAATTCTGAGACATAATTATCATAGTTATACAAAGGTTCTATAGTGTTACATAAATTACTAGGTAGTTCTACACCACATGTTTTTCCAAATGCTAGTTCGAAAGGAGTATATTTAGTCTCGGGATGCACCGATGTGTTACATGAAAAACTCTAAGATGAAGGATGTTTATTATTTTTGGATTCGCAAATAGGCTCCTAGCATCTTATGTGTATTTTCTAAAGCTCCAACACTTTGAGTTTACACATTTCTAACATTATGTTTGAAAATGAATTAGGTTCCTCGATGGATCGCGATTTCGCTTGGTATACCGTAACGTAAAATAAAATTCTCCGTAAACGTTTTTGCTATCTTCTGAGTATTTTTTGTTTTCAATGGATACACTTCTACGTATTTACTGAGTTCACATTGTACTGCAAGAATGTAACCAAATCCCTGGTCATCGCAACATCGCAGTGTATATATAATGACGTCGTTGGTACAATTAAATATATATTAAAACAAACTGAATTATTTCAACACATCTCTGGCAGTCAGATTATCATTGATTCTATATCTACCTTTCTTATGTGATCGATTTATATACATAAATATTTAAAAAAAGTAATGTTTTTTTATATAATGTCGGGAGACATATAAGCATTCGGTCCACCTAATGCAACGTAATTACCGCAACCAACGAACACTTACAAAAGAGAAAGTATCACTCGTGCGTTGCCAACCCTGCTGATAGCACAGCAACTCCTTAGGAGCTTACTGGTAAACTCTTTAATTAGCAGGTGTAGTTTATATAAAACCTTAGTACTTTAGTATGTATCTATTATTAAGTTAATACGTGTTGTACGTGATATAATATTAGTTGACTAAGCATTCAATATGTATATATAGTTTTAAGGTTGGTGTCTTTTATTATAATATATTGAACATACTACTTTCTTTCAATATTACCTAGTCCCTGTTCCTTGTCCCATTGTTTGGCGCTCTGCACTGCATGGCGACCCTGCTTTGCAGCCAACAAACTGAAGTATGGTAGGCCTTGGGAAAGCCACCAATACCAGCAATGGTAGCCGGCTATTGCGTTGCGCATTCAGTCAGTCGTAATGTCAAGTCTCTGAAAATATCTGTTTAGAAATTGCTAAAAATGAAAGGGGAAGAAAACATTACTATAGATCTGATAGAAGCAATATAATTGTTCAGTTCCATGCTAAATGAAGACGGTAAACTGCTTTTGTTCAATTTCGTTCTTAAGATTAGACTAACAGACGGTGCCCGTATGCACACATTTACACTCACAAGCAAGTCAGCATTACATAGTAGACAAGGGGATAAATCAGTAAAAGAATTTGTTGATGTGATAGAACGCTTGTTCGGTGAGTTTACTATTTCACAGTCCAACGAGGACAATAATAGGTACAAAGACTTCGCTATGCTCATCGTTGTGTGATTGCAAAATACGTCGTGTTTGCATAATAATGATCATAAAACGAGTGTTTTTAACTCATATAACACGAAAGTGTAAAATGTTGGTGCAATTGACAAGCTCGGTGGCGTAGTGGTTAGTGCTTAACTACCTATTAACTACTGCGCCATCATGCTCCTTCTGATTACCGGCACCATATAGCCCCAAAGTAAGAGAAGCTTGTATTGTGAGTACTAAGAAACTAAGAACATACCTAAATACACGTTTGTCATGTGTGGAAATCGAATCCACGACCGTTGTTGGTGTCAAAGTAGCGTTACCAACCACTGCAACAACAAGCTTGTCTAAAAGAACTCACACAACTCGGCTTACTTGGCGTCAAACAGTTACAGTAAACATATACATGATCCGTGGTACACCGCAAACATTTTACCCGAGAAGTTTCAGTTTCATTCAAAGGAACAAAGCAATGCGTTACGAGCTTAGTGCAATCTACATAAATTCAGTAGACATGATACATTTGTACTATTTTTTGGTATCATTAAGTTGGCAAACAAGCCTACGGCCTACCTCTTCTACCATTTGTTTATTTACTTATGGTGAAATATCTCTGAAAATCAACTGAACTCATACGAGTATGATACTGAAAACTTCAGCTTATTTTTTGAAAATCAATGCCATAGGAAGCGCTTGTAGCAATGAGTACTTCATAATTTTCTAATTTCAGTCATCAGCGTTATCGTTTTTAGGGTTCCGTACCCAAAGGGTAAAACAGACCCTATTACCGAGACTCCGCTGTCCGTCCGTCCGTCTGTCGCCAGGCTGTATCTCATGAACCGTGATAGTTAGACAGTTAAAATTTTCACAAATGATGTATTTCTGTTGCCGCACAACAAATACTAAAAAATAGAATAAAATAAATATTTAGGAGGCTACCATACAACAAACGTAATTTTTTTACTCGTTTTTGCTCGATATTAATAACGGCAACAGGTAGACGCTTGAAATATTCACAAATATTTAATTATATGTTCGCTTTAAAAATAAATAATTAAATTAAAATAAAACAAATAATTAAAGGCAAAAAATCACGTTTGTTGTATGGGAGCCCCCCATACAACAAACGTGATTTTTTGCCGTTTTTATATATAATGGTACGGAACCCTTGGTGCGCGAGTCCGACTCGCACTTGGCCGGTTTTTGTAGAACTATGTAGCTACTACATGACCCACGTATTCACGTGCCATTCATATGCAGCTTATATCTATCCGGTACTCGATGAGTATCAGATGCTTCATCCAGCGTACACCTCTAGTTGAAATTTGAGACAGAACTTCTGATTAAGTACCCTACCGTTTATTATTTTTTCTAAACACAAATTTTCTAAATAACTAAAGTAATAATTTAAAAGCGTGTCCTAAATTTAGATTAAGTAACACTATAACTTCATTTGCATTCGGCAATTTACACTTTTTCTTGGAATATACCTTTCAAATTTTCGAAGATTTTCGTCAGCCTCTCTATCTTTTTCCCTTTTTTACAATGTCTAGACGTACTACTGTAGACATACAAGCTTACGGCCCACGTAATACAAGTGGTTACCGTAGCTTCCAATACACTATCACTCATGCGATGCCACCTCTGCTGCTAAGACAGCAACTCCTTAGAAGATTTCTTGTGACCTTACTAACTCGCAGGAAGACAACAACCCTACAGGGAGTTGTTACTCGACACGGGTGAGGTGAGATACATCCCCAGACGGGTTGATTTGATGCGCTTTAACGCTCTTAAATACAGCAAGACCAAGACAACCAGGCATGTTTGTGCATACAAAAGTTTGTCCGGTGTGGGAATCGAACCCACGGATGCAAAGTCGTCAAATGTGTCAAAGTGACATTACTAATCACTGCACCACCGAGCTCGTTACTTTCATTAAAGCTTGCATCAGCGGCGGTAAATTTCTTTATTCCGCTCTCTCATACGTCTAATTACATGTAATGATGCGTAATATGTAAGGTTTTTTTTTACAACGGAGGATTCATCCTCCACGTGCCGACGGCTACTTTTTATAACCGCACCGCTCGCCAACGGCGGGGAGTTCACCCTCACACGCTTGAACTGCTATGGTCGCGTACGGTGCGGTTCCAGAGAAGTTTTCTTCCGAGAACACTCAAGCTGTGGAATGAGCTCCCAGCCGAGGTTTTTCCAAGGAACTACAGCATGGAGTTCTTCAAGAAATGCGTGAAGAGGTTTTTAGAGGGTCGGCAACGCATGAGTGACGCCCCTGGTGTTGCAAATGTCCATAGGCTACGGTGACTGTTTAACATCAGGCAGGCCGTATGCTTGATTGCCACCTTAGTGGTATAAAAAAAAAAAACGTTTTATGCCACTTTGCGCATCCACATGCTTCTTACTTCACATGCTGTTCACCATACTTTCTAGCAGAACTTTAAAGCAGTTATCCATATCAAGTCGGAAAGACTCACGTTCGTCAGTATTTCACTAAATAGACGTGCGAATATATTTTATACAACATATGGTGACGTACAACCACACAGCCCACCTGACGCAAAACAGTTACTGTAGTCTTTAAACGCTTGCAAACACATTAGGTAGTGGTCACGTGAAGCTGACGAGTTGTTCGAAATGATGCCGACAGCTACTTTTTATAACCACACCGTTCGCTGACGGCGGGGAGTTCACCCTCACACGCTTGAACCGCAATGGTCGCGTACGGTGCGGTTCCAGAGAAGTTTTCTTCCTAGAACACTCAAGCTGTGGAATGAGGTTTTTCCAAGGGACATGGAGTTTTTTTTTCCATGGAGTTCAAATGCGTGAAGAGGTTTTTAGAGGGTCGGCAACGCATGAGTGACGCCTCTGGTGTTGCAAATGTCCATAGGCTACGGTGACTCTGTTTAACATCAGGCAGGCCGTATGCTTGATTGCCACCTTAGTGGTATAAAAAAAAGCTCTGCTGCTAATACAGCTTCTCCTTAGGAGTTTACTGGTGACCTTACTCATTTATCCTCCTCCAGGTGACCTCCAGGTATTTGTTATTTTAGTTTCTGGTTTCTGTGAACTAGCGTACTTGCCGTGACGGGCTGCTTTCATGCATCCTCTCTTAAAAATACCTAGACCCAGACAAACAGACATATATACAAATTTTCCCTGTGTGGAAATCGAACCTATGAGCGTCGGTGTCAAAGTAACGAGAGTTGATTACGTTACGATTTTATGTTTTTTTTTCACTCTTTATCATATATTGGTCTTCGAAAGTTGCTCGCACTCGCCAATGTCTCTACTTCTTGAAAAGGCCAACCAACTGGCATATCCCCAGGTAATGGTCCGTTTCAACAGTGGAGTCTCTATAGGTTCTTGTATCCCTAACGTGGTTTCAGAGTTGGTCATCTATCAAAATAAAATCAATTACACTTTTTTGTCCATTAGATCTTCACATTAGTTGCAATGAGGTATTTCTCCGTATATACGTCTAAAATTGGCTTACCTGCTTCTTTCACTTTCTTATCTCCATACCTTTGGACCAAGGACAGCATCGCAGCTGTCTCACTTGGCCCTAACCCTAACTATTCAAATTTCTACATCAATCCCGTCTAGGGAAGCACCTCCACCTCACAGAAAACCGCAGTCAAATAACAACTCCCTAGAGGGTTGTTGTGTTCCTGTGTGTGAGTGAGGTCACCAGTAAGCTCCTAAGGAGTTGCTGTGTCAGCAACTCCTTAGGAGCTTACTTACGCAGCAAAGGTGGTATCGTGCGAGTGATACTTAATATATTATAAGCATTAATAGGCTACGGTAACTGCTTTCCATCAGGTAGACCGTATACTTGTGTGCCTCCCGATGTTATATAAAAAAAATCAAGCAATTGGCCTCTCATTCTCTCGAGCTAAATCTAGTGTCTCCCTTACAGATTCACAAAACATCTCAAATTCTCGGGGACACACTGAGTTCACGATAGCGTACGCTTAGATCAGAAAAACTCGCGTGATCCGCAGTTCTATACGAATTCAGAGAAGTCTTGGGTCTACCAGACCATATTCTTTCACTTCAGAGGCTAAGCGAGAGGAGAGCATGACCGCTACTCTCGCACTGGCAAGATTATGCTGATTTATCCCTGACCTGAAGACTATCATACCACCGGGGAGGTTGTCGGTGCCACTCCCCTTCCACTGGATCTGGACAGAACATATAATCGTCTATTATTCATTCATATTTTAGTACACCTCTTACCCTCTATGTGCCTTTGACGTACTCAGTGCTGCGTGGAGGGAAACGGCCCATTGTGTAGATCAGTGGAATCGATCGGATTCCTCCGGGGGACGCCCTTCGGTGCGCTTCTGGGCCAGAACTTCTGGTGAATAATTGAAAATATCTCATACGATACGCACTAGCACAATGTTCGCTCCATTACTCTTATTTAATTAATTCTGTTTTATAGCCGCTTCTGCTCGATATGCTTATAGATCTCGTAGCGGAATGGATTATACCCTAACCTATTATCCTACCCTACCCTATGATCATACCCTAGCTCTTCCGCGATACCGTGACTACTAATATACCGCTCTTGCTCCACTTTTTTTTAAAATGGCATCAACTGTATTCGTAGCAGGTCGGCTAGAGCGAGCTTTATTTTTTTCATCAAGTGAAAACGCTCGAACCAATTTTGTGCTACTCTTACTGACACAGCAATAAGTTCGTAAACGTAATATTTTTTTTGCGATTTTTGTCGCATTTTCCCTTGTTTGTAATAAAACTTTAAAAATGTATCGAATCTTTTCGATAAACTCGCTTATTTTGGTGGACAGGAAAATAATAGAAAAATGGCGGAAAGAAGTTTTCACATTTTATTTTCATGTTTTTAAACGTCTTCTATTTAATGGTGTCAAAACCAGCCAAATACAACTAGTACAACCAAAGAAATTTGACTACAACTTTTTACATTATTATATATCTATAGGATTTCAGTTTAAGACTGTTATTTATAGTTTGTTGTTTTATTTTTAATGATTGATGAAAATTTTCTATGTTTCTGCAACATAGAAAAATTTGTACACATTAGTGTTTTGTTATAAAATTCGTTGGTTAAAGTTACATATTTGTAGAATGTCGGTTTAGTAAATATCGATATTATCTATCCTTATCAATTCTGACAATAAATAGTTTTCTTAATATAATATCCTTGTTACTTAAAGCGTATGTAATTAATAGATTTAGGCGTTATTTTTCGAAAGTAAAATTTACATACGATTTTATCTAACCTGCTTTGTATAAAGCGTATGTGTTATAGATACTGGTCAAAATCCATTTCAGGGCTCGCTCTCTTAATAATTTGTAACGTTCAACCTACTCCCTACTTTGCATTTTGACATGATAGATAGATAGAATAAGTTTTATTTACATAACAATGGTTAAAGAAAAATTCTTACAAGTGGTAAAAAAAACATGAACACTTATTATGCAACAAAGCTACCAACAACTAGCAACTAACAAGGCCATTATTGCTGAAATCAATCTTTTCAAGACAACCTTAATGTAACGAATCGGCGTACAGAGAAGGTAGGGTTAGCAAGGAAGGAAAATTTGATGTTGATATAATTACCTATATAGGTGTAAATATATACATATATTGATGGGTATATATACATATACTAAAAAAATAATACATATAATAATAATAAATAATTACCCCGCAGGGCAGCTTGTGGCGAGCTGTTAGTGCTTAACGACACCACGCTCCAGAGAGTCGAACAGGGCCTTCGTCTCCGGCGTGTCTTCGTCGGTCAGAGTGGAAAGTCAAGAAGGCCTGCAGAACTCTCATTTCTGGCTTGCCTTCATTGACCGTCCAGAGATCCATTCCATTTATACTTAATGTCAGTGTACAGCTTTTGAAATCATAGATAAAGAAGGTGATATTTTACTAGTTTTTTTAACACAGCGATAGATAGATTTCTATCGCCGATCTCTCCGCGATTACCCAATGGACTAATAACTTCGGGTTAACAATTAACCATTCGAAATCAAAAGCAATCATTATTGGAAGCCTCTATTATATCTCCGGTTTATCAAATATCTCGTGCCCAAATGTTATTTTTTGTCTTTGGTCAAACTTTGTCTTGGGCTCCTCAGATCAGTAAGATCTACGCTTCGCTATATTACTTGAGAAGGCTTCAAAACTTTCTACCTTATTAGTTAATTCCCTCCTTCTTCCTCTACTAGGCTATGAAGATGTAGTGTATTTGGATATCCGCCTGGATATATCGATACAATCCAATGAATCAACGCCTACCAAAGTGAAACGTTCTAGAAGCGGGGGGAAGGTTATGATCGCGAGCTTTTTCAATTTGACTGGCTACTTGGTGTCAATTCCTGTACAGAACCAAAGAAGCGTCAACGCCGAATGGTATACTACCAAATGCTTGGCAGAAGTTTTCTCTGTTGTGAGCATCAAGCTACCAAACACAGAGTTACGCGCGCTACTGCTCCATCACGACAACGCGCCCGCGCACACCGCACTCAAAACGAGGGACTTCCTGAAGAACACGCCGGTTAAACTCCTGGGTCACCCTCCTGTCACAGACTTGACCTAGCACCGCGTGACTTTTTTTTATTCCCGACAATAAAAAATCAGCTCAGGGGGATACAATTTTCGTTGCCGGATGATGCGCTGTCGGTGTTCGAGCATACTGTAAATGAGGTGTCTGCGGCAGACTGGAAAAAGTGTTTCGAAAACTGGTTCAGACGCGTAAAACTTTGCATATAGGCTGGTGGAGAGTACTTTGGAAAGATTTAATTAAAAAATATTGACCTATAGAACACTTCTTTATTTTCGCAAAACTTTTTGATTGTCCCACGTATGTAACATACATAAATGATAAATGTTGTTGCATCCTCAGTTTAACACTGGGTATGTAGCTTTCCTATTAATAAAGGTAAGAAATAATTACATGATTTTAGCCGTATTTAACACACATTAAAACTTGAATGACGTGATGCATACTGAAGGTTCCTGTAATTAACCACTTATAATAAAGGAAATAAAAAACAAATTACGAAGTTTGAATCCACCTTCAAACTTCGTAATTTGTTTTTTATTTCGTACTCTCTGAGATCCTGTTATTTTTTACTTTACGTTACTTTTTTACCAATTGTCATTTCTTTTTCAGCGTGTGATTTTTTGGTATTGAAAAGTTGTGTATTTTTGATTGGTTTGGGCATGTAGAAACCATTCAATATGAAGGAATGACGAAAAAGTTTTACAATGCAAAAGTAGATGGATGTTCCATCACCAATTGGTCGTGTTTTATCAGCTAATGTCAGGAGCCGTAGGAAGCGGCGTGCGTGTATGAAAAGAGCATAAATGTTAAAGAAGCGAACGATGTATGTAATATCTTCGGTTTTCTGTGCCTACCTCGCAAGAAACCTGGTGTCTATGTATATAAATAATATATAAAAGTTACCGCATTACCACCGTCTCACCTACCATCTCACCGGGAGAAGTCAAGTCGTTGCGAGCCCGCTCGCAAGGCTTTGAAACCGGGTTCTCGCAAGGACAAGTGCGATGAGCAGGGCTTCATTCAAGTGGACAGGAAGAAGAAGAAGAAGCTCTCCAACCGCAACTACTGCGGCACCGCACAGACCGGACCGTCACAGCTGCGCGTGGAAGTACCAGCGACGCCGTTGTACGTATCCAGGCTACACTGGTCTACAAAGGTCGAGGAGGTTGTAGACTATGTGAAGAAGAAGACCAACTTCACCTTGAGGGTCGAGCGACTGGAATCTCGCCACAAGGTAAACTTTAGTTCCTTTGTGGTGAGGGCTCCAACTCATCATCTGCCGACCTTCATGAATGAAGAATTCTGGCCGGAGGGAATCGTGTTTCGGAAGTTCCGAGGACGGTTGCCTAACGACACGCGCTACACGTCGCCGACTCTACGTGGAATTAGTAATTAGTTTATATTGTCATATATATTTTAATTTAAGGTATTTATCTATGGACCCGTGTTGTAAAACCTGTTGTCTGAAATAAATGATTATTATTATTATATATATATACCCCTTTATTTTTTTGGTAAACCTCATGTTCTGGTCTTTTGCAAGAACCTTGCAAGGGAGTTCATTCCACAATTTAAGAGTTCTCGCGACCTTAATGTAACAGTTACTGGATTAAAACCTTCTCTTTTAAAAACGCTACTGTACTTTCAATGTGTGAAGATTAATTCCATGCCAATGGCGATCGGTACGGTTGTATTTTGTAGAACATCTTTTGGAATAATACCGAACAACTCCAGGTAAACTATTGCATAATCGTTAGTATACTCAAAGCTTAATAGGATAAGGGACCTGTAAAAACAAGTATAGATATGGATGTGACCCTGAAACTATCCACATAGTAATAAAGTGGACACTCCCCGTTACATTTCTAATGCTAAGCATTCAAAACAGACGTTGTCTGCTTATGCAATATCAACCATGCTAAAAGAAGACTAAGGATTTTGCCTCTTCGATTTGACACATCAGGAAGGTACTGATAATACCGGTACCTTCCTTCTGTTCTTTGTTCAGTTTAGTGTTTCTTACTCAATGGGTGCCACGAGAACCCTATTATTAAGACTCCGCATTCTGTCCATCCGTCTGTATGTCTTAGCTCTAAATTTTTTAAAAGGCAATCACCTGAAAATTTTAGGGACTAGATAGTCGTTATAACATTAAGTAATATAAATAAAGTTAAAATTTTTAGTGTAGACGTGTTTCTTTTCGGATTCCTTTTACACGATGTTACGGAATTCTTCATGCGCGCACCCGACCCACACTTGCACGATTATATTCCTAATACCGCTGCGATTTTTGGTGAGAGAGCTCTAGAGTTAAGCACTAGTACATTACGTACTTCACGAGCACGAAGCACGAGATTGGACGCTGAACTCTATCCCAGACGAACAGGTCCAATATGAGCTACGACTCCTAACTGGGCTAGCTTGCAGTCGTCAGCTTATGATGTTCAATGATCACAATCTGCTCGGGGTATTGATATGAACATATCGTCAATCGTCGATAATGATATGTACCACCACTGTAAGTTTTTGTACTCGTACATTGCTCTTAACTACGCTGAGCTACGATTTTTTTATTTTTATAATCCGCGAAATGAGTCACGAAACCATACGAACCGTACATAAAAATACATTATTATACATATACATTCTGTGTACTAAGTATCGGGAATTTGTCAATAAAACAAAAAATACAAATTATTCATCTAAATTTATTTTATCGCCTTCAAAGTAGGCCCCATCGCTTGCAATACAACATCTCCACCGCTTCACCCAGTCTTCCATACATTTTTCATAGGCTATTTGCGGTATGGCCTTTAGCTCATTCAGCGAATTTTCTTTTATGGCTTCTATCGACTCAAAACGTTTTCCTCGAAGTGGTAATTTTAACTTGGGAAATAAAAAAAAGTCAGACGGAGCCATATCAGGTGAATACGGTGCTTGGTCGAGAACTTTTGTTGAATTTTTCGCTAAAAACTCTTTCACTATAATGGCTGTGTGTGTTGGTGCATTATCATGGTGCAGCATCCATGAGTTGTGTTGCCACAAATCTGGACGTTTTCGGCGGATACTCTCACGCAAACGCTTCATGACGCCTAAATAATATTCTTTATTCACTGTTTCTCCCTCTGGAAGGAATTCGGAGTGAACCACACCACGGTAGTCAAAAAAAACTGTCAGCATCACCTTGATTTTGGAGCGACTTTGCCGCGGTTTTTTGGGTTTCGGCTCGTTTTCGAGACGCCATTCTGAAGACTGTTGGCTTGTTTGCATGTCGTACTCATAAACCCATGTCTCGTCGCCAGTTATTATACGTTTCATAAAGGTCGGATCCGTAGAAGCTCGGGAAACCATGTCTTCAGCGACATGCTTTCGCTGCGCTTTTTGAACAAAATTGAGCTCTTTTGGAACTAGTCGAGCGGCGACGCGTTTCATGCCTAAAATGTCAATGAGAATGTTGTGGACGGACTTAAAAGATATGTTCACCTCACTAGCCAACTCTCTCAGACTCATACGTCGATTTTCGAGCACTAGCTTCTTGATTCTGTCGATGTTTTCTCTGGTCGTAGCGGTTGAAGGTCTACCAGAACGAGGCAAGTCTACTACTACTTCTCGGCCTTCTTTAAAAGCCTTATACCATTCATAAGCCCTTGTTTTCGATATACACGATTCGCCGTAGGTATTTCGCAACATTTTTAGTGATTCACCACATGAAATATCATTTGAAACACAAAATTTAAGGCACACTCTTTGTTCAACAATATTTTCCATTGTAAAAATCGCCGAGGACTCAAAACTATGACCAACAAAAAGTGTAGTTTAAAACAAATTAAATGACAGATCCCGCTCAAATTTTGCGCGCTAAATCAGTACAGTGCTACCAACATGCAGTAAAAAAATTAGAACGACCTCTTTTACGCGGGTCTTTTTATTGACATATTCCCGATACTTTTTACACAGAGTAGTATATCTCTTCAAGCCGTGCAAAATAGTTTGTCTCTTCTATTACGATAATATTTTGTTATATTTAATTTCATTTCATTACTCTAAACAATGAGATTGTGTTATCCTAAATTATGATCTCGCAGCTCGGAATCTTTAGTTCTGATATACTGATATTCATGATTTCACAGATTTCCACCAAAGATATATTGTTATGTCTCCGAAGTAGGTAAATTACGGTAATTAACATAAGAAATTGCGCTTAATCTGCGTTGAATTATAGAAGTGATATATCGCCCACATACTTTATGCACGAGAGCTAAAATATTTTAATTAACACAATATCTCAAGATGTTTACGAATAAGTGGCGAAGCTTGGGAAGGAATGGCAACATACCAACATTTTTGACCGAAAGTCAATTTCAATTAAGTACGTATATCATTTGACCTAAACCATCCATCCCTGCTGAAAGCGTATCCAAGATATACAATCTCATTCACTTGTTCCAACACTTTATCATCAACCGTAATCCCTAATTAGGTGAGAATTATTTATTAAAAAATCGGCCAAGTGCGAGTCGGACTCGCGCACGAAGGGTTCCGTACCATTATCTATAAAAAAGGCAAAAAATCACGTTTGTTGTATGGGAGCCCCTTAAATATTTATTTTATTCTGTTTTTTAGTATTTGTTGTTATAGCGGCAACAGAAATACATCATCTGTGAAAATTTCAACTGTCTAGCTATCACGGTTCATGAGATACAGCCTGGTGACAGACGGACGGACGGACGGACGGACAGCGGAGCCTCAGTAATAGAGTTCCGTTTTACCCTGGGTACGGAACCCTAAAAACAAGCAAAAATGTTAATACCATACATATTGTATGATGACCGAGGTATGACTTGAGTAGATAATATTCTACAGGTCTAGATTAAATTTTATTTATAAACCAGTTGAGAATGCGCAAGTTTGCATTGCCAGAGGAACACCTGGCTCGTCAATTACCTATATAACAATTCAATTTTTTTTTTTATTTCTCGGCCATTTTGACCATGTACCTTAAGAGATAGGAACGGCGTTTAACATTCCTATTCTACTTTTTTATGCTGAATCCGAATCTGAAGTCAAAATTCGAATACTCGAAAAAAAGCGATAGACAAACACAGACAAACGAACAGACAAACATATAGATTTCATATAGGAACGGTGTTCCTGAAAATCTTCTAGCGTGATTGAAAATACACATAGGTAAATGTTAAAAATACTAGTGAGTAGACGAGCTCGGTGGCTCAGTCGGGAATGACGCGACTTTGACACCAACGCTTGTGGGTTCGATTAAGCTCCCAAGGAGTTGCTGTGTAGCAGAGGAGGCACCGCGCGAGTGATACTTAATATATCGCAAGCGTTAATAGGCTACGGTAACTACTTTACATCAGGTGGGCCGTATGCCTGTATGCCTCCCGACGTAGTGTAAAAAAAAGAGTCTTGCAAGGAGCGAGTCGGACTCCTAGCTCCCCTCTAATTGAGTTTGCCAGAATTAACAGATTAACAGATGTTTCTGCGAACAAAATATTGCCGGTATCTAGATTCGAGTACAATGATATAAACCGTTTATATCAAGTCAATACATCGATTTTTCTCCCGACATAAGTACCTAGTCGTCAGCTGAAATCAACTAAGTCGACTCTCAGACGCCTTCGAAAAGCGATGGTGAACTGAAATAGTTTCCACGCGCTTCCCCATATGTTTCAGATTACTAACGGCATACGAACATAATGAATGTCGATGAACAAATAGCAATTTAAATTACCTTCCGGGATATTACTTACAGCGTTGACCGAAGACGGTACGCAAGGCCGCCGAAGGAAAAAGATGAATCAATGTAAACAAATTACTTCAACCGGGTCCTTTTTAGCACGATAAATCACTTGTTTCAGCAGATGAGTCACTTGTCCAAAGTAACAGATTATCTAGTGTAAACGAACCATGAGCGTTACAGATTTAATTTCATATTCAGAGCTTTGGACTACGAGACTTTCTATGAAGTAGAGTTTTCCTTGTGTACCTTGGATCCCAAATGACAGCCAGCACATGAATGTTTGGTAAGCTCAGTGGTTTGCTTAACCTAGATATGTTAATGGTATCACACCTTAACCCCCTAGCTACGTTTTATGAGAACAAAATGGAAAAATAACAATTCTGTGACCTCTACCGAAGTACGTTGCTAACTAGAAGATTATGTTTTCAAGAAATGTTACTACTTCCATAGTTTTTATTTTTACTTAAAGCAAACTAACACGCTCTCGATATTCGATGAATCCATAATATTATTCCACTACTATGGTCTTCCTTAAACTGAAGAAGTTTACAGCGTACTCAAATATGGTACTTAATTGCGAATTTCTGGATATCAGTATTTTCAAGCCACCCTAACTACTAGTACCATAGCTTAACAACTGTCATCTATTAAAAACAGCCGGTATCCATAATTTGCTAAATTAGTATCACTCGACGCACGAATGATACAAACTTATATAAAGTTTTTTACCCTATTTGGAACTCTCCGAAACCATGTATGCTCAAAGACATCGTTCCGTTAAATCATTTTCGAACATGACTACCTCATCCAATTTGGTAGCAAAATTTCGTTGCAATGCTAATACAATATCAAACTCCCATCATACTTCTTGATGTATATATGTCGTGATATAAGTATAACATACGTAAGTCTGTGATGGCAACATCGTATCTAAAGAGAAAACAAATTCAAATCACCATGACGAAACATACGCCTCTATACATAAAACTAAGAGTTATTACTCTATGACAAACTCGGTCGACCTTCCCATCAAGCAACTCTATCCTTTATTTACGTACGAACATGAACCTAAAACAATATTGTCGCAACCTAACCCGTACCGTTACAAATAAGTGCGTTGTCTACTTCCATTTTTTCAAGCAGCTTCTAAGGCTGAATTTCCCTTAGACATATTTTAGAATCTACCACACGTAGTAAGCAAACCACAAGGATATATTGCTACGATTTCTTAGAATTTATTACTGTGGGTGAGAAAAAAGAACGAACGATTTCAAATGTTATCTTTGAGTATCTTTACGGGTCTCGCTTAGGTATATTTCTACTTGAATGTCTGAAGATTTTTCGTGAAGGTACATCGTATTTGATTGAGGTGTTATTTATGTTGGATTTGAAATAGGCAATGTACTTTTATTGTTTCGAGTTAGAAAAATGTAAGTCGTGTATATTTTTGGAGGGGGAAATCACCAAACCAAAAATACATTTAGGGGTAGAGAATAATGGATTTAAGTATATACGAGTATGAAAGAACTTAATTCTACGTAGAAATTCCGCAGAAGTATTTGTTTAGTTTAGTACAAAGCTTTCAAATATTATTATGGCTATCGAGAGGGTGAGATAATGTACCAATCAGTTAGTATTTCAATGTACCAAAAGTGTTATGGCATCAAGTTGCATCTATCTAGATTATGATTGTGTCAGACAAAATATTTGAAGGTAAGCAGAAAGTACAGAACGTTACGTAACTTGGTCCTCATCTCATTCGCATTTGAAATATTCATAGCTCTTTTCATACAAGTTCGCCGATTTTTAGGGATCCTGACATCAATTTCTGATAAACACGACTAATTTTGTCACTACATTTGTATGTTGCCTATCTTTGCCCCTACATCTTTGCACTTACCTATTGCAGATTTTTTGAAAAATTATAATTAAATTTAATTACATATAGGATTATATATTTATGAAGTTGCAAAATATAGGATTAATATTATTATGAAGTTGCAAAATTATTGTTGTCTGCTTATAAGACCAGACTAAGGCCCAATAATAGCTGCTAGCCGCCCCTTCTTACTCCAATCATCTCTATCTATTTAGCATCTCACGCTGCAGTCAAAAAGTTCTTTGACCAGATCACAAGCGAGTATAGTCATATAAAACTACGTGCTCAAAGATCATCGTATGTGTCTGTTTATGTGTTTTTTTATATAAAATGGAGTATCACTGTAGTGGTTCCAAAGCATCGTGTTTTTACCATTGGTCATAGATTGGTCACATAAGGGAGAGTAGAATATATAGGAGTTATATCTACCTTTTTTTCTTAATTTCGAATAATTTCTTCTTTTTGTTTAATTTCAAATAATTAGAATATAAATGTAACTAACCAAAGTATTTGCTTTTAAAAAAAATATTGAGTTATCTATGTAAAATAGCTGGGTTGGGATCTAATTAAACTTTTAAGATCTCGAAAGAAATTGATAATACTTTTTTCTTTCATAAACATGTACAAATTAAAAACTGGATTGGCAATGGAATAGATTTTCCATTAGTCATTTGTTCCAAACCTTTTAGAGTTTTTTGTACTATTGATACGTTTGAAAATATCTTTCGATAACGAAACTGATATATTTTTTTTGTTTCACAATTTTTCTCTCCAAAAATGTGACAGAATATGAAATGTCTATTCAATATTCAGATTTCGTATTACTTTCAGGGTCAGTGAACTAAGTACTGGATTGCCTTATTCCGTCCTCCTTGCTAATTTAATGCTTAAATATATAAACATAAGTATTTGAATTTTTTATATATAGTCAAATCAAGAAATGCTAACGCTCTTCCACAGATATTGACATAACAATTTGTGATGTCAACTGTATCCGCCATTTAACGAGCCCGGTGGTGCAGGGGTTAGTAACACTATTTCGACACCAACGCTCGTGGGTCCAATTTTCACATAAGATCAACACTTGTGGGCATGAACGTGTCTGTTTGTCTTGGTCTGGGTGTTCTCAATGTATCATACGTATGTATTTAGAAAAAATGTATTTACATATATTTACCAGTTTTCTAGTACCCATAACACAAACTTAGCTTACTTTGGGGGTAAATGGCACGGTGTAATTTGTTCGACAATATTAACTACCTACTTATTTTGTCTTCGGTAAAAGGTTTTTGATTACTTCCATCACCTGTACAATTCTTGACCTGTAGTCAAAATGCACTCTCGCATCCTATTTCATATTTCGTCTTTTGGCACATCTTTCTACTTTACCCTGAAATTGGATATGAGAAGGTCCAATAAAATGTCAGTGGTCAACAGAATTAACGCCAAAGTATGAAGTATGGTAAGAATTGCTGTTAGCTCATGGAAACTCAAAATTATAATGAGAACATTGTGCTTTTAAACGCGGTAACGTAAAGACTGTGGTGCTCAAAGTCTTCTGGAAAGAGTCTAGGTATTATTACAAGAGAGTTCAGAATAGAACGAGTAACGAAAAAGTATGCTATTTTAGAAGCAAAACTCTTTTTTAGACCTGCAAAGCATTGAAGAAGCGACAATGAGCAAAGAATGGCAAAGGAAAGTCTTTTATGGGGCACGCGTCTGTCAAATCCCAAGCGACCAGTGGCGTGCACTCCATATAGGCAAAAAGACATTGCCTACCCTATCAATTTGATAAATACCATCCGATGTTTCATTCTTAAACATAGTTTTTAACTAATATTTCGTATCAAAAACAAAAAATTAAAAACAGCTCCATCTATCGGTATCGGTAAGTTATTAAAGTCATCGCTAGTCATATTCAAATCGCAGCTAGGCGCTACACTACACTAGCGCCGCATTGGCAGCTTTTTACGGCAGAGGCACTAACTATTTCTGTCTAAATTTACGTATGTGTGCCGTGTTGTTTATACAAATACTGTAGTGTGCATTCCTATAATTACATTGCCCACAATAACACAAATAACGCACACAATCGCAAAGTATAGACAATGTCTTTTCAGCTGAACTATAACATAAATCACCGAAGTGTCGCGAGCATTGCTACGTAACTATTTTAAAAAGTAGTTTGCTGCATATACATACGTACATACATACATAGAATCACGCCTCTATCCCGTAGGGGTAGGCAGAGACCACTTCTTTCCACTTGCTACGATCCTTACATACTTGTTTCGCTTCGTCCACTCTCATTATTCTCTTCATACATGCTCTTCGGTTTAGGGTACTCTTGACCTGGCCTTTTTTCAGGACGTCCCTGATTTGATCTCGAAACGTCCGCCTAGGTCTACCCCTTCCAACAATTTCATTCACACTCGCCTTATACACTTTTTTCCTCAATCGTTCTTCGTTCATTCTCTCGACATGGCCAAACCATCTAAGCATACCTTTCTCAATTTTTGTCACTACATCTTCTTTCAGACCACAACGTTTCCTTATCTCACTATTTCTTATCCTGTCACTCAGTTTAGCTCCTATCATACTTCTTAACGCTCTCATCTCAACTGCATTTATTCTGCTTTCATGTTTCTTCTGCCATACCCAACTTTCACTTCCGTACATGAGTGTCGGAACCAGCACCATATAATTATAGTGAAAGATATTGCCATTTCTTTTATTCGTATAAAATTGATGTTAAATTTTATTTTGATTTTAAAACGGCCGCCATTGTTTTTGTTTTGAATCGATTGACTGGTAGCAGACGAAATAAGATTTTAAAGTTGATAAATATGGATGATATTCACTGCGAAAGTTGTTCATGTGGTGTTTGTAGGCAAAATAAAAAATTATGCGTTTTCAAAACTATCTTTCGGTGAAAAAAAACAAGTGATCACATACATCATTATTTCCACAAGACTGGGTAACCAAAATCAACATTCTGTATTTTTTTGTAAGTTAATAGCTTTAAAAAAATTCTGCCTACCCTGTCAAAAATCTCTGTATACGCCACTGCAAGCGACAGAGGTAGAGTAAGTTTCTAACAAACTTTATGCAACATAAGCACACGCTGCACTGGTAGCTGTTCGTGTAAGCAATCATCGAGCCCTGTTAATCCGACAATCCCAGATATTAGCTTATGAGATTTTAAAATACTTAACTATTCAAATCAACAGGCAACATTCTTAAATTTTTGTGGTGATTTTTAAAATACTGTTCATCTGAGCAAACAGGCATTCTAAAAAATTGTTGATGATGGATCGATAGGCTGTTACTTTGTTTTGTTGTTGCTTGAAAGTTTCATGTCATTAACATATAACCCGAAAGGTACCTTATGAAGGAAGTGATTGAATGGGTCCAACAGGTCAGGTCCTCCACATTTCATGACACCACAATTTGTGATGTCAACTGTATCCGCCATTTAACGAGCCCGGTGGTGCAGGGGTTAGTAACACTATTTCGACACCAACGCTCGTGGGTCCAATTTTCACATAAGATCAACACTTGTGGGCTTTACGATCGTGGTAATATATAATTGTGAATTGCTAACGCAAAGAAAGCCATGGAAAGGCGCTTGTATTCATATATTATTATGTCAACTGATTTTAGACGCTCGCGTAGGAAACCAATCTAAGAAAGTACCGAAGGGTTAAGATTGTTCGCTGTTTCAGATTATACTTTGAGTACCTTTTGATACCCGATATTAGAGGTTCTGCATTCACATGTTACGACCTGGTTGCTTGATGAGCTCACTATCAAGCTAACCACGTAAAAAAGGTCATTAGAAAAGCAATCTCCTTTGACATAAAATATTCAATAGACAAAGAGTCCTCAGATAGCAGAACATACTTAGAATACTCAGGTTACCCAACTAGTAATACCTAGTTTCAGAAGTCCCAAGTGTAATAATATTAAGTCAAAATTAAATATATATAATGAAAACTTTATACTTCTTTAATTTAATTTATTAGACAATAAAATGGATTAAATTTTTCATTTCACTAATAAAAGCTAGCTAGATTAGTGAGAATGAGAACTGATTATCTCAATAAAATCGTTGTCACCGTCTCATAGGATTTAAATTTTTTCTCCTGTAAAATGATATCTAAAAATCACAATATAAAAAAGTGAATAAGTTAGAGAGTGGTATCATCATTATTGATGATTAGTTCCAATAACAGCTAGTTCTCGCACATACACACGAGTTGTGGACAAGCTTCCAGCATGTGAAGCTCTTTGCCTAGGCATACTTCAAGGAGGGTGAATTTTAAATGACTAGGCTAGATGCCATTTCTAATAGTTTCTGCTTCGAATCTTACAGCCGTGCTATTGGTATTGCACTGCTAAAGATATGTGCGTTTTAAATCATCCAACCATCCCAAACCAAATCATGTCAATCATCAACCACAGGCGTCCGTTCCTGAGGTCCAAACACTATATTAATGTAGAGAAAATGAATTCCGTGTGAAAGCCCGCCAGGGAGAGGTGCCGGTCTGTCCTGTGACGCACCCACATCGAGACAAACATGAACGGGTAATTTGTATATAGGTTGCATCCCTGGGGAAAGAGACCCCATTCATACACATCCCTTTATTTTCCTACGACAGAAAAGATCCTATTGCTTTCTGCTGAACAGCAGCACAGAGGGTCTAATATTATATAACTATACACCTTTACATCTTTAGTAGAGTGAAATATCTAAAAGTGTACCTTACATTTATTTTACATTTGAAAACTGTAATTTGGCGTGTTAATGACCCGGTGCCGGTGTTGAGGTGGCCGCTTGTATGGGGCGAGTGATCGCAGATATGCGTCGAGTGGTCGAGACGGCTGGACATTCATCGCGCCACAACAGTGACAAACTCTACCTCGGATTGCATGAGCATGTCACAGGCTATAACGTCGTTCATGATGTGTCGCCCGGCGTTGACACCATGCGGTATCCAGTAATATGATAATAGTGCACAGTCCTAGGTTCTTCTGAACCTGTAGGCGCTGCTTCCGGTTTCTGAACACAGTGCGAGTCATGCAGGGGCCCCATACGTCACCTTACTGCGAACGTATGTTGTGTAAATGCCTATTTTCATTCACAGAGATAGATGATAACGAAGAACTGATCAGAGAATGGGGCAATCTGCTTTCTCAGTTGATAGATTCGCTTCCGAGGGTTAATCGTGGCGGCGTCTTCCATTTTGGTCCATTTTGGTATGAGTTTTTTCAACATTGAACGCCAATAATATTTCTGTAGTTTTGAGATGATTCATTGAGCGGTACGTGGACGAGAGAGAGAAGTCAATGAAATTTCTTAAATATATTTTATTGTACTTTTGTGCAAATTGATATCTTTTTACAACATCAGGACATATACAAGCAAGCGGCCTACCTGATGTAAAGAAGTTACCATAGTCTTTGAAAGAGTGTAATACAGGAATTATCGCTTGCGCGTTGCTACCACTGGTGCTATTACATCAACTCCTTAGAATATTCCTGGTAACCTCGCTCATTTTCAGGAACACAACAACCCTTCATGGAGTTGTTATTTGGCTGCGGTTATCTTTGAGATAGCTGTACTTCCCCGGCTGCGCTGCATTCATGCGCTTAAGTTCTATTCACGCACACGAATGTTTGTCTTAAGCGGGAATCGAACTCACGAGTCTTTCTGTCAGACTACTGTATCAATATAACGTTTTCTATAAAAAATATGCTCATTGATTTAATGTTCACCATCTAATAAACTACTCTTCATATGTAATACTCTTCATTGTCACACCATTCCATAACTTTTTTTTTATATGACTTCGGGAGTCATGCAAGCATACGGTCTACCTGATGTAAAGCAGTTACCGCAGCCTAATAACGCGTGTAAATATTGAGTATCACTCGCGCGATACCTCCTCTGTTTCTTACACAGCAACTCCTTCGGAGCTTACTGGTGACCTCACTCACACACAGGCACCCAACAACCCTCTAGGGAGTTGTTATTTGGCTGCGGTTTTCTGCGAGGTTTCCCCAGACGGGCTGCATTGATGCACCCTACCTCTCTTAAAACATCCAGACCAAGACAAACAGACATGTTCATGCACACAAACGTTTGGTTTGTGTGGGAATCGAACCCACGAGCGTTGGTGTCAAAGTCGCGTCTTTCACGACTGAGCCACCGAGCTCGTCATAACAATAACAATTCAAATATTAAAAAAATGGTATCGCGTAGAAATCTACATCTTTAATTCATAATTCATTTAATCGTTCATTAACATGGGTAAACATTGGTGTTATAATATAAAAACAGTAAGTACAGCCATGATACGCCTTATTAGCATATGAACATAAATATTTTTAACTAGTTAATCTTGGCTGTCTTATGTTTGGTATAATTAATTTCAGGCAACCGGATTACCTTTTTAATAATCTGACGTGTATGCGGAATGCTCGCGGTTATGCCAATGGTTTTATTGTCCCCACGTCAGCTGCTTTTCGGAGAAGTTTCAGATTTGCCGCCACTAGGTGCTGGAATATTATTCCCCCACCGATTCGATCACTAAAAAAATTAAAAGCACTGTCAATAGTGTACAAGTACATGTAATTAATTGAAACTGAGCAACTAACCTTTTTCCACCAGGCAAAATGCCCTCGTCACGTCTCCCTTGCCACCATGCATGACTAGAAGTATTTTTTGCAACAGCTATCTCGATTTTTTTATTTATTATGCAGATAACTGGTAATTGTACCTAAGTACACACGTTAGCAGATTCTTGTCGGTGATGACTTGACATTGACGAGTACACCATAGTTACACGGTACATCTCCTCATGACTGACTATGACGGTGAAAGGGCTAAAGGTTACAACTCAATCCAAGCAATCTGGTTTTCTTCTATTGTTTTAACGATATCCACAGATATTTTACATGCTAATTATAAAGTGGTGTGCATGCCAGGTTTGCATAATGCTGCAAATTGTCACTTGATGAACTGATAAGTTCGCATGCTTAACGTTAGCGATGGTTTTATAATCCTGTCCACATAATTATGCCTGGTACTGTATCGGTTCACTATATGTATCAATACTTAGAAGTCATTGCTGTAACTGTTTCAATTAGATTAATACTTATTTTGTATTGTTAAATGAAGTTTAATTAATAAGTTTTGTTTGTTTGATGTCATTACTTAATAGTTTGAGTGTATGAAATGAATGAACGACAGACTAGAAGGGTGAATGTATATTATAATTTTTATTATGTTTTTTTTTGAGTTTCTGGATACATTATTTAGTTTTTAGTTAGCCAAAACTAAATAATTGTTTGTTTGTTGATTTATAGTCTGCTTAGTGCTTGCTTGTTCTGTCCATGGTATCACGGACAGGTCTTACATGAAAATCAGCGCCGGGTCACGAGTTGACATGGCTATACGCTGAGATAGGACCTATTTGTGACGCCACACAGCACTATTATTACTTCACTACCTATTGTACATTGTTTATTGTGTGTATAGTGTTGTGTTACGTCCAAATAAACCTTTTCTTTCTTTCTTTCTATTTAAGCTTAGAAAAACAGTCTGTGGCTGTACAAATGATTCAAGAACAAAAGACATTTTCACTACTTAACTGTACGCAAGCAAGACAATAAACCGTATTTATGTCTTGCACACTCCTTCACCTAACAAAGTAAGCGTATTTGTTTGAATGCTACTGCGAAATACCTTCGTTTACGAAATTTATACGATGCGTTTGAGATTTTCTTCTTAGCTTTTTTGATGTGAACACATCTTTAAAAGAGATTGGGCAAATTTGTATGGCGGCATGACCCAGTGCTACTATAATCATTGTATACAATCTAATAAAATGATTATAGTGTCAGAGGCCGGAGAAGGAAGGAAACTTTTTTGTTTTTCATGGTCTGTATTACTTAATAAGTTTTATATATTACTACTGTTTGTTCTAATGATTTAGTCAGTTGAGCAACACAAACGGATAACGGATAGCACCCAGATCGTAGCGACGGATGACGAAGGACTGCACTGCAATACAAAGAACCTCCGTTATCAGAATGTCTTTTCGCTCCCGCATTGTGTTCGTGTCGCACTTGCGCCCAAAAGAGCGCTGCGGCATTATATGCTCAAGCGCAGGTAGAAATGCGAATCGCGGGGGTTATTGTTATGTGAATAATTAACCAAAATATATTACAAAAACAAAGTGTTTTATTTGAAAAGTGACATAAGTTATGATATTTATTTTTATATATTCGTAACCTATGTATTACACTGAGTAAAGTCACATGTGCCTCTTTGTTGGCCGCGTTCCATCATGACCGGGTCAGATCTACCCAATGTCTTTTGTATTGCATCCATCCATCCATGGTGGCAATTCAGAAAGCTGATGATAACAAAATCAGGGGACACAGTATCGTGTCGTATTAAAAATTTATTTACACCACTTGACAGCTAAAGTATTCAATACGTTGAACGAGGACTGTGATGCATCGTGCGCGGTGGGGTGGAAAGTGCCGGCATTTTGAGATCATGTCGCTGCATTATATAATTTACTTTTATTTATTTATTCAGAGTTTGCCAACAGGTTTATAACATATAAATAGTAATTAATGTATTAAACCTTATTGGATATTGACCCAATTATGCCTACAATTTGGGTATATAAGTTTTGTTATGTACATATGCACAGCATGCATAATGAATAGATATTAACTAATTATCGAGCAATGATCACATCTCAAACCATCCCAAACATGTTCCGAAACCATAAGTCCGTCTAACTATGACTTATATCAACATAATCGAGCTTAGCGAATTGTGGATTCAAGTGATATACAAAATAATAATATTTTTGGATCCTTTCATTTGTGGATTGCAAAATGGCAAATAAAAATATTATGATTATTTAAACCACTCAATGGTAGATAGGATTCAAGAGGAGATAAAAGAATCCAAGGATCTATCACATGTGGAGCTAGCCGGTGAATCCTAGTGGAAGAAGGCAAATCCGCACTTCCAAGAAATTGTATTTCGAACGGCGTGTGACCTTTACCTAAGAAAGGTCTGGTCTCCTTCCTAGGTTGTGGACGTGTGACAGTAGTCGTTAGGCAGCGGACCCCGCCAATCCTAATGGATTAGGAAACTAGATGAGGCTAAGAAGTATCTTACATAACAAGCAAAGACTTATAAATAAGTATAAAATTTAATTCAAATCGTTAAAGCCCTTTTCACGAAATATACAAGAAATGCTTGTTTACAGTAATAGGATTTGTTCACTTTAGAGTATTCACCAGTTAGCTGAAAAAGATTCCTGCTATCTAGTAAGCCGGCCGTTGTGGGCCTTATTCGATACATATGTTTTATTATTGTTAAATATATAATATAAAGTTTTATTAGAATCATTATATCAAACTAATATCCAACTATAGACTAATTAATAGTGGGAAGGTTGAATCGTAACGTTATCGTATTGGCGTCTACACGTGTTACGTAAAGGTAACTTTTATTGCATGTCGTTAAGTCAGTAAGCAAAATCTGTGCAACGTTATGACCTGAGTCTTTGAATGACATAATGTTCATCGCTGTATTTGAACTTGAAGGTATTTTTGTATAAACCATGATTCCCTACGTGAGTAATCCGATTTTCTTTTTTTTATACAACGACAGCAGGCTTACAAATACGGTAAAGTGGTTACCATAGCCTATGGACGCTGGTAATACCTTAAGTACCACTCGGGCGATGCGACATCTGCTGATAACATAGCAGTTCCTTACCTTACTGGTGGTAAGGAACTGCTATACCTTCTTCCTTTATATGCCGTCCTTACCGTACCTCACTCATACACAGGAATAAAACAACCCTCCAGGGAGCTTGTTATTTGGCCGCGGTTTTCTGTGCGATGGAGGGACTTCCCCAGACGGGATGCTTTGATGCGTCCTACCACTCCTACCTCTTTAAAAACCCGATTCTCACGAGGACAAACATTTGTGAACATGATCATATAACTAACATCAACACCTAAACTTGCCCGAATCTGTTGGTATGCCACATTTTGTCACCAATCATCATCATCATCAATCATTACTCTCATTATTTAATCATTGAGCACTCACGTCATCTTCAGTGATCGCTGTAGAAGAACGTCCTTCGCGCAAAACATCACTAGCCATCTCACTTCACGTTTGAACTTATTAAGTCTATATTAATAAAAATAAATGTATGTAATATGTCTCTATGGCCTCGAAAACGGCTAGGCTGATTCTGACGAAATTTTCAGATTAGCCCAGCGGGTGAGTCTGTGAAGTTTGGTAGCGATCAGATTACCCGTGCGAATACGAGGCGGGTAGCTAGTCAGTTATAAACAGAGGTACATGAGGAAATACCAATGAAAGTCTGTCATTCGCAATGTAAGTCGTAATAAATCATAAAGCAATTTTTTATAGTCAAATTCATGTCGACGCACAATAAACAATTTTTAAATTGCCACTAATTTGTAAAACCAAATCATGTACGAGTTCAATGTACATCTACAGCTCCCTAAAGAGCTTTATGATAAATCTAAATAAAATGTACTGAACATTTTTATACCTTCCAATATGAACTTTCTGTATGTGTTTCGAAAATTATCACAATAGAACCCTAATGCTTTTTAGATTAGTTTGAGGATTATTAGTTACAGCCGTACTTATTATCGGCGTGTTACATTTCAACGAGAAAGGTATAAACAGGAAACAATAAAGATTGATAAACGATATATATATATACATATATATATATATATATATATATATGTATGAGATAACATATATATATATATATATATATATGTTATCTCATACACTTTTCAGACTTGTAAAGTATACATATTTGTTTTCACCCATACTGCCACAAACTATCATATGCCTGTTGTTTGATAGTTAGGTAAAGACAACTATATTTGTTTATCTCTGTCTCATCATTAGTAGACCTCCAAAGTCAAAGCTCTAATGCCTTTCAATCTTCACTACTTAAAAACAGACCACTAATCTTTATTTGCGGCTAGCCAACTAATTGTTTTAGGTAAATTGCCTGCTATGTATTTAATTTTAGAGCATTTTTTTGTTTTCATTTAATGTAAGATATACATTAAATGAAAACAAAAAAATGACAAATCATTAGAAATCATAATAACATAGTTTTGCTCGTATGTAAAAAAGAATAATAAAATGATGTAATCTCAAGTTTTCCGAGAACTTTTTTAACATGTGAATACAGCAGTACAGCAGTAATGAAGGCGATGTCAGGAGCCCTAGGAACCGGCGAGCGTGCATAAAAAGGGCTATGAATTTAATGAAGCTAGTGAGGTGTGTATGGACCGCGTGTCATGACGTTTTCTTCTTCTATGGCGTGAAGATATACATACCTACGAAACTGTAGTGCTGTACATTATAATATACTTTGTAACACAAATAATAAGAAAACGTAATAATTACTAACAAAACAAAATAAAAAAAAAAACAACAAGCATACAATATTGCGAAGTTATTTCTTTTAGAATTTCTTAGGATATACATAATATAAAAATGACAAGATTTGGTTAAACAAAGTGTCTTAATAGGTGACAGTATAGACAAAAAAAAAGCTTTAGTAGAAGTAGAACCGACCGTTTTGTTTTCATACGATGTCGGAAAGCATACGGTCCACCTGATGTAAAGCCGTTACCACAGCCTATGAACGCTTGTAATACATTAAGTATCACTTGCGCAATGCCACCTCTGCTGCTAACACAGCAACTCTTTAGGAGCTTACTGGAAACCTCACTCACACTCAGGAACACAACAACCCTCCAGAGAGTTGTTATTTGTCTGCGGTAAAGACGTTAGCACATACGGCATTTATGTAACTAGGCGTCGAGTTCAATGAACTTGATTACACTATTTATTTCAAAAGTTTTATTTAATAAATTTTTAGTTTATCATTACATTTTCGTCGTATCTACATCAAGTCTTTATTAAAAAAGAATTATGAAACTCGGTTCACTACTGACGAAAATATCAGATGAAAAGTTGGTTATAGAGATGAATTTAGTTTTTCATGATTATCTGAAAAACTATACATGTTACGTCACCACCTCGACGTAACCACCTTCGCGGTATACGCAAATATTGCTAACATGCAGTATGTACCTATGTATATCTTTACGCCAGGTCCCCTGCGGGGTAGGCAGAAAGAACCGAACGCCATCAGACGCGGTTCTTACATACTTCACTCGCTTCTTTAATATTCATAGCTCTTTTACTGCACATGCAAATATTCAGATTTAATAAGAATTTTGTAGTGGAGATTACTCTCCACATGAAAAACTCTTGTTGTCCACGTACAGAATTCAATAGAATTATCTCTCGAATACTTAATTCTATCATTCTTAGACCGAGAAAATAACTGGTAGAATATGGCATACTTGCTTGACTGTTTAATATTTCTTAAAAAAGAACCACTTTGAGATACATGTCATTTAAATGGAGAAAACTGGCAATCATAAAAGTACATGAATTCAGCTAAAAATGATGAACGCACAAAGTACAGTGCATAATGATATCATCAAAAAAGTGTCACGAATCTGATATTACTGATGATAACTATATTGAAAATGACATGGCTTCAGTAGTACGAATATACAATATTTGTACCATAACTTGAGCACCCTTATAATTTTAGGGTTTTTTATTTATTTATTTTATTTAATGCACTATGAACAGAGTTTAACATAAGCCTGAACTACAATAGGAGAAAACCCTAGAAGGGTATTGCAACAAGTTATTCTATTAACATTGTTTCATCAAAAATAAATTATATTTAATTATTAACAATCAATTAATATTAGTAAGTAATCAGTATTATAACATACTAGTAATAATTCAAAGATGTTCACTATAACTTAATATGATTTATGATTGGTATTTATTTATTATTTCGTAGCAACCCAATATATTCATTTTATTCTATGTCATACATGTCATAATACAAGTATGTCTCGTCTTATTTCTAATGTTTTATATTGTATTATCCTTCATAAACTCGTCTATGTTATAGTAACTTTTTTTAATTAATAGTTGTTTCAGTTTTATTTTAAATGTTGTATCCTTTAGCTCATTTTTTAATATGTTTGGCAATTTATTATATATTAGTATACAACGGTACTGCGGACTGCTCTTGTATAATTCTATTTTAGGTGTCAGAAGTACCAATTTCTTTGTACGTCTCGAATTTTTATCACGTACATATAAATTGATTTTTTCTTACAAACATTGCTATCTCCAATACGTAGATGGCAGGTAAGGTGAGGACCTCGAGTGACACAAAATGCGGTCTGCAACTATCCCTTCGCCTTGTACGTTTTACATCAGTGTCTTTTTTATTGACGATATAGTGTTACGCGCAAATTATTCTTAAAACTCCCAAATCACTGCCTTTTAATGTCAGCATGAAGGATATAAAAGTTCACCTACAAAATACAATCGTAATAACTTAAACCTTAAACAAACTTAAACCGTGGATTGCGCAATGAATGTAAAATGTACTAAGCCGCAGAAAACTGCATAAAACTCCAGAAACCCTCATTGTAATTAACTGCAAACAGTAGACAGCAGGGCATAAGTAAATGAGTATTCTTGAAACTGCTCCTTTACTGAGCTCTTTTGTCTGTATCGTGGAGTGCCTCGGCTGCCTTTTATTTCATAATTTTTTACACTAAAAACTTTAAAATGACGCTACTATCTTTAAAGTATTTTCAAGTGTCATGGATTTCTTCTTTTAAAAGTTATGTAGTGCGTTGTTATGAAAAGATAATAGTTTTTAATTAACTGAGCGGTCTGTCATATAACATTGTATTCTGTTGTTGTTTATCTATTTAGATTTCTGTTTTATACAACGTCTGGAGGCATACAAGCCGACCCACCTGATGTAAGGCGGTTACCGTAGCCAATAGCTTGTAATACATTAAGTATCACTGGCGCGATGCCTCCTCTGCCGCTGACACAGCAACTCCTTTGGAGCTTACTGGTGACCTCACTCACACACAGGAACACAACCACCCTCCAGGGAGTTGTTATTTTGCTGCGGTTTTCTGTAAGGTAGAGGCACTTCCCCAGGGCTGCTTTGATACGCCCTACCTCTCTTAAAATATTAGATATAAGTATACACGGACTTGTTTTGTAATTTCACGCCAAATGAGTTGCAAACCGTGAAGTCTGTCAGAAAAAGAAAATCTTTACACGTATGGTGCTGTCGCTACTGTCAATGTAGTGGCTCTACAGGAGCTCCCGTCTCTACTCCGTATAACTAAAACGATATCTTAGACAATACTTATTTCACTGCGGTTTGCTGTAAAGTCCGCTCGTAAACTGGCGCATCTATAACCTTGCTCTAAATAGTTATAACTGGGGTCTTGTATGCTAATCACATGGATATAGGTAA
This sequence comes from Pyralis farinalis, assembly GCA_947507595.1. NCBI lineage: Eukaryota > Metazoa > Arthropoda > Insecta > Lepidoptera > Pyralidae > Pyralis > Pyralis farinalis. The sequence continues at coordinate 9,683,666 of OX382264.1, forward strand.
AATTGGTTTAGTTCTAAAGCTAATAATGAACAAATGATGATATACAGCATCTTGAGTTTTCAGAGGTGTAGTCTCTCTATTGAAACTTACCTGACACTATAGACCAGTATGTTTTCTATGAATTGAATGGAGCATCGAGAAAACTTCTTGGCAGTAAAAACTTGAGCCAGAAGGCACAGCACGCCTATACACAGCGCAGTGCTGGTCCCAACGCTAACTTACGAAAGCGAGAACTGGGTATGGCAAAGAGAACATGAATGTAGTATAAACGCGGCCAAAATATCAGCGTTGCGCAAAGTTTGTGGCATAACACTCAGAGGGAGACTTTGTACAAAAGTCTTCTGCGTAGGTGCCTCTGTTTTTGTATTTATACCGCCAAGCAACTATATTTATATAGCTGTGTTCCGGTTTGAAGGGTGAGTATTTCAATACATTTCAAAGTACCCAGTGATTTAAAGTAAATTACTGGGTACTTTGAAATGAACATGAAAATGGCTATGAATCCTAAAAAAGCGGATGAGGTGTGTATGGACCGGATCTTTGGTCTGATGGTGTCTACTGCGCAAGGTACTTAGTGTTACGGTAGATTTCCAAATATTATTATTATTATAATATATATGTATATATATATAAGTAAAAAGGCAACTATACTCATAAAACTAAGGTTAACAAATCTGTTCTCGTGCAATGTATCGCTAGTTACGAGTAGTTTCACCAGCTTCGAAACTGAATAGTATTTTTTGTTTCATCATCGGTCGATAATCCCATGGTTAAAAAAACCTGTTTTGGAATATGCAAGTACAGCCCTTTAAAACCACTAGCAGCTCTTTCAGTAACAGAAACTTCGATCCTCTCTTTCCCAATTTTAGTACGTTACACAATATATATATATATATTTCATTAATTAAGTTGAATAAGCAATATTCTAGAATTATTCTAAATTTGAAATAAATGACATTAGTAATTGTTGCAAAATGCTACTGTGAAAAACGGGCAAAGTCACATCACAATGGCTCCTTTTTTGTTATTTTGGTATCCTAAAGATCAATAAGCGATTAGAATATAAGTCACAATTTGTTTTTTTATTTCGCTGTTCACAGTAAAATTTTTCGTTCATTAAATTCATATTTAATGTTAATCTAAATAAAAAATCTCCCCTCCTATTTCGAGTATAATTAAGTTTACACTACGTGTATTATCATAACGTTATTTCCACGGGAAGTGGAAATTGAAGTCGCAACTATCCAATTACTTATTGGTGTAAGTATTAGTGTTATTTCATGCGTCATTTTTTCCCAAAGGTCAAACCTAAAATATTGCTTAGTTTCTTTCCGCTTTGATAAATATAATAATATTATTGTAACTTTGCTACAAGGCATTTTAGGTAATATTGCCCGAGGTATGTTTAAATAATATTCATTCCAATATGTACGCATTGTATTAAAAGCAATTATTTTGTTAATATCTATTGGGTTCATTGACTTTTTTTCTGTTTCCGTTCTGTTTCTGAAATACAGTGATCTTAAAATATTATTTGTAGATAGAATGTTGTTTTATGTATATCTTTCAGAGGTAGGCAAAAATTCAGATTATAAAAATGAGATCGATTAAAATGAGCACTTTCCCAGAACACAACAATACGACAAGGATACTTTATCACTTTTTTATATTTATAAAGCTAAAAATAACACTCTGCACTTAATAGTTGAAGTTGATAGGGTATTATTATTATTATTTATATTTAGTATAGGTCAAATTAGTCTATCATTTGTTTTATTCAAAATTTAAGAAATTACTGATAGTCCCTGATAAATTATATTTTGGAAATAGTAATTCTTCTTCTTAGCGTTAGGCTTGACCAGCCATGCATTAGGATTGGCGGGGTGCACTACCTAAGCCGAAGGAGTATCAAAATACTGATTTTTACGCGGAGCACGGAGTCAGACCTCCACAACTAAGCGGAAACCAGATCTTCCTTAGATGACAAGTTTTTTAAAATTTTATTTCTAGAACATGCGGTTTTCACGACAATGTTTTTTTTGCATGTCAATATTATAATAAATGTTAACACAATTTTTATATTATAAGTGCATGACGAACAAACGTAGCGGACCCTGGCCTCCGAAGTGAAAGCGTAGGATGTGACCATGTTTAACGCTCGGATGATGATGAATTTCCATGACGAATACTGAGCAAGTTAACACAATTGTTATGAAAGTGAGAAAGATCTTACGGCGAGTGCTGCGGCTATTGTTGACGAGATCGAAGTTGGAATGGAATACTACATTCCTCACTCCGATGTCGTCATCAAAAGCCGGAGACGCCCTTGGTTTAATCGCGAGTGCGCTGAAGCTGTTAGTAACAAACAGGCAGCGTATCGCGCTTGGACCAGGGGTCGCGCCCTAAAAGATCCGAATATTAACTTGCTGAAATCAGCCTATAATACTGCCACCAAGGTCTGTAAGAGGGCATACATAAGAGCGGACGCCCAGCGCGTTACACAAGTCGGCACGGAGCTAGTGACGCACCCTACTGGATCGCGTAATTACTGGCGACTAGCTAAAGCCGTGCAGGCCAACTTCTGCCAGCCCTCGCTGCCCCCGCTGAGATGCCCTGATGGCTCACTGGCACATCAGCCGCAGGAGAAAGCCGATCTTATGGCCAGTCTCTTTGCGGCTAACTCCCGGATCGATGACTGTAGCACGCAACCACCATCGATACCCTCCTGTGGTTCCGTTATGCCAGAAATTCACATCAGACAGCGTGATGTCCGTTTTGAGTTACAGTCACTCGATGTCCGTAAAGCCAGTGGTCCTGATGGTATCCCAGCGATTGTTTTGAAAAAATGTGCAGCGGAGTTGTCCCCGGTGTTGACGCGCCTCTTTCGTCTCTCGTACTCGACCGGTTGTGTTCCGGAGGCTTGGAGAGAGGCTAATGTGCAGCCGGTACCCAAAAAGGGAGACCGTTCGGACCCATCAAATTACCGCCCCATTGCCGTAACTTCAGTGTTGTGCAAAGTCATGGAACGGATCCTTAACAATCAGTTGATCCGTTACCTAGAAGATCACTCCTTAATTAACGATCGTCAATATGGCTTTAGACCGAAACGATCGACGGGTGATCTTCTAGCGTATGTGACGCACCTCTGGGGGGAGGCAATTGATAAACATGGTGAATCTATGGCAGTCAGCCTAGATATCGCCAAGGCATTTGATCGGGTTTGGCATAAAGCACTTCTCTCCAAACTTCCGGCATACGGTCTGCCCCTCCAGCTTTGTAAGTGGATTGCTGGCTTCCTGCATGAGCGTAGAATCCGCGTCCTTGCAGATGGACGCGCTTCGCGGTTCATGTCAGTGAATGCCGGTGTCCCACAGGGCTCCGTCCTATCGCCCACCCTCTTTCTTCTGCATATCAATGACATGCTGCCACTTGGTAATATTCATTGCTATGCAGATGACAGTACGGTCCATGGGCGATATTTCGGGCGACCTAGTGCTAGTCGGGCAGAAATCGGTGAGAGGCGTGAGAGTCTTGTCGTTGAGCTTAATCGGGTTTTGGACCTCGTTAGTAAATGGGGTTCCAATAACCTGGTTGAGTTCAATGCCAAGAAAACTCAGGTGTGCGCGTTCACAACAAAAATGTCCCCATTTCATCCCACTCCCAGTCTTCAGGGCGCTACCCTCAATATGCGCGATAGCCTAAATATGCTAGGCATGGATATTCGTTGCGATCTAAACCAACGAAATTACATCGAGAGCCTCATTTTAACAGCTTCAAAGAAACTCGGAGTCCTGAACAGGGTGCGCCGGTTCTTCACGCCGGACCAACTTTGTCTTCTTTATAAGACTCAAGTTCGGGCCTGCGTGGAGTATTGCTCGCATCTCTGGGACGGCTCCGCACAGTATCTTCTCGAGGCTCTCGATAGGTTGCAGCGACGGGCTATCCGCATAATCGACGACGACGAGGTCACAAAATACCTAGAACCTCTGCAACTTCGTAGGGACATAGGCTCCCTAAGTACATTTTATCGCCTGTACCACGGTGAGTGCTCTGAAGAACTATTTTCCCTTATCCCACCCTCTCCCTTCCGTCATAGAACCACACGTGCAGGCCTGCGATGTCATCATTCCACTGTTGAGGACATTTGTTCTCGTACTAAAAAGTTCGGCAACTCCTATCTCTGTCGAACTATTAAAAAGTGGAACGCCTTGCCTGCACATGTGTTTCCTCCTTCCTACAACATGGGATCCTTCAAACGAAGCGTGAAGAAGCACCTTGCGGGCCAGCATGGTAGCGTCAACTGACAGGACACCGTAGTCCTTTGTCAGTTGCCGCTGCAATTTGGGCTCCCCTTTTCGCTTACCAACAGGCGAAGAGGAGCCACTATGCTGAGCCAATATAAAAAAAAAAAAAAAAAAAGAAATTACACGGTCATATTATAATTAGTAAAATACGGGTGAAACCGCGGCGGTTTGCTGGTACATAAACTAAACAATGTTATCAAATTCAAATCCATTAACACACCAAATATCTTCAACGATATCGTATTTAATTGGATGCATGAATTAGTAAAAGGATACTGATAATGACTGGAAAGGTTATTAACTTCGAAATACTAATATTTATCTTGAAGTTGTAGACATATGCACTTCAATTGTTTTAATTAATATAAATGTTATTATAAGTTTTAAAATATTTATAAGATTGCAAGCATATTATCTCAATGGTAAATTATAAAGTTGTGTGTGCATTGTAGTCGGTGTAATTAATAAATAGCTGAATATTGTCTGCAACAATGGGTCACTATGCCCACTCAGAGATATGTTACTTAGTAGATAGATGACCAGGTTTAGAGCATTATACAGTGAAGGAAATGTTAATCAGTTTCTCTTAACATTTCTAGTAGTTCAATTGGAAAAAACACTTGTTTTGCAACCACGAGACTGTGGATTCAAACCCCGCCTAGGCGAGGAGGTGAATGTTTCCATTTTAAAATATCTTGGAAATTTCTGGAAACATTTGCCAGAAACAAGAAAAAAATGTACCTTTTTATTTGCATTTAGACAAGGTGAAATTTAAACAACCTGTCCTAATAAGTTTGCGACCACCTGATTTAAATTGATTACCTTAACTTTGCAATACAAGGAACAACCCATGTCCTTACGTCTACTGACGAATCAGCAATTTTTAACGAGCTTACTGTAATATCACTCACTTCTGAAAATAAATTTCTGACTTCTCAAAGGTGGAGGTGCTTCCTCATTCAACCGATACCTAGCATCATAATGCTGTTGGCGATTGTAAGAAATGTGTTCTGGAATTCAGGAAATGAGTTTTCTTAGCGGTGAACGTGCAAATTTGTGTCTTCATGTGGTTGAATTTGACTAAGAAAAGCCGCCTTTAGTCAGATATTTTAGCTATAGTACCCTTCATTTCAGACTCAAGTTTATCGCGACTTTCTTCCACACGGGAATGAGAGAAATTAGCATGGCGCGTATATAATAAGTGTCCTCGGTGCTGTCATTCGCATAATAATGAATGCCATCAATTGATAACATACCATTGATATTATGCAATAAAAACAGCATCTGGGACAATACAGGGCCCTGTGAGACACCAGCATTGATATCTCTGCTATCGGAACAACTACCGTCTACGACGGCTTTTATGCACCTGCTGGATAAGAAGCTAGCAACCCATTTGCACAAACCCTCGGGCAGCCCGTATGATGGTATCTTCGATAGAAGACCCCGATGCCAGACCCGTTTGAACGCCTTCGCCATATCTAGGCTGACTGCCAATGCCTCACTTTGACTCTCAATCGCCGAAGCCCAGGGACTTGTAAGATGTTGTTTGTTGGAGTGGAGTACGAATGCACGATAAGGTGCGTTAAAACAGAACACAACTCAGGAGCACACAGCTTCAGCACTACTGCCGGTATGCCATCTAACTCACTCGATTTATGAATGTCGAGGTATAATATAGCCCGCTGGATATCTCGCTGGGTAAAAGATATCTCCGGTATCGAGATACCGCACCACTGGTTGTTAAGTGGCACAGTTTCCCCGTCATTCATATTCGAGTTAGAGGTAAAGAGATTATCGTATAAAATGGCTTTCTCCTTAGCACTCAGGATGGCCAAAGTTCCGTTCGGTTTTCGTAATGGTGGCATGGACGGTTGACAGTATTTTCCCTCAGCAGCTATAGCGAGCGACCAGATAGTACAGCTCCCAGAGGGAAGGGTTGCTAGCCGCTCGCCAACTCTGCCGACGAAATCCAGTTTTGCTCTAGAAATCGCCCTTTTACTGGATCTCGAAGTAGCAGTAAGTTTGCGTTTCAAATCAGCGACATTAGCATCTTCCTTAGCACGCATCGTGGTCCAAGACTCGTAATCAGCCTGGATAATAAAGTTAGCTTCTTTAAAATACCGATTAACCACGTTATTATGAACAAGCTTATAGAATATTTGTTAACAATAACAATAATTTTATTTCGAAAAATAGGTTTAAAACAGATCCAAGTTGCACTGACCCCACACTAGGTTTGGCCTGTGGCGTGGACGTAAAATGAATATTACAGTTCTTAAAAAGTACCTTAAACAAAAAATATGTTGCGTTGCGGCGAGAAAAATATTACATATTCGATATATGATAAAATAAATATAGTAGAGTAAAAAATGAAATAAATATAGTAGAGTAAAAAATAAAATAAATATAGTTAACATTACCTAAATTATAATGATGCTTTATTTGTTATCCTACTATACAACATTTATATGCCTTGTACATTGTAACCGCAATATTATACGTTTAGAATAAAAAGATTGTCTGCGACTATTATATTTTCTTTATATTGTTTATATTTTTAGTAAATGTATTTTTTTTAATTCTAACAGTGACAAACCAAATGCCGATGATACTCAATAACATACAATATATTCTAACGTGGAGAAGCGTAACATGTGTCGCAGAGGTGACCGGAGCAGCCAGGGCAGCAACGGTGGCGTGTGCGTACGGCTCATGTTTCAAATGGCGAACATTCGCAGACACGATCGCAGGAGTTGAGGCATTTTTTTTAATCTGCTAGCATTTCGGAAATGATCATTGAAGAAAAAATGTCGAAAGAAACTTGCCAATATAGGTCTCTTTTAAAATTGACAATTAGATATTACAGTTAATTCATATCAGCATATTGGTACAATAATAATAATATCAAATAGTATAATTAAATATTATTAACCCGTGGTGCATCCTATACATTTGTAAATTTCCAGTTTTGATTAGAAATATCAATTGTCGAGTAGGTTTGTTGTTTATCGATAACTGGCCTAAACACAAAGGGTAGTTTTGGATGTTGTTTATCTAGTTCATACAAGCCACTCAAAATGTAGGACGCTGTGAGCACGTTTTCCTATATCCGGCCTCAGTCTACAGGACGCGTGATAGGTTAGGAAAGATCGTCTGTGCTGAATAATTTCCAGACATCTTTGCCAGTTACATATTTATCAATTCTATAATAAGCCCTTTTACAGAGAGTATTTTAATGTGCTTTTTGAAAACATTGTCAGGAAAGGACAGGATTGTTCCAGGTAACTTATTATAATATCGAATACAATTAACAAGAAAAGATCTATCAGTCCTAGCAAGCCAGTGTATGCCGGTATGCATTTCTACTTCTAAGCATTCCGCTGAAGTTTGAAAACGACTTTAATTTTAACGGACGTATAATATGTTTTTATAAATATATTGAGAAGTAAACGTGAGGATATTCATTTCTTTGAACAGTTCCCTGAGTGATTCTCTGGAGCCCAAGTTATAAATTGAGCGAATGGCTCTTTTTTGTATGATAAAAATTGTCTCAATGTCAGCCGCCGTTCCCTACAACAGTATACCATACGACATAATGCTGTGAAAGTAGCTGAAATAGACTAACTGTGTAGTAGCCACATCCGTCAATTATATGATTCTCCTAACCACATTTGCAGCAGAGTTGAACTTACTGGAAGGTTTATTTATGTTGTAATTTGGAGTGTACTGTAATTTAGAGTGTACTGTAATTACAAGGAACACAGTATTCTTAACAAATTATCATTTGTTATTCTTAATTTATCTCTCATCTCATTATGAGAACTTTTGTATTTGCAGTAGTAACATTTGGAAGGCTAAATTTATAGCATTTGGTTTTAGCCGAGTTTAGCAAAAGATTAGTACATGTGAATCAGATTAAAATAGCAGACACAACATTTACCTGGTCAATGTTTTCACACCTGTGAGGAACATTAAAAATTAGAGAGGCATCATCAGCAAATAGTACTACTATATCTGCGGCAGGATATATCTACTAATGGTAGTGGTTGGATGCCGGCCATCACTAGTTCGCATGAACTAATCGGTAGCGAAAGCACACGAAGTAGTTTAGATCAAATTGCCTCTTTGAACGAAGCTACAATTATAATTATGCTAAGTTTTATCATAAATGCAATAACAGTACATTTACGAAAACAGCAACAGAAGAATTACATTTTAGAAGCTATTTAGAATAATTTGAGTTTGTAACTCCTGAATTTCCCATATTTTACACAAAGTTTTCCATTACACTTGCGAGGAAATAAATCGAAATAACTTTATGAAACATGTTTCACACAATTAGGCAACAAAATGTTCATAGAAGGCTTAAACTAATTTCATAAATTCGCTGGCTACATAAAACGGTTTTTAAAAAACTCACCAAAACTCAATGGGATTTTTAATAACAAGGCGAGGTCATAAGCAATAAGAAAGAGTATAGGAATAATACTTGGTATTATTATTATTGTATTTTTTTTTTGTGTTACGAGTATTATGGTTGGAATAGAGTTCAGGCTCAGTTAGCATAGCTGATATTTTTTTCCATGTTAGGATATTTCGTACTTTAATTCATACGAATAAAGGAGTAATATGAAACAAACTTCGAAGAAAGACAATAGTAATTAGAATTTGTGCCTAGAACTATTTAATGAACATCCTTTTCGTGGTACAGGTTTCGTAATACATTTATCATAATCCGGGTGTTATAGGTCACTTTTTTTTAAATACAACTAAAATATTGTTTCTCTAGTGTTATTAAATATTAAGTGTATATTATAATTTATCCAGAGATGTTTACTATTATTATAACAGTAGAATTAGTTTTTGATTGTAATATATAAGTAATTGTACAAATCTGGGCCCAGCATGCAACCCAATTATAGGTGAACACAACTTTCACAAGAAATTAACAAAATAAAAAAATATTAAAAGTAACAAATATAACAGTATCAAATGTCAAAAAAAACACGACAATCCCATAACAATCAACAAGCGCCATGAAACAACTGAACCTTTCGCTTAAACTTTAAAAGTGTGTCATGATTAATGTCCAAATCACATGAGTTGTTGATTTTATTATAGCTAGAAAGCATTCGTGGCAAAGGTGCATTTCTACCCAGGTTCGTCCGTGCCTGAGGTATGACGTAGGTTTTTGTGAGCTTCCGCCTTGGGTCGAGTTCATAAATGAAGATAAGAAGAAGAAGACTAAAGTACTCATATTCTTCAATTTAAAATATTTATCATATTCAATTTAATATAATATTATTACGTCTGTGTTAGTTATTGAAGACACAGGTGCCGGTTTACTTGCATGCTTGGTTGTTGTTGCTTGTTTGGAAGCAAGTTTAATGAAAGGAAAACGAACTCTTAAAATATTATAGTAATATTGTTATTAACGAAAGTGCTAAAATGGCCTATAATTGGAAGCTTGTCTAGTTCTCTGCGATTAATCCTGAATCAAAAACAGGCTTAAAAAGTTGTTAGTTGCAAATTGTCAGGTTATTTGTGTTGTGCGGACGGACCTTGTACATTACATATGTGGTTACACATAGTAGTCTGTGGCATAGTTTCTATATATGAGGAGCCATTTTGCTGCTTTTTATATGAACGTCGTTAATCGAGATGATAGTTAGCTTTAATTGATCCTACTCCCTTTAGTGTTTTCAAGTTATAGAGTGATTTTCAAAATGAAAAAAGTCGGAACTTCTAATAAAGTTTACACGTGAAAGTACAGTATTATATATGAGCTGTGTTTTTTAAATGCCCGACGGACATAAAGTGAGCTTAGCTAAACGTCAGCCAATCAGGATAGAATCACAACTTATTCAACCGATGGCTATTTTCAGTGGAAAAGGCTTGCTGAAATAGAACTATGCAAATGTATGCATATTATACAGTTATAGGTATATAGGTTGACGTTGTATAATTTCGGAATTTTACACTTACACTCACAACGACGTCATCAAACTCTTCATTGTTATGTGCTACGTTTGTATTTACTTATACTTAGGGCATGCTGGGTTAAAAGTATTTCTATAGTAGAAATAGAAGACTAGTATGCAGGCTATTGCATCCTAGGCGTGATACAATAGCGTCATATATTATCACTTAATCTAACCAAAGTTTTGAGCTGTAAACTGCCGTATCGAGTTTGGTTTATAATAACGCTGATTTATCACGTTTATGTACTTATCTCCTTTTTCCACTTTATAGTGTTAGAATTAATTTTATTTCCTTCTTTCTAAATTTATATTTTTCATTTATTTTAATCTTTTCAATTTATTTGTTATACTTTATTGTACTACTTTATGTACTACGTGCATACTCAACTGGCACATAAGCTGCATGAATATACTTTATACAGATCAACTTTACAATAGCCAGTCAACTGTTGCACTGTTATCCTTAAACATAGCAGTTGTTGTAGAGGTATTGATTTAAGACATCCTACTTATGAAGGTCATGTAATAGTTTGTTATTATTACTACGTGCGATATATTATGTCCTACATCAAAGTGATTCGTGTATCACAGTTTATATACAATATTATTTGTGTATAATTTCCACTGAAAATAGCGCCATTAAGCTGGGGTTTGTCACTATTACAATAAAGTGGTTTTGTATCACCTATCTACACTGTTTTCAATTTATATGTAAATTATAATAGAACTTTTAGCCTCTTAACTGTATACCTTAAGAATCACTAGAGAGCTTTTCATCAAATAGAGCTAATTACCATCTCGGTTAAGCCACGTTTATATAAAAAAGTATCAAAATTAATCCATCTATGTAAGAACTATACCACGGGTAGACTTATACATACGGCAGAAAGTGTAGTTTTTTTTTTTTTTTGATTTTCGCCCAAGAAATTGAAGACCCACAAAGGAAGGACCAACCCACACCCGGGTGTGCATTGGTCATTCCTCCGTGAGGGGCACCCTCCGGAAAACGCGAGGGAGGAGGTGAAATCTTTTAAAGATACTATTTCGTGCGAACGAACTGATTATGTCGGATTTCCACCGACTAAAACACCCCCTGGGACTGCCTTTAGCCGGGAGGGCTACAAAGGCTTCATCTGAAGCGGTCACCCCAGGGGAACGGGGTGACGCAAAATGAGAAAGTGTAGTAGATTCCGCTTTTTTTATACAAGCATAATATCGAGATTCTAAAAAGTTGTGACAGCTCCTCATAAGTGTTCAGAAAAGATTTCTTTACTATGCGCGCATTTTTATTATTACGTTTATACACATATTATAGAGATAGATTTCAAACAAATTTAGGTTAGATCTAATTATTATTTGTAAATATAATGATAATAAAACCCACTTATGGCAAACTATTGGTGAGTGATGATACTACGGGTACCCGAGTGCTCTGGAGAGTGGATGAATATTCGTCTCCGGCGTGTCTTCATCGATTGGAGTCGAAACCCAAGACGGCCAGCAGGACTCTCAGCTCTGGCTTAACTTCATTGGCCGTCTACAGAAGAGTCGATGGAGTAACATGGTCCAGGGGTGGAAATATTACAGGACATAATGCCGCGAGTAACTTCGGTGTAAGCATACCACACCTCTTGATACCACCGTTTTGCCCCCTTTTTCGACCTTACGACTTTCGCTGGCATTTCAAAGATCCATCCAGCTAGAGGCGTGCCACCACTTTGGATAGATATGATAGTTACAGCAGGCATCCGTCTCCTGTAATAGTCCAATACCAACATTATTTGACGAGCTCGGTGGCGCAGTGGTGAAACGCGCTATTATGCTACTTTGACACCAATGCTCGTGGGTTCGATTCCCACACAGTTTGTATTGGTCTGGGTATTTTCTACGTATAATAAGTATGTATTTACAAAAAAAAAATATTTACGTATGTTTATCAGTTGTCTAGTACCCATAAGACGAGCTTCGCTTACTTTGGGTCTAGGTGGCGCTGAGTAATTTGTCCGACAATATTTATTTATTATTTATTTAATAATCCAACCAGATTTTATTTCAATATGCCATTAATTTCGGACACAATCGCAACAGTTCCAATACATGCCGAGACCTACTCATGAGTATATTGCGTCAAGATATCCCCTGGAGCAGGTCGCTGCGAGTTTACTACATTACATCAATCTTCTCTAAGGGGCCTCTACGCGTCAGATCCATATTCTCGCGCAAGCCTATCAAATGATAATAAATTTCGCTTTGGTAACGAAGGTTCTTAACGTTTTTTTTTATTTCTATGACTTATTTACATTATGTTAATACAAATATAAACACATTTCCTCTGAATTATTTATTCTTGCATGTAATTTACTTTAATCTACATTTAAGAGTTTGCATGCAACGTACGAAATAAGTCTTGAGTTTTTCCGTTCCGTTTTTAATAATTAAATTGCAGTGAATTCGAGTCGTCTTGACTTTGAGTACGTAATTAATTCTATCGCTATATCAAAATTGAGTATAAAACGTAATGTTGCTTTAATTTTAATTTAATCTTGAATGAAATTCTCACCGACATTAAAACGGAAATTCTCTATAAGATCAACTCAATTTCTTCCATTAAATTACACTCGTGAATCTGAAGTCTCTCTACATCAGTGGCGAATTTTTGATTAAGATGTCAAACTATAATATATATAATAAGATAGTTTTATATAGATATAATATATAATGAGATAGTTTCGATTGTTAAAATAATAATTGGCATAGTAGGTATATTAGTTCGGGAAAGAATGTATGTAGAAAGAATGTAGGTGTAAAGAACGATGAAACCGATGTACAATATTAAAGTTGAAAAATTTAGAAGTTTTTGCCGGTTGTGTTTTATCAGAACGTGATATCAGAAGTACTAGGAACAGGCGGACGTATAAAAACCGCGCTATAAATGTTAATATTGCGAGTAAAAAGTTAAGGATTGGGTCATGTGACGCCTCGGTTCTCTCTGTCCTCAAGAGACTTCTCCCAAGTAAGGATAGATAGTTAGATAGATTAATCGTTTTTTTTAATGTTGAGTTATAACCATATAACTACATAAAAATATTTTTTCTACATTTATAATTTATCATCTATTTGTATTTTTTTATACAACTTCGGGAGGCATACGGCCCACCTGATGTAAAGCAGTTATCGTAGCCGATTAACACTTGCAATATAGTAAGTAGCCTCCTATGCTGCTTATACAGCAATTCCTTAGGAGCTCTTTGATTATTACAATGTCGGATCATAACTCAACAATTGAATCTATTTTAAAATGATTCCATACTTAATGAACATAGAACCTATTTTTTCTTTCACAGGTTTAACATAGTATCTCACTATATTAATACCTATTCATATGCCATTATATGTGTAAACGGCCATCTTTTATTCAGGAATTGCTTTCGCATCATAAATTTGTTAAGCGTTCAAGCCATTTCACTGGATAGTCACTGCTCAGTTCTGGGTGAGGTCAATTTTATGCCTCGTTATCCAGTCAAATTGCCATATGATAACTTTATGGCATATAGCTTTTTTCTTAAAATATTATAGCAATATGTTAAAAGGATATCAGAGGTTGGTTACAAGCCAGAATATCAATTTGCACTAAGAGCTTTACATGTAATATATGAAGAGAGGTAGGGCGCATCAAAGCAGCCCATCTGGGGAAGTACCTCCACCTCACAGAAAACAGCAGCCAAATAACAACTCTCCGGAGGGTTGTTAAAGCTCCTAAGGAGTTGCTGTGTTAGCAGCAGAGGAGGCATCGCGCGAGTGATACTTAATATATATCTCAAGCGTTAATAGGCTACGATACCCGCTTTACATCAGATGGGCCGTATGCTTGTATGCCTCCCGACGTAGTATAAAAAAAATTAAGTAAGCGATATCAGCGATAGGTCATTGGATAAAGAACCGGCGTATAATCTGACGGTCATTGGTTTGAATCCTGGCGTGTCACTAAATTCGTCTTTTCAGATTATGAACATTTTTTTTATACTACGACGGATAGCAAACAAGCATACGGTCCACCTGATGTAAAGCGGTTACCGTAGCCTATGAGCGCTAGTAATGAAATGAATATCGCTAGCGCGTTGCCACCCCCGCTGTCAACACAGCAACTCTTCATCTTCCGTTGACCTCACTCACTTGCAGGAACACAACAACCCTCCACGAAATTGTTATTTGGCTGCCGTCATCTGTGAGGTGGAGGTATTTTCCCAGTCGGGCTAACGTCGTGCCCTACCTCTCTTTCGCCAGAGGCTCGTCTGTTGATAAGCAGGGTGCACCACGTGCAGGTGAGGTTGGCTTTGGCCCTAAACTTGGCACTGAGCCACTTACACCCGAAAACATATTTGTAATTAGCACCTAGAAGGGACATCGTGAGGAAATTGCCACGTCCAAGAAATTATATTTCGAAAGACGAATGACCTAACCTCAGAAACACGTGACTTTCCTTTTGAGTTGGAGGTCTGACGGCAATCGCTGATGTAAAATCCTTTTGATCCTTTGACTTAGGTAACGAAATCTGCCAATCCTTTGTGATAATGAAGTAAAGTAAGCGTAAATAGACTTATTATATAATTGATGTGCAATTTGATCTAACCTGCTTTGTGTGCATCCGCCACCAAAGCAGGTTAGATCAAATTGCATGTAAATTTGATTTTCGCAAAATAACGCCTGAATCTATTAACTATATAATTGATGAACTGAGAAAGATGTCTGTAAATAATACAGCACTGGCAAACATATATCTTTATTTCTACTACTTGACATTATTATTATAGTATTAATATGCTGACATAATTTCGTTTTGGTATTATTACAAATTTCAGATTTACCATTTGAAAAGAGACCTATATTGGCCAGTTTCGTGCGAAAATTAAAAATATCTTACATTTGTTTTATTATTTGACAATGAAGTGGCGCAAGAGTCCATTGTACAATAAAGACTTATTATCTTATCTTATATTTTTCTTATGTTGCAAACGTGTACAATCTACGTAAATTGTTTAATATGAGACAGGAATTAACTGTACTATCTGAGTAACGTGTCAGTATAAAGAAAGGTAGGTAAGAGAGGAAGGACGCATCAAAGCAGCCCATCTGGGGAAGTACCTCCACCTCACAGAATAACACAGCCAAATAACAACTCCCTAGAGGTTTGTTGTATTCCTGCGTATGAGTGAGGTCACCAGTAAGCTCCTAAGGAGTTGCTGTGTAAGCAGCAGAGGAAGCATCGCGCGAGTGACACTTAATTTATTACAAGCGTTAATAGGCTACTGTAACTACTTTACATCAGGTGGGTCGTATGCTTGAATGCCTCCCGACGTTGCGTAAAAAAAAAGAAATTAGGGAAACTACATGTACAGTCAGGTACAGATTAATAAGATACAATGGTAAAAATTTCTCTTTTCATACGTGATAAAACCTTAAAAAATGTTCAGGTCTATAAGTTATTTCGTTCATCGTAGCTAGATGAGCTAGACATGTAGCACACAAACAGACAGACGGTGTAGTGATAGCAAAAGAGGCTCGCCGAGTGCGTAAGTGTAATAAATGTATTAAGCCGTTCCCTAGATACGATAACTCAGATATACAACTCGATCTAACCTGCTTTGTGTTCTTCTGCTGCCAATTATTTTAAGCCAACTAGAGGCGGCCGGCACCCATCCTCTACCGTTAGTATCAATTTAATTTAATTATCGGTTTCAGATGTCGGGCAATTGCGAGTACGACCGCAGCAGTCCAGGCAAAGACGACCAGAGCAGCCGTGGCAGCGACGGCATGGTGCATCTCTGCGGCATACGGCTCCTCTTTTCGCTTACCATCAGGCGAAGCAGAGCCACTATACTGAGCTAATATAAAAAACCCCTCCAGTTATTACATGACTGCCGTTTTCTATGCCACGGAGGTACCTCCTCATACTGGCTGTTTTGATACGCCTTACCTCTCTTAAAAACAAAATAATAACAATAAACTTTTTATTTCGGATCAATCATCCATAGAGAAATTAGTAACATCAAGATCTTATGCTATGTTAGTAATAAAAATATGCATTTCGAGTAACAATAATTAAACTGAAATCGGTCAAAATAATTGCAATAGAATATATTAAAATTTATTTGACCCTGCCAATAAAGAGTGCTATATAGTGCGCCTGAATGGGCAGTCAAACCGGCTTGCTATCATTTTCAGAATGCTATTGTTGCTACCACGAATTCTATGTAAAAGTAATGCTACTTTTTACGCATAATAGCGTGAAAACCATAGACACGTGCCTCTGCGAACATTTCCGATGCACTGCATCTTCGAGGTAGTGCCAACATCTTGTTTTGTATAAACACCTAAATCAAGACAAACATACCTGTTCATGTACACGAATGTATTACTAACCACTCCGCTACGCTTTACGACGAGATGATTACGATTGTCAGGAGAGTACGTGAACATGCATGATGGCATCACTATAGCGGTTTCAGATTATCTATCTTTCAGATTATCGTATTTTCTGCAAAAGATGCAAAATGGGAGGGAGGCGTCTTTCTCAGTTCAACGCTCGTAAAAGTCCCACGTGTAACAAAACGCATATACGCGGTCACGGAAACGAGCTTTCACACGTTAACGCACTTGGAGTACTGCAGTCACCATTGGGCGGGAGCACCTGGATACCAGCTTGGACCGTGTGATTCGATTCAGAGACGAACTGTGAGAATTATTACACACGGTATTGAGACTTCAAGTTTAAGGAGAGATATTGCCTCCGTTTGCGTGTTCTATCGATTATACAACGGCTTTTGTTCTGAAGAATTGCTCGACATGATGCCTTAAGCTTGTTTTTACAACCACACCGCTCCCCGACGGCAATCCAAAGCTTACACACGGTATTGAACCCTTAAGTATAAGGAGAGATTTTGCCTCCCTTTGTATGTTCTACCGATTATACAACGGGTTGTGTTCTAAAGAGTTGTTCCAAATGATGCCGACAGCTACTTTTTTAACCGCACCGCTCGCCGACGGCAGGGCGTTCACCCTCACACAATGGTCGCGTACTGTGCGGTTCCAGAGAAGTTTTCTTCCGAGAACTCTGAAGCTGTGGAATGTGCTCCCAGCCGAGGTTTTTCCAAGGGACTACAGCGTGGAGGTCTTCAAGAAATGCGTGAAGAGGTTTTTAGAGGGTCGGCAACGCATGAGTGACACCCCTAGTGTTGCAAATGTCCATAGGCTACGGTGGCTGTTTACTATCAGGCACGCCGTATGCTTGATTGCCACCTTAGTGGTATAAAAAAAAACGGATTTCAATCCGGGAATGCCGGCAGAAGTGAAAACTTGAACATTAACGTTGTGCATTTTTGAATATTATGGAATGGTTAGGAAATAATTTCGCATTAATTGCTTTATTTATCAGTAAAATACAATATTCATTTATTGCGCTATCGTACACAAACATGACAATTTATATTACATTAAAAAATTTTACACTTGAGAACTATTACAATTATTTCACACTAAAAAGTTTATCTCTCAGAAAAATCAACTTTCATCCATAATTTCAACGACTCACCATCATCATTACCAGCATCATTATCGCCAATCTCTAAAACTCAAACATACACGCACACTCGCGCAAGCGCCCCGCGCCGCTTAAACCAAACGGCGATGTTGATAAACCACGTTGAACGAAATGCGTAAACGCCAACAATTTCATGGCGCTTACAACTTTTTGGTCGCGAGAAAATAATGCCCTATGAACGATCTAGCGCTTCATGTTTTAATTGTTTAATTAAAGGAAACTAATGTTTTAGCGCTGCAGCGAACTTAAGTTCTAATTCGCACCAAAATCTTACGGTCAGGGTCACGTCTCCTGATGGACTGACGGCCTGACGCGAGTTTAGCATTTTTTACTCATCCCAAAAAGTGCACAATACAGCTAAAGAAGTTTTCACTTCAAAAATACGCTAACCGCCCTAAGCCAAAGCATGCGGCGTGCTGTAATTCACGGCACTTCGATGATGTCAATCAATGAAAGCTGCATGAAATCACGGTTAAAAATCCCTTTAAGCTCACCAGAAAACCTTTGACGGACCGCCCGCCACGCCGCCGCCCAGCTTTTAGAAATCACATCCCTCGGGACATCGAAGCTTACTTTAACTTTTCAATAAATTATTTATCACCGCGGACTTTCAGGTGCCGGAGTATGTGGCACGAGAAATCATTTCACCGCAAAAATGGCCTATTAAGCGACCACTGTAGCCTATAAACGCTAGCAAATACATTAAGTATCACTCGCGCGATGCCACCTCTGCTGCTAACACAGCAACTCTGTTGGAACTTACCGGTGACCTCACACATACGCAGGAACACAGCAAGGAAGGAAATAGGAATGTAAGTTTTAAAATTTTCGCGTTGCATAATTACATAAACATTTTACGCATAAATTAGGTAAAATTACGTATTAAGACCCGTGGTCACGGGCGTACAAATCCGCCGAAAAGTTGGGAAATACAAAGGTAATATTTTTACCTAAATTACGCGTTAAGTTCCCTAGGAAGTTATTTGGCCGCGGATTTCTGTGAGGTGAAGGTAGGTAGGTAGGAAGACCAAGACCCACAGATATTTTCAAGCACACAAATGTTTGTCCTGTGCTAGAATACTATTGACCTATAAAATTTAGTATTAATATGGAAAGTTTGATCAGCATTTATTGGCTAGTGTGCGGATTAACATCGCGGCACTTACGGCTTATTGGTTAAAATATCGTCTCATTGGCCAGTAGCCTCGATCGCTGAGACATTTAGGCGCTAAAACACAATGTGTTTGTAAACGCGGGGTGCCTTCATGCTCAGTCGTGTGGTTTATTGGTTCGTGCCATCAACTCACAGTTTGTAAAACGAATAACAGTTAAGACTGTATGTTTTTGATTCTAGTCGAATTTTACAAACTCAGTTTATTTACTCTCGTAAGTACGCTTTAACGCTTCAAGATGTGTTTCTTTTATGAAAAAAACAAAGGTACCATAATGTACCCTTTTTGTCGTTGCGTTATTTATACCAATTACGGTATTTTATCTCTCACCGTAATTATTTTATTAACTTTTAATAGACTCGTCTTTTAGATTTAATCAATCTAAACTTCTAATTAACATTTGAGAAATTCATTCATGTTTTAATTAAAATTAAAGTAACATGGTATCTCTGAATTAATTTTGACATAGTGTTTAAATTAATTAGGTATTGAAATGCCCGGGGGTATCGAATTCACTGCAATGTAATTATCGAAAACAGCCGAGTCTTATTTCGTTCGTTTGCCCACGTAAGCAAGCAATTAATTATACAAAAGCAAATTAAATGCAAGAAATAATTCTAAGAATATTTAGTATAGATTTGCGTTATTTGTTTATAAATAAATCATAGATACAAAGTAAAGCTTTGAAGATCTTTATCGTTCAAGCGAATAATATTATTATTGTTTCAAAAATATTAAAGGTGGTATATACATCGCTGTGCACGTTGACTTAGCTTCGATTGGTATAAAAATATATGTGATGCCATCTACTGCAAACCACGAATACGTACGTTCGAACCTTTGGTTTGGCCTTTGGCCTTTAAGCTGCAAGTCTTTCCGTGCACATCCTACGCAGCAATGGGGTAGCACATTTACATCAACACAAACTTGTATCCAAATTCTATCCCCATAATGTCTCAAAAAAAAAAAATACGTGTTGTACGTTACGTGTTGTTGTACGTGTTTGTACATTAGTAATATTTAAAGCAAGAAAATCAGATAGCTCTCCATTCTAACCATCCATGTGAACTTATCAATAATAACCAGTTGAGAATGCGCAAGCTTGCATTGCCAGAGGAACACCTGGCTCGTCAATTTTACAACAATTCAATATTTTTTTAATTGTCGGCCATTTTGACCATGTTCCTTAAGAGATAGGAACGGTGTTCCTGAATATTCCTATTCTACTATTTTATGCTGAACCCGAATCTGAAGTCAAAATTCGAAAAAAAGCGACAGACAAACGCACAGATAAACATATAGAATTCATATAGGAACGGTGTTCCTGAAAAGTCGGTTTACGTTGGTTCGAATATGACTGTCCCTTATCGTACAGTATATCTCTCGAAATGAAGCTGCTGTTTGTATATTTTATTTTATGCCAATAATATGGCAAATATATGTACGGCCTACGTAAAAGTACGTAGTTATGGTAGCCTCGTAGTATCGTAGTTTTTTAAGAGACGTAGGGGGCATCAAAGCAGCGCGTCTGTGGGAGTACCTCCACCTCACAGAAAACCGCAGCCAAATAACAACTCCGTAGAGGGTCGTTGTGTTCTTGCGTGTGAGTGAGGTCTCCAGTAAGCTCCTAAGGAGTTGCTGTGTTAGCAGCAGAGGTGGCATCGCGCGAGTAATACTTAATGTATTCCAAGCGCTAATAGGCTACGGTAACCACTTTAAATCCGGTTGACCGTGTGGTTGTACGACTCCTGACGTTACTCGTATATAAAAAAAAACCTGTAGGTACTTGCAGGGGTGTTATTCGTGCGTTGCGACATTCTAAAGACCTCCTCACGCCTTTTTGAAGAACCTCATGCTATAGTCCCTTGGGGATACCTCGGCAAGAAAGTTACTCTATAACTTAAGTGTGTTGGAAGAAAACATTTCTATGCCGGGAAAGGGCGAACGGAGTGCTAAGAGTATTATTTAGGAATTTTCCCTGAAAGTTTTAAACAAATGTTCGAGATATATATATATATATATATCTCGAACATTTGTTACCTACCTACCTACCTTCACCTCACAGAAATCCGCGGCCAAATAACTTCCTAGGGAACTTAACGCGAAATTTAGGTAAAAATATTACCTTTGTATTTCCCAACTTTTCGGCGGATTTGTACGCCCGTGACCACGGGTCTTAATACGTAATTTTACCTAATTTATGCGTAAAATGTTTATGTAATTATGCAACGCGAAAATTTTAAAACTTACATTCCTATTTCCTTCCTTGCTGTGTTCCTGCGTATGTGTGAGGTCACCGGTAAGTTCCAACAGAGTTGCTGTGTTAGCAGCAGAGGTGGCATCGCGCGAGTGATACTTAATGTATTTGCTAGCGTTTATAGGCTACAGTAGTCGCTTAACAGGCCATTTTTGCGGTGAAATGATTTCTCGTGCCACATACTCCGGCACCTGAAAGTCCGCGGTGATAAATAATTTATTGAAAAGTTAAAGTAAGCTTCGATGTCCCGAGGGATGTGATTTCTAAAAGCTGGAACGTGGCGGGCGGTCCGTCAAAGGTTTTCTGGTGAGCTTAAAGGGATTTTTAACCGTGATTTCATGCAGCTTTCATTGATTGACATCATCGAAGTGCCGTGAATTACAGCACGCCGCATGCTTTGGCTTAGGGCGGTTAGCGTATTTTTGAAGTGAAAACTTCTTTAGCTGTATTGTGCACTTTTTGGGATGAGTAAAAAATGCTAAACTCGCGTCAGGCCGTCAGTCCGTCAGGACACGTGACCCTGACCGTAAGATTTTGGTGAGAATTAGAACTTAAGTTCGCTGCAGCGCTAATACATTTTAAACAATTAAAACATGAAGCGCTAGATCGTTCATAGGACATTATTTTCTCGCGACCAAAACGTTGTAAGCGCCATGAAATTGTTGGCGTTTACGCATTTCGTTCAACGTAGTTTATCAACATCGCCGTTTGGTTTAAGCGGCGCATGGCGCTTGCGCGAGTGTGCGTGTGTGTTTGAGTTTTAGAGATTGGCGATAATGATGCTGGTAATGATGATGGTGAGTCGTTGAAATTATGGATGAAAGTTGATTTTTCTGAGAGATAAACTTTTTAATGTAAAATAATTGTAATAGTTCTCAAGTGTTAAATTTTGAATGTAATATAAATTGTCATGTTTATGTACGATAGCGCAATAAATGAATATTGTATTTTACCGCATACATGATAGTACTTTTATACTGATAAATAAAGCAATTCGTGCGAAATTATTTCCTAACCATTCCAAAATATTCAAAAATGCACAACGTTAATGTTCAGTTTCACTTCTGCCGGCATTCCCGGTGTGGTTGTACGACTCCTGACGTTACTCGTATATAAAAAAAAACCTGTAGGTACTTGCAGGGGTGTTATTCGTGCGTTGCGACATTCTAAAGACCTCCTCACGCCTTTTTGAAGAACCTCATGCTATAGTCCCTTGGGGATACCTCGGCAAGAAAGTTACTCTATAACTTAAGTGTGTTGGAAGAAAACATTTCTATGCCGGGAAAGGGCGAACGGAGTGCTAAGAGTATTATTTAGGAATTTTCCCTGAAAGTTTTAAACAAATGTTCGAGATATATATATATATATATATATATATATATATATATAACGAATTAGCGCGAAAAACATGTTTTATATGTACCTTTCTCTCCACCTCCATTTCCTGAATATACATGTATTATATTTTTTATATGGTATATTAGCAAAATAATTTAAAGTGTTGTTATTAACATTTAATGCAATTTAATAAAAATATATTATTATTAAAGCCCCTTATTTTACACATGTCACAAAAGTATAGACGTGGTCATTAAGATACATCCATTACATATAGTATTGTCTTAGGTTTTCGCAATTGTTACACATTGAATTAAACAATTTTTAACTGAGACTGTCTTCCTGCGACCACGGATGCTGCAAAGCATTCGAAACGTCAGGTTCAACAAAATAAATAAAACACCGCACCGTAAAGTAAAAGTACCGCACTTCCGTTAAAAATTGTTTAATCCAATTCCATTACATATCTTGGAGTAATCACTGATCTTTCGTGCAAATACGTTTACGAAAGCTCATATTCGTTTTCAAAAACTTGGGACATGTCATGAATTACCACTTCTTAGAGCGTATATATCTAGCTCTTGCACAATGTATACCCTCATATTGTATACCTCCTTGGGTGGTGTACCAAAAATCTCAACGAAGCAGGCAGATAGTTATTAAAGTCAAAGTCAAAGTCAAAATCTTTTTATTCCGTAAAAATGGCTACATTTGTTTGGAATCGTCACAATTTTTTTCCCTACCGTGCAGTTCATGACTAGGTGAGCACTGATAAAAATACTGCCAAAAAACTCAGGCATCCCTCTTTTGGTATCCAAACAAATTTACATAATTTATTAATTACATTATAATTGGATCGACTCAATCCCAGGCATTTTTATCATTAATATAGTATGATACTTTATAATATGCCCTGCTACACAATTTGGCTTTAATAGTAGTTTTAAACTTGTTTATTGACAATTCTCTTATATTGCTGGGAAGTTTGTTATAGAACCGTATACATTGCCCCATAAAAGAATTACTTATTTTGTGGAGACGGCTTGCATGTAACACAAGATTATGCTTATATCTAGTATTTATGTTATGAGTATCGCTCTTTTTACAAAATGAGTCTATGTTTTTATGGACATACAAAAGATTTTCATAGATATATTGCGATGCGACTGTTAGAATATTTATTTCTTTGAATTTTTCTCTAAGGCTCTCACGGGGACCAAGTTTGTAGATAGCTCTTATGGCTCTCTTTTGCAATAAAAAGATGGTGTTAATGTCCGCGGAGTTACCCCAAAGAAGAATTCCGTATGACATAATACTATGAAAGTAGCTGAAATAAACTATTCTAGCCGTATCAACATCAGTGAGCCGTCTAATAGTTTTCACTGCATAGGCTGCAGAACTTAGTTTTCCTGATAATTTTTCAATTTGTGGGCCCCATTGTAGTTTGGAGTCAATTGTTATACCCAAGAACACAGTTGTCTCCACAGGGGCTAAATTAGTTCCATTAACATGTACATTGGTAGTCACCTGTCTTACATTAGGTGTTGAGAACTTAATTACTTTAGTCTTTTTATCATTTAAAAGCAGATTATTAACATTAAACCAATGCATAACTTTAGAGAGAGCATCGTTAACTTCGTCATAATTACCTAACTGTCTATTAATTTTGAATGTCAAAGAGGTATCATCCGCAAACAATACAATCTCATGTTTATCCTTTACATATATACTTTACATATATACATACATTAATTTCCCGCACTATGTTACGGCTGCATTTCACCCTTGCGGTGTTGACGCGCATGTAGTAAATAGACGTAGAATAAGTATATGTAAACGGTCTTCACATGTAAGATATAATATACACTAGAAGATATTTTTGTTATATGGAAACTTATTTGTATAACAAGATAAACAAAAACAAAACAAAATTATAATCTTGGTTGACAAGCTACACTAAATTGTGATGAAACAGAATTTTTGTTTTGCAGATAAGCTTTCTTATGAATTAGTATTAACGTTTAAATATCGTATATAATTTCATCGTAACAATTATTTATTGAACTACTATTGTTACAACAATTTATTTCAGAACCTTCTGTCATATTGTAATGTTGATAAATATTTAATATAGCTATATTTAATATCACGAAAGTATAATAGTTGAATACGTGAAACTGTTGTATATATTTAATAGGTGATGTGCTGCTTTAAGTATACTCGTATATTTGTCAGATTTATTTAGATATTCTTTAAACTACAAATAGGAATGCAGTGTTTCACCACCGAGAGACGGGAACCTGGCGACCTATACTTACAGATTTTTCTAAACCTACATCAGTCGGTGGAGTATTTATATGTATAACTTTACGAATTTGATGCGAGAAGAAATAAATTGATATATTATTACATTATGTTATTATTGGCAAGCCGCAAGTTCGCGTAACCTATTCAAGTTCCGATAATTGTCATAGTAAAATTCCTTATTAATAACAAAACTTAAAATAAAATAATGCCTATTTCTATAATAAATATTTCGCAAATAATATCAACCGTTCCTAGTACTCTGCCATACTAATAAGAATGCTTAATACTTAGAAATACTTTTTTAAGCCATAACAGCTTCAGCATTATTATTAGCTTCGGATTATACACTAACCGATACCTTAATATCAATCGCAAATGCATGCAAAAACATTTTTAATGCATTTGCGCCTAACTATATTAACAAGCACATATTAAAAATTACTCCAATTACATTAATTACTGACTATCATATTTCATAATTTCAAAGTAAATGCATTACGAATATACCACTTATAAATTATTATGTTATATAGTTAAGTTACCGCAGTTAGCTCTTAGTAAATTCAATTCAATTCAAATCTTTTATTTCAGACAACAGGTTTACCTTAACGGGACAGGCCCACCACTCATACCCACCACTGTGTCTCCTGTGTAGCCAGAATTAACAGCGGCGACCACAAAAAAGGCAATGAACGGTGATGTCCATTGCCGTCCCGGGGGTTAAACTACAGCTGCCTTGGAACTCACAAACGAATTTAATCAGAAGAAATTTGTTGGAGTAGGAAGTTTTAGAATTGACTTCAGGTTTACCTTAACTTAAAATATATAATGACACTCTAAACTTAACTTTAACTAATTCCACGTTGAGTCGCCGACGTGACGAGTAGAGTCGTTAGATAACCGTCCTCGGAACTTCCGAAACACAATTCCCTCCGGCCAGAATTCTTCCTTCATGAAGGACGGCAGATGATGTCTTAGCCCTCACCTCAAAGCAAGGAAAAAGGTAAAGAGCACTATTTTCTCACTTCCTTTCACTTCAAAGCCACACATTTCACAAAATCTTCTACGGGCACTGTACAAATATTACTCACGTAGGTATCTGATAGCTGCTAGTTTGGCATGGAAGACTCTTGCGGCCTCACCGTAGTAGTTTCGCCACTAATTTCCAGAAAGGTTTCACTTTACAGCATCCTACAGCCTTTGTACTCAATCAACAGACCACCAAACATTGCCCTGTAGAAAGGATTCACCAGAATGGCCGTACAAACAAATTCCGAATGCAGGTTATCTACTACTGAGCTTTTCGTAATTCAAATAAATAACTATTTTAATTTAATTTACCTTTAACTACCTAATTTACCTTATAGATATATGGTACTTTCGAATGACCTTGGATGAGCTCGGTGGCGCAGCGTTTAATAACGCGACTTTGTCACTGACACTCGTGGGTTCTATTTCCGTACTATTCTATAGATGTCTTGTCTCTTTAAACGAAAAAGCAGTCAGTCTGTGAGACAGTCAGCCTCGAATCACAACGATGCTAAAGAAGTTTTCACTTCAAAAATAAACTTATTCCTGGTAGCACGCGTTGCACGCGCAGCGAGGTAGCACTTGCTAATCGCTGTAGTCGCTGTAACCAATTTCCACACAGAACCAACATTTTGTGTGCATGGACATGTTTTTGTTGGACTAGAATAGATTTTAAAAGATAAAGATAATATTAAAGATTCATTTATTTACTAAAATAATAAAGCATGATCAAAGCAGATCAAATGAAGAAGACCGCATTTGTATTAGTACCTACAAGGTTCTGTTCGGTGAGTGGGGTTACCAGCAAGCTCTAGAGGAACGCTGTGTTAGCAGCTAGGATGTCAATGTGCGAGTACTACTCCTTGCATTACTAGCGATCATAGGCCATGGTAAACATTTTAAAATCAGTATATCGATCCGATTTATACGATTTCCACGTCACATTAAGCGGGTCGCATAATCGCTTGCCTCTAGATGCTGTATCAAATATATCAACTTACAACAGTAAAAATGTATACAATTTATTTTCAAATACGGTACCCTAAAATAATAATCTAATCGTAGTTAGAGGAATCCCAAAAATACAAATATTTACATTTCAGTTATTCTGCCCCTTCTTTAGAATACTTGAAATGTAAGTTTTAGTATATCTGTAATCACACATATACTAAAACTTTTGACGTATATTCAAAAAATCTTGCACAGAATTTTTTGTTGTTGCACAGAATGTTTTTTTCAAATAGGTACCTAGAACAAAGTGTGTAGGGCAATATTTGATCATTAACGTTCACTAATGAATATAGAACCATTTAATTTGGAACTTGTTGGAAGAGACACAGTAATTAGTCATTACTAGGGGTCGCCTCAGTTGTTGTAATCAATTATTATTGAAAATATGAGGCACATTTCCATTTTTATCTAATTTTTCAAAATTTTGTTATTGATGAACATCTCATCACCGTTTTGTCTGTATATAGAGTAGGTTAAAAAATGCAGCGTTATAATAACGCAAGTTGAATAGATATAAAACTGACAAATTATGAATGTCGCTCCATCCAAGTGAGATCTGGGAGAATCTAATTATTTTATTGTTTTCCTCATATTTTGGGACCCTTGTCAAAAACGCTGGAACCTTTCGCTGACGAAATAATTAATTATCAAGGGTGATAATTAAGCAGATTCTTATGATTTCTATGTATTCTCATTATACACAACGATGCCCATTAAGAAGCTCAAAAAAAGGAATATACACAAATATTATTCTAAAAAAAATTAAATATTTGAACTTCTTAGAGAATCTTCACATTTTTGAAAAAATATTTCTCATCTAGTGTAAAAAATCCTAGCCTATATAACGTAGTACGTTCTTTTGGTATACGTTTTCATTTTTTTTAATTAATAAATGTTAAGTCACATTACAGTGAGTGCTGCGATTATATATTTCTTAAGTATTACATGACCTTAAGGTAACCTAAACGAAACATTCAAAACCATCGCATTCTTTGGTGTCTCCGGGGAATGCGCCACGAATGCACTGCACGCGCATCGCACGCGTGCAGCACATGTAATACTACTGTAATTGTGGTGCGTTTATATAGTGCAGCTCATACAAGGCTTGTTTGTACATGGGAGATGAATGCACTCCACGGGTACAGTTCGGGTGCCAGTAAGTTGGTTTGCTCACACGGTTGCTATCATTGGTACGGCAGTGCACATATGATTGTATGCCTCCCGACGTTGTATGTAGCTCGACCTCACAGAAGAATCCATCTTGTTGAGGGTTTGAGGGTTGTATTAACAGTGGAAGGATAGCAATGAGTTATACTCCTTGTATTGTAATAACGAGGTGTGCTGTACGTTTGTTTGTTTGTGTAAAAGGAGAGTAAATATATTATGCAAATAATTATGAATTTAAAAAGTTTCTTTAATTTTAAGAATGCATTTCCGTTTTGAATTAACATTTTAAATTGGCCTCTAAACAAAATGTGTCACGAACAGCTCTATCCTACTTATACGCCGCGTATTAAAATTATACGTTCCGTTCCGTGGCACAATTTTGTTGTATGTGCACCTTTTGCTGCTAGACTATAATTAAATAAAACCCCTATGTTATCGCACTAAATTAAAAGCTTCTCATTTTAAATCCGATAAAAAATGACACTATCGTATTACCTGTGTATTACTGCTCATTTCTTGTCGAATTATTTTGGAAGCGACAGACCGTGAGAGAGATATGGACTCGATTGCTGATTTTGTAAACAATGATTTGTTAAATTACAAATTCATTGGAAATACGAAATGTTGTTTCACGATAAATGATACTGCATACTTTGGTTCTGACAACGCGTTAATATATGTACGTATATATGTATATCTTCACGCCAGGTACCTTGCGGGGTAGGCAGAGAGAATCGACCGCCGTTAGACGTGGTCCTTACACCCTCATTCGTTTCTTTATCATTCATAGCTCTTTTCATACACGCTCTCCGTTTTTTAGATCTCCTGACATCACCTTCTGATAAAACACGATCAATTTGGTCATGGTAGCTGATTCTTGGTCTTTCTCGGCTACTTCCTTCCTTCCACTTTCACATTGTATATCTTGTTTCATCGTTCTTTCATACTTCAATATTTATATACGCCCGAACCAACGGAGTATGCTTTTTTCTTATCTTAACACCAATACTATCTTTCAGGCCAACTCACTTTTTTTCATCATCATTTCGGTAATATATGCAGGTAAGTTTATATCTACATACAAATTGAAATCACGTCTTTTCACTGAAGTGTTTATTTTTTTATATATATTCGGGGTTAAAGTAATACGGATTAAAGTATGAAATTGCCGTTTTATAGTAATAGATACTTTAAATTGACATTAAACCTTCATGGTGTAAGATTTTCGAGTGAAACTTTTTTTTCATGTACCTATGAGGTTTTTCTTTTAAAAAAATGTGCAACATTTAATTTTAGGCGGGAAAGATGGATACTTTGAAAATCCGAGTAAGTTTTTAATACTAGTTCCGACGCGGAACTAACGCGGCAGAAACAGCTCGCAATATCAATGCTGCGTTTGAAGAGAAGAATGCTAATGAACGCACCGTGCGTTATTGCTTTAAAAGCTTTCGTAATGGAAACTTCGTCTTGAAGAACGAACCACGTAGAAAACCACCCACACAGATGTATAACGCTGAATTCAAGGAGATGGTAGAAGTCGATCCGAGTCAAACTACCCAGGAATTAGCGGCATGGTTTAACGTTACCTTACGTACAATATTGACTGTCACAACCAAAGTATGCGGTATGGTTTATCGTGAAACAATATTTCGTATTATCCAATGAATTTGTAATTTAACAAATCATTGTTTACAATATCAGCAATCGAGTCCATATCTCTCTCACGGTCTGCCGCTTCCAAAACAATTGGACAAGAAATGTGCAGTAATATACAGAAAATACATTGAGGACATATTTTATTGCATTTTTTAAACAGGAGTAGATTTTAATTTAACGCGAAAATATTGTTTTTTTTTAATTAAATTATAGTCTAGCAATCAAAGTTGTATCACAATAAGACAAGACTGTGCCATAGCGCAGGACAAACTAACGAATGTACGAAAATGAAAACGCTTATCATATATCGACCGATGTACAGTTTTGCAGTCATCTGGAGTCAAAGCTAAGTAGGCGTCCAAAAAGATTGGTGTGATCAATAGATTTAAACAATACTTTATACCTCAACATCGCCTTTTAAGTTTTACTTAACTTTATAAGGCCCACATGGAATACTGTTCACATCTTTGGGCTGGCGCGCCGCAATAGTTGCTTGCTCCATTTGATAGCATACATCGTACAACGGCTGGACTAGCTTTGTACATAAAAAGATGTTGGTTCTGTGTACTGTACAAATTGCATTATGGATGGGAGTGTTCGGTGGAGCTGTTGAACTTAATACTAGCTGATTTCTACCATCGTAACACCACTCGCCAGAAACTAAATTTTTACCCTCACCATCTTGATCAGCGGCAATCCACTATAGTACGCTTTTTGAGGCATTTTCTGTCACGTACGGTGAAATTGTGGAATAAACTACCCTCAGCTGTGTTCTCAAACAAATAAGATATTTATTGCCTTCAAGAAAAGAGCATACGCTTCCCTAAAAACGCTGCATCGGATCAGTGACGGTTTGGTGCCACCTTTTTTGCCACCTGTAATAAAAGAAACATCATTTTATCACGCGGTGTATAAGTAGGACAAAACTGTTGGTAATTTCGTTCGGCTACCAAATTAAAATGTGAATTGGAAACGGAAATGAAAACTTAAAAATAAGGAAATTGTTGAGATTCATAATTATTTACGTATTTATTCTTTTTTACACAAACAAATAAATATACAGCCCACATGATGATTACAATACAAAGTGTATAACTCTTTGTTGCAACCCTTCCACTGTTAATATAGCAACTCTGCAAGAGCTTAATAGTAGACTTACTCTCGTGTAGAAACACGACCCTCTATCTTTAATCTGTGAGTTGGAGGTACATATAATATCGGGAGGCATACAAGCATACAGCCCACCTTATGTAAAGCAGTTATCATAGCCTGTGAACGCTTGCAATAGATTAAGTATAACTCGCGCGATATTACCCCTGCTCCTAACACAGCTATTCCTGCCGATGAACTCGCCAGGAGCGCCGCACTGGGGTTGCGGAGGCGGCCAGATTACGACCGCTGCCCTGTCTCATTCGTCAAAGGTATGATCCGTAAGGGTACCATTGACGAATGGGACAGGAGATACAAATCGGGAACAACAGCTTCGACGACGAAACTGTTCCCGAGTGCGGCGGAGACGTACGGCATCGTGGGCAAAATGGTGCCGTCGAGCATCACCACGCAGGTCCTCTCGGGGCATGGTGGGTTCTCCGCGTACTTGCACAGATTCAAGTGCGCGGATGACCCATCCTGCTTCTGCGAGCCCGGCGTGGACCAGACAGTGCAGCACATATTGTTTCGGTGTCCCGCATTCTCCAAACAGAGGTACGATTTGGAGCAAGAGTTGAGAATGCGGGTCACCGAAACCACAGTCTCCGAAATAGTTTTGGGGGGAAATAGAGCTAAATTTATAAAATACTGCGTCAGTCTAGCTACGGTTGTCATTGATCGCAACAAGCAGAGCAGCTCCACCTAGGACTAATGCTGTATACCTCGGCTATACTCCGTATAGCCGATGGGATCGCGGTGGCTAGGTGGAGCTGTGAAGCCCGCTGTCGCCCGTGGATGGACTGACGTAGTATGGGGAGGGAAGTTCGAAAATTACTGCAGTTATTTCACTGGCGTTCTAAAATGGGCAAAAACGAAAGATGATGAATGAAAGTTAGAATTACGGAATGAATGAGAATATGATGTGTGAATGTGTTTCGGCTGGAAGAATATTAAGATGATGATAGCCTTGCCCATGGCAGGGGTGCAAGTAATAAATTAATGAAAAAAAAAAAAAAAAACTCAGCTATTCCTTAGGAGTTTATTGGTGATTTCACTCACACGCAGGAACACAACAACTCTCTAAAGAGTTGTTATTTAGCTGCAGATATCTGTGAGGTGGAGGTACTTCTCAGATGAGCTACTTTAATTTACCCTACCTCTCTTAAAAACACCTAAACAAGACAAACGGACATGTAAACAAATGTTTATCCTGTGTAGAAATCGAACCCACGAGCGTTGGTATCAAAGTAACGTTACTAACCGCTGCGCCACCGAGCTCATCATGGAGAGTAGAGCTTGAGAGGAAGCTATTAGTTCTTCTTAACTTCTTTATCTTCTTCTTAACTTCTTCTGTTTCCTGTACATTATATAGTATAAGCGGAGTCCGCTACCTGAGCCGAGGTTTTTCCTAGACACTACAGCATGGGTTACTTCAAGAAAGGCGTGACGAGGTTTTTACCGGGTCGGCAACGCAAGAGTGACACCCCTGTTGTTGCAAATGCCCATAGGCTACAGTAATTGCTTATCATCAGGATGGCCGCACGCTTGTATACCACCTTAGTGGTATAAAAAAAAACAGTAAATGAATAAATACATGTATCTCGTGTAACAAATTATGACGCAAGTCGCACGAAGCAATATTTCGTAGGTCGCACCCATTTTGTCAGCAGTTGTTTTCGCATGAATGAACTAAACCTATTCTTGTATCGCTCACAAATGTAACTCAGTACGAATATTAGACTTTCACCGTGATTGTGGAGAACACAAATCAATAAATGTGTTGACGGTGCATTACAGGCATCTGTCGATCAAATGGCTAAAAATTGTTTACTTAACTTTAGCAATGATGATACCGAAAAGTTGATAAGTGTGGTTTCCTAGTTCTCAAAGTTTGTTTTCATTAATGTCTTCTAATACATTAATACACAACTGAAGTTACTCACTTTCACCTTTATACAAACAACACATGACCTCTATCTCACGATTTGACGAGTAAATCTCACTTGAAATTTACATACATTTACACTGCAATTATTTACACATGGACACTCACAATGCGACTAACATATCAAGCATATACAGTCATAACTTCTAAGCTTTAATATACTCGTAGTTATCAATAAAGCAATGTACAACTTAAACATATGCAACGTAGCAACAACACAGAACTTCACAATTCACAATCATTAATCTCACCAAACACATACTGACGTCTAGTTAGTGGCTCAAATACTCTTTTTCTTTTTTCTGTGCTCATTTAATAAATAAATAAATAATTATTGCCAGACACATTACGCAGCGCCACCTAGCCCCAAAGTAAGCGAAGCTTGTGTGCTATGTGTGCTAGACAACTGATAAACATAC
The DNA here is from genome assembly GCA_947507595.1 of Pyralis farinalis. Lineage (NCBI taxonomy): Eukaryota > Metazoa > Arthropoda > Insecta > Lepidoptera > Pyralidae > Pyralis > Pyralis farinalis. The sequence goes on from OX382264.1 coordinate 9,717,001, forward strand.
GTAAATACATTTTTTTTTTGTAAATACATACTTATTATACATAAAAAATACCCAGACCAATACAAACAGACATGTTCATGCACACAAATATTTGTACTGTGTGGGAATCGAACCCACGAGCATTGGTGTCAAAGTAGCGTAACAGCGCGTTCCACCACTGTGCCACCGAGCTCGTAATTAACGTTACTGAAATTGAAATATTGTTTCACTAAGCCAATAACCTAGGGTGGAGGGCTGGTGTCCTGAAATACAGGGTTGCCTAGCTTAGGCACCAGTCTCCCATAACTATGAACCAAGCTTTCTGTAATATTGACTCTACAATTTATGGGAGAAATAAATTATTAATAAAATTATTATCTATCTATAACTTCACGCCAAATCCCTTGCGAGGTAGGCAGAGAGAACCGAACGCCACGTGACTCGATCCTTACATATCTCACTCGCTTCTTTAACATTCATTGCTCTTCTCATGCACTCGCCTCGCCGGTTTTTAAGGCTCCTGACATCACATAGAACACGACTAATTTGGTCATAGTAGGTATGTCTTGGCCTTCCCCGGCTCCTACATCCTTCCACTTTTGCATTGTACTCGTATATCTGCTTCGTGATACTTTCATAAATTTATTATTATTAAAAAACCAGTTGAGAATGCGCAAGCTTGCATTGCCAGAGGAACACCTGGCTCGTCAATTATATAACAATTGAATTTTTTTTATTTTATTTGCCAGCCATTGTCACCATGTTCCTTATGAAATAGAAACGGTGTTCCTGAACATTCCTATTCTACTTTTTATACTGAATCCGAATCTCCGAATCGAAATATTCGAAAAAAGCGACAGACAAACACATAGACAAATGCACAGACAAACATATAGATTTCATATAGGAACGGTATTCCTGATATATATTTACGCACCCCTCAATCACTAAAACCTTGGGTTTTAGCGCCCAAATATCTCAATGGTTCGACATTGCAGACCAATGGGATGATATTATAGCCGGTAAGCTGATTAGTGACGAGATGTTAATCCGTGAACTAACTAACCAATAACAGTTGAGCGTTCTACTACCCCCTTACTATTGTAATCATCTTCTAATAATACACGATTAATTTGGTCTTGCTAGGTAAGTCTTAGCCTTTCTCAGCGCTTACATTCCTCTATTTTCTATAAAATTAAATAAATAAATAGTTATGCATGCATTTCTAATATTCTTAATAATCTTTAGGGAATGTTAAAAGTTTTTTATACCACTAAGGTGGCTTTTTATACCACAAGCGTAAGGCCTGCCTGATGGTAAGCAATTACCATAACCTACGGGCATTTACAACAACAAGAGTGTCACTCTTGCGTTGCCGACCCGGTAAAAACCTCCTAACGCCTTTCTTGAAGAACCCCATACTGCAGTACCTTGGGAAAGCCCGGGCAGGGAGCTCATTCCACAGCTTAATAGTTCTTGGTAGATAACTTTTCTGGTACGCGACTATTGCGGTTCCAGTGTATGAGGATAAACTCCCAGCCATCGGCGAGCTGTGCAATTGTAAAACGAGGCTATTGGCATAATGTCGAATAACTCCTCAGAACACAACTAATTAACTTTATACAATCGGTAGAACACGCAAAGGGAGGCAAAATCTCTTCTCAAACTGAAGGGCTCAATGCCTAGTGTGAGTTTAGGATCATCGACGATCCATACAGCCCGTCTCTGCACCAAGTCACAAGGTCTCCAGGTGCTCCCGCCCAAAGGTGGCTACAGTACTCCATATGCGGTCTGACTTCGGACTTATTCGGACTATAACAGAAGTCTTAGCACCGAGCTGAAGTACTGTTTGGTTCTGTTGAGCACACCGAGTTTGTTAGATGCCAGCTTGACCTCCCTATTTCTTTCTGCATATCTCTACTATTTTAATTGAATGTCGAGTGATTTTATAATAGCAGTTAACCACAGAAGTCCTGCGGTGCAGTACGATATACTCTGCCGGCCATTTTGAAGTAATGGTCCACGCTGTCTATATCACCGGATAATGCATTTTATGTTTTGCTCACTTATGTTTTTGGTTATTTTCATCATTCAGTATCTGTACAAATCATTTTCATTTGTAAAATCTTCGTCGAATTGAATTTTAGTAATCAAATGTAATATTCTAATGTTAAAGAATGCTATGAATGTTAAAGAAGCGAGTGAGGTATGTAAGGACTTAGTCATGTGGCGCTCGATTCTCTCTCCCTACCTCAGATGGGTTTCACAATAACGGGTAGTACTCTAATGTTAATTAACTTGAGTTAATAATAGTTTTTATTATGTGTTTAGGGTGATAATACGAAACAGGCTGTTGTACATTCGTCACAAAGTAAACTCGTCACATTTTTATACACTCCATACATTGAAATTAAATTCGCCACTTACCTTAAAAGATATGTGGAAATTCGTCACAGGTAGGTAAGAGATATAATAAATTCGTCACAAGTCTTCATTTTGCATCATTTTTTCATAAAGTACCGGTAGCAATATCTGTACGAAAAAAAAACATTGCGACGAATTTACAACAATCCAAATTAATATATGATGAATTTACTTCATAAACATAGAACATTGGCAAATTTATACATACTCGTACTTTTTTCCGTGACGAATTTATTTTGTCCGCTTCCTCCTTCTTTAGTTTCATTAATATACATTTCATCCCTATGAAACTAAAGAAGGAAGCGGTAACTTTTCGTGTTGGTGAATATAGGGTAACAGGAAGCAAGACCCTCAACTTATCATCCCTTCAAGGAAAGAAGTGAAGTAAAAAAATTGTTTTGAAATAAAAATTTAGAAAAAATTTAGCATCCAGGGTAGGCCTGGATGCTAAATTTCAAATTAATTTCAAGAAGAAAAACAACATTAATTTCGACAAGTGAAATAGCGTGGAGGTATAGATAAGAAAAGTTTAAGAACTACAGAGAGTAAATAACTTAGAGTATCAATTTTCTGACGTAAATTCTAAATATATCGTCTTCAATTTCTTCAAGAACAAGAAACAAACCTCACAAATCCTAGATTTTGAATGAAAGCATCCTATAAAATTATAATATCCTACCGGTTCCAATACGTAGCGGAACATTTCTAAAAATTCACGAGAACAAAATTAAAGAGACTTGCGTCTATAGTACCTTAAGGAAAATTGTATTCGTAATGAAATTTGTTAAACTAATCAGGGTAATTCACTCATTTGTTGTTACCTTACACAGCTTTATTGAAATAATTAGAACTATATTTAATGGCAAATAGAAACTTTGAGAGCAGTATTAGTCCAGTGTATAAAGAACCGGCCTTTTTGCCAACAGATCCCGCTTTCGAATCTGTTTTATATATCGGTTTTATAGCGATAGCAATGACCCCGCCGATCCTAATAGATTAGTAAACGGAATAAAGGAATCTAACGATTAAAATTACTTATAATGAATGTGGTTAAGTCTCTCAAACTTTTTATTATTCTCATACTTAATACTTAGTTCATATCAAAAAAAGGTTAAGGTATCCATATGTCTAAACTCTAATACTGGCACATCTTATCCACAGTATTAGAAACTTGTTATTTGTCTATAAATGTAAGGATGCCAATAATTGGGTGGGTGCCACGTATTACGGTATTACACAAAATTCACTGACCAGCCATGCAATTCTGTGAGAGCAAATATCCTTACATCCTCGGAAACATCGGCTGTTTAGCCTTGAACACAAAATTGTAATTCCTTAGTGTCGTTAATAGATTCAGGCGTTACTTTGCGAAAGTCAAATCCATATGCAATTTGATCTAACCCGCTTTGCGTGCTTCCGCCACCAATTAGTTCATGCGGCCTAGCGCCGGCCGGCACCCACCCACTACTGTTAGTACTTGGTACATGCCGACGCTGCCATGGCTGCTCCGGTAGTCTCTGCCTCGGCTGCTGCGGTCGTCCGTCATCTGGAACAGAATCCGCATGCCCCCACCACCACCGTCGCTGCCACGACTGGCCTGGTGGTCGTTAGTGTCGCTTTTCAGCTTGTGCGACACTAGCGCCGCAAGGCTGCGTTTGGAATTGGAATTCGCGTACGCTTACAGCCTTATAGAATTCCAAATAAAAAGCCGTGATCGCAGTAGACGATGTCAAAGCTGTGACATCTGTGATCACAGCGACGCACACAGCCATTACAAGTCGCTTAGAGAATTGCATGGCTGTCATGAGTGCGGTACAGAATATTCAATATGCATGGCTCGACTCGCGCTTGGTTGATTACTAGGCGCTACTTTGGGAGGGATATGAGCTTACGCCCGCCTGATTTAAAGTGGTTATCGTAACCTATGAACGCTTAGAGTACATTAAGTATCGATGTTGATGATGCCACCTCTCTTCGTCCTTGGAAATTACTGGTAACTCACACCCAGGAGCTGTTATTTAGCTGCGATTTTCTGTCAGGTGCAGGAAATTTTCAACTTTTCAACAACAGCTTTGATGCAACCTATCTCTCTTTACTACCTATCATTTTCGGGACAAAAAGGTTGAATATGGAATCCACTAAATTGTGAGAATAAAAATTTTAATTAAAGTTCATCCTTAATATAAATAGTATTTATTTGATGCGTACACAAGCGAAAGATAGATAAGAAGAACAGTCATTTCTTATTTGTTTTAGCTTCTATCACCATGTGCACCACTATTTCAACATAAAGCATGTATGAACTTGTTATTACTAGAATTTTACTTCATGTATATATATGAAAAAACTATTTGATGGCGCAAAATTGTAAAACGTATTTGTAATATTTTGTATCAAAGGTTAGCCAGTACAGCCATCATTCCTGAAACTTGCTACAAATTTAATAAAGCACTTTGTTCAATATTCATTGAAGAGCGGAATAATGCAGTTCAAGCTGCTACGCCCGGTGAAACTAAATATTTAATATCAACTGAATCGATAATCGACCCGATTAACAATGTTAGCTGGCAGAAAATATTTGTAAGTTTACATTTATACTAAAGTTTTATATATTTGAATTGATGGTAGATTAAAAAAGAGAAATGAAAACTATGAAAAATTTATACGATACAATATTGTGAACATAAGACTTGTCTAAGAGCCCGTGTCTGTCTAAAGGCAAATAAAGATTTTTTATCTTCTATTAAGCTATGAAAATAAGGCAAAGCCCTAGTTTTAAATCATCTTTTTCAACAATTCTTAGCTCAATGTATATAAATTCTGTCATTTGCGTCTTCCCATAAGACCTAATTCCTATCTTTTTATCTAACTTACAGGCTCTTTTGTACAAACATATACATCTCAGCTCATAAAATTCGATAAGTAGATACATGAGTAGAAAAACTAAAGAAAAGCAAAGTTATATTATATGCAATTTTAATATCCGCTACATACCAGTTTGTATGGACGGAAATCTTGTCATTTTATCACTTTTTCTTAACTTTTTACAGTTTCATGCGCGAAGCTAAGATTTGCGAGTTTTATACTTGTGAACCAAAGAGGTTTTTATAACTATAATAAAGTAACTAACTGGCAGACAATTTTGGAGTCTGCGGTCATAGAGACATAATTTGGAGATAATATATTCCATGAACGCTGTACTAATATAGTATTTTTTAAATAACCATAACATCAACATATAGAAGATAACAACAAACATGGAATTGGAACAGTAAGTAAGTGAGATTCAAGGGTATTCCATAGAACACCTTTCTGAAATCGTACAGTACGACCACGTTAGAATTTACCTTCGCTTCTTTCTCTACACAATAAAAAATATTGTTTTCCTAGTTTAGGTACAATATAATATGAATCAGTTGATTGAATGGGGTCCGATAGAGAATCTGCAAAAATTGCAGTTACTAAAGTAGTTAAGTACGTAATCATTTTCTCAGTTTCCAACATTACGAAGTTTGCTAAAGTTGCGTCAGGTCTCACAATGGGTGCATAAACTGTAACCGAGTACAAAACTCGCAAATAATTAATCATGTTAAGTGGCTATAGACATCATCTTTACTCCTAGCTCACGAAGTTTTAATGTAAATATTCAAAAGGCTTCAATACTTAAATAATTAATTTGAGAAACTTTGTACCGACCATAAACTCTTTAATCTGCCTTATGTTGTATGCGTATGTATGTGTAACTTCCCGCCAAATCCCTTGTGGGGTAGGCAGAGGTAACCGAGCACCACATGACTCCATCCTTACACACCTCGTTTGCTTCTTTAACGTTAATTGCACTTTCATGCACATTCGCCAGTTTTTAAGGCTCCAGATATTATCTTCCGATAAAACACGATCGATTCGGTCATGGTTGGTAAGTTGCGGCTTTCCTCGGCTCATACATCCTTCTACTTTCGCGTTGTATATCTGTTTCGTAATTCTTTTCTTCTGCGTTCTTTCTACATATCCGAAACAATTTTCTATAATTAATAAATATAAATATAAATAAATAAATAAATATAAATATTTGCGGACAAATTACACAGCGCCATTCAGCCCCAAAGTAAGCGAAGCTTGTGTTATGGGTACTAGATAACTGATAAACATACATTTTTTTTTTTTTAATAAATACATACTTATTATACTTAGAAAATACCCAGACCAAGACAAACAGACATTGTTCATGCACACAAATGTTTGTACTGTGTGGGAATCGAACCCCACGAGCGTTGGTGTCAAAGTAGCGTAACAACGCGTTTCACCACTGCGCCACCGAGCTCGTCAATTATGACATGTTTAAAAAATTAACACATCGCCAGTAGCTTTCCTAGATAATTCTACCGCCGTAAGGCCGTGCAGAGTTTCCATTGCGAATGTTAATAACAAGGGTTCAAACGACCGACCGACTTTACTTTGATTTTCAGTGTTACACAGACTTCGAAGTAGGTTGCTGATGTCACTAATCGGTACGATATACTACCATATCATTCTGCAGTCGATGAATTATTAGACACTAATTGTTAGAGACGCTACTAATCCAGTAACTCGTTAAAAGTTTTGTGATACTTTTCTTCACGCCAAGAATTCGAGAATCGTGGGTTCGATTCCCATACAAGACAAACATTTGTGTGCATGATCACGTCTGTATGTAGTTAATAGATTCAGGCGTTATTTTGCGAAAGTCAAATTTACATGCAATTTGATCTAACCTGCTTTGTGTGCTTCCGACACCAATTAGTTCATGCGGCCTAGCGCCGGCCGGCACCCACCCACTACTGTTAGTAAGTGCCGGCCGACGCTAGGCCGCATGAACTAATTGGTGCACAAAGCAGGTTAGATCAAATTGCATGTCTGTTTGTCTTGGTATGGATGTTTTAAGAGAGGTAGGGCGCATCAAAGCAGCCCGTCTGGGGAAGTACCTCCACCTCACAGAAAACCGCAGCCAAATAACAACTCTCTGGAGGGTGTGTGAGTGAGGTCACCAGTAAGCTCCTAAGGAGTTGCTGTGTAAGCAGCAGAGGAGGCATCGCGCGAGTGATACTCAATATATTACACGCGTTAATAGGCTACGGTAACTGCTTTGCATCAGGTGGACCTTATGCTTGCATGACTCCCGACGTTGTATACGAACGTGCATGAAAAGAGCTATCAGGTGCCGTGAGGTTCGTCGATGATCCTAAACTCACACACGGTTAAGCCACTGAGGTTGAGAAGAGATTTTGCCTCCCTTTGCGTGTTCTGCCGATTGTACTAAAGGAGTGTTCAGGGGAGTTATTCGATATGATGCTAACACCCTTTTCAATTGCACAGCTCGCCGATGGGTAGGAGTTCATCCTCACACATGGAACCACAATAGTCACGTACTGTGAGGTTCCAAAGAAGTTTTCTACTACTAGAACTATTAGGTGTGGAATGAGTTCCCTGCCAAGTTTTTCCCAAGGAGCTACGGCATGAGGTTTTCCAAGAAAGGCGTGTAGAGATTTTTACAGGGTCCGCAACGCTAGAGTGACATCTCTAGTTTTGCAAATGACCGCAGGTTACGGTAATTGCTTACCATCAGGCAGGTCGTACGCTTTTTTTCTACCTTAGTGCTATTGAAAAAAAACTTGTAGCTTTCGGATGTCCCTGAGTACCCCGCAAGATAATACATGTAGTTGTAATATAACTGCAGCTTTCTGGGACTAGAATAACTTGCCTAGTCGCTATGGTAGCCGTGGAGGTGTTAATGAGCGATATTCAAAATAGTAACGTAACTATGCTGTTAATGCAACTGTAATCAACAGCTTCATTAGAAGATTATGAAGCTGAGTACTGCCACACCCCTGTAATTAGTGGCTGAACGAAGACGGCGTATCATTATATAATTGACTGGTACTTCAATCAAAATTCTCCATTCACTTAAACAAAAGAGTTAATCTCTAACCATGTTATGTTACTATTTTTTTTTTTCTATTGATAGGCGTTAAGTTAATTTGTTCGCAAACGGCAGCTTGAACACGCTTTTTCGGCAATTCGTAATAAACACCGTTACAGAATATCCCTTCGCAACTAAGAACAAGACAATTAAGAAGAAGATATAAGAGATAAGATACGAGATTTGAAACCAGACCTGAAAATGGGAAACTGGCATTAGAAACCAACGACATGAGTGATGACATAACGGAAATAAGGGATGCTGAAGTGAGACGAGTCCGGCTTCATATGCAGATGGGGATGAGACAAAGCAAAGAGCATTTTTTATTAATTGTAAAACTAAAGGGAATACAATGCGTTAGTAATAGCTTTTCATATGGTCACCTCTTGCTACCGATATTACTCGTAGATTTAACACATAACTTTGCCGCTTCGCCCCATTTGAAAGCAAGTAATAACGTACTTTCTTTGCTCCTCTCCATTTAACTGTCTGACGAGCTCGGCGGCTCAGTCGTGAATGACGCGACTTTGACACCGACGCTCGTGGGTTCGATTTCTACACAAGGCAAACATTTGTGTGCATGAACATGTCTGTTTGTCTTGGTCTGGGTATTTTCTATGTATAATAAGTATGTATTTACAAAAAAAAATGTATTTACGTATGTTTATCAGTTGTCTAGTACCCATAACACAAGCTTCGCTTACTTTGGGGCTAGGTGGCGCTGTGTAATTTGTCCGACAATATTTATTTATTTATAAACATACGATCCGCCTGATGTAAAGCGGTTACCGTAGCCTATGAAAACTAGCTACAACAAGAGTGTCGTTTGCGCGCCCACCCCTGCTGTCAAGACAGCAACTTCTCATCTTCTGGTGACCTCACTTGCAGTCTTCTGTGAGGTAGTAGTACTTCCCCAGTCGAGCTAACGTCGTGCCTTATTTTTTACATAATCTATTAGAAAAATCACACTTTTCCATCTAACACTTACACACCACCTAGCACTCACTACATACCGAATCAACATATCACTCAAACAACCACTCATTGGCCACTGCAGAAATTTACATTCCGTCCTTACGAACATAAACCTGACTTTCGTGCATCAAAATATTCTGTTTTTATCCGACGCCAAAAAAGGAGGAGGTTCTCAATTCGGCTGTATTTTTGAAGTGAAAACTTCTTTAGCGGCGTTGTGCACTTTTTGGGATGAGTAAAAAATGTTAAACTCGCGTCAGGACACGTGACCCTGACCGTAAGATTTTGGTGAGAATTAGAAGTTAAGTTCGCTGCAGCGCTAAAACATTAGTTACCTCTAATTAAACAATTAAAATATGAATTGCTAGATCGTTCATAGGGCATTATTCTCTCGCGACCAAAACGTTGTAAGGGCCATGAAATTCTTGGCACTTACGCATTTCGTTCAACGTAGTTTATTAACAGCGCTGTTTGGTTTAATCAGCGCAGCGGTGCTTGCGCAAGTGTGCGTTTGGGTTTGACTTTTAGAGATTGGCGATGATGATGCTGGTAATGATGATGGTGAAATTATGGATGAAAGTTGATTTTTCTGAGAGATAAACTTTTTAATGTAAAATAATTGTAATAGTTCTGAAGTGTTAAATTTTTAATGTAATATACATTGTCATGTTTGTGTACGATAGCGCAATAAATGAATATTGTATTTTACCACATACATGATAGTACTTTTATACTGATAAATAAAGCAATTCGTGTGAAATTATTCCCTAATCATTCCAAATTATTAAAAAAATGCACAACGTTAATGTTTAATGTTTTCACTTCTGCCGGCACTCCCGCAGTGCAACCCGTTTTTTTTTTATGTTTGTTACTTTATAACTCCTTCATTTATAAAACGATTTGAAAAAACCTTTTTTTATTTGAAAGAGTATATATACTTCCAGATTGCTCCCATTTTTTTTTTCATATCATAAATTTCAGTTCTGATAGTGGGGTTCATGAAGATTTCAGAAAACTCCTCAAATATCATAGGCACACAGACATATAACGATTTCGGTATTTATAGCAAACTGGTTTGTATCGAATTAAATATACGGAGCACAGCCAATGAAACAAACAGTGGAACGAGACTGACTTTATTGTAGTTTAGAGGTAGATCTAACAATCGCATTTCACAACTACCTACATCATACTTATTATTAAATACACACTACAAACAAAAAAAAAAATATCGAGAATTCGCATTCAGAAGTATTATATTTTTAGTAAAATAGAGCTGGTAAAGATGGCCATCAAAACTTTTCAATGTTGAGCCGAAGACAGATTGCGTAGCTTTATCCATTCCACCAATGATCTGACGTCGTGTGGCCGATTCAATAATTTGTTGCCGTCTAAATCTGACAAAACTAACTATCGGTTTCTTTTTTTTTTTGTAATTTTTTTTTTATGTTAATGTATCAATCGCCTAATACCACTAAATATTTCGTTTCAGTGTTTATCGCTGGATTTGTAGATATAGAAGATCGGGTTGGAGATAGGTATCTAATATGTTCAAGACGGACCCCATACCGATTCATAAAAGAAAAATATTCATTTCTGTTATGAATAACATGAATTCGGTTTGAGGTTCTTCTAGTAAGTTTTGTTTTATTTTAAATTTGACTTATCTTCTATTACTACAATGCAGTAAAAAATACTTATCGAACATGTGTATTAAGAGTGGTGGGGTCTACCTCCATCTCACAGGAAACCGCAGACAAATAACAACTCCCTAGAGGGTTGTTGTAGTCCTGTGTGTGAATCACTAGTAACCTCCTAACGAGTTGCCGTGCTTGCAGCAGAGGTGGCATCGCGCGAATGACACATAATGTATAGCGAGCGTACAAAGGCTACTGTAACCGCTTTCCATCAGGTAGGCCGTATGCTGGTATGCCTCCTGACGTATTAAAAAAATATGTAGTATAAAACAAAAACCCCTTCTTTCTGTGTCACAACGCACGTGAGAATTCAATTATTTTCTTTGAAGTAATCTATTACCTTTTTATTTCTATGCGATTATATTTATTTATATTAAGTTTATATATAAGTATTTATTCATAGTTATTTTATAAAAGAGCGTGCATGAAAAGAGCAATGAATATTAAAGAAGCGAGTGAGGTATGTAAGGATCGAGTCACGTGGCGCTCGGTTCTCTCTGCCTACCCCGTACGGCATTTGGGGTGAAGTTGTAGATAGATACTCGTAGATAGATTCTATAAAAACTTATAGGCACCTAAGATCATAATTTAAAAATTAAAATGTCTGCATTTCGGTCAACGTTCGAATAATATGATTACTGAGAATGTGACTAAGCATTTAGACATTTCAAAGTTTAATGACATAAGAAAATAAAATGAAACATTTTCCACATTTTCTTTTACCCCTAAATTTATTCAGACCATGTCACTAATGTTTGCTCTTATGCATCTATTAGTCGTTAAACAGCAGAGGGAATTTTTAAGAGGGTTACAGGAGACTTATTTTTAAATGAAAATTTAATTTAAAAAAGCAATAATACGAAAATACTTTGATGTGACAGGCATACAGATACAACATTAGTTAAAGAAATTACCAATGAATGTGTTAAACTGATGGATAAAATTTACCAAGATATATGTATATATATCTTCATGGCAGGTCCTTTGCAGGCTAGGAAGAGACAACCGACGACCATAAGACGCGATCCTTAGGTACAAGATATAACCTTATTTGTTGACCTTAACTTAGTAATTTAACGAAGGAATGGATGCAAACAGCACAAGAACTGATAGCCGTAGAAACCAAATTGTGAAAATAATCAAGGAGTGAGTGATATCCTAGAGAGCTCGATGGCATCGTTGCGTGTGTCCTTCTAACCGAACACGCAGGGTAAGCAACGTCGACCGTAAGCCTGCCTAGGGATGGGTTTATCTATCTCGAGTTTTTCCGAACTTTGGTGGGTACGTTAACCCGTCGGTCCCGACTGTTGTTGATAGATAACAGTTGTTAAGCTAAGTCAGTGGCCCTCGGGCGTCTTGAAACTACTAATCTCCACCAATTCGCATTTGAGCAGCGTGGTAGAGTATGCTCTAAACCCCTTCAGTTGAAGGGAGACCCATATCCTTGCTATGGGATGAGTAAGGATTGATGTTGTTGTTGAGTGATATCCCTGGCATTACAAATGCTCTTTGCTAGGTAACTGCTTACAATCAGGCAAGCTGTACGCGTAATTTCAATCTTAGTGGTACGGTATAAAATAAAAGAGGGATGATGAAATTTAAGCATATTTTTTATTATATGTATATTCAAGAGTCTACAGGAAAACAAATGTACGGTGCGATGCGAAGAGATTAGTGTGTATATGTGCTTATATACTCTTATAACACAATAAACATCGTTGTTATATTACCATCCCGTTGCTGTTGTATTACCTAATCACCAGACCGCACGAGCGAAGAGCCAGAAACACAACTGTTTTCTAGATAATTACTATTTGCCACAGAAACACAACTGTTTTCTAGATAATTACTATTTGCCACAGAAACACAACTGTTTTCTAGATAATTACTATTTGCCACAGAACACAACTGTTTCTAGATAATTACTATTTGCCACAGAAACACAACTGTTTTCTAGATAATTACTATTTGCCACAGAACCACAACTGTTTTCTAGATAATTACTATTTGCCACAGAAACACGACTGTTTTCTACATAATTACTATTTGCCACAGAAACACAACTGTTTTCTAGATAATTACTATTTGCCACAGAAACACAACTGTTTTCTAGATAATTACTATTCTCCACAGAAACACAACTATTTTCTAGATAAATACTATTTGCCACAGAAACACAACCGTTTTCTAGATAATTACTATTTGCCACAGAAACACAACTGTTTTCTACATAATATTTATTTGCCAGCTGTACTATGCCGTATCTACTTCCTTTTTTCTCTCTTTTTTGGCCAGAGCTTAATCACGATAAGAAAAGGCATGCTCCGTTGGTTCGGACATGTAGAAAGAATGCAGGATGAAAGAATGACGAAACAAATATACAATTCCAAAGTAGAAGGATGTAGGAGCCGAGAAAGACCAAGACTAACTACCATGACCAATTTGGTCGTGTTTTATCAGAAGGTGATGTTAGGTGCTTTAGGACCCGGCGAGCGTGCATGAAAAGAGCTATGAGCTATGAAGCGAGTGAGGTGTGTAATGACCGCGTCTTATGGCGCTCGGTTCTCTCTGCCTACCCCGCAAGGGACCTGACGTGAAGATATACATACATAGCTTAATTACTAGTTGGGTGTACCACGTGCAGATCGATGCGTAAAGGTATTTTTATTAATCCACTTGTACGTCATACATGTACTTTAATGTGAAAATTAAACAAAAATTCCAATAATATCAGTTTGCGCAGTTTAAACCTGACTGGAATTTGTGAAGGTCCGATACCTCTTATCTACGATCTAATATCGTGTTTAAAGTTCGCATGGACTCGTGTCTCGGCAAGGTTATGCCGATGTGAAATTTAATAGTCTAAGTGAGAATTTAAGTACGCTTCTAGAATAATGCTTTTTATTTTCAGTATACGTGCAAGTCAATTTACTAAAAGAATAAATTACGCACCTGATATTATTTCTATATGCATGCATGCCTTTTCTTATCTTAACACCGATACTTTCTTTCAGGCCAACTCTTTCTCTGACATCTTCATAACGAACGCGGCCAGCAAGCAATTTTCTATTGTTTTTCTAATTCTATATTTTTGTAAATTTTATTCCATTGTAATGTTTGTTTTGCGTACTCTCTGCAATTATAAAGCCGTTCTCGTAGTCTATACACGTCTGTAATACAAGTACGACTCACGTATTGATACTACTCATGCCAACTCTTAAGCAGTTTCTGATATTTTTTACTTTCATGTGTACCCATGCAATCCACCTGAGAATCGATGTTTTACCAGTGGTTTACTGTACGCGGAGATACTTGTCAGAGGATAATTAATTATAAACTGTGTCATGTTAAAACACTTTATACGTGTTTTGAGACAGATAATAATCTGACGCTTAATATTCACCCGTTAAACCGAGAGTTAATTAAGAAACAGGTATGCGGTTACGGCGCAAAGTTGCTACAACAATCAACAAACTCCAACTCAAAGTGCTGTGGAGATTCTCGGATAGGATGTTGTTGTTAGTGTTTTGTGGGTTATGTAAGAGTATTTAGTACATCTACACTATAAACCGAGTATATACGCTTGTATATAGTCAGTTTTTACTTTAGTGATTTGATTGTTTATAAAAATGTGTCAGTTTATGTCACCGGTTCAACAGTAATAGCGATGGAGAAAAAGAAAGTCCAAAAAAATATGCTAATAACATTGTTGACTTTAAATATGGTATAGATGTATAAAATCAATTTTATTTCTCTTTATAGCATATAAAATGCTAATAATCATTTCTCAGTGGCACAGAACATTGGTAGCCGATTTGCGGCAAGTGCCTGACTATTTTTTTATGTGCCTGTATACGTCATACGTCATATCATACATAAGTAAGCTTATTTTATCTATGTAAATAAAAATCAATGTATTTATGTTTGTCTTTTATGAACTTGGAAACGGCTATGCAGATTTCGATGAAATTTTCAGGCAATCTTCAGATTAGTCCAGCGGGTGATCCTGTGAAATTTGGTAGCGGTCAGATCACGCCTGCTAAGACGGGGCGGATACGTTAGATAGTAGACCGTAGCATACGAATACGAATTCAGCAGGAATGATAAATAAATTTATTATTATTTCTCAAAGATTGCTACACAATCTCGGGCCTGCAATTTTTTAAATTGAGTATTGTGGTCACCACATTTTAATTAACCTTCATAGTGGACATATTATTCATTTTCCGTTTATACAAGTTGAATCGTTAATGTGCACCATTTTACATAACTTGAGTTATTGTACAATCATCATTATTATGTTTCTCTTATTTCACGGGTTTTAATCCCGGTCTTTTGATAGGCATATGCGGGGATGTGTTTAGAAAAGATGTAATGTATTATACTCGCAGTGACCTGCTCTAGGAGATATCAATGAGAGGATATACCAACGAACAGGTCACGGCAGGTATTGGGACTATTGCAAATGAATCAGAAATAATTGAGCTATTGAAATGACATCTAGAGGGGTTGTTAGTACTGAGCTATTACAGAAGAGAGACGGACACCTGCCGTAACTATCATATTTGATGTTACTTTCGGCTGGCGGTGGCTCGCCACTCACTAGATAGACCTCCGAAATGCCAGAGAAAGTCGGCTGGGGGCAACACCGATGTGAGTGACTCAGGGGTGTCGAGAGGTGTGCTGCGCTTTCTCCGAAGTTACTCGCGGCGTTATGTTCTTTAACACTTCCACCCCTGGAGCATATTACCTGCTAGAGCAATATACTCTATCGACTCCTCTCTGGAAGGCCAATGCAGGCAAGCCAGAGCTGAGAGTCCAGCGGGCGTTTTTGACTTTTCACTCCGACCGATGAAGACACGCTGGAGACGAAGGCCCTGATCGACTCTCTGGAGCACTCGGGTACCCGTGGTGTCGTTACGCACCAACAGCTCGCCACAAGCTGCCCTGCGGGATTATTATTATTGTATATGTCTGTGGGATTTCTGACGCACCCCACCTTGCCATTTGGAAAGCGAAGCCCGCATCATAATATCTCGTATGTACTATCACATTCCGACCTGCTCCTAGAAATATTTATGACTACTTAGGCAAATATTTTTTCAATACTTTTTTCATTATTCAGTTTAATAACATTCTTAACAAGTAACATAACTCCATTAACAAGTAACATCTGTAACATATGGCATATATTCTTTGATGCACCTACCGTGGAAAAGTAGAAGGGTCTTGGTACGGTACGCAGTTTGTGGTAGTGTGTTCTTATTGTAAAGTCGCCGATTATGATTGGGCTATTTTAAAAGACTTAATCATAGGGTTATATAGGCATAGTAGCACAACCTAATCTTTAGAACCAAAACTAGCTAACAAGCACGTGATGTACCCTGCAGATTTTCAAACGGGGCTGCTGGGGAAGATAGTTAACGCTCCACGATATTTAATAGCAACTCATTAGAGTCGCTATTAAAACATCTCCACGTTACAGAAAACCGCAGACCAATAACCATTCTCTCTCAAATTAGAGTGCTTCTTTCTACAAGTAAATATGTTTACGAGGAACCTGCTGCGCCGGTTTCTGGAAACTGGAGTCGATGGCAGTGTACGAGATGACTTGTATTGTTAGCGTTCGTAGGGAGTGGTAATACGAGTAGCATGACATAACGACGAGTACAGATCTCAAAATTATCTGCGGCTTCTCAAAATTTCAATAACTAACATGTACCTTAAAATATAAAAATCCTACAATTTATAATGCTAGATTTTTCATACTTCGGGAAATCTCACCAATATTTGTTGCCCGGTCTTAGTAAACGTGGTATGTACTTAGAAATATGTCAAAGTCAAGATTCCGCTTTTGGCTTCGCTCGCGCGAAGTTTAGAAATGTGGAAGCCCGTAAATTGTAAACTATATTATATTAAATTTCATTGATGTAGAATATTGAAAGAAATAACAACTAGAAGCAATATTCGTAAATGTGGGTATACAATAAATTACTTATGATATAATACACTAGACATATAGAAATATCTGTACGTGTAGCTATATTGTGGGGCGCCATAAGACTCGGTAATGATACACACTTCACCCTCTTCTTTAATCTAAAAAGTAAGTTAAGTTTCTTACATCATTACTTCTTACCGCGTTCAAAAAGAGTGTCGGTGTTAAATTAAAAGTGGCATACTCATTTGGATCGGACATATAGAAAGATAACATTAGAAAAAAAATACGAAACAGATGTAAAACGCGAAATTAGGAGGATGTAGGATCTGAAAAGGCTAAGACTTACCTACTGTGACCAAATTGGTCGTATTTTATCAGAAAGTGATAAAATACGACACGTCCTAGAAACTGATGGACGTGCATAACAGGGCTAAGATATTCCAATAGATAAACGGGAATTTATCTCAAATTACAAATTGTATAATACCTATACAGTTGCATTCGTCTTAAATAAAGGAGAAAGAATAAATATAGTTAGACATACTGACACTAAAATTGGAAAATGTTGGCAACACTTTAGCGTTTGTAAGTTTGACTTTTTTATAGTATGTAAGTAAACGTGGAAGAGATAAAGTAACAATGTAAGAATTTAGGTATACTAGTCAACTCATTTCCTAAAATTTTCTAGCTCGTTACAGGTGACTATCTGATTCTGGTAAATGTTTTCTTTAACAGACAGTCTTAAAAAAACAATTACTTATGACAATATTCATGTTCGGTCAAGCGATTCTGAAAACATAATTAGGTTTGTATTCCATCAAAATACACCATATACTAAAACCTGCTCATGTGATTTAGTGATGGGGAAGAAAATAACTACAAACTTTTGTTTATGTAGCCACGTACATACACACACACTTACAGCCAACTACCGGCACCCTCGATAACCTATGTTGATCTCATTCTATATCACATGATCACCGACGCATAAGTCCACTCGGCATCCTGAAAATAGTTCACTAGAAACTTTTGGATATTAGGTAGGCAGCCTCGTCTGTTAACCTTGAGCAGCATCATCAGATAATTGTGGAAGGCACCCGAAATGTCCAGGAAGATTAACTAAACAAATGTACGTTCTGTACAACTGTACATTATTGATGTAATTAATGAGAGATATCTGGATGCTTTGTGAGTGTCAGAGACCTAGCGAAAGGGAAGCAACACCGAATATCTGCCCGGTGGCATGATGGCCCTGTGGTCCTGGGTGATCGTCCTCATGTCGGCGCTGTCGTAGTTGTTGTGCTTTTATCTCGCTTGGCCGCTGGTGTGAAAGATTACGATTTAGTAGGTCTTTTTGATTGCAGCATATGCTCCTCTACTAATCCTCAGGATAAGTTTTGGAAGACTGTAAAGTGTGTTCTGGATTTGGCTGAAGCGAATGAACGGTAATAATAATTATGTGTGGCGATTTTAATGAGTGAGATGGGACCACACGAAGCGGTTATAAGGCTGCACTTGGTCCATATGGAGATAAGAGAGTGAACAATACTGGTAAGTTACTTTTAGATGTATATATAGAACGAAACCTCGTTGTGTCGAAAACGTTCTTCTATCACAAGGATATTCACACTTATACATGTAGACGGAATGAACAAAAAAGTGTGATTTAATTTGATTTTGATAGATGGCCGTCTCTGAAAGTCATTAATAGATACAAGAGCCTTCGGAGTTTCCACTCTTGAAACGGACCACTATCTTGTTATAAACCGGTTTGTGGGCCTTTTCAAGAAGTTAAGCACATATTTCTTTCGAAGATCATGAAAGAATAAGAAGTGAAAAATTCAAAGATGAAAGTGTAAGGAGTACGTATGTCTAGTCAGTGAAAGACTTGCGTTGGAATGGAAAAAAATAATTATGTCAGTCAAAAATACCAAATCCGTGGGTTATGATGAGATCTCCACGCTTATCTTGAAAGAGTGTAAAGATGAAATAAAAGATGATATTTTCTACGTAAGCAAGCTTACGTGGTAAATACGAGTATGTCCTTTGAAACCGGATTTTACCCCGAAAAGCTTAGAGTTACCGTTGTCAAGCCAGCTCACAAAAGAGGAGACAAGGCTTGCTTGGAAAATTATCGGCCTATTGCACTTATTTCTAATTTCTCAAAGATATATGAAAAATGTATGTTTCGCAGACTAACCCAGTTCTTTGACAAACACAGTATCATAAAAAAGGAACAACACGGGTTTCAGAAAAATAAATCTACGACGCTTGCTGCCTATAATTTGATAAATGAGGTATTAATTAATATTGACAAGAATTTTTTTACTACGGTACTATTTTATGACATGACTCGCGCTTTAGATTTCGTTCGACATGATATGTTACTCGACAAGCTAAATAATTATGGAATTAGAGGTCCAGCTTTAAATTAGAATGAAACTTATTTAGAAAATAGACTGCAATGTGTAGAGATTAATAAAATTAATGAATATAATATTACGGAAACAATTAAATCAAAATATAAGTACAATAAACGTGGTGTTCCCCAAGGGAGTGTAGTAGGACCATTACTATTTTTGGTATATATTAATGAATTGCCAAATACTATTGGGCATAAAAGCGTATTATTTGTGGACGATATCTCCATTATTGTCACAAATAAAACACAAGATATTGACAAACATGAATCAGAAGTAAATAAAACTGTTACTTCTGTCATAGAATGGTTATCGAATAATAATCTGAATGTAAATATTACTAAAACCAAATATCTTGACCTCCTTAATCCAAGCAATAAACCAGTAACCATAATGGACAAATACTACAAACGTCTGAAACTGTGACTTTCTTAGGTATAATAATAGACAAAAAAATTAAGATGGGAGAACCACATAAATAAAACTGGTTCTAAAATTAACAAATTTGTCTATGCTCTTAATAGATTGCGAAAAATAGTGACACAAAAAGCTGCCCTATCAGCATACTATGGCTATGTTGAGTCAGTTCTTAGATATGGATTAGTAATTTGGGGTAATGGCATAGGTATCAATCGAGCTTTTTATAGCACAAAAGAAATGTGTAAGAGCTCTATGCGGTGTTGCACCGTTTATCTCGTGTAAGCCATTGTTTCTAAAGCTGAGAATATTGCCCCTACCTTGTATATATATATTTGAAATAGCATAATTTGTAAAACTAAATTTCCAATTATTCACAACTGCCTCGATGATATACACACGGAATACAAGAAAAGGCAATAGGCTTGTTTTATCACACATTCCTAGGACGACACTATATTTAAGAAATACTTATGGTATGTGTACGAAAATTTACAACAAAATACCACAACCCATAAAAGACCAGCCATACGAAAAAATCATTAAACAGTTATACAAATTCCTATTAGCCGAAAAATTTTACTCAGTTAACGAGTTTTTAACATATAAATGACTAAATACAATACTAAAAATGAGTACTAAATATGACATTGTAATTTCAGATATTGTATTATTTTACTGGAAAAATATAATCAATTAAAATTTTCATATGTAAATTAATAATAATCTATATATATAAAAGGAGAAGCTGACTGACTGACATATCAACGCAGGGCCTAAACTATAAGGGTTAGAAACTTGAAATTTTGCACAGGGGTTCCTTTTATAACGTAGGGGAGCACTAAGAAAGGATTTTTGGAAATTCATCCCCTAAGGGGTAAAACGGGGGTGCAAATTTAGTATGAAACTTTGCCGTTTTTGAAGTTATTCGAATGAAATTCAGCATGAAGGTTCTCTACTGATAGGCATGAAACATGAGTAAAATATTTTTTCAAAATTCATCTCTTAGGGGGTTAAACGGGGGCGAAAAGTTAGTATGAAACTTTGCCGTTTTTGAAGTTATTCGAATGAAATTCAGCATGAAGGTTCTTCATTGAAAGGCATGAAACACGAGTAAAATATTTTTCTCAAAAATCATCCCTTAAGGGCGGTAAAACGGGGATGCAATGTTAGTATGAAACTTAGCCGTTTTTGAAGTTATTCGAATGAAATTCAGCATGAAGGTTCTTTATTGAAAGGCATGAAACACGAGTAAAATATTTTTCTCAAAAATCATCCCTCAAGGGCGGTAAAACGGGGATGCAACGTTAGTATGAAACTTTAAGTTTTTGAAGTTATTCGATTGAAATTCAATATTAAGGTGTTTCATTGACAGTCATGAACTAAATGTAAAATATTTTTTTCTAAACGAATAAGTATAAAAGATTTTCGTTTTTACCTACATTATCGGATTCGAACCTGTCGAAACTCTTCTATCTAGCGGGCCGTGCACGCACGGATGTGCTGCGGTCTACAAGTGAGCAACCCGAATGCAGAAAATATCTAACTGTTTAAAATTTAAAACCTCCCCAACAGTCCAGAAAGTCAGTTCGTCATTCGCCCTTTCATTTCAGTGCTGGACCAATTTTCACCATACATGGCTAAGAACACTCCCGATTAATACACCTTTCAAACAAAAAAATAAATGAATCTAAATCGGTTCATCCGTGCGGGAGCTACGATGACACAGAAAGACTCAGAATCACATAGACACACACACCCTCACACACACACACACACGCGCACACATGTCTAACTTATAACACCCCGTCGTGTTTTCGTCGGGGGTTAAAAACAGAGGCATAAAATATATATGTATTAGTTTCGATTAGTTCCAATTATTGCTAAGAGATGGCGCCATAAGCCAAATTGAAACGCGCTATGGTTTCTTTTGTAGCTCATAAAGTATTGACCACAGTGACGACTGACTTGATTGTCTGCGTGTTCGATTAGTTTCCCCAACGACGTCCTAAGCCGAGGTTCGACCCCTCTCGGGGGCCCTTAGGCTGTCGTTATACTTAGTTTTGCTAGGCTGTGGCGCAGACCGTATGTTGGTTTATAAAAATATTTATGGAAACAAGATCTCTTTCCATAATACTAAATTAAGAGATTGGTAATATTAAGAAATTGCCTACAATAGGACGTGTTATCACAATCTAAGGCGGATATCTATATATATAAAACTGGAGTTCCTGATTAATTCACTGACTCATCAACTCCGAAGCCAAACTCTTGAACCTAGAAAGCTGAAATTTTGCAAAGAGGTTACTTTTATAATCCTCACGAGAGTGAAGAGGGGCTTGACAGTTTGTATGGAGTTGAAAAATTATTTCAAGTTAGTGACTTGAAACTTTATACAGATACTCTTTATTAAAATCCAAAAAAGTAATTTCAAAAATTCCATCCAGGGTGTAATGGAGGTCAAAAGTATTTCTTGAACTAAAAGTTGAATTATTAAGAAATTAATATTTTTTAAAGTGAGCTGCTTAAGACTGTAAACATACTCAATCAAGACGTCAAATAAGTAATTTCAGCGTTTTTCAAAATTCCACCTTTAGGGGCTGAAAAGGGGGTTGACAGTTTGTATGGAGCAGAAAACTTTTTGAAGTTAGTGACTTGAAACTTTGTATAAATACTCTCTATTAGAATCCAAAAAAAAATTGATTTCAACGTTTTCAAAAATTCCACCCTTAGCGAGGTGAGGTGAGGTGAAAAGGGGGTTGAAAGTGTGTTTGAACGAGACGCTAATCTATAATAGAAATGAAGTTCCTGTCTAATTCACTGACTCACCAATAGGTTCCTTTTGTAATGCATTTGAGAGATAAGAAAGATTTTTTTGAATTTCAACAAAGGCAGATATTTTTTTAAGTGGCTTGAAACTTTTATGTTTTTAAAATAGGCATTGATGAGAATAAAGAGGTGTTTTGAGTGTATACATCCATTATCAAATAGTTAATGAAAACCGGACAGGCCGTGACATATCTTCATTACTACACAAATAAGGATATTTGATACTTTTACTAACTATTTAATGCCGACTGTACTAAAAAATAAGAAGTAAAATAAAAATAAGAAAACTTCTGAAATTCCAAAATCTACGCGTGCGAAGCCGCGGGCATAAGCTAGTTAATTATAATAGTGTTACTACTGTAAAGAACATCTAATAACATGTACTTAACTGATTATTTTTGTACGCCGAATTAATGTATAACTAACACCACTACATGTATACCATATCTTATGCAAATAAATGATTCTGATTCTGATTATGAATGTTCTGAAAGAAAGTACGGTGGACAGTACAAAAGAAGTATGCGTAAATAGACGGAGAACGCTGAGAGGACATGTCATGTTTGGTGGGATACCCCGTGGAGAAAAAGAGGAAAACGTGGCTGGATTAGTTATCATCTTTACACCAGAGTGATGGTATAAAAGAGAAGAGAATATAGTGTCGATGCAAGAAGAAGAATCAAAACTTTAGTGAAAGAGAAGAGTGAAACACTACTTATGAATGAGGAAGAGAGGCTGACTACGAAAGATGATGCTAACGAACTAACATCTACAGCACCTGAGGATGCCTCGTGGAGAGGCGAACACGTGTCGTGGAGATGACCGGAGCAGCCAGGGCAGCAACGATGGCGGGTGCATGCGGTTCACATTTCAGATGGCGAACACTAGCAGAGACGACCGGAGCAGCCATGGCTATCTTCCCCAGCAGCCCCATTTGACTTATTAGCTAGCTTTGGTTATAAAAATTACGTTGTGCTACTATGCCTATATAGCCCCATGATTAAGTCTTTTAAAGTAGCCCAACCATTATCGGCGACTTTACAATAAAACAAACTACCACAAATAGCTTACCGTACCAAGACCCTTCTACTTTTCCACGGTAGGTGCATCAAAGAATATATGCCATATCTTACAGATGTTACTTGTTAATGAAGATATTAAACTGAATAATGAAAAAAGTATTGAAAAATTACTTGCCTCAGAAGTCATAAAACTTGGGAACATCGTGAGGAAATTCGCACGTCCAAGAAATTATATTACGAAAGACGTGTGCCTAACCTAGTGTCTATGAGTTCGCAAGCATAAAACATTCGGACATAATATTCAACGGTCACATACAAAAGTGAATATAAATTCCATACGCATGAAAAAATTTCAATCAAACATCTATATATTTATCTATACGCCAAATCGCTTACGGGCTTAGCAGAGAGAACCGAGCGTCACATGACTCGATCGTTACACATCACACTCGCTTTATAAACATTTATTGCTCTTCTTAAGCACGCTCGCCGGTTTCTAAGGCTCCTAACATTACCTTCTGATAAAACACGATCAATTTGCTCATAGTAAGTAATAGTTAATAGATTCAGGCGTTATTTTACGAAAGTCAAATTTACATGCAATTTGATCTAACCTGCTTTGTGTGCTTCCGCCAAGCCAAAGCAGGTTACATCAAATTACATAGTAAGTCTTGGCCTTCCTCGGCTCCTAAATTCTTCTACTTTCGTGTTGTATATCTGTCAAACATATTTTAATGAATCATAAGATTTTCACCACCAAACTTTGTAAACATTACTAGACTTGAAACTCCGAATGTTGCCTTAATATAAATAATAAGTTTGGTGACTAACTTATCCCTGGTACTTAATAACACCCGCTCGTCTACATACGAGTTGCTACTTCCACTAAGTCATGCAAGTTTATGCATACAAAATGAATGTACGCTCCTACGCTCTTCAAAATATGACCCTTAAGCCTTGTGCCGTTTAAGATAATTGCTGTTAAACCGGCCCCTAATGAGGGGAAAGCTTTGCTACTAGATTAGGCAAATTTTGCTCGTGTATAGCTCTTGGCTATTTTGGTTAAGTTGCAGAATTAGCGCAGACAGTTTGATGATTTTAACAACCATTGCGTAAATTTGGTCAAGGGAACTTATCAACTTTAGAGCTAAAATCACCCTTACTTGCACACGTTGCACCCTGTTGATTAGGAAATGATGTTATGGCAAGAAGTAGGCATAGTCGTATTTAATAAGAAGTGGCCCGACAGACTGAAGAAGTACTTTATTATAATACAATTTATGACAAAGATCTTTTGGTTAAAACAAGCCGATGTACCGGCATATTATGCTAGTTATTCCTGCTACCACGATTTTGCAGTGAATTTTGAAAACCATTCTATATTTTCACGAATATACAATACTCATAATATATAAATATACAATGAGGATATTTATTTCTTCATAAATAATTTCTGTTACGTGCTGTTCCTAGAGCCCATGTTATAAATAGAATAAATGGCTCTTGTTCACAAGATAAAACATACTTAGTGTTCATAGAAGGAGAAAAGAAAAGGGATACAAAATATGCAAGTTCAATAATTAACTCGTGTATTTTTGTGAGTGAGAGAGTGCTCCTACGAGCTTATGTGTAGTTGTGTATGTGTTTGAGTGTGTGTACGCATATGTGAGTGATGGTACGTGCGTGTGGATGAGGAATTGTGTTTATATAATATTGAGAGTGGATGTGAAAATGTAGTATGAATAATAAATATTACCGGAAAAATTAGCCAGTGCCATCTAGCTCCAAAGTAAGCAAAGCATAAAGTATAATTTTATATAGATTATATTCCCATATAACACATTAGTCGTTTCTCTCCTCTTAGATGTAGTAACACCTTTACATCCTACGAAAATTATCAGGTTTTATTTATTTTGAGTAGCTCTATAGCGTCGTTGCGTTTATCAGTCTAATTCAGTACGCAAGCTAAGGAGCTTCGATCGCAACCTGCCTATGGCTGAGACATTAAGCTCGGCTCGGCTAAGTCTCGGCTCCATCTGTTTTCGATATATAACAGTCGTTAAGCTAAGTTAAGAAAGGTAGGGACAACGAACAGTTGCTGTGTTTCTTTGAATGAGTAACCAGTAAGCTTTGCCGTGTTAAATGCGAGCAACATGTGAGTGATACTTCAAATATTTCAAGCATTCATTCGGTTACGGCAACAATTTTAGTACAGTTGCTCCGTATGTTTGTATGACTTCCGATATTGCATAAAAATAATTCATATGTGAACAAGGAATAGAACTAGATAGTACTCCACGACTATGGAAATGAAACTATTTTACCCGAGAATCCACTTGTTTCGAACACTCACTGCATTCTAACACTCGGGAATCCAACCACTTTCCATGCGTGCTTCCATATCTGTAAATTATCGAGTGTTAATGAACCATTATTTGCATAGATCGCGATTACATTGTAGGTATAACGTGTTACTCACTTAGCTACAACATTATCAAGCTGTGCGGAGTATGTTATCGGTCCACTTCCTTCGACCGTCAACTGCTTTCAAATGATACATACGGACGCATAGACTGGCATACAATTAATACCTCCTTTTTATACTGCTAAGTTTGTAAACAGGTATACTAGTCACTTGATATAAAGCGGTTTAAATTTTTTTCTTCTGTACCGTCGGAAGATATATGCCCGCATGTCTTCCGACGTTACAGAAAAAAGAAATTCACTTTCTCTCACTTCACTCTCTTATCTCCAAACGAACCAAGAACAGCTTCAGAACTATCTCGCTTGGTCCCAAGCCATCCATTCAAATCTCTACACATAATCACTCTTTCATTCCCTTCAGCTAAATTCAGAACATCCATCACAGACTTCCAAAACTTCTCTAGTTCTTGAGCAGACGCTGAGCTTACGGGAGCCTCTCTTACACCAGTGACTAAGCGAGAGGAGAGTACGACACCTACACCAGCACTGGCATGATCGCCCCGGTTTACCCCAGACCATAGGGCCATCATTCCAGCGGGCAGATCATCGGTGTCGCTCCCCTTGTGCTTAGTTTCTGTCACATACAAAGCATCTAAATCTTTCTCATTCATTACGTCTCAGTTCATTCATCTAATCATTCAATTCACCTCTCACATTCCACGTGCGCTATGCAGGACTCGGCTCGTCCCACCGCCGCATTCAACTACATTCGCACCGACGGGGGCGGATCGGTGCGCGTCGCCTCCGCGCGACGCCCTAATCCGCACATCGGTGCGTTCTTGGTCCAGAATTACAATCTGATTGATTAGCAGGGGTCGCAAACGAGCACGCTTCTGGCACATGACCCAAGACCTTTCTTTGCTAAGACTGGAAGGAACGGTTGAAGAAGTAAATAAAACAATAATAATAACTCCTCGCAAATTAAAAAAAAATATGTTTTGTTTCTCAATACTTATATTTCAATAAAATAACTAACAACTTTGTCATCAAAACTTAGATGTTGTTTAGTTAACCGCTTGTACAAAAATATTCTATCCATTAGAGTTACTCTGCTAATAAGACATCCGTCCTCCCTTAGTTTCATCCCCACCTTCATACTCATAATTTCACAGTAATCATGTTGACAACTCTTACACTATAAATTAATATTCTAAGTTAGAAACACCAGACTACTTATGGAACCGAGAGCTGAAGCAAAATTTGTGGCTTAACGCTTGTAGACCGTATTCGCAATGATGATGTTAGAAACACAATTGGCTTGAAAGAGAGCGTCGGTGTTGAAATATGAAGAGGCATGCTTCGTTGGTTCGGACATGTAGAAAGAATGCAGTATGGAAGAATGACGAAGCAGATATACAATGCAAAAGTGGAAGGACGTAGGAGCCGAGGAAGGCCAAGACTTACCTACCATGATCAAATTGGCGTGTTCTGTCAGAAGGTGATGTCAGGAGCCCTAGAAACCGGCGAGCGTGCATGAGAAGAGCAGTGAATATTACAGAAGCGAGTGAGGTATGTAAGGATTGAGTCATGTGGCACTCGGTTCTCTCTGTCTACCCCGCAAGGGATTTGGCGTGAAGTTGTAGTAGTAGCTGTGTCATGGACACGGGCATGAGACTTACGTGAACATCTTCGTAACGTAACGGGTAAACGGAAGTAAGTTATGCTTAAAAAATATATATGATGCAGCGAAATGATCTCAAAATGACGGCGCTTTTTCCCCGCAGCGAGTAATGCCTCACAGTTCTCATTCAATGTGACGCTTGAGTGTGATTCTTTAGCTATCAAGTGGTGTTATTAAATTTTGGATGTAAACTATAGATATGTAGCTGTAGCACCAAACTGTACCCTATGATTTTGTTTATCACATTTTTCTATATTCACGTCAAAACCATGGACGATCACACATATCACACTTTTGTCCTAATGGATTGTTGACAAAGTCGTAATGAAACATGCACTAGCTGCTGCCCAATGTGTCTTCATAATCGACGATCATTCACAATCGATGCCTTCACAGTCCGGCGTCTATATATAACCGATTTCATTATCCACTTGTATAATATCAACCGCTAAACCTGCAAATGTAGTGGTAAAGTCATTGATCCGCTCGGAAGCATTCATTCTTTTACGTTCCTGGCACAGCTTCACTAGGTTATATGGTATTTTATTCATTTATCATTAGATTGCTCTTGAGAAGCCCTTTCTGATCATATACGATATCTGTATTAGGATTTGGCTATTTGACAGACCGATATTACATATTTTGATTGTATTTTTTTATTTTAACATATTCACTGACTGTTTTAAACTAATGTTTTATATATGCAATTAATAGATTATGACGAGAGCTGATATTTGAAACTTAAACTTCACTGAGTTAAAAGTTATACCAAATGTAAATTTTGAAACGCAGTAAAATGACCTTAAAATGGCGGCGCTTTCCCCTGCATCGCGCGCAATGTGTCACAGTCCTCACTTAGTGTAATGAATTCTTAGATTCTTTAGCTATTCAGCCAATTTTAGATGGAGATGATATATATAAGGATATAATAAGTATGTAAGAACCGCGTCTTATGGCACTCGGTTCTCTCTGCCTACCCCGTAAGGGACTTGGCGTGAACATATACATATATACATACATACAACACATACATACATACATGATATATATGTAGATACAACACCAAACTTTATCCCCGGTTTCGTTATCATTGGATTTTTTTGCTTCCCACGATGGAAGCAATTTCAAAGACGTATTCACGTCAACAGACATTATTTTAGTAGTCCAGTTTGCGATTTCAGCTTTAGTTTATGCGATTCTCGGTGGCCTACCATACTTCCAATATTCTCGCACATCTTTTCACCTACGAAATGATTAATATTCGTCAGTGCACCCATCAATGTGTCGCCAATGTTAAAGCGCCACATAACGACGTAATTCGCCGAGTTTCGCCGAGTATCCCTGCGCCGCCAGTCCACGCTAAAGACTTCCTGCACGCCATAAACAAGAGATGTCTCGTCTTATCTCACTCTATAAATAGTATTGTACTCGGCTCACAACAGTTTAAACTGTGCTTATGTTAAATTCCCGTCTAAATAATTTATTTTAATTGCATTACTTTTATTAAAATTTGCTGTTGCAGATATAACATTACTTATACAACTTTGACGAGCTCGGTGCCACAGCGGGAAAACGCGCTGTTACACTACTTTGACACCAATGCTCGTGGGTTTGATTCCCACATAGGACAAACATTTGTATGCATGAACATGTCTGTTTGTCTTGGTCTGGGTATTTTCTCTGTATAATAATAAGTATGTATTTCCAAATAAAAAAAAATGTACAAAAGTACCACTTTTGTATGGATATGTCCTCGTATCGTCAAACTGATCCAAAATCTAAGCTACACCACAGCCAGTGTCATTTGCATATGGTGTATCCTGTCAATCAACCAAGGAAGCTCTGGTAAAGAATAGATAAAGGAACATTTAATTAGAAGCCCCAACACAATCTCTTTCCTCGAGGACGAGACTTTAAGGAACAGCTGCGTAGCAAAAATTCCTGTAGGATTGCTATGTACCTGCTAGAGAATGAGGTACCTAACTAGCATGTAATTTAAATGATTTGCCAACATTTATTTTAAGTTTAGATACTTTCAAACTGTAGACGTATTTGGTCCGCTCTTATTACTTTTCTTATTGGCTCTATGAAACGAAGGTATTCTTCGTCGCCTTTTTTAAATATGGTAAAACGAGTGATAGCTAACCGTATAGTAAACACCAGAGTGTCACCGATCTATAGCCAGTCATCCAGAGGAACTATGGATTCTTTTCTTGAAAATATTTTTCTTAAAATATCTTTCTACATTAACAATGTAACAACTCACGTACTTTCTATTTAATTTTAAAATATTCACCATTCTTAATGGTATCAAATTTGAATCTTCTGTACCAGAATAGATTTAAAACCATCCAAATTTATCAAACGGTCTAAGAAATATCTGTTTATTAAGTAAAAAGTAAAATAAGATACGCAAGGAATATTGAAAATCCTCCTTTCGGAAGTTGTATTAATTCAGATATTTTATTTTAGGATGTTATCTTATCGTAAATACTTTTAAATTAGGCAACAGGGACTCTGGTATATGGTCAACAAACTACCAATGTCCCCAAATTTAGGTTGGTAATCAGAACACAAAAGTGGATCACGGAGCTATCCAATTATTATAGCGTCCATTAATGTAATTAAACAGTTCCTGATCCCTCTCAAGCTCATTTCAGAACGTGTCTCTTAATTCGGTCAATTAAATTGGATGACCTATGTCAATCATATTGCTTGGCATTTACTAAGGACTCTCTTAAGATCCAAAACCGGATCATTAATTTCAAATATGGTTAGGTGCTGTCAGTCTGTTTGTAAGCGACAGGAGATGTCAAGTCGCTACCAATGCCATCAATCTCTACAGACGCGTTATACAAGAGAACTGATTTCGTATTGATACCGTATAAGAAATTTGAAACAGATATACAACGCAAAAGTAGCTGAATATAGGAGCCGAGAAAGGCGAACGCGCACGAGAAGAGCTATGAATATAAAAGAAGTGAGTGAGGTGTGTAAGGACCGAGTCATGTGGCGCTCGGTTGTCTCTGCCTACCCCGCAAGGGATTTCACGTAAAGTTATAGATATATATATATAATGTGCGTGAAGATACCGGGATCTCCAATTTGTTTGGAATAACTTTTAAGATGCTGCAAAGAATATACTAATTCGGTGCTTTAGGGATGTTGTTCGTTTACGTATCATTATGGAAGCAATCCACTATTGTATCACCGAACGTTCCTAATGCACTACACAGAATTGGTAGTCCTATCACCACCCTGAAAGCATTCTTATATTCAATCACCTATGTTTTTTTTTTTTTTTTTTTTTTTTATATATTGGTTCAGCATAGTGGCTCCTCTTCGCCTGTTGGTAAGCGAAAAGAGGAGCCCAAATTAATTGCAGCGGCAACTGACAAAGGACTACGGTGTCCTGTCAGTTGACGCTACCATGCCGGCCCGCAAGGTGCTTCTTCACGCTTCGTTTGAAGGATCCCATGTTGTAGGAAGGAGGAAACACATGTGCAGGCACAGGCACAAGGCTTTCCACTTTTTAATAGTTCGACAGAGATAGGAGTTGCCGAACTTTTTAGTACGAGAACAAATGTCCTCAACAGTGGAATGACTACATCGCAAACCTGCACGTGTGGTTCTATGACGGAAGGGAGAGGGTGGGATAAGGGAAAATAGTTCTTCAGAGCACTCACCATGGTACAGGCGGTAAAATGTACTTAGGGAGCCTATGTCCCTACGAAGTTGCCGAGGTTCTAGGTGTTTTGTGACCTCTTCGTCGTCGATTATGCGGATAGTCCGTCGCTGCAACCTATCGAGAGCCTCGAGAAGATACTGTGCGGAGCCGTCCCAGAGATGCGAGCAATACTCCACGCAGGCCCGAACTTGAGTCTTATAAAGAAGACAAAGTTGGTCCGGCGTGAAGAACCGGCGCACCCTGTTCAGGACTCCGAGTTTCTTTGAAGCTGTTAAAATGAGGCTCTCGATGTAATTTCGTTGGTTTAGGTCGCAACGAATATCCATGCCTAGCGTATTCAGGCTATCGCGCATATTGAGTGTAGCGCCCTGAAGACTAGGAGTGGGGTGAAATGGGGACATTTTTATTGTGAACGCGCACACCTGAGTTTTCTTGGCATTGAACTCAACCAGGTTATTGGAACCCCATTTACTAACGAGGTCCAAAACCCGATTAAGCTCAACGACAAGACTCTCACGCCTCTCACCGATTTCTGCCCGACTAGCACTAGGCCGCTCGAAATATCGCCCATGGACCGTACTGTCATCTGCATAGCAATGAATATTACCAAGTGGTAGCATGTCATTGATATGCAGAAGAAAGAGGGTGGGCGATAGGACGGAGCCCTGTGGGACACCGGCATTCACTGACATGAACCGCGAATCGCGTCCATCTGCAAGGACGCGGATTCTACGCTCATGCAGGAAGCCAGCAATCCACTTACAAAGCTGGAGGGGCAGACCGTATGCCGGAAGTTTGGAGAGAAGTGCTTTATGCCAAACCCGATCAAATGCCTTGTCGATATCTAGGCTGACTGCCATAGATTCACCATGTTCATCAATTGCCTCCCCCCAGAGGTGCGTCACATACGCTAGAAGATCACCCGTCGATCGTTTCGGTCTAAAGCCATATTGACGATCGTTAATTAAGGAGTGATCTTCTAGGTAACGGATCAACTGATTGTTAAGGATCCGTTCCATGACTTTGCACAACACTGAAGTTACGGCAATGGGGCGGTAATTTGATGGGTCCAAACGGTCTCCCTTTTTGGGTACCGGCTGCACATTAGCCTCTCTCCAAGTCTCCGGAACACAACCGGTCGAGTAAGAGAGACGAAAGAGGCGCGTCAACACCGGGGACAACTCAGCTGCACATTTTTTCAGAACAATCGCTGGGATACCATCAGGACCCATGGCTTTACGGACATCGAGTGACTGTAACTCAAAGCGGACATCACGCTGTCTGATGTGAATTTCTGGCATAACGGAACCACAGGAGGGTATCGATGGTGGTTGCGTGCCACAGTCATCGATCCGGGAGTTAGCCGCAAAGAGACTGGCCATTAGATCGGCTTTCTCCTGCGGCTGATGTGCCAGTGAGCCATCAAGGCATCTCAGCGGTGGCAGCGAGGGCTGGCAGAAGTTGGCCTGCACGGCTTTAGCTAGTCGCCAGTAATTACGCGATCCCGTAGGGTGCGCCACTAGTTCCGTGCCGACTTGTGTAACGCGCTGGGCGTCCGCTCTTATGTATGTCCTCTTACAGACCTTATGTACCCAGACCCTATGTGCAGATAGCTCGTCGTATATAGTTGTCTACATGTGTAGACACTTTGACAGTATGCCCAGTAGTGTGTCACTTTGACTCCTTTTCAGATAGCCAGCACCCAGCGCTGCCTTTTCACGACTAAGTTATCACGAAAATCTTCAGTAACTATGTGGCTTAAGTATTTAAACAGTGTTACCCAATTGAGTTGGGTAGCGATTATATCTGTGCATGATAGAGGTTTGCGTCCCGCACGAAGCACTTCGCTTCTCCATGTTATAGATAAGACCGTGTGATTTATCGTAGATCTCGCACACCCGCAACAGCTTTCAGTGCGCTGCTGATCTACGGACTTAGCAACACCATATCATCTGCGTAGCTAATATCATTGATCATGTGTATGTTGTATGTATGTATCAATTGAGCGTCCCACAAATGTGAAGAAAATAAAAATAAGAGAGCTAGATAATGCACAGAGAGCATGAAAGTAGAATAAATGCGGTTAAAATGCGAGCACTACATAAAATCGTAACGTCGTAACGCTTCTAGGCCGATTTGGTAATGAAATGATGGTTTGAAAGAGACTGCCCATGTTAAGGTAAGTAGAGGCATACTCCGTTGGTACGGGCATGTAGAAAGTATGCATGGAAATTAATGGCGAAATACAAATACAACACGGAAGTTTAAGGACAACAAGATTGGTCTTGTTTCATCAGAAGGTGGGGAGAGAGAACTACAAGAACCAGCTGTGTGTTCAATAAAGCTATGAATGTTAAAAAAGCTAGTAAGGTATGTAACGATAGGATCATTTGGCGTTCAGTTCTCTCTGCCTACCCTTTTTTTTTTTTTTTTTGTGACGCGGGGAAAAATGCGTTACGCACACCACCGGTGCCTGGGTGGCCTCCGGTGGTAGTGTGGGACTCCCCGTCGGCTGTCCGACGATATACCCACTATACGACCCCGCGAAATGCCATCGGCCGCGATGGTGTGGTGCCCCCGATCTGTCAGCAACAGGGCACCACTGCGACTGGCCAGCCCCTCAAAAGGGGCCGGACTTCTTCTCTCTAGGGGCCATCCCGGCAAATTGGGACAGCCCCTCCTGCGGCGGGACCATTATGGGGCCAGGTTCCCATCCTGACCCCTAATCCCACAGATTAGGGAGGCGGCAGTAGGTGCGCGTAGCGCCTACGCCGCACTCCCGTCCGCCGTCTCCGGAGCGGAACAGCCAAGGGATCGTCCTCCCTGTCCCGCTCCGAGGCCTCCTTCTGGGACATGACCGTCTCACAGAAGGAGGCCATCGCCTGCCAGGCACTGTCACTCCCGAGCATGGAGCGGACCACGCTCGGGAGCGAGAGGTCCGCGCTTCCTAGCGCGGACACCAGATCGTGGCGCTGCCGAGACCACATGGGACACTGCTCCAGAGTGTGCTGGGCAGTGTCCTCGGCCGCGCCACAATCGTGGCAGCCCGGCTGCTCCTCCCGCCTCGCGACCCGGTGCAGGTACTCACCGAAGCACCCATGCCCGGTGAGCACCTGCACCATGCGGAAGGTGAGGGGTTTGCGCCTACGGCGCATCCACGACTCCAGGACCGGGCGCAGCGCATCCGCGACGCGGACTCCATACCGCGGCTGCGCCAGGTCCGCCTCCCACCTCCGCATCATTTCCGTATGCCCTCGCTGGCGATACCGCCCCACCTCCTCCAACGTGGGGCGCTCGCCGAGACTCCTCCTTTCAGCAACGAAGCCGTATACCTCGGCGAGCACCTCCGCCACCAACTCCCAGGGCGGGTCGCCAGCGAGGGCGGTCGCGGCCGTCCAAGCTACCGTACGGTACCCCCTTACTGCCCTCTGCGCTATGACCCGCTGCGCTCTGCGCAGCTGAGCCCTGTTCCGAGCGCAGAGGGCGTCTGCCCATATGGGGGCACCGTACGTGGCCATACTCCGGCAGATGCCGGAGTACAGCCTTCTGCACGCGGCGCTGGGCCCGCCCAAATTGGGCAGAAGACGACCCAGCGCCGCCGCAGCTCTGATGACCTTCGGTCCCAACCGCTCGAAGTGGGGGCCGAAGGTCCATCGTCCGTCAAGGGTGAGGCCCAGGTAGCTCATCTGGGCACTCACCCTTATCCTCTCTCCTCCAATTTGGAGGTGCGCTCCCGAGGGGGGGCCCCGCCTACCGGTCCCGCGGAAGAGGAGGGCTTCGGTTTTATCCAATCGGACCCGAAGCCCAAGCCTCTCTATGCGGCTGACCACCAGTCCTACTCCGACTTCGGCCAGCCGCACCGCCTCCACGAAGGTCTTACCCCGGGATGTGACGAGGGTGTCATCTGCATAGCAGATGACACTCATCCCGGGGAGGAGACGGCCCCGCAGGACCCAGTCGTATGCGAGGTCCCACAGGATGGGGCCCAGAACGGACCCCTGTGGGACACCGCACACGACGCGTCTTCTGACCATTTGGCCCCTCGCGTCCTCGTAGCGCACCTCCCTGTCCTCCAAGTATGCCTTCAACAGTCTCCCCAAGTACGGAGGCACCTCAAAGTATTTGAGGGCCTCCAGTATGGTACTGTGGGGGAGGCTGTTGAAGGCATTGGCGATGTCTAAAGACACCGCCACCACCACATCTCCCTCGCGCTCCGCATCCTCCGTCACCGACCTTAGGCGTCTTATGGCATCGACGGTCGACCGTCTGGCCCGGAACCCGAACTGGGCATCCGATAGGCCCGGTCCCGGGCCATCCTCCAAGTGCTGAGCGAGGCGGGAAGCGACAACCCTTTCAAGGGCTTTCCCCGCCTCGTTCAGCAGAACGACCGGTCGAACCGCCAACCCCGAGTCCGGGGGCCGGTCTCCCTTCAACAGAAGGCAGAGCCGGCCCACCCTGAAGGGTCCCGGGCAGCACCCCGACCGCAAGCAGCAGTCGAGGAGCTCCCGGAACCTGTCTCCGAGGTGCACGAGAGCCAACGCTAGCACCTTCCCGTGCACCCCGTCCGGACCCGGCGCCCTCTTCTTGCCTCGGAGGCGGTCAACGACCGCCTCCATCTCCTGGTCGGTGACGGGCAGCGGAGCGCCCTCCTCCTCTCCTCTGGAGTCCGACGATCGGGCCATCCTCGGGGGAGCGTAGCCCCGTGGGTTGTCGGGGAAGAGTTCCCCGACAACCCTCTCCAACAGGGCCGGCTGGAGGGTCTCCGTCAGTGGGGCCGACTGAGCGCGGATTTTGTTCCGCGCTCCCCTGTACGGTCGGCCCCACGGGTCCCTGTCTAGGCCCTCCAGCAGCTCCTGCCACGCTCCCTCCTTGGCCCTACTTATGGCCATCTGCAAGGCTTTCTTCTTCTCCACGTAGATGCCGTGCAGATGGCCATCTCTTCCTTCGTCCCGGGGGCGGCGACGCCTGCTCCGAGTGTACGCTCTACGCGCCCCGTTGCAGGCGTCCCGGAGGTCGGCTATCTCCGCCGACCACCAGTAG
Source organism: Pyralis farinalis (assembly GCA_947507595.1). NCBI lineage: Eukaryota > Metazoa > Arthropoda > Insecta > Lepidoptera > Pyralidae > Pyralis > Pyralis farinalis. The sequence goes on from OX382264.1 coordinate 9,753,494, forward strand.
ACCGCCCGCCTTGGAGGCGGACGCCCAACGCTGGGCATGGCCGCCCCGCACACCGCCATGAAGGCGTCGCAGAGACGACCAGCCCCCTGCTCCGCGCCCAAATCCTCCACTGGCGGGAGGCCCCAGCGGCCGACAATGGCCGCCTCCTCTGCCAGATCCCGGTCGAGCCTGGTGAGTGCCCAACGCGGGAACCGGCTCCGCCACCGGGACGAAATCGCCGGACTCCCGGGGGCTCGAGACACCTCGAACCTGATGTATCGATGGTCCGAGAGTGTCTCTACCCCCGTCTCTACCCTCCAATCCTCGATACGGCACGCGGTGGACGCGGTGGCGAAGGACAGATCCACCACCGACCCTCCATTCCACCGCACGCACGTTTGGACCGTCCCCCTATTCAAGAGGGACAGTCCCGCGGCCAGCGCCCACTCCTCCACCTTCCGCCCTTTGGCTTCCGTGGCCGGGTTGCCCCACGCCGTGGACTTGGCGTTGAAGTTCCCGGCCACGACAACCTGGGCGGGCGCTAGCCGCCTCACTGCCGACCCGAGAGCGTCGAGCAGCTGCTCCAAGGCCGGCAGGTCGCGGTTCGGTGAGAAGTACACACCGATTATTGCGTACTCTCCCCGAACCGCCGCCACGTAACCCGCTCCCCTCGCCCTCACCACGAGTGGGGGGCTGGCGCCAGGCCTCGTGACGATGGCCACGGATCCGTCCTGGTCCCCGGCCCAGTTAGGCCGGGAGGGCACGAAATATGGTTCCGCAACCACCGCCACGTCCACGTCCCACTCCGCCATGGTCTGCAGGAAAAGATCCTGAGCCCCGGCGCAGTGGTTGACGTTGGCCTGTAGGAAGCGAGGATGTCCGGCCATTACTCGGACATCCTAGCCTCCGGCGCCTCCTGCCGCCCACTCCCGCGAGAGGTGAGGGGCATTCTCCCGTGGATGGATGGGGGGGTTGCAGAGACGGCCCCCCATCACGTGACTCGCCTTCCGTCCGGCGTCGGCGCACACGGCACAGCGGGCCTGTGCCGAGCAGCCCGAGGCAATGTGCCCCGGCTGCCCGCACCTGTAACACAGGCGGCTGCGGTCCGCCTTGGAGGGGCACAACTCCGCTGTGTGCCCCTTCCCCATGCACTTAAAGCAGTGCATGGGGCGCGCCTTCAGCAGGTGGAGCTGCGCCCTGCTCCAGCCCACCCCGATACTGCCCAGCTCAAGCAGCTTCTTCGCTGCCGTGAGCGGGCAGCGCATCAGGGCGGAACTAGAGTTCCGCCAGTCCGGGCGGATTTCGCCCACCCGGACCTGCTCAGGGGTGCAGCCCCCCTCCCGCGCGACCGCAGCCTGGACCCGCTGTGCCGTAGCGGCGTCATCCAGACCCGTGAGGCGGAACTCCGCACACTTCACGGGCCTGGACACCTCCACGACGCCGGACAAGGCGGCCGTCAACTTGGCCGCCAGGGCGTCAGCCTTTTCGTGACTGGAGGAGCCTGGTACCTCTATGAGCCTCGCTCCGGTCGCAGACTTCCGGATCCGAAGCGAGCCGATTCCCAGCTCCCCCAGATTCACCTCCCGCTCGGCTTTTAACAGGGCCGAGGCATATGATGCCCCCCCTTGGGCTGCCTCCGGCCGTAACTTTAATATTATGGCCGTGGAGCCGGGGAGCACCACCTTGGCCTTGCGGCCCTCCTCCTTGCCCGCGGGGGTAGAGGCTGACGCCTTGGCGGGCGCTGGCCCCGCAGGAGTCGCGGGGGCCGCGGTTTTCCGCGGCTTGCGGCGGACCACCTCGGTCCACGATGCCACCTTCGGGACCTCGGTGGTCCCTGCCGCTGCCGAGGGTGTCGCCGCGGTCCTAGATGTGGACGGCCCGAAGCTCGTCCACGACTCCTCGCTGGCACCAGTACGGCGGGCGGGACCCACTTTTGCGGCCCGCCTCGCCCGAGGGCGCACATCCAGCTCGGCCGGCGAGCTCGCCTTCTGCGGAGCCGGAGCCAGTCGTCCCGCTCTCTCGATGGCCGCTCTTGCGGCCTTGGCCACCCCCGACTTGTCACCCGCCAATGGCGGACGGGTGACCGCGGGGGGAGGCAACCGAGACTCCAGCTCCGCGAGACGTCCGTCAACTAGGTTGCCGACGAGCCGGGCGATATTGCTCTCCAGAGCCTCGAGATCGACCGGGCCCGTCGGCCCCTGCGCCCTCCTCTCCTTCCGGAGCTCCTCGAACTCCCGGCGGTGCGCATGCACCTCCTCCCTGAGGGAGGCGACCTGCCTCTGCAGCCGTGCGTTATCGGCGCGGAGGCGGTGGGTCTCCTCCGCCTCCGTGCGCACCACCAGGGTCTCGAGGATCTCTCTGATCCCGCCCGCAGCCTTCGCTATTTTAGCGGCGTACCCCCCCTTGAGGCTCGCCGACTTGCCGGTGAGGTCGAGGATCACGCCCAGCATCTCCTCGCCCCTCACCATGAGCTCATCGGCTCCCCTCTCAGTTGGGCACCCCGCATTCCCCTCAGGGCCTTTCCCTTCGGGGCTCTTCTTTTTTCCCGTGTCGGGGCTTCTCCCCTCGACGCTTCCGGCCGCCACTGCCTCGTCCTTTTTACCCGCCGCCCGCTTCTCCAGGAGCGCCTGAAAGGCCGCCTCCTTTGACTCCTCAGTCCGCTCCTTGAGCAGCCGACGGGCTCTGGCCAGACTCGGAGCGATGCCGCCTCGCTTCCCGCGTCTGGCCGTGGATCGCCCGCTCGTCGGGCGTCTCCGTCTCCGAGCCGGAGAAGAGGCGCTTCCGCCCCAGCTCCGACTCCGAGAGGGTGGGGACCGACATATCGGTCTCCTCTCCTCCGTCACGCCCCCGCTGCAATGCCACCGCCTGTGGCTCCTCCGGGAGGTCACTCTCCCCGGACCCCTCAGGCCCCGACATCATCCCCACACCCGGAAACCCCGGGACTCGGCTGTCCAGATTCGTTCCCGAACCCTAGACAACACACACATAACGACAAACACACAAGATACCAACAAAAAACCCAACAAAAACGGGACACGCTCACACCACCAAAACAATCAACGAAAATACTCCTACTCTACTCAACCACCTCGCCCACAAGTATTGTTTTCTAGCTTTAGTCACCACTCACCGGCCACTGCGTTACCGCGCACCAGGTGAGATGGGTCCAGGGCAGACTACGTGGAAGCACTAGAAAACACTTGGGGCCTGCCCCCTCTCTGCCTACCCTGCAAGGTAGTGGAAATATATTAATTGCGAACTTAGTGTGCAGATAATAGACAGGTGGATAGAAAATTATAGCGATACTTACCGAGTATGAAAAGTATCAATCCTATATAAGTACGACAAGAGTCAACACACTTTTACTGCTCCAAAAGCTGCACTATCGTATTGTTTCAGGTAGGTTTCGAGGAGATTATTTTTAAAATCTGTGTATGCTATATGTTGTTTGTAAAAAATTGACTATTGGTTCATGCATTATTTACATAGGATTGCCGCCGCCATATCAATGTTTTCATTATTACAAATAACTAGCTTATCAAAGAATTATACTCAGTGTTATTTTAATATGCCTTGACTACACTTATCCCTTGTTATCATTGCCATTGAGAAATAAAAAAATACAGTTAAAATATTCTTGTGTGAATAGTATTTTTATTTTCGTGGATTCTCGTTTCAATTCATGGCATTTAATGTCGGATTCGATGGATATATGATCAGGCGGGTCTATGATGGATATGATGCTGGAGAAAGCACCTTGTTGACAGGCATTGTGGTACACATATGCTGCATGTATATTATTCATATATCTTGGGGGCGGAATAATATTGTTACAGCAGTGAGTAGTACCGTACGGAATAATATTGTTACAGCAGTGAGTAGTAGAGCAGTGAGTAGTAGCGTACTTGAAACTACCTCGAAAAGTACTCGTCCTAAGGAATGGAACGTTGAGAGAGATCATCGTACAATGAAGATATAAATACATTGGTTTGCATTGTATTTTACTTGGCTTAGTAAACATTACCTATACGATAGTAGACACACTTCATAATACTTTTAGAATGATCGAGAATCTTTTTGAATACTTGAACAATCCGTGTTTGTAAAACATGTTTTTTTTTTTAATATTATATTAGTCAATTTAAGTGAACGTTGTTGTCATACATTTCGCTTTGCCTTCGATATTATATACCGTCTATACCTTTGACGATGTATTTAGATGAACTATAAAGTGAGAAACACTTCACGGTATATAGTAATCCTCTCAAACTTGAGTTTGTGGGCGCAAAATCTGCTTAATGATTTGTTTTGATTACTCTCGAGAGGCAGCAGCTCAAGTTGACTCGGCCTATTGACATATTACTCAAATCGTACTGTGACCTCGAAGACTCAATATAACGGTCTTCAGAAATAATTAAGTTCAATTTGGTGTTATGTAATGTTATATGAAAATGAATGAAAAATATTTCTTTTAGCGGTAAGATATTTTTAAATGCTAAATGATAGAAATATTCTTTTCAGTAGTATCAAAGAAAACTTGGTCAGAAACCAACATTTTTCGCTACACTTCTTTGATCTCCCGGCTACAATATCACGATAATGTACATGTACAGACATATTTTCAATAACAATATTTTTTTCGAAAAAAGAAGCACAGTATTGCCAACAGACAACAACTGAGTTGTAAGGCGCGTCAAAGCACCCCGTTTGGGGAAGTACCTTCACCTCACAGAAAACCGCAGCTGTGGTGAGCCAAGTCAACTACGAGTATATAGGCCTACTGTTGTTAAGTATTTAAAAGTCCCTACAGCCACGATTCCAAATCATTTTATTGCTAACAATATTTACCTTCAGTCAACAATTTTTATGATAACGCAATAATTCGAAGCGATTCAAAAGCTGTTTGATATTCGTATAATATATATATATATATAGCAACAGGCAGTACAAATTAGTGTAAAAATACCGACGATCCATTTATTTTGAATTCAGGTAGCATGTGCGTGAATACAAAATAAATCTATCGTCGGTATTAAATACCAAAGTTTTTGTTTTTCCATTTATTTAGTATTTTGTATTGGAAATAGTTTTACATGGAACTTGTTTTAACATTGAACATTATGCCACATTTATATTTTGGTTTCACGAAGTATCTAAGAAATTACGTAGTAGATATTTTCTATATAATAACAAGAAATAAAAATCCGTTGAACATGTTAACAACTATTCTTACCGAGGGTCAAAGGTTACGAATCTGGACAATTTCAATATTACCATACCTACTTCGCTTCCCTACGATCCTTTCAAAGTTTGTTCAGAAAATCGCTTTACTAGTTAGACCTTTTACCAATTCATAACTCAAGTTTACGCTGCGGTCTCGAAAATTTTATCCGACCTCCCTTTTTGCGGCGGCGGCGTCCGAAACTGAAAAGTAATTCGAGAGTACTGTAAACGTAAAACCACAACATTTGAAAAGTTCATAAACCACCTCTGAATGTTCCTATAATGTTATTTGTGATTTTAGAACCGGCAAACAATTTGGCTTCTATTTTGACTACGTTTTATTCTGGAAGTTCTTCTCAAATTAATTTTCTATTATGTATTTTACATAGAATGTAGGCATAATTTTTGAACGTGTGGGTTTCCTCACTTTCACTGCCGAGCTAGTGATAATTACGAATGTACATTAATTTGAAAATGCGTATTTAGTGGTACATGCCTATACCAGGGTTTGATCCAAGGACTAGTTGGTTAATAGGATGGTTCTTTAGCCACTGCCTTGCAAGTAGCTCAAGTTGTATATCTGCACACTTTGCTTCTGTTTTAATATGTAGTTTATTCCCATCTGCTTTATGAATACTAGTTATCTTGTTTTCTTATCTTATCTCTTCCACTATTAATTAAATTTACATAATTGTTCAATAAATAACTAAGCTAATTAGAATTGGTATGATCACAGCTAAGATGATCAAACTAGGTGCGCGGGTATATGTGTTACATTATTTATACGAAGGTTAACATAATAAAGTGAAACTAATTTCATTAATGTGGACTCCATTTACTACGGATCGACATCAAAGAATATAATGTTCTTTAAGTAGAATATTTTACCTTGTGAATGTATGTCCAATATCATGTCAAGGGCATAAGTGTAGATATCGACATTAAAGCGTACAATACCTTGTCTTCATCATTCAAGCTTTTATAAAAACTTAAAATTTTCCTAACTTTATCCTGTCGTTATGTCATTCTGTACAAAGAAATATTAGAAAATTTATGAACGCTTCTGAAAGTTAATGCTAAGGTACTTGACTGTAGAATGAACTTGTGTTACAATTTTATACTATGACGAGCTCGGTGGCGCAGTGGTGGAACGCGCTGTTACGCTACTTTGACACCAACGCTCGTGGGTTCGATTCCCACACAGGACAAAAATTTGTGTGCATGAACATGTCTGTTTGTCTTGGTCTGGGTATTTTCTATGTATAATAAGTATGTACACACATCAAAAGTGTCTAGGGATCAACATATATTTTTGCAATAACTTTTCTCCTGATTGATATTAATTAAAATTTTCTTTAAGGATTCATCAAATAAAGTGTTTTCGTTTGTCTACAGTAACGATAAACCAAGTCACCTTTGCATTAATAAAGAAATTTGCCATTTTCATAATAAAGGGATTTTTGACATTTGAACCACTAACATTAAAGTTCGAAAAAAAGACTGAAATAACAGTTTTCTTTAAAATTTTATTGGGTAACTTAAACAATTAATAATCCGTGTTTCTACCGCGAACACTAACAACACAAGAACATCGGTTTGGCATACTCAAAATGAGTTCATCCAAATCACGCTGTGGAATGGCCGCCCATGTTCGTTGCAACAACAAAAAAAGGTCTTCTTGCGACTGGATACCCTCCATATTCGGCAGAGCTCTTCTCTGTAGCATATCCCATGCATGCTCAATCGGGTTCAAGTCTGGCGACTGAGCAGGCCAGGGCATGACATTGATGTTAGCTGCGGCGAGAGTCTGTCTTACAACTCTTGCGGTGTGCGGTCGTGCGTTATCATGCATTAACTGAAATAAGGGACCGATTTGCACTTGTAGAGGAACGATGACGTCTGATACAATCGTCTCAGCATAAATTTGTGCGTTGAGGTTGCCTCTGATCCAAATCAACTCAGTTCTTCCGCCGATCCAAATACCCGCCCATACCATGATGGTTCCACCACTATAAGGATGGACTTCCTGGCAGGATTTTAATCGCTGTTGGCGTCCAGGGGTTCTCCAGTGTCGTATACGTCTTGTATCCGGTCTCATACCAAAACGAGACTCATCAGAAAAGCACACGAAACGCCATTGTTCTTCTGCCCAATTTCTGTGTTCAAGAGCCCATTGATATCGAATCCTACGATTGTGCATTGCTATAGGTGGTACCCTTAGCGGTCTTCGGGAATGAAGGTTCACTTCATGCAAGCGGTTTCTGACTGTTTGGTCGCTAATTAAGTTCCCTGAAGAGTGATGAAGCGTCACGGCTAACATCATGGCGGTTATTGTTGGAGCTCTTCGAGTTGTGATTTGAATGTATCGGTCTTGTCTCCGTGTGGTGCAGCGATACCGTCCTCCATGGCGCTCAGCCACGGTACCAGTGCTTCGGTAACGTGTCCAAAGACCTTTTTTAGGGTTCCGTACCCAAAGGGTAAAACGGAACCTATTACTGAGGCTCCGATGTCCGTCCGTCCGTCCGTCCGTCCGTCCATCCGTCCGTCCGTCCGTCTGTCACCAGGCTGTATCTCATGAACCGTGATAGTTAGAGAGTTGAAATTTTCACATATGATGTATTTCTGTTGCCGCTATAACAACAAATACTAAAAAATAGAATAAAATAAATATTTAAGGGGGCTCCCATACAACAAACGTGATTTTTTTTGCCGTTTTTATAGACAATGGTACGGAACCCTTCGTGCGCGAGTCCGACTCGCACTTGGCCGATTTTTTGTTGTTGCAACGAACATGGGCGGCCATTCCACAGCGTGATTTGGATGAACTCATTTTGAGTATGCCAAACCGATGTTCTTGTGTTGTTAGTGTTCGCGGTAGAAACACGGATTATTAATTGTTTAAGTTACCCAATAAAATTTTAAAGAAAACTGTTATTTCAGTCTTTTTTTCGAACTTTAATGTTAGTGGTTCAAATGTCAAAAATCCCTTTATTATGAAAATGGCAAATTTCTTTATTAATGCAAAGGTGACTTGGTTTATCGTTACTGTAGACAAACGAAAACACTTTATTTGATGAATCCTTAAAGAAAATTTTAATTAATATCAATCAGGAGAAAAGTTATTGCAAAAATATATGTTGATCCCTAGACACTTTTGATGTGTGTATTTATTTACAAAAAAAAAAAAAAATATTTACGTATGTTTATCAGTTATCTAGTACCCATAACACAAGCTTCGCTTACTTTGGGGCTAGGTGGCGCTGTGTAATTTGTCCGGCAATATGTATTTATTATTTATTTATTTATTGTAATCATGCCTAGGTATTTACTATAGAGGACTACTTGCTAATTAAGAAATATGTTGAAGGTACGGCCTGCGTGGAATTTTCAGTAGACGTGACGCCAGCGTTGCTGATGTCATCCTCCCGGCAATCATTCATCTCTGATGAATCCATCCACGATGTTATAACACGATTCGTTTATTCAGCTTTCAGTTAATACCTTAACTTAAGATATTTAAATAAAGTTCAAACGAGCCGGTAATCCTGGCTCAAATGGGCAGAACTTGGTCGTTGTCTTTGTACTACTTCTTTATTCAGTCTTCACAACGCGACGACTAGAAGAGAAGTGGCTCCACACAGGCGGTTGGCTGTTTTCATAGGCGCGTGCAAACAACCCCCGCCAGCCCCTTCGATCAGGTGAAGCATGACGTGTTGTTTACGAGCCTATGACGTGACTTGCTTACACGTGCCCACAAATGCATTGATATCTAGTTATAATTGTGACAAATCTTAAGTAATCGCAATAAATTAACAAAATCATCATATTAATTAACAGTTTGAATATGGCAATTTGATTTTTATAGCCGTTATACCGTGCTAATGCTCAATTAAATTTTAAATAAATAAATATTTATATTCAACTTGAAACTGATACTTGACGTCACAATACATTAAACGAGTATTCACACGACTAATACCTTTCATTTACGATTTGTGCCAACAACCGACAAACATGGTCATCATCATAATGTTGACGACGTAACAATATAATATTTCTTTGAAATCCCACCGCTAATTCTACTGTGTAATCACTCATCTAAACTAAGCCTCTCAGGGTTATTAATGTTGGATTAAAACGGCTGGCAAACCTGGCAAGGCGCCCGGTACTCGTTCATCATTCACAAAAGTTGATGCTTTAACTTGCGTTAATGACTAGCGTTGAAAAAATGCTAATAAATACAAAAAAAAACAACAAATTTTACCAAATTACCTGAAAAAGCGTGCGAGAAGCTTATATGAGTAGCTAGGAAATGTTAAAGAAGTTAGTGAAGTGCTAGGATGGAACAATGTGATGTTCGGCTCGATTGTCTTTGCCTACCTCGCAAGGCCCTTGTCGTATAACAATTATTTAGGCTTACGTTTCACCTGATGTGAAACTGGAGTCCTATCCTGTAGATGTTGTAAGGCTATCACTCGTCTCTTGCTCCTGCTGCTGGTGCAACGCTGTAATATGTAGTCCCGGCGATCCCACTCTCAGGAAGAGAACGACCCTCAACTATTGTAAAAATACAGTTATCTTATGAATTGACATTTGTCTATGATATTCTGCATTCGAGCGTAACTACATAATATAACGGTCACATAGGCCAAATAAAACTGACACGGAATTTGGTTTTTATTCATGAGTTTATTGATGAGTTAAAATAACTGCACTTGGAATTGATCTATCACATGATTATTTTTTTTTTCAAAATTATCCGCTAACCAAAATTCTATTCTAATATAGAATAGAATTTTGAATACTTTTCAAGAGAGAGAGGGATAAGAGCGAAGTGGGACGCATTAGAGCAGTCTGTCTGGGGTAATACTTCCACCTCACAGACAACTGCAGGCAAATAATAATTCCCTGAAGGGTTGTTGTGTTCCTAGTGATTGCGAGTAAATAAGCTCACCAGTAAGGAGTAAGGAGCAGTTGTGTTTGGAGCAGAGGTGGCACCGCGAAGTGATACTTAATGTGTTGCAAGCGTGATACTCCTACGGAAGAGGATATGCTTTACATGATCTGGACCATATGCTTGTATGCCTTCCGATGTTGTATAAAAATAAAAGACTATTTCTAATAAATGAAAATTTGGAAACAATTGTAATGAAATATAAATTGCAGTAATAATTAAATCCAACGCAGTTACTACGTAATGAATAAAGATAAAACCTTAGTATCTTCGCTAATGTACCTAATTCTGTGTCATCGAAAGTCAGGGACCAAAGTTATTAATGTTATAATAATACAGCTTGCCCTAGTGTAGTGCCCTGAGCTCGTATATCATCTCTATGGGATGGGAAAATGTAGTAGGAAAGTAAATTAAGAGTTAAGATGACAGCACACGGAACAAATATTGTTGTCTAGTTAATATGAACAGCTCTAGCTTAGCGATCGTTGTGAATATATAAAAAGAGCAAGGGCAGGCATGAATAATGCTCATGTTTTACTTTTACTGTTGTTACTGAGTAAGTACAATAAAAAGCATCAAAAAACATATTTACTGTGTACTTTTTTTATATTACCTCAGATGGTAAACAATTATGCGGTTCGCTATACATGAAATGGTTACCGAAACCTATGATTATTTGCTATACAAGGACTATCACCTCGGCTGCTTTATTTGGGTGCGATGTTCCGTAACATGTAAGTATCTTTCTATTTAGATTGCTTATTAGTCGTACCTCTCCTCTGCTAGACTGCCTAGTCAACTAGGTACTGTTTTTAGATGATAGTGACAGCCTATGATCGCTTGCAATATAAGAAACATAGACACTTTAAATAGATAAACAAGTTCAAGAAGTCATCTCTACAATGAATACGTATCGTTCATAATTTGATTTCACACTCATTATCCTCATCTAGCCATATGGAACCCTATCTTGGAAATATTGTGTTCAAAATAAATATTTAGGCTCATTAGGTTGGTATTATAGTTTGCATCGATTAAATAAATGGTCTAGTATAATTTTAAACTACGTTTGTTTATATTATTATTGTAGATATGGCACTTACCGTCTGCAACATCGCCAAAATATCGGGGAAATTTAAAAATAAATCGCGGTAGGTCCCATACCTTCGGCGCTAGGCCGCATGAACTAATTGGTGGCGGAAGCACACAAAGCAGGTTAAATCAAATTGCATGTAAAAATATTTTGGAATTTTCTTGAACCATGGGTGTTATAATACATCGGTTGCTAAACATCCAGACGTGCGATATCATTTGTTTAGCACATGCTTACAATGGAAATTTCGCGTTTTCATCCCTCGAGCTTGCCTTGCTCAGGTGCTATACAGAAATTCTTGAGTAGTTAACTTAGTGGTAGGATTACCAGTAAGTTAGCTCCTGAATGATTTCTGTGTAGCTCTTACATAACCCGTAAGCCCCTCAAAGGTCTGAATCATCTATACCAGATGATTTAAAATAATAATTGTAATAATTGGTAATTGATTTAAAAACATTTGTGAAAACTTTCATAGATTATCCGATTACAAACTTAAGATAACTAAGTCAGATAATTATCGCTCAATATTTGCAAATATTGATCTATCTATCTATAACTTAACCAAATCCCTTGCGAAGTAGGCAGAGAGAACCGAGCGCCACGTGACTCGACCCTTACACACCTCACTCGGTTCTTAAATATTGATAGTTAATAATTATGACTCAGTTATTGCAGACATGGAATCTCACTTTCGTAAGATTCACAACTTGTAACATGAATGCTCACCGGTTCTTGGGCTATTGACGTCACTGATAAATCATAACCAATTTTGCAGTGGTAGTTAGTCTTAGCCTTCCTCGGCTCTTATATTCTTCTACTTTCACGTGACATGTAATCCGTTTTCCTTGTATCCTTTCTATACATCCAAACCAATGGATGCCTTTTGCTTCCTTATCTGAAAATTAATTACGAGAATGTAAATATGTTTCACTGATTACAAAGATTCAAAAGCGAAGTAAGGAGAGATTTAAAGCTGATTAATTATGGAAAAATCACAGTTTGAATATCATATCATGTAATACAAACTCTGTCACATAAACGCAAATAATACGACTACGGTTATGAAAAGTTTACTATCTAAACAAATATATGGAAAAGGTCCTTCAAAGGCGTTACGTCCAAAAACTAAAAGGTGAGATGACAAACGACATGTCGGCGCCGCAAGGGGCTCGCATTTGCAAGAGTTATGAGGCAAGCTTTGAAATGTGACAGATGAAAAAATTGACATGGAAGAAATCACAATACGCAAAAAGTAATATACGTATATTGATAGCTGACGTTATACCTATAGGACCTTTCAGAAATAGTTTATATTTCACAGTTCTCATCCAACGGCTCTCTGTGACCATCACAAGATTATCCGTCCATTGTGTGGTTGGGGCGTCCTTCGCTGCGGTTTCTGGTTCTCATGGTCGCCATTCGAGAACCTTTCTGCCCCAACGGCCATCGGTTCTTCAAGCTACGTGGCCTGCGCACTGCCACTTCAGCTTGCTGATCCTCAGAGCCACGTCGGTAACTCCAGTTCTACTATGGATGTACTCATTTCTGAGCCTATTCCGCAGAAATACTCCGAGCATGGCTCTCTTCATCGCCGCCCTGCAACCTTGACCTTTCATATGAGACCCATAGTAAGGGATCACGTTTCTATGCCGAAAGTCATCACTGGCAACACACACTGGTTGAAGACTTTCATCTTGAGATATTGAGGTATTTTGAACGAGAAAATCTTTCGCAATTTCCCTAACCCTGCCCATCCGAGTTGGATTCGACGAGAGACCTCTTTCTCGATGTTAGATCTACGTAGCTGGACTGTTTGTTCTAGCTAGATATACTCATCAAGAACTTCGAGAACCGAGCTCCCAACTGAAACTAGAGTGGGTACATTCCACATAATCTTCGTTTTATCCATGTTCATTTTCAGACCCATTCGTTGGGATGCTCTGTCGAGATTTCCAAGCATTGTGTTCAAATCCGCCAGCGATTTCGCCATGATTACTATATCATCGGCAAATTGAAAGTGAGTGATATACTCGCCGCCGATATACTCGGCGTACCCTTTCCAGTCCAGTGCCGTGAAAACATCTTTCAATGCAGCCGTGAACAATTTCAGAGAAACAACGTCTCCCTGTTTCACTCCTCTCTACATTTGGATAGGTGTTTTTTTTTTATTTTCTTCATAAAACTTACAATAATATTACATCAATGAGTCCGTCACACAAAAGCCGCGTAGGGCTTATCTGAGTGACGGTTGGTCGTTCACATACAGTTTTTTTTTTTATTTATGTATAAATATATGTTTTTTACCATTTATGTATACATCAGTTAATACGTTGGTAATTCATTTAAATAGTACGGTATGGCGTAATCCGTTTTTCTAGTTCCCGCTAGACCCCGTTAGACCACGCTTTATTCATTAATAAGGCTTGGCACTGTAGTACTAATTCGTACTGCTGTACTGGTGTACAGAGCGTATGTATATATGCCTCTCGATGTAAGAAGCTATAAAAATCACTTGGGCCATATCTCCAGGCGTTTGATCACAGACATTAGTAAAGGATAGGTGTATATGTGTTTGTGTGTTGTACACATGGTATATGATAACTCAGATGACGTTAAATCGAAAACGTTGGGATCAAAATTATATATTACCTTCATATTCTAACGATCTACTATTAACATATTCCATTTACTAATGAAAATTGATATAGGTAGTGTACGTTAGAATTATTTTTAGGGTTCCATAGCTAACAAGGAACCCTTATAGTTTCGCTATGTCCGTCAATTCGTGCGTCAGTCTTTCCGCGGCCTATCTCAGAGACGCTTGACACTAAAAAAGCTGTAGCTATGCATGTATATACTCGTACTTATTAACTCTTGTTAACTATGCTGACAAAGTAGGAGAATTTTATTGGTGGTACCTCCCCGACATGCAAAGTGGGGATGAATTTTTTTATTCGCTTCCAACCCGTAGTGTGGAGAGTCATCAAACATCGAAGGTACGGGATGATCATTATTCGATATAGTGATTACATATAGTGATATGAATATTTATATTAAAAGTATAATTTTTTATTAGAATTATTTTTAAGTATCCCCCCCCCCCCTCCGGTTAACTAGTAATAGTCGACTAACTTTTAAAATTAATTATACATGAATGTAATCAAAGGGGAGAGCAAAGAATTAATCAGCGTTATGGAAATTAACTTAGAGCCTTCATTCAAATGCACAACCGTAAATGTGCGTCCATTTTGACATTTATTTACTCAATTACGTGCGAAAGGTCCCCGCTCTTCGTCATTACGATGTATGAAGATAGATCACATTTTACTTTCAAAACAGTTGCGCACATATTTTCATACCCTGTATGTACCGGAGATGTACTATGAAAAGACTAGATAGGTCATGGGTACTGCAAACCTTTCCATGCATATAGCCTTAGTATTAATTGTATTTACGATTACTAGAAAATCAATTAGGCGTATCAGAAAAACCATTTTAATTGGAAATATTGAATAATAAAACAATATAGATGTATTCATAAGATACAGTCGGGCTGTGTTATGATAATTAGTTTCAAGTCACCTTTTTACCTCTAAAGCGGCAAACAAGTAAACGACCTGCAAGATGATAAGCAATCGAAATCTTTAGAATGTAGTTATTTATTCTTGAAATAGTTACATTGAAATTGTCAACATATATAGTATACGAGATACGCGTAGCGACGCCTCCTGACACAAGCATCTTCTTGCTTAAAAGGAGGCTTCGGAAATAAGGTTATTCAAAATATCATAAGAAAAGAAATAAAGATTATTATTATTATTGTTAATCGACTGTGGATATTTGTGTTACAAATATCCACAGTCGATTAAGTCGTTTTGGGATATTTACCCTGAAAAGTCTTTAACATCTTCGACCAAGTTAGTATTTCTATAGTATCTAGATGGTCTCGATCAAAGCTGACCATACGCCGCACGTCGCAAACGTAAGACTTTTTTTATATAACATCGGGGGGCATACAAGCATATGACCTACCTGATAAAAAGCGATTACTGTAGCCAATAAATGCTTGCAAATATATTAACTGTCACTCGCAAGTTGCTATCTCTGCTACTAATATAACAACTCCTTAGGAGCTTACTCGTAACCTCATTCACATGCAGGAACACAACAACTCTATAGGGATTTGTTATTCAGCTGTGGTTTGCCTATCAAAATTTTTTACTCTAAACTTTCGCTATTCGAGCATATAAAGTTTCTTGGGCGACTTTAAACTTCTACTTCCGATTATTAGGAATTAAACTTCGCTGGAGATCTGGACAATAACTCAGTACTTTTGGTGAAGAAGCTTGATCTGGAATTTTAGAGCTATTGCAAATAGATCAATCTTATCAATGAACGGATGAGCATATCTTGATAGAGTTGAATAGAACCAAGCGGTATTAATTTCGATGTAAGGCTCCAATATGGGTACATCTCATCCAGTACTTTTACCATTTCTAATAACAGCCAATATTTTTGACGAAAGTTTAATCGTAGATTATTGAGTAAGTCGTTGACGATTTTCCAGATTTGCAAGGTAATAAACCTTGCAAAACTGAAAATGTACATACATAGATATATAATTTGCACATTATTTTCGTATACGTAAATCAAATTAGAGGAAAATATATTATTCAGTAAATTCTTTCTCTTTTGTACTACCAGCCTAATTACCATACGGTTCTCGTAATTATAACATAATTGACTGACATAGGAGTTTTACTCAGCAGCTTTAGCAAGCTACCGGATAGAATGACTCTCAGGAGATCTCCCGCTGGTCATTAACACTGCGAACGGAATCGAAGTTAACTTTCGCAATCGATCACCCTCTTACGATCTCGAGGTACCTAGCTTCAGCTTGCGTTTCAAATCAGATATATTAGGATCTCCATTAGTGCAGTGATCTTTTGAGAAGAGTAATTTCTCTACAAGGCAAGTGCAACCTATCTACATATTTATCTTGATATACCATTGGCGTAATATATAAACAACGTCATAATACCTACCATATATATTTTGCGTTATTACTGAGGTAAAATAAAAATTTCGTCAAAAAACTGCGCATACAAAAATTTTGTTGACTTGCCCTGTGATGACACTTTTAAGGTAATTTTGGGGATGAAGTGACTCCATTATTTTCTATGTTTTTTAAATATTTTGGCAGTATCCAGTGGGCAGTCATTTTCATCGGTCATAGGTGCTATAGTCGTGGTGACAAAAAGGGACTATTTATATCTAAAGTAAAACATAACAGAAAAAATGTATTTGTTACTATTACTACCTTTCCAGGTAGCTCAGTAAGTAGAATGCTCTTTCTATAATCGTGAGAAATATTTAAGTTCCGGTAAGGCGGGTAAAATGATTTTATGTTAACATTTACAAAAATCTGTTGGGTTAGCTAAAAATAAATGTATGAGCATAAGTAGGAATATGTTCTGTTTTTGTACTTGTCAGGCAATAAACAATACACAGTCCTGTTTATGATAAATAGTTACCGATAAATATACATATACATACATACGTACAAATATACATAAATATAACGCATTGTCAGACGTATTCTCATCAGTACTGTATACTGATGTGCAATTAAAAGGAGAGGAAAAGAAATATTTGTAGACAATAATAATACAATAAATATCTATTGCCGAGAATATGAAGAGTCCTTTAAGAAAAACGTGACCGCTCGGTAAACCTCTAGGGATAATGACGTCATTAACAGAACACGAAAGTAATGAATGTTTTTGCTCTCACTATTCCTAGGTTTTTCTTATTTTCATCAAACTCGAATTCGCAATCGGGCGTCGAATGATAAATTAAATTAAATCGCTAACAGAATTGGGGCAAAACGACAAACAATGCGAGCAGTTTCGGAGCTCCAATTTGGTATTTGTTAGTTAAAAGCACGCCTACGGAGAAATCCGATGAGAGTATTGTGAACCTACGAATTTAATACCTTTTATTTGGGTAACATGTTTCTCAGAATCATAACTCTTATGTCATCTCTTATATATCTTTTAAGTCTAAAGGTTTATACTGGGTGAAATTATGATGTATCAAATAGTCGAAAAAAAAAACAATATATCTTATCCAATGTATCTACGTAATATGTGCCACTGCTTTTGCCTTTGTTCCTTTCTTAAGTATGTCTACTTCATGTTTATCTTGAGAATATTGGTGGATAAAGAAATGGCCTACTACTGGTACCCATTTCGAATCCTGGCATGCAAACCACTAAATTAATATTTTTGGATTTATGTGCATTGTAATTAACACTTGCTCGGTGGCGAAGAAAAACAGCGTTAGGAAACCCGCACGTCCGAGAAATTATATTTTTAACGACGTGACGACCAAACGTAAGAAAGGTTTGATTTCCCCCTGGAATATGGATGTTTGACGTCAGTCTTCGCCAAATCCTTAGATTTAAGCTCCGGACCCTGCCAATCCTAATGGGTTAGGAAACGAGATAATGTTAAGAAGAAGGACACTTCCTGTTTGTCTTGAGAATCGATAAAGAACCAGGCTATTAACCGATTGTCCCTTGGTCGCCAATTAAACTGGTGTGCAGGTGAGGTTAGCTTTGACTGTAAAAATAATAGTAAGCTTTGACTGTAAAAATAATAGTAGGTTAGTAATGTTACTTTGACCTAAGGAGTTGATGTGTTATCAGAAGAGGTGGCATCGCGCGAACGATACTTAATGTATAGTAAGCGTTCATAGGCTACGGTAACCGCTTTACACCAGGCGGGCCGTTTGCTTGTATGCCTCTCGACGTTGCATAAAAAAAATACCACTAAATTCGTGTTTTCAGATTTATGTACACACTTGAAATTGCTTGCTCGGCGATGAAGTAAATATCGTAACCAAACCTACCCTAACCTAAAAAAGGTTTGGTTTTACCTCTGGGTCGGCCTGACAACATTCACCACGTGTCATAGCACTCATACAGAACGCATAGCATAACTCGTATGGTGTGAACAAGTATGAATCAGGATTCGAACCAGAGACTAGTCGATTAATAGGCTATTTCTTTCAGGGTTCTTTACCCAGTCCCAAGATTAACACCAAATGAACTTACATAAAAAAAGAATCTAAGCAATCCACTGAGCTATCACTACTCTTGATTACATTTTCATCTCTATATGTTCATTCGAAGTTACTCTTTGCAATAAAATCTATACTTATAATAAAACTGTAAACGGGCCAATTCCGTACATTAAAAAAATAAATTAAAAATACGAGTACCTTTAGGGCTCTTCCTAAAGGTAAACAGATACCAAAAATATGATTTTTGAAATTTTTCTCTGTCGGTCTGTTGTCCGCTTTTCACGCAAAAATTACTGAGCAGGTTTTGATGATTTTTTTTTGTTACATAACTACTGGTCCTCGGCAACATATAAGCTATAATTTATTGTGAAGATCGGAATATCTGATGGGGAACCATAGCAGTCCAGCTAAACTATGAGAGATATGAAAATAGCGCCTTAGGATAAGTTGTTCAGCGTGATGAGCATTTTCTATTGACGTACAAATGTCGAACGTCTGGTACAAATAATGTGGAACCCTAACAGCCCAGCTAAACTATAAGAGATACAAATGTAGCGCCTTAGGTAAAGTTGTTCGGCCTAATAAGTATTTACTATTGACATACAAAAATCGAAGGTCTGGCACACCTGATGTGGACCCCCAGCAGCACAGCTAAAGTATAAGAGATACGAATATAGCGCCTTGGAGAAGGTTTTTCAGCGAATGAGCACTTTTTGTTTTGGTATGAACATCGCATTCACATTCGCGGCCATACACTTCAAACATACTCGTACCTAAATATTGAAAATATTAACTCCGAAAAGTAAAGGGGGCATTATGTCTATGTAGGACTAGTTGATTAATTTTTTACCTGACACTTTTTTACAAAAGTTGTCTGCGTGGGTACCTCTGTCTCACCTATTTCTACCGCCAAGCAACTATATCTATCTAGAAGTATTCCGGTTTGAAGGCTGAGATATGGTAGAGAAATTACTGGGTACTGTGACTCAATATCCTTAGGTAGCAAGATTTGGCAGTCAATATACTGCTGTGACCGCTTACCATCTTATGCGGGCCGCATGATTGTTTGCCAATTTAGTTTCATAAAAAAAAGTGCGAAGTACCTCCACGTGGTGAAGGCGGTAACAGTTTTAAACCGGCAAAAACTACCATTGTAATACTTTTTAAATACCTTCGGGCTTATGTTATAATCATTGTTTACGTATACGTTTAATTTGGCATGGTAGCCTACCCGGTAACGCACGGGAGCAGCTATGAAATTACCCGTATATTTTCGAGCTATTGTTAACATCGTTCTGATTTCGCTTCGCTTTTGTTAAACCACGTTGTTGCGACATTAATTAAAATGCCAAGGCGAAAAAAAAGTCTTTCTCAGTATTCGAGAGACTCTAAACGAAAAAGACGAGATAAATCTTAAGAAACTGAAAAAGAACATGAAACACGCTTAGAAGCAAGGCGAGAAGGTTATTCTGAATCTTTGTCCTTGCTTTTTAACGGCTTTTTTTAAAACTGTTTAAAAGTCATGTCGCTTCAACAGAACGCGATACAGGCGCAAATTTTAACAGGATGTGGTGCAGGTTAGCGTGTTTTCATTCATCAGATACTGCTTTTACCAAACAACTATCCGTTCCGGTTTAAACGTGTGCAGTTCCCAAAAAGTGTGAGTTTCTGCATGACCATTAACCAAAGCTCAGGGACAGGCTACGTTGTGTTGGTGCGGACCTGCGGAAGCCCTGTTTTGCGCACGGCCAGCTTTATGTAGCTTTGTCACGAGTAAGTAGTGCACGAAGCCTGTTTATACTCGCTAATATACTTACAAAACTTCTAACATATTTTACGAAGATATTTATTGACTTATTTATCATCAATTTTGTATATGTGTATACAATATAAAAACGTCTTTGTAAACACAAAATGCTTGCGTGAACGAAGTCGCGGGCACAGCTAGTAATTTAATAATACATTACTATTTCCTAAACAAGTATTTCACAAACGACTTTGATTACGTTGTCACATTTTCACTGTAAATATATTGGGAGGTCACTTGCATTATTATTACTGAGATACCTGCTTGCGGAGGTTGATGTTCCGCGCTAGGTATAAATACTGAATTACAGATCACCAGAGCTGCACCTCTGGATGCGAACTGTAATTAATTTTGTACAGGTGACACTTAAGGGGCTCCCTGCGGGCCCACTAGCACAGCCTACGTAAAAAATTGATAACTCGCTAACCAAAAAGTTGATAATAAAAGTAAATTATACGTTTGATACCTATTTAATTTATTTATAACCCATAAATGTAACGAAACTTAGTAACTTGTAGTTTTTGTACTAAAACGTGCTAAAATACCCGCTTCTGGTACAATTCATTTCTAAAATTTCAGGCTACTGCGTTTTATTATCCTATTACTTATTTCTTCTTCGCGTTATTCCGTTCCCTAATCCATTAGTACTGGCGGGGTCCGCTGCCTAAGCCTAAGAATTTGGCGAAAATACGGATTTTTTACATGGGGGCGACTGCCGGCAGACCTCTACAACCTAGAGGGAAAATCAGATCTTTTCTTAGTTTAGATCATACGTCTTTCGAAATACGATTTCTTGGACCTGGGAGTTTTCCTCTCGATGTTTTCCTTCATCGCCGGGCAAGTGATAAATATGTACATAAATCCGAAAAAATGAATTTAGTGGTACATGCAACCGCTTGGATTGGAACCGGGTCAATAGGCCAGATCCTTATCCACTGGGCTATCACGGCTCTTGATATCCTATTACTTCATTATTCTATTACTTTAAACGTTTGAATCCGGTATATATAAAAATATACAATACCACGGTACTCGGAAACGATTCCTAAATAACAAATTCCTAAATACAAAATGTGATCCATTTGGATTGGAAAGCTTTTGCTTCATAAGCTTATCTGTACAAGTTGCTTTCTTTTAAGTGACATTACTAGACCTGCAAGGAGTCCCTTTAAAGCATAAGCTAAACTACCCAAGGAACAGATTTTTATTTAATTAAATATAATTTTGCACTATATCTTTATGATCTGACGGATTAGAATAACGAAAATACCAAAATCAATGCATATATTGCTCGGCAATAGACTGACTTATATCTAAGTAGCACTTGAGGTTTTTTATAAATGTATTGATTGGGTTCTCTACAATACCGGTTAAGACACGGTCATATTTTGACTCCCGCAGTCCTGCTAGACGATTGGGTATGTAGCTTCCATGCCATCCAATATCGCCGCACCCACTGCGGTCACACTGGAATCAATATCGTCTGATTCGATATTGATTCCTGTGCGATCCAGCTACCTCCGCGGGTACGATGCGTAGAATTCACGCAATCCATGTCAGTCTGCCGACTTATAGTGCCATACGCGACGACATCCGGCAGACCGAGTTGGGTCGCGTCTGGTGATCCGACGAGCCAAGCGGCGCATCCACTTATCCACTCATCCGGATGTGTGGTCAGCAGAAGGTCCAGTAGAGAGCTTGCGTGATCCTCTTTATCTGATATTCTCGTGGGAGAATGAACCAGTTGAGACAAACCATAAGCTAGAGCAAATATCAATTTGCTCATGAGAGCAGATCTCCCTGCGCTTCGGCTTTCTCCTCCAAATGTTGTCCAGTGGGTTTAAATCTGGACTAGAAGAGGGCCAGTCTGCATGCCCGATGAAGTGAATTCCATGGGCGGTCAACAAGTTGTAGTAGTGCTTCGTGCCTTATAAGCTGGTGCAGAGTCCTGTTGGAATATCTAGTGTCTGTTTTTGAACATTGTTTGAGAAAGAGGTTCTACTATGTTTGTTAGGACGGTATTTTGGTAAACCACGGCACTGGTTTTCACACCTTTTTCATAGAAAAACACCTCAGTTAAGCCTAAATATGAGACTCCAAGCCAAACCATAATTGATGAAGGATAATGCCCTCGCTGGACCCTCGGAATACGCGCGCTCACTTCTTCACTACTGTGGGCATACACCTTATCATTTTGTTTGTTGTAACTTTCATCGATGGTAAAAACTTTTTCATCCGAAAACAAAATTTCGCGGTATTTTTTTCCTACGTACCGCCGTAACAAAGCGCGGGATATTTCCATCCCAATTTTTTTCAAACGCTCGTCCAAAAAATGACCTGTTCTTTACGATAAGCTCGTAGTCCCAGGTCTTCATTTAATACTCTTTACACAGTGGTTCTGCTTAATCCCAGTTAGTGCACCGAGAGCCAAGCCATTCCTATTATGGGCATTGAAGTCTCCTAAAATCACTAACTCCGCGGAGGGATACTGTTCTATAACTCTGTCTGTCGCCATTTGCAGGTGCTCGATTAACCGAGCTGTGCCTGTATCACCACTGTGGGACCTGTAAAGGCACGCGTAGATCCGATTGGGCCGCCATGATCCACACGCACCCCGTAATACCGACAGATACCTGCGTTCAAGATTGGGTAGCCGGCGACAACAAATATCCTGCCGAACGAACAAGGCACGGCACAACCCCGGCACGACACACAAATAAGTGCTGTTGTTTGGTTGTAAATATCTCAGCGATACGAGCCTACTACCCAATGGGAGGATAAGCCGATAAGTCGCTATTTTGATTGGGGAACTAGTCAATAAGAGCTATGCATTTTACTTTACTTGCAATTTGATCAAAACAGTGTGCTTCCGCCACCAACTAGTTCATGCGGACTAGCGCCGGCCGGTACCCACCCACTACCGTTAGTAGATACAAGATGACTGCCCTGGTCACTTCTGCGATACGTGTTTCGCCTCTCCACGAGGCATGCTCAGGCGCTATAGATGTTAGTCGTTAGATGCTAAAGGTACTTACAAAAAATATTATGTTTTTGCCTTTAATTTAAATATATACGTTTATTTACATATTTACAAAATAATAACAGATAATTAACTAAAATTAAATAAATACACAATAAAACTATAACTAAATTACATCTAAAATTTAATAAAATGTACCTAATAAATCTAAAAAATAATAATAACTTAAAATAAATCTAAAAACTGTGGCCCCTGCGGTATTGAACCAATGTTTTACGGTAGCATAGTTAAGTAATCCACCAACAGCCTCGATAAAAATAGATCTTTTTATATTCCAAGTCTAAAATTGAAATACGGAAACAGAGTATTTGTTTTTTAATGTAAATACGCGGGTGATTCTTATCACGATTTTGGCCAACATTCCAATGTAAACCAGATTTTCCAACTACCTTATCGACTATTACTACAAAATGTTTTCGCCAAAAATTTGCCAACACTAATTTCAGTTGCTTTAACTTGAGCCCTTATTTAAATTAGAAAATGTGTTCTTCGAAAATCTAATTTTCTTAAACTATGTCAATATTCTCCAGTAAATGAGATGTAAATTTGATACCTTTCAATATAACTTCACGCCAAATACCTTGCGCGTAGGCAGAGAGAACCGAGTGCCATATGACTCGGTTCTTTCACTCCTCACTTCTTTGACATACATAGCTCTTATTATGCATGCTCGCCGTTTTCTAGGGCGTAAATTGACCTTCTGATAAAACACCATCTATTTGGTCATGGTAGGTAAGTCTTGGCCTTTCTCCAGCTCCTACATCCATCTACTTTTCTATTAAATACGACACAAATATGACAGTACTTTTAACAAGACTTGCCTGTCTGTCTTCAGCTTTCAAGACCTTTTTCGCAGGGACGGGTGGAGCTGTCAAGCTGAAATTAATATCAAATACTTGGGGTTTGCAATCCCTTCGAGCAGTGAAAATATCAAACTTCTAAAACAAAGCAATAAAAAGATACGGAAGAAGTAATTGAGGTTAGTAAATATCGGGTTAAGTAGCGTTCGGTTCACTCTGTGTACCTCCCTAGGGACTTGGCGTAAAGATATACATAGATAGTTAAAGGTTACGTCTTTTTAGGGTTCCGTACCCAAAGGGTAAAACGGAACCCTATTACTGGGCTCCGCTGTCCGTCCGTCCGTCCGTCTGTCACCAGGCTGTATCTCTTGAACCGTGATAGTTAGACAGTTGAAATTTTCACAGATGATGTATTTCTGTTGCCGCTATAACAACAAATACTAAAAAATAGAATAAAATAAATATTTAAGGGGGCTCTCATACAACAAACGTGATTTTTTTGCTCATTTTTGCTTGATATTGATAACGGCAACAGGTAGACGCTTGAAATATTCACAGAATATTTAGTTATATATTCACTTTAAGAATAAATAATTAAATTAAAATAAAACAAATATTTAAGGGGGGCTCCCATACAACAAACGTGATTTTTTTGCTGTTTTTATAGATGATGGTACGGAACCCTTCATGCGCGAGTCCGACTCGCACTTGGCCGATTTTTTATTGTCATATACCTACATATTTTAACAACTGTTATGTTATTGCACAGTTTTGACGAGCACGGTGGCGAAGTGGTGAAACGCGCTGTTACGCTACTTTGACACCAACGCTCGTGGGTTCGATTCCTACACAGGACAAACATTTGTGTGCATGAACATGTCTTGGTCTGGGTATTTTCTATGTATAATAAGAATGTATTTACAAAAAAAAATGTATTTACGTATGTTTATCAGTTGTCTAGTACCCCATAACACAAGCTTCGCTTACTTTGGGGCTAGATAGCGCTGTGTAATTTGTCCAACAATATTTATTTATTTATTATTTGGTGGCGGTTTTCTGTAAGTTGTAGGTACTTCGCCAGATGGATTGCATTGATGCGCCCTACCTCTCTTAAAAAACCCAAAACAGACAGACATGCTTATGCACACAAATGTTTGTTTTGTGTAGAAATCGAACACACGACTGTTGGTGTTAAAGTTGAGTTACCAACTAGTGGGTCACGGAGCTCGTCAAACATTCATAATCAGTACATAAATAATGAGTTTACAATATGTACATGAATTTCGGAATTTAGACGGAAAATAATAGATTTTTATTCAGAATTCAGATAAGTTTTTAAAAATGTATACAACACATATGTCTGTTATACCTGAAATACAATTAAAATGTATTTTATGTTAAGTTTACCAACCTTTTCGTATAAATATTTGGCTATAAACTTAAATTTAAGCCAACGATATTTTTAGGACTTGAGCGTACTTGAGCGATATAATCCCCTTAAAGTATCTAAGGTTACTGAGCTGAGTACATACAGAGTAGTGATAAATTGTGTAACATTTAATAAATCGTATAAAATCAAAAAAATATCTCACTCTTAAATTACATCGTGCGCGGGGGGATATGGATCCAACACGTACACGAGGCTCCTTAGAGTATTAAGTTCACTCGCCGCGATTCAAGTCGCCAGGTGAACAAGCATACCACCCATCTGATGTAAAGCGGTTACCATAGCCTATGATCGCTTGCAACGGTTTAACACGCGCGATGCCACCTCTGTTGCTAACACAGCTACACTTTAGGAGCTTTACTGGTGACCTAATTCACTCGCAAACATTACATAAACGCGGCTCAGAAGCAAAATACTCGTAGCTATAGCAATTAGAGACTAAATTTGTCACGATAAATAAATACAAGTTTTTAAGCGTTAACGATCGTACACGAAGAAAAGTAAGATGTGCCAAGAAAATTTACTCTAACATTGTTCCCAAACTACAAAATATCAAAAAAAAAAAATACGATATGATGTGTATAAGAATTTTTAACAAAATACCTGACGCCTTACTTACTTACAGAATACAGAGCTACCATTTATATATAAATTTAAAATACAGTTTCGTAAATAGCTTCTGGAAAGATTATTTTAAACGGTTGAAGAATTAATAAATTTTAATTGATGTATGAATAAAGTCTAGAGACGAACAAAAAATATTTGCATGCTATTAATTTTATATAGCTAAATAGGAGATCTATCCCTGTATATTCTATTTGCATTATTGTATGATACCGTATTTTACAAATAAATTATTTGAATTTGAATTAATAATTGAATTATATTTGAATAAAAAACTAGGCGTATATAAGTTGTTTTTGTAGTCATTAACTGATTATGTTGATATAGTCATTATTTTCAAAAACAAAATATGAATATGTCGCATCCGGTCATGAGTATGGATGTTTAAAACGAAACGAAATGTTGACTTAGAAGTTTGTTTTTTTCACTCTAAAGGATTACAGACCTGAATATTAGATATTAATTTCAGCTCAATAGCTCCACCCGTTGCTCAGAAAAAGAGTCTCGATAGACAGACAGACGAACAACAAAGTCATCCTATAAGGCTTCCGTTTTAACTTTTAAGATACGGAACCCTAAAAATTAAAACATTAAGTATTTGGATTGAATATTAGGGAACAACTAGAAATCATTGAATGAAAAAATTATCTTATGCACAGAAAGATAGACGTCAGCAACTTCACTCTATTAAATACGTTTTCACTCAGAGCTTCCACCCCCTCCTTCAGCTCTATATAAGGGACGGCACTGCGGCTATACGCAGAGATGACCGCACGACGACGCAGCCATGGCAGCAATGGCATGCAATTACTAATGGTAGTGATCAAAGTTTAGACTTTCGCAAAATAACATCCGCATCTATTAACTAAGCCGATATCCAACAATTATTAAGTATTGGGAAAATAAATACCACGCGACATTATTGTGCGTGAACTGGAAATATGTTTCTCACATAACTTTAATATAACATAATATAATTTCACATAACATTCCGAGATCATTTCTATTTTTAAGAATATAGACTCCATACACGCAAAATATCAATTTAGACACTGTAAACACAGGTAAATCTTAAACGAGACGCAGGATTAAATGAGATGCAGTAGTAATATTGCAAATGAATACATTTACATTTATCTACATGTTTCTAAGCTTGCGTCCTAACGTTCCTGCATAAGAATTCTTAATGTTATTTGTTGTCTTACAGTTTTATCAGAAGTATAGCTTAAGACAAAGTTTACAAAGTACGAAGTAAATACGTCCCATGAAGTCGATAAATCATTGTTCAGAAAGGCCTAGGGACGGTATAAGCCCGGCTTAAAATAATGTTGCAGGGATATACCTAAGCAAAACAAAGAGGTAGGTAAATCGCGCTCGAGATTATGTAGTGTGATGTAATATTATTCAATATAAATTCTGATCTTATTTTGTAATGCAATGACTTTTGTATGTGTGCTAAAAGAATGTTGAACGTGTTAGTAATATGGAATATGCTTTTTATTCCATATATTCCAAAAACAATTATTAGTTAATTGCTACATATCAGTGAAGTAACACATTACAACTCGCTTTCTTAGGATTAAATAAAAAATAAAAACATATTTATAGCATTAGTCCATTACGAGCAAATAGACACGTCTTAAATTCTTTAAATCAAATCTTATTGTATTCTATTATTTTTTCATGGTTTAAGTTCTTTATAGTTTTAATTTCTCTATTTAATCTACCAGCAATTAAAAAAAAACCGGCCAAGTGCGAGTCGGAGTCGCGCACGAAGGGTACGTACCATCCTACTAATATTATAAATGCGAAAGTTTGTATGTATGGATGAATGTTTGTTGCTCTTTCACGCTTAAAAGGCTGAACGTATTTGAGTGAAATTTGGCACGTAGATGGATTATGATCTAGATTAACACATAGGCTACGTTATTTGACTCCAAGCGGGCGAAGCCGCGGGCAGCAGCTAGTTATCCATAAAAATGGTAAAAAAATCACGTTTGTTGTATGGGAGCCCCCCTTAAATATTTGTTTTATTTTAATTTAATTATTTATTTTTAAAGTGGATGTACAACTAAATATTCTATGAATATTTCAAGCGTTGTCGTTATCTATATCGAGCAAAAACCTGTTGCCGTTATCTATATCGAGCAAAAACGAGCAAAAAATCACGTTTATTGTATGGGAGCCGCCTTAAATAATTATGCTATTCTATTTTTTAGTATTTGTTGTTATAGCGGCAATAGAAATACATCATCTGTGAAAATTGCAACTGTTTAACTATCACGGTTCGTGAGATACAGCCTGGTGACAAACGGACGGACGGACAGCAGAGTCTCAGTAATAGAGTTCCATTTTACCCTTTGAGTACGGAACCCTAATGACTGTTTCCAAAGAAGAAATGAAAGAAGAAATGCCAAAAGAAACATGCACTCAGCATTTCAACCGTAACATGCAGTCTCTTCACTCGAAACGAGGTATATCTTTCACACACGTACAAAATTCATAGTTTTAGCATTTTTTTAATTTCCTACACAGTTCCAAACACTTACCCTAATTTAAACGCAACTTGTTATTTAATTAGGTACCTTCTCTAGGACCTTATTCTCTCGTGTAGCCCGCGGAGTGGGGCTCTGGCGACCGGTATCACAGGTTTCTCCCGAAACCTGTTTCAGGCGTTAGTCTCACACAAAACAGGTCACATTTATTAGCAATATTTTCTTTTGTGATCAAGAAATAAATCATTATTATCAATATTATTCTCTTTATTTACCCATTCTTTCTTTTTCTACATTTTATTAATAAAATTAATTTAAAAACTATAATGATAAAAACAAATATAAAAATCGGCCAAGTGCGAGTCGGACTCGCGCACGAAGGGTTCCGTACCATTATCTATAAAAACGGCAAAAAAAAACACGTTTGTTGTATGGGAGCCCCCCTTAAATATTTGTTTTATTTAAATTTAATTATTTCTTCTTATAGTGTATATATAACTAAATATTCTGTGAATAATTCAAGCGTCTACCTGTTGCCGTTATCAATATCGAGCAAAAATGAGCAAAAAAATCACGTTTGTATGGGAGCCCCTTATATATTTATTTTATTCTATTTTTTAGTATTTGTTGTTATAGCGGCATCAGAAATACATCATCTGTGAAAATTTCAACTGTCTAACTATCACGGTTCATGAGATACAGCCTAGTGACAGACGGACGGACGGACAGCGGAGCCTCAGTAATAGGGTTCCGTTTTACCCTTTGGGTACGGAACCCTAAAAATGACAAAGAGTACCAACAAAGGTAAGGCTTTAAGCCTATGACAGCTAGGGCTCCAGAGTGAGGGACCGACGTACAATACGAGCTGTATCGAGCACGACAGCCTTTTGGATCCTACTTTTGAGCCAAGCGAGAGCTTCTTAAGATAATGATCGAAACTCTTCGCTATCAATCCGTGGACGGAGACCACCAACAGAATAATAATCACTGAATCCACAATCCACACATCGGCAATCTCGAAGGTCAAATGGTGGTATTTCATCAACTTTTATTTTTTATCATTAATGAGATTACCATCATGTGGAATAGTAATGTTAACAATTACTGCCCGAAGCGTCGACCAATCTACTACCACAATATCAGGCTTATTCTCTAGAACAGTCCTGTCTGTGATAATGGATCGGTCGTTTTGAGCATACAACTCTAAGTCAGATGTGATAATAGGCAATTTGATCTAAACTGCTTTGTGTGCTTCCGCTCTCGATTAGTTCATGCGAACTACTGCCGGCCCCACCCGGCACTCACCCACTACCGTTAGTAGATGTATGCCGCCGCTGCCATGGCTCCGGTCGTCTCTGCGAGTGTTCGCCATCTGAAATGTGAACTGCATGCACCCGCCACTGTTGTTGCCCTGGCTGCTCCGGTCGTCTCTGCAACACGTGTTTCGCCTCTTCACGAGGCATCCTCAGGCGCTGTAGATGTTAGTCGTTAGAATAACATGCTACGAATGAGTCATCCATTTTTTTTTTTTTTTTTTTGACCTGACTATGTAGTTAGCCCCGGTTGGGCTGTCACTACGTCACCGGACTAGAGGGCGGGCGTGAGGCGCCACAGCCTGAAAAACAAAGTTAAGCGACAGCCTAAGGGCCCCCGAGAGGGGTCGGACCTCGGCTCAGGACGTCGCTGGCGAAACAAGTCGAACACGCGGGTTCGTGCCTTAAGGGCCTCTCGGAGAGAGAGGCGCCCAGGTACCGTGGGCTACCGGTACCTGGTGTATCGCGTAGAAGTTCTTACTCTTCGCGCCCGGAGCCGCCGAGCGCGGTGTGTGTCTGGAGTGTTGGGGTTGGAGGGGGAGAGGTAGGGGGCGTTCGCAACAGTAATGCGATCATCGGGATCAAAGAGTGAATTCCGCGGTCTGCGCCGGAACCCCCGGGCGTCGATCCGCGGGGTGTAATTGACAGCCCGGGCTATCAATGGGTTGGGGTGTTGAGAGGCAGTTTCGAAGTAGCGTCTAGACGCTTTCTTCATGAAACTAATGATGGAAGGGAGTTCAAGGTCGAGATGGAGATCTGCGACCCTGAGATAGTGAGGGGCAGCGGTTGCATTACGGGCAAACCGGTTTTGGATAATCTGGAGCTTAGCCAGATGGGAGCGCGCAGCGTGTGCGAACACTACGCTGGCGTATGTGAGAACGGGGCGGATGCAGGCTTTGTAGAGTGTACACTTATTTCTAAGTGACATTCTACGATTCCTGAATATCGGACCGAGCCGGCCTAGATAGAACGCGGCTTTGTTCCTAACAGCGGTGATGTGAGGTCCAAACGTCATTCTGGAGTCTAGGATGACACCTAGGTATTTGGCCTTCTCGACCCATGGGATGGGTCGGCCGAACAATGAGATGGGGCGCACGGTCCTATGTTGGGAATCTGGTCTCGTAAGACCTCGTGGATCCCGAGAAAAGAACACAGCGGCACTTTTCTCCGGATTCACTTCGATTCGCCAACGTCGGAACCATTCGCCTAGAGCGTTAGCCGCTCTCTGGAGCCTATCCGATATGTTGGATTTGGCTCGTTCGGAAGTGTAAAGTGCCGTATCATCGGCAAAGAGGGCTAGCTCCACGAAGGGAGTCTTGGGAACATCGTTGGTATACAACGTGTATAGGATAGGACCGAGCACGGAGCCCTGAGGGACCCCGGCTCGGATAGGGTGCGGCCTCGAGAGAGTGCCGTGGACTCTGACGCGGAGGGAGCGATTCGACAAGTAGTCTCGTAAGATGTGCACGAGACTGTCTGGCACTTCCATTTGGTGTAGCTTATATATTAAGCCATTGTGCCAGACTTTGTCGAATGCTTTCGCGACGTCGAAAAACAGGGCACCGGTATGGCGCCCTGTTTGAAAATTGGAGAGGACGTGCTCCGTGATGCGGTGCACTTGGTGGACTGCCGAGTGTTTGGGACGGAACCCAAACTGCTCGTCTATGAGAAGGCCTCTAAGTTCAACGAACTTTTTGAGGCGAATGGCTATGATGCGTTCATAGACTTTCCCCAGGCATTTGAGGAGACTAATGGACCTGTAAGAGGCGGGGTTCTTCAGGCATTTGCCTGGTTTGGGGATGCCAACTACGTCTGCATCTTTCCAGGAGTCTGGAAATCTGCAGTTCGCGAGAGCGGCGTTGAATATCGCCACGAGAAGGACTATCAGGGGGCCTGGGAGGAGTTTGAGGACCGAGTTCGTGATGCCGTCAGCTCCGGGAGCTTTCCGGCTCCGAAGGTCCCTGATGATCGTTTGGACCTCCTCAACCGTTGTAGGCTCGAGGGGGGTCGTGGGAGGTGTCGCGAGGATTCGTTCCACCTCGGAGTCAACCATCTGGACGTGTTCGTCGTCGGTTGGTTCTAGACTAGGAGAGCATTGGCTCTCCAGGCTGTCTGCAAAGCATTCAGCCTTTTCGTCATCATCGAACGCTGTCGTACCGTCTGGTCGGGTCAGGGGAGGGCATTGGGTTATTTGGTCGGAACGGAGAGATTTAGCAACTCGCCAGTACGCCGTGTGCGAGGGCTTAATTTCTCCAACAAAGTTGGCCCACCGTTCATCCCTGAACTCTTTGATGCGCTTCTTTACTTGGCGTTGTAAATAGCGCATCCGAGAACGGTTCTGTTCGGTGGGGCAAGAGTCATGGGCGCGTGTCGCTGCGTTCTTTTCCGACACTAGTTCTCGCAAATAAGCAGGGAGTTCCCAACGCCGAGCTAAGTCGGCCGTTGAAACCTCTCTGGAGCAGTTGTTAGCTGCCGTTTGCAAGTGGCTAGTGAGAGCGTCGATCGCAAGGTCGGTCTCGTCATTTGTGAGAATCTGTTCGGGTACTTGCTCCAGCTCGGGTGTGGAAGTCTGTGCGAGCACTCTTTTGAGTTTTCGCCAGTCCGTTACCCGTCTGGTGTCCTCGTCTGTCGGTAAGTCAGTTGGTAGCCCGAACTCGATCAGAACTGGCCGGTGGTCAGAGCTAAGTTCTGTGTGCACTTGGATTGAACGCATCCGTAAGGCTACGTTCTTTAGAAGTGCAAAATCCAGAACGGTCGGGCGGTGTCCCTCTGTTGCGGAATAGTGGGTGGGAGACATGGGAGCTATGACGTCGAATCCTAGGGAGTCCTGTAGGCTCTCTAGGATTACGCCGTTTGGTGAAGACGAGTGGCTATTCCACTGGATGTGCTTACTATTGAAATCTCCAGCCAGAATGGTGGAGTTTTCTAGGGCAAAGAGGGCTTGCAAGTCGCTCTGAAGGATACGCTTGCTCGGGGGGAGGTACGCGGACGCGATATTGATCGGCTGATGGCCGGTCATCCCTAGCCTGCAGATGGTGACCTCGAGGTTTTCGAGAGATGGGGGTTCTAGTGGGATGCAGTGCAGGGACCTTTTGTAATAGACTAGGGTTCCCAGAGGGGGAAAGGCTAGCGTACGGGTCAACGCTACGACTCGCTCTGTTGGCACGTTCGCAAATTCACCACTGCCGAAGCAGCGAGGTGGTCAGTTACGCTTTCCTCTGCCTTGGAGCTAGCTCACAAGGCGAGTACCTCACGTTTGACTGCTAACCTAGTGAGATGCCGCACTTTCGTACGACAAACTCACCGTGAATTGCCGACACGTTTTCCACAAGCCGACCGCACTAAAATCGTGTGGATTTGCAGACCGCTCCTTAGAAACTTTTTCTACTGAGGCAAGTTCTGAAAAGAACTTCAACCTCACTCGAAGTCAGCGAAAAATTAGCCGGGCTAATATCCGCTGTAGACGGGCCTGCAGTGGGTCTATACTAGACCGTACAGTACCTCGGGACACGAGCTGCAGAGGGTCTTGAGAAAGACCGTACAACGAAGCGTGTGTATTAGGCGGAAGCCTGTAGGGGAATGGCACAAGTAGCGCACGGATCCGAATCGGTAAGCGGGAGCGAACCGTGACCGTCTCCGAGCGCTGCTCAAACCGGACTGATGAGTCATCCATCGCATTGCCGTTCTTTATATAGAAAAAGTGGAGGGGTAGGAGCTGGTGGAAGGGGTGGAAGGAGTAAGCGAAAAGATATTTAATAGAGGGGAACTATTTACGTCCGTCTGTTTGTTGATAGGAGGGATATTAGAATTTTGATGCTTAACTATTTCCAACTGTTTTCTAATATTGAATTTTAGTTGTGATAATGTAATGTGTAGTAAAGTGATGTGAATATGAAGTGGGTTACTTCATGTTACCGACCACGACGTTTGGAATGCAGGAAATGTCATGCGTTGTGAACCCCACTACTAATATAAAAAAAAAAATCTTATAGGTTACGGAAGTCCCACTAAACAGCGCACGTGCATGAAAAGTTCTATGAATAATGTTAAAGAAGCGAATGAGGTATGTAATGCATAAAGTTATATATAGATAGATAGGTTATAGAGGAAGCCTCTGATCTTAAATATAAACTTGTACCTACATACAACAATAAGGGATTTACCATGTTAATGTTATATATACAAGTTTATATCCTTACATACACACACAATGTTATATGTATATCAGATTTTCAAAACATAATAAATAATATATTCATCTTACTTAACCTCTACACGTGAGTTTAACTCGCATTTGCCCGATTTTTAAAGATTAGAGAAGGGAGTTAGAATAGCTCAAAATAGTTAAAAAAGTTAATATGATACACCACACGACTACCGTTTGGTCTAACAGTTAGCCAGAATAGTCCCTGTCCTTAATTAATTAGACCGCAGTGTAGAATAGCATATTAACCTAA
Source organism: Pyralis farinalis (assembly GCA_947507595.1). NCBI lineage: Eukaryota > Metazoa > Arthropoda > Insecta > Lepidoptera > Pyralidae > Pyralis > Pyralis farinalis. Next base: position 9,787,812 of record OX382264.1, read on the forward strand.
TTATTTTAAAGGTACCTCCGAGCTAGATACCTACATTGTAACCTGTAAATTTAAGTCTCTTATTCTCATAAAATTTTTAATCTTCTGTTATGGTCGGTAATATTTTATTTAATAGGTTTTATCTAAAACTTTTTCATAAAATCTTCATCAATATTACATAGAACTGTCATAAAACACCCATAGACCTACGAAATGATATATTTTATAATTGAATAAGAAAAAAAGTTAGTTTTTTGAAGAAAATCGATTATACTTCGTAACTAGTCTGGCCATATATACGTAAATACTGTTACATAGAACTTTATAGAGAAACTTATAAAACTTTCATCATTTTTATCATCATGTTAAAAATTATTTCGATTTCCCGCCGTTGTACATATTTTTGGAGTTTACTCCTTAAGACATGATGTTGAGTTATAAGGCCCGGTACGGAAATTTTATGAGGAGCAAAATCAAGTGAACGGTTTGACAAAATATGATACTGTTCCGGTCGTCTGCGTAAAAAGAGACAAACATATACATATCGGTAGGTTTTGACGTGCGAGAGAACGAGATAGAACCGAGCGTTGTACGTGTGTCAACTAGTGCGTGTGTGTGCGCGCCTGAGGATTACGAAGCTTGGTACATTTTACATATATTTTTATGTACTATAAAATATAATCATCAAGTTATTAAAATTCAAGTTTGACGAGCTCGGTGGCGCAGTGGTGAAACGCTTTGTTACACTACTTTGACACCAACGCTCGTGGGTTCAATTCCCACACAGTACAAACATTTGTGTGCATGAACATGTCTGTTTGTCTTGGCCTGGGTATTTTATATGTATGATAAGTATGTATTTACAAAAAAAAATGTATTTACGTATGTTTATCAGTTGTCTAGTACCCATAACACAAGCAATTATTATTAAAAGTAAAAAAATTGGAAAATATGGAAGAAATTGATTTGACTCGTCACGAAGAAGTATCCGAAAAACACGTGAATGCGGTTAATTCGTAAGCCTATAAGGTTATGTACTATTTATAGTTTATATTTATGAATAATATAAATTTTATTTTTATTATTTCAGAAAATGCATTCATTTACCCTCTTAGTCTATTCGATATATATATCATAATTATCATTGGTAAAGAGTTAACTTCAGTCGTGTGTCGGATCTGATATACACATACTTTTTATTTTCGTGTTTATTATCAAATTACAATATGAAATGGGGTATTGAAGAAAATAGGATTTCTGTGATTGCCTTGCATAAAGTGTGCCAGATCTTCCTTAAGTTAAGTTGCACGTCTTTCGAAATATAATTTCTTGGATGTATGGGTTTCCTCACGATCTTGTCACTCTGTAAATCTAATATTAAGCGGTAATAACGACATGAAAATTTCCAAGTGGCTAATTCCATTAAAAATTTAACCTTACTAAAATATACAGTTAATTTAAGACTTTTGAGGAGAATCGTGACAAGCCGTGTGGATTGTCGACAAACGCAAGCTTGTACACGGCAGTGAAACATAACTTCTGACGGGGCTTTGCCTCCCTTTGTGTAGTCTACCGATTGTTCAATGGGTTGTTTTCAGAGTAGTTGTTTGATATGATGCTGTAGTTGTTTGACAATCAAACATACAGTTGCTATGGAAATAGGCACGTTCACACATAGGAAACAATAATTTACTTCTAAAAGAGAAAAACGACTTAAAAAGTATCAAAAGTTAATTAAGAAGCTAAAGATAAATATTTCTATCTATCTATAACTTCATGCCAAATCCCTTGCGGGGTAGGCAGAGAGAACCGAGCATCATAATACGCGATCCTTTCACACTTCTCTTGCTTCTTCAACTCTTTTCATGCTCGCTTCTAGGAGAAAGCGGCGAGCTCTTGACATCAGCTTCTGATAAAACTGGACCAATTTCAGGTTATGGTAGGTTAGTATCTTCCTCGAGTCCTACATCCTCCCACTTTTGCATTAATAAGAAAAATATTTAACAACAATTTAATACTTATTAAACGGGAGAACACGTTTAATGTAATTAACTCACCAATACGAATTAATATATAATTCACCAGTAACTAGAAGATAAATAAATTAAGAAGGTATTAGTAAAATGAAACATAAAGTAACTCGCATACAAAATTATAATGTTTATGTATTGTCAACTTTATTTATTGAAAGGAAACAATTCATCTGTTAGCGAATAGAATCGACTTTAAAATTACAAAATAATAATAAAAAATAATGAACAATAATATCGTTAAAAGGAATAAGAAATATGTATTAAATGTTGTGTTACTTTTGTGTTTTTAAAGTCGATTTTTCTTCTATAAATGAAGAAAAAGCTGCTCAAATGAAGAAACGGTAGCTAGTTGAAAATGTTTATCAAAAAATACTATTTTGAGCAGTCAGAACCCGTTATATATGTTTTCCCATACATTTCGCGGTCGTATTCGACCACCCGGGTTCCGAAGGGTTAAGAGAGGTAGGGCGCATCAAAGCAGCCTGTCTGGGGAATTACCTCCACCTCGCAGTACTGTACAAACACTTAAGCTCTTCAATCTACCGGTAGTAAATTCGGCATCGCTAAGATACTGTAGCGACGCCCATATCTCAAGCTAACGAAAAGCTTTTTCATAGTTTATGTACACCAGATATAAGGGCAGATTATACTCCTTAGTCTTCTGTATAATCTAGTTGAGGCTATGTATCCAATCAACTGTGCTTGTTCGGGCGATTTATGACTCTCGAAAACAGTATATAAACTGGTTCTCCAGCGACATCGCGTCGTATAGTATAGTGTCAGGTAAGTTTAGCTTTTGGGTATTCACTAGCACTGTGGTCCGTCTGTAGTGACTATGGGTACAGTTGCCCATACAAATTCTCCATTTCACACAAAATCTCAGTCTTCGCAGAAATAATCATTTCTTAGATAATGTCGCTTCTGTAATACGAATTGTAATCAATTGGCGTATGCAATTTGATCTAACCTGCTTTGTGTGCTTCCGCCACCAATTCGTTGATGCGGCCTAGCGCCGGCCGGCACTCACCCACTACTGTTAGTGAGTGCAACATGCCGACGCTGCCATGGCTGCTGCGGTCGTCCGCCATCTGGAACAGAATCCGCATGCCCCCACCACGTGCTACGTTGTTCTTACGATTAACATCTACAGCGCCTGATGATGCCTCGTGGAAAGGCGAAACACGTGTCGCAGCGACGACCAGGCCAGTCGTGGCAGCGACGGTGAACTAATGGTGGCGGAAGCACACAAAGCAGGTTAGATCAAATTGCATGTAAATTTGACTTTCGCAAAATAACGCCTAAATTTATTAACTATTCAATTGGCGTATGTGTTGCCGCATGCATTAAGAGATCTGCCTGTTCAGTTGTCTGTACTCAGCGTGTGAGTTGAAGACTACAATCATATTCCACGTCTGATCTGCATGTGACTCAAGAGCTTTTAGTTTCTCTTTGTGCGAGGCTTTAGGAATTTAGCTCTCACCGCCTGGACAGACTCTACGAGCTTGTTGCTTATATCTTCCGGTTTTGTACAATCATTAGGCACTGGAAGTAATTATGAAATTCGAGCTGAATACTCTCGGGGCTTTAAATCAAGGCACGTGATGAACGGAGCATATGCTTCACCAAACAATAACTTTCCAGCATATGTTAAGAATATGCCCCTTTCCATCCTGTGATCGCCTATTGATCACAGATACGTCATTGAACAAGTGTCAGCAGGTCGTCAAGATGATCACTATCACGTTTTTCATTAAAAAAATAGTTTTGTACTCCTGCACTCGTCACTAAGCACGAAGTTCCTTCTGTTTGTGGCGCGCTCTTTAGTTCTAAAATAATTCTGTACCTATACTCAATTTATGTATTCGTGCTCTTTCTCCTTAAGAGGTTGTCTTGTGTGCTGTCGTAGTCTAAGTACGGCCCTGTTTAGGATGTCCTTGACTTTGTAGTAGTACCTTGTTTTAAGATTGTCTTATACCTAAGAATAGGTACTACAGACACTATAAATATCCTATATTTTGAGAATTTTCGTGGTGTTTCAAAGTATGAAGTCCAATACTAATGAAATAAAATGGTGGTCCCATTTTAATTTCAAACTCTATACTAAATCCAACGTTAAGAAAAAATCATTGAAATCAATTTCGAAACAAAGACGTTATGTACGATATACATAAATATATAAATATGTACCTACAGGCGAGAAACGTCTATTTTTTAAAAGTCGGTTAAAAAGGTATATTTTCAGAATTTCTCATATAGTTTGTTTTACTCACGCGATTTGTTGCGTTGTGGAATGAGAATTTTCTGCGAAGATTTATTCAGAAGTTATTGCAAAGAGTTTTTATTAGGTCGGTAACCGTAGACGTTGTATCGCAAGTGCCACTGTGATAACTACTCCCACAGGCTAGATCAACATAAATAATTATTGCCAGATTAGGAGTCCTAAACAACGGGAAGTATGCAGAAAATATCTGTAAATATTAAAGAAGTTAGTGAGCTGTGTCAAGAACCCGTCTTATTGAGTTCGCTTCTTTTTGTCTACCTACAAGGCGCTTAGTGTGAAGTTATAAACAGGTAGATGTCTGTAATACTTAAATAATTTCGCTATAAATGGAAATGTTTATAGCCACTCTGCCTTAGATGTTTATTCTCATACCTTATCTAACAGAGCTAAACATAATTTATGTTTCATTCAGGCATTACTACCTTACATTCATTGACGTAAATATGTTCAGATATTTTTTTATCTTTCCGTCGTTGAATAGTGAATCCACCCCTTCCATCCAGCCCCGACATGTAGATTGCTTATTTATTCGACATCTAACTCTTGATTTATTTGTGTTTGTCTCGCATGTTGCCTCGGTAATAAAACGTATTTTATCACAACTTGGAGATCTCCTTATCCAAATTGATCCGTTGTTGACAAAACCGATGCTACAAAACTTTCAAGGATCAAACGCTTATCTATGGAGTTGGAATCCTTGTTCCAAACATTTTACTGAACTTAAAAGACGAGTAGTTATGACTTTTTTTCTAAATATATGTGAAGTGGCCATCGTGCATCGAACACACGCCGCTACTAATTCAGCAACTCTGGAGGCCTCACTCACACGCAGGAGCACAACAACCCTCCCGGGAGTTGTTATTTAGCTGCGATTATAAGCGAGGTGGTGGCAAGCGAGCGTACTTCTCTTACAAGACTGCTTTATTACGCCTTACCTCTCTTACCTGACTGATGTGAAGATTAATAAGATTTCATTTAACACTTGTAATGCATTATCAATTTTATAGCTATATTAGATATTAGCATTTATTAAACGTTTCATTTAAAAAAAAACGATTGAGGAATTATTTTTCTGATAAAGCAGATTTTTTTTTTGATGCCAAATTTGAAACCATAAAAGTCTAAATTTCGCGTTATTCGAACAACTACGTGTTCCTTGACCAACGCAGCATAGATGCACACTATATCCTCGACGTGTACAGACCAGTGGAATAATTACGATACACTACGTACGACCTGTAAATAGGAACAAAAATATTTATGTAACAAATCTTATGCGAACAGTGAATGTGAATAATGTTTACTTGCCACATACTTTTGTGTGTACGATTTGAGCTTACTTTCATATTCAGTTATTTAATATAATATATAATAAAATCTTGCCGTATACGGTCTTTCGCATCGTCCTTATTGTCAAATTGATAAAACAGATGGTACAAAAACTTTCAGGGATCAAACGTTTTATCGAACACGAGCGGGAAACCTTGTTTCACCAAACAGCTATTCTTATTCAGAAACGGGAGCACTTAAGTGTTAGAATTACGAGCATTCGCTAAAGTTTTATCACAGCCTGCAGCTGCATCCTAGGGCTTCCTTAAATATTCACTTTGCATACTGAGTATAGGTGAGGAAACTTTGAACTTATTTTGTTACGCTGCACTGCGGTGAATTTTCTACTCACAAAGTCAATTTATGGGCTTCTGGCAATTTTATATTCTGCTAAAACCATATGTTTGTCCTATGTTATCCACGCAGTGGGATTTCAAATGCATTTCATGTAAGTTCTAAAGTATTTTAAAGTTTTTTTTTTATATTTCAGCGTATTAAACTAACATACTGTCCGCTTATTTTTATTTTGTCATGTGATGATGAATACTTAGTGATTTGTTGGGGGTTCGATATAATAAGGCCGGGAAAAGAAGACCATTAAAAAGAAACTCAGATTTCAAATAGTTGATCAACGTTTATAGCGATGTAGTAATAGTGGAATAGAGTAGAGGTATACTCACTAGATAAAGAAAATCAACTGGTCCCTGATTCTAATTCTGGTGTGGGCATGTACCATTATCTATCTATATATCTATACCTTCACGCCAAAACCCCTGCGGGGTAGGCAGAGAGGACCGAGCGCCACGTGACACGATCCTTACACATCTCACTCGCTTCTTTAATATTAATTGCTCTTCTCATGCACGCCCGCCCGTTTCTAGGGCTCCTGACATCACCTTCTGATAAAACACGACCAATTTGGTTATGATAGGTAAGTTTGTGGTTTTCGGGTTTATGTATTAGGACTGTGTGGCCTCGGCGTAAGAATAGACCATCCTATCTGTTGAGATAGGATGGTCTATTCTTACGCCGACGCCAGACGGTTGCGTCTTGGGTGCCGTAAATGGCAAATAAGAGAAAAATTCAGGAGACGGACAGTAGCCTGCGTATATGAATACCTTACTGCGGTTGCAAACCCGCCTTTTTTTTGTACAACGTCTGGAGGCGTACAAGCATACGACCACTTGATGTAAAGCGATTACCGTAGCCTACGAACGCTTGTAATACATTAAGTATCACTCGCGCGATGCCGCTTCTGCTGTTGTTAATACAGCAACTCCTTAAGACCTTACTAGTAACCTCACTCACGCCCAGAAATACAACAACTCTAGGGAGTTGTTATTTGGCTGCGGTATTCTGTGAGGTGGAGGTACTTCCCTGCTTTGATGCACCCTACCTCTCTTAAAATATCCAGACCAAGACAATCAGACATGTTTTTGTACACACATATTTGTCTTGTGTGGTAATCGAACCCACGAGCGTTAGTGTCAAAGGCGCGTCATTCACGACTGCGCCACCGAGCTCGTCATCCTCCGCCTGCCAAGTGTTGCAACTATGGCAAAACCCCCCCTCAAACATGAGTACAAGACAAAAACCACAGTCACTGGCAGTCCTGATGATCTTCGTTCCGGTAGCTAATCCTACTTCTGGGATTTATATACATATTTGTTATTACCTATCTATTGTTCAGCAGTGAAAGAAAAAATCGCGAGTAAACTTGCACCTTTAAGTTATTTTATTTCGAAAGGCCCGTGAAACAATGCTGCTAACACAACGACTGTTAAGGATACTGGCTTCATCAGCTTCCGTTATGCTTTAATTTCCAACTATGCACTGCCTTTGAGAAATTGAGTGGCGAAATTCATAAAACATAACACAATACTATTTGCTTTGACAATCGGCCAGTAATCTAGTGGCATACTGCCACTGTTGAAGTTCTTACTTCTGATTCCTTTCGACGGGAATTAATTGTGAAAGTTTTTACCTGTTGGCTCTTTTAGAAAATTTCAGTAGGTCAAACTAAGAATAGAACAATTTAAATGCACGGGCACTGAGATTCATTATTTTAGTTTTTATTCGAATTTCCAAAACTTCACTAACTTTGAAGGCACGAATGAGGCACTCTTCCCCAACTTAATCATTGCGGTGGTTAAAATTCCATTAACTGCGAAAAGTTTCAAACCGAATTTTTAATAAGAAAGTTGGACGCAGCAAAAACTTCGTCTGCAGTAACGCTTACTTGTTCATTTTAAATTGAAAGTACCAGTTAGGTTATATGACAGATATACCAGTACTGAAGCGAAGTAATGAACCCTTTAGAGTGTGATGATAGATCAGTAGATCAGTACGAACAACTTGAGTAATGAGACATCTTTAAAATACCAAAATATAAAATTTTATGTATGTACATATATCTTCACCCCAAGTCCCTTGCGGGCAGGCAGAGAGAATCGGGCGCCATAAGACGCGGTCCTTACATACTTCACTCGCTTCTGTGACATGCATAGCTCTTTTCGTGCACGCTCGAAGATTCCTGGGGCTCCTGACCAATTTGGTCATGGTAAGTTGGTCTCGGTCTTCCTCGGCTCCTACATCCTTCCACTTTTGCATTGTAAATCTGTTTCGTCATATAAAAAAATTAAAATATAAAAATAAATATAAAAAAGATTTGACTTATAACTTCCATATTATAATTTCCATACTATCTCTTACATTCCTTCAAGTTTGGAATAGCCACAGCACAAATGAAGCACACAATGAATTTCGTAACTTTTTAGGTTGTCACAGAAATTATTCTTTCCGAAAATTGCAACACATGAAGGAATAAGTTAAAGTATCAAAGATAGTCAAGATCTTCAAAAGCTTACTAAAATGAAACATTAAAAATTAATTAAAAGCTACAAAAATGGAAATAAAAAGAATGATATAGATAAAATGTTTACATAAAATACAAAAGCTGCCCTACAAATTTAGACAGGAAGAGAAAAAATACGGTTTTCTTAAACAACATCGGGAGGCATACAAGCATACGGCCAACCTAATGTAAAATAATTACCGTAGCCTATGAACTCTTGCAATACATTAAGTATCCCTCGCGCAATGCCACCCGTTCTGCTCTCCTTAAGGGTTTTAATAATACAACACCCCCCAGGAAGTTGTTACTTGGCTGCGAATTTCTGTGATGAGGATGCATTTCTCGAGATGGACTACTTTGATGCCTGACCTGTCTAAATTTTGACTGAGATATTATATACTTACTTTAAAACGACAATTATTTGTTACTACATAGTTTGATCTTTTACTTGGCATAATATTAAAACAAACGACCGCCCACACCTTTGAGGCCTTACTCACTTCTGTAACATTTGTAGACCTTTTCATCCATCCTCGCTGGTTTTTATGGTTCCTGACAGCACCATCTTGTAAAGCAGTACCAATTTGATCATGATAGATGACTCTTGTCCTTTCTCCGCTACTATGTCTTTCCACTTTCGAGTTGTACATCTGTTTTATTATTCTTTCTGCACGTACCAACCACTCAAGCATACTTCTTCTAACTCTGTCAGCCATACCAATTTTCCTTCTTTTATAATGTCACATATTCTCGTATATGTGTTTAATGGAATTCAAAATGGAGAATGAATATTAGTCCCGCATGTTTTTTCGTATGCACTTGGGTACAGATATTTCCAGTAACGACTTATTTGATTTAAACACTATTGTAGCTTTGGTGATAAAATAAAAATAAAAACAAAAACATATTTTTTTTTGTACATTATTAATATTTCAAATAGTTACTCCTATTATGATACCATGCAGTTTAGGTTGAGGTATTCGATAGCCCCATTACACGTGCCACTCAAATCGAACACGTAGGCAGGCACGTCGACCGCAGCTTGTCTATAGATTGGTTTTCCAGCTTCTCCGTATTTCGGAGAGCACGTTAAGCTGTCAATCCCGGCTGGTCTCGATGGAAGACATTTATTAAGCTTAGTCACTGGCCTTTGGACGGCTTCATAACACTGGGTTCCGTAGACCGCATCGTAATGACCTCATTCACTTACATGAACACAAAAATCCTTGTAATTAAATACCCACTGATTTACTTTTCCTTAGTGTAATCGAATTATTTTGATGAACTCGATTGCGGAGTGGTTAGTAATGCTACCTTGACACCAATTCTCGTAAGTCGATTTTGCCACAGAGCAAACATTTGTGCATGAACATGTCGGCTTGTCTTGGTTTGAGTGTTTTTAAGAGAGGCAGAGCGCATCAAACCCCCATTCAAATAACAATTCCCTGGAAGGTTGTTGTGTTCCTGTGAGTGAGTGAGGTTAGCAGTAAGCTCCTAAGGAGTTGCTGTGTCAGCAGCAGAGGTGGCATAGAACGAAAGATACTTAATGTATTGCATGTGCAGTGTTTATACACTATGGTAACCACGTAACATCAGGCAGGCCTTATGCTTGTATTCTTCCCTACGTTGTACAAAAAAAAATAACATTGGCAGTAATGTGCTAATTTCCCCTTAAGATATTGAGCAGTCAGAACCCGTTATATACGTTTTCCCATACATTTCGCGGTCGTATTCGACCACCCGGGTTTCGAAGGGTTAAGGCATTCGTGAACTCGGTGGCTCAGTCGTAAATGTTGCGATATTGACACCAACGCTCGTTGGTTCGATTCCCACACAAGGCAAACATTTTTGTGTATGAACATGTCTGTTTGTGTTGGTCTGGATGTTTTAAGAGAGGTAGGGCGCATCAAAGCAGCTCGTCCGCGGAAGTACCTCTATCTCACAGAAAACCGCAGCCAAATAACAACTCCCTTGAGGGTTGTTGTGTTCCTGCGAGTAAGTGAGGTCACCAGTAAGCTCTCAAGGAGTTGCTGTGTAAGCAGCAGAGGAGGCATCGCGCGAGTGATACTTAATATATCGCAAGCGTTAATAGGCTACGGCTTTACATCAGGTGGGCCGTATGCTTGTATGCCTCCCGAAGTAGTATAAAAAAAAAGAACTGACATTTCTACTAATATATCCTTGAGAAAGAGTTTAATTTCTGTTTAACTATTTTTTCTAATGCGAAAAACACACACTGGGCAAACGATACGTGTATCATTTAAATCCCTCACACTTCTTTCCAACCACACCACAGTGAAAAAAAAAACCTCGCCTACTGCGTATCAAAGCGAGCTGTACCCACAGTACGAACAAATCAGGCTGTTGTTTTTTCGTTCCCAGACGGCGCGGCGTATCCGATAGCTTTTATGTTTTCTGTTTACTTGAGATAAGTGGATATCGTTTGATTGAATCACGTAAACGTCATTACTTGATACACGCATTTACACGAGGTAAATGGATTTCAATACGAATCTTAGTACTAAATAACATTTGTACATTGGGTAATGTGATTTGGTGTTTCATCAAACATATTTTTGACTTGGAAGAACGTATTCTCGGAATATATTGCAGCTGCAGTGAATACAAATAGTACAGTTATATAACTCATATTATGTCTTCTCTTTCTTCGCGTTATCCCGCGTCCCTCTACCCTCTAGGGAGTTGTTATTTGATGTAATTTTTTTAGGTGGAGATACTACCCCAGTTTATGCTATGTTGCGCCCTACCTCTCTTTAAATATACCCATCCCAAGACAAACAGACATGTTCACGCATACAAATATTTGTCTTGAATGGTCAGAATGTGTCAAAGTCGCGTTATAAACCGCGGCGCCACTGAGCTCGTCAAAAGTCAATATTTGCAAATGGGGGCTAAATTATATCTTTACTAGCTGCTGCCCGCGGCTTCGCCCGCGTTGAGTCAAATAACGTAGCCTATGTGTCATAATCGTGTCGTGATCATAATCTATCTAGGTGCCAAATTTCATTCAAATCCGTTCAGCCGTTTAAGCGTGAAAGAGCAACAAACATCCATACATACAAACTTTCGCATTTATAATATTATATATAGTAGGATGTATAACGAACTCGGGGAAATGTGACCTTAATCAGTCCCTGACTGTATGATATACTTCAAATATGGTCGTTCGTACAGTTTTCGCTCACAGAATTTCGATTGACGCTTTTCTTGTGTGTCTCATACATCGTTTGACTTTACCCATTGAGGGTCAAATTGAGGCATTGGCTATAATTACAGTGATAGCCTAGTGGATAAAGTATCAGCCTAATAACCTAATGGACTTTTACCACTAAATTTGAGCTTTCGATATTTGTAATAATCACTTACTCGGCGGCGAAGGAATACATCATGTGGAAATTAGCATGTTCGCATATCGATTGATATTGTGACGGAACCTTAGAAAGGTTTGAAATTCTATATGGGCAGTGGAGGTCTTACGACAGTCGCTCTATGTCACAACTAATATCTTCGCTAAAGGCTTAGTTAGTGGACTCCACCAATCTTAATGGGCCAGTAAACGGGATGACGCTAGGAAGAAGAAAAAGTCAAATTCAGGCATTGGCTATCAACCTAGATACGTCGAAGGCATCGAAGATCATTAACTCTGGCATGGTGGTCTTCTATCAAATTTGTCACGTTAAGAACTCTCTGAGAGTTTGTGTAGATGGATCGCCAACTTGTAGTCCAGTAGATGTCTCAAACCGTTGTCGATGATAGCTGCTTCAATAGCAGAGATAACTGATGCTGTGCGTAATACCCGTCATGCTGCAAGCAGCTACAGCACCTGCTTTCCATTATACAGGATTAATTTTATACAACATCAACGCTCTTAGGGCACCTGTGGTGCAATACCGCCTCTGCTGCTAACATAGAAAATCCTTAAGGTTTGCAGATGACCTCACATACGCGCAAAAACATAACAAACCTCCAGAGAGTTGTTATTTGGCTGCTCTTTTCTGTGAGGTGTGGAGGAACTTCCCCAGATGGGCTGCTTTGATGCGCCGTACCTGTCTTGAAATACTCAGCCGAAGACAACATGTTCATGCAAACAATTGTTTGTCCTGTGAGGGAATCGAAACCACGAGCGTTGGTGTCAAAGTAGCGCTATTAACCACTGCGCCACAGATTGTTACCCTGATGGTATAAAACAAAATATAAAAAGTAAATTTACGGCTAATTCAGTAAATCTAAGAAATTATCTTCACGAAAGAGTAGAGACCATTTCGGAAATCGGCAGGCCGAAGCAAATCAACGTATAAGATACATTTAATCCCAGGGTACTTGATATCGGACAGACTTTTTGGCGTCTTTCCCGTTGAAAACGAATCTAGATGTAGAATTTCGGTGAACTATGGGACTATTGCATATTATGTCGGAAATTAAGTGGGCTAATATGAGCTCGGGGTGGACTAGATACTGGGCTATTACAGTAGAAAGATGGTTATGGCAGATGTCCATTTGTTATATCCACCACTTTTGATAGATAACATCTATAGATAACATGCTGTTAGGAAACCACATTCTATAATATTCCCCGAAATTGCAGCAAGAAGAAAATAACAAGCGGTGTTAGCAGCTATGCTGTGTTTTTTTTTTTCATATATCTCGCTAGAAATGGCTGCAAGAAAATAACAAGCGGTGTTAGGAGCTATGCTGTGTTTTTATTTTTCATATATCTCGCTAGAAATGGCTGCAAGAAAATAACAAGCGGTGTTAGGAGCTATGCTGTGTTTTATTTTTCAAATATCTGGTTAGAAATGGCTGCAAGAAAATAACAAGCGGTGTTAAGAGATACGCTGCATTTTCTTTTTCAAAATAACTCGCGACGTATTTCACTTTAATGCTTTCACCGCTCTAGTATAAGTTTTATTGATTGTTCATTTCATTATTACTTAGGTACTATTTATATTATATAGATAACAAGCAAGCGTATGGCCTGACTCCCTCTACTTAGTTAATGATACTTGTAATAATTTTAGTATTGTAATAAGATAAAAAAGACAAAAAAATCTTTATTTGCAATTTTATTATTACGAGTACCTCGCAGGCACTTAGACATTGTGTTACATTTTTGGAGTTTACTCCTTAACCCTTCGAAACCCGGGTGGTCATATATGACCGCGAAATGTATGAGAAAACGTATATAACGGGTTTTGACTGTTCAAGAAGCGATTTTGAGTTATAAGGCTCGGTACGCATATTTCATAAAAAGTAATATTAAGCGTTACGTGCGTCCACTTAAAAAGAAACAAACACATACATCTACAGGATTTAACATGTAAGAGAATGAGATAGAAGGCATTATACAATGTTTATTACAGGATACGAGCGTTTTACGTGTGTTAATAACGTTAATATGTGGGTGTGTTTCTACAAACAGACATGTTCATGCACACGTATGTTTGCCTTGTGTGGGAATCGAACCCACCAGCGTTGGTGTCAAAGTCGCGTCATTCACGACTGAGCCACCGTGCTCGTCGAAATTTTATATATTAGCTAACATTTAAGTCACTCACAGGGTAAAGAACACGTGCTCTATAGTATGCTAGCAGATTAAAAAAGACAAATAATAATACGAGTACAAAAGAATTGAATTGAAATACAAAAAAAACGGGTTACACTACAGGAGTGCCGGCAGAAGTGAAAACTTGAACATTAACGTTGTACATTTTTGAATATTTTGGAATGGTTAAGGAATAATTTTGCACGAATTGCTTTATTTATCAGTATAAAAGTATAATCATGAATGTGGTAAAATACAATATTCATTTATTGCGCTATCGTACACAAACATGACAATTTATATTACATTAAAAAAATAACACTTCAGAACTATTACAATTATTTTACATTGAAAAGTTTATCTCTCGGAAAAATCAACTTTCATCCATAATTTCAACGACTCTTACACCATCATCATTACCAGCATCATCATCGCCAATCTCTAAAACTCAAACATACACGCACACTCGCAAAAGCGCCCTGCGCCGCTTAAACTAAACCGCGATGTTGATAAACTACGTTGAACGAAACGCGTAAGCGCCAAGAATCTCATGGCGCTTACAACGTTTTGGTCGCAAGAAAATATTGCCCTATGAATGATCTAGCGCTTCGTGTTTTAATTGTTTAATTAGAGGTAACTAATGTTTTAGCGCTGCAGCGAACTTAAGTTCTAATTCTCATCAAAATTTTACGGTTAGGGTCCCGTGTCCTGACACGAGTTTAACAATTTTTACTCATACCAAAAAGTGCATAACGCCGCTAAAGAAGTTTTCACTTCAAAAACATTGAAATATAAATTAGCACCATTATATTAATTAAATATATCGTGCTAGAACCTAACTAACTAACTAACTTGTGGAAACGGGAAATGGGTATGGCAGGGAGAACATAAAAGAAGGATAAAGATGGCGAGCATTACGCAAAATTTGTGGCATTTGTACACCATGTTCGCAATAATGATGTAATAAACGTAGCTTGTTTAACAGAGGGAGTCGGTGATAAATTAAGAAGAGGCATGCTTCGTAGTCCGTCCGCCGAAGACTCCTAGAAACCGGCGAGCTTGCATAAGAGCTGTGAATGTTCAAAAAACAGGTGTATAAGGACCGAATTATGTGGTGCTTGGTCCTCTCTGCCTACCTGATTTGGCGTGAAGTTAGAGAAAAATATCCTACTTTCTCTGTACGCCGATTCGTTACCTTAAGGTTGCCTTGAAAAGATTGCTTTTAGCAATAAGGCCGTCTTGTTGCATAATAAGTATTCATGATTTACAATTTTTTAAGAAATTTCCTGTAACAATTATTATGTAAATAAAGCTTATTCTATCTAAAAATAATTCAATATTCAACTCGTATTCCTTAAATCATAATTAATAATCTGATACCAATTTTCACATTCAAATAATCTGGGTAACAACAGTAAATCCGTGAAGCAAGTACCTCCACCTCACAGAAACCAGCAGCCGAATGAAGGGTTGTTGGTTCCTGCGTGTGAGTGAAGTCACCAGTAACCTCTGCTATTAACACAGCAAGAACCGGCGACCATTTGGTTACTAGGTCGGTTCTTTACGCACTAGGATATCACTACTCGATACACGCTATAGCAACTGATAACATAAGATATAATAATATTAGGGACAGTCCAGTCGCTAATAAACCATAAACTGTCATGGGCATGAACTGCTAAATTCGTATTTTCTGATTTATGTACATATTTGTAATTGTTACTTGCTCGGAGATGAAGGAAAAACGTGAGGAAATCCGTACATTCAAGAAAATACATTTTCAAAACGTGTGACCTAACCTAAGAAAAGATCTGGTTTTCCAATTGGGTTGTGTGGTCGCTCCATGTCAAAATCAATATCTTCGTCAAATTGTTAGGTAGTGTAACCCCATCAGTGGATTAGGAAATGGGATAGCGCTAAAAAGAAGAATAAAAGTAAAATAAAGATAAAAATCAAACGGGATTTTACGCAGTAGTAGGGAACGACTTATTCACCGTAGACTATGACCATACATTAAGTATCATTCAATAATAAAATGCCGTCTTTGCTGGATTTAGGGATTAAGTTATAGATAGAGATAGATAGATCATGAAATCATTAGCTTATTATCTACATTATATCAACGAATGTCATACTATTCATATTGCACTCCTATCGAGGAAAATATTGTTGTAAGTACTAAATTGCATAACTCGTTTTGATTTTAAATAGTCTCGGTTCGAACTGCCAACCTTAACTCCCAATCCCTGAGGCCCAGTGGTTCTCTAGTGTATCTTAGATTACATCACTTGATTATCAGTCTAACGTCTGTGGCGGAAGCCGTATTACAAGCATGTCTATAGTGGCAGGCTACAGTAACCGTTTTACATCAGGTGGGCCGCATGCTTGTATTACAAAACCCATTAATTGTATGTTATGTGACAAGACTCATAAAGGCTTTATCTTAATCTTTGTACTGAATCATTGTTGCATAACATATTAGTTGAGAAAATAATAATGGCTGGTAAAGATCCCCTATACATGAGTGTTTCATATTCTGTATATGTTACCGAAATAAAATAATAAATAAATCACAAACAAACGAATAAATTCATAGAAGCGGCGGTTTACGAAAATTGCCTGTAAACGCAAAATAGGGCAAAATATATGAGTGCGAGGTCGCTAAATCCCGAAACATTCACAAGTTCGCGTCTGATAAAGCTATCTTTTCGACCCAGTTTCCGCTGATACCACTTTGAAGAAAAGACCCAACTCAACGTATCTAGCCAGAAATATACCTACGAAACATATGTCTTCTGCAATTCATTATGTGTGGGATATGTTATGCGACTTTAGTTTCAAGTTATGTACTAATGCGTGTTCGTATGACTTCATCCTAGGGTATACAAACATTTTTTAAGGACCTAGCCATGCACGGGAATTAGTCTATCTTAGTCAGAACATTTAGTTGAAAGCCATTTCTTAGAGAGTAGTTTATTGTAACTAAGCATGGAGAAATACGGTTCTGATAAATTTAGCTTAAGAATTAGGATTCTATGCAGCAATACACTACATTAAGACAATCGATCAAAATGTATAATAATATTGAGGAGTAATTTGACAAAAAACAGAAGTTGGTTGCTTCTGTCAATGCACATTATGCCTATGGATTTTTCATTTTCGTTTAAAGCAGCATACCCAGATTCTGTCACCTCTCATAGTATTGTGTATTATATATATATATATATATAAATTTACTATGCTATGTATTATACTCGTACATAACCAATCATATCCTCCATCAAACTTTGCTATCACGCACGTCGTTTTTGTGTTGCCGGTCTTCTGCCAAATCATGCGGTAATGTTACGCTTTTGTACATTGAGATGTATATTTAATATAGTATGAGAATCAAACCCACGACCCTTGATGTTAAAGTAGCGATGTTAACCACTCCGCCACCGGGCTTGTCAAAAACATCGTACGTACATGAACCCTGAAAACATTAAACACCTTTTTTCTATATGGGGCAGTTGTTTCATAGCTAAACTTGTTCACGAAGGGTTTTTTTTTCATAAACGAGTTTACCAGTAGATATGTGGTTAAACGAATATGACGCAAATCGACTCACATTTGACTTTTAGATTTGGATTAGACCTGAATAAGGTTTAGGATAAATGTGAGTCAATGTTATGTCAGATTTTGATCCGATTTTCACAGATATGGGACAGGAAAGGCATAAGTTAGGGTCAGGTTTAGGCTGGGTTTTGGTTCGATGTGTGTTATCTTCGGATAAAGATGAAGAAAAGTATCTAAATAGCATACAATATTACAAATTATTGTAACTCCCAGTTGTGCTTCTGAGAGTGACAGAGGTTACCCGTGAGATCTTGAAAAGTTGCTATGTTAGTAGTAGGGATGGCAAGACGCTAGCGATACTTCCTATATTGTCAGCGTACATATGCTACGATAACTAACATCAGGTTGGCTGTGTCTTCCGTCATACAAAAAGGGAAAATATGATGAATGTTTACTCGGTAATAGCTTTCAACCAGAGTGTTAACTCTAACAATTTTATCTTGGAAATATAGCATGCAGCGGTCTGAACCCGTTATATACGTTTTCCCATATATTTCGCGGTCGTATTCGACCACCCGGGTTTCGAAGGGTTAAAGCTAGTCAAATCACACACCACGTGCAGAGCCCCACAGAAACTCGTCGTTGAATAAATTAATGTGATATATTTGTTGCTTAATGTATATCCTGCATTATAGAACAGGTATATAGCAGTGCTTATTGTGACCACATCAAATCAAAAGCGAGCGACACGTTCATTGCGGAATATAATATTCATATTCATTAAACTGCGAATGGAGTGGGAACGATTCACCTGCTTAACGCATCGCTTGCACCATTTATTTTGTAGGGGACTATTTCCGAATACACTCTATTTTTCGTATGTGCACTAATGAAAAATTAAAACGCTAATTAACGTATATACCTATATAAATGTATATATATATATAGCTTTCCGCCAAGTTCCTTGAGAATTAGGCAGAGAGAACCGAGCGCCATAAAACGCGGTCCTAATGTGTACATACATATACCTATATATATATACCAATTATATTTCATGAGATCTAATTGGTCTATGTATGTATGACTATTTTGCAATGTCCATGACGGGCTTCACGAAAATAACTTGTTGTATGTTGCAATATAAGAGTGAGGAATTTAGGTAGACACTAAAACGAATTTGTACAAATTCCATTATGTTACATTCTATGTTAAATATTTCACTTTGCCAAAATACAATAATGACACACATATAAAATACTGAATACCATAATAATCACTTCCAAGTATAATATGTATGGCGCTATTTTTTCCCTACCTCCAATATTTTTGACAGTTTTTGGAATAAGCACCTCTTTCGTGCAACTCAACGAAATGGACGAGAGATATTCGCGAGCATTCCTCACTAATTGCTCGGAGCCTCTCAATATGCAACGGCACGCAAAAGGAGACAAATTAATATAAAAGTAATGAATATTGATGTCAAAGTGTTCGCTAAATATCTCAGAGATGCCATTTTTTGTTTCAGGTGATAAATGTAAAAGCGATACCTGAAACATTGAAACGTTATTTTCGAGACAAGAATCTATCCACGTAAAGTAACACAAAATAAATGATCTCTCCATTGTATAATAATAGTCTGATGTATTAATATTCTTTTTTTTTACACAGAGCCGTTCAGCGCCAAAGTTTTTTTTTATACAACGTTCCCGACGATAGAATCCTATGGTACACTTCATGTAAAGTGATTACCGTAGTCTATGAACGCTGGTAATATATTAAGTATGACTTGCGTGATGCAACCTCTGCTGCTAACACAGCAACTCCTTGAGAGCTTACTAGTGACTTCACTGACACGTAACAACCCTCCTGGTAGTTGTTATTTGGTTGCGGTTTTGTGTGAGTTGGAGGTACTTCCGCAGATGGGCTGGTTTGATGCGCCCTATCCCCCGTAATCAAAGTTAGCGAAGCTTGTGTTATGGATAATAGACAACCAAAACATACGTAAATACATTTTCTTTGTGAATACGCATATGATACATAGAAAATACCCCGACCATGACAAACAGACATTTTCGTGCAGAAAAATGTTTGCCTTTGTGGGAATTGAACACACGAGCTTTGGTGTCAGTGTTCAGTGCCCCACTGCCCTGTGAACGGCTTGATACAAACATATGTATTTGATCGTGCTGCACTCGCACTGCCACTGCCTTCGTCCCGGTGAATAACTAACTTACTGCAAGAGGCCTTAGGCTGCTACAAATAATAAATAGTATTTAGCACGGCTTCGTCATATAGAGAATCCGCAAGCTAATAATAACTCCATGTCCATCTTCAAGTCCAAAATTATCACTTTGCCAACATTACGTCTAATTTAGGGGTTAAGTAGCAAGATAACAGCAAATATAACAAATAGACGGATTTAATTTTAGTAATAATGACATTACTGACTTATGGCCGCACTGTCATCCGCATGGGTTCCATTATGACAATGTTAAGGAGTGTGCAACATACTGGAAATCCTATGTATAAGGTTATAATACCATCCATTCAGCTATTTGTATAACGATTACAAGAGACAAACACATACAGATAATCAGAATACCTTTCGCATTTAAAATAGTAATGCTCATATGATAGCGCTGAGGAGTATCAGTGAAGTTAGAATGATTCATAGAGTAATAGTCCATTTAAAAGTTACATTTGGCGTTGCAAATGTCAGAGTACGCAATTAAATTTTTTGGATATCAAGAGTAGTGTAAAATTAAATCCATTTTGTGTGGGGTTGCAACTCTTGTCCCGCGGCCGCTTTCTTGAAAAAAGGGCTGCGAATGGTTTTACACTATATTGGTCAAACTATTCGTCGGACGGAAAATTTGTAAAAACATTGCAAATTAAATGAATTTATTATATGTATGTATATGTATCGTATATATATATCGTATATATTTTATGTATGTAAACGTGTGTATGTCTGTATAATCTTATTCAGGCACATACAGCTATTCCACTACTGACAACAGTGGGTCATGTTGGTGGTTGGCTGGAAGAAATCTCTGTTAGAGATAAGCTCGCCTTTGCGAAGTATGTATTTTAACCATTGTAACTTTTTAATTTGGTGTGTGCAATAAAGGATATATACAAATTGTCTATAATTTTGCTTCCATAGCTTAGTCGTAGAACCAAAAAAAAAACTAACTCAGGACTCAGGAAATAGCCAACTCACGACGTTTCTGCAGGGTTGTCAGAAATTTCATTTTGGCGATGTTTTAAGCTGCTAAAGTCGTATCGCATCCTGAGTAGGTATGGAGACCAGAAAACAACCAGAAAAGAGGAAACCAGATAAAAGTTATAACAACCGAAATATAATTTGTTTCCAAATTTTTATGTATTTTCGTTAATAACTTTGTTATTTTTGATTCTACAATTAAAAGTTATGGGACCAAAATTATAGAGAATCTAATTTACAATAAATGATATTTTTACTAACTTTCTGTTCAACTAATAGTTTGCGTGATATAGCGTAAAAACAATTCGCAGCGCTTTTTACAAGATGGCGGCCGCGGGACAAAGGTTGTGGTGCCACAAACGTGGATTTAACTTTACACTAAACCCCTCTTGACATCCAAAAATTTAATGGCGGGCTCTGGCTTTTGCAGCCTAAAAATTGGAACGTTTCAATGGATTTACGAAAATAATGTGGAATGAAAGATGAAATAGTGACAAAAATTGAGAAGGGTATGCTGACACGGTTTCAATATTTGTAAAGAATTAATGACAAAAGAGTTACGAAAGAATACGTATCGAGCAAGAGGGAGTGGATATATCGGTAGGGGGCGTCCTCGACGCACATATATAGAGGAAATTGGTGATGAAAAAGGACCAAATCAAAAGCACTTAAAAGTGAAACGCATGCTAGAAGAGGTTGATGAGAGTGGAAGAGGCGAGAGAGGTATGTTTGGATCGATGCACCGGTTGTTTCATAGTATCTGTCTTCCCCAATGAGAGACAGGCATGATCATACTCGTATGTATGTATATTCTTATTGCGAAAGTGTGGATGGTTATGTCCTTCTTCTCGATTTTCTGAGCTCTATTTGCAATGTTTTAATATACTACTAGGCAAACTAGCACATGGCCTACCTGATGGGAAGCCGTTACCCTACGGGGAGCCTGTGAATACTTGAAACACCAGGAACGACACTCGAACGTAAATGTAGTCATTAAGTACAAAGTTGGGAAAATCTGAGCAGAAGTTCATTCTACAGTTTGAAATTTCTCGTAAGAAAACTTCTCTGAAACCGCACATATTGAGTGCGTGGGGATGAATTTACTGGCGATAGCAGGTGGTGCTTTTTAGGGTTCCGTACCCATAGGGTAAAACGAAACTCTATTACTGAGACTCCGCTGTCCGTCCGTCCGTCCGTCTGTCACCAGGCTGTATCTCATGAACCGTGATAGTTAGACAGTCGAAATTTTCACAGATGATGAATTTCTGTTGCCGCTATAACAACAAATACTAAAAAATAGAATAAAGTAAATATTTAAGGGGGCTCCCATACAACAAACGTGTTTTTTTTGCTCGTTCTTGCTCGATATTGATAACGGCAACAGGTAGACGTTTGAAATATTCACAGAATATTTAGTTATATATTCACTTTAAGAATAAATAAATAAATTAAAATAAAACATATTTAAGGGGGGCTCCCATACAACAAACGTGATTATTTTGCCGTTTTTATAGATAATTGCACGGAACCCTTCGTGCGCGAGTCCTACTCGCACTTGGCCGATTTTTTTTATATTACATCGGGAGGCATATAAGCATACGGTCACCTTTACATCATAAAGCAGTTACCGTATTCCATGAACACTTGCATACAGTATCACTCGCGTGATGCTGCCTATGCTGCTAACACAACAAATCCTGTCTAATTCCGTGAAACAATCAGTATTTATTTTAAGAGAAATAGGGGTCATTTAATAGAGTCTGGGTAAAATATCTTCACCTAACAGAAAACCACAGTCAAATAACAACTCCCAACAGGGAAGACACCGTTAAGCTCCGAAAGAGTGGGGATCGCGTATAAGAAAATAATTTTCTAGTCGAAAAATAATTTTCTAGTTAGCTCTCACAAATGGCTGTATTATTTCGCAATGTAAATATATAATAAATAATCTGCGATTTTTGTTTTTCTAGTCAGATATATTTTGTGCATATACCAATATATAACCATGATGAGAAGACATCGAACCGTCACGTTATCGATAGAATATCGATACTTATATTATTAGGAATATCGATACGAGAGAACTTGAACTTCTTTTGATCCATCACTATACTGAGACGAGTTTAATACAAATAGATACTCGTAGTATGTTTAAAGTCAATGCCAGCAGTGGATAAGGAACGGGTCTACCACTAAAATCGTGTTTTTGAATTATATACACATTTGTAATTATTACTTGCTCGGCGGTGATGGAAAACATCGTGGGGTAGAAATTCATCAAATCAGGAAATCATATTTCGATAGACGTGTGACCTAGCCTAAGAAAAGGTTTGATTTTCCCTCTGGGGTGTGTAGGTCTGATGACAGTCGCTCCATGTTTAACATCAGTATCTCCGCTAAATCTTTAGGCTTAGGTAGCGGACCGTTCCTGCTCTCTGCTACGTAACAGACGAGGGTCTAGCGAAGGTGGATGCGAGCAAATACAACGCTGGTCATGTATCACGAAAACTGCAGCCAAATAACAACTCACGTTGTTTTTATTATTCATCGTCGCGAGACATACAAGCATACCTCCCACTTGATGTAAAGCGGTTACCGTAGCAAATGAATGCTTACAATACATGAAGTATCACTCGTGTGTTGCTACCCCTATTGATAACACAACAGCTCCTTAGCAGCTAACCGAAAACATCACTAACTCGCAAGAACACAACAACCGAGTTGTAATTTGGATGCGGTTTTCTGTGTAGTAGAGGTACTTTCCCAATCGAGACACTTTAGACAAACAGGCATGCGCACAAATGTTTGCCCTATGTGGGAATCGAACCCACGAACGTTGGTTACAAAGTTGAGTTACTAATCAGTGTGCTTACCCAGCTCATTAAAAGATGAACATAGAGCGACAGCGCAGCGGTCAAACCTACGCAATCCAGAGAGAAAACCACACCTTACTTAAGTTAGGTCACACGTGTTTCGAAATTTTAAATTTGTTTAAAGTGTGTTGTGGTTTCAAGTTGTCATTTCTAGGACATGTGGTTTTCCCCGCGATATTTTCCATCACTTGCGTACACATGATAAATACAAATATTTAATAGTTAATAGATTCAGGCGTTATTTTGCGAAAGTCAGCATGTTATTCTTACGATTAACGTCTACAACGCCTGATGATGCCTCGTGGAGAGGCCGAACACGTGTCGCAGCGACGACCAGGCCAGTCGTGGCAGCGACGGTGGTGGTGGGGGCATGCGGATTCTGTTCCGGATGGCGGACGACCGCAGCAGCCGAGGTAGTGACTACCGGAACAGCCATAGCAGCGTCGGTATGTTGCACTTACTAAAAGTAGAGGGTGGGTGTCGGCCGGCGCTAGGCCGCATGAACTAATTGGTGGCGGAAGCACACAAAGTAGGTTAGATCAAATTGCATGTAAATACAAATATGTTTTTTTTTATACAACGTTGGGAGTCATGCAAGCATACGGTCCACCTGAAGTAAAGCAGTTTCCGTAGCCTATCAACGCGTGTAATATATTGAGTATCACTCGCGCGATCCCTCCTCTGCTACACAGCAACCCCTTAGGACGTTACTGGTGACCTCAGGGACAGGGACACAACAACCCTCTAGGGAGTTGTTATTTGGCTGCGGTTTTCTGTGAAGTGGAGGTACTTCCCCAGACGGGCTACTTTGATGCGCCCTACCTCTCCTAAAAAATTCGAAAACACGAATTTATCCACTATTTACACAGTTTTTTAACAATTAGCCTGTCACCACTTCAAAGGTGCTCTTCATGTATGTCTTATTTATTCACACGTCATAACCTCGATTTTTAATCGGCGATGTGTACAACATAATCTCGATGAAATCTTCTAAAATATCTTTAATATTCCACTTGAAGTGCCAGGAATAATCGTAGGCGTATTCGTTATAAGCATCTCGGTCGCGCCGCTCGTTCGCAATTTATTTTATTTTACGAGACTAACTCACGATAAGTGGCCTCAAACGTGACGGGACTCAGTGATTCCTGCTCACCTTTGAACTACAAGCTTACTGGAGTTCTAGGGCGGCGGATCAATATATTGTGATACCAGTTTCTGCCTATGTCTTCACTCGTTGTGGTAATCATTAGTGCGTAATAACAAGCTCACATTATCTAGGTGTTGATTCAAGAAATTTGGTGCATAGATACAATATTTTAATGATGTTTGTTTAGCAATTCAGTGAATAAGAATGTAGACAAATATATTATAGTTTCTGCCTATGTCTTCACTCGTTGTGGTAATCATTAGTGCGTAATAACAAGCTCACATTATCTAGGTGTTGATTCAAGAAATTTGGTGCAGAGATACAATATTTTAATGATGTTTGTTTAGCAATTCAGTGAATAAGAATGTAGACAAATATATTATAGTTTCTGCCTATGTCTTCACTCCTTGTGGTAATAATCATTAGTGCGTAATAATAAGCTTACATTCTTCTCTAGGTGTTGATTCAAGAAATTTGGTGCAGAGATACCATATTTTAATTATATTTGTTTAACAATTCAGGGTAAGAAAATAGACAAATATATTATAGTTTCTGCCTATGTCTTCACTCGTTGTGGTAATCATTAGTGCGTAATAACAAGCTTACATTCTTCTCTAGGTGCTAGAATTAAGAAGTTTGGTGCAGAGGTACCAAAATCAATGATATTTATTTAGCAACTAGCTGACCCGGCGAACTTCGTACCGCCTAACAGTCGATTCTTTTATTTTTTTTTAATACTTATTCTGCTATTCGGGACACCGGGTCAGCTAGTAAAATAAAAAAAAGAAAGTTAATAAGTCTTATTACGAATCTTAGTATTATTACGAATCTTTTGTATGCGAGTATAGAAAAGAGTTCTTTTTAGACTTTTTAGGCAATTTTTTAAAGTTTTCTCTTCGTAAGAACCATCATCGTACTTCAAGGAATATTCTAAAAAAAGAATTAGCGAAATCGGAACAGCTACTCTCGAGATTTGCGCTTAGCAACACATTTAGCGATTCATTTTTATATTATAGATTTAGTGGGTAAAAATATAGGCAAATATATTTACCTACGAATTTATAATATTGCTATGGATAGTAGGAAAGGTTTAGGAGCTCTTGGAACCGACGAAGTGAAGACCCTGTTTTGTGGCGCTTAGATTTTCTTTTATACAACTTCAGGAGGCATACAAGCATACGGCCCACCTGATGTAAAATGGTTACCTTAGCCTATGAATGCTTGTAATACATTAAGTATCACTCATGCGATGCCACCTTTGCTGCTAACACAGCAACTCCTTAGGAGTTTTGATAAATCTGCATAGCTCGCAAGAGACCTGGCTGTTTATAGATAAACAGATAAAATATAACGGGATTCTTCAAAAAGGACGTGCCGAAGTTTTTTTGCAAGATAGAATTATAATTCGAAAGACTTGTGATCTAACCTTAGAAAGATCTGGATTACCCTTTGGGTTGTGGAGATCTGATGGCAGTCGCTCCATGTAAAAATCAGTATCCGCACCAAATCCTCAGGCTTAGGTAGTGGGCCCCACTAATCCTAACGGTTTAGGAAACGGTGTAATGCTAAGAAGAAGGAGTGAATAGTGGTATCACAAAAATTGATGTAAGCGGTATACATACACATTTAGAGTCAAAATTTATTTTACATGCATGCAGTGCAGCCTGCCCATTAATAGCAGAGATTTTGAGGAAAGAAAGGTAAAGTTCGACTATGTCTGGCCTGAATTACTGTATATAAATAGATTTTTTGTAAGATGAAGTTAGACTACTTTGATGCACGCTACTTCTGTTAAAATATTTTAACTTAAAAATATTGTAGGTCAGTATACAAAATTTGAAAACCACCCGAGCAGAGTCATAGGCAGGAGCTCTTTTTCTTTCCTTTGTTATATACATAATCGGGAGGCATTCAATGCTACGGCCCACCTGTTGTAATGTGATTACGGTAGCCTATCAATGCTAAAATACATTAAGATTATTCTATGATTCTTGCGATGTCAACTCTACTGCTAATACAGTGGGAGTACCCTAGGAGCTCACTGATGACCTCGCTTACATTCAGGAACACAACAACCCTCCAGGAAGTTGTATATGGCTGCGGTTTTCTGCGAAGTGGAGGAACTTCCCCAGACAGGCTGCTTTGATGCGCCCTACCTCTCATTAAAATTTCCAGACCAAACCAAATATGTTTATAGAGCCAGTAATTGTTATTTCATTTTGCACTACTTCTTCAGAACTGCAAAATATTATTGGTATAATGCAGTCCTTATCTGCAATATTACCAAAAGGATTTTTCATTTTCAATTTTTTTTGCGTTAGTTCTAAATATTTGTTAACCTTTTTGTAAAGTGAATACCTTGTACTATAAAACCGACATCATGTAAAAGGAAGCAATCCATTCACAGCCATCTTATTTTATCTCATGTATGTATTTATGCGAGGCCGTAATTCAAACTTTTCCACAACTTCCTTTTTAGGGTTCCGGAACTATGGGTCTAAAATGGCGGAAAAGGTTTTTATATATTTATACTCTATCGATCAGTTACTCCTTGTAACTTACTGTGATATCTTAAAACCTAAACTTGGATTACACATTTGTTTCTAGGACGTAATAATACAACTTTATATCCTAATATAATAGGATAATATAATTATAGGAATTATATTAAGGCTTTAACTTGTCAATTAATTTTAGAAAATTAATATACAAGTAAAATTAAATAAAAATTACATTCGCAATGCAAACGTTTGTCGCTTATCGCATCGGGACGCATATAAGCATACGGCTCACCTGATGTAAAGCGTTTACCGTAGCCTATCAACGCTTACAATACATTAAGTATTACTCGCACGATGCCACCTCTGCTGCTAATATAGCGACTCCTTAGGAGCTCGCTGGAGACCCTATAACCCCTCATAGGAGTTGTTATATGGCTGCGTTTTTTCTGTGGGGTGTAGGTACTTCCGCAGAGCTTTGATACGTCCTACTTCTATTTATTATATATTAATATATCGAGAGTGGACAGGCTAATGGCTTCAAACAACATTTTTCGAATTTTACAATAGAGCATTTCAAAGTTTTAGAATTCAGAAAAAAATCGTAGAAATTCAGTTTATTAATTATATTTCTAATATACAGTTTTTTTTTTTTTATGTAAGACCATCAGATTATTTTATTTGAAGTCCAATAAAGTAAAACACTGCGGAAATAAAAATCGCTTGAAGCAAAAATGCTTCGTGACAATTTTTTTTTTGGTCAAGAAAAAACGACTTAAGCGATGATGTCCATTGTTTTCGAGTAAGACCAAATGCTTTGAATACACTGCCTGTTATTATTACGAGTAGCAAAGGCTAAAAAGATTCAAGAGAATAATAATTGTATTTTTTGTGCAAGGCTAAGAGATTCAACTACCTAGTTGTGAGTAGAATAGATTAAGACGCGCGAATGAGAACGTCCCCCGAAGGTGATGTGTACCGATTCGCCCCCGTCAGTGCGAGCTTAAATGCATGCGGCGGTGGGGGACGCGACCCACCACACAACGCTTAAACCTGGCGGGACGAAGAGAACTGAGTGTCGTATGGGCACATGGAATGTGAGAGGTGGATTATAAGATAAGATGAATGAGTTAATAGATATAATGAATGAGATATGACTTGATGTTTTGTATGTGTCAGAGACCAAAGAAAATAGATATGACAATGAAGATCTTCCTGGGGACATGATGGCCCTTTTTTTTTTTTTTTTGTGACGCGGGGAAAAATGCGTTACGCACACCACCGGTGCCTGGGTGGGACATGATGGCCCTGTGAATGGTCTGGGATGAACTTGAATCATGCCAACGCTGGCGCAGTTGTTGTGCTTTCATCTAGCTTGGCCTCTGGTTGCGAAAGTTCATAACACATTTTATTTTAATGTAATGTAGAAATATAAACAAATAAAACTTAATGATAGTAATAATTGTAGCATAGGTGGGATGCATTTCTGAAATATAAAAAAGCAAGTATAAAATATGAGGTATTACTTACATATTGCAGTTAACATTATCTACTAGAACATACGGCTGTGTAATTATCACCGAATTATACGTTAGGTCGTCAATAGCATTGATAACATGATAATTTTAGGGTCGGCATCGCCCCTGGTGTTGCACATGTCAATAGGCTACGGTGACTGTTTACCATCAGACAGGCCAGATGCTTTCTACCTTAGTGGTTTAAAAAAAAACATTAAATTAATTAGTACAATGTAAAAACTTTTCCAAAAGGACCTTGAACCAAATCAACTTTATTTTTGAAATGACAATTTTAATTATATCTAACAACAAACTAACGAATAAACTGACAAAAATAAAAAGTAAAAATAAAGTTGTATTTTTTTTTTTATCGTTACGTTAACTGAGCTGGAGCTGGCATTAATTAAAAGAAATCATCACGCAATGACGCAGAACTTTTTTACCTAAGAGCTTATGCTCTTACAATATACACTAGTGCGAAGTATACTGATACGCTCCATTTTGTACTGGACACATAGAGTACTAACGAATCTTTGCGTGCAGTTGACCTAAAGTCTACCAGAGTAGAAATTCTGACAGTACGCCTTAAATAGCACGATTTAACCACACCGCGCAAACCTGCGAGCCAACATGTTACTCCTCACCGCCACTGATCTACGTTCCCGAACCACATCGACTTCATATGCCAGCGATGACATAATGCCCTATATACTTAAACTGATAGACACGTTTATGTTCAACATCATTAAGTATTATAGGTGCCACAGACCTCGGGCACTTACCGCTGGCCTTTAAAGACTAAGTGCTGCTCTTATTTAAATTGTAAATAAGACCGTTTCTTGTTACATAATTTCAACACACATTGTATATTTTTACATAATGCAATGCCATCGGTCCTAGTAGCACTATACTATAACTTCACGCCAAATCCCTTACGGGGTAGGCAGAATATAGCAGCACTATTATCTACGTAATTAATATTAGAGCAGATGAGAACTCAAATATCCGTATCTCACTCCACACTCGAATTCATAGTGATAGGTATTGCAATACAAAAAAACATAGAGCTGTTTATCCATTTTTTCTTTTTATGCTGAAGAGTCATGTATTGTGCGCCACGTCCGTCATATCTCAACATAACGGTTTAGATTCGTAACGTCTCAATGTTCTAACGACATTTTATTTATCTATGATTATTAGGTACAATCTATTTATAGCATAATTTAATTCAAAACTCCTCAAAGAAGTTGGAAACCGATACAAACGATTCATTTTTCAACGCGAAGACATTTTTAAGCTCGCTCTTTAAGATTGCAACGGAGTCTTTGAAGTCTTGGAGAGTTCTGATTTAGCACTCCCGAGGGTAAATGCCGGGATAATATGACTCAGATATAAGTAATAATGTTGCTATCTTGTTTTTATAGCCATTTTTATATTAGTATTTTGAGTAACTGGGGAATTAGTGTGGAAAACATGTTTTGTTTACAGTATGAAAATTTATTACTGAGATTATTCGATTACTCGCCGATTCCTTGGGCTCCTGGCATCACCTTGCGATAAAATACGACCAATTTGGTTATTGTATAAGTGCCAGATTCGATATAATCCACAGAATATTTTTTTGAAATTAAATGCATCTGTTTACTAATATCAATATAGAAGCCAAAATCATAATTAATTTTTATCAAAACTAGTGGTTAATCATTTACTTTATACTTCGAAACTAAACGACCCAATGCTGTACTTAACTATCTTCGAATATTGAGCAACATACCATACTTGTGACTCAGACGAACCATTGCAGTTGTCTAAGCTAGAGGAAGTAAACTCTATAAAATACTTAGGCATTCTCATGTCACCCTGGTTTGATGTGAAACAGGATTGCATGCTATCTGCTAGGCTGTTTATCCTGTATCACGATAGTTGTCTGCAGAGAAAAATATCAACGAATGTGGGATTGTGCATGGGTGAACTAGTGGTGAACTGTCTGCTGTATGCAGACGATGCCGTGTTATTAGCAGAAAACTTCATCTGACTGCAAACACTCGTCACAATGATGAAAGATGAATGTATGGAGAAAAGATTGCTATTGAATGCGAAGAAAACAAAGATAATGATATTTAAAACAGAACCAATGTAAGGATTACGGTTGATGATGAAGAATTAGTTGGAACAAGTGGATAAGATTGTATATTTTGGATGCGTTTTCAGCAGGGATGGAAGATACACCGCAGATATGGAAATACGAGTGAGTGCTGGGAATAGTGTGAATGGAGCGTTGGGAAAACTTCTTGGCAGTAAAAGCTTTAGCCAGAAGGCACAGCTCACTATACACAATGTGTCTCAACGCTTACTTATGGAAGCGAGAACTGGATATGGCAGAGAGAGCATGAAAGTAGAACACACGCGGGTGAAATGCGAGCGCTGCGCAAAATTTGTGGCGTAAGGCTTGTAGACCGTACTCGCAATGATGATGTTAGAAACAGAGTCTGTATGAAAGAAGGCGTCGGTTTTAAAATAAGAAGAGGCATGCTCCGTTGATTCGGACATGTAGAAAGAATGCAGGATGAAAGAGTCACGAAGCAGATATACAATGTAAAAAGTGGAAGGTTGTAGGAGCCGAGGAAGGCCAAGACATTGTATTAGTTTGTGGGGAGGAGCGCCCAAGACCTCGCTCCTCCAAGTTGAAAGAGCTCAGAGTTCAATTTTGAAAGTCATGTATTTTCTACCCATTAGACACCCTACTAAAGAGTTGTATCACATGGCTAAAGTCTATTTGGCAGCTCCTCATTCTTGGTATCGTCATAAAACAACATTCTAATAACCCCTTAAAGTGGCTCTAAAGAGACGTAAGGATATGGTATTTTTTAGTAATAGACTCTAGTCTACTTCTTTTTAGCAACGTTTCTTCAGTTTCCTTTGTGGTAGCCCATATAATAAAATATGTAAGGAATTATCTATTTATACCCTTACTACAAAGGCATGTAAGTATAAGGTTAAGAACTGGCTGCTTGGTATTAGTTATGATGACACAGAAAATCTTGTCGCGTTCTAGTTGCGTATTTGGGTAATCTTTGCCTGCTATACCTCGCACCCTTTACACAACACGCATACTCACTGTTTAACATTAGTCTTTGATAAAGTAAATACGCAATGTTTGACTATCTTATATGGCACGTGCTTGTTAAGAGTGGTGTAGTATAAATCTTTGGCATATAACCAATCAAACGTCTAAGCACATTTTTTCGAAAAAATCCCGTGCCTTACCTTAGCTTAGACCATTGTGCGCCATTAATATATCCAAATTAAAAATACCACGCATACGGTATTATATAGAGAATTAGACTAAATTGATTCCAATTACTATAATTGAACCTAAAGTGCAAAAAAAAATATTTTTTTCCCCCGCCAAAAACCAGACTAACCAACACATGATTTTCGAAACTATAATATTTATATGTATCCTCAAAGTATGATAAGTAACGATTATTTTTGTATGCGATAATCTTATAACTAAACAATTACCTCAAAAAATCGACAAATTATAGCCGAACATAAAAAAACCTTGTGACTCGAAATACAGGTTTTTAGTCTAGCTCGGACACCAGTCCCCCACGCAATTTGTAATGTAATAAAAGTGTGTGTAAATTGATAATTTTTGGCTGTCCACAAATTATTTAGTTCCAACAATATGATTATTAAATTTATTTATAATATAATGTAATTTATATAAATCACTTATTAATTAATTATGTAACTTATTTATAATATCAATAGGTACTTATGAATCAATATACTTGTTTATTGCAACCGTGTCATTTATTTTTACACTGAAATTGTTCAATAGATTTACGTGTGTAATCATTTTCAGTTTAAAGATAAGTCTTATAATGCGAGGTGCAATTTTTTTCTGTTGGCAAGTTGGAAATATTCTTTAGTTTTTTTTTAATTAACAAACACTAGACCGATTAAGGTAAAAATCTAAGCAGAGGTAAGTACATGAAGATACACTGTAAATTAAAACCACTCAATTGCTTCAGCGGTTCATGAGAAAATTCTGCGGGAACTTTTGTTTACGTATTCGCATATGACCTTTCAAAATGATATAGAGTTTAAGAGTTCTTGAAACGTAAACATAAATAAAATTTAAATTTCGACCTTAGGGACAATTATAAGTAACTTTCCTAAAATGAGAAGTTAAAAACGTAACAATATCAGATTTCGTTTTTATTACTCTTGATAGCATGCAATGCTAAAGTGGAAGGATGTAGGAGCCGAGGAAGGCCGAGACTAACCTATCATAACCAAATTGGTCGTGTTTTATCAGAAGGTGATATCAGGAGCCCCACAGGAGCCCCAGGAACCGGTGAGCGTGCATGAAAAGAGCTTTGAATGTCACAGAAGCGAGTGAAGTATGCAAAGACCGCGACTTATGGCGCTCGGTTCTCTCTGCCTACCCCGCAAGGGACTTGGCGTGAAGATATACATACATACATACTCTTGATAGCGCTCTCTTTCTTATTCTTAGCGTTTAGATTTCTTAATTTGTTAGGATTGGCAGAGGCCGCTACCTAAGCCTGAGTATTTGGCGAAGATACTGATTTTTACATGAAGCGACATCCGTCAAACCTTCACGTCCTACAGCGAAAACAGATCTTTCGCAGGTTAGATCACACGTTTGTCGAAATATAATTTCTTGGACGTGCGGGTTTCCTCACGATGATTTCCTTCACCGCCGAGTAAGAGATACAAATCGTGCGGTCGCAGCCTCAATAAGATTATACTAGAAGACGAAGGGGTCGCTAACATCGCCATTTCTCCTCGTGATTTTTTTCTGATACATTGAATAAATATCCATCTATGAAAAACTTATAGTCGATCCCTAACCTGTGTGAATCAACACGCGTTCACGGTTGTACCTTGAACTCCTAAATCATAAAGAGGATTACAGCGTCATTATTGCGACTCGAGAGTGGCGAAACAACTTTAGTACAAAAAACAATGTATAGGTTTCATACAAATATTTATGTGGTCCACTGTACACCCATAATCCGTCTTATAAGCACTAGTCTAGACTGCTTATCTTATTAATTTCGATGTCTCTAAGCGTACAAGTCGTTGTCATATTGTCGGAAAAATTCCACAGCGCATAAGACGCGACCGTGATTAATGCTCGGATGATGATGATTTAGCCCCAAAGTAAGCAAAACTTGTGTTATGGGTGCTACGAGTAGATAACTGATAAACGTACGTGATTGATTTTTTTTTTAAATACATACTTATGATACATAGAAAACACCCAGACGAAGACAAACAGACATGTTTTTGTTTATTCTGCAAGGGAATTGATCCCACGTGCGTTGGTATCATAGTGACGTTAGTAACCACTGCGAAACAGAGCTCGTCATGTAAGTCGCGGCAGTATATACAAAATAGATGCAAGTTTCAGCGACTTTAGTTATGTCTCTGGTATGTTATATTTATTAAAATATTAATTTGACGTTTTAGTTATAGTATTTAAACAATATCTATACATATTTGCCGATGTTAAATTATAATAGTTAATCTTTGTTTTGCATTATCCCATTACCTACAAGTGACTTTAGTGCTCATTATTACTTTGATGATTGTCGCTGTTAATTCTAGTTCCTAGGTTGCACCAATGAGATATATTATGCTTCTGCCATAAATGACAACAAAATAAATTGTAAACTGTTAATCAATTTCAAATGAATGGCACAGTATGCATATTTCTTATTGTCATAGAACATATTTTTTATTATAGAATCAAATAGCCAGTAATATAAAAGTTTGTACATATTTTTACTTCGCGCCTCTTATTAATGAATGATCTCTCAGCGATAATTACATCATGTCACAAGCTTTCACGTTATAATGGATTGCCGCAAGGCAATTAGAACAGAAGAAAAGTATTCACGTCTCGGCTTATGTCTGTCATAGTACTAATAATGCGATTTGTGAATGATCACAAGTCGTGTACTAGAAGAGAAGAGCATATAAAAACATCCTGCGTAATAGGATTCTCAACGACAGAAAAAACTCGAGGGAAATAGCTGAATTAAATGTACACCCACCGCGGGTTCATAAAACTCGGACTTACATTGGGGCCATAATTTCAGATGGAAATGTGGCGATAAGCGGGCAACGTCGAATGCAAATATAATAACCAAGTAAAATAGAAAAATACACAAAAATGCACTTTATAATCGGGCTTCTAAAGAGCAATTCCATTAAATGTGTCAAGTATTTTGTTTACTAAACTCGCGTGCACACTTTATGACAAAAACTTGCCTTTAAAGTTACTAATGAAATCACAGCAATCACCATTTCTTGGTATATTACTATGCAATAAGTATTCCTATGATTTGATCTGTTATTGCTTTCCAACATTGTAGCGAGAGTTATGATAAAATTGGTTCAAACAAGAACCAAGAAACGATTTTTGCATAGAGTGACTGCCGTCATGCCTTTACAACTCAGAGTGAAAACCAGACTTTTCTTAGGTTATGTCATACGTCTTCTATACAAGTAATTAAAGTTGATGTATCTGTTTTGAATGCCAAAATACCTGCACAAAAAAAATTGGCACGTCCGTCTGTTTGCTTCGGCTAATCTTCGAAACGACTGTTCCGATTTTGACAGGACTTTACTACCAGATAGCTGACGTTTTTTTTTTATATTGGCTCAGCATAGAGGAGCCCAAATTGCAGCGGCAACTGACAAAGGACTGCAGTGTCCTGTCAGTTAACGCTACCATGCTGGCCCGCAAGGTGCTTCTTCACGCTTCGTTTGAAGGATCCCATGTTGTAGGAAGGAGGAAACACATGTGCAGGCAAGGCGTTCCACTTTTTAATAGTTCGACAGAGATAGGAGTTGCCGAACTTTTTAGTACGAGAACTAATGTCCTCAACAGTGGAATGATGACATCGCAAGCCTGCACGTGTGGTTCTATGACGGAAGGGAGAGGGTGGGATAAGGGAAAATAGTTCTTCAGAGCACTCACCATGGTACAGGCGGTAAAATGTACTTAAGAATCATATGTGCCTACGAAGTTGCAGAGGTTCTAGGTGTTTTGTGACCTCTTCGATTTGATGTTATAAGGAGTGGGCGACTTTTACTTTAGAAAAAGAATTAGGGATTTACAGGCCCAAATAAAACCCATGATAATGTGAACAAATTCCAATTGCTTGCGGATAAAGTGCCGGTGTTATAGATAACTATAACAACGGCAAAAAAAATTACGTTTGTTGTATGGGCGCCCCCTTAAATATTTATTTTATTCTGTTTTTAATATTTGTTGTTATAGCGGCAATAGAAATACATCATCTGTGAAAATTTCAACTGTCTAACTAGCACGGTTCATGAGATACAGCCTGGTGAGAGACGGACGGACGGACAGCGGAGTTTCAGTAATAGGGTCCGTTTTACCCTTTGGGTACAGAACCCTAAAAATGATGACATCGCCCCGGGTGCCAGCTAATCTAAGGATAGAAATAATTTTGCTTAAACTGATGGCTTTCTTTTTATGGCCACAATATTACAATCGTCATTACGTTTACGCACAATTTAAAACAGAGCGGTCGTAATGAATATCGCTGTTGAGCTAAATTGATTCTCTGCCAATAGACCAGCTGAGCTATTACTGTTTAATCCATCTCGTTTCAACTTTGTATTACCAGTTTTCATTATTAGTTCTGTGAATGCGTCATAATATCCATTCCTCTACATTCCTATATAAAGAGATAAAGTTTATATGAATGTAGTGGACAATATTTGTAAGACAGATTCGAATCTGAAATCTATTATTGAAATTGATATTATATCAGGAGGTGAAGTCAGATGTGAGGTCAGAAGGTGATGTCAAGTGCTTTAGAAACCGGTAAGTACGCATGAAAAGAGTTATGAATTTAAAAAAGGGGGCAAAAATATTAATATGAATGAAAATAATAATTTGAAATGTAGTTTGTAACACATTCTTTTAATTATAATTGGTAGATCGATCAGTCCATAACCTAAAAGAGTGAAATGGGACAATTGGACTCTTTAAAGACACAAGTTTACGTCTTTATAGATTTGAATTGTACCAAGTTCAACTGTCCCTAGTCAGATACTTTTCTCAAAGTACCCTCAATTTCAGATCCAAGTTTATCACGAGGGAACTCCACCACTTTCCTCCACAAGGGAACGAGGAATGTTAGCATGGCCTGTATATTCGTCTGTCGTCGTCAACTATGAATGCTATGAATTGAAAACCTATCATTTATATGCAGTAGAAATAACGTCGGTGACAATACAGAGCCCTGTGGAATGCCCACAATGATATTCATGTTATCGGAGCAGATACCGTCTACCATGGCATTTAGGCATCTGCTGGATGAGAAACTCATTTGAACAAACCATTGAGCAACCCGTACGATGGTAACTGCGATAGAAGACTCCCATGCCAGATCCGATCGAATCATATCTAGTCTGACAGACAATGCCTCATCTTAACTCTTAATCGCCGAAGTGCAGCGGTGTGTAAGATAGTAGTAATCCTCTTAGTATGCTAGGAATCGTGTGTTTATCACATGCTCTATCACCCTGGAGAGAAGGGAGATTATAGCAAAAGGACTGTTTATTCGATGGTTCTTGTCCAATACCCTTTTTGAGCACCAGTGGAGTAAGAAAAGCCACGTTGGTACAGAACGCAACTAAGAAGCACACATCTTCAGCATCGCTGCCGGTATACCGTCTGGCCCGCTCAACTTATGACTACCGAGAGAGAGAGAGTAATGCCCGCTGTACATCTTGCTGAGTAATTACAATTTTTGACATTGAGCTACTGCACTATCGTAAGGTAGGTGACACAACTCTCACGTCATTCAAATTCAAGTTAGAGGGCCAGTAAATCGGCTTTCTCTTTATCACTACAAGAAAAGACTACCATTCGGTTTTTGTTATCCATATCTTAATACCGACTCTGTGTAACCATAGTAGGCTGTTATTGCGATTTTTTGTGTCACTATTTTGCGAAACTTATTAGGGACAATATGTATCTATTTAATTTTAAGCACACATTATCAACATGATTTTTCCACTTCAGGTTTTTTTTGTAAACAAATAATCCCATAAATGACATGTTTTCTGCCTTCAAGAGTTTGTCCATTGTACAATTATTGAAATTTATGTAATTAATTTTGTCGAAGTTTATTTTCAAATTATTGTGTTGAACCCACTGACTTGCATCAGTAACAGCTTTATTAATGTTATTTATATATATATAAGTATATCGTCAGGATCTTGTTTATTGCCAGTTATAATTAACGAAATATCAAATAGCAAGTAATACGCATTTGTGATTTATTGCACTAGAAAGGACGTTACCATTTATTAAAAATAGAAGCGGTCATAATATGCTTTCCTGAGGAACACCATTTGTTTAGTATTTCTGTTGTCAGTTTAATATATTTGAATAAAGTACGACTTTATCCAGTCACGTACATTACTTCTTGTGCCGTAACTTTCAATCTTTGACAATTATAATTTATATGAAACATCTTTGTCGTGTTGTGTTCATTTTGTAACAATAGCTGTAAGCTTCCCTCAAAATAATAAAATAAAATAGAACGGTTGTAGATTTTTTAACGTCAATATTTTTGTAACGGTAGATATAAAATTAAATGCTTCCAAGGTTGTCCCTTTCTTCTTCTGAAATCCGTGTTGGTCAGTACTTAGAGTATTTTGTGATTCAAGGTATTGGGTCATTCACATATGCATACACTTTTCAAAAAATTTTAGAATATAGCAATGAGAGTAATGGGTCTATAGTTTTCTAATTGAGTTTTCTCGACTTTTTTATATTGTGGTTTCACAATAGACTTTTTAATTTTTTTAGAAAAGTTCCAGTTTCAAATGACAAACTTATTAGATAAGCTATAAGTTCTGCTAGTTCATGATTGCAATGTTTTATTATCTGTATTGATATTTCATCATTATCTTTCTGATTTTGTATTGTTGAGAGGCATAATTATATTCCGAATATCTTTAAGATTAAATGGCTTAAGAAACCACCTGTACCAAGGTGAGTGCTCTGAAGAATATTTTTTCCTTATCCAACCCTCTCCCGTACGTCATAGAATCACACGTGCAGGCTTACGATGTCATCATTCCTCTATTGAGGGCATTTCGTCTCGTGCTAAAAAGTTTGGCAACTCCTATATCTGTCGTACTATTAAAAAGTAGAACGCCTTGCCTGCATATGTGTTTACTTCTTCCTGCAAAATGGGATCCTTAAAACGAAGCATGAAGAAGCACCTTGCGGGCCAGCATGGTAGCGTCAACTGACAGGACACTGTAGTCCTTTGTCAGTTGTCGCTGCAATTTGGGCTCCTCTTTCCGCTCACTAGCAGGTGAAGCGGAGCCACTGTGCTGAGCCAATATACCTATATAAAAAAAAGAAACAGAATGGTTGGGCTGTTCGCACCTATGTCATTATATAGCTTTTCACTTACTGGTTTGTAGTCTGCGATACCCTTTGGGTTACCATATACATTGCCTGTTATATAATTTGAGAATATGTTTTCTGATTCATTATTTATTATTCTCTATGATGTTTTACAAGTATTTGTACTATAACATAAGATTATTTTTGAGCAGAGAAGTAGTAATTTTTTTAAATATTTTCGAATATTTCTTAAATTTGGTTTTGTCTACTTTCATTTTGATGAGCTTGGTGGCGCAGTGGTGAAACGCGCTTTTACGCTACTTTGACACCAACGCTCGTGGGTTCGATTCCCACACAATACAAACATTTGTGTGCATGAACATGTCTGTTTGTCTTGGTCTGGGTATTTTCTATGTATAATAAGCATGGATTTACAAAAAAAATTGTATTTACGTATGTTTATCAGCTGACTAGTACCCATAATACAAGCTTCGCTTACTTGGGGGCTAGATGGCGCTGTGTAATTATTTTTATAGCAGCGGTATCTCAAAAATCTCTTAATTTTGTCACATATTCTTAAACTTTTTGTGATCCATTTAAGATATCCTCGAATTTTTACTTCAATTTTTGTTAATGGAAAGCAGAATTTATACAATAAGCACAAATAATAATGAAATATGTTGAAGGATTTATTTAACTCTTTCTCGTTATAAATTTCAGACTAACGCAAGCATTTAAGTGGTCATGTAATTTAAACACAGAAAATCTATGCTATAATTTGTTTGCAAATATAATGATCTCTTATTTGTTCATTTTTATTATCAATAGATAATGAGAGCATTTGAGACATTAAATGATCTACAACTGATATACAAGTTGGATAATACTACCATCTGCATTGTCAATGTTACTTACAATTAGATCAAGACAAGCATTTTGACGAGAAAGTTCATTTATAAAATTAATTAAATGATTATTTTGTAAAACATCATGTAAGTGATCTTAATATTTTTCCTTCTTTATAATGTCAATTTTGTACACATCGTGGTCACTCGCTCGGTCCTTCGTGTCTTAAACTTGATGGTTGGTAAAGTGGTCTGGTAGCTTAAGGAATTAATGCGAAATGCCATATTCTCTAAAATGATTATCTCGATAATGGAATCTAATGTCCAGAAGCAGAAATAATATTCTTAAAAAATTTCTTCCGTCAAGTTTGATATATATCCGACAGAAAATACTAAACAGATTTTAACTAAATTTTACCAGAAAGATAAAGTATAGGCCATGTCAAATATTAAGCGGATTTTATCCCGGAAATGAGTTCATATGAAAAACTTGAAAATTAGAATTACGGGCGGGCTGAACCGCGGGCTAACAGTAGTAAATAATGAATTAAGTCTGCCGGACTATGCTGGAGTCTGAGTGAATGCCGCGTTTTATTTGCTACTAAATACGCTACGTTATTCCAGCCAAGGAAATTTCCTGATTGATAAAACAATATCGTTCAAACACATCAAAAGAATTCAAATGTTCGTTGTTTAATAATTACTGATTTAAAGGTTCATACAATCATCAGTTACATTAAGTTTAAAATTATTGTTGATAAAATAGAAGTCGATTTTTGTATTATTTATGTTATTAACTAGTCTGGTTAAGAAAACTATTACGTAGAAACTTTTCTTTATTTCTACTCTTTAATTATTTTGAATCGAAAGATTCTTTCTTTCGATTTCTCGCCGTTTTACATATTTTTTTTTGTTTTTATTATCAAATTACATTATGGAATGGGGTGTTAAAGAAAATATGATCGCAGTGATTTCCCTGCACAAAGTAGGTATGGAGCCGTCAGTCATATTCAAGATACTTCAAAAGCTTGGTATCTGTCGTATGTATATCAACACATCCTCTGTTGAAAACCATAAAAGAGCGGAACAACCGCGTGCTGTTATAACTACAAGGCCTGTTAATGACGTTATAGCCAGAATTCGCCGAAACCTCATTAGGAAACAAAAAACTTTACGCGAGAAATGAAGATTCCGTCTACGACTCTGTCGCGTATAATAAAACAAGACATGAAGCCAAGCTCGGCGCTTATCGTCGGTATTCAGGACATGCCCTAAATCATACAGTTGAAGAGAGTGGATCGATCAAAACACCTTTTGTCTTGATACGCAGGTGAAAGGCACAGGAATATTTTCTTTACTGATGAAAAAATTTTCACGACTGAAGAGCACTACAACCAACAAAATACCAAAGTGTACGTACACAGTTCTAAAGAAGCCGCACAAGTGGTCCGACAGGTATAACGTGGTCATCATCCTGCGTCTGTAATGGTTTGATGGGGGGTGTCTTATCAAGGAATCGCAAAGCTTATTTTTTTATGAAAAAGACTTCAACCAAAGTGTATCAAGAGACTGTCTTGTGAAACCTCTCAATACACTTTTTAAAAATGTACCGTGGACTTTCCAGCAGTACTATGCACCTGGTCACAGGGGCACGAACTACCCAAGCCTGGGCTCGAAACCAACGTTCCGGATTTTATAAGAGCTGAAGACTAGCCTCCATCTAGCCCAAGTCTATACCCCTTAGACTACAAATTATCATCAATTTTAGAGAACATTGTCTACTCGAGACGACATGCCGACATTTTGTCTCTTAAAAAATCTCTGGAGTAAGCAGTTGCTAAATTTCTCATGAAAACAATGCGTAAATTTATAGATTCGTGGCCAGACAGATTAAAGGCCAGTCTCAAAGTCAATGGTGGCCATTTCGTATATAATTATCATCATCCGAGCATTACTCCGTTAGTCTGCATAAACAGTTCACCACTAGGTCATCCATGCGTAATGCGACATTCGCCGATCTTATTCTCTATGGGCAACTAACGAGAAACAGAATAAACGCTCTAGCAGACAACAATTTTGACATCAAACAGGCTGACATGTTGCCATCATCCGCATACATGCTGAGCAATTCTTGTAGCTGGACTGCACGATACAGAGCAGTTCACCGTCAATCCCAAATCTCGACAATATGTTCCACAGTTCCTTTCGCTCAACCCTATCAAATGATTTCTCTAAATCGTCAATGCCCAGAGGCTTCTCCACGATATTGCGGAGCGAGAAAACTTGATGCGTAAATTCCCTTCCATTTATCGTATAGCATTTCATCAGATTTCACCCTCATTCTCCTTTCAAATACTTATCCATATACTTTTGCTGCTAAGCTGGTGAAACTGATGGCCCCATAGCTGGTGCAAACCAAGCGTGACCCCTTGCCTTTATACAAAGGCACTATGACTGTGCATCTACAGTCCCCCAGGACCCTTTGAGTTCTCCAACATAGATTACTTAAGTACCAGAAGACGTACCGGACGCAAGTGCCATCTAGTTTGATCGTCTCTGCTGTGATCATATCAATTCCCGCAGACTTTCCATTTTTCATGCTTCGTGTCGACTATTCGATCTCATCCATAGTTATACTTTCATCAGACGCCGGCAACGTGGGGTGAGCATCAGACTCACTCTCATTGCCAGCGTCCGCGGCATATTCATACATTTCTTCAAAATATTCACTTCACCGAATCTAACATTTTCTGAGTAGTAGCAAGATTGATACCGGCTGATTTTATTTTGTCCGTTCTAGATGCCGACGAACGACCCTGAGACTTCTTTACGACTCTCCAAAAGAGTTTGATATTTGCCTCGAAGTTTTTCGCCAGCCTCTCTTCCTTATTCAAAATTTGTCTCTCACGCTTGGTTTCATTCTTGCATAGACGGTACATTTCTTTCTTCTTCTCTCTCACACTTTCATTTTTATGGGCAAAGATGATGATCCAGCCACACTTTCCTCTTTCTTGCTACGGAGAATTCAACCTCCGCGTCCCACCAGGTATCTCCTTTCAATGTTTTATACATCTTTGCGCATCCACATACTTCTTTTGCACTATCCATCATACTTTCCTTTAGAACTTTCGAACAATCGTCCACATCTGAGTCGGAAAGGCTTGCTTTCGCAAGTCTTTCGCTTACCAGATGTGCATTCGTCCACTTTCGTCTTGAAATTTTTCGATCCTTATATTTTCATGATCTCTGAACGAGTTACGCAATCGCCAATGTCTTCTTGAAGTCTCACAAACCGGCTTATCACCAGGTAGTAGTCCGTTTCAAGACCTCTAAAGGCTCTTGTATCCATTATTGTATTTCGGAGACGCTAACTATTAAAATAAAATCAATCACACTTTTTTGGTCATTCCGTCTCTATGTATACATGGAGAGTGTGAATATCCTTGTGATGAAACATTATTGTATTCATGCAAGTGAGTTACATACCTAACTAGTAAACTGAAGACATGCCACTCCAGCAGCGGGGGTGGTAATGCGAGAGCGATGCGTCTATTTCAATGATTTAATGTTATAAAAATACTCACTAACTTTTAGGATCGGATTCAAAGTTATTCTTTCATTCGGTACAAAAATATTATAGTAGGTAGTTATGAAACAGATAGTAGAAAAATATTTTTCTCAAACAGGGTTCGCAATAATTTCCGAAATAGAAGCCAGGAAGTCTAAAATTGATGGTACGGATATTTGTCTCTCAAAATGGGTTACTAGCGTGAAATTAATGAAAAAAAAAGAATCCTAGTAGTACCTAATAGCACTGTATTAGTTGTAAAATTTTAAATCATATTCCGAAATTGAGATTAGATGGCGCTGTTCAACTCTAATTATACGTTGAATGGCGCTGTTAAAATTTAGTAAAATTATGGAGCTACATAAGAAAGTGGCTATGGGTACTTGCATGGCTTCGCTTCCCCTGGGTTATTTTTTGCAATGATATTTTTGTACTATGTCGGGAGGCATTCAAGGTTACGGTCCACCTGATGTAAAATGGTTACCATTGCCTATGAACGCTCGTAATACATTAAGTATCCTCATCACTCACGCGATGCCACCTCTGCTGCTAACACAGCAACTCCTTATGAGCTTACTGGTAACCTCACTTACACGCAGGATTACAACAACTCTCCAGGGAATTGTTATTTGGCCGCACTTTTCTGT
Source organism: Pyralis farinalis (assembly GCA_947507595.1). NCBI lineage: Eukaryota > Metazoa > Arthropoda > Insecta > Lepidoptera > Pyralidae > Pyralis > Pyralis farinalis. The sequence goes on from OX382264.1 coordinate 9,832,177, forward strand.
GCGGTGGAGGTTCTTTCCCAGACTGGCTACTTTGATGCTCGCTTCCTACCTCTCTTAAAACACCCAGACTTGTCTTAGTCTGTTGTGTAACAGACATGTTCATGCACACAAATGTTTGCCTAGTGTGGGAATCGAACCCACGAGCATTGATGTCACTCACGACTGGGCCACCGAGTTTGAAAAAAAAACATAAAAAACAACCCTTTAATGGGCTTAGCAGGAAGATGTGTATTTATGTAAATATTGATATGTTAGACCAAAAAATCTAAATTATCTAAGTACGACTTGTTACCTACAATTATAGCCAAAAGAACGACACTATCTAAGAAACTATACGGAATATCTGGAAATCTAATCTGATTCGGTTTTTTGTTATATCTTTACGTATTTGAGAAAAGCACTATACATCCATCGACTAGCATTACGAGACCAATATTATAAAATGTCATATATATTTGTCATATATCCATTAATCACTAGCTTTGAGGCTTCTGTAGTAATGTGTTATTCGCTTAAGTTTACATAGTCTTCAAAATAATAGGTTAGAAATAGAGGTCTAAAAATTTACTTCCTTTACCTTAAGGCTGTATATAACACGCAAGGTTCTTGTGCAAGAACCTTGCGTGTTATATACAGCTATATGTCTGAAGGTTCTGCAACTATCTAGACGTCGCAAGGCATATAAATTGCAAAAGTAGTACGTTTAATTACAGAGGCTACTTAAACGATTTTTTGTAATTGCTGAATAACTCTTGAATTAAAAAGAGTTTTCCTTTATTTTAATTCAATTCATTTTAACGTCGTGTTTTCCTTCAACATCATGTATTTAAATTCTCAAACGATGCTCTTTGTTATTATGGACTGTTCATTGTTAACGTATAAGCAGTATAGCCAGCAATATAAATAGCGAATAGTGACGTCACAATATTGTACCAAATCAATATGACATCTTGAGTGTAGTGTTTCTATGACTAAGTTATATCTCCTACGCTCGATTTATTAAATTACGTCGGGTGCTAAAAAAGTATACGATACGCATGACTTGATTCGGTAACCTAAAGCATTACCTCTGCTACGAAGACTAAAATTTAAGGAAAAAAATGAAAAAGAGCTTTCTAATGACCTTATTAATTTACAAGAAGATAACTATTCTCCAGAGAAATACTATTTTCAGAAGCTTACGTACTGGCTGAAATATGGTTACCGTAAGCAAGGTTACAAGCAAGCTAGCTTATTTATTACTTTTTTGATATAAAAAAGAGTATTTTCATACCAGGAACCCAACAAGGAGAAATTGTTTAAGTACCTCTACCCAACAGGAGACCGCAGACAAATAATAATTATATTGAAGGTTGTTTCCCTTGCGAGTAAGTACTAAAATTACTCCTAACAGCTACGGCAGCACGGCTATTGCATAAGTGACGACATAAAACGAGTTTAACCGTTTATGTTGCCAGCATCGAAAAACTGTCAATTAAAAAGCAACTTATATTTAAATAGAAAATTGTAACTGGAATTTCCCTTAGCAAATATTTACAATTATAAACTATTAAAAGTTAAGAGAGGTGGGGCGCCTTAAAGGAGTCTGACTGAAGTTCCTACACAACACAGAAAACTGCAGACACACGACACTCCCTGGAGAGTCGTTGTGTTTCTGCGAACGAGTATGGCTACCAGAAAGCTCCTGAGAAGTTTCTGTGTTAGCAGTAGGGATAATACACGAACAATACCTCTTATATGGTAGACCAAGACAAACAGAATCACGCATGCAACATGAATATTTTTTTTTTTTCTCAGAAATCTCTACCCCACAAGATTTTCTTCGGACTGTTTTGATGAGTCTTACCTCTCTTAATAATACCAGGACCAACACGAACGAAAACTCCAATCAAATAGTAACTCTCTGTAGGGTTGTTGTGTTCCTGCGAATAAGTGAGGTTACCAGTCAGCTCCTAAGGAATTGCTGAATTAATAGGCTACGGTAACTGCTTTACATCAGGTGGGCCGTACACTTGTATGCCTTCCGACATTGTATATAAATTAAATATATATATATATATATATATTGCCTTTAGATCCTCATGAGCACTTAAACGCACTCTGAACCATATAGCGGAGAAAATAGATTTGTTTTCCTGTTCTCTGAACGAGTTCAATAAGATGGCATTGTTCATAATATGTTATGAACAAAGGTAATCTGCACTATTGTATTAGGTTAAAACCTGTAAAAATAGCTGTAAAAGTGGTAAATAAATAAATAAATAAAATAAATAAACACGTCTTACATTCTCAATATAGTATTTTATAAATTTTTCATAGTTTTGATTTCTCTTTTTTAATCTACCAACATTTCACATGACCATTGGTGAAGACGAAATGCTATTGAATGCTAATGAAAAGAAACTTGCCAATATAGGTATCTTTTCAAATCATCAACTTTTATTACAATACATTGATGATAGTGTATAACAGTAACAAGGCACAGTTAAAAATATATTAATACATGTGCTGAATCATATTCAGACATCACTGTCAGCTAGATATTCATCGATCCTGTAATCTTCTTACATCGAGTTTTTTTGATGTACCTTTTGAACATATTGTCAGGCAAGGACAGAACTGTTTCAGGTAATTTATTATAGAATCAAATACAAATTGCAACAAAAGATGTACTAGTATTAGTAAGCCGATGTACCGGCATACTCAATCTATTTCTGCTTCTAAGGTTTTCACTACATTTTGAAACCACTTTATAGTTTTACGAGCATACATTACATATGTCCTTATAAATGTACAGAGAGGTAACCGTGAGGATATATATTTCCTTAAATAGTTCTCTAAGTGATTCCTTGGAGCTCATGTTATAAGCAGAGCGGCTGACTCTCTTTTCTAATTTAAAAGTATTTTCAATATCATCCGCTCTTACCCGCAACAGTATTCCATATGACATAATGCTGTTAAAGTAGCTGAAAGAGAGTAAGCAAACAGTAGCCACATCCGTCTATTGTCTACTACTCCTAACTTCATATGCGGCAGAGCTGAGCTTACTGGCCAGTTTATTTAGGTTCAAAGCCGGGCTTAATTAATAGCATTCTCTACCAGACAACCTCAAGGAAGAGTACATTATACAGGAAATCGGTACACAAACTAAGAAAGCATCTTATTCTTAATTTAAATTAATAATTACAGTAAATATACAAACACAAACATTACATATATAATAACTGTACAATAAATACGGTTGTATAAATAGACATACTTATACATACCTAAACATAATATCAGTCTGACGATGATTAATGGATCATGGTTTTGGCAAACATTCCAGTAAGTATTTTTAAGAATTTGTCGGAGATACCTCTAAGAGAATCAGGCAGCACATTCCAGAGACGTGTAGTTTGTAAACTAAAAGAGTTCGACATAAAGCCAAAATGATGAAGAGACGCAGAGAGCGTTAGAGAACCCTGAGCTCGAATTTGTCGATCATGGGAGTTGCAGAGATATTGAAATTTGCGCTTCGAGTATTTAGGAGAGAGAGGAGTATAAAGAATAGAGTGAAGTGAACAAAGCAGCCGCTTATGCCTGCGCTGGCGAATAGGAAGCCATTTGAGCTGAGACCAATAGGAAGAGACATAATCAAATTTGCGAAGAGAAAAGGCAAAACGGATAGCATTTCACCCCATTTGTGTCAACAGTTTGTATTCTATTGTTTAAGTAAGTTGTGAACAAATTATGGGCTTTACCTCTAACTCCATCCAGCTTGAGCAATAATGTCCGATGGTCTACATAATCAAAATTTTCGGAAAGATCACAAAAAACCCCAATAACATCCCGGGATCCCCAATAACTTACGGAATATCCATGTTCATTGTTAACATATAAGTAGTATAGCCAGCAATATAAATAGCGAATAGTGACGTCCATGCGCTAAGAACATGCTTGACCAATGCCACCCCCGCATCTATAGTGGATTTACCTGCTGCAAATCCGTATTGTGCACTATGAAAAATTTCATTGGCCTTAAAATAGAGATGCAATTGATCAAGCATTATCTTTTCGAATAATTTACTCAATACTGGCAAAATAGATATGTGTCTGTAATAACCTAGTTCACTTTTTTCACCATAATTGACTTGAATAATTTAATTAATTTGTTAAATTCCATTAAGTCCGAGAAAACACACATATCTATACATTGATTAAAAATAAATGCCAAGTGTAGAGCTATTGATTCAATAATACAATAAAACACTTTTACGGACATTCCCCAATGACATTCTTTGTTTTTAGTGTTTAGTTGTTTAAAGGTTTTAAGTATTTCACGTGACTGAATATGAGTTAATAGGAAAAGCTACACTCTTGGATGTACATTCCCCTTTAATAATTAAGTAGAAACATGCGTAATGCATGGGACATTAGTGAAATAATTATCAAAAAGATTTGCTACTTATTTAACAGCTATTACAGTTTGATTATAATGCTTTTTTTATACAACGTCGGGTGTCATGCAGGCATACGGTCCACCTGATGTAAAGCAGTTACCGTAGCCTATTAAGGCGTGTAATATATTGAATATGACTCGCGCGATGCTTCCTCTGCTGCTTAGACAGCAATTCCTTAGGAGATTACTGGTGACCTCACTCGCACACAGGAACACAGGAGTTATTATTTGGCTGCAGTTTTCTATGTGTGTGTAATGTGTAACAATCGCGAAAACCTAAGAAAATACTATACCTATAGTTGCCTAGTTAATCATTAAACTAAAATTTATTTATGTTACGAGTATTAATCATTTTAATTTGAATATTTTTTGGTACTCATTGGAAATAAAATGAAACAAATTAGTGTAGAGCAAATCAGGAGTGTCTAGAGAGAATCCAATAATAGCAACCTTTCCCCCAGTACATTGTTGTATTTAAGAAGTTTATTAGTGGTCAGTGATGTATACAATACGTCACTTTTTTAATCTACGTTATTTAAACATTGGTATACTACCAACTGACCGCAATGATCTGAAGGCAAGTCGTCAATTATTGATTTATTGATATGCTCACAATTACAAAAGATATTATCTACAAGTCTGGCAGTCGTGGCTGTTATACGCGTAGCCTCCAGGAAAACATTATGTACGTTAAATGATTTAAAAAAATATATAAATCTAAGAGTTGTTTGAGTGTTTTACTAGTATGTCTACATTGAAATCACCACAGACTATTATATGTGTACACAAATAATGATATCATTATCTAATTCAGCCCATGAAATCTCAATACTGAATTTAACAGAGAGCCTAACGTTCTACGTACGTTCTTTCGCTTTGTGGCATTTTTGTAAAATAGATCTGCCTGTAATCGAAGACTCTATTAAAGCAACTAAATATTTTATAGTTATTGATTCTGAATAATATTTTACTTAAAAACAATCAACAAAAACGAACAATAAAACAAACACTTCCACTTTATATATTAGTATAGATTTGGATTATTACTAATTATTATTCAAACATATTTATGAGCTCTCTAGGGAGCTTGATGACGTCGTTGTGCTTGTCATTCTAACCAAATACGCATGTTAAGCAACGTCGACCGCAGTCTGTCCATGGATAGGTTTATCTATCTCGAGTTTCTCCGTGCTTGGGAGGGCACGTTAAGCCGTCGGACCCGGCTGTTTTAGATGGATGACAGTCGTTAAGCTAAGTCAGTGGCCCTCGGGCGGCTTGAAAACACTGGCCTCCACCAATCTGCATTTGAGCAGCGTGGTGGAGTATGCTCTAAAAACCCCTTCGGTTGAAGGGAGACCTGTACCGCTGCAGTGGGATGAGTAAGGGTTGATGTGGATATTTATGAAGGTTATTCCAGCACTATAATATGCACGTATTTACAAATATATTAACAATTTTATATATCTTGTTACTTTGTTTATGAGCTCACTATCTCACAGTTAATAAAAGTTCATTACTGTCAACAAAGTAATAAAGCAGAATCATTAGTTCAGTGTACCTTAATTAGGTTTGAATGAACTCTGGAGACAATTATTACAAGTTCTCAAAATTCACCAATATTTTTATTAATTAGTGTTCGTTAAGTCCTTTTTATTTATTTATATATTATATTAGGTGTAATAAGTTTTTATTTTACGTTCGCTTGTTAATGAAAAAATATCAAGAGAGTTTACTTATAACATTGAGCACTAGCTATCCGCCCCGACTTCGCACAGCTGATCTAATCGCTACCAAACTTCAGAGCATTATCGAGTGGCCTAATCTGAAGATTCCCTGAAAATTTCACCAAAATCTGCCCAGCTGTTTTCGAGTCCATAGATGACAAACATACATATTGTATTGTCTTAGGTTTTCGTGATTGTTACTCATTGAATTAAACAATTTTTAACGGAAGTATCGCGCGTTTCATTTATTTTGTTGAACCTGACGTTTCGAATGTTTGTCTTGGTCTAGGTATTTTAAAGAAAGGTGAGGTGCATCAAAGGAGCCCGTCTGGGGAAGTACCTCCACCTCACAGAAAACCGCAGCCAAATAACAAATCCCTAAAGGATTGCTGTGTTCCTGCTTGTGAGAAAGGTCACCAGGAAGCTCCTAAGCAGTTGCTGTATTAGCAGCAGGCATCTCGCGGTACTTAATATATTACAAGCGTTCATAGGTTACGGTAACCGCTTTACATCAGTTGGGCTGTATGCTTGTATACATTCCGACGTAGTGTAAAAAATAGTTTTCATAAAATTGTAACTAATTAGAACTAAATAAGTAAATAAAATTTATAAATATTTAGCTGAAACTTAAAAACTATGACACTTACAATATGTAATATATGTACAAAGAACAGTTATGTGAATAAATTAATTATTCTTCTTTTGAAATAAGATTCTTTTTTTGTGAAAAAGATAAACGATAATAATTCTCGTCGCTGCGCATATAACATTCATGCAGCTTGAAAATGACGAGCCCGGTGGGGAAGTTGTGAAATGCGCTGTTAAGTTACTTTGACACCTACGCTCTGGGTTCGATTCCCACACAGGACAAACATTTGGGAACACGTCTGTTTGTCTTAGTCTGGGTGTTTTAAAGAGAGGTAGGGCGCATCAAAGTAGCCCGTCTGAAGAAGTGCCTCCACCTCACAGAAAACTGCAGCCAAATAACAACAAGAGTTGTTGTGTACATGTACACGCAGGAGTGAGATAACCAGTAAGCTCCTAAGGAATTGCTATGTCAGCAGCAGAGGTGGCGTCTTTCGAGATATAAGACCTTTCTTAGGTAAGGTCAGACGTCTTTCGAGATATAAGACCTTTCTTAGGTAAGGTCATACGTCTTTCGAGATATGAGACCTTTCTTAGGTAAGGTCAAACGTCTTTCGAGATATAAGACCTTTCTTAGGTAAGGTCAGACGTCTTACGAGATATGAGACCTTTCTTAGGTAAGGTCACACGTGTTTCGAGATATAAGACCTTTCTTAGGTAAGGTCAAACGTCTTTCGAGAAATAAGACCTTTCTTAGGTAAGGTCAGACGTCTTTCGAGATATAAGACCTTTCTTAGGTAAGGTCAGACGTCTTTCGAGATATAAGACCTTTCTTAGGTAGGGTCAGACGTCTTTGGAGATATAATATCTTGGACGTACGGGTTTCCTTAGGATGTTTTCTTCCGGCTGGTTCTTCACTTTATTCATTATTGTAGCTCTTATTTTTATATGCTCACGTATGCAAACAACAGAATACACTTAGAATGTTATTTGAATTTTGCTTCACGAGATTTAACCTGTATGACCCTATATTTCTCAACATATAGTCGAAACTGATATCTGACAAAAGATTAACCTATGAATCTAATTACCTATGAATGCTTGTAATACATTGAGTATCACAACAATAACACAACAAACCTCCAGGGAGTATTTGGCTGCGGTTTTCTGTGAGTTGGAGATACTTCCACCAGACGGGCTGCTTTGATGCGCCATACCTCTCTTAAAAACACCCAGACCAAGACAGGTAGACATGTTCATGGACACAAATGTTTGTTCTATGTGGGAATTGATACCATGAGCGTCGGTGTCAAAGTCACGTTTTTAACCACTGCAACTGCAATAGGGTAATGTATATTTTTATTAATAGTCGGCAAGATTGTTCTCATCTATGGCATACGTAGTCTACATGGGGATTCCAGTTATATTAGAAATGTATTAATAACCAGTACATATGCTTTACAAAGTCGATTGTATCAAAGTTACAGCTATCGGACCCGTGCGTGCAATATCAAACCGATTTATAGTAATAGATACTTTGAATTGACATTAAACCTTCATGGTGTGAGATTTTCGAGTGAAACATTTTTAGATGAAACCTATAAGTTTTTTTTTTTAAATAAAATGTGATATTTGATTTTCGAATTTCAATTCTTTTTTTTTTATTAAGCTTGGACAGGAAATATGGATACTTCGAAATATCGAGTAATTTCCGCGTCGGACCACGTTGAATACGTGGTCCGACGCGGAATTAACGCGGCAGAAACGGCCCACAATATCAATGCTGCGTTTGGAGGGGAGACTGCTAATGAACGCATCGTGCGTTTGAATCATGTGAATGACCTCCACGCAGGTGAATAACGCTGAATTGAACAAGATGGTGGAAGCCGATCCGAGTCAAACTACCCAGGAATTAACGGCATGGTTTAACGTTATCTTTTCTTCCACCATCCCGTGGCTCGTTCTTCAAGTTTCCATTACGAAAGCTTTTAAAGCAAGAACGCACGGTGCCTTCATTAGCATTCTTCTCTTCAAACTCAGCATTGATATTGGGAGCTGTTTCTGCGGCGTCAGTTCCGCGTCGGTACTCGTATTCAAAAATTACTCGGATTTTCGAAGTGTCGTTCTTTCCCGTCTAAGCTGAATAAAAAATGTGCAAATTTTGCACATTTTTTAAAAGAAAAATCTCATAGGTATCATGTGATAAAAGTTTCACTCGAAAATCACACACCATGAAGGTTTATCGTCAATTTAAAGTACATATTACCTGCTATAAAATGGCTATTTCCTACTTTAACCCCTATTATGTTACATCTTGGAATAAAACGAGTTTTAATATGTTTGGTATGAATGATCTTTCTCGCTGATAAAGCGAAAATTTGTATGGATCACAGAATAACAAAATATTTACTTTTGATGGGTTTAATTTTATATGCTTAATTTTATCATCATTTCATCTCGTATTCTTCCACTGCTTCCCTCGCTTCCCTCTAGAGAACAATTCGCATCGATTCTGTGCTACCTGCATCCATTGACTACAAACCTCTTATGATTGTCGCTCCATTTTAGTGTAGGGTCGTCCCACACTGCGTGTAGGTTCCATTTGATAACATTTCTTCCCCAGCAGTCGTCAGTATTACGTGGCAGTAGGCCGGCCATATATTTGTGGCTGGTCCACTGCCACCTCAGCTTGGTTATTCTTTGGGCTTAATTTTTGGTAACCATAATTGTAACTGGTTATATAGATCTAAAATTTATTTTCACTGATCTTAATTTGTTTTATCAGTTTTCATTCCGTTTAAGTTTTGCAGCTACATTTCAACTCGATAAGTCATATTATCTACGATTTTCAAGTATCTAAATACTACACGTATATACATTGATAATTATGCGAAATTAACAACAGCAACGTGTTTGTCTAGCGTATAAACTTTGTGAGTTGGAGCTAAAATAATCTACTTACTAGGTTCACACCCGCGCTTTCTAATTACTTAGCCTAAAGAGATCTCACTTCTACTTTTGGCAGTATTTTTATCAGTGCTCACCTAGTCATAAACTGCACGGTAGGGAAAAAAATTGTGACGATTCCAAACCAATGTAGCCATTTTTACGGAATAAAAAGATTTTGACTTTGACTTTGACTACTTGTTACTTAGGCTTCTATACTTTTATACAAGAGCAAGTTTTACTCATGAAGATAAAGATATAAACAAATTTTAAAAACCACTCCTAAGTGCCTCAACTTCCAATATGCATGACGTGATTCTTGCTTGACAGTTTTAATTACTCTAAGTGGGACGTATATAAAATGTACCCAATTATTCAAGACATAATTTAGGTGCTCAAGGATCTGAAGTAACACAATCTCAAGTATTCTCAAGTCTCGGTAATTCAACAGTAACAGTAGGTATGTTGTCTCAACGGGGCAATGTTTAATTATAGAGAGAGCTGCTCTGTCCCAATTGTCACTGCTTTCATTAGTACTGTTAGTGTTTCAAAGAAAATGGCCGACAGTCTCGCTTGTTTAAGTAATAGACGGCACGAATAATGACAGTGGAAGCTCGGCTCATATTACAAAAGGCTTAAACAGGAGCGTCACAACATTTTTTACCAATGTGTAATTAATAATTAAAAGGTGAACAAATAGATTTAAGGCGCGAAAGTGGAAGAAAAACCGATAGCGTTGAAATTAGTCGTGTTTTATGGGAAAGTGATGCTAAGAGTCCTTAAAATTTGAACTCCAAGAAACTTTCGTGTGACATATCGTATATTTAGGCCTTTCTTACTGCTTTCCACCATGCGATTATGTTCATTGGACCATCTCCTGTCGGGACGCCCAGCGACCCGTGTTGCAATACGTGGTCACAACTCAAGGATCTGCCATTATTTACGCAGACCAGCGTTTAGCCCAACTTGCTGAATTTAAGTATAATTTTGATTCTCTGTCAAATATCTTCCGTTTGATTTCTTTTTATATACGACGTCGGGAGGCGTACAAGCACACGGCCCACCTAATGCAGAGTTTTTGAGTCATACATAACCAATATAAAATCCAACTACGTACAGTTGAATCATGAAATATTACGATAGTATTATAAGGTAGCCTGAATTCGATTTTTCGATTATCTTTTTATCATCTCAGATAAGTCATAATATAAGTTTTTGCTGAATAACTGACAGGTCACTGTCAGGTTGAACGGCTCGTCCGTAGAAGTATTCCAGTTAGTGCGAACAGGATTTTAGGTACGAAGTTTTGGAAACTATTGCCTAAAGGTTGTCAATTATAAGTCCAAATTTAGGAAAGATAAAAATATGCTGTGCGGCAAAACTTAAAATTTAATTTATCTGAACAGTAAGTCAGTGAACCTCAAATCCAAGAATTTTCTGTACAGGATTATAGAAAAACGAAATGGGAATAGAAAGCTAAGTAAGCAAAATCAAAGTATCTGCTTTATTGTACAATAGCTGATAGCTAGAAAGACAAGCGAATCAGACTGGAAATATTGAAATTAAATTAGCGTAATTATGAAATCTCAGATAGGAAAAGGTGGGAAGGGAAAATGGGGGAAAAGGTATTGTAACCTAGAAATAAATATACGACCCGCCTGATATGAACTGGTTATCAAAGTCTAGGAATGCTTTTATCTACTGAGTATACATTGAATTTCTCAGAGTTGCGATTAAGTCAAAGCCAAAGATTAAAATAGACAAGAAGTCCTAATTGGGTTGATCGCCGTTACTGAAATCTTCTTTGCTCTTTCATCATAATAAGCTTAGAAAGGCTCTCTCAATTTTCTCTAAAAGTAAAATAAAACTAACCAGTTCAATTAGCACGTCACGTATATTTGGCATAACGTAGAAATATTATTATACTAGTAGAAGCCCGCGGCTTCGCACGCATGAGATTTGGGCTTTTAGTAGCCTTTATTTCTCTACAGGCCTGAAATTCTTTCTGTTTAAAAAGAAAACGAAGTTCAGGGTCGTAGTCGATTCAATTTTTATACAGCGCCATCTATTGACCTTTACGGGAGGCAATGTATATTTATTTTATTGTTAATATATAAAAATGCGTAGCTATTTTGTCACAAAAAATACATATTCTGTGTAAATAGGATAAAAAGTACCCTATATTCTGCTCTGAACAGTCCTCTACCTACCAGTGAAAGTCCCGTCAAAATCGTTTCAGCCATTTCGAAGATTAGCCCGGACAAACAAACAGACAGACAGACAGGCAAAAAAGTTAAAAATGCGTATATAGGCTTTGGTAACGTGAAAATAATAATATGAATAATAAATTTAACTTAACTAACTAACTTAAAATAAATGCTTTATTTTGAAATCACAGACAAACACTTCAATTTTATTTATATGTATAGATAATGAGAAAGATATTCTGGGTATGGCAGAGCGAGTATGAAAGGAGGATAAACGCAGTCGAAATGCGAGCGTTGCGAAAAAATTGTGATGTAACGCTTTGTAGATCGTGTTCGCAATAATGATGTTAGAAACAGAGTTCATCTGAAAATAAGTGTCGGTGATAAAATAAGGGGAAGTATGCTCTGTTGGTTCGGACATGTAGAAAAAATACAGGAAGAAAGAATTATGAAACAGATTTACAATGCAAAAGTAGATGGATGTGGAAGCCGAGGAAGGCCAAGACTTACCTACCATGACCAAATGGATCGTGTTTTTAGAGAAGTTGATGTCAGAAGCATAAGAAACTGGCGAGAGTGAAAAGAGCTACGAATGTTAAATAAGCGAGTGAGGTCTGTAAGGACCGGGTCATGTGGCGCTTGGTTATCTCTGCCCACTCCGTAAGGGATTTGGCGTGAATTTATAGATAGATACACACTGCGAAAGTGGAAGGACGTAAGAGGCAAGAAGGCCAAGATTCACCTGCCTATGCTATTCTAGGCATTCCTGCGAGCATGCATAAAAGGAACTTTGAATGTTAGCCAGCGAGGTGACTGAGGACCGCGTCTTCCGGCGCTTGATTATCTATGCATACCCCGCAAGAGTAGTTTTGTACCTGTATCAAATTCTGTTATAACAAATTAGTTATCAGGGTATTCATAAATCTTTAATACGATGTGCTTGATAAATATTTTATCTGCACTGATAATCATAATGATTATCACTATGAAATACAGGTTTTTGTGACACAAATAAACTTTCTCTTCACAAATAAAAACAAATTACCAAGTGGGTTACATATTGTTTAGCCTGTACATTTATAGATAATAATAATTATTATATTCAGGAACACCGTTCCTATTGAAATCTATGTTTGCCTGTATGTGCGTTTTTTTTCGAATATTCGAATTTTGACTTGAGATTCGGATTCAGCATAAAAAAGTAAAATAGGAATGTTCAGGAACACCGTTCCTATCTCTAAAGGAACATGGTCAAAATGGCCGACAAATAAAAAAAAAATGAATTGTTATATAATTGACGAGCCAGGTGTTCCTCTGGCAATGCAAGCTTGCGCATTCCGAACTAATTTATACTTTATTACGTTTTTACATTTTTAAATACGATAATATCTTCCAAAATATAAAAAAATCGGCACCCGGCGGTAGCGAAGCGATGACTTAAGCTATCGGTGGTTAAACCTCCAGAGTCAGGTACTTTCTCACAATGCGGGCCGTGTCCGAAAGAACCGCTTTCTGAATCTAATTACTATTATTATGTAGTTGGCCTAAACTGGCCTGAAGCATGTGAAAAGTTACCATGTTAGCAAGCGACCATAAGAATGCAGAAACCGCTTCAATCCTTGATCTCACAAAACTATCAACACCATATATGCCAGATTTGACAGAGCAGTGTGACAGTGGTTTTATTTTACTAACTTGTATCCTAAAAATCATTGCCTATTCTTTCTTTTTTATTTTTTGTAATGACCTCGCTTAAAAAATACATCCAAATGGCCCAATATACAACAGTTTATCCCTCATACACTTTTAAGACAAAGTTAATCGCTCCTAAAATGTCACTCTGTTTGCCAATACACCACTTCTTTAGAAGCGTCGTGGTGATCTTTCTCATTGATAAGAACACAACATTTTAATGGGATACTTCTCTGCCGTAAGAGCTGAACTGTACCACGATTTTACCTAGACAGTTACATAAACATTAATCATGGTACAATATCTATATTATTATCTATCACGGTTGAATATGAGTTAGGCTTAATAGTAATAATAAATCTGAAATACATCAACGTAAAAGTCACTATGTAGTTAAATATAATTTACCTTACAGACTTTAGGCATGACACATGCATGATATGAAAATATTCTAGTCGCATACTGGTACGAAAGTCACAATTGACTTCGTTTTGGGTGACAGTCGACGGTTATTTGTGAAGAACGTTCTAACCTTCTTTGCCCTTTCTCTAGCGCAATGTTGCGATTTATAATAATGTACATTATATATAGTTCAATTGAGTAGATCATTGATAGTAGTGGATAAAGAGCCGGTCTAGTGACCGAGAGATTCCCGATTCGAATCCTGGCATGTACCACTAAATTCGTGTTTTCCGATTTACGTACATATTTGTAACTTGCTCGACGATGAAGAAATACATCGAGAGGAAACCAGCACTTCCAAAAAAAATAATGACTTGTGACTTTACTACGTCGGGACAAGCATACGGCCCACCTGATGTAAAGAGGTACCGTAGCCCATTAGCGCTTGCGATATATTAAGTATCACTCGCGCGATGCCTCCTCTGCTGCACAGCAACTCCTTGGGAGCATACTGGTGACCTCACTCACACGCAGGAACACAACAACCCTCTAGGGAGCTGTTATTTTGCTGCGGTTTTCTGTGAGGTGAAGGTACTTCCGCAGACGGGCTGCTTTGATGCGCACTACCTCTCTTAAAAACACCTAAACACTTGCTCGGCGGTGAAGATGACTTGGAAACTTACCTGAGAATGATCTGGTTTACACTCTTGGTTGTAGAGATCCGACAGCAATTGCTCCATGTAAAAATCAAATCTTCGCCAAATCCTTAGGCTTAAGTAGCGGACCCTGTCAATTCTAATGGGTTAGGAAACGGGATAACGCCAAGAAGAAGATATATGTATAATTCAGTAAGATTTTTAAATAAATATTACAGGTAATATGATTGGCAGGTGCATGCTGTTCATGTTTCAGGTGGCGGGCATTCGCAGAGATGACCGCAGCAGTCGAGACAGAGACGATCGGAGCAGCCATGGCAGCGACGGCATGCACATGTCTAATTACGGTAGCGACTGTTGGTGGGTCACCCACCAGCCGGCTCGCCGGCACTAGTTCGCATGGACTAATCGGTAGCGGAAGCACATAAAGTAATTTAAATCGATAGAGTGATACGCCTGATGTTGCCAGAGCTCATGGGTTCAGTGGCCACTTTCATGGCATATAAAAGCAACGAAATCGTGGAATTCTTATGGCTCATCTAGAAGTGATTCTTTTGAAGATTTTCTGACTTTGAAAGTGGAGGGGTGTAGGTGAGGCAAAATTTTATTTTTTTCCGAATAAAATCTATTTTATTTTTGACGAGCTCGGTTCTGACGTGAATGACGCGACATTGACACCAATGCTCGTGGGTTGAATTCCCACACTAGACAAACATTTGTGTAGATGAACATTTCTGTTTGTCTTGGGATGAGTGTTTTTAAGAGAGGTAGGGTGCATCAAAGCAGCCCAACTGGGAAAGTACCTCCAGCTTAAAGAAAATTGCAGCCAAATAACAACTCCATGGAGTATTGGTGTGTTCCTGCGTGTGAGTTAGGTTACCAGTAAGCTCCCAAGGAGTTGCAGTGTTAGCTGCAGAAGTAGCATCACGCGAGTGATACTTAATGTATTATCAGAGTTTATATCACACATATAAGTGATTATCGTAGCCTATATATATAGGCTACGATAATCACTTTACATCAGGTGGATCGTATGCCTGTATACCTTACGACGATGTATAAAAAAAATGTATATATAAAATATACAAAATAGCAATAACCATGACCAACTAGAGTCATCAAAATTATTTCTATACCTCTTAAAATTACCAGCATATCGCAAGAAAATTATGTAATTCTCATGCTACTCTAGTAGTCTTTCTCGTGCATTAACACCCCTTACTCTTAATGCAGCACCTACTTACGAACTTTCTAGGGACCTTACTTGCGTTTACATAATAAAATCAATGAAATTTATGAAGCAGCTACTATCTTTTGCAAGATAGAGGCATCTGGAATGCCAACGAAAGTGGCGAATGCCGCAGCCAAAGAAAAACTCCCTGAAGGGTTGTATTTCCATGAGCGAATCGATACGGATACACGAGTACGATACTCCTTGTGTTGCAAGCGTTACTACTGTAACCATTTTATATGATCCATATTCTTGTATACCTTCCGGTGTAGTGTAAAAAAAATTCTATCTATCTATGTATAACTTCACGCCAAATCCCGTACGGGGTAGGCAGATAACCGAGCGCCACGTGACTCGTTCCTTACATACCTCACTCGCTTCTTTAACATATTTGCTCTTTTCATGCACGCTCGCCGGTTTCTAAGGCTCCTGACAACACCTTCTGATAGTACACGACCAATTTGATCATTTTTGTTGTTCATTGTGACAGCCACTTGGTAGGTAAGTACGCGGCTCCTACATCCTTCCACTTTTGCATTGTATATCTGCGTCGTCATTCTTTCATCCTGCATTCTTTCTACATGTCTGAACCAATGGAGCATGCCTCTTCTTATTTTAACACATACGCTCTCTTTCAGACCAACTTTAACATTGAAATTCACTTGGGCATTTACAACTTACGGCGCTGAAAACACTAAACTCCTCTATCGAGTACTCATGAAAAAGATTTTGATGTCATGCAAGTACATACAGTATTACAATACTGTATGTACTTGCATGACATCAAATTTTTTTTCATGAGTATTATTTGTAAATAAGGACGGAATTATTATAAAAATATTTTAGATGAAATACGCAAAGCAAATACATTATACCCGAATATCGTTTCTGAAGTTTATTACTATTTCGTTTCAAAGCTTTTGTTAGAACAATAACGTATCAAGTTGATTGAATTGTTAATCAGATCAAAATACTAAACAAAACAAAGTGTTGTATTTCAAGTACAAATCCCGTGTCAAGTTTCGCAACGTTAGGAATTAATTAGAAAATAGACATCACATTGCGAAAAATGAGCAGGCACAAGATAAAAAGCATTAATAATTAAATACAACTCAATTTCGTCTAACTTCTAAAGTAATCCCGAAAGCTTTTTAAGTAGCCACCTAAGTGGTAAGTTACTTGGTAAGGTTTTGTCGTAATGTTTTTTTGTATTATTCAAAACTAGTTTGTTTAAACTAAACCTGTGTGATATTTTAACATGTTATCAAAAAACTATACAATATAAAGCTATAATATTGGCGAGTTTTGTTTGGATCGGATATACTCGTACGTACATATTTGTAACTATCACTTGCTCTGTGTTCACATCGTGAGGAAACACGGCTGGTTTTCTCTCTGAGTTGTATAAGAGGTCATACATAAAGTTTAAGAGGTTCGTCATAACCACTTAAATAATGGTTAGAAAATTAATAATTATCGAAGAGGACGATGGTAAAAAAAAATGTTCTACAATCTGTGACAGCCACTTGGTATCTAACAGTCTCTATCCACGCTAGGTTGTTATTAAACGAGGTGTAATAAAAATATGCGAGTCTATTATTTTCTGAATATTTAGAGCAACTCAAAAATGAAACGCAAACATACGTATGTAATAACTATTTTCTAAAGTAACTTACTAAGGTTTTACCTTGTATTGGATCGGATTAGGAATAGAAATGTAAAACCATTGAAGAATAAACTTGATAATGGTACAATGAGGAAATATTTGATACAGTACGGCGTCATGTCGAGTGAAATAATCTTCTGTACACTACGCTTGGCTTACCTTAAAAGGTAGACAACATTATCAGTCTACTTCGAGACAAGCGCGGAAACTTTGTCACTCTTTTAAGTTCAAGTACTGACTGAAAGGAATAAATAATTTGGAATGAGTAAAAAATATCAAATTTGCACTTATGATTTCAAAAGATTTAAAGAAGAAAGAATTTTTTTTTAGAGAATAGTGATAAATATTATACGTTATCTGTACACAAATCTACTTTTAGTACTTTAAGTGTATCAAAATTGTGTGTCATTACAGCTAACTTGATAAGATTTCATAAAGTAACCTTATGCATGTGGATATTTAAAGCTCGTTCATCGAATAAATTTATTGAATCGTATATTCTATGATCTATATTAGTCAAAAGTATTCGGGCGACCAATTCGCTTCGCGTTTTTTATATTTTTTTGTGTAAAATCATAATTTTCAGACGCCTATGTACACAAACTTAGAAAGCAATACTTTATCTAAATACAAAATTTGATCCAAATCGTTAGAGGCGTTATGAGCTATACGAAATATATTTACATATATATACAAGAATTGCTCGTTTAAAGTGACAGCGTATAGCATATTACAACTTTAGATAGTTGTAATATACAGATGACACATAAAAGCAGTTGTCGATGGCAGCTACCGGTAACATGAGCGTGAATACTGGCATTCCACATGGATTCGCACTTTCCTCAGTAGCCTTCCTCGCTTACTTATCATCGTATCATATCAATCACCCAATACCTTCTCAATGAACGGTATTCATTGTTATGCAAATGACAATAATGTAATACTTATTATTCGGGCTCTGTTGACATCTGATCTCATGTGGAGGAAATCTACGAACTAGTTTCCGAAAATAAGAGTACTTTGACTAGAATAGCCGAACGGACTTAAACTATTATTTAATGCTACTGACACCAAAGTTTATGCGTTATATTTCAAAATACATGTAATGTCAAAACACATTCTTACGAACATATTTTGACGAGTTCAGCAGCTTTGACACCAACACTCGTGGAGGCTTTGACACCAACATCCACACAAGACAAACATTTTGTGCGTGAACATGTTTTGGTCTGGGTGTTTTTCACCTCACAGAAAATCGCAACGAAGTAACAACTCTATGGAGGGATGTTGTGTTCCTGCGTGTGAATGAGGTCACCAGTAAGGAGTTGCTGTGTTAGTAGCAGAGATGGCATCGCGCGAGTGATACTTTATGTATTGCAAGCGTTCGTAGGCTGAATAATCGTTTTACATCAGGTGGGCCATATCCTTGTATGCCTCCCGACATTGTAGAAAAAAGACATTCCTTGCCATCGTCACGAGAATCGGTATTCTTTGCATCGAGAAGTTGAGAAGCGAAGTTTAACTACAAAGTATTCCTGAAGAGAACGTTAAACTGATGTATATGAAACTTGGTGTACTCAACAGGACGAAGGAGTACTTCAGTACCTATTTAAAATATGGGTATGTATGTCCAGTAGTACCCAAACATCAGCTTAGCCCTTTTGACTCACTTATCAGACACGCTTTGAGAATTGTTGATGACCTAAGTTTACAAGATACTTAGTCTGAGAAGAGATTTTGCCTTTCTGTGTATATACCATAGGTATAAGATGATTACATGATACCATACACGGCCTCTTTCCGCAATAGCACTGCTCGCTCTCGAAAGTTGGAAGTGAAATGGTTATGCACTGCGACTTTAGAGGGCACATTTGTAACCCGTTAGTACCTACGGTAGTATATTTTTCGTACTGTTAACATTTTTACAACTGCTGCAATCAATGTAAGCCATAAATAACATCTGTTAGTTACAATTTATCGCTTTTTCCTCGCCGCTGTCAGTTAGCGGAATTTTATTATTTTTAGGAAAACATGTTTCAAAGTGATTTGTAAAAAAATTGCATAAATACTAGTAACAATATATTTTGTAGAGCAATATTGAAGTGTATTTTATTGTTTTCATAAGAAATACCTATAATACTACAGTGCAAGCGTAATCGTAGTTTGGGACCGGAAATAGTCTCGTGTAATTTATACGGGAATTTTTTATTTACTTTTTTACAACATTCTTAAAGAAATACCTACATGTTACATTCATTTTTAAAACATAATTCAGTGATATATGTTTCTTATTGTATATGAAGAATATTGTCAGGGTTTCATAGAATAATTTCATATGTTTTTGCAACTTTACAGAAAACACGATTTTACAGTTGAGTCTGTGTACTTAAAGGTTGTTTGTAGTGTTGTAAGTATTGAATTAAACAATTTTTAACGGAAGTTTCGCGTGTTTTATTTATTTTGTTAATCCATCCATGTCGGTAGATGTAATAATTGAATAACTAATGTAAGACAAATATCACCTTAGTCTTCCTGCGACCACGGACGCTGCAAAGCGTTCTAAACGTCAGGTTCAACAAAATAAATAAAACACGCGATACTTCCGTTAAAAATTGTTTAATTCAATGTGTAACAATCGCGAAAACCTAAGACAATACTGTGTTGTAAGTATATATCGAATTATAGCCGTTACGATATCCATCAATCATTGACAGGCATGTTGGTTAACACGCCCTTTGTGTTTGATTGAATACATTTGCACGCAGAATTTAACATACTTCAAGGCCACTTGAATGACTACTGTATATGTACTAAAAATAATAAGATTCAATTCTTATGATAATCTGCACACAAGTGTGTACACAGGTGACTATCATAGGAGTAGAGAACTCTTTAGTATGGAGTATCAATAACTAGTTACAGCCCGCGACTTCAGCCGAGAGTTCCCGGTGTTACGTATGTACCGCCTCCGCTACTTTATTTCTTTTTCTTAGGCTCCTAAGAGTCGCATAGTGATCTTAAAGCCTATAACCTTTTTCAAGAATTGGCATCAAATGTACAAAGAAATTTATACCACTGAGTAAACAGTACTGCAGCTTATGGACATTTGCAACATCAGGGGTGTCACTCTCGCGTTGTCGACCCTGTAAGACCCTCTTCAGGGCCCCCCCTTGGCCTTGAATATCCTTTGGGAATATCTCGGCAGGGAGCTCATACCAAAAATTTCAACAATTGAACAATAAAACTCTTCCCCTTTATATATTAGTATAGATGTAGATTAAACTTCGTACCTCGACAACCGAGCTTTGTTATGTGTTTTTCACACTTTTATGCGTAAATTTGCGTTTTTTCAGATCAATATAGAGACAAACAAACTCAACTTACTAAGCAAACCCTTGCTTAAATGCAAAATTTGATTCATATCATTAGAGCCGTTACCAATAAGCATAATCTTGTGTTACATGCAAGCCGTCTCCACAAAATAAGTAATTCTTTTATCGGGCAATGTATACGGTTCTATAACAAACTTCCCAGCAATATAAGAGAATTGTCAATAAACAAATTTAAAACTACTATTAAAGCCAAATTGTGTAGCAGGGCATATTATAAAGTATCTGACTATATTAATGATAAAAATGCCTGGGATTGAGTCGATCCAATTGTAATGTAATTAATAAATTATGTAAATTTGTTTGGATACCAAAAGAGGGATGCCTGAGTTTTTTGGCAGTATTTTTATCAGTGCTCACCTAGTCATGAACTGCACGGTTGGGAAAAAAATTGTGACGATTCCAAACAAATGTAGCCATTTTTACGGAATAAAAAGATTTTGACTTTGACTTTGACTTTACCTCCGACATATACAAGACGTGTTTGATTAAAGTAATGGGTTATTTTTTTATGTACAACGTCGAGAGATATTCATGCATATGGCCCATCTGGTTGCGAAAGTGGTTATCGCCTATGTACGCTTGCAATAGAGGAAGTGAAGGTGCTTCACCGGATTGTTTGCTTTTGCGTGTCCTATCTCTGTTCAAAACACCCAGACCAAGACAAACATACATGTTCACACACCAAATATTTGTCTTGTGTGAGAATAGAACCCTTTGTGTGTTTTACTTGCTAGGTACTCATAGTTTTACTTATAGAGTTGTAACCAATGCGTATGCGTATAGTAACTATAAAGTGTCGACTAAACCGAATGCAACGAGAGAATTATTTTGTGCCCTTTTGCAACTTTAACTATATGTATGTATACATATGTATAGTTTGTACATTATACCCGGATATGGTGAGCTCGGTTGGTCAGTCGTAAATGACGCGACTTGACACCAACACTCGTAGATTCGATTCCCATACAAGGCAAACATTTGTGTGCATGAACATGTATGTTTGTCTTGATCTGTTTAAGAGAGGAAGGGCGCATCAAAGCAGCCCGTCTGGGGAAGTACCTCCACCTCACAGAAAACCGGAACCAAATAACAACTCCCTAGAGGGTTGTTGTGTACTCTTAGGATCAAGTGAACCGTAAGCTTGTATACCTCCCGACATTGTATAAAAAAAAATGTTAATTTTTTCAATTCTGTTTTAATTTGAATGAACAACTGTCATTTTTTTTTTATGTAACGTGAAGCCCCGTGGTCACTGTTGTTCTCATGCGCTATCTTGAAAAATAACAACTCTAGCGTCATAATGCAAGCGTTGATATTATTTTAAAAGGCGACAGTTGTCATATGTCGTAGTAGTAAATGTATACATGTTTACCTCGTTGATGTGGACATTTTGAGAGCGAAATTGTAAATAGCTGGAAAACGTCTAGAAATGTTGACAAATATAATAGACAAATTAATAAGTTAAACACCGGTCACATATATCCGTCGACATAAGCCCCAACTTCGTGTGTACAAAGCTCATCCGGTGACAACACAGTTTGTGCACCGCTGGTCGCCTGCTGTAATAAGTTAGGGCACATACACATTGCCGCATGAATAATAATTCGCGCGAGTGATACTCAATGTATTACAAGCGTTAATAGGCAATGGTAATTGCTTTACTTCAGGTGGGCCGTATGCTTGTATGACTTCCGACGTTGTACAAAAAAATAAAATGCATGAATCGAAGACGTGGTAATCTCAATCGTATTTTCACAAAGTCCGACGAAGGGTCGGGCGAAGATCTGGAAACTTAATATAAAACCCAGCCGTTCGAAGCCGCATGTAGAAGCTTGTTCTAAAATTGGCAGTTATTCCAATTAAACTATTACTACATCAAATAGCAGATGTTGAGTCATGTCATGCACGATGGAGTCGTTGCGCACCGTCGACCGCAGCCTATCTATGGATGGGTTTATTTATCTCGAGTTTCTCCGTGCTCAGAGGGCACGTTACGCTGTCAGTCCCGGCTGTTGTCGATATCATTTATCATCGATAGATGGAGTCAGTCGATTATTATGACAGCACCATGAAGTAAATAACCTATGGAAAAGTAATAAAAACGATATAACATACTGAACGAATTCACCGTTACGAGTCGGGGAGTTAAGTAGAACGCGCAGCTCTTATTGGTTAGTTCGCGGATCAATATCGCGGTACGTACCAGCTTATTGGTTAAAATTTTCTCCCATTGGTAAGTAGGTTCAAACCGCTGTAAGTAAGGGCGGCCTACATGCGCAGTCAAGAGGTTTATTTGTTTGTGGACAGCACCCTTATGCTCATTTTCTAAATGACGAGAAACTAACGTATTTTTTTTTATTTAGTCACTTAAGATTTTCAATGAGCTATAGCTATATTCATTAAATTTGCCATACATTTTGCAGTATCTTGTCCCATTTCAATGGCTACTGAGACCTGCTCAAATATACTCATATTATTCTAGATAAAGCCTCTGCATATTAGATCAACATCCTGTCAAAAGACCGGCATTACTTTTAAAGAAAGAGTTTACTTAAATGTGTACAGAGCTTTAGGGTTACTCCTGAAATTACGGAGATGTCGGTACGCCACCTAAATTAGTGCTGCACTAATTCCCGCCTCACGCTGTGCTTAACTCTAGCGATTATGTGCACTGTAAATGTTCGAAAGAATGTTTGTTTTTATTTCTGTTATAATAAAAATATTCAAAGTGTGTAAAAGAGGAACGTTCTTCTTTTTGAATATAATATTATGTCACTAGAGTAGACCAGATATACAAATTCACTGTTACTTAATTAAAGTATCTGTTTTTATTACTTTTTTAGTGCGGCCCTTAGGCGAAGTATTATAAAATCTAAAGAGAACTTATATATGAGAATTTGAAAAGAATTTATAAATATACACAATGTTAAGCAGTAAAAATATAAAATTACAGCTTATCATCTATTTGATTCTCTTAAACAATAACCATTTTGTGGCGTAACTTCGCTATGTATGTGTTGATGCCAAGTCCATTACGGGGTAGGCAGAGAAGACCGAACGCCATAAGGAGCGATTCTTACACACTTCGCTCGCTTATTACATTTTTCATGTATTCTCACAGATTCTTGGACTCCTGATATCTCCTTCTAATAAAACACGACCTATATGATCGTGGTAGGTGAGTCTTGATCTTATTCGGCTCCTACATCTTTCCACTCCATTGTATATCTCATCATCTTCACCATTTCAGTCCACTGCTGGACATAAGCTTTCCCTCTAGAGAGTCATTCGCCTCAATCTACCAGCCAGCTACATTCATCGATTCCGTACAGATCTTGCATGGTCGTCGCTACAGACAGTCGAGAGTAAAAACCGATGGTAAAGCAATTACTATGTCCAACCTCTGACTTTGGACTTCGAACAGTCCTATTACATCCCAATGCAACTTTCTTAATTCCTCTTCCAGCTCTACGATCTTCTCGTCGGTTGTCATTGTCTACGTGTTGTATATCGCCAGGCTATTTTAATTGTAGCCGCAGCGTCGTAGTTGGGGATTATTAGCACCCCTGGACCGCCCAAACTCTGACCGCTACTGGATCCAGGATCAGCGGGCCTGCCAGGGGCCGTCTCGTTCATGTACTTATTAAGGGGGCTTATTCAATAGTTGTCAGCTTGATAGGCGGCAACCGAAGTAATTTGTTACCTGTACCTGTCCCTCAGTCGCCTTTTACGACAGCCACTAATTGAGACGGGATAACCTATTCACTAGGGCCTCACTGCAAATTATATGTCAGTTTTGTCGTATTTGTAATCTTTATATGTTATTCTACTGTACGTGTGTATGTGACTGAACTCCTCCTAAACGACTGGACCGATTTTGATGATTTTTTTTGTGTGTGTTCAAGGGGATTCGAGAATGGTTTAGATTTACAATTGGATCCGGAAGGTGGCGACTGCGATCGGATTACAGGTCTTATTGTTTTTATTTTCGGGCAGAGCTACGTCTGTCGGGTTCGCTAGTTCTATATAAAAATTCATCAGTTTAACATAACACGCCTAAAAGTTTGACGATAACATACAAACTTTTATTGTATACAATACGTACTTAGAAACTCACTTTAATATTATAGGATGAATGTAAACATACCCTTACTGACCCTTGCTGCCAACTTAACAGATTACAGCTTCAAAACCTAGGCAGGATTTCGACTTATTGTTACTCAACCCCGTATTGGGTTTAACGACGGCTTCTCTATTGTGAACGAATTTCTGGCTTTATACACTTCACAATATTCGATGTTTCTGTTGTGAATTTTATTTCTCAACACGTGTATTGAAAGAAATTTTTAGAATTTCCTTAGTTCTATTGAAAAGTAGCAAAACGGGATTCTTTTTAAATAGGGCGCTTTTTTGATCATAATTCAATTGAATTCAATCTAAAATGTCTTTTGATATACATATACGTTTTGTTCCACAATTCATGTGGTTTCCGTAGGAAGCACTTGGAAATGTAACAACTGCTTCAGTGATTATCATGTCTTAATGATTATCTTTTTCAAGAAAATTAAGCTGTAGACATGAACCTTGAAATATTATGCACACTACCATTCACAGTTCTTTTTTTTATACTACGTCGGAGGGCATACAAGCATACGGCCCACCTGATATAAAGCGGGTACCGTAGCCTATTAACGCTTGCGATATATTAAGTATCACTCGCGCGATGTCTCCTTCTGCTGCTTACACAGCAACTCCTTGGGAGCTTACTGGTGATCTCACTTACACGCAGGAACACTATAACCCACTAGGGAGTTGTTATCTGGCCGCGGTCATCTGTGAGGTTCTGTGAGGTGAGTTCGAAGTGATTCAAATGATGTCGGCCGGCTAACGAAACAGACGAGGGAAGCTGTCATCCCAAAGCGCACCCACCACCACCCCGACAAAAGTCACTCCCAGGGAGGACGAGCAGAGACTGTTCCAGGCCATTAAAGCCCGACCAAACCCACCCACAAACATGACGTCGGAAGGAGACGATCGACCAAAGTTATTGGTGAGAGGAGCCCGGTAGTCAATCGACTTGCAATTGTTATTCTAACACCTAAGAATGCGAGTCCATTCTCATGCGTAGCAGACAAAACCTTGTATGCTTGATAGAGGGTGCTGTTTATCTCGATCTCAAATACGTGTTCCTTTTTTTTCTATAACTGTGTACCTATGGAAAGATATTCGTAATTTCTTTATTGGACGGTATATTTTATTTGACTCGCTATTTTTTGTGTTGATTGTACATGTATATGGTAACAATGATATAGATTAAAATGTAAAAAAAAAATACAAAAGCGAATTTATCCCCATAATCTTCCTCATCATCATCATCTTCGAATACCTAACTGGAGGCAATTCAAGTCAACTGAGGTCACCAGAAGATGAGGAGTTGCTGTGTTGACAGCGCGGGTGGCGACGCGCTAGCGACAATATTTTTGTTGCTAGCGTTCATAGGCTGATGTAACGCAGTTACCGTAGCGTAGCGTAGAGTAGGTGGATCGTATGTATGTTTGATATCCGTCGTAGAATAAAAAAATAACTTATTGGCGGATCACCACACGCCTAGTAAGTTCTATCGTTCTATTTTATTGTATCGATAATTACGCACTTCTCTCATTTCTTTAACATTCACTATTTTCAAATTCTTTTTGGCGAGCTCGGTAGCGCCGCGGTTAATAACGTGACTTTGATTCTACTTCACCACCAAAGGGAGATTTTGGATATGACTCTACCTTTGTCTCACCTATTTCTACCGCCAAGCAGCTGTATTTAAAAAGCTGTGTTCCGGTTTTAAGGGTGAGGTATAACAGAGAATTACTAGGTACTGCGACGAAACATCCTTTGGTCACAAAATTGACAGCGCGCGAGTAACATTCCCGTGGTTTTGCGAACGTTAACTGTCTGCGGTGACCGCTTACCATCTGATGCGGACCGCATGCTTGTTTGCCAATCTAGTTGTATAAAAAAAATAATACCAACGCTTGTGGATTTCATTGTCACACAGACAAAAAAATGTATGCCTCAACCTGTCTGTTTGTCTTGGTCTGGGGGTTTTTAAGAGAGTCCGGGCGCATCAAAGCAACCCGTCTGAGGAAGTACCTCCACGTCACAGAAAGCTGCGACCAAATACCAACTCCCTAGAGGGTTGTTGTGTTCAAGCGAGTGAGTATGGTATCCAATAAGTTTCCAAGGAGTTGGAGGCCTTCAAACACAGTCTACCTGATGTAAACTAGTTCCCGTAGCTTGCGAAAGCTTGCAATATATTAATCACTATGCTGCTTCCAAGGGCTCCTGATAAAACATAAGCAACACGGTAGGTTATTTTTAATCTTCTTGGACTACTATATTCTTCAATTTTATGTTGGATATCTATTTCGCCATTTTCGATTACGGCTGTATTGTTTCTACACGTCCGAACCAACGGATCATGTTATGTTAACACCGACACTTTCTTTCAGATAAATTGCATTTCTTACATCATCATTGTGAACCTGACTACCCTATAGACTAATTCTGCGCAACCATCGCATTTCGACCACATTTATTACTTTTCATACTCTCTCTCTCTGATACCCGGCTCTTTCTTCTATAAGTTAATCCTACTAATATTATAAATGCGAAAGCTTGTATGTATGGATGGATGTTTGTTGCTCTTTCACGCTTAAACGACTGAACGGATTTGAATGAAATTTGGCACGTAGATAGATTATGATCTGGATTAACACATAGGCTACGTTATTTGACTCCACGCGGGCGGAGCCACAGGCAGCAGCTAGTATTATATATGGCGTCTTCTAGCAAAAACGTTTTCTGTCTTTTTAACGAACAATGTCGAGTAAATTTTCAAATATAATTGCATTCGTCAAAGAACTAAAAGAATTTATATAGTTCTAAATGGATATTGTATTTTTTTTTTAATTATCCATTGTGTTATCTACAAATCTGCATTACACGCTTGCGTCATGAAGAAAATAACTTATCAAGAGCTGAAGAGACTGATGTTACGTTGTAACTCAATTTACCGCTACGGGCCACGGGGCAAAGTAGAACGCGCAGTTCTTACTGGACAGATTCCGAATCAATATCGCGGCACTTATCGCTTATTGGTTAAAATATTCTCCCATTGGTCCGCAGGCTCGAATCTCTGAAATATTTAGGGGCTATAATACAATGTAAATATTTGAGAGCGCCGGGGGCCTTCACGTGCAGTTCCGTGGTTATTGCTTTGTGGTCTGCACTGCACATTGTCATTAAAATGTCACCAATAAACAAGTAATATATTTTACAAATGCAAGGTTTCGAGTTTCGTGCTGACAATGTTGGTTTAGCTTATTTATTTTAATAGCTTCCATTAGAAAATAATCAAAGTCTGTACTTTACCTTAGACAAATATCTCGACAAAACATACTAACTCTATATAAACTCTGAAAACAAGCCCTAGGCGTGGGCTGCCCTTTCCGCGCTATTGTTACAAGCGCAAACCAACATGAGATCCTGCGACCCCTGAAACTCGCAAATAAATCATCGCAGCGATCTTCTCAAGACACGGCTCCTTGAATATTTCACGTCAACTCCGACCTTTGATAAAGTAGACAACACACTGTGAATTACGTTTCTTTTAACGCGTTCATATTATGTCGACCTGTTCTGAATTTTAACGGTATTATCACTTTTATTGCATACATATATACATATCATTACGCCTGTCTCCCATTGGGGTAGGCGGAGACTATGGTACGCCAGGTGCACCGATCCAAACATACCGCTCTCGCTTCTTCCACACTCAACCTCTTCATACCTCTTCAATTTTGGGTACTTTTGCTTTGGCTCTTTTTCAATACATCACCAGTTTGATCTGTATATGTGAGTGTAGGGTAGCCCCTCGCGAAATCTCCATTCACTCTCGCCTGTTTTTTTTTTTTGAATTTTTGTTACGGTATAGCACAAATCAATGAACCATGACTCTGCATAAAGGCACCCCCTCTCTCAAATATGTGTTTTAGCGCCTAAATATCTCAGTATTCTACCTACTGATCAATGGGAAGATATTTTAACTAATAAGCCGATAAGTCCCGCCATGTAGATCCGTGAACTAGCCAATAAAAACTGCGCGTTCTACTTTGTTCCCCCCCTGAATTAAGTTACTATGCAATATAAGTCTCATTGGTTCTCAATAGATTATTTCCTTCATGTGGGGAAACCTTATAGATTCACGTCACCGACATGCTCATGTTAACAGTATGGCAGTAGCTATAAATATGTGCTTTAATTTTTCACTTCTGTCTGCAGTTCCCATGACCGCTTTAGACATATTTTTTCTATCTAAAGTACTTACCGAAGCCTACGAATGTTTGCAATACACAATTTTATCGCCTTCGCGCGGTCATTTCTCCTGCTAACACAGTAACTCCTTAGGAGTTGTTACGAGTTTACTGGTAACCTCAATCACTCGCAGGTACTCGACAATCCTCTATGGTGTTGTTATTTAGATGCGGTCTTCTGTGAGGGGGCGGTATTTGCCCACTCGGGTCAACATAGCCTTATTGGTTAGTTAGCAGGATGTACCACGTGAAGTTTGCTTCAACCATAAAAATAATGAGTTAGCCATTTAAGTCTACCGTGTTTGCTATCTAACATTAGAATACGCACACCTGTATACCAGCAAGGACCATGTAAATCGTTTCATAGACCAGCTGTGACAATTGTCGGCGATCCTAAGCTTATACACAGTATTGAACTCATATATTTGAGGCGAGACTTTGCCTCCCTTCGTGGTTTTTCAAGAAAGCCGTCAGGAGGTTTTTACAAGGTGGGCAACGCATGAGTGACACTTCAGGTGTTGTAAATGTTCATAGGCTACGATAACTGCTTACCATCAGGCAAGCCGTACGCTTGTTTGCCACTGTAGTATACAACTAAAGTGAAAAAATAAACAATATTCATCTGTTTCATCCAATTTTATTGGTAGATGCCATTACATCTACTCGCAACATAATGTGTAGACATTCTACTCGTATGTATCCCATTTTATGTATTCTATGTACACAGCAGTGATAGTTCAGTGGATAAAGAATCGACCTATTATACAACTTTCCCGGTTTCGAATCCAAGTGTGATGTATCACACATTTCGTATTTTCGTGTTTACATACATATTTGTAATAATCAGTTGTCGGTAAAAGAAAATATCGTAAGGAATTCTGTATGTCCAAGAAACTATAATTTGGAAAGACGCGTGATCTAACCTAAGAAAAGCTTGCATTTTTCTCTGGGTTGTCGAGGTCTAAATCTGTATCTTCGCCAAATTTTTGGCCTTAGATAGCGGACCTTGCCAATCGTAATTGAATAGGAAACTGGATAATGCTAGTAAGAAGAAGATTCTATACACTGTAAGAGTAGTGATAATCCAGTGAGTAAAGAATCAGCCTAACGACGAAGTGCATGTATCGGGACAGGCCCACCACTCATTCCCGCCACTGTGTCTCCTGTGTAGCCAGATATAACAGCGGCGACCACCAAAAAGGCAATGAACAGTGAAGTCTATGGTGTCCCGGGGGTTAAACTACAGCTGCCTTGGAACTCACAACGAATTTAATCAGAAGACATTTGTAAGAGTAGGAAGTTTTGGAATTGACTTTCCCTCTTGGCAAAGGGAGAGACAGCAATATGACTAATAAGGCATTATCAATAAATTTGTGTTTTCATATATATGTACACATTTGTACTTGTCACTTGCACGGCGGTGATGGAAAACATCGTGAGGAAACCCGCACCACCATGAAATTATATTCCAAAAGACATGTGACCTAATCTGAGAAAGGTCTTGTTTCCCATCTGGGTTGTGGAAGTCTCACTCTAGTCGTTTCATGTGAAAATCAGTATCTTCGCCAAATTCACAGGCTTAGGTAGAGAACCTCGCCATTCCTAATGGATTAGGAAACAGGATAATATAAGAAGAAGATTCTATGTACTGTAATGTCACGTAACAAAAATTGAAAAGATGCATTTGAACTGTTCTACTACAAACTGTATCCTAATTATTATATTTAGCATTTTACATTATTAGAGATGACTTTTAACAATATTTACCTACGGACCTACTCTTAAATGGATGTTAACATCTAACACAGTGACTTAATGCACCTCCCAATTTGAATTAAAATAAAGTCGAATCAAGCCGCCACTGAAACTTATACATAGAGAAACGCTTTCAACAAAGAGCAATACTCGCGCTTTGCTAGCTCGCTATGCGAGAACTCCTCAGCAGCTTCCTGAACCATACCCACTGGCCGGAATACAAAAGTGTTAATTTTATAGAGGCTTTAATTTGGTATTTTGAATGGTGGAGGTACTTCCCCAGTCAAGTTGCTGCTTATTGCATACTCTCATTTAGCAACTAGCAGGATGCACTGCGTGTAAGTAAGCTTGATTTTACCTCTAAGATGGCGTAACAACCGCAAAATATTATTTTATAGGCTGTGGATGTACCAACAGCCAAACCTAATTTATTTGCCATCTAAATCCAGGTGTGTCAACATCGAGCCGTGTGATGCTCAGTTCTCTCTACCAACACCGCAAGGAGCTTGACGTGAAGATAAAGACAGATATATAATGTATAAATATAATAAAAAAGTAAGGGACGCTTATTTGTACCAAGAGTATTGCCATGTTCTACAGATCCTTTCGCATCAAATGACTTCTCAAGACGGCACTGCGATGGATTTGTCACTTGTAGCATGTTATTCTTACGATTTACGTCTACAATGCCTGATGATGCCTCGTGGAGAGGCGAAACACTTGTCGCAGCGACGCTGACATGTCAGCGTCGGCATGTTGCACTTACTAACAGTAGTGGGTGGGTGCCGGCAGGCGTTAGGCCGCATGAACTAATTGGTGGCGGAAGCACACAAAGCAGGTTAGATCAAATTGCATGGAAATTTAACTTTCGCAAAATAACGCCTGAATATATTAACTATTATAAATATCCTTAGGCAGGAAAATATAAAGTTGAGTAGTGAATTATTTATGAACATTAAGTATGAACGTTCTCTTTATCCTTTTTTCAAATTTCCCCCGGACACTGACTTTTGCGTCCTATATTCACTGTAAAACAAATACCATAAAACTAATTTGACGTGCTCAGAGGTGCAGTTGTTACTAACGCTATTGTGACACCAACGCTCGTCGGTTCGATGCCCACACCGGACAAACATTTATCATAGTCTAGGTGTTTTTGTGAGTGAAATCATTTTATGAGTGGCATTGCGCAAATGATACTTAAAGTATTGCAGCCGTTCATAGGCTATGGTAACCGCTTTATATCAGGTGGGCTGTATGCATGTATGGCTCCCGATATTAAAACAAATCTATCTGTATCTCACGCCAGGTCCCTTGCGGAGTAGACAGAGAGAATTGAGCGCCATAAAAGGCTGTGTTTACACCTCGCTCACTTTTTTACTATTCATGCGGGCTCGCCAATTCCTCAGGCTCCTAACATCACCTTCCGATAAAACACGACCGATTCGATAGCAGAAGATATGAATAAACAGTAGGATAGATAAGGAACGAAAAATGTAAAAAAAAAAACAAAGTAATCCTGCGAAGGTACAACTTCAGTAGATCGGAATGGAAAATATCGATCTTTGCGACCTCTGATCCTCGCAAATAAATCATCGCCTCTGTTCGTCTCAGAACACACGGATCCCTGAATATTTCACGTCAGTTGAGACCTTTGATAAATCTTTGGGCCTTACAAAAATGTAGCTTTTATAAGGCTTATCGATAGCCATTATCCGATGTTTAGGTTATCTAGGTATGCTTCTGGGAATTTATTTTTTTATGTTATCTTACTGCCGTATTATTGCAGAGAATTTTGGGAGATACGATACAGAATGGCTACGAATGTACCTTTCTCATGTCAAAGAATTCATCCCCAGAATCATTCCCAGAAAGTCAATTCAAGTGCATGCTTTATGCTGTACTTCACATGCAATTTGATCTAACCTGTAAGATATTTACATTTGAAAGTTTCGATTCACTTCTTCAGGTCTCTATTACAAGACAAATCGATTTCGGTTAATTCCGAATAAGAGAGTCTTCCTCGCGATTTCCCGCCATCTGAAACAGAAACCCGGTCAGACAGAGACTGCCCTGGTCATCACTGCAACACGTGTTGTACATCTTTTGATATAGACTTGGTCGTGCGGGTTTACTCACGATGTTTTCTTTCGCTAGGTACTAAGTGATCGTTATGAACATGTATAAGAATTCGAAAACACTAATTTAGTGTCACGAACCAGTGACTAAATGTTCATAGGCCGGTTCTTTGTCCACTGAGCTTAACTCAGTTAACGAGTAGTTAACTCGAAACTGTTACATGATTTAATTACACAAATACTTAAACACCTAAGTCATAAAAAAAATCGGCCAAGTGCGAGTGGTACTCGCGCACGAAGGGTTCCGTACCAATATCTATAAAAAATGCAAAAAAAAACACGTTTGTTGAATGGGAGCCCCCTTAAATATTTATTTTATTCTATTTTTTAGTATTTGTTGTTATAGCGGCAATATAAATACATCATCTGTGAAAATTTCAACTGTCTAACTATCACGGTTCATGAGATACAGCCTGGTGACAGACGGACGGACGGACGGACAGCGGAGCCTCAGTAATTGGGTTCCGTTTTACCCTTTGGGTACGGAACCCTAAAAATCAAGAAAGTTATACGAGTCATCTTATCCGAATTGGCAATATCAGCAGGAAGAATCGGTAACTACAAGCTGGCGTAGTGGTTAGTAACGCTACTTTAGCATCCAACGCTCGTGGATTCGATAGCCACAGTACAAACATTTGTGTGCGTGAACATGTTTATTTGTATAGTCTGAGTATTGTTAAGAGAGACAACTCCATGGAGGTTTGTTGTTTTCCTGCTAGTGAGCAGAGTTTCCTGAAAGCGATGCGATCAGTGGTGGCAGAGTTTATGTGTTGCAAGCGTTCATAGCCTTTACAGCAGGTGGTCAGAACGCTGTAATAAAATCATTATTTCAAGAAGCAAGAAAGTGAAAAATAAATGTAAAAATGAATGTTACTCTTTAACTTCTACATATTTAAAGGAACAAGTAAAACAAAAGCTGTCCGTACACTTCCGGCCAAGATTTACGGGGCTCCGTTGTCTTTCACGCAAACTTTGTTATCCAACAAAAGGGCTATTTCACATTTTCGCGCGTCTCATTACACGCTCCGCGTAACTGCATAAAAAGAGAAGGACAGAAGTCATAAAGACACAAAAAAAATAAAAGGTTAGAAAGAGATGAAATAAACGAGGACAAACGGCAAACAAAAAACTTGTACGTTTCAGTATTCACAAATAAATACCCAGCTGCTTTTAAAGAAGAAAGGTTTTTAGTTTTTATAGTAAGGGGGGGGGGGGGGGGGGGGGCTGAGTGATTTTTCAGCTTTGTTTGTCGTGTTGTGTGTGCAGGTTTGGTAATGTTGACTATGTAGTGCAGCAAACATCCAAGGCTACTTCTATGTCAATTAAAGCTTTACTCACATGAAATAGTGAGAAACATTAATATTTATGTTCTTCCGTCTGGCTACACATTATTTTTAATTTTATACAAGATCGGAAGCTTACAACTCAGCTGATGTACAGTTGTTACCGTAGTTTATGAATGCTTGCAATACAGTAAGTAGCACTCGCGCGATACTACATCTGCTGCTAACACAGCAACTCCTTAGGAGTTTACTGATGAACTCACTCACAAGCAGGACCGCGACAACTCTACTGGGAGTTGTTATTTGGCTGCGGTTTTTATATGAGGTGGAGGTACTTCAAAAGACGGGGTGCTCTGTTGCGCCTGCTCGTTTAAAAACACCCAGACCATGTCAAACAGATATGCTCATGCACACACATGGTGCATCATGGGTACTCTTTATTGCAACTGTGATATCCTGACCTTGTTGTGATGCGAATACATCACTTACCTTCGATTTGACGACGATGAGAACTATTCTCATGGATAAATCGTTGTAGGAACTGAACGCTGTGCTCAATGACCTTAATAGTATGACCAACCAGGTACGTCTCAAGATGACCATGGACTAGACTACAGACGACAAGAAATATCATATCGAAAGAACTTCCGAGCACAGAAATACTGAATAACGATTGGTTTGTTGCGAAAAAGTGGTTGGTATGAAAATTTTATAAAAAAATGTACTAAAGTGTATTTGTTTTTTATTGTTACAGATAGGCTGCAGTTAGGCGTGAAAAACGAGGTACAACAAGCTATGGTAAGTATCAAAATAAATAACTAACAATGTGTGCCGGTCATGGTTGGAAGCCCTTAGCTTGAAGTTGTGGACGAATATGTCTACCTAGAGCAAGTTATTCAGTTTGGTAAGTCCAACGAAGTTGACGAAGACCGAGTGGTCAACAAACGAATTCAACTCGGCTGGGCAACGTTCGGGAAACTTTGACACATAATCTCGTTCAAAACACCTCAACGCCTGATGAGCAAAGTCTTCGAACAGTGTGTGTTGCCAATCATAAAATACGGAACTGTGACGTGGCCCTTCACTGCGGGCCGTATTGGGAAACTCAAATTCGCTCATCGTGCTGTGGAAAGATCTATACTCGGGGTTTCTCTGCGTGATAGAATCAGGATATTCACAGTAGAACTAAGGTAACCGACATAGCCCAAAGTATAAGTAAGCTGAAGTACAGTGGGCCGACCAAATAGTTCGTAGAACCGACAACCTCTGAGGAAGAAAGGTTCTCGAATGGCATCCACATACTGGTACACGCAGTGTGGGACGATCCCCCCACTATATGGAGCGACGACCTCAAGAGGTTTGTAGGGAGTTGATGGATGCAGGTGTTGTAGGATCGAGACGAATGGTGCTCTAGAGGGGAGGCCTATGTTCAGCAGTGGACGAATACGGGCTGAGATGATGATGATGACAGGAATCATGCCTGTACATGAATTCCTCACATTTGGTCGGTCAAATAACATTTACGTGGTCGAGTCGACAATTAATTATATTTTAATGGAAACTAATAATAAGCCTGTGATATGTGTCTTTTTAAATAAGGTACAGGATATATTTAGCGACTATGTGTTGGCTACGAGAAAGGACTTTAGTCTATACACATGCTTCAATTGAATGATCCCTGAAACTATATAAACTCAACATCATCAGTCAGGTAAAGAAGATTACATTCTCTCTATCTAACGTTACAACTATGGATCTGCAAACCCTTTATTATTTAATAGGTTGCGGTTACTGCTCATCAAAAGGCAGGTGCATGTTATTGCTATTTTAGTGTAGGGAGAGTAAGATTGACAGAAACAACCCAACTGAGGAAGTGTTTATACCTTACGAAAAATGGCAGCCATTTTTATGTTATTTGACTCCGGCTTGTGGAGGTTTGTTGTATAATTACCAACAAGCTCGGTGGCGCAGTGGTGGACGCTGTTAGGCTACTTTGACACCAACGAATTCGATTCCCACACAGTACAAACATTTGTGTGCATGAACATGTCTGTTTGTCTTGGTCTGGATATTTTCTATGTATAATAAGTATGTATTTACAAAAAAAAATGTATTTCCGTATGTTTATCAGTTGTTTAGTACCCATAACACAAGCTTCGCTCACTTTGGGGCTAGCTGGCGCTGTGTAATTTGTCCGACAATATTTATTTATTATTATTATAATTTCGAGTGAGTGGTATAAACGTATATAGCATTATAATACGGTAACTACTACACGTCAAATGAGCTAATTTGCTAGCGCCTAAAAAAGATTAATTCGTTATTCATCAAAGATAAAGGCACTTTTCACTAAATTAAAGATAATTATTATCTGAGCGTAATAATAAAGAGTCTTAAAATATTTAATTTCAAAGGAAAACGGGCAAAAGCAATATTATCCTATTCATTCAACTTAATTAATAACTCGGGTAAACAAAAGAAATTCTACAAACGCAGCCAGTTTGGGTTTATTTATAAATTTTAATCAACATTATAAGTATTCGTAAGCCCTAAGGATTTTAAATGGACGGTTTTAATGACTATAGGGAATATAAACATATCTAAACAAATAATACCGACAGTATGTTAAATATTAAAACAAAGACGGGAATTAACATCGATACGAGCGAAGTCGGATTTTTGTTGTTAAAAGCTTTTGTTCTTACGTTTTTAGGATTTCGTACATCAAAATGAAAAGCAGGACCGTTAAAGGATCACTATGTTGTCCGTATGTCCGTCTGTTAAGACGCTTTTTCTCAGGAACGCGTGGAGGTATTAAGTTGAAATTGATATTAATAATTTTTATGACAATGTAATCAAAAGATACGGCCATTTATGCTCTGTTTGTGCTACATATTTTGACACTCGTAAGGGAATCAATCAATCATGTAGCAAATGTAATGAAAAAAAAATCCAAAAACTATAAATTTATAGTTACATCACATTTTTTTTCCGATTGTATACTTATTTGCAGTTGGTAAGCTAACGACGACCTATATCGATGCAAGGAGAAAACAGTTTTCCAACAACAAATTACGTTTCTCCCTCAATGCAGTTTATTATTTCGTTGGAGCGGTTTTCGGTGCTTTCATAGTTATGTGAGTATAGTATAGTGAGTTACCACCAGGGGTGGCAACACGCGAGCGATTATTATAAACGTTCACAAGCAACGGTAACCATTTTACAATTATACGTATAACAGTATAGATGAAAGTAGGCAGTTCCTTACCTAAACCGACATTGTATAAAATAAACATCTCAACTGATTTGAATAAAACAATTACGCTATTTATGCGATTTGAATAAATCAATTCAGTTATTTCTGGTATAGCAATGATAGATAGAAACATACGACATACGTATCAAAAAGAAAACGATAGTACCTGAAACTATTCAAATAATATCGACAGTTGAATACCATATATCGATCGTAAATAATCCATCTTTTTTTTATATAGCTAATTAAATCATAGTTGTATTCAGGTACGAGTATTTGTTAAAAATAAATAAATTTTGTCGGATAAATAACACAGCGCCACACTGCCCCAAAGTAAGCGAAGCTTGTGTTATGGGTACTACACAACCGATAAAACACATTTTTTTAATACGTACTTATGCTACGTAGTAAATACTCAGATCATGACAAACAGATATGTTCATGCGCAAAGTAGCGTTGCTAACTTCTGCATAGAAGTTAGCAACGCTACTTTGCGTGTAACACTCGGAATGATGAGCTTGGTGGCACGTAGTAAGTTTATTCGCGCCAAATTGTTAATTTTTAAGTGAGACCTTCGATTTTTTTTTAATGCCTTCTACTGAAAAAGTTTACAAACAACAAGCTACAAGATTATTTATTTTTTGCTTATTTGTGTGCCCGACGTGGAAAGGGAAATAAGCTTCATGTCGAAAGAAATAACTAGTGTAATTAAAAGAATGTCAAAAGGAAAATCCCCTGGTTACGACGGGCTCAGTATTGAGTATCTCAAGTCTGCTGGTCCGCACTTACCTCGTGTTCTGTCCATGATATTTAACTTCTGTCTTGCGCACGCTTATATGCCTATTGATATGATGCGGTCTGTGGTCGTCCCTATTGTGAAAAATAAAACAGGCAACCTAGTTGATAAGAATAACTATCGACCAAATCATTAGCAACTGTTATTTCTAAAGTATTTTATAGCATGCTTAATACATATCTAAATAAATATATAAAGTCTCACGACAACCAATTTATCTTTTGACTAAAATTGTCGACTAAAACCGCTATACCGTGTGTTAAGCACGCTGTCGTCGTGTTACCACTATTGTACGAAGCGCAAAACCTCAGTATTTGCGTGTTTTCTGGCTCTGTGAAAGGCCTTTGACCTGGTTTCTTACGATATATTGTGGAAAAAACTTGAGAAATTAAACTTGCCCGTAGAGCTCATAAACCTTTTCAAATACTGGTATGGAAACCAAGTCAACAATGTAAGATGAGAAAGTGCCATATCTACATTTATACATGTACATAATTTATATTCCCTTAAATTGTGGTGATTCAGTGCCTCAATTATGACTACGATGGGAGCTGCACTTGTACAACGAAGTAGCAACTCTATGCGCCTTAATAGGCTTACGTACAGTGCAATGAATGACAGTCCTATGTCAACCGGGCCGTGAAGTTCCTACTGGATCGGTGAATAGTATGAGTAAAAGACACGTTATCTTTCACAGTTTAGCCTAGCTCTGAATCTATATAAGAATTTGTTATGAGAGGTGGAGCCATTTCCTGTCTGCTGTACCTTAAGAGTGTGATATGTTATATGCACGAAATAAAATTCTACGTACTGGAGTTACTAAAATTGACTGAAAGATTTAGCTAGACTTACCAGTATGGAGATTGATATGGAAACCATAATAAGGTGGTATGAATGGAATTTTAATTTATGTCTAGCGGTTAGATAAATAAATTGAACAGCTCTTCCAAATACTCTCGTATCAGTGAATAAGTTTGTAAAACTTGCAACGAGTTCAGACAATCGACGATCTCTGTTTTGCCCGATAATTCGGACTGCTCCTCATAGTTTGTAGCAAATACTGGAATGAAATGGCAGTAAACAAATACTGGAAATACCAGCCCACAGATATGATTTAAAAATTGGGTCTTATGGATACTTAGTCAAAGACGATGGTGGAGCATAAAATACTATCTTGTTTGGTCTATTTAATTTATGCGTTTATTATGTTAAAGTTATCCTA
The DNA here is from genome assembly GCA_947507595.1 of Pyralis farinalis. NCBI lineage: Eukaryota > Metazoa > Arthropoda > Insecta > Lepidoptera > Pyralidae > Pyralis > Pyralis farinalis. Next base: position 9,871,935 of record OX382264.1, read on the forward strand.
AATATACATTGTTATTTATTCAGTCAAGCAGCTGTCCAGTGTCAGCGTTTTGGGGTGCAATTTGTATGCGTAACACGGCCGCACTGTCCACCTCAAACCAGCCGTCAAACAGCATAAATGGACTCCTGTCGTCCATTTAGTTATATGTCCATGTTGTTGTGATTGTAGATATACAGTACAATGTACTACTTAATTTATTTCCGACGTGGAGTAAATTATTTTTATGAGGCAAACTACAGGAATTTCTAACGGATTTGAATGATGTTGAGATGAATACAATGGAAGAAAAAAATATGTTTATATAGAAATAAATCTATACACTCAAACATACAGAGTATTCGATCTGAACGAATAGACTGACATCGTCTGTTATGTCTGGAAGTAGGATTTCATTGAAGGGTAAAGCCAGTTTTAGACCCAATTTCACCATACTCTGTTAGTTACTTTAACAGACTGTTAACTGTTTTGACAGACTGTTAAGCCTATTCAGTGTCCCACCAAGCTCTAACGGACTGTTATCTTCTCTAATGAAGCGTTAAACCTAATCACTGGTCTAAAGGTCCGTTAAATCACTTAACAGACGATTAATACTTGTCAAAATGGAAGCCGCTTCTAATATTATTTCTGAAGATGAAGATGTTTTAGCAAATATGGATTATGGGGACAACTTATTACACTATCCCAGAATTTTCAAAACTCGGCTCGACAATTTAGAAGTTTACCTACGATTACGTTAATTTTAGCACACGGTTTCGTTTTTTAAAAGAATATGAAAATTTGGTCCACGATATACTAGAACTTTTTTAGTCATCATCTTTCACAGTAAACTAAAACGAAACACCACAAAAATTATTAACACGAACAATCACATAAGCAAAACAAGCAGGTAAAAAACAACCTAGAAATCAGCTATTCCCGCAATTGTTTGACGTTTCAAGCAGCTAAACGAAAAGCACACTTTCTTACGTTGTATTCTATGCGGATAAAGTGTCTTTAGTTTTAGTCGCATTGTATAACTTCAACCCTGCTATGCTGCTATTAGAAATAGGCACACGTGTCGAAACAATAGCATGAGGAAAAAAAACATTTTGTTCTGGTCGGTTTACAAAAAGAGTGAATGGTTTGCGAGTCGGTCAAGTGATGGTTGGTTTACTAATGGCCTGTTAAATTTGTTTCATGGGACGTATTATTTATTAACATTCATGTTAATTTTAATGTCTCATTAACTAATGCCTGATTATTAAGAGATTGGTGAAACTGGGTCTTAGACAACTAAAAGACAACTAAAAATGGACATAGATAGTTAAATATAAATCTGTCTATATCGCCAGTGGTGTAGGCAGATAGAGCTGAACACCACATGACTTGGTGGAAAGTAATTAATGAACTCACATAATTAAAACATTAATAACAGTATATTTTTAATGACAATCAACGGTTTTCCCAGTACTTACCCGCAAATAATGTAATAAATGTAAAATTTCTATTGTAGACTGTAATAATAATCTGTAATGTTCAATTTTGCCTTGTTTTGTAAAGTGGAAAACATTATATATTTTAGTTATTACTATAGATAAAATATGTTAAACATTTGTTGTCACTAAATTTACACGAGACTGATAAATTTTTAACCAAGTTTCGACTTTCTAAAACGCCGCGATATTGACAAAATACTTAGATTGTTCAAACCCATTGACGAGGTATTTGAAACTTTACTGTCGGAATGGCAAGAAAGATGGGAAACTTCTACTAAAGGACGCCATTTGTATCTGTTCTTTCAATCAGTGCGAGACAGATTAAGTAAAGAGTGGTTAGAAGTCGATCATCCTGTTGCGCAATTTTTAACAGGGCATGGAAACTTTAGGGCGAAGCTCTTTTCATTTAGACTTGTGTCATCGCCTTTATGTGAGTGTTCTACGACAAATCATGAATTCGAGCAAACAGCACATCATGTTCTCTGGGAGTGCGATCTCTGGCAACGGGAGCGGGACGATATGTTAAATTCCTTGCGTGTCACATCCGGGGTAGTATACTATTCTGATTTGGTGGCAACAAGGGAGAACTACCAGGCGTTTAGGCGGTTCTGCAATCTATATTATTGGAATCGATGTGTTAGGTAACAACTCACAGTTTAGGTCCCAATAGTGTTAGATATTTGATAATCCGTGGTGCACGGCAGTTGAGCTTCACTTGACTAGCCATCTCTTTGAGGTTTTAAATGCCTTATTTGTCATATTGCTGTCTCTCACTTTGCCAAGAGGGGAAGTCAATTCCAAAACTTCCTACTCCTACAAATTTCTTCTGATTAAATTCGTTGTGAGTTCCAAGGCAGCTGTAGTTTAACCCCCGGGACGGCAATGGACTTCACTGTTCATTGCCTTTTTTGTGGTCGCCGCTGTTAATTCTGGCTACACAGGAGACACAGTGGTGGGTATGAGTGGTGGGCCTGTCCCGTAACCAAGTTTCGAATAAAGGATTATGTACTGAAATGAAATGATGAAAAAAAATCCGTTCATAATTGAATAATTCCTTTTTTGTAACAAGCGCAGGCTTATAGTGGAAGTGAAAAAAAGTGTGTAAGCTAATAAATATATATTACGAAGCCGAGGATAAAAACTAGTTGCAAAAAAACATGGTACATGACAGTCGCCACAAGACAAAGCGACTTAAGCCATTTAAGAGCTTTTAAATCACGTTAAACTAAACACAGTACCTGTTAAGTATGTATATGTACCACTTAGTTACTTATTGCATACTGATATTTTGCAGTAATCAAATGTGTAAATCCAAATAAAGAAACATTCCTCTAACGGTCATAAAATCCCAACGTTTCCACTTCTATTTCCCAATATTCAACTGTTGGATATGAATTTTTGAATTATTCGACTAAGCGAATGTACTGGACAGTGCGACTGGCATTGGAGAATGCGAATTATTACAGGGAGTGCATCCTTTGAATACGCTTGTTTCTTTTCAACTTTTATGATGTACAATTCAAAATGTGAAGCGAGGAAACGTGTATTATATTTTTCTGGGAAATTTATGATTTCTGTTTTCCACAGATTTGATGTAGATTACATTTGATATAGATCAATTGTTTTATTTAGAGTAAATGAAGCATAAGGACTGAAGTATCACATGACTCTGGTTCTTACAGCGAGTTATATGGTGCTCGGTTCTATCCGTCTACCCCGCAAAAGATTGCCATATTTCTATGTAAATAAAAGATTCATAAATAGAGTATTTATGTACATACAGGACTGTGGTATTAGCTTGGTCCGAACTCTTGCTAAAGTTGTCATCATTTCTACTGTTACGCGAGTATAACTTACTATCTTGTATCGTAAAGGAAAAAATCCGACTTGCTGAGCCCTTTTTTGTATCCAAGTGGAACCATAATATCCAACGATTCCGTCTCTTAAAACTTTCTATTACAGTTTACAGATGTCGGTACCCTGGACGCACGATACACTGATTCAGACAACATCTCTTAGGATTGCGCCGATGAGTATTGAACAAAACTTGCATTTGAAATTGGCTTGGACAAGCTAGCATTTGAATTAAGGTAGCTAGGGTTTTTAATTATTTTTTTTATATACAACGTCGAAAGGCATACTACATACAACCCACCTGATGTAAAACAGTTACCGTAATCTATTAATGCTTGTAATATATTAAGTATCACTCGCGCGATGCCTCCTCTACTGCTCACACAGCAACTCCTTAGGAGCTTACTGGTGACCTCACTCACATCCCGATATTTTATAAAAAACCAGTTGAGAATGCGCAAGCTTGCATTGCCAGAGGAACACCTAGCTCGTCAATTATATACCAAATCATTTTTTTTTTAATTTGTCGGCCATCTTGGCCATGTTCCTTAAGATATATGAACGGTGTTCCTGAACATTCCTATTCTACTTTTTTATGCTGAATCCAAATCTGAAGTCAAAATTCGAATATTCCAAAAAAACGCACACACAGACAAACATATAGATTTCATATAGGAACGGTGTTCCTGAACAAACTATATTTTATTTTATTATAATTATATTTCTTCGTCCATTATCTAGCGCTACCTTCTTTTCATAGGAATAAACGGGTATATCCATTTTTATTCATGTGTACAAATACAGTTTAAAATTAACTTACAATGAAGCTCCATTTTAGTCGCGGCCTTTTATTTTTATAAGCAAATAATGAGCCAACCGTTCTAACCTAGATATAACTAGAGACCCAAGTTATCTTTTATTTAGATTTACATTAAAATCTATCTTCAGTCGACGTAATAACGGTGAAAATTGCTTAAAGGACAACAGAAAATATTTTTTGTAGTGCTTTCTGTTATCATACATATAACGTTGTATAATTATAAGGTTTGCAAAGAGAGAATTACAACAGCACCCCGAATAATAGAAATTATACGTAGAGTTCGTGACTACACGATGGTAGCGGACGACTTTGACCTGTGATCTTTTTATATGTGTGGTCTATGTTATAAGAGATTTAGATATACGTGATTCTTCGCAGACTTCAGAGTATTCATATGTACGTGATATTTGGGAAATAATGCATGAAAATGCAGTACATTAATAGACTCAGTACATGCCTCCGCCAATATTTCATGATAAAGGAAAACGGGGACTAAGCGCCATAGTAAAAATATATACACTAAAATAAAACTTTAAATACAATAACTGTGTAACTAATCTGGCCTTAAGTACTGTTACATAGAAACTTTTCATTTTTTTATGTTTAGTATGTATTTTGAATTTGGAACGCGTTTATTATGTTAAAACCTAATTTCGATTTCCCGCTATTTTACATATTTATTTGGCGTGTAAATTAGCAAATTACAATATGGAATGTGGTGTTTAAGAAAATAAGATTGCATTGATTGCATTGCACAAAGTAGGTATGGAGTCGGCCATATTCAAGATATTTCAAAAGCTTGGTATCGGCTGTACGTTTGTATGTCGTACTATCGACAGATATACCAACACTTTCTCTGTTGAAGACTGCGTGCTCTTCGAACTACAAAGACTGTTCATGCTGTTAAAGCCAGAATGCGTCGAAACCCTATTAAGAAACAAAACTCTCATCGCGAGAAATGAAGATTCCCGCTAGGACTCTGTCGCGTATAATAAAACAAGACTTAAAGCTCGATGCTTATCGTCGATATACAGGACATGCTTGCATTGCATTGATTTAGGAATCAATCCCTACAGTTGTAGAGAGCGGATCGATTAAAACGCCTTTTGTCCCGATACGCAGTTGAAAGGCATAGAAATATGCTCTTTACTGGTTAAAAAAATGGTAATCATCCTACGTCTGTAATGGTTTGGTGGGGAGTATCTTATCAAGGAGTGGCAAAGCTTCATTTTTATGAAAAAAAAGTGAAGATTTTAGCCAAAGTGTATCAAGAGTACTGTCTTGGATCGTGTTGTGAAACTTCTCAGCAATAGACTTTTAAAAATGTACCGCAGACTTTCCAGCAGGACATTGCATCTGGTCACAAGGCACGTACTACCCAATCCTGGCTCGAAACCAACGTTCCGGTGTTTATAAGAGCCGAAAACTGACCCTCGTCTAGCGCAGATCTAAACCCCTTAGACTACAAATTATGGTCAATGAAATGACACGCTGACTGTCTCTTAAGAAATCCCTGAAGCAAGCAGTGGCTAAAGGCGAATGGCAAGTTTTGGCTCAGCACTATTAGAGAAGACAATAACTACGTGTATACAAGAATGGTCCTTCCAGCAAGACTAGGCGCCGGGTCATAAAGCTCGGCCTACGCAGTCTTGGTTGGAAACGAACGTTTCGGACTTCATCAGAGCTGAAGACTGGCCGTCGTCTAGTCCCGATCTTAATCCGCTGGATTATGATTGTTGGTCAGTATTAGAGAGTACGGCTTGCTCTAAACGCCATGATAATATGGAGTCCCTAAAACATTCCGTACGATTGGCAGTGAAGAATTTTCCCATGGAAAGAGTGCGTGCTTCTATTGGTCTGGCCTCAACGTTTAAAGGACTGTATGGCAGCCAATGGAGACTACTTCGAATAAGCTTTTTTTTTTTAAATTGTTTTATATTTATGTATTAAACTAACACACTGTAAAAGTAATAAATGTTATTTGCAATAGAATTTTTTTTTTCTTTGTTTCAGTATTTATGGCAAGACTAGGTATATGTCCGAACCAATGGAGCACAAGTAACAAAAACTTTGTACTTTATGCTAAAAGCATCTACTACATATCTTTCCGCTACCGCTTGTTCTTTGGTCCGCACATAAGGCGTATTTCACATAACGCGGCGCGATATCATAACATCACAATTATCGCGCTGTCACACTGCTCCCGACGGCGACCCTCATCACACGCATCTGTGGTGGGGATTAATCACGGATTAACTTAATCTCATCGGAACAAATCTGCTTTGTTGTACCGAATCACCCGTGACGTTTTTATTTCACGTTTTGAACGTTTTATGGCAATCCGATTGACGTTTCGCCCGTAATCCAAGTATTATGTACCTACATTTTTAATATTGGCTTGTATTTAACTGATTGATTGATTTATTTGGTGCTTCTGTTTGCTTTGGGTTTTGTCAGTCAAACGTATCGGTAACGTCAATATAAATGGAATGGATTTGAATATCCCTAAAGATAGTGTCAAATATCTTCACAATTTTAGAAATGTTATTGCAACTGCCTCGAAAGTACAAATTCAATTTTTGTAGTTATGTTTAAGTGTATATACCTCCTGAGTTAAACTATAACCATTTTGAGAGGACGACCATGTATTGGCACGAGTATGTGATTGAATATGTGGTCTATACAAAAGCTACGAAAGACTACTTTTGGTCGAGCTATGGATGATTCAAGTATACGCATTTTAGCGAGAGTTCAAGTCTATTTAGCCTTGAGCCGAATCAAGTCTTTTTACGGATTAATTATTAGAAGCTTAGATCTCCATATGTTACTCAACAATCTATACGTATAAAATTCAAAGTCCTGACTGACTGATTATCAACACACAGACTGAACCGCTGGTCCTATAGACGTGAAATTTGGAGGGCATGTTCTTTGCGAAGTGTAGGTATCCACTAAGAAAGGGTTTTCGAAATTATTTTATTGCACGTGGTACCCCATCTCAGACATTTCAATCAATGGCATAGAAATTAGTGACACGTACTAGCATGGAACTTATTATTTCCGTCTTCGTCCACTTTGGTAACTAAACTTACGTAACCAGTTACAAAAGAAGATTTTTCTTTCGCTGTTAGTTGTGAGAGAAGAATTATTTTTCTACTTTTGTAACTTTTAGATAGTTATGACTGTGAATGAGTCACATACTTTCAACTTTTTTTTTTCAGAAATATTTTCTTTCCTTTATAACAGTCAGTTCATTACTAAGAACATACTTCAATTCATAATGTTATTTTTCAGAACAGTTTCCTTCATAACAGGCAATGTTGCCGCGGCACGCTCGCTTCGATTGCTCGGCTCGCGCGCTGTAGGGTCGCAGTTCTACATAACACTCTTCCTTGCTTCGCTCATCGTCGTATCTATTATTAAATGGTATGAGAAATATTTTCCGACTTCGGATAATAGTACCTACTTAAAAAGTTATGTGAAAAAAACCTTTTTATTTCGATGTTATTTTCTTTTTATAAAAATTAATATCTCAGGTTATAAAAATGGAAATAATTTAATCTACGAAAGTGGAAAAATAATTCTTCTCTCGCAACTAGTTACCAAACAGCGAAAGAAAAATCATCTCTTGTAACTGGTTACGTAAGTTTATTTCCATGGTTACTAGAGTGTAATAGTTATGTGTTAAGATCAATCACCATTTAATCTATTTTCTGTGACAGTAACTTATTCTCTTTATCGTAGGTCATCCGTCTCTTAATGTATTGTGCACAGAGATTATATTTGCATTTATATATATGGCGACTAGCGGGTGTACCACGGGCTAAATCACTTGCCCATGGTACCCCTTTGCTCCCCTTCGAGGATCACGGGCAAAAGTATTTGCCCGTGGTCCTACCAGACCGGGGTACCATGGGCAAGCAACGCAAGCCACAATCATCAATGAAATTATTTTACGATAGTTCGAAGAAGTTGGAAATCATTATAAATCAGTGGACTCAGTGATAAACAACAAAGACGACACACATTATCCGGTTGAATTTCTTAACATATAGCCTCGCGGTCTCTGAACTCGTGTATTATAATTGAGAGTTGGCGCCTCAGTTATGTTGCTGCGTAATTTAAAATCGCCAAAATTACACAATGGCACCAGGTTGCGAGTGTAAACATTGCAACGATATGTTATCGAGGCCAGTATACTGAGCAGCTGTTCCCGAGAGGAGTCTGTATTTATATCGAGGATTCCTTTAACATCACCCAACTACCCTTTCGAGTTCAAAAGTGTTCAGTTTCCACTCAATGTCTGCTTTGCCATGACCATAAATAAATCTCAAGACAAAACTCTTAATTTAGCAGGTGTAGACTTAAGGGCGAACTGTTTTTCACACGGTCAGTTATACGTAGCCTGCTCCAGAGTAAGCTCAGGGAGCAGCCTGGTGATTCTAGCACCTGAAGGAGAAACAAAAAATGTTGTTTACAAAGAAATACTGCAGTAAGTATAGTATTTCATAGTCTTCAAGTCGTCGTAGGATGATGGCGTGGACTACGTGGGCAAAGCCGCGTGCAGAAGCTAGTCTCAAAAATATTAACACCCCCAAATGGATTGACAAGAATGCGAAATTCGCCTTCTTATCCTAACTAAAAGATAAATAGATAAGTAAATAAGAAAAGTAAAACAAAAAATACGAGAGATATAAAAATTCCGATTCCACAGCCGCAAGTACGAACCTTATACTGTAAATGATATTATGCAATCGGAGGCGTCAATTTATTCCATTAATCTTAAGATTATGTCACATTCTGTTACTAAAATGTGTTTAATATCAAGCCTTTTCACTTTATAGCTTTCTCTCCTTGCAAATGTGATAATAAACATTGTACCTCAAATGTGCAATATAGAAATTGCAAACTCGTGTAATTAAAGACTCAAGCTTTTAAATAGCCTCCTTTTCTAATTCTATTTCTAGCGTTCAGAACATAGAAACTACTTCGTTACTATAAAAAATGTTACAAGAACACGAGAACGACCTAATTCAGCACGAACCACTACCACATATATTTTAAAATAGAACATACTCAACATCTCAGTTTATATATTACAAAGCTGACTATGCTTATAAAAGATCTGTACATTACGCTCAAAAACTAGCCACCCCAGAAATATTTTCAGGGGCCAAGAGTCCCGTGGGACGGCACAACTGTTCACGTACAGCGCTGCAACGGCTTTCAGTCTCTTTTTTATTTTATTCCACCACTTTTTTCGACAAAAGCTTTTAACTTTTATAGAGGTGTTCATACAGCATTTTCGCGGTAAATTTCGTCCGGCGCATGGGTATGAAGCTCTAAAAGTATCGTATGCCGTTACATGTTACGGCCTATGTTTTTACATACCTAGTGACGACCATTGTACGGTTTTGTTGTTTATTAATTTTGTTGTGTAGTTTTCTGTATCGCAGTATTTTTTTGGATAACATGGAATTTTATGTTATTTTATAGGCTTTGAACACAATGCATTGCACGTATGCATTCTATAAAATCATTCATCAAAAGAAACAAAATAGAAAATGAATTTCTGTCATAACTGGGTCATCAATATACATAGATATAAAGTCGAAGTTAGCCTCATTTGCACGTCGTGCACCCTGTCGATTAGCGAAACGGACTTATAAGAAGTAGTCAGACTGGAAAAACAGAAGAGACGATTAACAGATTTTTTCCGCAATTGAATAATGTCACCATAAGGTGAGAAGTTACTCTGTTAGAAATGAGGATGGGAATGCGCGAACGACACTTATTACGTTGAAAACGTTTACAGTTGCTACTTGTTGTAATCTGAACAATAAGAGGCTGTTACTGGGTGATTTTCCTGACCGGCTGCCAAGTCGCCATTTGAAAATAGACGCACAGTCTAATCTAAACTAAGTGATTTTAAAATCTTAACATTTGGTATTAGTGTACCTACATTTTAAGGCAAATAGGTCAAAATAAGAAATCATCATCTAAAATGGGATCAAATTTGGGTCCAAAGCTAATATAGAAAATAATGAAATTTGGTGCATAGTAAGATTACAAGAATTAGGAAAAATATTACAAATAAACATAATTTTAATTATAATAAAGAAAGACGGGCTCGGGCGAAGATTAAAAAAAAAAGGACGGGGTTGTCGCGCTTTACGAACTCCCCGACATTAGGGCTAATCAATTGCTCCAGCATCAGTCTTAGGAACAGCAAGAACTTGTAGTTTGCCCAAGGTATGAGGACACGACGGGGACGTAGATCCTACCGGATACTGCAGAATGTCCGGGCGAAGATGTAGACAGTATTAATTCCCTACTCATCTAGCGACCCACTACTCCAGTTAGTGGTTATGACGAGCGCGGTGATAGAATACTTAACAATACTAATTTAACACCAAGGCTCGTAAGCTCGATTCTCACAGTAGTATATTTATAAACTATATTTTGTCCACTCTACTGAATGCCCCTTTACCCCCATGTTTCTTTTTTACCACTAGCGTTGGTAATGAATTGTGCCTAATTCACAGATTCGAGGAGACCCTCGAAAATCATCATTTAGGATTCCATATACGCAGGCAATAAATGAACTTCTTAATACTTCAATTTATAAGAAATTCTAGGTGTTAAATATTGTATTTTATATCGAATCCAAATATTTTTGGCAGAGCTGCGATAGCCAGCGGAGCCACATTACCCTCAAAATTGTCGTTTGGGGTAGACTGATGTCATCCAGCTAGCGTTTAGACGGTAATAGTGAGAAACTCCAAAATCGACACACTAATAGCTGACATATTGTAGTTTTGTATCCTTTAATTTGAAATTTAAATGTTCGTTGGTGAGGAAGAACGGTCCAAAATCGTTCCAATTAAAAAAAAAACATATGGGAAAACGTATGGCCGGCCACTCTGCAGTGCAGAGTCTGCACTGCACTCCCATCAACAGAAAAAGTAACAGCACTCGTCGCTAGATGTCGTACAGGGTTCCATATATTTTTAAAAAATTAAAAATAAAATATTTAAATATTTTTTAAATTTAAAAAATATCAGCTCTGCCTACACAGCTTGCTGTTATTTACTAGTATATATACACGTACAGTAATATGTTGTCGATGAATATCTGACTGAGAGAAGTTTGGAAATGATTTAGCACATGTATTGATATATTTTTAATGAACTTGTCATTACACATTACGTTATATAAAACTTTAAACGATCTATAAAAAATTAAGGAATCGTTGTCACGTTCTATTTGTCGAAATAAAGTTCTAATAGCTCTCTATCTATGACAAAGCAACAAACAACTTTACGACGCATGAAGGCCTCCTTACTCACCAAAATGTAGTCTATTACTGTCTAAATATCGAGCCTACTGACCGACACTGTACCTACAATACTACTATGGGAGGATATATTATACCTGAGGCAGACTTTGTACAAAAGTCGTCTGCGTGGGTACCTCTGTCTCACCTATTTCTACCGCCAAGCAGATGTATTCATATAGCTGTGTTCCGGTTTGAAGGGACAGATACGGCAGAGAAATTACTGGATATTGTGATGAAACAGCCTTAGGTCACAAGATTGGCAGCGCGCGAGTAACATCCCTCCGATGTTGCGAGCGTCAATAGGCTGCGGTGACCGCTTACCATCTAATGCAGGCCGCATGCTTGTTTACCAATCTATTTGTAGAAAAATATATATATTAACCTATAAGCTGATAAGTGCCGCAATGTTCATCTGTGAACTCGCCAATAAGAGCTGCGTATTCTACTTTACTCCCGAACCGTAGCGGTGAGTTTAATTACTAGACAAAATCGAGTCATCGGCCCTCCATAAGTTATTTCATTCATGCTATGTACCCGTGTGAAGCTGGGGCGCTAATATCTGCTAAGCAGGTCGTAGTTGAACTTTGTTGCGTATCTAAAACAGGACATTGGCTACGCAACAAAAGTAGCTATGACGTGTGTTAAGCAGAGAACAAGCGGATATTTTTTTATAAAACATCGAGAGACATACACGTAAACGATCAAAATGTAAATATGACAATAAAGTGGATACCGTAGCCTATGAACGCCGGCAATATTTAAAGTATCGCTCGCGCGATGCCACCTCTGCTGCTAACACGGCAACTGTGAGGTGGAGGTTCTACTCCAGTCGAGCTGCTTTGGTGCGCCCTACTTCTTTTAAAATCACCCATATCAAGATAAACAGAGATCTTGTTGTACTCACTAGGCGACTGGGTATTTAGAATGGAATAGAAATAATTTTATTCAACATAAAACAATAGCCACAGAAATATTATGACACACATCCACAGTACATATTGGTACTTAAATCCTATCCAACCCTAACGGATTAGGAAACGGTATCATATTAAGAAAACGAATAAGAACCTTGGTAACTTTTTTTTATACAACTAGATTCGCAAACAAGCATGCGGCCCGCATCAGATGGCCCGCACCCTGACGCTCGCAAGACAACGGGGATGTTACTCGCGCGCTGTCAATCTTGTGACCTAAGGATGTTTCGTCACAGGGAACACAGCTGTATAAATATAGCTGCTTGGCGATAGAAATAGATGAGACAGAGTACTCATGCAGACGACTTTTGTACAAAGTCTCCCTCTGGTAAAACTGTTAAAAGATTCTACCTCAGTCAAATACGGAGTAAATAAAGCTAGAAGCTATTATTATATATGCGCTTTACAAATCAACCAATTTACAATGATTGAGTCAATGTCAATCAACATTTTCGTACGGGACAAGTACCTACAGACAGCACTTGTTAGAATAACTGACGTAATGTGTAATAACATTTTTGAAGTATAAACTTCTTTAGGCATTTAGGGCACTTTTGGGATAGGAAAAAAGCACTGAACTCGCGTGACCGTCACCATAGTACACGCTTGGATATACACAGAGACGTATCAAAAGGTAGACACGTTATACACCAACATTATTGTATTTTAAAATGGCGCAAGTAGTAGTATGTCTACGTACGGTTATTTATTATGACACTTTGCTCTAACAAAGAGACAAATGGTAGGGCATAACTGTCGTTAGAAAGAGATGAATATAAGATCTTAAGACATTTCTGCTTTGTGCCGAAGTACTTATAGACGCGACGCGAGAGCGTGTCTAACTGAATGCGAGTTGGGCAATTACCTTACTTTCGTATTGCCATTCTAAAGCGTGTATGACGTATCTATAACTATAAAAACATCTTAGGATATACCTATATATGTGTGTGAAAAATTGTTGTTATCAAATATTATAAAATTGATGTGTACTTGTTTGTATTATACAGATAATAATCATTCTTTTTTTATAGAAAATTTTATAAATCAGTGCAAGACATTAAGATTTGATTACTATATTAATGCCTTGATAAAAATAATTTCTAATAAAAATTACTTCCAAAAAATTTAGGGGGTCATGTGCCAGAAGCGTGCTCGTTCGCGACCCCTGCCAATCGAGTAGATTGCAATTCTGGACCGAAAACGCACCGATGTGCGGATTAGGGCGTCCCCCGGAGGCGACGCGCACCGATCCGCCCCCGTCGGTGCGAACATAGGTGCATGCGGCGGTGGGGGCCGCCACCCACCACGCAGCGCCAATTCCGGCGGGTCGAAGAGAGCCGAGTGCTGCATAGGCACGTGGAATGTGAGAGGTGGACTGAGTGATAAGATGAATGAGCTGATGGACGTAATGAATGAGAGACGCTTAGATGCTTTGTGTGTGACAGAGACTAAGCGCAAGGGGAGCGACACCGATGATCTGCCCGATGGGATGATGGCCCTATGGTCTGGTGTAGACCGGGACGATCATGCCAGTGCTGGTGTAGGTGTCATACTCTCCTCTCGCTTAGCCCCTGGTGTGAAAGATTACTGTTTGGTAGGGCCTAGACTTCTCTGGGTTCGTATAAAACTGGGCATCACGCGAGTATTTCTGGTTGCAGCATACGCTCCCGTAAGCTCAGCGTGTGCCCAAGAACTAGAGAAGTTTTGGGAGTCTGTGAGGGATGTTCTGGATTTAGCTGAAGGGAATGAAAGAGTGATTATGTGTGGAGATTTGAATGGATGGGTTGGAACTAAACGAGACGGCTATGAAGCTGCTCTTGGTCCCTATGGAGATAAGAGAGTGAACGAAGCAGGTAAGTCGATTCTAGATTTATGTATGGAACGAAACCTCCTCGTGTCGAATACTTTATTTCGTCACAAGGATATTCACACGTATACATGGAGACGGAATGACCAAAAAAGTGTGATTGATTTGATTATAATTGATAGACGTCTCCGAAATACTATAATGGATACAAGAGCCTTTAGAGGTCCCACTCTTGAAACGGACCACTACCTGGTGGTAAGCCGGTTTGTGGGACTTTTCAAGAAGTGGAGGCATTGGCGAGTGCGTATCCCTTTCGGAGATCATGAAAGGATAAGGAGTGAAAAATTGCAAGATGAAAGTGTAAGGAGAATGTATGTACATCTGGTAAGCGAAAGACTTGCAAATGCAAGTCTTTCCGGCACAGATGTGCATGATTGCTGGAAAGTTCTGAAAGAAAGTATGGTGGATAGTGCAAAAGAAGCATGTGGATGCGCAAAGAGGCATAAAACATTGAAAGGGGATGCCTGGTGGGATGCGGAGGTTGAATCCTCCGTAGCAAGAAAGAGGAAAGCGTGGCTGGATTATGTATCATCTTTGCCCTTAAATGAAAGTATGAGAGAGAAGAAGAAAGAAATGTACCGTCAATGTAAGAATGAAACCAAGGCTTTAGTGAAAGAGAAGCGTGAAAGACAAATTATGAATGAGAAGGAGAGGCTGACGAGAAACTTCGAGGCAAATACCAAACTCTTTTGGAGAGAGGTAAAGAAGTCTCGGGGTGGTTCGTCGGCATCCAGTATGAACAAGATTAAGTCTAAAGCTGGTATCATTCTTGCAAACACTCAGGAAGTGTTAGAACGGTGGAGTGAATATTTTGAAGAAATGTACGAATATGCCTCGGACGCTGACAATGAGAGTGAGTCTGATGCTCACTCCGCGTTGACGGCGTCCGATGAAGGTATAACTATGGATGAGATAGAATGGTCGATACGAAGTTTGAAAAATGGAAAGTCTGCGGGAATTGATATGATTACAGCTGAGATGATCAAACTAGGTGGCACTTACGTCCGGGACGCCTTCTGGTACTTATGCAACCTTTGCTGGAGAACTGGAAGGGTCCCAATGGACTGGGGACGCGCAGTCATCGTACCCTTGTATAAAGGCAAGGGATCACGCATGGACTGCGCCAACTATAGGGCCATCAGTTTGATCAGCTTAGCAGCAAAAGTATATGGAAAGATAATTGAAAGGAGAATGAGGGTGAAATCTGACGAAATGCTGTGGGAGGCACAAGGAGGATTCCGAAATGGAAGGGGATGTACGGATCAAGTTTTCTCGCTCCGCAATATCGTAGAGAAGCATCTGGCCACAGACCAGAAGGTTTTCTGCGGTTTTGTGGATCTTGAGAAGGCATTTGATAGGGTTGTGCGAAAGGAACTGTGGTGCATATTGCCGAGATATGGGATTGACGGCTCACTGCTGCGTGCTGTGCAGTCCACCTACAAGGATTGCTCAGCATGTGTGCGAATAGATGGCAACATGTCACCCTGGTTTGATGTCAAAATTGGTGTCAAACAGGGTTGCATGTTGTCTGCTAGGCTGTTTATTCTGTATCTCGATAGTTGTCTACAGAGAATAAGGTCGACGAATGTAGGATTACGCATGGGTGACCTAGTGGTGAACTGTCTGCTGTATGCAGATGATGCTGTCCTGTTAGCAGAAACACCATCTGAGCTGCAAACACTAGTCACAATGATGAAAGACGAATGTATGAAGGAAGGCTTACTATTGAATGCGAAGAAAACAAAGATTATGATATTTGAAAGAGAAAAAACCAGAACCAATGTAAGAATTACGGTAGATGATGAAGTGTTGGAACAAGTGAATGAGTTTGTATATCTTGGATGCGCTTGCAGCAGGGATGGAAGCTACACCGCAGATGTGGAAAGGCGAGTGAGTGCTGGGAATAGTGTGAATGGAGCGTTGGGAAAACTTCTTGGCAGTAAAAACCTGAGCCAGAAGGCGCAGCTGGCTATACACAATGCAGTGCTGGTCCCAACGCTTACTTATGGAAGCGAGAGCTGGGTATGGCAGAGAGAGCATGAAAGTAGGATAAACGCGGTTGAAATGCGAGCGTTGCGCAAAATCTGTGGTGTAACGCTTGCAGACCGTATCCGCAATGATGAGGTTAGAAGCAGAGTTGGTCTGAAAGAGAGCGTCGGTGTTAAAATAAGAAGAGGCATGCTCCGTTGGTTCGGACATGTAGAAAGAATGCAGGATGAAAGAATGACGAAGCAGATATACAATGCAAAAGTGGAAGGATGTAGGAGCCGAGGAAGGCCAAGACTTACCTATCATGATCAGATTGGTCGTGTTCTATCAGAAGGTGATGTCAGGAGCCCTAGAAACCGGCGAGCGTGCATGAAAAGAGCAATGAATGTGAAAGAAGCGAGTGAGGTATGTAAGGATCGAGTCGCGTGGCGCTCGGTTCTCTCTGCCTACCCCGTAAGGGATTTGGCGTGAAGTTATAGATAGATAGATAGACTTCCAAAAAATTATTTCTTAATATGCCAGAAATAAGAGGTAGCCCTATGTTCAGCAGTGGACGTCTTTTGGCTGATATAATGATGATGATGAACCCAGAAATATTGGTTGCAAGTTTATGAGCTAAGAAGTTTTCACTTCTGACGTGCAGTCTTACGATTGACAGGTTTTTTAATACAACGTCGGGAGGCACACAAGCATATGGCCCACCTGTTGTAAATATATTAAGTATCACTCGCAGGCTGCCACCTCTGCTGCTAACACAGCAACTCCTTGGTACCTTACTAGTAACCTCACTCACACGCAGAAATACGACAACCCTCCAGAGAGTCGTTAGTTGGCTACGGTTTTCCCATGATGTGGAGGTACTTCCTCAGACGGGCTGCTTTGATTCAGGCTTTTCAGCGCCTTCAATATGGTTAACTATGAAAGGTCTAGTCACTGGACTTTGTTGTGTAAACTTTTTTTATACAATTTTAGTAATTATAGAAACATATGGTCATCTATGAACGCTTGTAATGTCGGAAACATCACTCGTGCAATGCCCTTGATAACATCATTCACTCGTAGAAATACAACCCTCCACAGAGTTGTTATATAGTTGCGGTCTTATGTGAGCAGATAAATTATATTGCTTTATTGATTTATTACTTTGTTTTTCTGGCGGTAACGTTTATCTGTGTTACGGCAAAGCCTGATTGGGGATGGTCCTCGCTCGGGGTTGTCCAACTGGAACAATTAATGAATTATTGTATTCAAGAAAGTATTATTAATAAAAAAAAATAGACAAATATTAACATGCCCTATCTTTCATTCGATAAAATTCAGTATATGCACTTTGTGGTGTGAGTGAATTCGGTAAGATTCACAAAGTGCATATAATGTTTGCCTCGAAAGATAATAGCTACTTATATTCCAAAACATTCACACATATATGTATCCTATGCAGCCAAGAGGCCAAAGGTTTTGAGAAAAAATAAAAAATAAGGAAGGTTTTGATAAAAAGACTAGAAGGAGCGAAGACTCATCAAACCAAAGTGTATTTTTTTTTATACTACTTCGGAAGACATGCAAACACACGGCCCACCAGATGTAAAGCGGTTCTCGTAGCCTATTAATGTTTGTAATATACTAAGTATCACTCGTGCGATGCCTCCCCTGCTGCTTATACAGCAGGAACACAATAACCCTATAGGGAGTTCTTATTTGGCTGCGGTTTTCCGTGAGATGGAGGTACTTCCTCAGACGGGCTGCTTTGATGCGCACTACCTCTCTTAAAACATCCAGACCAAGACAAACAGACATGTTCATGCATACAAATGTTGCCCACCCACAAAAACCCACGAGCGTTGGTATAAAAGTCGCATGATTTCTTGCAGTCAAGTGAATATGTATGCAAAACCACTGTAAGCATTAATGTAATATGTTCTTCTTAGCGTTATCTCGTTACCTTATCCATTAGTATAGGCGGGATAAGTGTATCCCGGCTAATCCTAAAGATTTAACGAAGATACTGATTTTTACATGGATCGACTGCTGTCATACCTCTACAACATAGAGGAAAAACCAGAAAGTCTTTCGAAATATAATTATATGAATGTACGGATTTCCTCACGATGTTTTCCATCACCGCTGAGTAAATGATAATAACAAACGTGTACATACTCGTAAATCCGATATCACGAATTTAGTGGTACATGCCAGGATTCAAACCAGTTAGTCAATAGGCTGATTCTTTATCCACTAGGCTATCACTACTCTCATTAAGGTCATGTGTTATGTGGAAAAACTACACCAAAGGAAAATGCCCATTCATGGTTTCAAGTTGTGGACAGTTAAGATTAACATTGAAAATCAAGTCATTATTTTTCAATACGTCCCCCAAAAAAATAAGCCATAATTTATCCGGAGAATAAATTACATAAAATTAACAATACTATACAATACAATAATATGATAACGTAACACGAAATTCCGGTTCGCCATTTAAATGAAATCAATGCCAGTAATCAAAGGTGAATGAAGTACCTACTCGACGGAATAAAGGCAGTCAATTGAAAATAAATATGACACAATCTATCATTTATTGCGCAAAACTTATATTACTTATATTTCCATGAAAATTGATAACTCTTCATGTATATTTTCACTACTTACGTGTATTTAAACGAAGAAGAAGTTTAAAATCAAGATACTCGTTTGAATTAATATACGGCAACATTGACGGGAGTCTTGAAATGACAAATGTAAATTACGTTTGGTGGTTCCGTTTTTATTCTGTTCTACGCGAAAGGCCAAGATACTCGTTTGAATTAATATACGGGAAAATTGATGGGAGTCTTGAATTGACAAATGTAAATTATGTTCGATGGTTCCACTTTTGTTCTATTCTACGCGAAGGAATACCTACAGTTCGTTTCGCCCGTGTTTGAATATAATAATAATATAAATGATATATAATATTTCATATTTATTGTTGTACGTCGAGTTGAGCTTCTCGAAATATAAAAATAATATTATACATAATATGATATAGTTGAATTATGACGATGATTGTTGAAGATTTCGAAAAAAAAACATGCCGACTGGGAGCCAAATCCCTTGCGGTGTATGCAGAGATAACCGATTACATTAACCGATATATGCATCAATTGCATTATATATAGCAGCTATCTATAATCCAACCGAAAAATGTAGGTGATATTACCGGTTAAATAACCTAAAATGAAGAAATTTTTTTTTCGTCGAAAAGGAGTTCCTGGGGCAATGGAAATATCACCACCGATCTGGGGACAGTCGATGGAAGGAGGTGGCTCAGGATCGAAGCGAGTGGCTCTCTAGAGGTTTATGTCCAGCAGTGGAAGAACATGGATAGAAATGATGATGAAGGAGCGTAGGTACTTTCAGTTTGCTTGCTTAGTAAATCACTGTGTGCCGACTT
Source organism: Pyralis farinalis (assembly GCA_947507595.1). Taxonomy (NCBI): domain Eukaryota; kingdom Metazoa; phylum Arthropoda; class Insecta; order Lepidoptera; family Pyralidae; genus Pyralis; species Pyralis farinalis. Next base: position 9,891,686 of record OX382264.1, read on the forward strand.
CTTTTTGCCAAAGCCTAGTTTGTTAGTAATAAGAGAGCCTCCGCGCACAGTAAGGTTAGGTTTGACTTTAAAGATTTAATTTGGTTTGATTCCAATTCGATGGTGGATAAGCTCTAATGACTATATTAGAACGATGGAGCTAATCTGATGATGGAGTTTCAAAATGGCCACAGGCACTTCTCTATGGTTACGATTAAGTCCATTGAGTCTAGTTTTCGTTCGATAAGACAAGTCAGGTTAGCGTAAACTAGAATATATGCATTGATTTCCGCAGAATTGATGGTGACCTTTTATTTATTTATTTATAAAGGTACACCAACGACGCGTGACCTCCTTAATATTATATTAAAGTTCTTTTAATTAATATTATTTTGTTTTTTTTTTATTTTATTCCGAGTTTCAGATAATTGTCCAAATTTGAAATTTAACTTTTGAGGTAATTACGTCGATAGTCAAAATTCAAATTATATAGATACGGTTCAAGGCCACCTAAGTCATTGTATATCATTGCATATATTTCCGTTACAAATTATTATTAATGCGTAATTAATAGCGGAAGCACACAAAGCAGGTTAGATCAAATTGCATGTAAATTTGACTTTCGCGTAATAATGTCTGAATCTATTAACTATTTTGGATGTGCTTATAGTTTAGTATGGGTTTGTGTGTGAATGTGTAGATACTTAGATAACTGTGTGTACTTAGTGTTTACAGTATGTGTATAACAGAATTAGTGAATTTATCTCAATGTAACTTAGCGTGAGTATACTTCCAGAATAAACCAATAGTAGGTTGACATTGGGTATATCTAATTTTAATATGAAATGTTGCATGCCTTTTGATAGAATATGGCTAAGTTCTATAACATTTTTTTTCCAACTCTATAATTATGTACCCATATTCGCAATAAATATATTTGATTTGATTTAGTTTACTAGTCGTTTCAAAATAGAAAGTATTTTCAACCCTCCAATGGACATTGACGAGCTCGGTTGCGCAGTGGCTAGTAATGCTACTTTGACACCAACGCTCGTGGGTACGCCATGGTTCCCACTCAGAACCAACATTTGTGTGCAGGAACGTCTCTGTTTGTCTTGGTCTGGATGTTTTTAAAAGAGGAAGAGCGCATCAAAACAACCCATCTGGAGAAATATCTCTACCTCACAGAAAATCGCAACGAAATAACATCTTTCTGAGGCTTGTTTTGTTCCTGCGTGTGAGTGAGGTCACCAGTATTTACCTAAGGAGTTACTGTGTCAGCAGCATCGCGCGAGTGATACTTAATATATTACACGCCGGTACCTTACAATTTAGTATAAAAAAAAGACAAAATATCGTCTTGCATTGATAAATATAATATTAAATAAATATTGTCGGACAAATTACACAGCGCCATCTAGCCCCAGAGTAAGCGAAGCTTGTGTTATGGGTGCTAGACAACTGATAAACATACGTAAGTATATTTTTTTTTGTAAATATATACATATTATCATAGAAAATACCTGAACAAGACAAACAGGCAATGTTAAAATTAATTTACTACATATCATGATATTCTCCGTTGATCAAAAATATTAACTTGATAAAATATTTACGTATAAATTTATGTTAACAGGATTATCTTGTAAAGAAGCGATCACTTACTGAACTCTAGTTTCCGGGAACATGATATATGGGACCCGTAGCCCTTTTGCCCTACGCCGCCAGCCCACGCGTTATTTCCGTCGGCATTTTGAACAAAGAGATCGTAAGGTAAGTAAAAGCGTGAGGCTATTAGGTCAGTCAGCTAACTGACGAATATAGTTTAAAAATATAAAATAAAAATGTTACGTGAAATACACAAATATAACACATTAAAGGGAAAACCCCATATTTCTATTTACCTTATCTAGATATCTGCCTTTGCAACAAATCTGAGCAAAAATCATTTACCTTACACAATTTCACAACACGTAAATTCATAGATATTTTCTAAACGAGCATAGTGTGTTGCATATTTGCAAATACGCCTCAAGTATGCCGTATTACGTGTGCAATCTGCATTGGTTAGACGTCATTTATAATCGAAACACGTCTCGCATTTGTATGCAGAAGGACACTCCATCTGAGCGAAGCCTGCACTCCGTGATTCCTGGACCTGCAAACGTCCCCCCACATGTTATTAGAGGTAAGTAAGCGAGGTAAGTACTTGTATTAATTAGCTGTCTCTCTATGTATGCATGTATAACTTCACGCCAAATCGCTTGCGGGGTAGGAAGAGGGAACCGAGTGCCATATAAATGGATCGCTACATACCTCACTCACTTCCTTAACATTAATTGTTCTTCTCGTGCAGCGTGCATGAGCGGCGGTTTCTAAAGCTCCTGACATCACCTTTTGATAGAACCCGATCATTTTGGTTATGGCAGGTAAGTTTGTTTCTTTGTTATATCTTTATTGTACATAAAATAACAATGAAAAATGTAAATTAAAATGCAACACATTATTAACAAAGGCGGACTTATTCCTATAAGGAATCTCTTCCAGTCAACCTTTGAGTGGATGGTGGTGATTGGAATTTGTTAAGCGAGTGGCCCGGTAGTAAGTACAACATAAACGAAACATATCATTATAATAATAAACAAATACAAAAATAATATATGTCAAAATAAATAATAAAATTTAAAGTAGCTAGATAAAATAGAAAATAATATAAATATATATGTAAGGAGATGAAAAAAAACCATAAAAAGTAAATGAAAAAAATAAAAAAAGATTAGTAAAAAAATAAAATATAAAATCAGCTAAAGCACCATGATCATCGTGAGAGCCTTTCAGAGCTAGTTTAAACGATTCAATGGTGGGAGACAATTTAATGTGCAAAGACAGTGAATTCCACAATTTTGCAGCATGAACCGAGAAAGATTTGGTGTATGTACTACTGGTGTGCATAGGAATATTCAGTAAAGGATCCACTGAAGAACGCAGACGATTATCTATATCGCGAAATTGAAACCTTTCACGTAAGTACTCAGGAGCAGATGGGTTAAATAGTACGTTGAAAAGAAGGCACAATATGTGGAATTTTCTACGTAGCCTAATCGGATACCAACCGAGCTGCTTGCGAAATTCAGAGATGTGGTCATACTTCCGCAGACCAAATACGTACCTTACACAAAGATTCATTAGTCTGTCTAGTTTATCAAGCAACCCTTCCGCCGGATCCAGGTAAGCCACATCACCAGTTACGGTCGAAGAGATCGGTGTAACAGTGCCGTCAAAAACTAAACTGGAAATCAACATGGAGTCCAATTTAGGAATGAAGTGGGAACTACCAATTATAATCGCTTGTGACTTAGCTGCATTAATTATAATACCAAAGCATTAGGACCATTGAGAAATGGCAGCGAGATCAGAGTTGACGATATTAATAGCTTGAGAAATATTAGATAGAGAGGCAGCCGTGTATATTTGAAGATCATCTGCGTATAAATGAAAGGAAGAAGACAGTGGTAGAGTTATGCCATTAATAAACATAGCGAATAAAACTGGCGATAAAGTCCCTCCCTGGGGAACTCCGGCAGTCAAGTCACACCATCAGACCGACAGTCGCCGACCCTCACCAATTGACGTCATCCTTTGAGATATGACTCAAACCAGGTAAGCAAAATGGGTGAAAGGTTGAAAGTTTTAATGACACCCAGTAATATATCATGATCAACAGAATTGAAAGCGCTAGTAAAATCCAGGAGTGAGAGAACAGTAAGATTTTTATTCTCAATATTATAGCGAATGTCATCTGTGATTTTGAGTTTTTTTTAAGTCTTGACCTTCTTCGGCTGCTACATCTGCATTTTGCATTGTATATCTGTTTCGTAATTATTTCTTCCTGCATTCTTTCCACATGTCCGAACCAACGGAGCACGCCTCTTCTCAATGTCATCGTTTGAATTTAAATTATGAACGTAATAGGTTTTTAACTCCAAAAATAGCGCATAATCATAGATCTTAACAGTCTTAGAAATTAAAAATAAAATAAATAATATATAAGTGTCACTCGCGCGATGCCACCTCCGTTGCTAGCACAGCAACTCCTTAGGAGCTTACTGGTGACCTCATTCACACGCAGAAACACATCAATCCTCCAGGGAGTTGTTATTTGGCTGCGGTTTACTGTGTGGTGGAGGTACTTCCCCAGATGGGATGCTGTGATGCGTTCTACCTCTCTTAAAAACATTAAGACCAAGACAAATAAACATATTTATGTACACAAATGTTTGTCCTGTGTGGGAATCGAAGCTACGAGCGTTGGTGTCAAAGTGCCGTTATAATCCATTGAGCCACCGAGATCGTCAAAATATAAAATATTTAAATAATAAACTAAACTTAACTTCATTGAAATCTACAAGTATTGTAATGGTACCAGCACATCTTATCGATAATAAGATTGCGTAATATTATTCAAAATTGGAATGGTTTAAAATTCCTTAAGATTGTTGTATGGTCGAAAGCAACGTGGCTGTACGCACATGTGCAACCCATTATTTTTTGTTAGCCGGCACCGAGCTCGTCGAGCTTATGCAATCAAATTAGGGTTACCCAAGACTATAGAACAAACCCACGTAAGATATGTTGATGTTTTGGTGAAATTCAAAATTGATAATGAATACAAGATCGAACCGATCTGTTGGAAATAATTAAGACAAATAGATGTTTGAGAATAATTGGATTACAAGTGGTTCGACGCAATCCCTGCCTCTAAGAAGAAAGCTCTTAGGTGTTGCGGTCAAGACTTTAAGTCTGGAGTTTATTCGGGTATTTAGGATAAGATCTAATTTGGTACTAATCACAGTTAATTAGCATGTGTAAATTATGCATTATTCGGTAAATTAAGTTAGTTGTAAGGCCTAGTCTGGAGTGGAGAATGTGTACGGAACCTTGCGTTTAAACACAGATCGGCGTGGCGGTTTTTACGGGGGTGAAGCGCGCGCGGGGTTTGTCGTGGACTATATAGGCAATGGGAATCGTTGAGACGAGACACAATAGCTAATACTGACTGTGAGGCGAAACGTATTTCGGGAATTCTTAGAAACTTGGTACTTTTGTAACTTAAGCAATCAGTATTCGTTGGGCTATTAGGCTATAAGATTTGTTAACCAATTCTTATAGTTTTCTTTAAATTCGCGATAGTTTGTTTTAAAGTGGCTTGTTATTAAGCAGTATTGACACATTTCAAGCACCGTGGTAAACTGACTGTGACAACTGAGCGGAGTTTGAAATGTATAGAAGCATTACACGATTTCAGTACGGTTAGGTAAGCTGTGCTGAAGTCCCTCCACAGAACACTAGGGAAACGCTTTGCTAGCTCGAAAATAAAGCGCTTGTGAAGTGTACACATACATTTATCGAATGTCGGGGCGACTATGAATCCCTAGATTTGAGCAATTTATTAATTGCGGAAGATCTAGGCTCGCGTGAGTCTGCGTGAGCCACATTCGAAGTTAACGGGCCATAGAACTAGGAGATCAGATACACACACGCCCGTTGGCTGTCTACACAAAGTTATATACACATATATATATTTTATAACACAACTATCTATACACAACGTTCTTAGACACACTCGCGTTAGGGCGTTAGGTCACATCCCGGGTCTTGTTTCTTTGAATCCGCGATAGTTTCTGTTAGATAATTAGGTTTAGGATTAGAGAATTTAAGTTGTAAGGTTCCGAATAGGATCCATTGTCGACTAAGTTATAAATAAGTGCTTGTTCGCATGAGTTTGAATGTTTATTGAATAAGGTGGTTGGTAGTGTAAGGATCTCGCGATTTTGACTATATAACGCTCTCATTTTATTTTATTTTGGAAAAAAAGAGGATATATTTATATCAGTAAATGTAACATCATAGTGTGCGGTAGAGATTAATCAGTGTTTAGCCCCGTGGCTTTGAACATCGATTAATTTTGGTCGGGCGTCCGTGGTAGATCATGTCGGGCCTGTAACCAGTTTGAAAGCACGCATATCAGACGGTTATTCACTCGACTGATATGGTTGGGTACCGTACACTTTACAATAAATGATGAAGTTTCTTTAAAGTACTGTAGGGTTGGAATACCATAAACACGAGAGCATAACTTACGCGATAACGTCCCGCGTGAATAAGCAAAAGAACGCTATAAGCGTCAATAAACTTTGATTTCCGATAAGCTTGTAATTCATTCGTATAGCGAGAAAGTAATTAACATGTCTTTAAAATGTTAAGGCAATCCGCCGAGTGTATTCAATTCACTCCCATCCAGTCCCATTAATTGGTAAAACCCGATCAGGGTTTAAGAGCTCTTACACAATCAATAATGCGCACATATAACTTATAATATATAAATTATACCAATGGACTTGGAATTTTTAAGGCTTGGAGCAGTGGCTATCAGTTGCAACAACAAATATTAAATAAAAGTCGTACGCACACAATTACATGTTTATATAAGTACATTGTTTCTTTGCGAAGAAACCAGCTCCAAAGACCTTAGCTGTGTGTTGGAAATCCCGGCCAGGGTAATTAAGCCACGATATAAATATTATAATACGAACCACACACATGCAAATAAAAGTTCGACTAATCTCGAGCTTATGGGCGGATTTCCATTATTAACTCGTATATACGACACTAGGCACTAAAACATCGAAATATCTTGCATCCATATATATATATCAACAAATCGAAGCAGAGCTGTTATTTCAACTGTACATAGGCTGGGGGAGATAGGGCTTTAGGTAAATACAGAATACATAAGACGATACTAGGTAACATAGGTAGGGTTTGATCACGAAACACATAGGTAGGGCTTAAAACCGAGATTAGGTTATCTAGGTAGGTCTTATATTAGACACACGTAGGGCATAAGACAAATAGGTATGTTATCTAGGTAGGACGTAACATTAAACACATATGTAGATCTTAGAACAAGTACACTAAAGAAGTATAGGTTAGGCACATAAGTAGGGAAGTTAGGACATTAGGTAGGGAAGATTTGTAGAGCTTAGCAAGGCAGGAACGTTTAGTTCGTTAGGTAAGATAATAATAACAAAATAGCAATAGATTTAGGTAGGGTTCCTCAGTAGCAGTAGGTGTAGTTAAATAGTAGGTAGAGGCATTAATAGTAGGCAGATAGGCTGGACACGTTCCAGTCCATTAAGTTAGGTAGGAACTAATAGGCATATCTGTATCTGTAAGTAGGCTTAGGCATTCTGCATTCATTCCATTTACATCCCGAGGCAAAAGCAGTAGGTAGGTAGGGTGGGTCGCGCTGCGGCCCAGTACATCTGGTGCTCGTGAGCGAGGATCGAATACAAGTAGGGTTACTACGGCTAAACACAACGTAATTTATATAATAATATCAAGCATTTCGGCTAGTTAGATAAGTTTGCGTTAACTGCTTAGCATCAGGCGAGCTTAAGCATAAACACAACATAAGAGTAAAAAGAAAACTAGCATTCAAGCTATATACCTAGGGTTCAATAAGTGGTTGCTTTTTAGAATAGTAACTGATATATTCATAGACAGCGGTGTGCATTTGCCATCAGGCAAGAGGAAAATAAAAGTTAGCAATCGAATATACAAATTGGTTGTTAGTTATCGGTTCTGTAAATTAATTTACTTAACATAAAGTAGATAGATTTATCTTTGAAACAAGCATACAAATAATTAGTTAAGGTTAGCGGTGTGGTCGCTGCATAGCGTAAGGTATATAGAATTATCATCGAAACGAGCATTCAATTGGTTAGCTAGTTTAACGATCGTTAAACTTTACATTTCAACTTGGTGTAGGCTACGGCTTGCGTAGCAGGTCAGATTTTTTTTTGTAATTTAGAGTGAGCAAAAGGTCTCTCTGGGTTTCCGTGAAACCGACATATGGCAGTAATAAAACATTTTGAGACTCTCATAAGCAACATGTTTATGTGAACAGGTCAGAATTTTTTGTGGAAACAAGAGTATTGGGTTCGGTTTAAGTGTCAATTTTATAGTTACCACTTGTTTCGGTTTCAAGTGAGTTAGGGTTGGTATTTTGTTATACTCGTATTACAAAAAAAAGGGATTCTGGACTATTGAAACGACTGGGGTGTGAACGTTTGCATAAAAGTGTGGTAGATTGGAAGTTAGTTTTAGTACGGTTAGTTTAGACGGTTGTGTGTACGTTAGTTATTATGGCTGGGCGACGACCTCGCAAGACTAGGTTGGGGGTCCAAAACGAGTTGAGCAATGATCTATTACAAAGTATACTACAGAGATTGATAGCATTAGAAGAAAGACAGACCTCAGTTAACACCACAACGCCAGATAGTGGGCTAGAGTCTAATAATTTGAACTCTTTATCAGACCAGGGGGAGACTATTTCCCTTCCAGGAACTAGTAGGCGTGATTTTGGAAGTAGTTCAGTTGAGACAAGATCAGTGTGTGTCTATAAATCTACACAGACGCTACCTAAATTTAATGGTCGAGACGCGGGCAATCCGATGGTTTTCCTAAGAGATCTCAAACGTTATTTAAAGATAACAGGTTCAGAGGATCGAGCATTATTTATCGCAACGGATAGCTTATGTGATGACGCGAAGATACGGATGAGTATTTATCGCGACAGTTGGCGAAATTTCAGTGATTTCGAACGGGACTTTCGTTTAGTCTTTTGGAGTAATAGTGAGCAGGAGCTGGTAAAACAGAGATTTATGTCGAGTCAATATAGGATTGATTCATCTGGAACTTCGATGGAGCTATATTTAGCCAAGCAGTTAGATAGTGTATACGATCTGACTTTACCATTCACAGAATCTGAGAAAATAAACACGATATTCAGGCAGTTACCTACACATGTTCAAACAGTCTGGTTTGCTAGACCGCAGACAGGTAATATACAGGAGGCAGTAGAATTCTTACGCCATCTAGAGAGGAATGTGGTGATAAACCCGGTTGGTCATTATGGTAGTAACAGGCGTGATGCACCACGTGCAGGGCGTGCGTGGGGCCCACAAACAAACGCTATTAGGGCCAGACCGTATTATAGATCTCAGACAGGTCGAGGGAACTTACGCGGCAGTGTAAATAGCAACAGAAACTTTAATAGACGAGGGCGTGGCGCGTATATACAAGGTCGCAGTAGTGTAGGAACCCATAAGGTGATTGAATTCGTAAAGAGTACGGAAGTTTTGGACAAGACAAAACAAAACTTAGAGAAGGAAAAAAACTAATTAACGCGCGGGAGTTAGTCCCCGCGCGGAACTATTTTTCATGTGAATACATGAATAAATTTGGGTGTAAGCCTGATATAAATTCGATACATACAGCGTATAGACTATGCAATATTGAAGCGTTAGTAGGTATAAACGAGTTTATTGAGTTAATAAATTTTAGGAGTAAATTGTTAAATATGTGTATGTATGAGGACGAAGTTAGGTTCGGCAGAAATATGAAAGCACTATACACGGTGTTTGCGGACACGGAAATTTTAGGAAATGATAGAACGGAACAGGTTTCTTTGCCTGAGATAAAAGTGACAATACAAGGTTTAGAAGTGACTGCTTTAATTGATACGGGAAGTGAGGTGACGTGTATAAGAGGTGATATATTCGAGCAGATTTCGGCAGGGGGTAGGCAGTGGCCAGACATCCCCATACCAGCGGTTAACGTTGTTGGAGCGTTTGGTGTTAGTAAAGAAAAGGTCAACAGGTTAATAATTTTACCATTAGAAATCAATGAGCGTGTTGTAGATACTCCTATGTTAGTTTTAAATAAGTTGCCGAAAGAAATGATTTTAGGCTATGACTGGTTGACGACAGTAAAGGCGTGTATCTCTTGTAGCAGTTCAGGAACATTATCAGTGACGTATGGAGAGCGTACTAGTGAGGTACATATGATTGATAACGAGGGTATGAATGAACGATGTAACTTTGTACTTACCACAAGTAAGAATGGTTATACCATAGAGCAAATAAGAGAGTATGTATCTAAGTTGGAATTACCGGTAGAGCATAGGAATAAATTGCAAGAAGTTTTGGTTAAGAATAAGGAGGTGTTTTCTGATAGGCCAGGGGTAATTCATAAATACGTTCATGAAATTAAAATGAAAGACGAAACGCCATTCATAAAACGATCCTATCCAATTCCACATGCGTACCGCCAGGAAGTACAGAATAAGATTTCGGAATTGGAAGCGTTAGGCGTCATTAGTAGAGCGCAAACGGCTTACAGTAGCCCATTGACGTACACAATTAAGAAGGACGGTTCCGTTAGAGTTTTGCTTGATGCCCGGGAATTGAACTCTCGAATGGTGGGAGAAACAGAGTGTGCTCCTTTGGCTAGTGAAATTTTACAGTCAGGTTACAAAATAGATTATTTAGCAGTATTAGATATAAAGGATGCATATTTTAGTGTACCTTTGACCGAGGAATCTAAACAGTACACAGGGTTTGTAGTGTCAGGGAAAAGTTATGTGTACAACCGTTTACCACAAGGATTGAAAACATCTGTTGGATCCTTTTCACGCGCGATGGATATTATACTAGGAAGCGAAGTTAGGAGTTATTGTTTGAACTTCTTAGATGATTTGGCTATTTTAACTAAAGGCAGTTTAGTGGAGCATATAAAGCAGGTTGATGCCGTTTTGACTAAGTTGAGAGAGGCAGGGTTCAAGTGTTCTTTGACGAAGTGTCAATTCGCCGCGAAAGAGGTTAAGTTGTTAGGATTTATATTGAGTACGGAAGGGGTATGTATAGATCCAATGAAGGCGGAGGCAGTGCAGGAATATCCGATACCTAGGACAATTAAACAGGTCAGAGCTTTCCTAGGGTTTGTAAATTATTTTAGGCGGTTTATTCCAAATTTTGCGAATCTAACTAAGCCATTATATGAGCTATTAAATAAAGGGGTTAGATTTCATTGGGACGAACGGTTACAAGGTTGTTTCGAAGAAATAAAAAAATCTTTTGTGCATAATATTATGTTATCACAACCGGTATATGGTTCTGAGTTTTATGTGCAGACAGATGCGAGTTCAGTAGGACTCGGGGAATATGTATATCAATTAGATGAAGGAAAAGGAATTAGAATAATAGGGTTTTGTTCGTGTGCCTTTAAAGGAGCTCAATTAAGATGGTCAGTATCAGAACTTGAGATGTACGCTATAATTTATACTTTAAAAAAATTTGAAACGTATTTGAGGGGTAATAAGATTGTTATAAACACAGATCACAAAGCGTTAATATTCTTGAAATCATGGACGTTATTAGGTGCTCGAGTGACAAGGTGGATTCTGTATTTAGAAACATTCGATTACGAGATTCGTTATGTGCGAGGAAGTGAGAACGTTGTAGCTGACGCGCTTAGTCGTTACATAGTAGGCACAGAACCAGGGAAACGCAGTAGGGATTATAGAGCGGAGATTTTATGGTTTAAAGCAGCAAATCACCGAGAAATTTTACAAAAATTGAGAAACATAGAGGCGTTACAAGCGGAAGAGGATAGTCTAGTTAAAATCAAAAGTTGCTTGAAAAATGGTACACAAGATAGTTGTGTAAAGGGATTTAACAATTATAAATTAATAGGTGAGACTTTATACTATATAATAATAATAATAATAAATTCTTTATTCAGTAACTGTCTTAAATTAAATAACAACACTTTGTTGGGGACCCCTTTTAAGTATATTATATACTTGTGTTAGGGGACACCGCTCTTCATAACAAAATCACATTGACAGTAGGTCTATCGAAACTATGTTATAATATAACCGGTTAAAGAAATCTGATTAGATTCTCAAAATTATAACTAAAAAATAATAATAATAATAATAGTTGTGTGTTTGTGTGTTCATGAATGGAAGGGTGTGTGTGTGTGTGTGTGTGTGTGTGTGTGTGTGTGTACGAAAGTATGTGTGTGCGTCCGTGTGTGGGGGTGTGTGCGAATGTATCAATTATTTCTTCTACATATATATAACAGATCCAAAATGGTAGTTATCTATCAGAGCAAGAGAAAACAAAATGCTGGACAACAAACAATAATACAGTACAGTATTCAATCTAGCCGAATAGGACTTCAGTTTCATCGTAACTCCATGTCTTTAACAATTTTATTAGGCTAGCTTTACAATTGCGCTTGGTCATGGGATAGATATTTAAAATATTGTTTATAGCATTGTATATGGTAGCTGACCTATTGCTATATTGTCGGTTGGCAAAAGTTGTCTTCGTTAGGGGCACAGGCACAACGTTCCGTTTACGTCTTCTGTTATCCAATCGATTAATGGGATTATATTTTAATCTTTTGTGTACGTTTAGGATCGTGTTAACTATACACAGCTGTCTAACAGAAAGAACATCACTATGGAGGTATAGATCATGGGTTGGGAACCTATATGGTTTAAAGTATATGACTTTCAAAAGCGATCTCTGTGCGCGTTCTAACTCGAGAAACTTAGTCTTAGTCGCTCCTCCCCAGACAGGTATACAGTATTCTAGTAGTGACTGTGCCAACGAGACATAGACTTGCTTTAGTAACCTCCTGTCAGCTATATGACGAAGAGACTTGAAGAGCCACACAAGCTTACGGATTCTGGCCATGACTTGCTCCAACTGGGCGTGCCAAGACAACCTCTGATCAACTACTACTCCTAGATATTTGGTGGTGTTAACTTTTGTAACTAAGTTACAAATACAGGCATTATTGTGATCATCGCCATTATGCAATTTTATTTGAAAGTTATTATCTGGTTGTGTTGAATGATAATTAGTAAAAGCCATGAAGTTAGTTTTATTTATATTTAGCGTCAGTAAGTTAATTTGTAGCCAATTAGATACGATCCTGAGCCCATTTTCAGTTATTTTTTTTACTGAGTCCCAGGAATCAGCAGCAAAGACGATAGCTGTATCATCAGCATAAGAGTACACCTTACCATGTTTGATTTTCATGTTACACAAATCATTAATGTACATCAAAAACAAGGTCGGGCCCAAGACACTCCCCTGTGGGACCCCATATGTCACATAGGACTCTTCACTGACGTAGTTCTCAATCTTTACACATTGCTTACGGTTAGTAAGGTAATCTGTAAGTAGTGCATTTGGAGCTCCTCTAATACCTATGCTTTCCAGCCTGTTTACAAGAATGGGGACAGAAACTGTATCAAAAGCTTTTTTTATATCAAGAAACACGGAGATACATTTCCTTCTCTTATCTACTTCTTGTACAATATGCGAAGTTAGCGCTATAATTGCATCTTCGGTTGATAGTCCCTGCCGGAAACCATATTGCGAATCAGAAATAAGGTTATAATGATGTAAGTAGTTTACAAGTCTTTTGTTTATCAACTTTTCTAGTATTTTTGAAATGGCAGTAAGAACTGATATCGGCCTATAATTTGATATGTCTTGTCTGTCTCCACTCTTGTACACAGGCGTGATAATGGCTTTTTTTAAGGCAGCAGGGAAAATACCTTTTCCGAAACTCAGGTTAACGAGATGCGTAATAGCTATATATAATATACTATATGAGGCCGAACAAAAGTGAATTGTTGTTAGTCATTCCGGGAACACTGCGGGACGGTTTGATATCACACATTCATGAAGAGATAGGTCATTTTGGAAAATATAAGGTGTTGGCCTTTGTAAAATCTAGATATTATTTTCCCAGGATGAATGCGGAAATTGCTAGGGTCGTGAGGAGTTGCGATATTTGTCAAAAGGTCAAAAATGATAGAGTAAAATTACGAGGACCATGTACGCCTGTAATTTCTAATAGTTTAGGCGAGAAAGTGATGGCGGATCTGTACGGACCGTTACCTACAGGCAAGTTCGGGTATAAATACGTATTTGTAATACAGGATGTATTTAGTAAACTGATTAAATTGTACCCATTACGCGCGGCAACTAGTCGGGGGGTTTTGGCGTGCACTAAGAAGTTTAATGAGATAATGCCTATAAAGACAATTATTACGGACAATGGATCACAATTTGTGTCAAAAGTTTGGGAGTCAGGCCTAAGGATGCTCAATATAAACGTTAAACATACTTCGATCTACTGTCCGATATCGAATTGCACAGAACGGGTTAATAAAGAGATAGGTAGATTAGCGAGAACGTATTGTAACCAGTCACATCGTAGCTGGGTTGATTTAATCCCTGAGATCGAACGGTGTTATAACGATGTATGTCATAGCAGTTTAGGTAACTCACCGAATGAGGTAGTATATGGAGAAAGGGCAGAGTTAAGTACTGATAGGTATTTGAATATAGAAACGAATACAGTCAATGTAGAGTCAATCCGCGCACAGGTAAGCGAATATGCACGTAAGATGGCAGGACAACGAGCCAAATGTTTTGATAAAGTAAATAGGTTGATAACTTACCAAGTCGGTGATTTAGTTAAGTTGCGGACAGTACCTAAGTCTGATAAGGCGCACAAATTGACTAAAAAGTTCGCATTACTATATAGTGGGCCGTACGAGATTGGAGCGATACCATATGCCAACTGTTACACATTGATAAATCCAAATACGCGAGAAATTAAAGGTAATTATAATACGATTAATATAGCGCGGTACTATGGTGGCAGGAAAGAAAGGATTACTGTGGTTAAGGTTTAGTGTCATGGGAGTTTAGGAGGTATTCAAGTTAGAGACGGGAAACCATTAAAGCTATGTAGAATTTATCAAGACGGGAGTTATGGGTTAATTCTTCTTGCTCCTTACTGACGGAGAAGGTTATATCTTGTGAGGATGCAGTCTAACATTTACACGTTATTCAACATCTCAAGGGGGAGGTTGTAATGGTACCAGCACATCTTATCGATAATAAGATTGCGTAATATTATTCAAAATTGGAATGGTTTAAAATTCCTTAAGATTGTTGTATGGTCGAAAGCAACGTGGCTGTGCGCACATGTGCAACCCATTATTTTTTGTTAGCCGGCACCGAGCTCGTCGAGCTTATGCAATCAAATTAGGGTTACCCAAGACTATAGAACAAACCCACGTAAGATATGTTGATGTTTTGGTGAAATTCAAAATTGATAATGAATACAAGATCGAACCGATCTGTTGGAAATAATTAAGACAAATAGATGTTTGAGAATAATTGGATTACAAGTGGTTCGATGCAATCCCTGCCTCTAAGAAGAAAGCTCTTAGGTGTTGCGGTCAAGACTTTAAGTCTGGAGTTTATTCGGGTATTTAGGATAAGATCTAATTTGGTACTAATCACAGTTAATTAGCATGTGTAAATTATGCATTATTCGGTAAATTAAGTTAGTTGTAAGGCCTAGTCTGGAGTGGAGAATGTGTACGGAACCTTGCGTTTAAACACAGATCGGCGTGGCGGTTTTACGGGGGTGAAGCGCGCGCGGGGTTTGTCGTGGACTATATAGGCAATGGGAATCATTGAGACGAGACACAATAGCTAATACTGACTGTGAGGCGAAACGTATTTCGGGAATTCTTAAAAACTTGGTACTTTTGTAACTTAAGCAATCAGTATTCGTTGGGCTATTAGGCTATAAGATTTGTTAACCAATTCTAATAGTTTTCTTTAAATTCGCGATAGTTTGTTTTAAAGTGGCTTGTTATTAAGCAGTATTGACACATTTCAAGCACCGTGGTAAACTGACTGTGACAACTGAGCGGAGTTTGAAATGTATAGAAGCATTACACGATTTCAGTACGGTTAGGTAAGCTGTGCTGAAGTCCCTCCACAGAACACTAGGGAAACGCTTTGCTAGCTCGAAAATAAAGCGCTTGTGAAGTGTACACATACATTTATCGAATGTCGGGGCGACTATGAATCCCTAGATTTGAGCAATTTATTAATTGCGGAAGATCTAGGCTCGCGTGAGTCTGCGTGAGCCACATTCGAAGTTAACGGGCCATAGAACTAGGAGATCAGATACACACACGCCCGTTGGCTGTCTACACAAAGTTATATACACATATATATATTTTATAACACAACTATCTATACACAACGTTCTTAGACACACTCGCGTTAGGGCGTTAGGTCACATCCCGGGTCTTGTTTCTTTGAATCCGCGATAGTTTCTGTTAGATAATTAGGTTTAGGATTAGAGAATTTAAGTTGTAAGGTTCCGAATAGGATCCATTGTCGACTAAGTTATAAATAAGTGCTTGTTCGCATGAGTTTGAATGTTTATTGAATAAGGTGGTTGGTAGTGTAAGGATCTCGCGATTTTGACTATATAACGCTCTCATTTTATTTTATTTTGGAAAAAAAGAGGATATATTTATATCAGTAAATGTAACATCATAGTGTGCGGTAGAGATTAATCAGTGTTTAGCCCCGTGGCTTTGAACATCGATTAATTTTGGTCGGGCGTCCGTGGTGGATCATGTCGGGCCTGTAACCAGTTTGAAAGCACGCATATCAGACGGTTATTCACTCGACTGATATGGTTGGGTACCGTACACTTTACAATAAATGATGAAGTTTCTTTAAAGTACTGTAGGGTTGGAATACCATAAACACGAGAGCATAACTTACGCGATAACGTCCCGCGTGAATAAGCAAAAGAACGCTATAAGCGTCAATAAACTTTGATTTCCGATAAGCTTGTAATTCATTCGTATAGCGAGAAAGTAATTAACATGTCTTTAAAATGTTAAGGCAATCCGCCGAGTGTATTCAATTCACTCCCATCCAGTCCCATTAATTGGTAAAACCCGATCAGGGTTTAAGAGCTCTTACACAATCAATAATGCGCACATATAACTTATAATATATAAATTATACCAATGGACTTGGAATTTTTAAGGCTTGGAGCAGTGGCTATCAGTTGCAACAACAAATATTAAATAAAAGTCGTACGCACACAATTACATGTTTATATAAGTACATTGTTTCTTTGCGAAGAAACCAGCTCCAAAGACCTTAGCTGTGTGTTGGAAATCCCGGCCAGGGTAATTAAGCCACGATATAAATATTATAATACGAACCACACACATGCAAATAAAAGTTCGACTAATCTCGAGCTTATGGGCGGATTTCCATTATTAACTCGTATATACGACACTAGGCACTAAAACATCGAAATATCTTGCATCCATATATATATATCAACAAATCGAAGCAGAGCTGTTATTTCAACTGTACATAGGCTGGGGGAGATAGGGCTTTAGGTAAATACAGAATACATAAGACGATACTAGGTAACATAGGTAGGGTTTGATCACGAAACACATAGGTAGGGCTTAAAACCGAGATTAGGTTATCTAGGTAGGTCTTATATTAGACACACGTAGGGCATAAGACAAATAGGTATGTTATCTAGGTAGGACGTAACATTAAACACATATGTAGATCTTAGAACAAGTACACTAAAGAAGTATAGGTTAGGCACATAAGTAGGGAAGTTAGGACATTAGGTAGGGAAGATTTGTAGAGCTTAGCAAGGCAGGAACGTTTAGTTCGTTAGGTAAGATAATAATAACAAAATAGCAATAGATTTAGGTAGGGTTCCTCAGTAGCAGTAGGTGTAGTTAAATAGTAGGTAGAGGCATTAATAGTAGGCAGATAGGCTGGACACGTTCCAGTCCATTAAGTTAGGTAGGAACTAATAGGCATATCTGTATCTGTAAGTAGGCTTAGGCATTCTGCATTCATTCCATTTACATCCCGAGGCAAAAGCAGTAGGTAGGTAGGGTGGGTCGCGCTGCGGTCCAGTACAGTATTCACAATTTGTTTTGTCATTACTACTTTCAACTACAATTAAGTTTTATTCCAAAGCCGTTAGTTTTGTTTTTCTACCATTAAAGTGGTGTTGTAAACAAGCATACAACCCGCCTGATGATAAACACTTGCAACACCAGCACCTACGTATCTTTTTTAGCGTCGATCTATACTCAATCCACAAAATTTTATTGCTTCTATAAGGTTAAAAAAGGTTAAATAGTTGCTAAAATAGACCCATATTACCTTGTCGGGCGTTGCAATATAGTTTTAATAGGGATTTTACTTTTCCTATATAGATAAATTGTTATCATTAAATAAATGTCTACATTTTTACAATTCATGTCGTCATAAAACTAAAACTCTACAATTCATATATAGGTATATTTAATAATAAATTTTATGTCAGAAATACATACATGCACATCCAATTTAACATTATACATTTATTTCATTACGTCTTATGCTATGTCACTTTTTTATTTAAATACAGTTCAATTATTTATTTCTCTATTTATTCGTTTATTTATAACGTATCATAACGTATATTTGTTAACGTAACGTAATCAGTAATTCTTTCAATTTCTTTAGAAATATTTTGTAACTTGTTTCTTCTTTGATATTTTCTGGGACCTTGTAATATTTTTTAAGAACATAACAAAGGGACTAGTTGAATGTGTTTGTATACGGAATGCCGTTAGCGTTAATTTATTATTCTTTTTCTGGCCATATGTGATTTGTTCATCTCGTTTTGTGAAAAATTGGGAATATTTTCGCACAAATTTGCAAGTTTCGAATATATACATGCACGATAATGTAAGCATTTACGGTTTTTTTTTTTTAAGTTGCTACTTATTTCTATATTTATCATTATCCGTATTAATTTCTTATGTAGTGTGAAGAGGGACGGCGCATTGGTACTAGATCCCCATAATATAACGCCATAGCTTAGCCATAAGTATGCCATAATATGTTTCAAGCAATAGATCAGTACTCTTTTTAACTTCATGCAGTGCATAATAAAAGCTAGATATTTTACAGTCAATTGTTTGAACATATAGTGCCCAATAGCTGTTTACAACTTCTATTTTTTGCCGTTATAAGGAAAATTCACGTTTTTTTTTTTGATACGGGTGGAGTGTTGATAATTTTGTTTTTGTATAATTTATTGTCAAAATATAATCAGATTACCAGTAGGTACTCGTAGCTATATTGAAAAGTTTTTTATTTATATTTGAATCGTCTATACAAGTAGTGAGCAGTAAAATGTCGTCTTCAAACACGACGAATGGAGCTTGCACAGCTTCTGCAAGACCATTTATGTAGATAAGAAACATGAAGCATCCCACTACACTTCCCTGTGGAATCGAGTCGTTTACAATTTAACCGTCTGATCGAATATTGGTAATTTTGTTAGATATTGTATCATAGCATTCTATTTTTATGAATTGTTCGCTAACTCTCAAATAGGATTAAAACCACTTTTGACACATTGCGCGTAATTTTAAGTTTGTTATTAGTAAGTTTAATTTGCTTATTATCGTGTAATGTTGCACTCTATCATAAGCTTTGCTCGTATCTAATGATATTCCTACAGCGTGTTCTTTCGCTATACTGCCAAGATGGTTAAGCAGTTTTTGCGAAAGCCATTAAATATTTTTCACAGAATACATATACGCGATCGCACTTGGCCCCCTCATATATTTTGGAAAATGTTGGTAATAGAGCGATGGGCCTGCATTTATTTCGGTCAGATTTTATCCTTGGTCTTGCTTTTTTATATTATTTACCGACTCTGTAAATTAGTTTACAGATATGAGAATTGCAATGATAAGTAGCAATGTTCCCTTTTTTATATAACTATGAGAGGCAAGCATACGGGTCATCTGATGTAAAGCGGTTACTGTAGCTTATGGCACTAAGCACAATTGATCAGCTGGAATGTTCCCATCAGGAGTCAACAGTTGTTCATTCCCAGTCATTATTCGATGAATTGCTAGATAGCGCTCCAAACTTAGTTACTGCTTCTGCCATCTCAAACACGAATGATCCACCGTCACTGACAATTGACTTAACCTGTGATGAGTCTGTAGTATCGAACACACAGGATAAACATGCTAGTATATGTACAATAAAATATAATAGTAATAATAGGGAATATAAAAACATCATTCAAGACCTACAATCTGAGATCCAAACCCTTAATATTTCTTTAGATTTAATGACTAAAAAATATGAGGATGCTCAAAGAGATATTGAAGAATACTGTGTAGGCATGGATAGATTAGTAGCAGACTTGAGAGAAAATGAACAAAAATTATTGTCTCTTAGCAACTTGTACAATAGGAATGAATTAACCCGAACTCCGATGAAATGTTCACAGGTAACTCGATCCTCGAAACTATGTCAAGTACATAGCCACAATGTGAATGAGGCCATTAATAGTAGTGCTTTTCAACAGATGTCATCATCATTAAATAATAATAGCGAAAATAATAACTCCAACATAATAATGTATAGTGATGAAATGGGTAAAAACATGGGCCAATTATTATTACAAAAATCAGGAAAACTGGTTACCAATTATTGTTTGCCTGGAGCCAGTTTCACTCAAATAGTAGATAGAATAGTTAAGAGGGATTACCACCCCAACACAACTTTAATTGTTTTTATTGGGAGGAGAGGAAATCTAAATAAACATATAATGATTAAATATTTTAATATGTTACAACAGATAAATGTGGGAAAAGTGTTTTTATTTACTTTCCCATACAGTCAATTGTTGCCCGAGGCGGAAAATGCATCTAGGTATAGACTAAATGATAAAATGCATACATTGACATTATATGATGACAAATTTCATGTACTTGACATAAATATATTTAATAATAAATATTATAATTTGACAGAAGATAAATTTTATCTTAGCAATTTTTATAAAAGACAAATAGCAGATTCGCTATCATATTGTTTTATGAAACCAGCCAAAAGTTTGGCTAACAATCCTGCTTCTTTTGAGCAGTTAGATAATTTGACATTGAGTAATGGTACCTTGGAAGGTATTCCAAATTCTTTAAATTAGGTTACAAGACAATAGAGTTTTACTCTGGCAATGTAAATAGTAATAATAACAATATTAAAAATGGAACTAAAAGTAATAATAATACAATATCCCCATCAATTGTAAATTGTCAAGAATATAGAAAGAATAATAATTGTATCAACCTGGTGCACCAAAACATTCAGGGGATGATAGGAAAGGAGTTAGAATTGGAGTTGTTTATGAATTGTAGCAATATTGATATTTTATGTCTAACTGAGCACTGGCTAAAACCCCATCAATTCATTTTCAGCTTCAATAACCACCAGGTTGCAAGCTCATTCATCAGAGATAACTGTATACATGGTGGCTCCTTAATATTATTAAATAAGTTGCTTAAATTTAAAGAAAGGTGTGACATTGTGAGCCTCTCTGTTGAGCGAGTTGTAGAGATTTCATGCATTGAATTGGAACGATTCATTGTTATGAACCTGTATAAACCTCCTAGCACGCCCTTTGAAACATTTTCAAATATCATGGAGGATGCCTTAAATAAATTATCTAATAGCCATAAAACTGTTATAATTTGTGGAGACTTTAATATAAATATCTTGGAGAAAAATACTGTTACCTACAACTTTTTAAATTTATTTAAATCATACAATTTGCATCATATTTTTACAGAGCCAACAAGAGTAACTGCTACAAGTGCTACATGTATTGATAACATATTTAGCACTGTAAAACCTTTGAATCAATCTATAATTAATAAAGTTCAGTCAGACCATTCAGGTCAGTTGGTTTCATTTCCAAATTCTTCAAGAATACAAAGAAAGCAAATAAATTATATACCATTTACTAAAAGCCGCTTAGAAAGATTTAAGTCTAATATAGCAGAAAAAATTGTATTGTTGCCCTATCACGGTACTCCGGACCACTTGTACAGTTCGTTATTTAACTTAATCACTAGTGAATTTAATACAATCTTTACTCCAAAATAACTGTCTGTAAGTGACCGTATGACATTCAGTGATTGGGCAATTCCTGGTATTTACAAAAGTCGGAATAAATTGTATGAACTTTATGAAGAAAGGACCTGTAATCACAATCCGACTTTTCAAGAACTTGTAAAAAATTATGCCAAAATATTTAAACGAGCCTGTTCCAATGCTAAGTCTATATATTTAAGAAATAAAATTAATGGTTCAACAAATATTATTAAATCTGTTTGGGATATGATAAATAATGAGACGGGTAGAGCGAAAGTACGTAGTCGAGACTTTCAGTTAAAGATAAATGATATAGATATCAAAAATGATGTAGAAATTGCGACTGAGTTTGAAAAATATTTTTCTAACATTCCTCTTATTACTACGAGAAATCTTATGTCTTCTTCTGTATCTGCTGAACAGGTTCTCAAACAGAGCGTGGTAGAATGCGACACAATATTTGAATTTTCAGCTGTAAGCCCAAAAGATGTTTTGAACGCTTTTAAATCAATAAATATGAAAAACGCTAAAGATCTGTGGGGTCTATCTGTCAAAACCATTTCTTCTATTATTATTTCAATCGCTCCACATTTAGCTACAATATTCAATTGTTGTGTGGCATCTGGTGTATTTCCTGACTTGATGAAACATAGTAAAATCATTCCATTATTTAAATCTGGTGATAGTTCGGATCCTTCGAATTTTCGACCTGTTTCCATACTGCCCATTCTCAGTAAAATTTTTGAAAAACTAATGCTTAGCCAGTTGCTCAGACATTTCAATACACATAATTTGCTTCATAGGAAACAGTTCGGATTTACGAGAGGTTGTTCAACTATAGACGCAGGGATTCATTTGCTTAAAAGTATATTCGCGGCATGGGAGGATTCGCAAGATGCCTTGGGAATTTCTTGTGATCTGTCTAAAGCGTTTGACTGCGTGCACCATGACACTCTTGTCAGAAAATTACACCACTACGGTATCAGGAACAAGGCTCTCGAACTTCTGTCTTCTTATCTGGGCAATAGGATACAGAAGGTCGATGTTAATGGTAAAAGATCTTCGGGGTCCCCTGTAGTTATGGGAGTCCCACAGGGGTCAATTCTGGGTCCATTCTTGTTTTTGGTGTATATAAATGACTTACCTTATTATGTAAGGGATAAACATGAGATTGTGTTGTTTGCGGATGATACCTCTTTGACATTCAAAATTAATAGACGGTTAGGTAATTATGACGAAGTTAACGATGCTCTCTCTAAAGTTATTCATTGGTTTAGTGTTAATAATCTGCTTTTAAATGATAAAAAGACTAAAGTAATTAAGTTCTCAACACCTAATGTAAGACAGGTGGCTACCAATGTAAATGTTAATGGAGCTAATTTGGCCCCTGTGGAGACAACTGTGTTCTTGGGTATAACAATTGACTCCAGACTACAATGGGGCCCACAAATTGAAAAATTGTCAGGAAAACTAAGTTCTGCAGCCTATGCAGTGAAAACTATTAGACGGCTCACTGATATTGATACGGCTAGAATAGTTTATTTCAGCTACTTTCATAGTATTATGTCATATGGAATTCTTCTCTGGGGTAACTCCGCGGACATTAACACCATCTTTTTATTGCAAAAGAGAGCCATAAGAGCTATCTACAAACTTGGTCCCCGTGAGAGCCTTAGAGAAAAATTCAAAGAAATAAATATTTTAACAGTCGCATCGCAATATATCTATGAAAATCTTTTGTATGTCCACAAAAACATAGACTCATTTTGTAAAAAGAGTGATACTCATAGCATAAATACTAGATATAAGCATAATCTTGTCTTACATGCAAGCCGTCTCCACAAAATAAGTAATTCTTTTATGGGGCAATGTATACGGTTCTATAACAAACTTCCCAGCAATATAAGAGAATTGTCAATTAACAAATTTAAAACTACTATTAAAGCCAAATTGTGTAGCAGGGCATATTATAAAGTATCTGACTATATTAATGATAAAAATGCCTGGGAGTGAGTCAATCCAATTATAATGTAATTAATAAAATATGTAAATTTGTTTGGATACCAAAAGAGGGATGCCTGAGTTTTTTGGCAGTATTTTTATCAGTGCTCACCTAGTCATAAACTGCACGGTAGGGAAAAAAATTGTGACGATTCCAAACAAATGTAGCCATTTTTACGGAATAAAAAGATTTTGACTTTGACTTTTGACTATGATCGATTACAACAAATATCACTCGCGTGATGCCACATCTGCTGCTGACACAGTAACTCCTTAAGTGTTATTGGTGACTCTCACTCACTCACACGCAGGAAGACAATAATAAAAGTGAAAAGATGGAACCCTGAAAAGTGGTTACCGTAGCTAACGCTTGTGTTATATGAAGTGTCCCTAGCACGATGCCACTTCAGCTGATAACATAACAACTATCTATAGAGTAGTTATTTGGCCACAGTTTTCTGTCTGGTGCAGGTATTTTTCCAGTCAGGCTACTTCGAAATGCCCTTCGTCTCTTGAAAAAAACTTTAAATCATCGTAAATCATCACCAAATTTATTACCAAATTGGGATCTATGTTCACAGACATACAACTTTAATCTTCATAGCTTTATTCATGCACGCTCGTCAGCTCCTAGGGCTACTTACGTCACCTCGTGATAAAACATGAGCAAAAGTACCTCCTACATAAAAAAAAACTAATCTATTAGATCAAGATAAACAGACATGTTTTTTTACTCAAATTTATTCATTGTAGAAATCAAACCATCTAGCGCTGATATTAAAGTAGCATTGCTAACTTTCCCCACCAAGCCCATCAAAACTTTTAGTATATCATAAAACCTACATCAAGATGCGTGGGATTATCAAAGCACAAGAGTTAGTAATGTCAAACCTAAATCAGATTATAAACTTAAAAAGGAACGTAAGCAAACAGTTACTGAAAGATTTAAATAGGGAGTTTATTTTTTATACTACGTCGGGAGGCATACAAGCATACGACCCACGTGATGTAAAGCGGGTACCGTAGCCTATTAATAATGCCCATTCATAGTTTTAAGTTGTTCACATTTAAGATTAACACTAAAAATCAATAGTAATAATAATATATTGAAGTTTAGTTTAGTACTGGCAATAATGCCAGTACTCAAAGGTAAATAAATACTCGACTGAATAAAGACAGTCAATTGAAAATAATTGTAACATAATCCTACCATTTGTAGCGCAAAACTTATACATATTAAATATATTTCGATAATTGATAACTCTTATATTTTCACTACTTACGTGTATTTCTAAGAAGATGTTTAAAAATCGATTAACGAATAAAACACTTGTTTGAATAATACGACAACATGTATGATGTTTTCGCTTTTGTTCTGTTCTGTAGGTACGTAGATAAAGAAAGATACCTTGACTCTATCTACGGTTCTATACAATGGCACAGTTCATTTCGCCGGTGTTTCCACGGCATTTCATATTTCTTGGCGTAATACGTCGAGTTGAGCTTCTCAACGTATGAGTATAATGATAATATTATATAATAATATGGCTATGTATATGATATGACTGAATTATGAAGATGATTGTTGAAGATATGGAAAAAAATTATGCTGAGTAGGAGCTAAGTATACAATTTGCTTTTCGTGTAGTTGTAGTCGAAGACCAAAATATTTACCTACTTATGCATCAAATATATTATATCTAGCAGCTAGCTATAATCCACCCGAAAAATGTAGGTGAGAAAATAACCTAAATAAAAGAACTTTATTACCGTTTTTCTTGTAAATCCGGAGCTATTTATAAACAATATTACTTTTATTCGAATACATAGTTGAAGCCCCACAGATTGCAGCCAGTTTCATTTCTAAACAACAAAAATAATATTGAAATCAAATTCCGTACAGCAATGGGCATTTCTTTAATTTTGATTCCTTAAATAAAGTTTTGCCCTTTTATTGTACATAGTCGTGCCCGTGCACGTGGGAGGAAACAAAGGGGTTGTCTATGAACTACAGCATGGTACTCTTCAAGAAATGCGTGAAGAGGTATTTACAGGGCCCGCGCGTGAGTGAAACCCCTGGTGTTGCAAATATCCACAGATTACGGCAGCTGCTTACCATATGACAGGCCGTGCGCTTGTTAGTACCTTAGTGGTACAAAATGTGGTAAACTCCCCTGAATGACATATTTTTTCGAGTTATTTTGTATGAAAATCTAAGTGCTACCGATTTTGATAAAAAATATATCTTTGCAATTGTTTTTTTTAATCGGTTTATAAATGACGAAATTCTGAGGTACTAAACAGAAAAAAACGAAACACGAATTGCGAATCTCCTCCTTTTTGGTAATT
This sequence comes from Pyralis farinalis, assembly GCA_947507595.1. Classification (NCBI taxonomy): domain Eukaryota; kingdom Metazoa; phylum Arthropoda; class Insecta; order Lepidoptera; family Pyralidae; genus Pyralis; species Pyralis farinalis. The sequence goes on from OX382264.1 coordinate 9,917,767, forward strand.
TGGTAAAAAAATACGAGTAATACATATAATCCGATGGGATACGCTAATAAAAAATACCCATATTAATTGCACGTTTTATACTTACCTGATTCATAACTATGTAGGAGTTCTATATCAAATACCAAATTATACCTAATCGTACATAATTTTTGAATGGATAGATAGACAGATATGACGAAGCTATGATGGTTTCTTGTTTACTACAAAAAAAATGGCGTCATTAAACGACTACCATAACGACGCCAATATACAATACAACAATTATGTGAATACGATGATATTTTTTAAACTACATATGGAGGCAAACAATATTATGTATATATTGTTTAAAAAGATTTTAATGAGGTCGATTTTAATGAAGACTTTAATTCAATTTAGTTTTCTCTAATCTTTACTTCTGTAAGAACTATACGGGTTGGCTGGTAGAGATCTCTTATAGAGCCGCCTTCGAACATTTATAATTCTATTTCTATGTTTATTGTATTGTTATTTACTACGAGTGTACAATAAAGAAATTACAAACAAACAAACAAACTATTCTCATACCTTAGTTCGAAAAATCTCAATCTTTATAACTACAAGTAAGAGTGAATGCTTAAAAAGATCCACAGTTGTCTAAGAAAACTTCATATTCTTGTACTGATAAAATTAATCCACCGTGTAGTACGGTAAATTTATTGAGGTCATAATTAGCACTATTACCATTTATGTACCCATAGTAAGAAGTTCTATGGGAAGAAATTCTGCAAAAACCGTGGCTATTAAGTAAATAAGGGTCACCGTCTTAAGCTAGAGTGTAGAATAACTCACAAAAGAGATTTGTTTCCTGAGCTTTCTATTCATCACGACAAAGATCTCTAGTGGACTCTGGCTTTAGAGAAAATTGGATGTCTTACTCCGCCGTGGCCGGATTTATAGATGTTTCAGCGCACTGATGTAGAAATACAGATGAATTCATTATGGATGCGGTAACTGAGTTATGGCTGTGAATATATTGAAGCTACGACAGTCATGATGTGTATGGTTTTATCAGCCGCCTCGTTAAGCAAGTTTTATGAGAAATTGCAAAAAAGTATGTTCTGGTATTTAAGTTAGACTCCAGGAACGAAAAAGGTAGCCTAATATTTCGAGATAATTTAGTCAACAAATATTATGTCAGCTTTTTTTATTACAAAAATGGTAGCCAGTAAGTCTGTAAATAATTTTTACACATAATTAAATTATTCATACAATATTTTTGACAAAAAATTGTGTGCATGAACATGTCTGTTTCTCTTGGTCTTGCTTTTTTAAGAGCATCACACAGAACACACACATCAAAGCACTCACAGAAAACTGCAATCAAATAACAACTACCTGGAGGGTTGTTGTATTCCTGCGGATGAGTGAAGTTACCAGTAAGGTCCTAAAGAGTTGCTGTGCAGCAGAGGTGGCGAGTGATACTTAATTTATTACAAATATTAATAGGCTACGGTAACCGCTTCACATCTTGACTACTGGTAATGAAATGGTAGTTGCATCGTCCCATATACCTACTAAAATTACACTGGTGTTGTAATAGGAATATTGTCATTCCAGCTGGAGGCTAGGGCTGAAATAAAAAGTTCTGTTTCCAATAGTTCAGTAATCCTAATAGTGGTTTTTCACTCAATATAATGTTTTGGTTTCTTTTTCCACACTCTGGACATATGTGTTCTAGCGAAGATAAACCGGATTTGCTAGTACATATGTGACGCAAAGGGTTAAAGAGCACATAACTGCAGTCAAAAACTGATACACACACAGACAGTCAAGCGAAACATCTTCTGCAAACAGATAACAGTCACTGATTTGAGTTGCATAATCGCCTAGGTACTCTCAACAGAACAACACTTCATACCGCAGCTAGTCAAGGAAGCGATTGAAATAAAGAAGCATCGTAATTTAAATCGAGAAGATGGTTTTAGTTTGTCAGTAACATGGAATCCCGTGGTCGAGTTATATAAACGTTACGTGCGGACTTCGATTAGCAATCTCCAATAGGACAGTGCAGTGTGTAAGGCGCCGAATAATAAGCGACGCGGAAAGAGGGTAGACAGATTTTTTTTTATGAAACTAGATTGGCCAACTAGCAAGCGGCCCGCTTTATATGGTAACCGGTCACCGCAGCCTATTGATCCCCGTAACACCACGGGCGTGTTATTGGCGCGCTGCCAATCTTGTGAACTAAGGATGTTTCTTCATAGTACCCAGTAATTTCTCTGTCATATCACAACTGCTTGTCGATAGAAATAGGTGAGACAGAGGTACCCACGCAGACAACTTTTATACAAAGTCTTCCTCGGGTAATAGATTCTAGTTGATTGTCTGTCCTTAACGGACTGATATCTATTCACCATTTCTAGTATCCAGTGACCATGTCGCCCGCAACGTTACTGAAATATCAGTAAAACAAACCGCGGTAAGTTCCATGACTACAATAGAGATAAGCACACAAAGCTGTTTAAATTAAATTGTATATAAATAAAACGACCCATGAATCTATTAAATTCTTCCTTTTTGACATATCCAAAATCGAATTTCTTAGTAGCTCGAAGCTAAGATAGCTGAATATACACTTGTCGTCGTCAGTTATAGCACTAAGATGAATGTTTTATTTCGGGCGTCCATCCAAAATTTGTTCCGGACGCCACAAATTAATGTATATGAAAATTATTCAAACTTTTCACCAGTGTTCAATTTCAACTTGAGAGGAACCACTCGCCGAAATTGGTTTTAACTTCCCGTGGGATTGATTTATTTTTATCCAAAACAAACAACCTTGAGTGTTTGTACGATAAAATTTATCGGTGTTTAATCTTGGAACTGGGTTTGTTTAAAAATAAACTGGTGATAAATTGTAACATAGCATAGCTTTAGTGTGAATAATGTTAGGGAGCCCAATTTGTCAGAATAAAGATTTAGGGATACCTCAACATGGAGTTAACTCAACAACCGAATGGTTCTCAGAAGAAAACTCCACGGGAACTACACAGTACGGGACCAATGCCGTATTATTCTGTGAGGATTATTCACTGCTGTCGGTGAGCATTGCGGTTGTAAAAAGAAACTGTCGGCATCATATCGAAATACAACCTATTGTACAAAAACTAACGCACAAAAGGATTCAAATTCTCTACTTATTCTTAAGGACATAGTAACATGTGTAAGGTCAGAATTGTCGACAAGTCTTTGAACCGAATCACAAGGTCAGATAGGATTAGCATCCAGGTGCTAGACTTAGTACCTATGTGACTGCAGTATTGTTGACGCGGTTTGACTTGAGACTTGTGTGCAGCCTATTGCCTTGTGTCTAGCTCATTCTGAACGCTTCTGACATCATATTTTGCTAAATTAATACTAATTTGGTCGTGACAGGTGAGTCTTCTACTTCCTTCAAATTTCGCTGTATATATTGTTTCGTTATTCTTTCTCAAAGAAGATACCCTAACAATATATAGAACTATCCTCGACATCTTACAAAAAGAATTGAAGTTCTATCAGAAACATTTAATTTAAATTATTTCTCAATACTAAGGTTATTTAGCATTGAAAGATTTCAGAATACTACTCAAAGCCAAACACGTAACTCCAATACTCGTGTTCTTCTGAACACCTTAGTGAAAAAATGTGATTACAAATCGGCCAAGCAATGACTTTTCACCAAAATATAGGATTTCTAGAAATATAGCTATTAGTGTTGGGGGCTTTAATCTACATGAGTTATGGTTTTTTTTATGCAACATTGGGAGGCATGCAAACATACAGACCACCTAATGTAAAGAGATTACCATAGCTTATGAATGCTTGCAACGCATTAAATATCACTTGTGCAACGCCACCTATGCTGCAAACATGCTGCTAGCACAACAACTCCTTAGGAACTAATTAGTGACCTCACTCACTCGCAAAAACACAAAAATCCTCCAGGATTTGGCTGCCGTTTCCTGGGAGGTGGAAGTTACTCTGATAACATGCTTTGATGCGCCCTACCTCTCTTAAAAACACCCAGATGACAGACAGACATATTCGTGCACCCAAATGTTTGTACTTTCAGGTAAATCGAACCATTGGCATTGCAATTGCAAGCATTGGCGTCAAAGTACCGTTACTAACTACTCCACCACCGAGTTCGCCAAAACTCATCATATTGCCATTATCTACAAGTAACGGAAGTAGCTATAATACAGGCACACACTTGGGTGTTATACAAGACGCTCTCCATTACGTTCATAAATCTCTAGTTCATACCGGAGTTTAAAATTCTGCACATGATCGACAAAGCCGTATTCTAAATGATAATCTCTTTCGACGCGGCGCGAGGTTTTCATAAATCCGCGCAGCTTGCCTCAATAATGTTGTTGATATTAATTTCGGTCGTGTTTTAATATCTTTTCACGGGAAGGCTTACTCACAAACCTACTTATCAACATTATACGGCGAAATGAAAATTCTCGACGCTATAAAGCGGCAGGATATGGTCGCAAAATTGTTATAATGAGCATATTCGAAAGAAAGATGAGAGATATTTTTTTTTTTAATTCTTCTCTGATCTTTCTTTCGAATATATTATGTAATTAAAGTTTAGTATATAAGTAGCCTATTTTACTATTCTCACCTCAGTGATATAACTTGGATAACTGATTATTATTTTTTTTCTATATCTACAAGCATAGGACCTAATGTAAAGTTGAAATACAGGAAGTTTCTCTCGCGCGTTACCACCCTCGCTACTAACACAGCAACTCCTCAGGAGCTTACGGATTACCTCGCTTACTCGCAGGGACAGAAAAACAATCCAGCTTATTTCGCAATCGTTTTTTTGTGAGGTAGACGAAATTCTACAGCCGGACTGATTTGATGCGCCCTACCTCTCTTGGAACCACGCAGTTCGAGGCAAATAGATATATGTTCATTGTTGGACAGACGGGCTGTTTGATGTGTGCTGTCTTTAAAAATGTACAACACAGTCTATGCCGAAAAATCTGCTCATGAATTTCTCCTGGCCCGTAATAACTTTCAGTTCGGTCTTTCAGTTTCTACTTCCACACTAGAATTCGAAATTTAGGTCAACATATATTCTATTATAACACATATTCATAATGTTAGGAGCCTTAGGAACCGGTGAGCGTGCGTGAATAGAGCTATGAATTGAATTGGTGGTCGCAGGAAGACTTCCTGCGACCACGGACGCTGCAAAGCGTTCGAAACGTCAGGTTCAACAAAATAAATAAAATACGCGATACTCCCGTTAAAAATTGTTTAATTCAATGTGTAACAATCGCGAAAACTTAAGACAATACTAGAGCTATGAATGTGAAACAAGCGAGTTAAGTGTGTAAAGATCGCGTCTTATGGCGCTCGGTGCTCTCTGCTTTCCCCGCAAGGGACCTGGCGTGAAGATATACATACATATATTCTACTTTTTGTACCTTATGCTGACTACACCCCCTGGATGATTATAATATCTCAGTGGATTCCTCTTGGCTCATCAGAACCCTTTCTCATCTGAATTCATATACCTTGTGCCAGACGAAGTAAAATGGTAACCATAGCCTATGAACACTGGTAATACATTAAGTATCACTGGCACGATGCCACCTCTGCTGCTTACACAGCAACTCTTTAGGAAATTACTGGGGACCTCACTCACATGCAGGAACACAACAACCCTCCAGGTAGTTGTTATTTGGCTTCGGTGTGAGGTGGAGGTACTTCCCCAGATGGGCTACTTTGATGCGCCCTGCCTCTCTTAAAAACACCCAGACCAAGACAATTAGACATGTTCACGCGCATAAATGTTTGTCCTGTATAGGAATCGAACTCACGAGCGTTGGTGTCAAAGTCGCGTAACAGCGCGTTTCACCACTGCGCCACCGAGCACTTCAAATGTAAGAGGTTAAATATTATGACGGACTGACAGCTAGCGACTGCATTACTTTAACAGATATTTTATTTGTATACAACGTTGACATATATGAAAACATAGGTTCGTTATGTACTTGCAGATAAATGAGGTTACCAGTAAGCTCGTAAAGAGTTGCTGTGTTAGCAGCACAGGTAACATCGCACGAGTAATACTTTATGTACCGTAAAATGGTGCTACTTTGCACCAATATTTGCTCCAAATATGAAAAACTGTGATTATTTAACTGTTATTAATTAACTATGTACATGTGTATTTTTATAAAGAAAAACATCTTAACTTACACATCCAATTGATAAACTACTTCATAAAGTGTTTGATTTGTATATAAAAAACCACAAATAAGGAGGAATGTTACCCGTTGTTACGATCTTTGCTCCTGCATATTGCGAATAAGAGATCTCGGGTCTGAACTTTTTGAGAAATTTTACGCTCTTGACCTATGTTCTAATAATATTTTTGGGCACAATTTGGTTTTCAATTTCTAAGTAAAATAACTAAATGCAATATAATAGACAATTTGATCGATGTAATTAGTTTATATTCATATCTCTGCGATAAATATGGATTCCTTTTTAAGAAACCTGACACCCACTCAGTTCCTAGATTATATTTAAATTTTGACAATTTTGGATAATTTTATCTAAATATGCTCGGATCACAATGCGAAGATCGAAAACTAACAATGGAAAAACCATATTCGTTTATTCTTATTACGCAATCTACAAACAATGCTTCTTCTTCTGCCGTATATGTTCTTGGAGCTTATGGTGGTCGCGACAGCAAGAGTCTTAGCTCAGCTGGTTAATAATACTCGTAGTTCTTCGTGTAACGCCATATTTTTCACTGGCTTTTTTTTAAGAATTCTTTGTTTTCCATGGACGCCAAACATATATATGATACTCTGAGACATTCTTCTGCGTAGTTCTTGTAATTTCTGGAAAAAACGTGTAGGTTTTTATAATTTCTTGTACATTTTTTTCTGAAAGTACCGACACAAAAAAAACATGTAAATATATTATTAACTATTGAAAACACTTATTTTTAATTTATTTATTGCTTTTGTGTTTACTTTGCTCCAGGAATCGCAAAGTAAGTACGTGTAAATAAAATAAGGTTAGGATTACGATATGAACTAGAAAATCAATGAAATATTTACATTTTCCTTGACCAGATTACATACTTAACATGATAAAAATGTACTTTGCTGCTATTGAGATGCAAATGGCTTTTTCGAAAACAATAAATGAAAAACTTGTCTTGATTTTATGTCCTGTTCCTGTCGTAAGAAAAAACCGGCCAAGTGCGAGTCGGACTCGCGCACTAAGGGTTCCGTACTATTATCTATAAAAACGGCAAAAAAAAAAACACGTTTGTTGTATGGGAGCCCCCATTAAATATTTGTTTTATTTTAATTTCATTATTTATTTTTAAAGTGAATATATAAATAAATATTCTGTGAATATTTCAAGCGTCTACCTGTTGCCGTTATCAATATCGAGCAAAAACGAGCAAATAAATCAAGTTTGTTGTATGGGAGCCCCCTTAAATATTTATTTTATTATGTTTTTTAGTATTTGTTGTTATAGCGGCAACAGAAATACATCATCTGTAAAAATTTCAACTGTCTAACTATAGCAGTTCATGAGATACGGCCTGGTGATAGACGGACGGCCTCAGTAATAGGGTCCCGTTTTACCCTTTGGGTACGGAACCCTAAAAATGACGGTCGGAAATGAAATCACTTCAGTGTTTATAATCAAATGTTTTGGGTGCCTTCACATTATTTTCACAAATATAATAAAAAAACACGCAAAAATCATTAATAACGCATAAATCTCCCACTACGTTCCTACAATTCTCTCTTACTCTCTATCCCTCTTTTCCGCTCAGGCTTCATGTCCAACTCCTTCACTAGGCAATCAATCCAACTCTGGAATGCGTTACCAGTTTCTATCAAGAAATCGTGCAGCAAATTTGTCTTCAAAAAGAAGGTACACCAATATCTTTTTGAAAGCTCGACAAGGCAGTAAGACCGTCATCATTATTTACATTCTGTGTACTAAGTATCGGGAATTTGTCAATAAAACAAAAAATACAAATTATTCATCTAAATTTATTTTATCGCCTTCAAAGTAGGCCCCATCGCTTGCAATACAACATCTCCACCGCTTCACCCAGTCTTCCATACATTTTTCATAGGCTATTTGCGGTATGGCCTTTAGCTCATTCAGCGAATTTTCTTTTATGGCTTCTATCGACTCAAAACGTTTTCCTCGAAGTGGTAATTTTAATTGGGAAATAAAAAAAAGTCAGACGGAGCCATATCAGGTGAATACGGTGCTTGGTCGAGAACTTTTGTTGAATTTTTCGCTAAAAACTCTTTCACTATAATGGCTGTGTGTGATGGTGCATTATCATGGTGCAGCATCCATGAGTTGTGTTGCCACAAATCTGGACGTTTTCGGCGGATACTCTCACGCAAACGCTTCATGACGCCTAAATAATATTCTTTATTCACTGTTTCTCCCTCTGGAAGGAATTCGGAGTGAACCACACCACGGTAGTCAAAAAAAACTGTCAGCATCACCTTGATTTTGGAGCGACTTTGCCGCGGTTTTTTGGGTTTCGGCTCGTTTTCGAGACGCCATTCTGAAGACTGTTGGCTTGTTTGCATGTCGTACTCATAAACCCATGTCTCGTCGCCAGTTATTATACGTTTCATAAAGGTCGGATCCGTAGAAGCTCGGGAAACCATGTCTTCAGCGACATGCTTTCGCTGCGCTTTTTGAACAAAATTGAGCTCTTTTGGAACTAGTCGAGCGGCGACGCGTTTCATGCCTAAAATGTCAATGAGAATGTTGTGGACGGACTTAAAAGATATGTTCACCTCACTAGCCAACTCTCTCAGACTCATACGTCGATTTTCGAGCACTAGCTTCTTGATTCTGTCGATGTTTTCTCTGGTCGTAGCGGTTGAAGGTCTACCAGAACGAGGCAAGTCTACTACTACTTCTCGGCCTTCTTTAAAAGCCTTATACCATTCATAAGCCCTTGTTTTCGATATACACGATTCGCCGTAGGTATTTCGCAACATTTTTAGTGATTCACCACATGAAATATCATTTGAAACACAAAATTTAAGGCACACTCTTTGTTCAACAATATTTTCCATTGTAAAAATCGCCGAGGACTCAAAACTATGACCAACAAAAAGTGTAGTTTAAAACAAATTAAATGACAGATCCCGCTCAAATTTTGCGCGCTAAATCAGTACAGTGCTACCAACATGCAGTAAAAAAATTAGAACGACCTCTTTTACGCGGGTCTTTTTATTGACATATTCCCGATACTTTTTACACAGAGTAGTATATATTTCTATTATTTTAATATAAGTTGTAACAATTATGTATGTCTAATACGTTTGTATGTATCGTATAATTTATGTGTATGTATGTATATGTATTGTAAGTATATATGTATATATATATATATGTATTATTATTATTATATATATATATATATATATATATATATATATATATATATATATATATATAATGTTAAGCCGCAATCGTGATTCTCTGCACTCCCAAAGGTCGACTGGTAGAGAATGCAACTAGCATTAAGTCCGCCTATTGACCAAAATGTAAAGTGGTCAATAAAGTTTTAAATAAATAAATTGATCGATTAAACTCTTTATAGAATTGGAGCATAATTACCTACGGGTGAGCAAATTAGCACCATTTTAGGGTATATCAGACACGGTAACCGGTCAAATCAGGTGAATAGTATGTATTCCGACATTGTATAAAAAAATGAGTATCTATGGTAATCTAAATTTTGAATTCTAGAGTTGAACTATGATCGAGCTGAGAGACAATATAAGCCAGGAGATATATTCATGAGCAGATTTTTCCGCGTAGTCAGTGTACCAAGAATAAAGTCACGTGGTGTGATGAACATATGTATCCTAAAATAATATCTCCGCTAAAGGAGACCGCTCGGTGTCATTCTTAGTTACCCTATCCAGATATTCAAATAAAGAACTGTGTCTGTGGCTCATGAAGGCACGAGTAGATCAGGTATAAGAGCCCTGATATCGCTCGTATCCTCAATAATGGCAGGTCTTTTAAACCGTGAAGATATCGGCAGCAGATAGCCTCGTAGATGAACATACTTACCCAGGCACGACGCTAATGAAAGCCAAGAAATATACTTCGTAAGATATAAGAGAAAAACGGTCGTTCGAGCAGTCTCGAGGTGATGGCTCCAGGGATGTGGCTGATGGTTGATGCTCTATATGGTGGAGCTATGAAGGAAATAGCCAACGGAGAACCGATAGAACATAATAATAGCTTTGAAATACAATTCTCCGCTACGGGTCGGCCGTTAAAAGCTAGTTCACGGATCCACATAGTGTTACTAACCGGCTTTGGTTAAAATATCCTCGCCTTGAACCGTAGGTTAGATTCGACGAAATATTAAGGCGCTAAACAGTAAGATTTGGTGAATAAAGTATACCTTTATTCTCAGTCAAGTGGCTTTTTTTATACCACGAAGGTGGCAAACAAGCGTATGGCCTACCTGATGGTGAGCAGTTACCCTATGGGATTTGCAACACAAGGGGAGTCACTCTTGCGTTGCCGACCCCGCAAAAATCTCCTCACGCCTTTCTTGAAGCATCCCATGCTGTAGTCGCTAAGAAAAACCTCGGCAGAGAGCTCATTCCACAACTGTAGTGTTCTCGGTAGATAACGTCTCTGGAGCCGCACAGTACGTAGCTATTGCGGCTCCTGCGGCTGAACTCCCAGCCGTCGGTGAGAGGTTCGATTGTAAAATGAGGCTGTTGGCATCCTGTCGAACAACCCCTTGGAACACAGCCCATTGTACAATCGGTAGAACACGCAAAGGAAGGCAAAATCTATCCTTAAACTCAAGGTCTCAATGCCATGTGTGAGTTTAGCATCATCAACAATCTTCGCAGCTCGTTTTTGCAGAAAGTCACAAGGTCCTAGCTTGTATCCAGGAGCCCCCGCACAAAGGTTACTACAGTACTCCATACGTGGTCTCACTTGTGATTTATATTACATGAGTCTTTGCCCCGAGCTGAAGTACTGTTTGACCTTTTGTTTGACGCTAGCTTGACCTTTTCAACCAAGTGACTGCGGTACTGAATATCGCTGGAGATCTCGATACCGCGAATCCCAAAGCTCTTGGCAACGGCAAGAGGCTTGTTCTGGAAATAAGGAGCTACAGCAAATGGCATTTTCTTAGGCATTTTCTTGCTGCTGAGCCAAGTGGCGCATCCTCTAAGATTTTATACTCATCCGAACGTATCAGCAGAAGGTCTAATAAGGAGCTTGACTGGTCCTCTATATCTGATATTCTCATGGTAGAATGAACCAGTTGGGAGAAATCATAAGTCAGAGCAAATTTAAGAGCAGATCGCCTGGCGTAATCAGACTTTATCCGTCGCCATTTGCAGGTGCTCGAATAACCGAGCTGTGTCTGTACCACAGCTATGAGACCTATAAACTACTGCTGCAGCGGCCAGGTTCACTCCCGTCTCCTTCTCCAGCATGACTACTGCAACAGAAACCGGTTCAGCCTCCCGGAGTGGAGATTATGTCGACGCTAGAAAGGCAACCTTGCTTATCCACCATTTCGCAACTTTATAGGAGAGCTATTCAAAGTTGGAAATTTTCGAAAAAAAATCATATAAAATATATTTTTTGTCGGAATAGCCTGGAAACTTGTAAACATATCGAGAAAAGGGGTTTTCACAGATACAATAGAAAATAATAATTAAAAAACGTTAGGGGACAAAGTTAGGTGACGGTTAAGCAATAAATGCCTAAGCTTCGGGTAAGGCTAATTTTCTGATAGTACATAGTGCAGTTCATAATGTTGCTTCACTTCTTGCTTATGCGCTGAAAATATGCGATTCATATCGCAGCAAAATGTCTTATTTTTATAGTCATTCAGAAATGTCGACGGCATAATTCGGTGATACCATCAGACTATCCAAAAGTAGTTTTCCCAGAAATTCTCAACTACCAACTGACCTGAAAGTGTGGTATAAAAAATGTTTCTTATAGGTGAGCATAATCTTAAAATATAGGGATGTCTAAAAATAATAAGTGCCGTAAATACATCAAAATAATAAGTTTTTATAATGTCTAAAAACTTTACTTTATGATGCCTTAAAACTTAACTTATTTGTGAATACGTAGCTTTGACAAGTATATGTCTACTTAAATATATCTCCATCTTACACATATACATAATAGTAAGTATTTCATTCTTCTAAATTTATGCAACATAGCTCCGACTGTCTTACGTTAAAATTTATGTAATATCAAAATTATCAACGCAGTCTTTAATAATTTTCATCTTAAATCTAACAAGTTGGTAACCCTTACTGTTAAATGCTTAATGCAATAATCACAACCATTTCAGTCTTTTGCATTAATTGAATAAAATAAGTAACAAGAAACATTTATTTTCAAACTGAAAGTATTTTTAACAATAAAGTAATAAGTAGTACACCTGTAACGAAATACAATTTCAAAAGGCAGGTAGTTACAATTACCTACACACAATTGGCAAATATTAAACTATAAGGTGTTCAACAACTTTAACTAAGGCACAGTAATCAGAATCACAATCAGTCTTAAGTCGATCTTATTATAATAGAATAAAATGTATTTACTGAAAATCAATTCAACATTCACAAAGTTCTATCGCTTAGTCACTATCTTCTACCACTGTGTCTGGCAAAGTATCTCTTATGTTTCCGTGAGGCATCTTTAAGTACTCATCGCGAAACTGTTGGGGAATCGTCGAGCTTTTGCAGTGGTTTGCCAAATCATTGTACTTAGCGTTAGAAATCGGTAACGGTTTTTTATATAAACCCTCAAGGCACCCGGTTTTTTCCAAGAACAAAAATTATTTCGGTTTTTGGTTCGTTTCCCATAGATTTTTTTAAAAAAACATGGGTTGGGTCATTCTTTTTGAAAATGATCACACGAAGTTGACTAATTTTTCCGGTCAAATTGGTTTTGAAATATTTGTCGAATATGGAGTCCCAAGCAACAAAATCAGAATATGTCATTGTTTCCACGTTATACGGTTTAGCATTCTTTCTAGCTAAAGTAAAAACGGTTGACTATTGTGAAGGCGCATGAATCACAGTGTTTTTTACGCTGTTCTCTATCACGGCATGTACACTTCCACTGACATAGATGTATGTCCAGGTAGGAGGAAGTTCATTTGAATAGTATCAATATGTTGACAAATTAGCAAAGCGGTGGGAACTGCAGCAAAAACAATTTTGTTCTTATTCTGGCCTGAGCATGAATCACTATCACAATAAAAGATTTTTAATAGTTTGCCTTTCATCTACAATTTTTATATATTTCAGCAGAATAGTAGCAATTTCATTTCCATCTCTTGCCATCACTTTCACCCCAAGAATAATAGTATCCTTCCCTAGTAGTACTCTCCTAAAAAATAAGGTTATATACACAGTATTTTCTTGTATAGTAGAATAACATACTCTCGCCATACAGAGTATTTAAAACCTTTCGCAAATCAAAAGAAACACAAAGAGTGTGAGTGTCATATTGCGCGATGTTATGGTGAAATTTGAATCTGGCTTTTGAGTAGTCAGCCTATTTTAAATGGACTTTCTTTTCTACTTCGGTATCCTTTGTCGGTGAAACGCATTTCTTACATTTGTCCTTTTTAGGGATGTGAAATCTCTTATTTAATTCGGTTGTGAAAATATTTTTAAAAACCTTCTCACCAACATAATCCTTTCCTCTGGATGAATAGTCGGTTTTATAGAGTTGATAAAAGTTATGTTTTTGAATTCATGTGGCAAATAGAGTCGAGTAGAGTCTTTGCGGCAGTAATGTGATGGTACAGTAGATGACTTTGCGAGTGGGAAGTACTTGGTTCTGACAAGCTAATTGGCTGCCTAATTACTCCATCTCCTTCTGCTTGATTCACTGACTGGGCATATAAAGCAATATCGTCCTGAATTAGTGCTTCGTGATGACTTTGTGAGAGGGTTTCCAAAGAGGGATCCTGTAATAGTCACGGTATTGTTATAAAAAAAATTAAGAGTTAGTTCCTAAGCATAGAAAAAATCTAAGTTTGTTAATCAGCTAATAGACGTCCGTCAAACCATTGGTACTTTTGTAATGCTAAAAAGGTTTTCACATAATAGTGACTTTATGTCAACGCGTTTTTATGCAACCGTCTGTATAAAAGTTCAAGATACAGTAGCAAGATTCAAACTGTAACAAACTAACACAGCAAGATAAATAGTATTGTCTTAGGTTTTCGCGATTGTTAACACATTGAATTAAACAATTTTTAACGGAAGTATCGCGTATTTTATTTATTTTGTTGAACCTGACGTTTCGAACGCTTTGCAGCGTCCGTGGTCGCAGGAAGACACAAAAATCGCTCACTGTGAGCGATTTTTGTGTGAATCGGAACATATATAATTAATCCATCCATGTCGGTAGATGTAATAATTGAATAACTAATGTAAGACAAATACCACCTTAGTCTTTCTGCGACCACGGACGCTTAAAAAATACGGTTAAAAATTGTTTAATTCAACAGCAAGATAAATGCTTGTAAAAACACGTGTGATCTATGAGGCCTTTTAAGAGCATATGGAAACAGCATACACCGCCACCGATAATATTAACAAATACTTAGCTAAAAATTGTAACCTGCATACTATTTGTACAAACGTCATCCAAACCATCTGAATCAAACACAACCTCCTTGAAGCCAAAGCTTTACCCATTATACATCTCGACCGCACTGATCTTCTAGCCATTTTGAAGCATTAAGGTAGGTACTGTAAGTAAAATCAAGCATAGCAAAATTAGTAGATAGACAGAAGTACCAACTTTAAAATAGATCCGAAAAACAATGACTTACTTACCGCAGTACACGTAATCACTTCTGCAGGCTTGCTTTAAGTAAGAAGCGTTGCGTAAGAACTTATGATGCGCTTTTATAGATCGACAGCTGTGTATCGTACCCGACGAGAAGCTAGCGACTGATGCGCCCACTCGAGCGCGTTTCTATAATAACTCTCTGTGTCTGACGCAATATTGCATCATAAAACGGTAGCTAATGCGCCGTTCGTCGTGTATTTCCTTGTACGGAAGACAAGTGTAAGTGATCAAAATGTGAAAAGTAAGTAAAAGCAAAATTTCTTAAAATAAATTCTTCTGAAATGTACACCGGAGTAAACTTGCTTAGGAGCCACATCAACAATATTGTAGTCAAGGCAGAGTTGCTTATATCCTAATCTTAATATTTAGGTTTCTCGATAAAATTGCTTATCTGCAAAATATGCTTCAAGCGCGGCAGAGATAAATTACTGAAGTGCTATATCATGACAAATTTTAGCGCGGCTAATTGTATTATGTATAAACTGTTCCTGTTACACGGCGAAGAAAATTTTCTTATGCAAAAATATACAGGATAACACAGAAAAGATATGTTGCTTATCCTACAATCTGGTTAAATGATAGGTAGCTTAAGATACAAAATTTCTAAAAAGACCTAAAATTGTGCGCTCATCAACCAAAAAAAGAGGAATTACATGTTGCTCATCGACCATCAAAAGTGTAAATAATTGAATGAAACCGAGATCAGCAGATAGAGAAAAATCTGGCGATTACGACAGTATATATAACTCATTATCGGAAATTTGGCGGATCAGCAAGGTTGCCTTTCCAGCGTCGATGTGATCCCCGAATTCGGGAACCCTACTAACCTTCGGGTGGCCAGCACCGGGTCTCCCTGACCACTGCCCCAGCCTGCTATGCCAACAATGTTCGTGTCGGTTCGACATCCACCGGTCTACCCGCTGTCCGCACAACGACTTCTCAAACAACTAGCGCCCTTACTCACGCACAAGAACACAACCAAGCTTCAGGCATCGTTATTTGGCTGCGGTCTTTTGTAAGGTGGAGATACTTCCCCAGATGGATAATTAAAGCACATGGTCCTTCCATGTCTCACCATAACAGAAAGATCTGCGGGGGGGGGGGGGGGGGGTCCTACCTCTCTTCAATTTATTTTATTAATTTATGGTTAGAATAAAATCTTCTAATCTCCATTCATTATCATAAAAGTAAGCTAGCTAACAGAGAAAAAAGCGTGACTTCGTTCTATAATATGGTGCAATTTCTGCGGTTTACTTTTGTGATGGGCTCAAAGACCGGAAGAGTCGAGGAGAGAGATATAGCCTTTTGGGTTCTGATATACAAAGATAAATAAAAAACCTTAGCGACTTACAGGCCTACCTGCAGTTTCACAGGATCTCTTTGATAGCCGTGAAAGCACCGCACCCTCACTCGCAATCAGCTCAACGACTTCTCTGTGAGTTCTAGTGTCTTCACTCACTCGTCATGACGCGACTACCCGCCATTTCTTTTTGTTTGCATGTACGTGGACATGTATACTCCCACGCAAAAGTGCGTTTACGTATGCGCACGCTCGTTACCATTTTGAAAATGGCTAGTATGAAACCACTTGAGTGACTCTGAAGTGTGGATATATATAATATAAAAAAAAATGATTATTGAGACAATTACAATGTGATATTTATTAAAATAGCAAGTAGTAGCACAGTAGATACGGAACCGGCTTATTCAGCACCCGGTTCAAATCCTAACATAGCACTAAATTCGTATTTTCGGATTTATGTACATATTACTCGTAGTAATCAATTATCACTTGCTGGGCGGTGAAGGAAAACATCGGGAGGAAACCCGCAAGTCCAAGAAAATATATTTCGAAAGACGTGGGAACTAACCTAAGAAAGGGCTGGTTTTCCCTCTGGATTGTGGAGTAAATCGGTATCTTCGCCAAAACCTTAGGCTTAGCAAGCAGCGGACCTCGTAAATCCTAATGGTTTAGGAAACACGATAACGTTAAGAAGAAGAAGATTTATTCAAATAGCTTTCTGTTTATGTATTAACCTCATTCTACTCAAATTACGTAAGTTTTTTGATACGGTTATCGTTTCCTTTGCTTAAGATTTTTATACAGTGAAGCTGAGATGAATCTGCTAGTTCCT
This sequence comes from Pyralis farinalis, assembly GCA_947507595.1. NCBI lineage: Eukaryota > Metazoa > Arthropoda > Insecta > Lepidoptera > Pyralidae > Pyralis > Pyralis farinalis. The sequence continues at coordinate 9,934,833 of OX382264.1, forward strand.
CTTTAAACTACGTCTACATACTTCGTACTAATTACGTACTTAAACACAAAATTGTAATATAACAGCACTTAACAACCTCAGAGCGATTGTAGGAACCCAAATATTTCAACAAACGACGCAGAAAATTATTCACGTCCAAATCACGTTAAACTAGATAGCAATTACGTTCATGGGAAAAATAAAGGCGTTAGTCAGTAACTAAAATGGCTAACGGAAATAGTAGAATTCACGGCACGAGGCGGCGAACGCGCTGCAGAAAATTCAATTAGAATGATTAGTTTCACCCTGCAACTCGGTTTTGTACTAAAAGTATCTAGGCGTTATTTACAATTGATTGTCGACTTTATTGCTATCGGTATAAGAGTAATGGTGAATAGTAAACGAGCCAATCGACAGTTGTCCAGAATGCCAATCACGTGTTGCTTAACTTATGGTTCATTAAATAAGAAATTAAGGGATCGTTTCTTTTGTTGACGGGAGAAGGTATAAATGTCCGCAGAATGAAAGGGTTATAAACGAAATTAAACATTATATTTTATTTCTTTATATTGTCCTTTGATCTAAAGTCTTTAATTAATTACTTTTTGGACGAGTTCTTTGGCAACGCTACTTTGACACCAACGCTCTTGGGTTCGGTACTTACAGAAGTTACAGAGGACTAACATTTGTGTGTCATGTCTTGGTCTGGGTGTTTTTAAGAATGGTAGTACCTCTAGGGAAGTACCTCTACCTCAGATAAAACTGCAAACAAATAACAAGTACCTGGACGGTTTATGCGTTCCTGCTTCTGAGTAATGTCACCGGTAAACTCCTAGGAAGATGCTGTGTTAGCAGCTGAGTTATATACCTCTCGATGTTATATAAAGATAGAATATTTATCTATCTAGCTATAATCGAACACCGTGAAGCGCTGCTTACATACCTCACGAGCTTCTTCAACATTCATAACTCTTTTCATGCACACTCCTAGGGCTCCTGACAACACCTTTTGATAACATACGACTTATTTGATCATGGTAGGTGAGTCTAGGCTTTCCTCAGCACCTAAATCCTTCTACATTCGCATTGTATATCTGTTTCAGCATTCTTTCTTGCATTCATTCAATATGGGTTATCAAGTTTTAATATCAAAACCACATAAAGGTGTAATCTTGGTTCACTTTCAACACATAGATATACATTCTAGAGAGATTATTTTCCGGTATTAATTATATATGAATTATCTTCTTAATTATCTTGATAACCCATGGCAAACACCGTGATTGACAACAAGGGTGTGAAGTGGTTTTTACTGGGTCGACAACGCAAGACTGACACCACTAATATTTAAAATATCGTTACAATAACTGCTTGCCATCAGGCAGACCGTGCACTTACTTTTAACCTGTGGTATAAACAAATCGCGATAGAACTGGGCGGGTTTGCAATTATGCTCTATCTTTATTATCATGAAATGTAAGCAATGCCCTTAGTCTCTCTATCTTTTATCTCAGCAACCTGTTTTAAATATTATTATGTGTCTCTTTCGACGTCCTTTCATTAGTAACATTTTTTTATTACAGCAACGATTATGTATTTCTAAAGCAAAGGATTTATTCTATTATAAAATCGGGCTTGGTTTTAATATAAAAAAGCACCGCTTGGAAATCAAATCACTTCAAAATCAAAACAGATATATTTTATGTATTATTATTTATTAAGTACTATAAAATTACAATACAAAAACATGCTTTCAATAGTTGTGCCTGTTGCAATAAGTTGCAATAATTTTCTGCCTAAACAGTAGATATATAAAAGTATATGTATATAAATTCTACTAAATTCCCAATATTCCGAAATAAATGCAAAATAAATTAAAAGTAAAAAACCTTTTTAAAAACAAGCTTTTATTTAAATGCTCTAAAAAGAAAAAAAAAAAATTTTATACTCAAACTTTTACTGTTAACTTATAAGGTCATTTCACATTTGACACAATTTATATGATATAAAAGCTTGTCGCGAAATTTAAGTACTCGTATTTACTTAGTTTGAAAATTTTAATAGATAATATTATTAATATTACTTGTTAATCTACACAAGTAAATCTCGCGACAAGCTTTTATATCCTATAAATTGTGTCAAATGTGAAATGACCTTATAAGTTAACAGTAAAAGTTTGAGTATAAAATTTTATTTTTTTCTTTTTAGAGCATTTAAATAAAAGCTTGTTTTTAAAAAGATTTTTTACTTTTAATTTATTTTTTACTTTTTAGTTATCACTGGACACGTTTCTCAGTCTGTTCATCTCATTCAACGCATCATTGTTGCATGGTCGTGAGCTTCGTTTAGAAGGGTAAGAGCTAATATACAACAGGGTTCGCCCCGGTGCCCTGAGGTGGTACGTTCGCGACATCATATTACACCCTGATGCCACCCAGTCCTCGACACAGCCTCACCTTGACTTGGGTGTTTAGAAAAATGTGCCACTTATTTCAGCTTGAAGCTTACTTGTGCCTTACGAAACACAGTTCCGGGTTTGATTTTGGAGTAACAATTCGACCTCAATATCATAATCGACGACTCCAAAAACCCCAGTACATCAAAATTCCAGACGGATTGGAGCAATGGAGTTGATATTCAGCATCTTTTTTTTTTAAACTCGCATTCGTAATCTCAGTAAGTCCTTTCACTTGATACTCATATTATAAGCAAGCACTAAAAACTTACTCCACTATATTGGTTCAGAGTGACGTCACTTTATTTTCTGACTTATTCTCAGCAAGTCCTTTCTATTGATACTCATATTGTAGGAATGAATTGAAAAAACGTGTGGCACTCGGGGACTGCCGCGGTGAAGCAATTGCATAGCATTTTTTTTTATCAACTTATGCAATTATAATTATTTTTTCATCACTTTCTTCATTAATAAATGACTTTGTTTATTCATATTTAAAACACTTTATACACAAATTTTACGCGTATAGCTATTCACCAGCAACTGCTATTCACTGTTGTACATAGGTACACCTATGTATACATATATACCTACATGTATACTTACGGGGCGCACATGCGGTGAGTGTGGCATTATAAAGATATGACAGATACCTATACACCTATATACTTTCTCACAAACAGCTGCTTACGTATTCGTCCGATTTCGGAGCAGCTCGTCTCGATCCGTGCGAGCTTCGTACTGTCGTACCATATACATACACGTTATATAGGCGGAGTGGGGGGTGTTAGGTTTTATTTTCCTTACGGAATTTCTTGATTCGGTCGCCGCGCTCAAAGCCCGCGATAAAAGCTATGCAATAAGTAAAAGTGCCCATAGGCTGTGTAACAGTTTCACATCAGGCGGGCTGAACACTCGTTTGCCACCCGACGGAGTCTAAAAGTGTCCATAGGCTGTGTAACATTTTCACATCATGCGGGCTGAACACTTGTTTGCCATCCGTTGGATCATCATCAACATCTGATGATTGCGAAAAAAAAAATCTTCTACCAATTTTCTTACTTATTTGCCACCCGACGGATCATCATCATCATCTGATGATTATGAAAAAAAAATTCTTCTACCAATTTTCTTACTGTTTGCCACCCGACGGAGTCTAAAAGTGTCTATAGGCTGTGTAACAGTTTCACATCAGGCGGGCTGAACACTTCTTTGCCACCAGACGGATCAAAATCTGATGATTATGAAAAAAAAATCTGCCAATTTTCGTACTTGTTTGCCACCCGACGGACCATCATCATCATCTGATGATTATGAAAAAATCGGTCAAGTGCGAGTCGGACTCGCACACGAAGGGTTCCGTACCATTATCTATAAAAACGGCAAAAAAATCACGTTTGTTGTATGGGAGCCCCCCTTAAATATTTCTTTTATTTTAATTTAATTATTTGTTCTTAAAGTGAATATATAATATAAATATTCTGTGAATATTTCAAGCGTCTTCCTGTTGCCGTTATCATTATCGAGCAAAAATGACCAAAAAATCACGTTTGTTGTATGGGAGCTCCCTTAAATATTTATTTTATTCTATTTTTTAGTATTTGTTGTTATAGCGGCAACAGAAATACGTCATCTGTGAAAATTTCAACTGTCTAACTATCACGGTTCATGAGATACAGCCTGGTGACAGACAGACAGACGGACGGACGGACGGACGGACAGCGGAGCCTCAATAATAGGGTTCCGTTTTACCCTTTGGGTACGGAACCCTAAAAAAACGAGCTACATGGTAGGCGGATTGGGGGGTGTTAGGTTTTATTTTCGTTACGGAATTTCTTGATTCGGTCGCCGCGCTCAAAGCCCGCGATAAAAGCTATGCAATAGCTTAAAAATATTCGCCAACTTGGGTGTTCCGCCATGTAGGATTTAGAATGACGTCACACAGTTAACCATGCATTGTCATCCAAACTGAACGTGTATACAAAATTTCAGCTCAATCGATTGAAGATATCTGCTTCGAAATTGATTTTCAAGCTTTCGAAGTCCGCCATATTGGATTAAGAGTGACGTCACATTATTTTTCGAGTTATTCTTAGCAAGCCCTTTTATTTGATACCCATATTGTAGGAGTGCATTAAAAATAGTTGGTCCGCCATCTTGGGTATGCCGCCATGTTGGATTTAGAATGACGTCACACATTTAGTCATGCATTGTCATCCAAACTGAACGTGTATACAAAATTTCAGCTCAATCGATTGAAGATATCTGCTTCGAAATTGATTTCAAGCTTTAGAAGTCCGCCATATTGGATTAAGAGTGACGTCACATTATTTTTCGAGTTATTCTTAGCAAGCCCTTTTATTTGATACCCATATTGTAGGAGTGCATTAAAAATAGTTGGTCCGCCATCTTGGGTATGCCGCCATGTTGGATTTAGAATGACGTCACATATTTAGTCGTGCATTGTCATCCAAACTGAACGTGTATACAAAATTTCAGCTCAATCGGTTAAAGATATCTGCTTCAAAATTGAGTTGCAAGATTTCACCCGAACATACTTACATACTTACATTGCAAGTTAAATAAAAGCTTGTAATAAAGCTGGATAGGAGCATTTGATATGTACGGGTGCGCAATGAAACAAGTACTCTGCTACGAAGCCAGTTTATTACTGCTTGGTGTCACATACCAATGTGCGGGCGCGCCGTGTCGCTGCGGTACATACGTATACGTATGTGTAGGCGAATAGCTACACATCAGCATTACTACTCTAACTATTAATCTGGGATTACAAAACGATCGGAATCTGTCTGGTCTCACTCAAAATTTCACGTAACGTTCAAACTTCTAACAAATAATGCATCATAACTATAATTATTAACGCAAAGTGTGTTTATTTGTTTGTCTCTCTTGCACGTAACAATGGAGCAACAGATCGTCATGATTTCTTGCCACATACTAAAAACCACTTTGCTGATTGCACGTAAAGACCCTCACTCATCAAAACGTAGTGGTTTAGCGGTTAAATATCGCAGTGATTCAGCCTGCTGATCAATGAGAACATATCTGAACCAATAAGCTGATAAGTGATGTGATTTTGATACATGATAGGGTTCGTTGCATACAAATAGTTTTACCGCAGGAGAGATTGAAAAATTTTAAGAAACATTCTTTTTACCAGAGAACTATTCAGTGTGTTCCACCTTTTTTGACGTCAAAACGTCGCTAGATTGATATAATTTTTACACGACTGCTTCAAAAAGATAATGTTTTCAGGGTATATAGGGGTATGCATATGTATTTTTGTAAGTTTGTTTATTCACCATAACTACTAAACGCCTGTACTGATTAAGATCTATGACGTATTGTTAAGATTCTGACGTAAGGATTCTAATGATATACGTACGTAATCTCATTAAACCCTAGGAACGCAACAACCCCACAGGGAGTTATTATTTGGCTGCGTATTCCTATGACGTCTATGTACTATCCAGTCGGGTTGCTTATATACGTACTATCTATGTTAATAACATCTAAAACTAGACAAACAGACATGTTCATGCCGACAAATGTCCGGTGTGGGAATCGCACTCATGAGAGTTGATGTCAAAGTTGCATTGCTAACTTTTCCCACATCGGGTTCATCAAAAGTTTTTTTTGTGTTGCAAGTGTACATTGGCTACGAAAACCACTTCATAGGTTAGCTTCAAATGTTAAGTTCTCCATCTCCGCTCATTTGGCGTGGCGAATAATCTCACTACTAGATATCTGTTATAGTTAAGTCTAAGTTATTGTTTAGAGTGAGGCACATCTATACTTGATAATAGATGAAGCAGGGATGGTTACCTATGCCAGGTTATTACTATACTAAATCCCGTCATCATCCTGTATTTTTTTATGAAATTAATAGACGTGTTGTTATATTACTTATTAAGGAAAAGAATGTACAAAAAGGGTTACAAATTTATTAGGGCTATTTATATAGTAATCTATATAAAAAAATAAGAGTGACTTAAAGTTCGGCTAATAAGGGTCGTTAAGAACTCGCGTTATCTTCGTCTAACCGGAATATCACTGTTTGGTTCACTGGAGTGTGCACTGAGTGGCCGCCGGCTATAGTGGCCGACGACTGTAGACAGCTGGTTAGCGTGCTATCCAGCTGTCTACAGTACACGCAGATCCAGACGTAGAAGTTGTTCGTGGGACCGCCTTACGGACCAACACCGCAGCGGTAACTCCGTCAGCCACCGTGGTCCACAACAGAGGGGTTCACCACGTAGCCCACAGCAGGAGGCTGGAGGTCTCCGACGCGGTGCCCTCAATCTTTACTTCTTCAAAACTGGTTGCATACTGACTTGTTTTTCCGTTTTTCGTCCTAAACCTCTGAGATTTCTAATTTGAATTTTATAAAATAAAAATAATTTGACAATTGTCATAGATACGAGTATAACATAGACAATTATCTAATAAGTTTTACAATGTATATTATTCAAAAAGGTTAAAATTAGATATTTTAAACATTACAGTGTTCCATTTTAAAGCACTGAGAAAATATCAGTTATGCAGTGCTGTAAAACGTAAAGGCGAGGCCAGATGATAGGCATGTGCTGTTCCAAAGCATTTCTGACTGGAATTGAAGACAAACAGTTTTTTGCACGGTAAGTCAGAAATGCTTGTTAATGCGGGTTGTTGCGTTCCTGCGTGTGAGTGAGGTAACCAGTAAGGTGTAAAGGAATTGCTTTGTCGGTAGCAGAGGAGGCATCGCGTGAGTTTTACTTAAGGTAACTTTACATCAGGTGAGCCATATGCTTCTATGCCCTCGGCGGTGCATAAAAAGAAACGCCATCAAACACCCTGATTTTATATGATACCTTGATTTTTTCTTCTCACTAGCGTCATCCTATTTCCTAATTCATTCAGATTGGCGGTGTCCGCTAACTAAGTGTAAGGATTTGAGGGAAGATACTAATTTGGCATGGAACTGCTGCCGTCAGACATCCACAACTAAGTGGACCAGAATTGTAACCAGATTTTCCTTAAGGTTAGGTAATATGTATTTTTTGAAAAATAATTTGTTTGACGCGCGGATATTCTCACATTGGTTTCCTTAACCACCGAGCAAGTGATAATTACAAATATATAGAGAAATCCGAAAACATGAAATTAGCGGTATATTCCCATGCCAGGATTCGAACCAAGGACTGACAGTTAATAGGCTGACTGTTTAGTAAAAAGCCATGAATGTTAACAAGGCGAGTGAGGTGTGAAGGACCGAGTCATATTATTTTTTTAACAACATCGGGAGGAATACAATCATACAGCCCACCTGATGTAAACCGGCCACCGTAGCCTATAACGCTTCGAATACATCAAGTATCACCCGCGCGATGTTACCTCTGCTGCAAACACAGCAACTCCTTGGGAGATTACTGGTGACCTCACGCAGGAAAACAATAATCCTCTAGGGAGTTGTTATTTGACTACGATTTTCTATGAGATGGAGGAGGTACTTCCCCAGACGGGATGCTTTAATGCGCTTTACCTCTCTTCAATATATGGCGCCCGGTACCCTCTGCCTACCCCGCAAGAAACTTATCGTGAAGATATTAGTGTTAGTAAGAGAGGTAGAACGCATCAAAGCAGCCTGTCTGGGAAAGTATCTACACCTCGTAGCCGTGTAAGCAGCAGAGGTGACATCGCGCGAGTGATACTTAATGTATTGGAAGTGTTATAGGCTACGGTGAACGCTTTACATCAGGTGGGCCGTATGTATTGCTCCCGACGTTGTACATATATATATATATATATATATATATATATATATATATATATATATATATATATATATATATATATATATATATATATGATGCTGATGAGTCATGGCTATAAATAGAATGTTTCTTACAACTCGATATCCTGACTCATCATCTTTTGGAGTAAACTAAGATATAAAGTTGTTCCGATGTTCGCCAACATTTACTTTATAAAGCAAAGTTTATCATAAGTTTCGCTTTTACCACACTAAGAATATTCACAAATAGATCACTAATTATCTCTTTTATCTACATTCTATGTAATAAGAAACACCTAAACAGTTCAAAGCTTGCCAATAGTATACCGATAGACTCTATTTCCTATAGTTGTATGAGTATTGTACGAGTATTGTGTATTAGTCTTGTAGAGTATTCGTGGAGAGGCGAAACACGTGTCGCAGCGACGACCAGCCATGCAATTCTCTAAGCGACTCGTAATGGCTGTGTGCGTCGCTCTGATCACAGATGTCATAGCTTTGACATCGCCTACTGCGATCACGGCTTTTTATTTGGTATTCTATAAGGCTGTAAGCGTATGCGAGGCTGTTTGCCATGTAGAATTCCAATTCCAAACGCTGTCTTGCGGCGCTAGTGTCGCACAACCATGAAAAGCGACACTAAGGAATTGCAATTTTGTGCTATAACAGCCGATTTTTCCGAGGATGTAAGGATGTTTGCTCTTACAGAATTGCATTGCAGGCCAGTCGTGGCAGCGACGGTGGTGGGGGCGATGCATTTTCATGCGATTTCATGCGATTTCTGTTCCAGATGGCGGACGACCGCAGCAGCCGAGGCAGAGACTACCGGAGCAGCGTCGGCATGTTGCAACTAACGGTAGGGGGTGGGTGCCGGCCGATGCTAGCCCGCATGAATTAATTGGTGACGGAAGTACAACAAAGCAGGTTAGATCAATTGCATGTAAATCACAGAATGCTCAATTAATGACCTCATGGCATCAAATTGCATGTAAATAACAGAATACTCCTTAAATGACCTCTATGGTCCAAATCTGCAGCAGGATATCCATTATTATTACTCAGATGGAGAACTAAACAGTTTGTGTATATATCTGATTATGAAAAAATATATAGATGTATCGTAATCGCTGACGATCAACAACTTCTTCAGAAAATTCTATATAGACAGCCTCCCCAAGATTTCTTGAAAGAATATCAGTTACGCACTATAACATATGACGTAAAGGCCGCTCCAAATTTGGCTGTGCGCACCATGAAACTATGTATGGATGATGTAGGGAAGTATCCTCTTGTAGCTGAAGTACTCACAAAAGACTTTTACTTTGATTACCTCCTCAGTGGAAGTAACTCCATCGAAGAGGCTAAGATCATTCAGAATCAGCTCATTCAAATACGAAAGGGTGCTGGCTTCAATTTGCGAAAATGAGCTAGTAACATCACCGAATTATTGACAAATTTATCAACGCAACAAATAAACTCCTCTGTTTTCAACCTTCAATTAAGCGATTCTACAAAGGCGCTCGGATTACACTGGAATCCAACAACTGACACATTTACATTTTCACATAGAGATAAAATCTGTAAGATCTCGAATAAGTAAATGTCAACTTCTCTCAGAAATACAATCGCTGTGCGATCCGCTAGGATGGTTGGCGCCTACAACAATTAAGACAAAATTGTTATTTTAATGGGGTCGGTACCAGAAGCGTGCACGCCGCGACCCTGCCAGTCCAACACTGTGGACTGCAATTCTGGACCCAAACCGCACAGACGCGCGGATTAGGGCGTCCCCCGGAGGCGACGCGCACCGATCCGCCCCCGTCGGTGCGAAATCTATGGCATGCGGCGGTGGGGGCCGCCACCCACCACGCAACGCCCATCCCGGCGGGTCGAGGAGAGCTGAGTGTCGTATAGGCACATGGAATGTGAGAGGTGGTCTAAAAGATAAGATGAATGAGTTGATAGATATAATGAACGTGAGATGCCTAGATGCTTTATGTGTGTCAGAGACCAAGCGAAAGGGAAGCGACACCGAAGATCTGCCCGGTGGCATGATGGCCCTGTGGTCCGGGGTGGACCAGGACGTTCATGCCAGCGCTGGCGTAGGTGTCGTGCTTTCATCTCGCTTGGCCGCTGGTGTGAAAGATTACGATTTAGTAGGTCCAAGACTTCTCTGGGTTAAGATAAAACTGGGGATTACGCGAGTGTTTTTAGTTGCAGCATATGCTCCTGTGAGCTCTGCTGATCCCCAGGAGCTCGAGAAGTTTTGGGAGACTGTAAGGGGTATTCTGGATTTGGCCGAAGCGAATGAACGGATAATTATGTGTGGTGATCTGAATGGATGGGTTGGGACCAAGCGAAGCAGTTATGAGGCTGTGCTTGGTCCATACGGAGATAAGAGAGTGAACGATGCTGGTAAGTTACTTTTAGACGTATGTATGGAACGAAACCTCCTTGTGTTGAACACGCTCTTCCATCATAAGGATATTCACACTTACACATGGAGACGGAATGAACAGAAAAGTGTGATTGATTTGATTTTGATAGATGAACGTCTCCGAAAGTCTTTAATGGATACAAGAGCCTTCAGAGGTCCCACTCTTGAAACGGACCACTATCTGGTGATAAGCCGATTTGTGGGCCTTTTCAAGAAGTGGAGGCCTGACGAGTGCGTATTCCTTTCGGAGACCATGAAAGAATAAGAAGTGAAAAATTGGAAGATGAAAGTGTGAGGAGTACGTATGTACGTCTAGTCAGTGAAAGACTTGCGAACGCGAGTCTTTCCGACTCAGATGTAGACGAATGTTGGAAAGTTCTGAAAGAGAGTATGGTGGACAGTGCGAAAGAAGCATGTGGATGCGCAAAGAGACGTAGAACACTAAGAGGAGATGCCTGGTGGGATGCGGAGGTTCAATCCTCCGTGGAAAAAAAGAGGAAAGCGTGGCTGGATTACGTATCATCTTTGCACCAGAGTGATTGTATGAAAGAAATGAAGAAAGAAATATACCGTCGATGCAAGAATGACTCCAAAGCTTTAGTGAAAGAGAAGCGTGAAAGACTACATATGATTGAGGAAGAGAAGCTGACGAAGAACTTCGAGGCAAATACCAAACTCTTCTGGGGAGAGGTAAAGAAGTCTCGAAGTGGTTCGTCAGCATCCAGAATGGACAAGATAAGATGTAAAGCTGGTGGCATTCTTGCTAACACTCAGGAAGTGTTAGAACGGTGGAGTGAATATTTTAGAGAAATGTATGATTATGTCCATGACGCTGGCATTGTGAATGAGTCTGTGATTGACTCGGCAGTGCCAGCGTACCATGAAGACATTACTATGGATGAGATTGAATGGTCGATACGAAGTTTGAAAGATGGAAAGTCAGCGGGAATCGATATGGTAACAGCTGAGATGATCAAGCTAGGTGGTACCTGCGTTAGGGACGCCTTCTGGTTTTTGAGCAAATTATGCTGGAGAACCGGAAGGGTCCCGAGCGATTGGAGACGCGCAGTCATCGTGCCCTTGTATAAAGGCAAGGGCTCACGTATGGACTGCGCCAACTATAGGGCCATCAGTTTGATCAGCTTAGCTGCTAAAGTGTATGGAAAAATCATTGAAAGGAGAATGAGGGTGAAATCCGATGGAATGCTTTGGGAAGCACAGGGTGGATTTCGAAGCGGCAGAGGATGTACGGATCAAGTTTTTTCACTCCGCAACATCGTAGAGAAGCATCTGGCTTTGGATCAGAAGGTTTTCTGCGGTTTTGTGGACTTTGAGAAAGCATTTGATAGAGTCGTGCGAAAGAATCTCTGGAACATTTTGCCCGGATATGGGGTTGACGGTGACCTACTCCGTGCTGTGCAATCCACTTATGAGGATTGTACAGCATGTGTGCGGGTGGACGGCAGCTTGTCGCCCTGGTTTGATGTCAACATTGGTGTCAGACAGGGATGCGTGCTGTCGGCTCGGCTGTTCATCCTGTATCTGGACAGCTGTCTTCAGAGAATAAGAAATATGAATGTGGGAATGCGAATGGGTGACTCAGTGGTCAACTGCCTGCTTTATGCAGACGATGCGGCATTAATAGCAGAATCACCATCCGAACTGCAAACACTAGTTACAACAATGAAAGATGATTGTATGAAGAAAGGCTTACAATTGAATGCGAAGAAAACCAAGATAATGGTATTTGAAAGAGAGACAACCAGAACGAACACTAGGATTATGGTTGATGATGTAGTGTTGGAGCAAGTGAATGAGATTGTATATCTTGGAAGTGCTTTTAGCAGCAATGGAAGGTACACCGTTGATGTGGAGAGACGAGTGAGTGCCGGGAATAGGGTGAATGGAGCGTTGGGTAAACTTCTAGGCAGCCGAAATCTAAGCCAGAAGGCACAGCTCGCTGTACACAACGCGGTGCTAATTCCAACGCTAACTTATGGAAGTGAGAGCTGAGTATGGCAGAGAGAGCATGAAAGTAGAATAAATGCGGTCGAGATGCGAGCATTGCGCAAAATTTGTGGCATAACGCTTGCTGACCGCGTTCGTAATGAAGACGTGAGAGAAAGAGTTGGTCTAAAAGAGAGTGTCGGTGTTAAGATAAGAAAGGGCATGCTCCGTTGGTTCGGACATGTAGAAAGAATGCGGGACGAAAGAATGACGAAACAGATATACAATGCAAATGTGGAAGGATGTAGGAGCCGAGGAAGGCCGAGACTAACCTACCATGACCAAATTGGTCGTGTTTTATCAGAAGGTGATGTCAGAAGCCCCAGGAACCGGCGAGCATGCATGAAAAGAGCTATGAACGTCACAGAAACGAGTGAAGTATGCAAGGACCGCGTCTTATGGCGCTCGGTTCTCTCTGCCTACCCCCCAAGGGACTTGGCGTGAAGATATGTATGTATGTATGTATGTTATTTTAACAAGTGTAGCTAGAAAATATAATAGGGTCAGCAACACAAGTGTGACACCCCTGGTGTTGCAAATGTCCATTGGCTTCGGTAACTGCTTACCATTAGACAGGCCGTGACTTAGTGGTATAAAAAAAATAAGAGTTGGAGGAGCCCCACTTAAATATTTACTTATTCTGTTTTTTAGTATTTGTTGTTATAGCGGCAACAGAAATACATCATCTGTGAAAATTTCAACTGTCTAACTATCACGATTCATAAGATACAGCCTTATGACAGACGGGCGTACGGATGGACGAACAGCGGGGTCTCAGTAATAGGGTCCGTTTTACCCTTTGGGTACGGGACCCTAAAAAACATCCTAAACAACTTTTTTATGCAACAAAGAGAGGTATATAAACATACGGGGAATCTCCTTAACACAACTCCTTAAGATTTTACTGGTAACCTCACTTTCTTTATGCAACGTCGGGAGGTATACAAGCATACGGCCTGCCTGATGTAAAGCGGTTACCGTACCCTTTGAACCCTAGCAATACATTAAGTATCACTCGCGTGATGCCATCTCTACTGCTAACACAGCAACTCCTTAGTTCAGGTGCTTATTGTAGTGGTGATAGTACAGTAACGTGCTATAACGCAGCAACCCTGCAAGGAGTTGTTATTTGGCTGCGGTTTCCTGTGAGGTGGAGGTACAGACGGGCTGCTTTAATGCCCTATCTCTCTTAAAAATACCCAGATCAAAACAAACAGACATGTTCATGCACATAAATGTTTGTCCTGTGTGGGAATCGCACCCATGAGCGTCGGTGTCAAAGAAACATAACAGTGCATTTCACCACTGCGTCATTAAGCTCGTCAAAACTTACTAGCAGGAATATAAGAACCCTCCAGGGAGTTGTTATTTGGCTGCGGTTTTCTGTGAGGTACTTTCCCAGTCGGGTTGCTCTGATGCACAATTTCTCTTTTAAAGACACCCATACCAATACATGCTCATACATACAAGTATGTGGGGATAGAACTCAGAAATTTTACGGTTAAAGTAGTAATTTCTAATCACACGATCTCCAGGCTTCTCGAAACAAACTATGCGCAATGAAAATGTCTACCCATTATTCAGTAGTAAGGTTCCAGAAGATAATAGTATGAAATCTATATCTTCACGCTAAGCCCCTTGCGGGGTAGGCAGAGAGGATTGAGCGCCTCACTCGCTTCTTGAACATTCATTGCTCTTCTCATGCATCTGCGCCGGTTTCAAATGCTCCTGACATCACCTTCTGATAGAACACGACCATGTTGGTCATAGTAGGTAAGTCTTGGCCTTTCTTGGCTCCTACATCCCTCCACTTTTGCGTTGTATATCTACTTCGTCATTCTTTCATCCTGCATACTTTCTACATGTTCGAACCCACGGAGCATGCCTCTTCTTATTTTAACACCAACGCTCTTTTTCAGGCCAACTCTGTTTCTAACATCATCATTGCGATTACGGTCTACAAGCAATAATATAATATTAGGAAAATTACTATTAAAACTTGTAATGCAGCTTTTGAAACCGTGTAAAGCTTTTCTATAGCTCGATTATCACGAATTCGCCCGTTTCTTGCAGAATGTCAACGCTCATATTAATAAGGTCGCAATAATAAAGAAATCAGGCAATATTTAATCGCAAGAGCGCTTGCATAGTTAACATTTACTGTAGCCTATGGATATGGATGCAATATCAGGCGCGTCATTCGTGCGTTGCCGATTTTATAAAATATATTCTCTTTGAAGAACCTTATGTGATAGTCCATTTTGAAAAGTTCGGCAGTCTCGGCATAACTTAAGAAAACTTCTATGGATTTCAGTGTGTATTATTGTGTGTGCTATAGTACAGGAAAGCTGCAGGCACTTAACAAATTACACAATCGGTAAATCACACAGAGGAAGACCAAGTCTCATCTTCAATTTACGGGCTCAACCGTGTACAAGCTTAAGGTCATCGACAATTCTTACAGCTCGGGGCAGCTAAATATGTCTTCGAATGCTTCAAAAATAAAATCTATATATTGTATTAGGTAGGTATTCTCGTTCTCCAATTAACACTGATGTTGCAAAATTGTCTAGTGTCTTAAGTACGTGACAAAATAAAAAAAATATTCGGCATGCCCTGAAAGGGATTCCGACTCTGCGATGCAATCTAATTTAGAAGGCACCATTATTCCTTGCGAGCGCCCTAAGTCACGTTCATTGCCACTCGAACGGGTAAGCTTTCACTTATCGGTGTTTCAGAATCGAATCCCAGTAGAAAATTGTCATTTTACGTCGAACAATAATCATTTTGTTTGTCGTTTGTTTAGATAGAAGACATTCTAGATACTATTCTAAGACTCGTTATACCACAGATTTCATTTTCCAAAATATAATTACTAAACTCATTTAATAAATAATATTATGTATAAATTTCCATTAAAGCGTAGAGGCAAGGAGGCAAAATTTCTTCTCAGGCTGAATCGCTAAAAATCTATATGTCAGCAAGCACAGTTTGTTGAACTGAATGACAATGTCCTAGTAAGCATCAAGATGCTTGTCGATGATGTCAAAGGGTAAATTATACATACTACTAACTTGAGACTTTTATAATTTAACTACTCGTATTTGCTCTGAGCTGAAGTACTGCTTCACTCTATAGAACACACCAAGTTTCTTGGATGCCAGCTTAACATTCTCGTCCAAGTGACTTTGGCTCTAGGTTGGTTCCTCAATTTCAGAACACAACTCTTAACATCGTTAAGAGCATTAGCATGATATCTTGGTGACGAGATCTCCAGTACACTCAGAATACAACTCGTAAGAGTTGTGTTCTGGAATTGAGGAACCATAGTAAATGACTTTATCTTAGCGGTGAATGTGCAAACTTGTATCTTGAATTTGACTAACTTCAACTACCCCCGATCTGTAGTCAAAATAACCTTGATTTAAGATACAGGCTTATCGTGACCTTCACAAGGAAAGGGCATGGCCTGAGTAATAAGTGTCCCCTGTGCTGTAGTTCGTATAGCAATGAATGCCATCAATTGACAACATATCATTTATATGCAGCAAAAAAGCATCGCAATCAGTACAGAGTCCTACGGACCGTCAATATTGGTATTCATGCTATCGGAGCAGTTATCATCGACCAAAGCTTTTATGCTTCTGCTTTAGAAAAAGCTGACAACACATTTGCACAATCCCTCGGACAACCGGTAAGATTTGGTAACTTCGATAGAATACCCGGATGCTAGATCCGATCTAATTCCTTCGCTATATATAGGATGACAGACTCGCCTACTGCATACTATCTATTTTTTCTTGTTGTATTATATGCCATCGGTTTAATATCTACCCGTTACATAAACAAAAAGCCTCGCAAACGAGTTTCAATTCTAAACTTTTCTTTGGTTCCGCTCACGAAAAAGTAAAGTCAACTTCCTTCAAAAACATAAACATTGAAATTAATTGGCTCACGCCTAGAATTAAGGGCTCATTAAACAAAATTAAATTTCTATCATCTACCTGATATAATGCCTTAAAATTAAACAAAACACCCGAAAAGATAGGGACTTGCGGAGAACAAAATGTCAACTGTTGAGAAACGTCACACATCGCACACAGCATGTTCATACTTGTGAACAATACTTACCGACTGACAAACATAAAATTTAAACATGATAAATACATGTTTGCTAAATTTGCAACCTTATGTTATGGTGATAAGGGTATTATGCTGCGAGATTTGTTCTCCGTTCACGCATTGTTGTTTGCAGTCAGCCATAATTTGCCTCTCGCAATTATAACAATCAACTTTCATGAACTGTAGGCTTGTTTACAAATTGTATTTCGTAAATATCATACTTAAGTCTTATGCTTTATAATTCTGTTGAATAAAGGGTACTGTGTATTTTGTGAACTTTGTGTGCGGCGTCGTTATTGTACCGTTTCAATTGTTTTAACTAACTCACTATACGGTCTGTTTTACCATTTCTGTTAACATTTATATAGCAGTAAACTCGAAATTAAAAGACCCGCGAATGTCAGTCTCTTCTGCCACGTAGGATTTCAGAACTCGGATACTAAAAAAGTCGAATTTGAATTACAGCATGGAACACTCTTTTCTTATATTTATTATATTCTACATCAGAGATTGCAAGTCATTCGTATCCAGTAGATCCTTTGTCTATATGTTTTCTATTCTACATATACCCCTATTTTACTAATTTATCAAATTTAGAGTTTCCTTCCTTCCTATTAAGGCTGGACTAGATTCCTATTTATATTGGATTAAAAATATTTAGCTGTAAACACTAAACACATTATTCCAGTTCGGCAACATTAATTTGTTATCAAAAAAAAATATACTAAGTTAAATAATCTAGTTAACTATATTTTTACGCCAAGTTATTTGCACCAAGCGTCCCATGACTCGGTCCTACACACCTTACTCGTTTCTTTAATATTCATAGCTATTTTTCTGCACGCTCGCTGCTCAGTGGTATCAAAATGTCATGAGTGTTTCAGGTCATGTGCCTATCGGGTCGTGTGTCAATTTTTCTACATGTCCGAACCAACAGAGCATAACTCCTCTAACTCCTTGTATTAACACCGATAGTCTTTTAAAGATCAAATCTCTTTATTATATTCATTAGAAACTCCCTCTAAAAGCATTACGCCGCAGATTGTGTGCAACGCTCGTAACTCGACGGCGTTTATTCTACTTTCAGGCTCTTCCTGTTAAATCTCGCTTTCGCTTCCATACATTGACATTGGGATCAGCATCATATTTTGTGTGTGCTGTGCCCAGGTTCTTACTATCAAGAAATCTTTCCAACACTTCATTCACACTATTTCAGACTATTTCCTGTACTGTACTAACTTACCTTTCCACATCACTACACTACACCACATGGTGTACTCCAAATTGCATCCAAGATATACAATCTCATTTAATTTTTCCAATACTATATCATCAATCATAATTCTTGTGTTCAATTTCTCTCTTTCAAATACCATATTTGTTGTCTTCGCATTCACTATGTAAGCTTTTCTCCATACTAACGTCTTTTAACATTTTAAGTGGTGTTTGCAGTCCAGATGGTGTGTCTCTCTGCATTTTACCACTATGTAATTAAATAGTATCTCAAATACGTTGCATACTATCACTTTGTAAGGCCACATAAGCTTCTCCCTTTGCTAAATTACTCATACTTTCGCATATATGACATTTTTATACAGTAATGCTTATTACTATATAAACAAAATATTTGCCATTTAATTATCACTCTCAACAAGCGCTAAATAAAATTGAAATTAATTAAAAACCCTGATATATGAAAACCCATCAAATGAATAAAATTATTTTCTTTTTTGCTTAAAAGGCGGGTGACGGAGGCCCTTAGTAAATAAGTAGCAGCTCCACCCTCGTAACAAATATGATATGAGATCGAGAATATTACATTTGTATATCATAAGTGAGTTTTGATTGTATAAAAGTAAAAAATCTAATAACAAAAATATGTATGGGGTTTCCCGTTTGTTCAATACTATATTAGGTTGTATTTTAATTATAGAGTACGACAGACGTATTTTCTTTCACAAAATATACTTGGTAGACAAAACTAATATTTTGCCGATGGCCTTGTTTTTAACTCTTTGAGGCATGATGGTATCTATATGTCCCATACGCCGGCAGAGCTCGAGGTGCGCCCTCAGACGCGATCTCAGACGCGATCGGCCACCGGAGCGGGTCTCGCCCGCAGTGGGGCCCCGCAGGAGACGTGGACGAGCTTCGGCCCATCCACATCAAGGGCGAAGCCGGCCGCGGTGACGCCGTCGCCGGCAGCGAGGGCCACCGAGGTCCCTAAGGAGGCGTGGACCGACGTGGTCCGCCGCAAGCCGCGAAAGACCGCGGCCGCCGCGACTCCTGCGGCGCCAGCGCCTTCCAAGGCGTCAGCCACTCCCGCGGGCAAGGAGGAGGGCCGAAGGCCCAAAGTAATCCTGAAATTACGGCCGGAGGCAGCCCAAGGGGGCGCATTGTATGCCTCGGCCCTACTTAAGGCCGAGCGGGAGGTGAATCTGGGGGAGCTGGGAATCGGCTCGCTCCGGATTCGGAAGTCGGCTACCGGAGCGAGGCTGATCGAAGTCCCAGGCTCTACCAGTCACGAGAAGGCTGACGCCTTGGCGGCCAAGTTATCGGCCGCCCTGTCCGACGTTGTTGAGGTGTCCAGGCCCATGAAGTGCGCGGAGTTCCGCCTCACGGGTCTGGACGACGCCGCTACGGTACAGCGGGTTCAGGTTACGGTCGCGCGCGAAAAGGGCTGCACCCCGGAGCAGGTCCGGGTGGGCGAAATCCGCTCGGACTGGCGGAATTCCAGTTCCGCCCTGATGCGCTGCCCGCTCACGGCAGCGAAAAAGCTGCTCGAGCTGGGCAGTATCGGGGTGGGCTGGAGCCGGGTTCAGCTCCACGAGCTGGAGGCGCGCCCCATGCACTGTTTCAAGTGCATGGGGAAGGGGCACACAGCCGAGTTGTGCCCCTCGAAGGAGGACCGCAGCCGGCTGTGTTACCGGAGCGGGCAGCCGGGGCACATCGCCTCCGGCTGTTCGGCCCAGGCCCGCTGTGCCGTTTGCGCCGACGCCGGGCGTAGGGCGACCCATGTGATGGGGGGCCGTCTGTGCAACCCCCCATCCATCCGCGGGAGAACGTACCCCATCTCCCGCGGGAGTGGGCGGCAGAAGGCGCCGGAGGCTAGGATGTCCGAGTAATGACCGGACATCCTCGCTTCCTGCAGGCCAACGTCAACCACTCCGCCGGGGCTCAGGACCTTTTCCTGCAGACCATGGCGGAGTGGGACGTGGACGTGGCGGTGGTTGCGGAACCATACTCCGTGCCCTCCCGGCCTAACTGGGCCGGGGATCTGGACGGTTCCGTGGCCATCGTCACGAGGCCTGGCGCCAGCCCCCCACTACGTGGCGGCGGTTCGGGGAGAGTACGCAATCATCGGTGTGTACTTCTCCCCGAACCGCGACCTGCCGGCCCTGGAGCAGCTGCTCGACGCTCTGGGGTCGGCAGTGAGGCGGCTAGCGCCGCCCAGGTTATCGTGGCCGGGGACTTCAACGCCAAATCCACGGCGTGGGGCAACCCGGCCGCGGAAGCCAAAGGGCGGAAAGTGGAGGAGTGGGCGCTGGCTGCGGGACTGTCCCTCTTGAATAGGGGGACAGTCCACACGTGCGTGCGGTGGAACGGAGGGTCGGTGGTGGATCTGTCCTTCGCCACCGCGTCCACCGCACGCCGAGTGGTTGGAGGGTGGAGACAGGGGTGGAGACACTCTCGGACCATCGTTACATCAGGTTCGAGGTGTCTCCAGCCCGCGGGAGTCCGACGACTTCGCCCCGGTGGCGGAGCCGGTTCCCGCGTTGGGCGCTCACCAGGCTCGACCGGGAACTGGCAGAGGAGGCGGCCATTGTCAGCCGCTGGGGCCTCCCGCCAATGGAGGATCTGGGCGCCGAGGGGGAGGGGCTGGTCGTCTCTGCGACGCCTTCACGGCGGTGTGCAGAGCGGCCATGCCCAGCGTTGGGCGTCCGCCTCCGAGGCGGGCGGTCTACTGGTGGTCGGCTGAGATAGCCGACCTCCGGGACGCCTGCAACGGGGCGCGTAGGGCGTATACTCGGAGCAGGCGTCGCCGCCCCCGGGACGAAGGGAGAGATGGCCACGCAGCCGTGCAGATGCACGGCATATACGTGGAGAAGAAGAGGGCCTTGCAGATGGCCATAAGTAGGGCCAAGGAGGGAGCGTGGCAGGAGCTGCTGGAGGGCCTAGACAGGGACCCGTGGGGCCGACCGTATAGGGGAGCGCGGAACAAAATCCGCGCTCAGTCGGCCCCACTGACAGAGACCCTCCAGCCGGCCGTGTTGGAGAGGGTTGTCGGGGAACTCTTCCCCGACAACCCACGGGGCTACGCTCCCCCGAGGATGGCCCTACAGTCGGACTCCAGAGGAGAGGAGAAGGGCGCTCCGCCGCCCGTCATCGACCAGGAGATGGAGGCGGTCGTTGACCGCCTCCGAGGCAAGAAGAGGGCGCCGGGTCCGGACGGGGTGCACGGGAAGGTGCTAGCGTTGGCTCTCGTGCACCTCGGAGACAGGTTCCGGGAGCTCCTCGACTGCTGCTTGCGGTCGGGGTGCTGCCCGGGACCCTTCAGGGTGGGCCGGCTCTGCCTTCTGTTGAAGGGAGACCGGCCCCCGGACTCGGGGTCGGCGGTTCGACCGGTCGTTCTGCTGAACGAGGCGGGGAAGGCCCTCGAAAGGGTTGTCGCTTCCCGCCTCGCTCAGCACTTGGAGGATGGCCCGGGACCGGGCCTATCGGATGCCCAGTTCGGGTTCCGGGCCAGACGGTCGACCGTCGACGTCATTAGGCGCCTAAGGTCGGTGACGGAGGATGCGGAGCGCGAGGGAGATGTGGTGGTGGCGGTGTCGTTAGACATCGCCAACGCCTTCAACAGCCTCCCCCACAGTACCATACTGGAGGCCCTCAAGTACTTTGGGGTGCCTCCGTACTTGGGGAGGCTGTTGAAGGCGTATTTGGAGGACAGGGAGGTGCGCTACGAGGACGCGAGGGGCCAGATGGTCAGAAGGCGCGTCGTGTGCGGTGTCCCACAGGGGTCCGTTCTGGGCCCCATTCTGTGGGACCTCGCATACGACTGGGTCCTGCGGGGCCGTCTCCTCCCCGGGATGAGTGTCATCTGCTATGCAGATGACACCCTCGTCACATCCCGGGGTAAGACCTTTGTGGAGGCGGCGCGGCTGGCCGAAGTCGGAGTAGGACTGGTGGTCAGCCGCATAGAGAGGCTTGGGCTTCGGGTCCGTTTGGATAAAACTGAGGCCCTCCTCTTCCGCGGGACCGGTAGGCGGGGCCCCCCCTCGGGAGCGCACCTCCAAATTGGAGGAGTAAGAATAAGGGTGAGTGCCCAGATGAGCTACCTGGGCCTCACCCTTGACGGAAGATGGACCTTCGGCCCCCACTTCGAGCGGTTGGGGCCGAAGGTCATCAGAGCTGCGGCGGCGCTGGGTCGCCTCCTGCCCAATGTTGGCGGGCCCAGCGCCGCGTGCAGGCGGCTGTACTCCGGCGTCTGCCGGAGTATGGCCACGTACGGTGCCCCAATATGGGCGGACGCCCTCTGCAGCCGCAACAGGGCCCAGCTGCGCAGAGCGCAGCGGGGGAGCTCTCGCTCCCGAGCGTGGTCCGCTACATGCTCGGGAGCGACAGTGCCTGGCAGGCGATGGCCTCCTTCTGTGAGACCGTCATGTCCCAGAAGGAGGCCGCGGAGCGGGACAGGGAAGACGATCCTCAGGCTGTCCCGCTCCGGAGACGGCGTACGGGAGTGCGGCGTAGGCGCTACGCGCACCTACTGCCGCCTCCCTAACCTGTGGGACTAGGGGTCAGGATGGGAACCTGGCCCCATAATGGTCCCGCCGCCGGAGGGGCTGTCCCAATTTGCCGGGACGGCCCCTAGATAGAAGAAGTCCGGCCCCTTCTGAGGGGCTGGCCAGTCGCAGTGGTGCCCTGTTGCTGACAGATCCGGGGCACCACACCAACGCGGCCGATGGCATTTCGCGGGGTTGTTTAGTGGGTATACCGTCGGACAGCCGACGGGGAGTCCCACACTACCACCGGAGGCCACCCAGGCACCGGTGGTGTGCGTAACGCATTTTTCCCAGCGTCACAAAAAAAAAAAAAAAAAGGTAAGTATTTTAGTTATTACATAGTACAGTTAGTACAGTTTGCTTTTTTTATGGTTATGGTCAAACAATAACAAACACATGTGTAATATGTTGTTTATGCTAACATTGGGATGTGATATCCCATCAGTCCTAACATGCATATTACTCGCTCGACAACTAATCATAGGTTATGTTTGTTGTTAATGCAATCCAGTATTTTTATTGTACAAGGAACATGCTTCATTTTTTCGTCGGTTTTCTTGAGCCGATTTATAGTAGTTAACTAAATAATAGGGGTTTAGTTTACATGCTTTGCATGTGCTTTCAGAATGGCTTCAAATTGTAAAATATTAAAAACCCGCTTGAGAACAAAGACAGCTAAATATCTTGTAGATGAGGAGAATTCGTGTGATCAGTCTATTGGTGACAGGCTTTATGTTCCTCCACAGCAGTTTAGTCAAAATCGCAACAACAGATCGGATGACGAAATAGACGAAGGTGGGTTGCTAGAAGTACGAGATCCGCTTGAAACAGAAGAAGAAGTCGGCGAGGTAGAAACAAAGAACAGTGTGGAGTATGAGATTGAGGTTTTCGATCATATTTTTTGTAGATTTTCTCCCATAAGAGTTAAGATTTTTGTTTCCATTTGCATCTAAAATGCTACGAATGTCAATAGTAATGAATAATAAAACAGATCAAACGTTATATACTTGTTTTTTTTTTATTCCATGAATTCTCAAAATTCTCATAGAAATGTATGGGGAAATAGCTCAAATATAAGGGTTAGAAAACTGGTGGGACTATAGGTCCCATTAAAGAAAACATTATTTTTAACTGTAAAACTAAGTACTATCAATCCCATTAGCATCCTAATATGAAATTTAATCAATTTTTAGTTAAGTTACGCAGATAATTCGCAAATATGGTTTCAGTCCTGGTACTGCATCCACTCACCGGACTGACAGGGTTAAACACTATCAAATCAAATTACTAGTTAATAACTGGCACGTTTATTTTAACTACCCCAATCCCTTCAATATTGAATTAATTTAACCAAATAATTTGCTGTCATTACATTAGTATCAAATGCGACTAATCGTTGGATTGGAAAATGAATTGTTTTAAGCGGGTTTGCTTTAAGTTAATTGTGGGTTGAATGCAGAATTATTCACATGTATACGGCATTATGGATAGAAAGCGTGAGTTGAAAGTAGAAAGCTCTACAAAATAGCACCAACACCTGTCGTATGTTTTTAACTAACGAAACTTTAAGTTTCAATGTTAAACACTTATTGTAACAAGTGTTTTTAACACATAGCTTGTGAGACAAGCTGCAGAGAGAACCGACCGCTATAAGAGGCTGCGACCGCTATACTTAGACACCGTGCTCGCTTCTTTAAGCTCTTCTCATGCTCGCTTGCCGGTTCCTAGGTCTCCTGATATCACCTTCTGATAAAACACGACCAATATAGTCATGGTAGGTGAGTCTTGGTCTTCTTAGCCTTTCTTTCATCTAACAAATGAATAGATAGATTTTGATGAATTGTAATAAAATTGTAATTATTTCCACCTTTTCTTCTATTATATTTTTTTTAATATTAGTTGTAAGACTAAATATATATATCATTTCGTTATGTACCTAACTAGGCCAAGTCTTTAAACCAGATGCCTTTCAAGATCTTTTTTTATACAACGTCGGGAGGCATACGGCCCGCCTGATGTAAAGCAGTCACCGTAACCTATTAACGCTTGTAATATATATCACAGGCGCGATGCCTCCTCTGCAGCTTACACAGCAACTCTTCAGGAACTTACTGGTGACCACAGTCAAACACAGGAACACAGCATACTACGGAGTTGCTATTTGGGTGTGATTTTTCTGTGAGGTGGAGATCAATCAGAAAACTGCGTATTAAGGTAAATAGAAGATTATACTTTCATAAGTCTATGTTTCTTACTTCTCGCAATAAAGGAAATGAAATGTGATCAGATCACACATGTTTTTGGGGAAATTTGATATAACCTAAAATCGGAGTTGTTAAAAAAATTAATTAGTTCTCTTTGATCATGAGTTTACGTAATTTTCATGGTGAGCTTTTATGATAAAGTAAGAATTTTGAAATAAAAATTATTAAATAAAGAATTGAAGTCGAGTATATCGAAATCAACGGCAGTGAAGATTAGTTGACACTAATTGTTAGTTACATGTCCGCAATTGTTACGGGGCATAATAATATAGGTATATAATAATATAAGTATATGGCATTATAAAGAATTCAATATGACTACACCTAAATGCCATAATGGCAACTCCATTAAAAATAAATCTGTGATACTTATGGTCAAGCTCACAATTTTCACGAGCTCGGTGGCACAGAGGTTAGTTAAATTTGTTAGATTACATTAGTTAGACACTAATGCTCGTGGGTTCGATACCCAAGCATGACAAACATTATCGTACATGAACATGTCTATTTGTCTTGGTCTAGGTATTTTTAAGAGAGGCAGGGCGTATCAAAGCAACCCATCTGGGGAAGTACCTCCACCTCACTGAAAATCGCAGCCAAATAACAATCCTGGAGGATTATTGTGATCCTGCGAGATAGTAACGGTACCAGTAAACTCCTAATAAATATATTGACAAATTACACGGCACCCTGTAGCCCCAAAGGAAGCGAAGCTTGTGTTATGGGTACTAGACAAGTGATAAATATGCGTAAATACATTTTATTTTGTAAAGATGTGCTTATGATATATATAAAACACCCAAACCAAGATAAACAGACATGTTCATGTACACAATTGTTTGTCCTGTGTGGGAAACGAACCCACGAGCGTTGGTGTCAAAACAATTAAGGAGCAGCTATGTTAGCAGCAGAGGTGGCATGGCGCGAGAGATACTTAATATTTTGCAAGCATTCATAGGCTGAGGTAAACGCTCTACATCGGGTTGGTTGTATGCGTGTATGTTGTATAAAATATAGTCATCTACATTTATAACATGTAAATAAATTTACGGCAGTAAGTTAATTTTCACGTTGTAGTAGAAGTAGTCTGAATTATGTAATTATTAAATTACCTAAATATTTATTATCTACTTACTATAAGAAAACATTATATAAATAAATAAATAAATATTGCCGGACAAATTACACAGCGCCACCTAGCCCCAAAGTAAGCGAAACTTGTGTTATGGGTACTAGACAACTGATAAACATACGTAAAACAT
The DNA here is from genome assembly GCA_947507595.1 of Pyralis farinalis. Taxonomy (NCBI): domain Eukaryota; kingdom Metazoa; phylum Arthropoda; class Insecta; order Lepidoptera; family Pyralidae; genus Pyralis; species Pyralis farinalis. The sequence continues at coordinate 9,960,933 of OX382264.1, forward strand.
TTTTTTTTGTAAATACATACTTATTATACATAGAAAATACCCAGACCAAGACAAACAGACATGTTCATGCACACACTTGTTTGTACTGTGTGGGAATCGAACCCACGAGCGTTGGTGTTAAAGTAGCGTAACAGCGTGTTCCACCACTGCGCCACCGAGCTCGTCGAGATAAATATTACAAATCTATAAACTTAGACGTATTTTTCTAGTAAATTGTATATGTATTTGATTAGAAAATAAAATTACTGCGGTTTTTTTAAGTGCATGCACTTTATTAATTGTGTATTCTTAATAAAATTTGCACGTAAAAGTGCAGACAAAACATAGCAGTAAATTTGTTTTCTTGTCCAATACGGAAACAGTGCACTAGAAAATTGCATCTAGATTTCTAGTTTGGTGGAAGCCGACAATGTCACGCTGCAACCACAAATACCTGGCTATTTGCTTGCGCTAGGCTAGCGATAGCTTTGTTTCCACAGCTCGACAAATGTTTCTCTCTGTAAACTGGATAGCTATTGACTTTATTTAATAATACTGAGATATTGATATAGTTTTATAGCCAATTGAATAAAGAACCATTAACCGTCTGCTTCCCGGTTCGTATCTTATTGTGGGCATGCACCTTTAATTCGTATTCTCGGATTTATTTACATATTTGCAATTATTAGTTGCTCGATAGTGAAGAAAAATATCGTGAAACCCGAGCATCTAAGTATCTTTATTTCAAAAGATGTGTAACCTTACGATAGAAAAGTCAGTTTTCTGTGAGTTTTTAAGTCTGTTATAGAGGTCTGATAGCAATCGCTTCATGTTGAAATTACTATTTTATCCAAATTCTTAGGGTTAGCGAATACCAATCCTAATACATTAGGAAAGGGAATAACTCTAGGTACAGAAAGAGGAAGGGTATACCACCACGAATAGATGAGGTTGGCTTTGACGCACTTTTATTTCAAAACTTGTTAAGATAAAACTACTGAACTGATAAATTATGTGTATAATCCTTCTTTCATTATTCTTAGACCAATGAACTATACAAAATTTATAAATATGTATTGCATTACAAAGAAATTTCGGCGGTATTCAATTTACATGAAATCCACTATTGACAATCTACGCTCTTAGTTGTTCGACTATTACTAGTAAACTTCACCGTATCAGTTTCTTTTCTAAATCTATATATATAAAAGAAAGTCGTGTTAGTTACACCATTTATAACTAAAGAACGGCTGGACCGATTTTTATGATTTTTGTGTCTTTGAACAAAAAAAAAATATAAAGTAAATTCCATTTCTCATACATTTTATATGATACTTTTATTACGATATCTCAAGAACGAATTGGTGTATATCTATATTATATATATAATTCTACTGTACGTGTGTATGTGACTGAACTCCTCCTAAACGACTGGACCGATTTTGATGAAATTTTTTGTGTGTGTTCAAGGGGATTCGAGAATGGTTTAGATTCACAATAGGTGGCACTGCAGTCGGGTTCTGGGAAACTATATATTATGGGACAGGACAACGTCTGTCGGGTCCGCTAGTTAATTATATTTAGAAAATAAACTGGCACTAATATTAAAACGATAAGTCACGTATGAAAATATAGTCTAACGTAATAGATGTCGACCTGCACCGATCAAGTAACCGTATGAAATGTGATTTTTATGAAAGAAAATATGTTAAACCAAGTAACGTAGATAAGTTGCCTAATGAAATCTGTTCATGGTTATGTTTAATTAAAAATTCAATAATTAATATTTTTTTCCATATCTTCACCGATCTCGTAACCAAAAAAAATTGAACACTAATCGAAAGTACGAGTATAAAACCTATAGAATGTGTTAAGGTAAGGCAAACATAGGGTTTACCTTACCTTTTTCTGTTCAAGGATTTATGGTTGCTAAATAGTTACATCGAAAATGATTCGTTACCGATCGAGTAACCAAATAAATAATACATCACAATGAAGCTTATTTTTCCCCGATACGACCGTAAAAAATTGCTTTAAAATCACGGTCAAGAGTCAGGGTTGGAAGGTTTGAAATTTAAAAAATAAAGCGTATGAAATTATGTGAGAAAGAGAGAGTATCCAATCAATCCAGTGCGATAGAGGAAGACGCAGTAGATCCATATTCCCGCGCACGTCTATCAAATGACCGGAATTATCTCCCGTTCAACGCAAGTTCTTGCATGCAGTATCTAACCTAGTCCGGCCATAAGTTCTGTTACAAATGAATATGCATTTATTCTTTTATGAAATAATGTAATCTTAATAAAACTTATAAATTTAGTCACTTCTTACTCGGAGATTTCTAAAGAGACACAATGTCGGCGTATCGTTTCGAGCAGGCTATGTCTTCTAAAACCATAAGCTGTAGTCTCAGGGGTTCAGATCTGGGTTAGACGAGGGCTAGACTAGGGCCAGACTTCACCTCTTATAAAGTACGGAACGTTGGTTTCGAGCCAGGCTTGGGTAGTTCGTGCCTTGTGACTAGTTACAGAGTCCTGCTGGAAAGTCCATTGTACATTTTTGAAATATGTATTGCTGAGAGGTTTCATAAGCCAATCCAAGACAGTCTCTTGAAACACTTTGACTGAAGTCTTCACTCCTTTTTCACAAAAATTAAGCTTTACTTATCAAGGAGTCACCATGATAAGACGCCCCCCACCAACCTATTACAGATGCAGGATGATGACCACGTTGTACCTTTCCGACCACTGGGTGGCTTCATTAGAATTGTGTGCATTATAACTTTGTCATTTTGTTTTTTGTAGTGATCTTCAATCGTGAATTTTTTTTCATCTGTAATGAGGATATTTCTATGGAAAATATCACAAAAACAAAAAGTTTTTGCGAAAATATTTTGTATGTATAAATATAAATTCCAAAGGGAACCCTTGGAAGTCGCAAGTCGAACTCGCACTTGACGGCTTTTTTTATATGGTAAGAGGCATACAAGCACACTGCCCACCTGATGTAAAGTGGTTATAATAGCCTAAGAACACGTGCAATTCAGGAAGTATCGCTCGCGCATTGCCACCCCTGCTGGTAACACAGGAACTCCAGAGGAGGTAACTCATCACCTCACTCACTCGCAGAAAAATAACAACCTACCTGGGAATTATTGATCGGTTGCAATCTTACATGAAATGGCGGTACTTCGCCAGTCAGGCTGCTTCTCGTTAACTTCATACCTTTGGTAATATAGTACCAGTACCACCGAGCTGGTATGATAATGGAGATCGAAAAAGCACAGGGATTCCTCGGTGGTTAACAAAAAGTCTATCTAATTTGGGATAATTTGACTTTTGTAAATTAGCGATCTGATAATACATATTCTTTTTAATTTTATAAGTCATTACAACTTATTGAATTCTGTTACTCACTGCAGCAGATATCAACAAATAGTATAATATGAAAATAACCAGTATTGTAAACGCGTATTTTATTCTAATGTACGAGTACGTGTAAGATCGCTACAGTTCATTCATTATGCCTTGAGACAAAGTGTAAACAAAGAAATTATAGGTTTTTACGTTAAGTCTGCAACACCTAGATCAAGACAAACATACTTCGTTGAAGTCTACGCCAGTGTAGACAAATATACGTGGCAATTTCAATGACATTATTTCCACTTCTTTATTCAAAAGTTTTTATAACTCTAGAGGACTAATGTAGTGGGGAACTTCAGAGTTAAATATGTAAAAATCTTCTGAATATAAACCATACGCTTAATAACCAATTTTACCACAGTTGGATCATATATCACCCACAGCGTTGAGGCATTTGTAGATCTGTCAGTTGGTTTAGCCTTTTATTTGTTGAAACCAGGATAGGAAATGTTACTTCACCACATCGATGTGATTGAACCGGTGTATGCGGTCAGGTTTGCGGTAGTGTTGGCTGCAATCGGATTGCCGGCAAATGCCGTTTGTGCCAAAGGGAAGTGCGGTTTTGCGAAACATTTTGTGAGCAGGTCTTTTTCGATTAATTTTTTAGCCGTGAAAAATGGTGTATTCTAGCGACTGCCCCTATACCGCTCGTTTCACTCCAATGTAAAAGTGAACAAAAACTTTTTTTGCTAACCAGTTCTGTCCACACAATTTTTACCGTTTTTTGAAACCGTTAAGGCGAATTAATTCAGATTGTTTTTCTCCTCCCCTCTTTTCTTTTCAATAGTTTTGGTAGAAAATAAAGGAAAGCTATTATGCTGAGAAGGAACTGATGAAGGGCTGCATCTGGAAGTACAGGGACTATCAAGGCGTAAATGGTCCAATAGTATATATTTTATTGTTGCGGCATATTGTAGTAATCTACCTGTTTAATACCCAAAAGCTTCACAAAATGCTGATCAAATTAGAGTGCAGACACAATTTCTCACAAATTTTCGTAGTTTTTGTACCACTACTTCGTGTAATAAAGTGTTAGTATATAGTGATATACTATCACTTTAATATACGAGTAGGAAGTAACTTTTTTTTAGGGTTCCGTGTCCAAAGGGTAAAACGGAACCCTATTACTGAGGCTCCGCTGTCTATCCGTCTGTCCGTTCGTCCGTCCGTCTGTCACCAGGTCTCATGAACGGTGATAGTTAGACAGTTGAAATTTTCACAGATGTTGTATTTCTGTTGCCGCTATAACAACAAATACTAAAAAATAGAATAAAATAAATATTTAAGGGGGCTCCCATACAATAAACGTGATTTTTTTGCTCATTTTTGCTCGATATTGATAACGGCAACAGGTAGACTTGAAATATTCTGTGAATATTTAGTTATATATTCACTTTAAGAATAAATAATTAAATCAAAATAAAACAAATATTTAAGGGGGGCTCCCATACAACAAACGTGATTTTTTTGCCGTTTTTATAGATAATGGTACGGGACCCTTCGTGCGCGAGTCCGACTCGCACTTGGCCGATTTTTATACAACGTCGGAAGGCATACAAACATACGGTCCACCTGATGTAAAGCGGTTATCGTAGCCTATGGACGTTTGTAATATATTAAGTATTACTCGCGCGATGCCTTCTCTGCTGTTAACACAGCAACTCCTTAGAAGCTTACTGGCGACGTCACTCACACGCAGGAATACAACAACCCTCTAGGGAGTTGTTATTTCAGTGCGGTTTTCTGTGAGGTGGAGGTACTTTCCCAGACGGACTAATTTAATATCCAGACCATGACAAACAGATATGTTCATGCACACAAATGTTTGTCCTGTGTGGGAATCGAACCCACGAGCGTTGGTGTCAAAGTTGTGTTATTCACAACTGCGCCATCGAGATCGTCATTTGAACTCTTCTCTTCTAATTGTCACTTTATTCCTTATTGAATTGTTGATACAAAACAATGGCATCCTAGAAGAAAAGGAGTTGAAGTATCTACTTCAGTATATCATATATGTGCGTGGTTTTAAATATACAATTCCAATTTGTATGGCAGTGAGTACTCCCCCATTTGAGCGTCGTAAAAGTATGCAGATATATATCTTACTAGCTGCTGCCCGCGGCTCCGCCCGCGTGGAGTCAAATAACGTTATTCCAGATCATAATCTATCTACATGCCAAATCTCATTCAAATCCGTTCAGCCGTTTAAGTGTGAAAGAGCAACAAACATCCATACATACAAACTTTCGCATTTATAATATTAATAATAGGATATACACATTACTTACACAGCCCATAACTGAATTGAAGAATCTGTATTTGAAGAGAGCTAGGGCATATCAAAACAGCCCCACTGGGAAAGTACCTCCAAGTCACAGTAGACCGCCGTCAAATAATTACACCTTGGAAGTTGTTGTGTTCCTGCAAGTGAGTGACGTGATCAATAAGCTACTGATAAGTTTTGAGGTTTTGTAGTGGAGTGGCAACGTGCTAGTGATTGTCCTTGTATTGCAAGCGTTGAGTTACGGTAACTACTTTAGATCAGGTGGGCAGTATGCTAATTTCTTCTCGATGCTGTGTAAAAAATTATATTATGTGGTTACACCACTACATACCTATTGTTTTTGTTCCACCACTGGGCAGGATGTTATTTCAACGCAGTTTGCCTAGTGACCGAATCAAAAATAATAAATTTTACAGCGGCATATGAAGTTTCATATGAAAAAAGAAACGTTTTGCAACAGAAATTAAGTTAAAAAACTAAGATCCGTTTACGGAAAAGTAGGAAACCAGATATTAATTAATTAACCAGATATTATAAAATAAAAATTTCTTTATTTCACTAACAGACTGTTACTTACAGCTAGATGCCGAGGTCTCCTTTTAGGCATGTTAATACCTGTACCAGGAGACCCCGCTCCTCCGAACCTTAAATAATATAATGAATTACAATATTTGCGTGTGTGTGTATGTGAGTGTATGTGTGATTTGTGTTTAATTATATATTTTAATACATATATACATATAAAATGGTATGATATAATATAATATGTATGATGCTATGTAATTGTGTGTGTATATAATGCCTTGTAATTAATAATAGAAAATAATGTTAATAGATATTATCCATAAAGTAACAAATTCTCTGCTTCAGTTGCTGTCAGTGTTTTGATCCATTTCGTTATTACCTATTTACATTAATGTTTGCTCTTTGTAAAAATATTTAACTCTTTATTTATTTTATTATATAAGTGAGCTGAGCGTTTGTTGAATTGATTGCTAGCAGTTAGTGTTCTAGTGAAAGGAACATTAATGGTGATATCTTTCCTTCTTTTGTGTTGCCTTGATTGATCATAGTGTACTGTTTTATGTTTTTCTAAAACGATTTGGACAATGTACAATTTCGGAATTTGTAGAAGATCACTTAATTATTAATTAATAACTTCACTACTTCTTCCCGCGCTTTTGACGAGTCATATTGTTGTGTTACTTGAACTCTTTATAATTCAGTATAAAACTAGTTTCATGTGATAATTATGATATTATTTTTTAACATAATTGCTAGTGAAATTATACAGAAATAAAAAAAAACAAATATTACATGTTTATGCACTTTTTGGAAGACGTGATTTAGTTCATGAAGAAACCCTTGCAAAATTAGTTCATGAAGAAACCCTTGCACTATCATTGTACGGGTGATATTTTAAGCTGCGGGATGTCCGTCTGTCCTTCTGTCAAGAAGCTTTTTCTGAGGAACAGTTAGAGCTATCAAGCTGAAATTAATATGAAATACTCAGGTCTATAATCCCTTCGAGTAGTGAAAAATCAAACTTCTAAGTCAACGCAATCAAAAGATACGGCTGCTTATGCCTCGGTTATGTGCATATTTTGACACTCGCACGGGAATCAAAATCTATAGGGTACTTCACGTTAACCTAGAATCATAAAATTTGGTAAGAAGCGATGTCATATAGCACAAGTAAAGGAAAAAATCCGAAAACCGTAAATTTGGAGTTCAATCACACATTTTTCTACAAAACCCGTGAGACGGACTCACACTTGACGGCTTTTATTTAAGCGAAATCGTTCTTTACGGAGATCAACAGAGGTACTATATGTACACCAGCTTTAATAAAAAGGCTGAGATTAATAATATGCCTAAAATTTCTTTGCGTTCATTGTAATGCTTTCAAAAGTTACCTTCTCCTTCTTCCTAGCGTTACACCGTTTCCTAATTCGTTAAGATTGGCAGAGATGTTATCTAAGCCTAATGATTTAGGGAAGATATTGATTTTGACATGGAATGAATGCCATCAGACCTCTACAATCCAGAGGGAAAATCAGATCTTTCCTAGATTAGGTCACACGTCCATCGAAATATAATTTCTTGGACGTGCGGGTTTCCTCACGATGTTTTCCATCACCGCCGAGCAAGTGATAATTACAAATCTGTACATAAATCCGATTCCTTATCCACTGGATTACCACTGCTCATACTTTCAAAAGGTACTAAAGAGTACAAATTAGTGCTTTACACTATTCGCTTATATGGTTACTAACGAATAAGCAGTCTATTCGAGATTCGAACGGCTCTAAAACAGCGTGAAAAGGTAATGGAATGAGGATGGAATTACTGTGGAGCTTCTGAAATCGAGTAGAAAGCCGGTACTTGCAGTCCTGCAGAAGCTATTTAATTCCGACATACACTCCTGTGAAACACCGGCAGCGTGGAGCAGAGCCACGACCAGGCTCTGCTGTCTTAACGCGTGATAAGACTCTATTGAAGAACTACAGGCCGATATAGCCTTCTGCTGCGCGTTTATGTATTATTTGCGAGTGTCATCACAATTAATATTAACGGCATCATGGCATCACGGCTCATGGCAAATCGCTGAAACACCTTCGTGCTATGCTTAATAACCTCAATAATGTTTCAAACCGGATAGGTATCAAGATGAACATGGACAAGACTGAGACCTGTCGTATGTCCATGTCACGCCTATACCAATATAGACTTATAAGCTAAAGCAGCAACGTAACTCAGCCATGTCCTTGAAAAGTATGCCTACGGTTGGGCGGATCGCTTGGGTTGGTGCCTGTAAAAAGAAAAGCAGGCGTCTGTAGATTTTTATTTGTACCTATATTTCGTTTTATTCGTAGGTTAAGGATTAAAAGATATGTTAATTGAATGATTATTTATTTATTAGTTACATTATAAGATAGTAATAGAAAAATATTTGCGTCTATTGCGACAAGTTGTAAATGCCCTGTTGTTGAATTTTATTATATCAAAAAATCTCATGCGTATGAAGAGTTTAATACCTATATTGTGTAAATCGTATTAGAGGTTTAGATGATACTGAAATGACGTCTTCACTACAGTATTTTTTCCGGGTTATAAACCTTTGCAATTGTTATTAAATGACGAAAATCTTGACGGTTATTTGGCGCATATCACTCTAATTGAACACACAGGTTAAAAACGTCGATTGCACGTTTATCGGATGGGTTTATCTATCTAGAACATGTATCCCTGCAGTGGAATGAATAAGCTTTGGTGTGGTAGCGATGTATTACAAGTAAGAAAAAAAAAAATTGTGATTTAGGATCTGGGTCGCCAACGCACCAATGCCTCTAATGTTTCAAAAGTCTACGGTAAGAGGCTACGGTACAATAGTAATTATGATCAAAGTACCAAATACAGACAATCAGTGGACAATTAGAATTCAAATCCTTCATTTTTGAAGTGTTTGAGTCGTTGAGGCAATTTCGATTTCCGCACACTTTCAAACAGTAACTTTCTAAAAACCAGAAGGAAGTATATAATATCAATTAATTTTGAATATTGCGTTGTTCATGTTACGACATTTTTAGAAAGAAATAGTAAGTAATAAGACCGAGGCAGATAGGCTCAAGAGGATGTTGGCGTGCACCGCCTCTGTTTTGAGTTTCTTACGTGGGAGTAGGGGTCATAGTGAGATCTCTTGTTCTAAATATCCGTGTGTGAAAGTACTTCTATCTCACAGAATATAGCTGCTATATAAGAATTTTTAGAAAAGCTTTATATTCCGTTGCACAGTGCACGGTGATTGTCGATGAACTACTGAAGGTTGAAGTGCCACAAGTCGTGAAAGAGCGGCATGACCTGTTGTCAGAGAGACCCGGTGAAATGCCGAACTGAAGGTCCGCCCGCAGGTCATTAGCATTCTAGAAATTAATATTTAGTCTTCATCCCTTGAAACTGAATTACTAATTAAGATTTACAATTGTGGACTTGGCTACTAAAGCTAGAAAAGAGTTCTCTAATATTTTTGTGCCAGTCATTCTGCCACAGAGCTCGTCTATTTTTACCTCAATAATCTAAAGTATACTAAAAATGATTCATGTTATCAAAAATATTAAAGGACGCACTTCATTTAAGGAAATTACATTGAAATTGTTTCCCTCCTGGTCAAAATACTTAGTACATTTTTCACTGTCACTCTTGCAGTAAATTGTGCATCCGTAAATCACCAGGGCATACCGGATACAAAAACTACAGAATAAATGTACTTTTACAACGACAGAAGCGCAGAGTTGCAAAGAATATTTTAAGCGTTTCTATTACTGAAAGTGCGCCATAATTTATTGTTTCTGTACTTCAAGCCTTCTAGCGAAGACGCTAGGTTTAGCCACTTCTTCGAATCTTTTATTTTATTTATTAGTTTTAAAAATCATCGTATGAAATACACTCGGGGAGCTGCCTATCTAGCTGGCAACCAAAAGCGGTTTTAGTTTCATATTGGCTCTGGCTCTATAAATAATGACGACCAGGTTCTGTGGTACAAGTAAGACGGAACTGGACATTTTTATTAACATAGTGTGCATTAGCTAAAAATCTCTTGCTAAAGTTAGTTTCTGCACAAATTTTGCTCATTAGCGCTCAAAATCGACGTGAAAATAGTTTAGATAGCGTAAATGCGCATACTCAAAGTTCCAGTTAATTGGTTCAGCAATTTGGAGAACCTATCTATATATACATATCGTCAGAGGCCGATAGAGCCACCATTTCTACGTGACACGGTCCTCACCTCACACCACACTCGCTTACCTAATTGTCGTAATTTGAGAGTTATCATTCAGTTTTCGATACGGGAAAAAATTGTGTAGAAACCAAGTACGGTCCATAAATTCTAATAATACCCTCCTGTCTCCAATGTTGGAGCGTACGTCATTACTGGTTCCAGCAAAGTGATCAGCGCTTTTTTTTTTCAGGAAAGGTATCTATTTAAATAAAGTTAAAAAGGAAAATCTTACCTAAATATAAAAATTTTAACCAAATTTTTAGAGTCATTTTCAAGATACATGAAATATATTTGTATATACAAGAATGGCTCGTTTAATGTAATAGGATATTGTAAAATAATAATTGTATCTGGAAGATAACTGACTATGCAGAGTTCATTACCTAGTCAGTCAATAAGTTCAGTTATCAACAAATATGCATTTATTTTTTATGAAGTAATGTAATCTTAATAAAACGTTTATGTACATATTTATAAAAGTCTTAGCAAAAAATAAAAAAAAACATAATTTTATACGAAATCGCCACCATTAGCTTTGATAGAGGCATTTGATTAATGTGCCTGGCCACTAATCTATTGACGCACTATTTCCATGAAAATTTTAGCCACTGCTTGCTCCAGAGATTTCTTAAGAGACAATGTCGGCGTGTCATTCCGAGCAGGCCATGTCTTCTAAAACTGATCATAAATTGTAGTCTAAGGGGTTCAGATCTGGACCAGACGAGGGTTAATCTTCAGCTCTTATAAAGTACGGGACGTTGGTTTCGAGCCAGGCTTGGGTAATTCGTGCCTTGTGACCAGGTGCAGAGTCCTGCTACATTTATAAAAAGTATATTGCTGAGAGGTTTCACAACACAATCCAAGACAGTCTCTTGATATACTTTGGCTGAAGTCTTCACTCCTTTTTCGCAAAAATGATGCTGTGTGACTTCATTGATTTATGTTTCCTAATGCGGTTTCGATGAATTCTGGTTTTAATAACGTTAACAGCCTTTGTAGTTCTAACAGCACGCGGCTGATCTTTTATGGTCTTCAACAGAGTAAGAGTTAGTGTATCTGTCGATAGTACGATATACAAACAAACGGCTAGTACTAAGCTTTTGAAGTGTCTTGAATATGACCGACGGCTTCATACACTTTGTGCAAGGCAATCATTGCAATCCTATTCTCTTTAAAAATCTATTCCATATTATATTTTGAAAATAAACACGAAAAAAAAGATGTAAAACGGCGGGAAATCGAAAGCAGTTTTTAACATAATAAACGTATTCCAAATTCAAAATATTTATTATTATTATTATATTTAAAAAAATATTAAAAACTTACATGTAACTTATATACACATTTCAAGGTCTTAGTGCCGTATTACGAAAACCTCGCAGGGTTTATCTGGGTCGATGAGTCGCTAGGTGTACAAACAATAACAATAGATTTAATACTCGTAGTTTCATACCCACGTCAAGGAGCATTTGACATAATATAATGTTTCCTAAATCTATATCTAAATCGCTTTTTAAAGAGTTGGAAAAAATGAAACTTTCTATGTAATAGTATTTATGGCCACACTAGTTAGATTAATTAGTTTAAGTAAATGTTTTTATAGACTGTAGTATAGAGTTGAATTCTGTATTTCTTTGTTTTAATGAACCTCTGTATATTTTCCATATATCAAATGTTAAATTTAAAGCCACTTATTACAATAGACGGATTCTCTATTCAGCCCGACTGAGCTTGTTATGTTTACGATATAATACACTCTATTGTTGGACATTTCTAATGAGTACTCAACAGTAAATAGTACTTCAGTAATTAGATGACTACTGAGATAACCGGGTTTTCAATCTGCATAAGTATTAATAGCGCATCGTCCATTGTTTCTCTTTCGGAATTCATTCTTTCTACATACTCAATCCACTGAATACAGTCAGCAAGCGTTATGTCACTAATTTTTATACAAAGTTGGTACACCTGATGTAAAGCGCATACCGTCGCCTATGAACAATTGCAATGTATTAAGTGTCACTCGCGTGATGCCACCTCTGCTGCTAACGCACTTACTTCTTAGGAGCTTACTGGTGACCTCCCTCACTTGTAGGAACACAATAACCCTCCAGGAAGTTGGCTGCGGTTTTCTGAGAGGGGGAGATACTTCCGTAAACGGGTTGCATTGATGCGCCCTACCACTCTAAAATGACTCGGACAAAGACAAACAAACGTGTAGATATATGCTTGTTCTATACGGGAATGGAACCCATAAGCTTTGGTATCAAAGTACCGTTACCACTGCGCCACCGAGTTTGCCATGATTTTGCATAATGGTCGAATTTCAACCGCGTTGTTCTATCTCTTTGCCATACCCAGGTTTTTTTTCCACATGTTAGCTTTTTGATTAACACAGCCTTGTGTACAGCCAGCTGTATCTTCTATCTCTCTATCTCTATCTATCTTAAAAAATCCGAAAACCGTAAATTTGGAGTTCAATCACACATTTTTCTACAAAACCCGTGAGACGGACTCACACTTGACGGCTTTTATTTAAGCGAAATCGTTCTTTACGGAGATCAACAGAGGTACTATATGTACACCAGCTTTAATAAAAAGGCTGAGATTAATAATATGCCTAAAATTTCTTTGCGTTCATTGTAATGCTTTCAAAAGTTACCTTCTCCTTCTTCCTAGCGTTACACCGTTTCCTAATTCGTTAAGATTGGCAGAGATGTTATCTAAGCCTAATGATTTAGGGAAGATATTGATTTTGACATGGAATGAATGCCATCAGACCTCTACAATCCAGAGGGAAAATCAGATCTTTCCTAGATTAGGTCACACGTCCATCGAAATATAATTTCTTGGACGTGCGGGTTTCCTCACGATGTTTTCCATCACCGCCGAGCAAGTGATAATTACAAATCTGTACATAAATCCGATTCCTTATCCACTGGATTACCACTGCTCATACTTTCAAAAGGTACTAAAGAGTACAAATTAGTGCTTTACACTATTCGCTTATATGGTTACTAACGAATAAGCAGTCTATTCGAGATTCGAACGGCTCTAAAACAGCGTGAAAAGGTAATGGAATGAGGATGGAATTACTGTGGAGCTTCTGAAATCGAGTAGAAAGCCGGTACTTGCAGTCCTGCAGAAGCTATTTAATTCCGACATACACTCCTGTGAAACACCGGCAGCGTGGAGCAGAGCCACGACCAGGCTCTGCTGTCTTAACGCGTGATAAGACTCTATTGAAGAACTACAGGCCGATATAGCCTTCTGCTGCGCGTTTATGTATTATTTGCGAGTGTCATCACAATTAATATTAACGGCATCATGGCATCACGGCTCATGGCAAATCGCTGAAACACCTTCGTGCTATGCTTAATAACCTCAATAATGTTTCAAACCGGATAGGTATCAAGATGAACATGGACAAGACTGAGACCTGTCGTATGTCCATGTCACGCCTATACCAATATAGACTTATAAGCTAAAGCAGCAACGTAACTCAGCCATGTCCTTGAAAAGTATGCCTACGGTTGGGCGGATCGCTTGGGTTGGTGCCTGTAAAAAGAAAAGCAGGCGTCTGTAGATTTTTATTTGTACCTATATTTCGTTTTATTCGTAGGTTAAGGATTAAAAGATATGTTAATTGAATGATTATTTATTTATTAGTTACATTATAAGATAGTAATAGAAAAATATTTGCGTCTATTGCGACAAGTTGTAAATGCCCTGTTGTTGAATTTTATTATATCAAAAAATCTCATGCGTATGAAGAGTTTAATACCTATATTGTGTAAATCGTATTAGAGGTTTAGATGATACTGAAATGACGTCTTCACTACAGTATTTTTTCCGGGTTATAAACCTTTGCAATTGTTATTAAATGACGAAAATCTTGACGGTTATTTGGCGCATATCACTCTAATTGAACACACAGGTTAAAAACGTCGATTGCACGTTTATCGGATGGGTTTATCTATCTAGAACATGTATCCCTGCAGTGGAATGAATAAGCTTTGGTGTGGTAGCGATGTATTACAAGTAAGAAAAAAAAAAATTGTGATTTAGGATCTGGGTCGCCAACGCACCAATGCCTCTAATGTTTCAAAAGTCTACGGTAAGAGGCTACGGTACAATAGTAATTATGATCAAAGTACCAAATACAGACAATCAGTGGACAATTAGAATTCAAATCCTTCATTTTTGAAGTGTTTGAGTCGTTGAGGCAATTTCGATTTCCGCACACTTTCAAACAGTAACTTTCTAAAAACCAGAAGGAAGTATATAATATCAATTAATTTTGAATATTGCGTTGTTCATGTTACGACATTTTTAGAAAGAAATAGTAAGTAATAAGACCGAGGCAGATAGGCTCAAGAGGATGTTGGCGTGCACCGCCTCTGTTTTGAGTTTCTTACGTGGGAGTAGGGGTCATAGTGAGATCTCTTGTTCTAAATATCCGTGTGTGAAAGTACTTCTATCTCACAGAATATAGCTGCTATATAAGAATTTTTAGAAAAGCTTTATATTCCGTTGCACAGTGCACGGTGATTGTCGATGAACTACTGAAGGTTGAAGTGCCACAAGTCGTGAAAGAGCGGCATGACCTGTTGTCAGAGAGACCCGGTGAAATGCCGAACTGAAGGTCCGCCCGCAGGTCATTAGCATTCTAGAAATTAATATTTAGTCTTCATCCCTTGAAACTGAATTACTAATTAAGATTTACAATTGTGGACTTGGCTACTAAAGCTAGAAAAGAGTTCTCTAATATTTTTGTGCCAGTCATTCTGCCACAGAGCTCGTCTATTTTTACCTCAATAATCTAAAGTATACTAAAAATGATTCATGTTATCAAAAATATTAAAGGACGCACTTCATTTAAGGAAATTACATTGAAATTGTTTCCCTCCTGGTCAAAATACTTAGTACATTTTTCACTGTCACTCTTGCAGTAAATTGTGCATCCGTAAATCACCAGGGCATACCGGATACAAAAACTACAGAATAAATGTACTTTTACAACGACAGAAGCGCAGAGTTGCAAAGAATATTTTAAGCGTTTCTATTACTGAAAGTGCGCCATAATTTATTGTTTCTGTACTTCAAGCCTTCTAGCGAAGACGCTAGGTTTAGCCACTTCTTCGAATCTTTTATTTTATTTATTAGTTTTAAAAATCATCGTATGAAATACACTCGGGGAGCTGCCTATCTAGCTGGCAACCAAAAGCGGTTTTAGTTTCATATTGGCTCTGGCTCTATAAATAATGACGACCAGGTTCTGTGGTACAAGTAAGACGGAACTGGACATTTTTATTAACATAGTGTGCATTAGCTAAAAATCTCTTGCTAAAGTTAGTTTCTGCACAAATTTTGCTCATTAGCGCTCAAAATCGACGTGAAAATAGTTTAGATAGCGTAAATGCGCATACTCAAAGTTCCAGTTAATTGGTTCAGCAATTTGGAGAACCTATCTATATATACATATCGTCAGAGGCCGATAGAGCCACCATTTCTACGTGACACGGTCCTCACCTCACACCACACTCGCTTACCTAATTGTCGTAATTTGAGAGTTATCATTCAGTTTTCGATACGGGAAAAAATTGTGTAGAAACCAAGTACGGTCCATAAATTCTAATAATACCCTCCTGTCTCCAATGTTGGAGCGTACGTCATTACTGGTTCCAGCAAAGTGATCAGCGCTTTTTTTTTTCAGGAAAGGTATCTATTTAAATAAAGTTAAAAAGGAAAATCTTACCTAAATATAAAAATTTTAACCAAATTTTTAGAGTCATTTTCAAGATACATGAAATATATTTGTATATACAAGAATGGCTCGTTTAATGTAATAGGATATTGTAAAATAATAATTGTATCTGGAAGATAACTGACTATGCAGAGTTCATTACCTAGTCAGTCAATAAGTTCAGTTATCAACAAATATGCATTTATTTTTTATGAAGTAATGTAATCTTAATAAAACGTTTATGTACATATTTATAAAAGTCTTAGCAAAAAATAAAAAAAAACATAATTTTATACGAAATCGCCACCATTAGCTTCGATAGAGGCATTTGATTAATGTGCCTGGCCACTAATCTATTGACGCACTATTTCCATGAAAATTTTAGCCACTGCTTGCTCCAGAGATTTCTTAAGAGACAATGTCGGCGTGTCATTCCGAGCAGGCCATGTCTTCTAAAACTGATCATAAATTGTAGTCTAAGGGGTTCAGATCTGGACCAGACGAGGGTTAATCTTCAGCTCTTATAAAGTACGGGACGTTGGTTTCGAGCCAGGCTTGGGTAATTCGTGCCTTGTGACCAGGTGCAGAGTCCTGCTACATTTATAAAAAGTATATTGCTGAGAGGTTTCACAACACAATCCAAGACAGTCTCTTGATATACTTTGGCTGAAGTCTTCACTCCTTTTTCGCAAAAATGATGCTGTGTGACTTCATTGATTTATGTTTCCTAATGCGGTTTCGATGAATTCTGGTTTTAATAACGTTAACAGCCTTTGTAGTTCTAACAGCACGCGGCTGATCTTTTATGGTCTTCAACAGAGTAAGAGTTAGTGTATCTGTCGATAGTACGATATACAAACAAACGGCTAGTACTAAGCTTTTGAAGTGTCTTGAATATGACCGACGGCTTCATACACTTTGTGCAAGGCAATCATTGCAATCCTATTCTCTTTAAAAATCTATTCCATATTATATTTTGAAAATAAACACGAAAAAAAAGATGTAAAACGGCGGGAAATCGAAAGCAGTTTTTAACATAATAAACGTATTCCAAATTCAAAATATTTATTATTATTATTATATTTAAAAAAATATTAAAAACTTACATGTAACTTATATACACATTTCAAGGTCTTAGTGCCGTATTACGAAAACCTCGCAGGGTTTATCTGGGTCGATGAGTCGCTAGGTGTACAAACAATAACAATAGATTTAATACTCGTAGTTTCATACCCACGTCAAGGAGCATTTGACATAATATAATGTTTCCTAAATCTATATCTAAATCGCTTTTTAAAGAGTTGGAAAAAATGAAACTTTCTATGTAATAGTATTTATGGCCACACTAGTTAGATTAATTAGTTTAAGTAAATGTTTTTATAGACTGTAGTATAGAGTTGAATTCTGTATTTCTTTGTTTTAATGAACCTCTGTATATTTTCCATATATCAAATGTTAAATTTAAAGCCACTTATTACAATAGACGGATTCTCTATTCAGCCCGACTGAGCTTGTTATGTTTACGATATAATACACTCTATTGTTGGACATTTCTAATGAGTACTCAACAGTAAATAGTACTTCAGTAATTAGATGACTACTGAGATAACCGGGTTTTCAATCTGCATAAGTATTAATAGCGCATCGTCCATTGTTTCTCTTTCGGAATTCATTCTTTCTACATACTCAATCCACTGAATACAGTCAGCAAGCGTTATGTCACTAATTTTTATACAAAGTTGGTACACCTGATGTAAAGCGCATACCGTCGCCTATGAACAATTGCAATGTATTAAGTGTCACTCGCGTGATGCCACCTCTGCTGCTAACGCACTTACTTCTTAGGAGCTTACTGGTGACCTCCCTCACTTGTAGGAACACAATAACCCTCCAGGAAGTTGGCTGCGGTTTTCTGAGAGGGGGAGATACTTCCGTAAACGGGTTGCATTGATGCGCCCTACCACTCTAAAATGACTCGGACAAAGACAAACAAACGTGTAGATATATGCTTGTTCTATACGGGAATGGAACCCATAAGCTTTGGTATCAAAGTACCGTTACCACTGCGCCACCGAGTTTGCCATGATTTTGCATAATGGTCGAATTTCAACCGCGTTGTTCTATCTCTTTGCCATACCCAGGTTTTTTTTCCACATGTTAGCTTTTTGATTAACACAGCCTTGTGTACAGCCAGCTGTATCTTCCGGCAAATTAATAATAGTAATACACAGAATGACTGCTAAAATCATGTACATTCCATGGCCGCAATCATAAAAAAGGAGTATACGCTGTAAACAAAAAGCCTTCTGTATTCAAGTTGGTTATAAAAGTCTGACCGTCTTTCCAATTTCTCCAAACAGTGTAAACTTGCGGAAGACTGCAAAGAAACATAGCGAGAAACTCCGATAAAAACTGAACGAAGCTCGGAAACATTTAACTTAGAGTTGCGTACTTCACACTTTTTACTTTTCACTCGGCATTGACCATAATACAGACTGGCTTTTAAAGTTACTCGTCGCCTAACTTCGGTTGGCAAGTATTTAACTATGTGCGGTAGTTATGAATGCCGCTCCAGTTTAAGAAAGGAGAAGCTTTTTACTCACATATCTTTGTTAAAATATGTCACGGTATCTATGGAATAATACAGAATTCATATTCAACAGATGTATCATCTTCTTAAAATTGTCCTGTCTCTTAATCTGTTAAGATTGGCGACGTCCGCCACCTAAGCCTGAGAATTAGACGAACACATTGGTTTTGATTCAGCGACTGCCGTCAAACCTACACAACCAAGAGGGAAAACCAGACCTTTCTCGGGTACGATCACACATCTTTCGAAATATAACATATTGGACATGCAGGTTTCCTCACGATGTTTTCCTTCATCGTTGAGCATGTGATAATTATAAATATGTATAAATCCGAAAACGTTAATTAAGATTCGAAATGTGATTAGTCGGTTTATAGGCTGATTCTTTACCCACTAGACTATTAGGTACTACTTTTTACTCACATATCTATATGTCAGAATATATCAATGTATGTAATGAATAAAGCCGTTCAACTTTCTACGTCAAGTTTCTGTTCCACAGATGAATGTCTATACATATATTAATACGTGAAGAAAAACTTTGTGCCCTTAAGCAGGGACGTGGACGTGACACTGGGAAGTCCGACATTTGTAATAGTTAAAGTTCATATATAGAAGAAATTCAGAAACGTAAGATGTATATATACATATGAAATTATTAAAATTTAATGAATCACTTGGACTTGAATTTTGAAATTCCGTTTTTAGTATGCGTCTATGTCACAAGAAATACGATATGAGTCAGTACGGACATGTTCGCATTTTTATAATTTCTTTTTATGACCGCGACTTAAGTCTATCTATCTATGCTACAAATAGCTGCAAGCCAAATTCCTTACGGTCTACAAGTGTTACACAACAAATTCTGCGCAACTCTCATATTTCCATCGCGTTTATTTAATCATACTTTCTTGCCCTCTCTGCCATACGCAGCTCTCGCTTCCGTAATTTAGTGATACGACCAGCACTACGTTGTGTATAAAGAGCTGTACCTCCTGAATAAGCTTTTAGTGGCAAAAAAATACCAACGCTTCATTCACACTATTCCCAGTACTCACACGTCGTTCCACATCAGCTTCTATGCCTGTGAAAGCGCATCCAAGATATAAAACCTCGTCCACTTGTTCCAACTCTTCATCAACGGCACTAAACCTAACATTGTGTCAAATACTTCGTATCAACAAATGAAACCCATATAGGCAATTTGATCTAAACTACTTTGTGTGCTTCCGCTCCCGATTAGTTCGTGCGAACTACCGTTAGTAGATGCATGCCGCCGCTGCCATGGCTGCTCCGGTCGTCTCTGTGAGTGTTCGCCATCTGAAATGTGAACCGCATGCACCCGTCACCGCTGTTGCCCTGACTGCTCCAGTCATCCTCCTCCAGGCATCCTCAGGCGCTGTAGATGTTAGTCGTTAGAATAACATGCTACGAATGAGTCATCCATCGCAATGCCGTCCTTTATATAGAAAAAGTGGAGGGGTGGAAGAGGTAAGCGAAAAGATATTTAATAGAGGGGAGCTGTTTACGTCAGTCTGTTTGTTCATAAGAGAGATATTAGAATTTTTATGCTTAACGATTTCCAACTGTTCTTTTTTAGTCCTTGTTTAATTAATGTTCAATTTTAGTCCTTTATCTATTGTATGTAAGATTTGAGGTTGGTGGTGTTAGTAGCGGATAAATGATGTCCTTTGTCTACAAGATGTTCGGCGAAGTGTGACCTTTCCGGGCGATTGTTTTTATATGCAGATAGATAGATAAATAATCGTTTATTAGCTGCTACGGTCACACACATACAAACATAACATAACAGTACAAGAAGGAGTAAACAGGCGTTGCTCAAAACATTTCCAGTAATAGGTACATGTGTGTGCTGCAGCAAGCGAATAGGCCATAGCTCAGTGTGACTTTTGCACAATGCGATTTTCAGCTACTGCCTGAGGGGCGCGCGCGCTCAAAACCATTATATAGACATAAATGTGTGTGTGTGGTGTGAGTCAGGGGTATTTATTATACTAAGTGGAAAGCTCTCATTAACATAGCAACAACGATACTTATGTAATTAGATAAGTATCTATCTATCTATCTATAACTTCACGCCAAATCCCTTGCGGGGTAGGCAAAGAGAACCGAGCGCCACGTGACTCGATCCTTACATATCTCACTCGCTTTTTTAACATTCATTGCTCTTCTCATGCACGCTCGCCGGTCTCTAGGGATCCTGATGTCACCTTCTGATAGAACACGACCAATTTGGTCATGGTAGGTAAGTCTTGGCCTGCCCCGGCTCCTACATTCTTCCACTTTTGCATTGTATATCTGCTTCGTCATTCTTTCATCTTGCATTCTTTCTACATGTCCGAACCAACGGAGCATGCCTCTTCTTATTTTAACACCGACGCTCTCTTTCAGACCAACTCTGTTTCTAACATCATCATCGCGAATACGGTCTACAAGCATTACGCCACAAATTTTGCGCAGCGTTCGCATTTCGACCGCGTCTATTCTACTTTCATGCTCTTTCTGCCATACCCAGCTCTCGCTTCCATAAGTTAGCGTTGGGACCAACACTGCATTGTGTATAACGAGTTGTGCTTTCAGGCTCAGGTTTTTACTTCCGAGAAGTTTTCCTAACACTCCATTCACACTATTCCCAGCACTCACTCGTCTTTCCACATCTGCAGTGAACCTTCCATTCCTGCTCAAAGCGCATCCAAGATATACAAACTCATCCACTTGTTCCAACACTTCATCTTCAACCGTAATCCTTACTTTAGTTCTGGATTCTCCTATTTCAAATACCATTATCTTTGTTTTCTTCGCATTCAGTAGTAAGCCTTTCTCTATACATTCGTCTTTCATCGTTGTGACCAGTGTTTGCAGTTCAGATGGTGTATCTGCTAATAGCACGGCATCGTCTGCATACAGCAGACAGTTCACCACTAGGTCACCCATGCGCAATCCCACATTCATTGACCTTATTTTCTGCAGACAACTATCGAGATACAGGATAAACAGCCTAGCAGATAGCATGCAACCCTATTTAACATTAATTTTGACATCAAACCAGGGTGACATGCCACCATCTATCCGCACACATGCTGAGCAATCCTTGTAAGTGGCCTGCACAACACGGAGCAGTGAACCGTCAATCCCATATCTCGGCAATATGTCCCACAGTTCCTTTCGCACAACCCTATCAAATGCTTTTTAAGATCCACAAAACCGCAGAAAACTTTCTGGTCTGTGGCCAGATGCTTCTCCACGCTATTGCGGAGCGAGAAAACTTGATCCGTACATCCCGTTCCGTTTCGGAAACCTCCTTGTGCGTCCCACAGCATTTCATCGGATTTCACCCTCATTCTCCTTTCAATCACCTTTCCATATACTTTTGCTGCTAAGCTGATCAAACTGATGGCCCTATAGCTGGCGCAGTCCATGCGTGACCCCTTGCCTTTATACAAGGGCACGATGACTGCGCGCCTCCAGTCCATTGGGACACTTCCAGTTATCCAGCGTAGGTTGCATTAGTACCAGAAGGCGTCCCGGACGTAAGTGCCACCTAGTTTGATCATCTCAGCTGTGATCAGATCAATTCCCGCTGATTTTCTATTTTTCAAGCTTCGTATCGACCATTCGATCTCATCCATAGTTATGCCTTCGTCGGACGCCATCAACGTGGAGTAAGCATCCGACTCACTCTCATTGTCAGCGTCCGAGGCATACTCATACATTTCCTCAAAATATTCACTCCACCGTTCTAACACTTCCTGAGTGTTCGCAAGAATGACACCAGCTTTAGACTTTATTTTATACATTCTGGATGCCGACGAATCACTCCGAGACTTCTTTACCTCTCCCCAAAAGAGTTTGGTATTTGCCTCGAAGTTTTTCGTCAGCCTCTCTTCCTCATTCATAAGTTGTCTTTCACGCTTCTCTTTCACGCTTCTCTTTCACTAAAGCCTTGGTTTCATTCTTGCATAGACGGTACATTTCTTTCTTCTTCTCTCTCATATTTTCATTTAGGGGCAAAGATGATCATAATCCAGCCACGCTTTTCTCTTTCTTGCTACGGAGGATTCAACCTCCGCATCCCACCAGGCATCTCCTTTCTCTGTTTTACGTCTCTTTGCGCATCCACTAACTTCTTTTTCACTATCCAACATACTTTCTTTCAAAACATTCCAACGATCATCCACATTTGAGTCGGAAAGACTTTCGTTCACTTACCAGATGCTTACTTACGTTCTCCTTACACTTTCATCTTGCAATTTTTCGCTCCTTATCCTTTCATGATCTCGAAAGGGATACGCACTCGCCAGTGCCTCCACTTCCTGAAAAAGCCCACAAACCGGCTTACTACCAGATAGTGATCCGTTTCAAGAGTGGGACCTGTAAAGGCTCTACTTTCTTTCAAAACTTTCCAACAATCATCCACATCTGAGTCGGAGAGGCTTGCATTTGCAAGTCTCTCACTTACCAGATGCGCATACGTTCTCCTTACACTTTCATCCCTCGAAACGATTTCAGGAACACATATCTGCGTATAAGAACAATCGCCCAGAAAGGTCACACTTCGCCGAACATCTTGTATACAAAGGACATCATTTATCCGCTGCTAACATATTTAAAATCTTACATACAATAGATAAAGGACAAAAATTGAATATTAGAGAACAGTTGGAAATCGTTAAGCATAAAAATTCTAATATCTCTCTTATGAACAAACAGACTGACGTAAACAGCACCGTTCTATTAAATATCTTTTCAATTACCCCTTCCTCCCCTTCTACCCCCTCCACTTTTTCTATATAAAGGACGGTAATGCGATGGATGACTGACGTAGTAACAGCGCACTCGGAGCTAACTACATAGTCAGGTCAAAAAAAAAAATAAGATGGATGACTCATTCGTAGCATGTTATTCTAACGACTAACATCTACAGCGCCTGAGAATGCCTGGAGGAGGATGACTCGTGCAGCCAGGGCAACAGCGGTGGCGGGTGCATGCGGTTCACATTTCAGATGGCGTACACTCGCAGAGACAATCGGAGCAGCCACGGCAGCGGCGGCATGCATCTACTAACGGTAGTGGGTGCCGGCCGGCAGTAGTTCGCACGAACTAATCGGGAGCGGAAGCACACAAAGTAGTTTAGATCAAATTGCCTGTAAATTTGACTTTCGCAGAGTAACGCCTGAATCTATTAACTATGAAACCCATATAATCAGTAAAACTATATGTACTATTTTACTTTCTAAATATTTTAGTCTGTCTGTTGCTCAAATAATAATGATTAAAATGTTTACTGGAACGAATGGGACCTTAAGGCGAAAGTTGCAACTTTAGAAACGCATCGCTATATTGAGTACGGAAGTTTGGCGTCGGGATTATGACTTGCACGCTGATTTACTTCTGCCAGCCAAATTCAACCCTGGGCTTGCAGTTATCCTTCTCAATGTAGATGACTTTAAGGTCTTCTGGATTTTACGCGGATCTGGATTTTAATTATCTTATTTCATTTCATTATGATTTTTTTAAATACTTTCCAGTTACACTAATTCTAAAATACTCACTAAAATGTTTTTCATTGAGTAAGCAGAAGTAAAATAGAAGTTCAGCTATACACGCGTTCACTTCAAAGATGAGTACACCGACAATGACGACTTGATACAGATAAATTTCGGAAGAAAAGTAAGTTTTATTTAAATTTATCTTTAATTTTATCTTAAATTCGTTTTATTTCGTGTAGACGATATTTTCGCCAATTGGGAACCGATTGTGAACACGATTTATTTTTAGATGGTCCTGGCCCCCGATTAACTCGATAAATTAGTGAAATTATAACTCAGATGAAGTTAGTTTTATGGAGTTTTAAACGCTCAAACTTACAGTGGAGGTAAAAGTGGGAAAGTGACAGTGATCCAGGACAGGATTTTTATAAATTTCTTGTCGTGTATTATATGCACTCTTTCACACAATATGCGGCCGCTATTCGTCACGGTGGGACTTTTTATGTGAGTGGTCGCATACAAATTCGAATGTTACAAAAAATCACGTCTAGATCACTGTCGTTTTCCCGCTTTCCCGTCCCTGTGGGTTTTGGCTTTTACCCTCTATAATCATGTAGATGTGGAATTAAACTATTTTTAACGGAAGTATCGCGTGTTTTATTTATTTTGTTGAAACCTGACGTTTCGAACGCTTTGCAGCGTCCGTGGTCGCAGGAAAGACTAAGGTGGTATTTGTCTTACATTAGTTATTCAATTATTACATCTACCGACATGGATGGATTAATTATATATGTTCCGATTCACACAAAAATCGCTCACAGTGTCCGAACATTTTTTAGTAGATCTTTGGATTTGTGACTTGATTATTTTTAGGACTGGATCCCAAGCAGGTGGTACTTGCCAACCATCTTCTCTATTGAAATTGGGGTGTTTTCTTATTTCAATAGCCTCGCGCAACATTCTCGGCATGTAGCGATTCTCCTTGGCGAGGATTTGTGGTTTATCGAACCGGATGTAATGGTTTGGTTGGTCCAGTGTATGTTCACATACTGCAGAGTTTTTATCGCGCCTATTCTTCATATCAGCAATGTGTTCTTTCACACGAGTACCTACGCTTCTCTTTGTTTGCCCTATGTATGATAAACCACATTCGCAGTCTAATTTGTATACTCCTGCATCTTGTAGGGGGATATTAGACTTGATAGGTCTTAGAAATTGACTGATCTTCTTATGGGGCTTGAAATAAGTTTTAATTGAAGCTCGCCGTAAGATGTTGCCAATTTTGTCTGTGACTCCCTTTAAGTATGGTAAGATGGCAGGTTGACGTTCAACTGTAGGTGGCTTCGGGCGGCTTCTGTGACGCATGCGAGGGAGTGTGTGACTATTGCTCCGCAGTACTTGTTTGACATGTTGGAGTTCCTCCTCTAGATGCTCAGCGTCGCAGATGCCGTGTGCTCTCTGAAACAAAGATTTGCCTACGGTAGCTAACTGACATGGATGGTGGTGTGAGTTACCATTGAGATATTTGTCTGTATGGGTGGGTTTCCTATACACTGTGTGAGTAAATGAGTTGTCAAGTTTCCTGGTGATTAATATATCAAGGAATGCTAGTGAATTATTTGCCTCTAATTCCATGGTGAATTTGATTTTATTGTTGATGGAATTAAGGTGGTGTAGGAATATAGACACTTTATCTTTGGGTATGACAACAAAAGTATCATCTACGTACCGTTTGTACATCTTCGGCACAGCTGGTGCCATCGACAGCGCTTTCTCCTCAAGGTCTTCCATGAAAATGTCAGCGACAACAGGAGAAATGGGAGAGCCCATAGCTACGCCATCGATTTGGGTGTAAAATTCGTCATTCCAAAGAAAATAGCCAGATGTTAAGCAAAGTTCTAGAAGTTCTCCATATTCCTCAGGCATGTCATTTTCACGCAGCTTCCTTTTCACAGTTTCTATGCATTCTTGTACAGGTAGGCAGGTGAATAGTGACTGTACATCAAAACTGACCATAGTTTCATCACTAGTCAATTTTAGGTCTTTTATTTGGCTAATGAAATGGTAGGAATCCTTAACATATGCACTTGTATGTCCACGAAGTTGTGAGAGTACCTTCGATAGATGTCGAGCCAGTTTGTAGGTTGGTGTGTCAATCTGGCTAACTATGGGTCGTAAAGGAATGCTGTTTTTATGTATTTTCGGTAATCCATACAGTTTTGGTGGTTTAACGCAAGAAGGTACAAGCATGTTTACGTCTAGATTCAGTTTTTCGGAGTGTTTCTTTATTAATTCTTTAGTTTTAGTAAGAATTTTTGCGGTGGGGTCTTTGTTTACCTTTTTATAAGTAGTATCATCCGACAAAAGTTGTTGAATTTTACTGATATATTCGGACGTGTCCATGATTACTGTTGCGTTTCCTTTATCTGCACGGAGAATTGTAAGGTCTGGGTTCTTGCGTAGGTTGTTGAGAGCAAGTATTTCGTCCATAGGAACATTCGGTTTAGGCGGACGGCTTTGACGCAAGACTGCAGAGACGTCTTGACGTATCGCTTCCAAATTTTCCTTTTTCATATTATTTTTCCACAGACAGTACTCGACTTCACAGATAATTTGCTCAAACGGTACTTTTCTAGGTGCAAGTGCGAAATTTAAACCTTTATCAAGTGCCTGAAGGGCCGCGGATTCTATAGTGTGTGTTGACAGGTTGACAACTGATGATATTGACGTTTGTGAGTTTGACGTTTCATTTTTAGCATTAGATTTGTCGCGTCTCGAGTTTACCATAGATAACTTATTAAACTTCTTTACTTGTCTATTTTTATACTCGCTGTATTTTGAAGCGGCCCGTTTGTTTACAATGACCATGCATTTTTGAAAGTCATCTTCTGATAATGTCACCTGTATTTCATTGGTCTGAATTTCGATGGTTTCGGTGATTTTATGTAAATCGAAACGATGTATGCGGATGTTTCGACATAATAATTTTCTACTTGCTTGACGGAGAATGCCGGCGCTTCCAGGAATGTCCTTTTTCGGTGAAATTTTTACACAAACTGGAATGATGTTATTGTCACGACACCGTTTTAAGAAATTTAACGATGTTATTAATTATTATTCGTCACTGCCGCATGTTGAACCGGTGTTTTGTGCTGGGCATTGGCCCGTAGAGTCACCAGTTAGAATTTCCGCTGAAGAGATAACTAAGACAATAAACAACATAGCTCGAGGTAAATCTCCGGGACACGACAATCTCAGCATAGAACATCTTGTTCATGGAGGAGTGCACATAAGTAGAGTACTTGCTATGTTGTATACATTTTGTATACGGCACTCGTATTTGCCTAAAGAGTTGATGAAGACTATTGTTGTACCAATAATTAAAAACAAAACAGGTGATATAGCTGATAAGGGTAACTATCGTCCCATTTCTCTTGCTACTATAATTGCGAAGGTACTTGACAATCTGCTTGAACGACGCCTCAATAAATATTTAAATCTACATGATGGTCAGTTTGGTTTTAGAACAGGACTATCTACGGAGAGTGCTATATTAGCATTTAAGCAGACAGTTAGGTACTATACGGATCGCGAGACACCGGTTTACGCTGCATTTCTAGACTTATCCAAGGCTTTCGACCTGGTGTCTTATGGGAAACTGTGGCTCAAGTTGGAACGCCTAGGCTTACCCATTGAGTTAATAGACGTTTTTAAGTATTGGTACAGCAATCAATGCAATTATGTAAGGTGGTCTGATTCACTTTCAGATATGTACAAATTGAAATGTGGAGTGAGGCAAGGTGGAGTGACTTCCCCCACTCTTTTCAATATTTATATAAATGAACTGATCGTTGAGCTCAGCAACACTATGGTCGGATGTTCTGTTGATGGAACGATGATCAATAATATTAGCTACGCAGATGACATGGTGTTGCTGAGCCCATCTGTTAGTGCACTTAGGAAATTACTTTGTGTCTGCGAAACTTATGCTGGGTTGCACGGTCTAGTGTATAATGTTAAGAAAAGCGAACTGCTGGTGTTTCGGGCGGGCCGCAGAAGTCCATCCTATGTTCCGCCTGTGATGCTCGGTGGAGCTACACTCAACCGTGTTACTCAATATAAATACTTAGGCCATATCGTCAATGAAGACCTCAATGACGACATGGACATAGAGCGGGAGCGCAGAGCGTTGGCTGTTCGGTGTAACATGTTGGCTCGCAGGTTTGCGCGTTGCACAAAAGATGTAAAAATAACGTTATTTAAGGCGTATTGCCAATCGTTTTATACGTGCAACCTGTGGGTCAACTACACACAGAGGACATACAATGCCCTGCGCGTCCAATATAATAATGGGTTTAGGATTCTACTGGGACTATTCCGTTTCTGCAGCGCGTCAGGTATGTTTGCGGAAGCTCGAACAGATGATTTTTATGCTATCATCCGCAAAAGAATAGCCTCCCTGATGCGACGGTGTCGCAGTAGTGTCAGTGGTATCCTAAACACATTAATTGCAAAAATGGACAATCCCATGCTCAGGCACTGGGTATCTGTACATCTGCGTAGAAATTGATAAATAATTATTAAGTACTTCATCTATTCCTGAAAGTATTCATTTTAATTTATATAATTAGTTAATATTTCAAATAACATTTATGGATTTTTAATTGGTCCGAAATAAAATTCTATTATTATTATTATATTTTATTTATACACTTTAGATACATTTTTAAATATAAAGATTTTATATAAAAATAAATACATTTAAAAATATAAAAAAAAGGGGGTACCCGCCGGTAGCGAAGCGAAGACCCAAGCTACCGGTGGTCAGGGCTCCAGAGTGAGGAACCTTCTCACAATACGGGCCGTGTCCAAAAGAACCGCCTTCTGAATCTGGTTCTTGACCCAACTGCCAAGCGAGAGCCTCTCAAGATATCGGTCGAGGCTCTTCGCTATAAGCCCGTTTACTGTCACGACTATTGGAACAATTATCGTCGAATCCACACGCCACATGGCGGTAACCTCATGAGCCAAGTCCAAGTACTTAGAAAGTTTCTCTTTCTCAGCTTTCACGAGGTTTTCGTCATGAGGAATGGTAACGTCAACGAGAACTGCACGGCGTGTCTCCCGATCTATTATCACAATATCGGGCCTGTTGGCGACAATAGTCCTGTCTGTGATAATTGACCGGTCCCAGTAGAGCGTGATACTACCGTTCTCGAGAACTGGCGCTGGTGCATATTTATAAAATGGAAGCTCGGTACTCACAAGGCCGTATTTAAGAGCAAGTTGCTGGTGAATGATCCTAGCTACTTGATTGTGTCTATGTAAGTACTCGCCGTTAGCAAGATGAGAACAACCGGAAACTATATGCCTGAGTGACTCACCAGGACGGTGGCATGCTCGACAAATGTCGACCGTACCGTCCTTCAGGATATATTTCCGGTAGTTGTTCGTCTTGATAACTTCGTCCATAATTGCACAGACAAAACCTTCAGTTTCCCCAAAGAGGTCACCGAAACGTAGCCAGGCCACCGACGCGAGAGAGTCTACATCAGCCCCATTAAGAGCTCGGTAGAATCTCCCGTGTAACTCCTTGCTCTTCCATACTTCCTTGCGGTTTTGAGTAGTGAGCACCAGTGGTTTGCGCCAGTTCTCGTTCGCCAGGGATAGTGGCGTAAGGCCCTTGTCGACTGCAACAACGTCGCGGTGCATCCCACTTTCACAGTGCAGGAAATAGTCCCTGAGTTTGCACACCTCACGGTTATGTAAGGTCTTGACATTTAAAAAGCCACGACCCCCATCTTTCCGTGGGATGTACAGTCTCATCACCGACGATCGTGGGTGATGCATGCGATACGTTGTTAGCAATTTTCGGACCTTTCCATCCAGGGCATCTAACTCAGCCTGAGTCCACCTTAGTACGCCGAAAGTGTATATTAACAGTGGCATAACCCAACCGTTGAAGGCCCGAACCTTGTTTCCGCCTGACAAGAGACTTTTCAGTACTTTTGTCAGGCGACCAAAGAATCGTTCCGTCACCGATTGCTTTATGTCCCTGTCAGCTATACCTAAGGATTCCGACATACCAAGGTATTTATATGTTCCGACTTCAGAGAGAGATCTGAGGGACATGGTCTCTGAGAGTTGTAAACTATCGGAATTTACAACTCTACCCTGATTTACATGTACGACCGCACATTTGTCAACACCAAATTCCATACCTATGGAGTTGCTGAAAGTTTCCGTTACTTTTAGCAACTTCAATAAATCTGGTTTCTTTGGTGCGAACAACTTGAGGTCATCCATGTATAGCAGGTGAGAAATGACCTCACCCCCGCTGCGAAGTCGGAAACCCAGCCCTGAGTCCCTTAACAAAGTGCTAAGTGGGTTCAGAGCTAGGCAGAACCATACCGGGCTCAGACTGTCGCCCTGGAAGATGCCACGTTCAATCCTTATCGGATCCGCAGACCCAAGAGAACCCCCGCCCCCTGGCTGACAAAGTACTGTGGTCCACTGCCCCATGCATGAACTGAGAAAGGAGCGTAGAGTTGCATCTACTTTATACAACTCCAACACCCGTCTCAGCCATGAATGGGGCACCGAATCAAAGGCCTTCTTGTAATCAATCCAGGCAGCGGAAAGGCTTTTCCTGTTCCTACGGACCTGTTGGCAAACAGTAGTATCAATGAGGAGAAGCTCTTTCGTACCACGGGACCCCGCCCTACATCCATTCTGAGCAATGGCCAAAATATTTTGTGCATCAATGTGCTTAGTAATTTTAGTTTTCAGAATGGATGTAAGGAGTTTGTACATCGTTGGCAAACATGTGATGGGTCGGTAGTTCTTTGCTTCCGTGGTACTACCATCCTTATAGAGCAGGAAGGTTATACCGGTGGTCATGAAAGTAGGTAGAGATCCAGCGTTGAGGGCGTCCTGGAATTGCGATGCCAAAAGTGCATGTGAATGACGGAACCATTTAATCCAGAAGTTGTGCAATCCATCTGGTCCTGGAGTTTTCCAGTTATGTGCCTGACGGATTGCACAACTAATGTCCTGAGGACTAATATTTACAGCTTCCATGGTTCCTATCGATTCACATGCCCTCCCGACACCGTCCATCCATTCTCCCTCCATGTGGTTGGCAGGCACCGACCAAATGCTTCGCCAGAATTGTAATATGGCGTCAGCATTTGGCTGCTGCCTATCAACCACACAACAACTGGGTCTCTCCCAATTTCGGTATACCTTCCTTTGATCACATTGGAAGATACGATTCTGATGAAATCTGTCGATCCGTTCCCTGTACCGTCGAATACGGTTTGCCCATGCATAAACTTTCTGCTTCAGGAAGTCTATGCGCTCTGTGACCCACTGCATATAATCCTGAGTCCTAATATTAGTCCCAGAAAATGCTTGGTGCACAAAGCGCATAACTCTTGGGCGATTATTACCCGACCTGAAACAGATTAGCTTGCCGATAAGGGTCCTAGCTGCACTGATACGCCGCTCGATTCTCGCCTGCCATGCTGGTATATTGACAGCTGGTCGTGCAGCTCGATCACTATTCGGAAACTTGACTTGAGCTACACGACAAGCCGCTATGGCAGCGCAGTAGAGAATCGAGTGGGTATCAGCTAGATCTTGACTAGATCCCAAATAAGGTTCTAGTAAGCAATCTAGAGCCCCCATAAGCGCCATATTTCGTTTATGAATGGGTAAACGAGGTAGACGTGGCCTTAGGTTAATCGGGATAGACCTATATTCAAGAATCGCATCATTCAATGCTCTCCTCAATGGCTCATTATCCTGAGTTGTACTTACGTTTATGTTTACAAAATCGTCATGCATCGGCTCATTATCCTCCTGCAACGGTGACGAATGTGATGTTATATTTGGCATCGCGGCAGTAAAACCTTCACCTGCCTCGGCGATTGTGTAAACAGGTTGCGCTTGTCGACGTAGCCGCTCAAGTGTAGGCTCATCTAACATTTGACAACGTTGAATAGCCCTCACCTGATCCGATAGACGTTGAACTGATACGGTGACAGTTGGTTCAAGCACCTGAAACAAAGGAAGCATCCGAGCACGGTACGCACTGAGATTGGTTCCCCCCTCTGTTGCCCC
Source organism: Pyralis farinalis (assembly GCA_947507595.1). Lineage (NCBI taxonomy): Eukaryota > Metazoa > Arthropoda > Insecta > Lepidoptera > Pyralidae > Pyralis > Pyralis farinalis. The sequence continues at coordinate 9,993,368 of OX382264.1, forward strand.
AAAGTAGGCGCGCATGACGTTTTCATTTATTGTATTAGTCCACCTCATGCGTCGCACTACACCACCGGCAGCGGGAGCCCGTCGCGAGGCAGGGTGCCTCGAAGGCCCTAAGCTGGCCGGCAGTGGGGGCCGCCCTCTACGTCGCGCAGGTCTTGGCGGCGACGGAGGCGGCTGTGGTCCATCCACGTCACTCGACACACTGGATGTCGGAGGTGTCACGTACTGTTCCTCCGACGACGTGGAGCTTGACGAGGTGGGCGGTGGTGGTGGGCGTGCGTTGGTCCCTTGTCTTTTCGATCTTGTAATCATTTCTTTTATTTGTCGTATTCACAATTATTTCCTGTACTTTTCATTTTGGTTTTGTATGCGTATTGATTGACACATGTCACTATTGTTCGTCATATTTGGTTTCTTCATTTCCATTTTATTATTTTCGTGTTGTATTGTAATTATATTTAGTTATTATTATTATTATTATTATTATTATTATTATTATTATTATTAATCTTGCGCACTTGGTTTTGAGGCACTCTAATCGTCGTATTTTGTTTGCTGTGTTTGGCCCGTACACCGTCACATAGTATTGTCTTAGGTTTTCGCGATTGTTACACATTGAAATTAAACTATTTTTAACGGAAGTATCGCGTGTTTTATTTATTTTGTTGAAACCTGACGTTAGCAATAGTCACACACTCCCTCGCATGCGTCACAGAAGCCGCCCGAAGCCACCTACAGTTGAACGTCAACCTGCCATCTTACCATACTTAAAGGGAGTCACAGACAAAATTGGCAACATCTTACGGCGAGCTTCAATTAAAACTTATTTCAAGCCCCATAAGAAGATCAGTCAATTTCTAAGACCTATCAAGTCTAATATCCCCCTACAAGATGCAGGAGTATACAAATTAGACTGCGAATGTGGTTTATCATACATAGGGCAAACAAAGAGAAGCGTAGGTACTCGTGTGAAAGAACACATTGCTGATATGAAGAATAGGCGCGATAAAAACTCTGCAGTATGTGAACATACACTGGACCAACCAAACCATTACATCCGGTTCGATAAACCACAAATCCTCGCCAAGGAGAATCGCTACATGCCGAGAATGTTGCGCGAGGCTATTGAAATAAGAAAACACCCCAATTTCAATAGAGAAGATGGTTGGCAAGTACCACCTGCTTGGGATCCAGTCCTAAAAATAATCAAGTCACAAATCCAAAGATCTACTAAAAAATGTTCGGACACTGTGAGCGATTTTTGTGTGAATCGGAACATATATAATTAATCCATCCATGTCGGTAGATGTAATAATTGAATAACTAATGTAAGACAAATACCACCTTAGTCTTTCCTGCGACCACGGACGCTGCAAAGCGTTCGAAACGTCAGGTTTCAACAAAATAAATAAAACACGCGATACTTCCGTTAAAAATAGTTTAATTTCAATGTGTAACAATCGCGAAAACCTAAGACAATACCATGTAGATGTGCTTCAATCAACCTAAATATACGACTAAGTTCAAGGATTTTGGTGAATGGATGTAATGTAGCCTCAGTCTTAAATTAAATTTTATATAAGAAAGTAGGAGCATTACTGAAATATCACTTCCTTTAATAAAGTAATTAGTTTTATTCGAGTATTTGTCAATAGAACAATAATATACATTAAACTGTTAATTTCTATCTTCTAAAAATACATAGGCAACATGGACACTTTTATGTTTATTATAAATACTATCACCCCTAAAAGACGTGTACCGACTTTGGAATCAAACAATATATGTGTAAAGAAGAACGACAGAACCAGAAACAATTTTCAGCAAAATCCCTAAGCAAAAATAGCTTAAATATATATGCCCCTAAGCAGCTCACGTTTTTATCAGGGTCGGTGACAGTACCACGCGCGGAATGTGACCGGGGAACATCTCGGTATGTGTGATAAAGTGCCGCATAGCTCAGCTCTTTAACGCTAGGAATGCTCAAACTTTACACTTTCTTGAATACGTAATATTGTCGTGTATGCAACTAAGGCAAAATGGAAATGTATTTCATGGATTTGGCTCTCCGGTTTATCCCTTAAACACATTGATTTTACCACAACATTGTACGTTAGGTTATTTTTCTGCTATTTTGCGGTATCTTCGTAGTCATAATTTTAGGATAGATCTAGGTACGCTAGGAATTAATGAATACACTTTATGTTTTGTAAGACGGTTTATTTAAAATGAATATTATTACTAACAGACAACAGATTGCTAATTAATATAGAACAAAAGAGCATAAGACTTTATACAAACTTAATCCGACCTATGTAACCGCTTACTACTGGTGTCATCTGTAACCCAAATGTGGCGGTTAAGCAATAGGATAGATTTATAAACCCGTCACCAGACCTGTTCTTTTATATGGCAGGGAAGCGTGGACGGTACTTGAGCGGCACAAGCAGGAGCTGCGTGTCACGGAGATGAATATGCTGCGCTGGATGTGTGGAGTGACGCGGAAAGATGCGTATAGAACTCCCGCATTCGCGGTAGCCTTCACGTCCCTGACATAACAGGCAAATTGCAAGAGTGTCGTCTACGCTGGTACGGCCACGTCTTACGAAAACCGGCAAGTTACGTGGGGAATAAATGTCTGGTCACGCCACCTTCGCGGGGTCCCGGTAGAAGGGGTAGGCCTTGGTTGAAGATGTGAAGAAGAAGAGTGTTGGCTTGATATCGTAAGGGATGACATGCGTACCAATGATCTCACATTAAGGGATGCCGAAGACTGCGCAAAGTGGAGAAGTAGATGCTGGAAAGAGGACGCCGGGTTCTAAAGCGAGAGGTTAGGATGCGGCTAACGCTCGGACGATGATGAATGTCGTTCATCTGATATTGGTACTAAGGTCCTGCACACGACTATATTGCGAGATACTTTTCTGTATTACGGACCATGCTAAAAACAAAATAATAAAAGTTAAAAAAAATATACTGTTTTTTTATACAACGTCGGGATGCATACAAGCATACGGTCCACCTGATATAAAGCAGTTACCGTAGCCTATTAACGCTTGTAACATATATCACTCGCGCGATGCCTCCTCTGTCGCTTACACAGTAACTCCATAGGAGCTTACTGGTTACCTCACTCACGCAGGAACACAACAACGCTCTAGGGAGTTGTTATCTGGCTGCGGTTTTCTCAATAAATAAATAATAAATAAATAAATATTGCCGAACAAATTACACAGCGCCACCTAGTCCCAAAGTAAGCGAAGCTTGTGTTATGGGTACTAGACAACTGATATACATACGTAAATATACATATATTTTTTTTGTAAATACATACTTATTATACATCGAAAATACCCAGACCAAGACTTCTTGTCCTGTGTGGGAATCCAACCCACGAGCGTTGGTGTCAAAGTAGCGTAACAGCGCGTTCCACCACTGCGCCACCAAGCTCGTCAGAATATACTTGATATACCTGATATGATTTGATTGAACGAAAAGAAACCAATAATACTACGTGCCAGTAATAAGTAATAGATACAATAATCTGCAACTAAAAGAATCGACAAACGCATTACCGTACTCTTCGTGCATAAAAAAACTTATAGAATTCAAATTGCGTTAGAGAGATATGAGTAGCCATGAGCGCAAAACTTTCAGCGTGGCCCATATGTATAAACAACAACAAATATTTAGACATATATCTCGAACTGGTAAGTAATGTAAATGTTTACCTTCTAACAACTCAATATCAAAATGTGTTTACGTTACTGCTCTGGGGCCGAATATTAGTTATTGGATATATAATATTTTTAATATACCGAATTATGATACAGTAATTTTTATTTTGTGACATATATTGTATAAGTGGAATATCTAGGCGAAGTCAGGAATCATAGGTTCTGACGAGCGTGCATGAAAAAAATGAGATTTAAAAGCAGAATGACGTGTGTAAATAACATGTCAAGTGACTCTCAGTTGTATTTGTCTACAACGCAAGACACTAGTCGTCAAAATATAGATAGAAATTTTATTTGTTGAACTTATACTTATCTTAGGTTTTCGCGATTGTTATACATTGAATTGACCTGTCAGAACCCGTTATATACGTTTTCCCATACATTTCGCGGTCGAATTCGTCTATCCGGGTTTCGAAAACAATTTTTAACGTAAATATCGCGTGTGTAGGAAGAAGTCTTCCTGCGACCACTTTGCTGCAAAGCGTCCGAAACGTCAGGTTCAACAAAAAAAAAAACACGCGATACTTCCCTTAAAAATTGTTTAATTCGAAGTTATACTTCTTTAGGCGCGTTATGAAAAAATGATGAGAGTGAAATTTTAAGATGCGCGCATCACTGTAACCCAAAAGTAAGAGGTTGAAGCTGCCAGCTAAACCACTCATTAATTCACAAAAAATATGCTCAAAACTGCAGCCAAATAACAATTCCCTGGAGGGTTGTTGTATTCATGCGAGTGAGTGACGTTACTACCTCACAGGCAACTGCAGCCAAATAATAATTTTATGAGAACTATATTCGTCGTCAAAGTCTGAAGACTAACAACTACTACCGATCTAATGTAAATAGGGTATGAACGCTTGCAATATAAAACGTATTGCTTTAACGTATAAAAACTATTGGGGGATCATGTACCAGAAGCGTGCTCGTTCGCGACCCCTACATTAAATTGCAATTCTGGACCAAAAGCGCACCGATGTGCGGATTAGGGCGTCCCCCGGAGGTGTCGCGCACCGATCCGCCCCCGTCGGTGCGAATATAGCTGCATGCGGCGGTAGGGGGCCGCCACCCACCACGCAGCGCCATCTCTGGCGGATCGAGGAGAACCGAGTGCTGGAATGTGAGAGTATGTGATGATGTGCTGAATGCTGATGAGCACGTGGAAGGTGATAAACGAGCTGATGGACGTTATGAATGAAAGACGTTTAGATGCTTTCTGTGTGACAGAGACTAAGCTCACCGGGAGCGGCACCGATGATCTGCCCAGTGGAATGATGGTCCTGTAGTTTGGGATAGACCAAGGCGATCATGCCAGTGCTGTTGTAGGTGTCGTACTCTCCTCTCGCTTAGCCACTGGTGTAAGAGATTACTGTTTGGTAGGGCCCAGACTTCTCTGGGTTCGTATAAAACTGGGCATTATGGCGAGTATTTCTGTTTGCAGCATACGCTCCTGTAAGCTCAGCGTGTGCTCAATAACTAGAGAAGTTTTGGGAGTCTGTAAGGGATGTTCTAGATTTAGCTGAAGGGAATGAAAAGCGATTATTTGTGGACATTTGAATGGATGGGTTGGGATCAAATGAGATAGTTATGAATTTGTTCTTGGATTCAATTGGTTCTAGAATTAGCTTACCTGCTTCGTTCACTCTCTTATCTCCATATGGAAGATAAGAGAGTGGACGAAGCAGGTAAGCTAATTCTAGATTTATGGATGGAAAGAAACCTTCTCGTGTCGAATACTTTATTTCATCATAAGTATATTCACAAATATACATGGAGATGGAATGACCGAAAAAGTGCGATGCGTGCGGTGACGACGTCCAACGAAGGTATAACTATGGATGAGATCGAATGGTCTATATGAAGCTTGAAAAATGGAAAGTCAACGGGAATTGATATGACCACAGCTGAGATGATCAAACTGGGTGACACTTACGCCCCGGACGCCTACGGGTACTTAAGCTATCTGTGCTGGAGAACTGGACAGATCCCAATGGGCTGGAGACGCCAGTCATCATACTTCTTTATAAAGGCAAGGGGTCACGCTTAGACTACGCCAGCTATAGGGCCATTAGTTAGATTTGCTTAGCAGCAAACTTATATGGAAAGATCATCCACAAAGTCCTAGAGGACTGTTGTGTTCCTGCATGTGAGTGAGGTCACAGTAAGCTCATAAGCACAGCAGAGGTGGCATCGCGCGAATGATACTTAATATATAGCAGGCACTTATAGGCTACGGTAACAGCTTTACATCAGGTGGGCCGTATGCTTGTATGCCTCCCGATATTGCATAAAAAGAAGTTTTGCTTTTTGAATTTATCAATATACGTCATTCATGCAAAAACGTGATTTTTACACATAATTGGTTGTCCTGATACGGCTTATAATGCATAAAAACATCCACCCTAAGATAAAAGGTTATGTTCATGCACACAAACATATTAACGCAGGCGTTGCTATCAACACGAACAAGGGACTCATCAATATAATATTTAATAATACTTTAATAATTACCCATAAATTCGTAACTTAACGTGTAATAAGAATAAAGAATCTATCACTATATTGTAATGCATTTTCTTTGTTGTTAAATTTCTATTGTTATAATAAATAAGCACACTTTCGAGATACATTTATTAAAGCATCGCACACAATAGCGAATTTATCTCATAATGAATTAATTTCATTTCAATTAGTAATATAATTTTTCTAAGAGAATATTATTTTTTGTATTATTTATTATTTACCATAGATAGAGCTTACATTGAAAGCCAGCCAGTCAGAAACGCCCAGATTTTGTACAGAATGAGGATTTTTCTAAAAGAAACAGTAGAAATGAGGAGCACTGTTTCTACTTTTCGCAACTTTTATGTAACTCCATCAAAAACAGAAGCGCATGGTGAAATGTTTACAACAGAATACAAAAGAAGATGAAGATCCCAGGGCCGCCAGACGTCACTTATTTTCTGATGAACAAAATGTGTAAGATTGAGTAGTGTTAGTGTGTACTATGATCGTATGACTACCTGCTACCTTGGCCAGACGGCCATTTGCCAGATATCAGGTAATCAAGGTACATAAAAATACTACTCACCTCACTTAAATTCTGATAGCAGATTTTTACATATATGTTACACAATATCGTTAAAATCAGTAATCAATACTCCCAGACACTTCCGGTCGGCAGTATTACCTTACAGACGCTTTAAAGCTCTCAAAAAATAATTAATCTCACTTATATTCTGATGCTTGATTTTTATATATGTTTGCCAGACAACTATAGTCCGGTACCTAAGCCTAAGGATTTGGCGAAGACACTGATTTTTACATGTAATGATTGCCGTCAGACCTCCACATCCAAGAGGGAAACCCAGGTCTTAGGCTAGGTAACACGCCTTTTGGAATATAATTTCTTGGATATGTGGGTTTCCTCACGACGTTTTCCTTCACCGTCGAGCAAGTGATAAATATGTACATAAATCCGAAAATATGAATTTAGCGGTATATGTCCCCTCCAGGATTCGAACCGTAGTTAAAAGGTTGGTTCCTTATCCATTGAGCCATCGCTGCTCTAGATTCTTCTGTGAAAAATCAATCGGCTGTAATTGCTGCAACGTGTCAGTATCCGTTCCAATGCTCTGAATAGATCACTTAAAGCGTTTGACGCAAAAACGAAGAATACATTGTTCACACAAAGACCGACCCGATTCAACTAAAGCACCAATAACCACAAACTACCCACCAAACGGCCACGATTCCGTGAAAATCTGAATTTTATTCATACAGACAGACCGTTCGTTTGTTACTACTTTTTCTCGTAACAAAGAAAAATGCATTATGAAAGCGCATGCAAATCCAACGAAGCAACTAAAGTAACAATTGGCCGCAGCTGCAACCTTCGTCTTTATCAAAGAAATAAATGAAAGAACCGAGTCTGTGGTACTCTTTATTTTCACTTTCGCTAGTCACTCACATTTGCATTGTGCAAATGAGAACTGCTTTTAAAAATCGCCAAGTAACGATGGCAACATTAAATTTCGTTCTTTTGTTGGATTTCACTTGCACTTTTTTGCACTTGCTCGGTGACAGAGTGGTAAGGAATGCCTACTTTAACACTAAGGCATGGGTTCGGTTCTCACACAGATCAAACAATTACGTGTATGAACATGTCTGTTTGTCTTTTTCTGGGTGTGTTAAAGAAAGGACTCTTCAAAACTGCTTGAATGGAGAAAAACCTCATCCTCCCAGAAATTCGCAGGAAAATAAAAACTCCCTGGATGGTTGTTGTGTACAAAATAAGAAGCTGCTGTTAGCAGAGATGGTAACGCGTGAGTTATATTTCCTGTTTTGCAAGCACTCATACAACGGTAAGCACATTACAGCGGGTGGTTCTTATGCTTGTATGCCTGCCGACGTAAGTTGGTCAGGCAATTAAATTCAGACTTAGTTTATCAAAGTGACGAGCTCGGTGGCGCAGTGGGTTGTAACGCTACTTTGACACCAACCACGAGCGTTGAGCGATTCGATTCCCACACAGGACAAACATTTGTGTGTGAACGAACATGTCTGTTTCTGTCGGTCTAGATATTTACTATGTATCATAAGTATGTTTTACGAAAAAAAAATGTATTTACGTATGTTTATCAGTTGTCTAGTATACACAAGCTTCGCTTACTTTTACTTTACTCGATGGCGCTGTGTAATTTGTCGGAAGATTTATTTATTATTCATAATTCTGTTAATTAAAAATGAATCAATTCAAATTTACTTCATTTCATTAAAAATTCTAAAATGGCTATTGTAAAAACCCAATTTTTGCTGATGCGCGACGTGGATGCACGGCTGAAAAGCTTCAAATTAATCTAAACTTACGATTCCTCTACGTATTAATTACATTAATACATCTATTATATATTTTAAAAAAATCGCCTAGCGAGATCCCTTTTTAGTACTATTTAGCTTTTAGTGAAAAATGACTTTTGACGAGCTCGGTGGCGCCATGGTTAATAACGTGACTTTGACACCAACGCTCGTGGATTCAATTCCCACTCAGGAATACATTTGTGTGCATGAACATATCTGTATGTCTTGGTCTGGGTGTTTTTAAGATAGCGCATCAAAGCAGCTCGACTGCGGAAGTACCTCCACCTGACAGAAAACCACAGCAAAATAACAAACTCCTAGAGGGTTGTGCTCCTGCGTGTGAATGAGGTCACAAGTAAACTCCCATGGAGTTGCTGTGTTACAAGGAGTTGCAAAGTGCAGCAGAGGTGGCATCGCGCGAGTGATACTTAATGTATAAACAGCGTATATAGGATGCGGTAACAACTTTACATCAGGTGGACCGTATGCTTGACATACAAAGTTGTATAAAAAAACAAATCCGTTGTATAAAAAAAATCTACTGAATGAATCTTGATTAGTTATTTTAATTACAAATATTTAAACTACTTTTAATCACATAAATGTTTAGGAAATCGGCAGGCATTAGGTAGTGTATTAAAAAAATCTGCTGTTATCTTGATCGAGCCAACTTTAAAACTCAACAGTCGATTTTTTTTATATATTTGTTAGTAAATTTGTTATTAATCATTGAATATATGCTTCATGCATATTCGTAGTTTATAAAAAAAAAAAAAAAATACTAGACAGGTGCGAGTCGGACTCACCCTACGAAGGTTCCATTCAAATCTTGTAGCAGTTACGTAATGTACAGCTACATTCACCAAAATGTTTAACTAACAGTACTGAAGTTCATAAACCAGGAAAGCACTGAACGTACTTCTAACAAAAAGATAAACTGAATTCAGGGAGACTTAACTTTGCCGTAAAGATAGGTCGCGGTGAGCTTAACAACAGCAAATAAGTTTGTAATCGCAAAAAAAATATTTCATTTGTCAAGTAACTACATTTTTACGGGGTCAGAGTTTTTCCCTTTATTTATAATAATATATAATAGTAATATTTTATTGACAGAATTTTTTTACATAAAATCTGAAATTGATTTAGTTCCCACACTAGGCTAAGCCTGTCCTGTGGGCAACTTTACAGCTTGATTTGTCGTGAAATAAGGTATTAAAAGTTAAGGCGCTTAAACTACATAATAAAAATTTGTTAATTGTCACTATTATATCCGTATTCTTGTTAGGAGTGTAATAAGCAAACACTAGTGCTATTCAATACAGTTCAATAGCTCTTCTGAATCACTGTACGTCCAGCACAATAATTTAGTTTCCAACGTATTCTTAAACTCTCGAGGACCAAAGAAATGGAGATTATATTTCCTGTTGATTTTATTATAAATAAAAGGCTTTCTGAAAGAGAGGAATCTTTTGGCAAACGTTGAATTTACTTATGCTACATGCCATTGCTTCTTGCCGAATTTCATGATTCTAGGTCTACGGAAAGTACCTTATAGGTGTTGATTGTCTTCTGAGTGACCAAATATGCGACACAAACGGGTCGTACAAGACCGTATCTTTGCGTTGACTTAGAAGTTCGATATTTTACTGCTCCAAAGGATTACAGATTTGCATTTGATATTAATTTTAACTTGATATCTTTACGTGTTCCTGAGAAAAACGATGTTGACAGACGGGCAGACAGACAACGAAGTTATCCCCTATAAGGGTTCCAATTTTCCTTTTGGGATACGAACCCCATAAAACCCTAAAAACGCGTGCAACATTAGAAACACAAAATTGTTTATATGCTCTCATTTTCACATGTGTTTCAACATATTAAATTTCAACAGATATGTCCCCACCTGTTAGCAAGCTCTCCAAAGTAGGGGAGACAGGGGAGGAATGGGCACTTTTTATATAATCAGCATTTATTGTCAAGGTAAGATGCACCATACATTTGGTTAGATGTTTTACAAAGAACGGTCTACAATTTATAATCAGTCTCTAACTTATAACAAGATATCAGAAACATATCCTTTGTGCCCAAAGTTCCCCATAGTAGGGAGGCTCAGGTACACCCTGGTTATATAACCTCAAATAGTATCTAAATTACAAACATAATCAACAGTGAGTAAATATACTCGTATTAACATGTTTAACATATTTACTCCTCTAAAACTCGTTATTACTCATAAAGGTTTATCGAAAGTATATTTAGAGCTACCACGTTTGATATTATTGTTTTCCTTTAGTTCTAGCAATATGGTTTTGATGTCATAGACGACATAGCCAGCGTCCCAACGCTGGCTATGTCGTCTATTTCAGGAAATAGAAAAGTATTTTGCATCTTGTTCAGTCTCATAAACTTAACTGTAGCCGTTGTGTGACTAATTTCTTCACTTTGTCCGATATAACGCAGAGTACGCACATAAGTGTCTATCTAAAACAATCACGTCGTCTTCATCAAACTCGTCTAATATTTCTTCAACAATTGAACCTTGAGAACTATCAACAAGGGAAATATATTCTATCTCACTATCATTACTACTCACATGCCTTTTCTTTCCTTGCTCTTTTGCGTATCTATAGTTTTAAGGCCCTTTTTTCCTGCCTGTCTTGTTTTGCCTTATTTTTCCCTTGTTTTTCTTATTCTACTAGTTCTATCAATTTCTTCTCGGGTGTATCTGTCAGTATCCTTGTTTTCTTCCATGCAATGCCGTTAAGTTTTCTAGGGCCAGCCTTTGGGTATGGGCCCACTAATTCAGGAGTTACAAATTTAGCGACTTCAGCTACTACTTGGTCTCCAGCGAATGATTAGTAGTAACAAGCGAAAACCGTGTCATTTAAATTAACTGGATCTACTTGTCTTTGATCTCCCCTTCCAGGCTGTTCTGAGAGGACTTTACTTGATATTGGCTGATTTGTTGACTCATTTTCTGACATTACCGCTCTATCACTTTCAGGCAAACAGCGATCGGTGAGAGAAGAGCAGAGTAAATCTTGGTCTGAAAATATATTTGAATTAAAAGGCCATATGCCAGATTTTTCAAATCTTTTTTGATACTGTTGCTTGAAAGCTTGAGGTATAACAATAGCTGCTAGTTTGGGAATATCGTATCGAGTGAAAGGAAATATTAAGTTTTATTTATATATATATATTCGGATTTAGTTAATTTTTCAGCGTCGTTTGAGCTGGGTTTCATGCAAATCGGAGCTACTTTTTGTCGCCTGATACATTTAGATTTGCTGTTTTCACAACTCACACAAAAACTTGATGTTTTCTTCAACGTACATCAAAATTATTTATTGTTAATATATTGTTAATTATAGTTTGTTACTTGAGCTAGTTTGCCTTTCTCGACTTTAAATTCAAGTAGATTTTCAAGCCTCTTTCTACACTATTATGAAAATTTAAATAAGAGAAACTTTTGAGGTTTTCTTATTTAAATTTCCATAGATAGACTTGAGACTGACTCCGTAATTCATTACGTTGCGTACCTAGTTAATTATGTACGTGATTCTTAGTGAGTACTTACCTACCAATGATACTAGCTTTATATAACCTACATTAAAATGTGACTAGTTACAACGAATAGTTACTGAAAGAAATACTTCTTTAAGTTAAGTTTAAGGTTCTTAAAATATTTGAAATGTTAAATTTATAATGAGAAATTTATAGAAAACTAAGTTAATTTGTCTAAAATTTTAAGAATTTATCCAGATTTTGCGTAAAAACTATTGAATACTTCATATACATATACATTCATTTATTATACTAACGGCATACTAATTACACGCTAGCTGTGCCTGCGACTTCGTACGCGTGGAATATTATTTAATTATATTAATAAAAATAAATAAAATTTCTAAAATAATAGAAGCCTAAGTTACTCTTTATTACATCTATCTATGTAATAAAGAGTAACTTAGCTATCTGCCAGTGAAAGTCCGGTCAAAATCGGTCCAGCTGTTTCAGAGATTAGCCGGAACAAACAGACAGAGAGACAAATATTGTAAAAATATTCATTTACCAAAATGAATATTTTTACAATATGTACCGTGTATACATCCATATGCATTTAGTAAAAAGCGGTTATTTTAATATTACAAACAGACACTCATATAGATAGCACGTACGTACATAATGCACACACAACATATTCATTATCACATACGACACTGAAAATAAGGGACTTGTAATACGTATTAGTACATTTGATTTTAAAATTAAAACTCAATAAAGAATACAAATTTTATTTTAGTTGTTTTTATTTTACCTATACAATTAGCAATAATTCAATAAAATTTGTTTATTTTTCAATTTTTGTGTTGAGAAGTTTTCAACAATGGTTTTAACTACCAACCTAAAATAATTTTCTAATATAACTGGATTTAAATTAACGAGCTTAGAACATTGGCTGTTTTTTAAGCTATTTATCCTAAACTTATATGAGGACTGTATTGGACTTTCAGTACATTAGCCTTAATCTATTATACTCAATTGAATCTCTTAGCCTTACGCAAAAACTACAATTAGTACCCCCTTGAATCTTTTTGGCTTTTGCTAATATTCATAGGCACACTATTTATAGCATTTAGTGTCACTCGAAAAACAAAGGAGATGATCGCATAAGTCGTTTTTCGTCGACCACAAAAAAATTGCCACGCATTTTTACTTCAAGCTGCATTTTGTTTTGCATTGCTGCAGCGTTTTGTCTATTCGATTTCATAGTTAATAGATTCAGGCGTTATTTTGTTAAAGTCAAATTTACATGCAATTTGATCTAACCTGCTTTGTGTGCTTCCGCCACCAATTATATATTGGTGGCAGAAGCACACAAAGCAGGTTAGATCAAATTGGATATTCGATTTCAAATATATGAAGGGAAATTTAATTAGAAAAACTGTATATTTGAAATCTAAATTAATTAATAAACTTATTTTCTACGATTTTTATTCTGAATTTGAAAATTTTCAAATGCTCTATTCTAAAGTTCCAAAAATGTCGCTTGCCATTAGCCTTTTCACCATCGATACATTGTTACAGTTTTGCCAGGATTGCTAACCATCAAATCCATTAATGCTTTTTTGTAATAATTTTTCAGTGGTCCATACACATTTAAGTCCAGCGGCTGCAATTTAAATTAAATTTGTGAAGATATAAATTTCAATGAAGAATTCTTTACATATCCCTAATTCAGATATAACGATATCTGTGTAAGTTTGATCAAGGGATTTGATATTTATCAGCAGTTGTTTTTATTTTCCACCTTTTGAGATATAATATTACATGCTATAGAAGAAGTACTTCTATAGCACGTAATATTATATCTTACGGAATTTCGCGTCACATACCCATTCTTTCTAAACTTAAACATCTTTCTGTAATTAAAATAACTTAAACATTTTAACAAAATCAGGTAACGTATAGCAAAACTGTAACATTTTATACATACATATAGGTGCGAGTTTTGGGCATGCCCATACCTCCCTCAATACGA